>CM066196.1:30795066-33195066 GCA_033675215.1 Rhodiola kirilowii | reverse complement strand
TAGAGTTCCGCATATGTTGCGACATGAGAGGCTTTGTGACCTTTCTCCATGTGGTAGATTGCTCTCATGGGGATAGGAGTCTTCCCAAAGTGATGGTTCATCTTTGCTTCTCGGGCCGCTTTCATTCTTTTTGATTTTGCCTTGATTACGAAAATGAAAGTTTTATATTATAAATTAAACAAATCACATAAAAGTTAGCACAAGGAAGACATGTATTTAAAAACATTACCTACTGTTCAGGTTTGTTGAAGTGATTAACGGGCCATGTCCACTCTCAATGCGGTGGATGAACTCCTTTGGGACCTTATCTCCATGCTTCATATAATGCGGGTGGCAGTCAGACTTTCAGTGCTTATACCGGTTACTTCCTATTATTGTTAGATACCTTCATAGTACAGTGTCATTTTTTAGCAATTGAAAATGATGCTCCAAACAATTATAAAGGGACAAATTATGTAACTATTCAACAAAAAATGAAATAACCAAAATGCAAACAAACAAAAAGGAGAAAGAGAACTTACGCTCAAATAGTTAACCACAATATTCCACTGCTCTTCATCAAACAGACTGTATGTCGGTGCTATCATTCGGACCTTCAGTCCCACACATGCCCCAATTTGGTGGTAGATCATACTCCGCACTTCCTTCACCACAGGCCCATTTGCCTCCACGGAGTAGTCCACTTTGATCTGCATCCCAAGAGCATGCACCAGAGTGGCTATATTCGTGCCACAAACCACACCTCGCTTCCTCTTCATTGACGGTCCAGTTTAACTAACAGGGATAGAGCCCTCCACATCTTGTTGCATAAAGGAAAAAAGAAATTAGTACATTCAGTAAATTAGTAAATTAGTAAAATTACCAGTTAATTAATGTAACAAATTTTTTACCTGGAGATGTAGAAGCTGCTCTCTTCTTGCACCTGATGCTAAGTGGTTCTTCTTCTTCCTCCTCTTCATCAATTGGGTGGCGGTTTTCGTCGGAGCGCTCTACTCCTTGAGAGGCTTCAACAGTGGGATGAACAACATCAACACCGATAGTATCATCAATAACAGACTCATTTTCAGTTACCAACTCTTTTTCATAATCAGGTTACAGATCATCATCAGAGAACAACTCATCATTAGTAGCTATTTCATCATAGGGAACATCATCATCAGTATGTGGTTCATGTAATGTGGTTTTTTGAGGAGGGTCTGAGCCAGTAGGTTAGGGTGTTAGGGATGTGCATCAGTTGATTGTTTCTCTTAAGGAGGAAACTGTCTAACTAGGGTATTTGGATGGGGCGACTAAGGGGATTGACATTGGACATTCTTCACTATCCAGAGATATAGTATCACTAGTAGGGGATTCTCTGGTTTGGGGAGCACTTTCTGGGGACTTTTCTACTCTAAGCTTAGACGAACACCAAGGGGAATGACGTAATGTAGTTTGGACTGACCTAGTTATCTTTTTAGGAGTAACCATTCCACCAATGACCTTACCATCAGTGACCTTACCATCTTTGGTTGCAACTGTGGTTGTTACAACATCGGTGGACTTCTTCTTAGGAATAGTAGCCAATTTGGGTGCTGCCTTCTTCGGGAACTAAGTCGCTGGTTTGGTCGGTGGCTTCTTTGCTGCTTGTTTGAAAGGCGTTGCTTGTTTGGACGGTTCTGCCTTTTTCACCGACACGGGGGTATGGATCTTGGATGGCCTAATAAAACTCAGACTCTGCAGCTTCATATTCTGTGTGTTGTTGGTAGCCGCTGCTACCTCACTAAGTGATATCTTCTTCGGAGGCATGTTTACTGTGGATTTGTACTAACCGGACACTTGATTTCGACAAAAGAGAGAACTCAAATGAGGAAGAGAGGCGTTTTGAGGAAGATAACAAAAATGAAGAAACAAAATCCCTACGTGTGAAAACAGGCTGAGGATGTAAATCCATTGGTTCAGATTCAAACACGATGTGTATTTTAGGACACGTGTGTGTTTATGATGCTTCATTCCTTATGCGACGGGCCGTACAATGTGTGTCACATAAGATCGAAACAATTATGTATTGGAAAAATGAGTTTCCCCCTCAGATTTTGTTATCCCGCCTAGTCTTTTTTGATTTCCCGCCTGAAGTGTCAGGTGCTTATATGACATAGAAATACTTAGTCACTTAAGTAACCAACTAGTTGGTCAGAATTTGTTTTACATATACATAGTCCCAACTACAAATGGCATCAATTACACTAAACATGGAAAAAAACACATACATCCATGAAATTTACTTCACTTCATCAACAACGTGGTCAGTCTATCCTCTTCTTCATCATACTCTTCATGATCTTCATTATCACTTAACTCATGATCACTAACATATTGTAGTCCATCATCCTCTTCAACTTCATCCTCATATTCAGATTCATCTTCTTCATTCTCCATTGCATCATCATCATATTGTTTATCATAGTCATGATAAAAAGCTGGAATCACTCGTGAAGTCTCTAATCCCTCATCCAATTCATCATCCTCTTCATCAATTGCATTACACATGTAAGGTGGAGTATTTATTGTGGCTTCTTTTTGATAAGCTTCCTCTAGAACATATGAATTATCATTGTAGGATATATACGAGTCGCTATAAGTGCCTCTTTGAGTGACCACATTGACAACTTTCCAATTATCTCCAAACTTTGGATCTTCTAAGTAAAACACTTGTTGTGCGTGTCCTGCAAGACGATATGGAGCATTTTCATACCATGTGTTAGATATGTGATGAACCGTATTTATACGACTCATCGAGTCAACAAATCCCACCAATTCCGACACTTTATCATACAAACAGTTACTTCTTAGTGTTGTTTTGCATTTCAGGTGTTTCGGAAGTTCTATGAGGAAACGCGCCTAAAGACTGGCATTTTAGGCCAAAAACATCACAGTTTCAGATTAGACCTTTGGACAGTCGACGGAATGTTGGGAACGGACCGCTGATCAGAAAATTACCAGCCACATGCCATTGCAAAGGTGACTCAATTCCCTACAACTCTCTAGTCCACACCGAGAGCAGCCGAGATCGTTTGAATGGTCGAAACAAGAGTTGAACTGAAGACAGACAATTTGGCCGAGAGTTCCACATGCACTTTACACTTTAGGTGCACGCCGAGTCGGCCCAATCCAAAACGAGTGAAGTCCGGCTCAAGCCGAGTTCGAAGTCACAAATCTCGGCCCATCTTCTCCTCCATGCGTGGCGGTTTAGGGAGCTTCTAGAAGACTTGTTGGCCAAGTAAACTTGTTAGCCAAGTAAACTTACAAGCCAAGCAAAGTCGGTCCCTTCTCTACTCTATAAATACAACCTCATATACGGGGTTTCAAGCATCCCTCACTCGAAGAAGCATCTCATTCTCAGAGCTTCTCTCTCCTCTCGGTCCCAAGTCTTCCTACCATCATCTCGGTGTTTCTCCCTTCGTTCAGCAATAGAGAAGAAATCTCTCTTTTATTATTATTGTGTTTTGTTCCCATGGCCATGTCTAGCTAAACTCATTATTCGGTTTATGGTTTAATACATTGTGACGTTGTTTTTGAGACTTGTTGCTTAATGCTATTTTCATTGTTCTACTAGTCCTTGTGCTTAATTATCTCGGTTTGAATTGCAAGGCTAAGTTGATACTCGGAACGGTTAGGCTTAGCCGAGTAATTCATTCCCCTTATTTACTGTTTGTTTGATACTAGACCGTTGAGAAAGAATAGTGCACTAATCTGATATATCTTGGAATGGAGTATTAGATTGCTAGAATTAGAATTCTATAACCCAAAAAGGAAGTAGATTGTGGTGTAGGCGCTCGGAAAGGCCCTACTTTAGGTTATAACTTGGAATGGGAGTAACCACACTTAGGAACTAGAAAATAGATAATTAGAAGTCGATGATAAAACAAGTCACAATTAAAACCCTAGACCGAATATTCTCTCTGATTGATATCAACTCGTTTGTTTCCTATTTTCTGCACTGTTTCCTAATTACTCACAACCCAACTGTCTTTCTTTTTACAGAACAATAAGTAACCGCTCTAGCTCTCTAGGGTTCGACCCCTTGCTTGCCGCTATACTAGATAAGAGTAAATGGAGATTATAAATTTAAATTTACAGGTAACGACGACGCCTGTCAAATTTTGGCGCCATAGCCGGGGAGCTACGCACGGTGAAATTGTTCTTTCCTAATTTAGTTTTTTCTATTTTCTCTCTCTTTCTTTCAGATTTTTTCAGTTTTTGTCTTAATTTAGCAGTTTTTTAGCAGAAAAAGCAAAATAGCAGGATTCGAGTTCCAGATGACCGATTTCAGCCCATAATACCTTATTCTGAACGGAACGACGAGCAGATCAAAAGACACGGCTATGCCTTGAAATAGTGTGTTTTTTGGCCATCCGAGATCGTTTACTATTTTATTTTGAATTTTTTAGTGTTTTTAGAAATTTTTCATTTTTTAGAAATTTTCAAATTTGGGATTCTCCTTTGCTTTCTATTACCATGTCTCGTGCAGGTAGTCAATTAGAAGAAGACCAACACTTTGGAGTTGATCCACCCATCCAAAACAATGAAGAGGCACCACCACTGTTCTATGAAGACCCGGAGCAGTTAGTCCGGGCTCGGAATCAAGCAAATAGGGAGGCGGCTTGACAGAACCAGGGAGCACCCGGGGCGTAGAACGGGCCTGGCCCGAGACAACCACCGATTCAACATCAGCCCCCACCACCACAGGTCCTTCAACAGCAACAGGTTCCACAACCGAGACAACCACCACCTCTGCGAAGACCACTGCCGCAGCCACTCATCGAGGATGACTATGACGATGAGTACGATGATCACGAGCCCACCATGGGAGAACTGTCCGCACCAAACTTCAGAAATCAGCCATGGTGCATCTACGAGGGCCCCGAGCTAGAGGGCATAGTGATCAACTCGGCAGTCGTCCACCACCTGCCAAAGTTCTCGGGGCGTCAAGGGGAATCGGCCACTACTCATCTCCAGCGCTATCATGGCATATGCCAGAACCTCAGGCCATACGGAGTTGAAGTCGAGGACTTCAAACTAAAAGCTTTTTACTATTCACTCATAGATGTTGCTAACGTTTGGTTCTTGTCTTTGCCCTCAGGTAGCATTCAAACATGGGACCAGATGCAGAAGAGGTTCCTCAACAAGTACTACACGGCTGGCAGAGCTATGCAGGTCCGTAGGTAGTTGCAAGATCTCAGGCAAGGACCGAATGAGACGATGTATGACTACGTGGAGAAGTTCCAGGCCTTAGAACAAAGCTGCCGCAACCTCGGATTCCCCGAGAAGCTAATCGTAGAGTACATGCTCGAGGGACTGAGGAGACTGGACAGGAAATTGCTAGACGCCTCGGCTAGGGGAACCCTTATGAGACTATCCCCAGCCGGTGTGCGAAGAAAAATTATGGAAGTGGCCGAGAATGCAAGGTTCCAGGACGAGTCCAACAAAGAGGAAGAATTCAGCCTGACTAGGAACGTCTCAAAGGTTGAGCCCCCATCCAGTTCCATGGCCGAAGAAATCAAACAGCTAAAGGAGATGATGCAGCAGGTCATCAGAAGGCAGTCGGTCCAAGTCAGGCCTTGCGAGTTCCGTGGAGCCACAGATCACAAAACAAACTCCTCCTCGACTTTAGTGGAGGACGACCAAGGCAAAGTCAATGCAGTGGGCGACTACCAGAGCTACGGCAACCGGGCCGGGCCAGTTCGATAGTATGGATCATCAACAAACGGGCAAGGGGCTAATGGGCAAAACTGGAGGAACGACAATCAGCACATCCACGCCCAGAGGGAGCCAGCATAGCCGGCCGCACCTCAGCAAGCCCAGCAATACTACCGGCCACCATATCGACAACACCAAGGAGGGCAGAACGGGCCAGGCCAGTACCAGCAGAGACCGGACCACAATCAGGCCGGCCCGAACCAGCAAGGCTCAAGCAAATCCTTGGAGGACATCGTGAAGGACCTAGCCACATCAGTGCATCAATTCCAAGCCAAAACTGATGGTGCCATTGCCGACCTATCCAAGCAGATGTCCCAGATCGCCACAACAGTCTCCGAGCTCAAGAACGACCCAGGACGACTTCTCTCACAGACTATTCAGAATCTGAGAGGGAATGTCAGTACATTGGCAGTAGTGGATGTGGACGCAGCACTTAAGGAGTCTGCTTATTGGGTGAACAAGATGCTAATGACTGAGGCAGGAAGTAGCAAGAAAGAGCTGGGATCAGTGATGACCGCGCCTACAATGGACATTGATTCAACACAAACATCTGAAAGAGACGCGGTACATATTGATACACATTCCAAGACTGACCCTTCTCTTTTGTTTTCCATGCAGGTTATTGCTCCTGAAGACCATATGATCAACAAGAATGAGCTAGGAGGCAGATTGAAAGCAAGGCATGAGCTTATTGACCCAATGATGGAGCGCCCAGTTTCAGCGAGTCACGAAGCACCGCTTGAAAAGAGTAAGGACCCAGGTGCCTTTACGGTCACCTGTGGTATCGGTGAGACCCAAATACATCACTGTTTAATCGACTTGGGTGCTGCCATTAATGCTATGCCTTACTCATTATATTGCTCTTTGAATTTGGGACCATTGAAGCCTCCTAAACTGTTGATAGAACTAGGGGACAAATCATGTATTCGTCCAGTTGGTTTATTTGAGGACCTAACACTCCGAGTAAGAGACCTTGTTGTTCCTTCAGATTTCTATGTCTTGCAGATGGGCGATGCTAGAGACGATGAACGGCCAGCACTTATCTTGGGACGGCCATTCCTCTTCACCACCAAGACCAAGATTGACATGGGCACGGGCTTGCTGTCACTTGCATTTGGTGGCAAAATATCAGATTTCTACATCTATGGGGATGATGACCGTCCATGCGTGAAGAAACCACCAGACATAGTGCACACATCTTATCTTGGTGCCCTAGTTCCTGACCTACCAGAAGAGACCATGCATACGAACGGACCAGTAGCTATGAGCAAGGTGTCCTCGCCAACTCAGGAGTATGTGAAGGTGAACCCACCTGATCGATGGAGAGCAGATCCGAGCACATCATTACACGGGAATTTCGGGCAAATTGAAGGGGTAGCTAAAGAGAAGTTTGACCTCACACGCCCATGGGATCCTAAAATGTGAACCTTAATGAGGTACCGTCGAGCCAACGACGTGAAACAAAGGCGCTCGCAGGGAGGCAGCCCGGCAATTACTTTTCATCTTTTCTATTTTCTTTTTCTGTTTATTTGAGTCTTGAGTCATATTCATCACATTGTACTTGGGAAAGGGAGTGATTTTTATGCAGTGAACAGATGCGCCTCATGCGTTCGCATGGTCTCCTGCAGGCTGAGAAAATCGACCGAGTGCGAGCACGCAAGTCCATTGTGCGAACGCATGACATTTCATGCGACGGGTTGGGTTTGTGCGAGTGCATAGGGTGGACCATGCTAGCGCATGCCCTTGAGAAATCTGTGCCGAGGCCTTCCAACTTGAGTTTCACCGAACCATGTCCAAATCTGACCGGGCTAGGCCCTGTAGTTTGCACAGCCAGCAACGACGTGCAACGACACCATCAGGGGAATATTGTTCGCACTTTTATTCTCTATGTCGTTTCCTTTCTGCTAGTATTTGCATGCATTGTGTGTCTAGAGTCTAAGCCGTGCCGTGAGGACACGGATGGATTCAAAAGTGTGGGGTGGGAGAGTCAGTCGTTGTGTCAGCACGTTTACTTTCTTGCACCTGCATAGAGTCAGCACGTTTCCCTTAAATTTTTAAATTTTTTGTACAAATTTCTCTCTATTTCCTAGAATTACGGTATTGAATTTTGATGATGTGAAATAGATAGAGCCGATTACATGCATGTCTCTTGTGAAAATTGAATCGTGCAATGACATGTGAACTTAACCCATTACGTGCCTTTGTAAGTTGAGATAAACAGGGATGTGGAGTTGATAGAAACGTCCTAGAGAGACTTGACAGAACATTCAAAGGACCGAATTCGAGTTATATGGTTATGTGAATTTTGTGCAGGCTCGCACTTCGAGATGACATGGTTAAGAGTCTGCTCCGCCACTGTAGTGCTTATGCGGTCAGGTGGGACGGGAAAACAACACACCGTCCAATCTCTAGTCCAAGTAGCCGAGAAAACAGACGAGCGACCCTCGGCTTGACTCGCGTCGAAAGGACGAGGATGAGTGAGAGCATGAAGGTATTTCCATTTGCTTGCGGGCGATGATTGGACCTTCATTAAAGAAGAGAAACCATGGACGAGCAGTACACAAGAGAAAAATCAGTCAATTGTGAAGTTCTACACGCAACAAAAGTGAAAGTACACCACTGTTACATCAAAAGCCAAGTCATTACAAAAGCTGTCCTAAAAGAACTCAAGCACCTTGAAGCTCGAATCAATCACGTGCGAGAAAAAGCAATGAAGTATAACCATATAACAAGAGTTCAGAACCGAGAGTGCAGTTCATGGGTTTAAAAAGGACTATCTCCCAGGCATCCGAATTGATTTGCATCTCGGCCCAAAGGTAACACATATCAATTACTTCCATGTTTGAGCATAAGACTTTTAGTAACGAGATATGCATGGAAAGGTGAAGTCTAGATTAGCGAGTCATATTCAAGTAGCAATATCTAGGATGTCGAAGTAATTGTGATGTTTCATTTTTTTCCTCTTATGACCTAGTCCTTGTTCGGGACGAACAAGTTTAAGTGTGGGGTGGTTTGATGAGCCGTATTTATACGACTCATCGAGTCAACAAATCCCACCAATTCCGACACTTTATCATACAAACAGTTACTTTTTAGTGTTGTTTTGCATTTCAGGTGTTTCGGAAGCTCTAGGAGGAAACGCGCTTAAAGACTGGCATTTTAGGCCAAAAACATCACAGTTTCAGATTAGACCTTTGGACAGTCGACGGAGTGATGGGAACGGACCGCTGATCAGAAAAAACGAGCCACATGCCATTGCAAAGGTGACTCAATTCCCTACAACTCTCTAGTTCACACCGAGAGCAGCCGAGATCGTTTGAATGGTCGAAACGAGAGTTGAACTGAAGACAGACAATTTGGCCGAGAGTTCCACATGCACTTTACACTTTAGGTGCACGCCGAGTCGGCCCGATCCAAACCTAGTGAAGTCTGGCTCAAGCCGAGTTCGAAGTCACAAATCTCGGCCCGTCTTCTCCTCTATGCGTGGCTATTTAGGAAGCTTCTAGAAGACTTGTTGGCCAAGTAAACTTGCTAGCCAAGTAAACTTACAAGCCAAGCAAAGTCGGTTTTAGTACATGTTTCCTAAAACCGTTTATGGACCGACTTCAACTTGGAAACTTTGAGGCCCTTGTCTACTCTATAAATACAACCTCATATCAAGGGTTTCAAGCATCCCTCACTCGAAGAAGAATCTCATTCTCAGAGCTTCTCCCTCCTCTCGGTCTCAAGTCATCCTACCATCATCTCGGCGTTTCTCCCTTCGTTCAGCAATAGAGAAGAAATCTCTCTTTTATTATTATTGTGTTTTGTTCCCATGGCCATGTCTAGCTAAACTCATTATTCGGTTTAGGGTTTAATACATTGTGACGTTGTTTTTGAGACTTGTTGCTTAATGCTATTTTCATTGTTCTACTAGTCCTTGTGCTTAATTATCTCGGTTTGAATTGCAAGGCTAAGTTGATACTCGGAACGGTTAGGCTTAGCCGAGTAATTCATTCCCCTTATTTGCTGTGTGTTTGATACTAGACCGTTGAGAACGAATAGTGCACTAATCTGATATATCCTGGAATGGAGTATTAGATTGCTAGGATTAGAATTCTATAACCCAAAAAGGAAGTAGATTGTGGTGTAGGCGCTCGGAAAGGCCCTACTTTAGGTTATAACTTGGAATGGGAGTGACGGAGCCCAGTGCACTGTCGTTAAGGTGCAATGTTCTCTGTGCAAATAAATTTATATTTTCCGCTACTCGCAACTACACTACTGGGTAGCAAGTGGTAAGTAGGGGTCGAACCCAAGGGAATTAGGAGAATACGTTGTTCTTTGTGGGATTTGTACAGGATGGGAGCGTTTTTTTGGTTTGATTGAGATTTTAGCTAAGTGACTTTTTTGGTTGTTTTTGGTTTTGAGTGCGGAAAAGTAATTTACAGAAAATAAATACTGAAAAGTAAAAAGAAAGACTTACTGTGGGTGATGCGTGATTTGCGAGTCGTCCGGAAGGTGAGTGCAGTGATTAAGGCAGTTATACTAGAAAAGTAAATACAGGGGGGGTTTTGTAATTCAAGGAAAACATTCGGTTTCAGGGGCCTTGTATCATAGTTGTTTATCATTGACCGCTAATGATCATACTAAGTGTTCAAAGATGAATCGAGGCCATTTCTAAGCGCAAGACTTGCAACATCGTTTAAAACACTTGTTCTACTTAAGACTAATTCCTCCTTTCGAAGTATCTTAGCCTTATGTGCATCTATTTGATCTTCTGTTACGATTTCCCAAAATGGTTTTTAAGATAAGTCGAACTCCTCAAATAAGTTTTGCTTGTTACAGCTTCCACTTACCGAGTATATTCACGAATTCCCACGGAAGAGCTTTGCTTGTTACAGCTTCCACTCAACCTTGGAAATTCTGACTATATATGGCACATAGAACAAGTTTTGAACACAAAGATGCACTAGGTGCAGGGTCTAAAACATTTTACAATACAAGTACACCCCTTTAACCGAATAAAGAGTTTAGCTACGAATATCCATAGAGGTGGATACCATAGCTTAAATACTCGGGGGTTTTTGAAAACAGTAAGAGGAGAGGGGGTGGAATACTCAAGAACCAACAGGAGTATTCCTAATTCCTACTGAATACTCAAGAACCAACAGGAGTATTCCTAATTCCTACTGAATACTCAAGAACCAACAGGAGTATTCTCTACAGTATTATAATACTCAAGAACCAACAGGAGTATTATAATTTCAAACCGTTATAATACTCAAGAACCAACAAGAGTATTATTTCATAAACCAAACTTACAAAGTAACAAAAACTTTTAGAGAGATAAGTGTTTACAATTTTTGGATGATACAAATGAGGAGGAGGATGGCTCCTTTTATAGCCAAAGGGAGGAGGAATGGAGGGTGGAGATGAGTGGCATCTGGTTTTGATCCAAGGGAGGAGGAGGAGGAGCAAGGAGGAGGCTCCACATGGGGGAGGAGAAAGCCGCCGGTTGGGGGGGTGGAAAGCCACCGGTGGCCGGTCACCATGGAGGGTGGTTTCCTCCCTTGGCCACCTCCAAGCAAGGTTGCCGGTCACTGACGGAGCGCACTGCACTGTCGTTAAGGTGCAATGTTCTCTGTACAAATAAATTTATATTTTCCGCTACTCGCGACTACACTACTGGGTAGTAAGTGGTAAGTAGGGGTCGAACCCAAGGGAATTAGAGGGATACGTTGTTCTTTATACTGGCGGGGAACATGTTTTAGGTTGATTGAGATTTTAGCGCGATTGACTAAGCTACTGTTTTTGGTTTTGAGTGCGGAAAAGTAAATTACAGAAAATAAATACTGAAAATAAAGGAGTTAAGGGAAGAAGACTTATAGTGGGTGATGCGTGATTGCGATTCCTCCGGTAGATGAGCGGTTGATGGTTGTATTTGATCGAGCAGTTTATAAAAGTAAATACAGAGGGGTTTGTAATTTAAGGAAAAGTATTCGGTTTCAGGTACCTTGTATGATAACATGTTTATTAATAACCGTTAGTAACCTTTCTAAGTATTCAAAGATGAATCGAGGCCCTTTCGCAGCGCAAGACTTGTAACATCGTTTAAAGCAACACTTATTCTACTTCAGACTAATTCCTCCTTTCAAAGTATCTTAGCCTTTTGTGCATCCACCTGATCTCTCAGTTACGATCGACCAAGTGGTGTTTTAGATAAGTCGAACTCATCGATAAGTTTTGCTTGTTACAGCTTCCACTTACCGAGTATGATCACGAATTCCCACGGAAGAGCTTTGCTTGTTACAGCTTCCACTCAACCTTGGAAATTCTGACTATATATGGCACATAGAACAAGTTTTGAATACAAAGAAATGAAACTAAAAGAAATTAAAACATTATATAATACAAGAAAATACCTTCGACCGAATGAGGAGTTTAGCTACGAATATCCATGGAAAAGGACATCATAACTAAATACTCAGGGGTTTTTGAAAACAGTAAGAGGGAAAGGGGTGGAATGCTAGGGCGTCCAAAATCTGTATCGCTTTCTGAGAGAAAAATACACGAGTGTATCTTGTTGATCGGAGAAGGAGAGAGCGACGGCCGACTGACTTTCCCACTGGAAAATCACCGATCCTAATACAGTCTGTTCAGTGTGCTGATCTGACTTTTCGTGTTTAACTGACCGCTGCACACATCAGTTACCACTGCTGGCTTTCGGGAGAAAGCTACCGAGCTTCGGGAGAAGATCGAGCACGCTCCGAAGGGAGTTTAGGACGAAGGGGATCGAGGGGGAGCCGAGATCATAAATCTGAGTGAAGTAGTGATAGAGGCTAGGCATCTTTGTTCATGAGATTGTAAGCGTAAGTCCACGTACAGCTCTATACTATTCAATAAAGATTTATATCCCTTTAGGGCGTGGGAAGCCACCCAGAGTATGTTGTTGCCGAACTGGGAAGTATACTGTGTGTCTCGATCCTATACTGTCCTAGATACTATTTGCTAAGGTGTTCAAGGTTCGTCTGAATATCGCCTTGAAGAGTAGCTTGAACAGATAATAGTATTTTAATTGGTATCAGAGCAGACACTCGACATACTGAGTGTGATCATAGAACTGTTCAAGATGACTCTGAAGGAAGGACAAAGCACAACCCGACCCCCGTTTCTTGAAGGATCAAACGATGCCTCCTGGAAGCCCAAGATGAAATCTTTTCTGAAATCTCTCGATGAAAAGGCTTGGAAGGCTGTTTTGATTGGATGGACACAACCCACAATGGAAAATCTTGTGGGAGAAATCGTTCCTAAACCTGAAGCTCTGTGGACTAATGCATATGAAAAAGTGGCTGTTGGAAATTCGAAAGCTATGAATGCAATCTTCTCTGGAGTGGACGAGAACGTGTTAAAGCTGATTATTAATTGTGAAGTCGCTAAGGAAGCTTGGGATATTCTCCAAACAGCTTCTGAAGGCACAGACAAATTTCAGAATTCTCGAATGCAGATTGTGACAACGAAGTTTGAGGATATGAAGATGAAGGACAGTGAATCCATTCCTGAGTTCAATGCAAGAGTACTAGACCTGTCCAACGAGGCTGCTGCACTGGGAAAACCAATTGGTGGAGAAAGAATGGCTAGCAAAGTTTTGAGATCGCTCCCTCCGAGTTATGCCATAAAAGTTACTGCAATTGAGGAGATGCATGATATCTCCAAACTAAAGCTGGACAAACTCATGGGCTCACTCTGAACTTACGAGATGAATCACGAAGCCCAAACCAGAGACGGGAAAGGAATTGCCCTCAAAGCAGAAGTGTCCGAAGACATGCTTGAATCTGGATGCACCACTGAACAACTGGCTATGATGGCTCAGAATTTTGGCAGAATGATATGAAAAATCAACAGATGTGGCCCTGAGCAAGGTCAGTCATCCTCGAGCAATGTTTGCAACTGGAAAAAGGGGAAGACAAGGACAAGTTAAAATAGGCAAGATTCTTCTGAAAAAGGGAAAGATATACAATGCCGCGAATGCAGAGGTTTTGGTCACATTCAGGAAGAATACGACAACACCCTCAAGAAGAAAAAGGCGATGGTTGCAAACTTCAGCGACAGCGAGTCTGATGAGGAGGAAGAAGAAACTACCAATTTTGTTGCATTTGTTGCCACCAAAGAAGAATGCGGTGAAACCAGTGTTAGTATGACCCCCTTGTTCGAGCACCCAGCGGACGACTCCTCAGATAGTGATGATGAAGAACTCACTCAGGAGACTCCAGCTGAGACTTACAAAGAACTATAAGAGAAGTGGCTGATGGTGATCAATCTCAACAAAAAGCTTACCGAGACAACTGCTAGTGTGATTATTGAAAAAGACAAGATGTGGCAGGAGGTCGAGATACTGGTTACACAGAAGGTGGAACTCCAAGGTGGGGTTGATTTAATGAAAACTCAACTGACTTAAACGAAACAAGAAAGGTTGACTCTACTTGCACAGAAAACAGAACTCCTGGGTACTGTATCTTCACTGAAAGTGGAAATGGAGAAAAATCATGACATCCATCCAGTAGGCATGGCGGGTCTGAGGAAAATGATAGCAGATCTGAAACGGAAGGAGGTGTTCCTCTTAGACCAAGTAGAATCGCTGGAACTACAACTGGAATCAGAAAGGATGGAACATTCAACTACCATGAAGGAGCTCAACCAGTTCAAACAGTCGGTAAAGATGTTAAACTCTGGTTCTAAAAATCTAAATGAGATTCTCAAGTCTCAAAGGATGGAGTCTGGACATCGAGGACTAGGATTCATGGAAGAAGCAGCTCAAAAGGCACAATATTTGTTAAAGCAAAATCAGTAGCTGTTCAGCACCCTGAACTGAAGGTGGCACAGAACCAAGGAAAAACCCTTGTGACTCGAAAAAAGGTACGAATTGCTCACACCAGACCCTACTAAGAACAGAAGAAAGACTCTCGCTCGTGCGGGTACTACTACCAGATTGGACACATCAAACCTAAGTGTCGCTTGTTCCTCACTGAGCGGAAGGCCATGGAGTTCAGGACTAAACCTCGAATGCGACAAGTCTGGGTGACAAATACAAGCACGACCGTGTGCATGGTTGCTTACAGCTCAACAAGTCACATGGAAAAAGATCGATGGTACTTCGACAGTGGATGCTCTGCTCATATGAGTGGTAATTCTAAATATCTTACACACATTAGACCTATTACGAAACGATATTTTGTCACTTTTGGTGATGGAGGAAAGGGTCAGGTGATCGGATGTGGGACATTAAAGGTTTCGGATCTCCCTGTACTCAAGGATACCCTCCTCGTTGAAGGATTGAAGGTGAACCTAATTAGTATTAGTGAACTGGGTGATGGCGGATATCATGTGCAATTCACTCACGACTCATGTCAAGTCATGGATAAGGAAGGAGGTATTCTAATGAAAGGCAGCAGGGCGGCCAAGAACTGCTACCTCATAGGGTCTGCTGGAACAGTTACTGCATCAGCCTGCTTGATGAGTCAAATGGATGAGATGGCCCTATGGCACAGGCGTCTGGGTCATCTGAATCTCAAGACCCTAAAGAAACTTTCCTCAACTGGACTCATCCGAGGAATGCCCACTGTGACAGGTGACATAGATGTAATCTGTGAAGAGTGCCAAATAGGGAAACAGACGAAGGCTTCGCACCCCAACACCTCGCAGATCAGCACTAGCTGACCTCTGGAACTGATCCATATGGATCTTATGGGTCCGATGCAAGTTGAGAGCTACGGCGGCAAAAAGTATGTTCTAGTGTGTGTGGATGACTTTACCAGATGTACCTGGGCTAGATTTCTTCGAGACAAGACTAAAGCTGCTCAACAGTTCATTCAACTTGCTACTTTACTTCAGAGAGAAAGGGAGGACAGAGGAGAAAGTCTAGTGACTATCAGGAGTGACAATGGCATAGAGTTTAAGAATAACACTATGGCCACCTACTGTGCTGAACACGGCATAGCACATCAGTTTGCCTCTGCCATCACCCCCCAGTAGAATGGAGTAGTAGAACGCAAAAATTGGACAATTCTGGAGATGGCTCGTGTGATAATCCATGCCAAGAACATTCCTCTCAAGTTCTGGTTAGAAGCTATGAATACTGCGTGTCACATCATCAATCGTGTTACAATACGCACTGGAACGGAGATGACCTGTTATGAACTTTGGAAGGGGAAGAAGCCCACCGTGAAATACTTACACATCTTTTGGAGTGTGTGCTACATCCTGAATGACCGTGAGTACAGACAGCAGCTGGACCCAAAGAGTGATGGGGGCTTCTTTCTAGGATACTCCTCAAATAGTCGAGCATACCGGGTGTTCAAAAAGCGTACAGTCTCGGTCATGGAGTCGGCCAACATCAAAGGATGAAGTGGTTGAGTAGGGTATCTCAGAGGATGCTGACACTGCAGCTGGAACAGTACCAGAGACACCCTCCTCATCTCAGGCGATTGAAAATGTTCAGCCAGGAGGAGTGCCAACAGAGGATAATCACACCGCAATCTCTTCATCTGACGATGCTGAAAACCTCAGTACTTAGGAGGATATTACTGCGTTACAGCCCTGTCGACGAATCGCCAGAAACCACCCGATTACTGAAGGCATTGGTGCACCAAGTGACGGAATAAGGACTCGAGGCAAGGAGATCAATTTCAGAGAACTAGCGACTTGCTTATGCTTTGTCAGCCATAGAGCCGATTAACATAAATGAAGCATTACTTGATGAGTATTGGGTCCTGGCCATGCAAGAAGAGCTGGAGGAGTTTGCTCGAAATGACGTATGGGACTTAGTTCCAAGACCTGATGGTGTGAATGTCATCGGCACAAAATGGATCTTCAAGAAAAAGTCAGACGCCTAGTGGCACAAGTCAGGTAATATCACACGAAACAAGGCTCGCCTAGTGGCACAAGGCTACACTCAGATTGAGGGCATCGACTTTGATGAAACTTCTGCCCCTGTCGCTCGTCTTGAAGCCATTCGTCTACTTCTTGCTCTGGCATGTCACTTAAAGTTTCAGCTGTTCCAGGTGGATGTGAAGAGTGCGTTCCTGAACGGTTTTCTGAATGAGGAAGTTTATGTTGCTCAACCAAAAGGATTTGAGGATCCACATTACCCTGCTCACGTGTACCGTCTGAAGAAGGCTCTGTATGGTCTCAAGCAGGTGCCAGAGCATGGTATGAGCGTCTTACCATGTTTCTCGTCGACCATGGATATGTGCGAGGGGGAGTAGACAAGACCCAGTTCATGAAGCACACAAGGTCAGATTTTCTTATCGCACAAATCTATGTTGACGATATAGTGTTTGGGTCCAACACACAGAAGCTGGTGGATCAGTTTGTGGAACAGATGCAGAAAGAGTTCAAGATGAGCATGGTTGGAGAGATGAACTACTTTCTTGGACTCCAGGTGATACAGAAGGAGGATGGCATCTTCATCTCTCAAAGCAAGTATGCCAAGAATCTGATTAAAAAATTTGAGCTTGAGAAGGCAAGTCACAAAAGAACACCAGCTACCACGCACCTAAAGATCACTATAGATGATGCTAGAACAAAGGTCGACCAGACACTGTACAGGAGTATGATCGGGAGTCTCTTGTGCTTGACAGCCAGCACGCCAGATATAGCGTATCCAGTAGGAGTGTGTGCAAGATACCAGGTGGATCCGAAAGAAAGTCATCTTCCACAAGTGAAGACGATCATAAAGTATGTGTGCGGAACTGTTGAGTTTGGGATCTTGTACACCAAGGACACCAACCCATACCTGGTTGTTTACTACAATGCTGACTGGGCAAGAAACGCTGAAGATCGGAAGAGCACTTCTGGAGGCTGCTTTTTCTTAGGGAACAACTTGGTCTCCTGGTTCAGTAAAAAGCAAAATAGCATCTTGCTCTCTACAGCCAAAGCGGAGTATATAGCTGCAGGAAGTTACTGCACTCAAATGCTATCGATGAAGCAAATGCTGTCTGAATACGGAGTGGAACAGGAGGAGATGACCTTGTACTATGACAATAGGAGTGCCATCAGCATATCCAAAAACCCAGTACAGCACTCTAGAACGAAGCACATTGACATCACACATCATTTTATCAGAGAGCTAGTGGAACAGAAGGTGGTGACCCTAAAGCATGTGACAACGACAAGCAATTGGCTGATATGTTCACCAAACCACTGGATGCTACACAGTTTGAGACACTCAGATCCTCCTTCGGTATATGTGTTGTCAAAAACTAAGAGTTCCACGGAGTGGTCAGTCAAAAGCAAAATACCAGCAAAATAGTTGGACTGACCATATGAGGAAGAGAGCTGGTACAGATGGTGCATATTAAGAAGATGAATTTTTTTTAAATATTTCGGAGATTTTTTCATGCCGTTATGAGGAAAGAGACGATTCTCTCAAAGACGGTATTGGAAGTTGAAAAGGTGTGGTTGATTCGAAAATCAATTCTCTCGTGTTGTTGACAGTCTCGCTCTCGCTTCCAAAACCCTAGAACAACAATCCCTTGCAAATCTCTCAAAGCCTCAGCACTTCAGCGACTATGGTGAACACAAGGAAAATGTCCAAGTCTGTTGTCAATTCGTCACCAAAGAAGACAGCCAAGGTGACTTCAAAGGCAGTGAAAGCAAAACCTCAAATCTCCAAATCGGAGAAACTGAAGATGCCGAAGGAGAAAAAGGCGACGCCTTTAGTTGACAGAACTGCTGCAAAATCTACTGTCAAAGTGAAAATTGAAGGATCAGTCCCAGCAAACCCTAAAGCTGATGTAGCGGAACATAAAGGACCAGAACCTGCTGCAAAGTAGAAGGTGGTGCCCTCGCAAACATCGGAGGGGACTCCTAAACCAATCGATGCTAGTTCGACATCAATAAGCCAAGTTCCACCACCGATTGTGTCTCAATCTGAGGTAATCTGCTTTGGTTTTTGTTCCTTTTCCTAGGAAAGATGTGATTGTTGAAAACACGAAGAAAGATAAGGGAAAGGATGTAGAGGTTGATGGGTTTTGGAGAAGCTAGTAAGGCTGAGGTCGGGAAGAATGGCCTAGGAGTGGTGAAAGATGACAGCCTGAGCAAGCATGTGTCCAATGTAACTACTAGACCAAGTGTGTGGAGAGACAAGATACATGCATCCGGCTATGTAAGGTCATCAGGGCTTCGAAGGAAATTGGTTACTCGTAGAAAAGACTCTCCAAGGAAGTACTTATCCCGGATCACTGCTGTGAAAGGTCGTCTGGTGGCTATGTCAGATTCAGAAACTGAGCAACTTCTCGAGTCTTCTGGCAAGAGAAAGGTTGTTCTTGATTAAGAGACTGAAGAAGATTTAGGAGAGCAGGATGCAGGTCTAGTTGGTGAGCAGCAAGCAAATCAAGTAAGTGTTGAGACCGAGGAGTCAGATCCTTCTGAGAAGGATGATGATCTCGATAAGATTTACGAAGACATTGATGAAGTGGTCTAAGATTTGCAGAAGGAGGAGGAAACTGTACAAGTGGAACATACACTGGAACAGTGTCAAGAAGCAGAGAAAATAGGTTTTGACGAGTCTGCTCCTGTCAGCAAAACACATGTTACAGAGAAATCATGTGAACACGTTGGTGTTGATTCAGAGGCCCAACAAGGAGTTGAGACAGTCTAGCCCCAAGTGATCTCTATCCCAGAGCAAGTGTCAGTGGGAGAGCCAGCTGGTGTGTAAATTTAGACTGAACATGTATCTCAACAGGCAGATGTGCAGATCAATGTAGACATGGCTGAAGCTTCTCAACCTAAAGGGCGTCCAGACGCTGCACCAAGTGGTGTACGTGACAATGATCAAGTGAGGGTTGAATCAGATGCTTGAGTTGAGTTGGAAACCTCAGTTATTCTGGACATAGAAATGGAGGAAGCTGTTTGGACAGATCCCAGGTCAGACATCCCTATGGATGATGCTCAGGACTCCGTTCTGTTATTTGAACTCAAGAGGGCTGAGAAGGTGAAGGGAAAAAAGAAGGTCGTGTTTCAAAATCCAGCTGAGAAAGAGGTCACCAGTCAAGTAGAAGGGAGCCAGGTTGCAGGGGGAGCTGATGCAACCAAGAAGAGGAAACGTGGAGTTCCAACTCCTGTTTCAGAAGATGCTTGGAAACGTGAAGTTCCAACTCATGTTTCCGAAGATGCTCTGATGGACCATATTTATATGATTCATTAAGACAGTTAAACCCACCAAATTAGACTCTTTGTCTATTTAACTTTTGCTTGTTAGTTCCACTTTTGTTCTACAGGCTATTTCGAGGTCTAGAGATGATACGAGCTAAAAAGGAGTTTTAAAGCTGAAAATGGATTACGAGTCAGGACACGACCAGATTCCGACTGTACAACTTTCATGATCCTAACCTGGAATCACTCAAACAAGTCCAACTGAAGGGCAACTAAAGTCAGACCGAAGCTGAAAGGACCCGATAGCTTTTGGGGAAAAGATCACAAAGCTCTCACCCACTCCCCTCCACCTCACATGGCCGGCAGCTTCAAGGAGGAGATGACACTTGGGGGGCGGCTCATGGCCTCCTCCACCTCACCCCGACAGCTCTTTGAGCTCTCCACCCTCCTCTTGCCAAGTGTCTTCTCCTCCTCCACATCTCTTCCTTCCCTTAGCCTATAAATAGAGCATCCCTTCATCCTTTGTAACTCATCCCACAATCCTCATTCCTCACCTCACACCATAAGCTCTAGCTTCTCTCTAGATTTTGGGCACCATCCATGTAAACACACTACTTTGATATTGAAGTTTGATCTTGAGTACTCTTGTCGGTTCTTGAAGTACTCAAGCTTTTCCTTACTGTTCTTGAGTTTACTCCTGTTGGTTCTTGAGTATTCTCCCTCTTACTTTCCTTGTCTTTACTTTCAAAAACTTTACTTTACTGTCTTTCAAAAACCTTTACTTTTCCAAGTACTTAGCTATGATATCCACCTCTATGGATATTCGTAGCTAATCCCTTCATTCGGTTGAAGGGGTGTACTTGTATCATAAAATGTTTTAGACCCTTCTCTTAGTGCCTCTTTGTGTTCAGAACTTGTTCTATGTGCCATATATTCGGTTAGAACACACATGGTTGAGTGGATGCTTGAAATGGCAAAACTCTTCCATGGGGTTCGTGAACATACACGGTTAAGTGGATGCTTGAAACGGCAAAGCTTAATCGTGGAGTTTAACCTTTCTTAAACACCACTTGGTTGATCGGAAATGATTGATCAGGTGGATGCACATAGGCTAGTATACCTTGAAATGGGGTGCTAGTCTAAATAGAACAAGTGCTCAATGCCTTGAAAAGGGCTAGACAGTGTGGCAAGTCAAGTGCTTGAAATGGCCTTGATACACTTTTGAATACTTAGTATGATCATTAGAGGTCAATGATAAACGAAAATATGATACAAGGCCCCTGATACCGAATCTTTCATTTAATTCAAACATCACCTGTCATTTACTTTCAGTCTTACTATCAACTGCTTACTTTCCAGTCATTTACTTTCAGTAACTTTACTTTCAGTCCATATCAACTGCTTACTTTCCGCAAGTCTTGTCCTTCAAGCATTTACTTTCAGCAAGTCTTGTCCTTCAAGCACTTTACTTTTCAGTATTTACTTTCAGTCTCGGATTTACTTTCTTTACTTTCAGTCATTTACTTTCCAGTGCTAAAATCACAACCAACCCACGCTACTTTAAGTATTAAAATCACAACCAACCCCTAACTGTCTTATTTTCCACTTTCAAAAGAACAACTAGCAACTAATTCCCTTGGGTTCGACCCCTACTTACCGCTTTACTACCCAATAGTAGAGTACGAGTAGCGGACTTATAAATTTATTTTTGCACAGAGACATTACACCTTAACGACAGTGCAGTGCGCTCCGTCAAAATTGGTGCCGTTGCCGGGGAATTAGCAAATGGATAGAGGCAGCAACCTTGGAATGATGGAGGCAGCAACCTTATGTTTAAAATGCTTGGCTGTCTCCCCCAATTTGGATGTACCATTTAAGAGGACCCTGTGATTCATTGCCAACATTTTCACCACATCTGCCGCGACATGAAACCTGAGAATGAGACGTTAGAGGAGTTTAAGCTGAAATGCTTCAAATTTTCTTTAATTGACTCGGCAATAGATTGGTATTACTCATGTGCAGCTTATGAAGGCGATTATGGGGATCTACGAGCCAAATTTCTAGAAGAGTTTTCCCCGCCATCTCTCCGACTTGAAACCTGCGAGAAGATTCTCAACCTTGAGCAATCCCGGGACGAAACTTTGGACGAATACTATTCGTACTTTGATACCATTGTTTCGCGCTGCCCGCACCATGGATTCACCAACCACAATCTTATTCAAAGGTTTCTTGCTGGAATGACGCCCCTTGAATGGAAAAGACTTAACGATGCAGCAGGAGGTTCGATCATGAAGTTAACCATGGCTGAAACTTGGGACCTCATAGACAATTTGGCAGAAAGAACAAAACAAGAGCCGATGCACCAAACTGATGATAGAGCACCGACGGTGGAAGTGGACTCAGTGCAGAACGAGCCCGACATCACATCCATTACAAGCTTGCCCGCAACAAACCTGGAAGAAGACATTACAGAGGCCATGATGGATGAATCAGATACAGAAAGCTCTGAGGAAGAGCCTACATGGGATATCACTCCCGAGCCATCAGAAGACATAGAGCCAGAAATCAATACAGTGTGGGACGAGGAAAAGCCTTCATGGGAACTCACTACCGAACCGACAGAGGATGAGGACCTATGGATGACTGAAGAAGAGCCGGCCGAGCCACTCAAACCGGTCCTCACTACCGAAGCGGCCGAGGAAATCAAGCCAGGCCCGGTCCTTGCGCTCGGAGCACCTGAG
Organism: Rhodiola kirilowii; assembly: GCA_033675215.1. Lineage (NCBI taxonomy): Eukaryota > Viridiplantae > Streptophyta > Magnoliopsida > Saxifragales > Crassulaceae > Rhodiola > Rhodiola kirilowii. Next base: position 33,172,459 of record CM066196.1, on the reverse strand, counting down.
ACATGCCCGGTCCTCACTACCAACCTGTCCGAGAAAGACCCGGCCCTTGTTGTGGAAATCCCCCAACTTGTCCCCTCGGTTTGTATGCGGATCACAGCCCCTGAAGATAAAGTGATCAATGAGGAGGTGCAAGGCGAGTTGGAAGCGGGACAAAGGCAAGAAAAGCCAACAATGGAGCACTCCCTCGCCACGAGCCAACCAAGCAGCCATGAAACTTCACTCGTGCTGAAACGGCCATTCACCTCTGCAGCAAAGAAGAGGGCTAGCGAAGAGCACAACCCGGATGCCAACCGTGCATACACAAAGAAGCGACCAAGACAAGGCACGGTTGAATGGAAGCCCGGATGGAGAAACAAGAGAGCCCGACTCAAAAAACCAGCGACTGTGGTTAAGGGTCCCTCGCCTTCCTAGAGGTATTGGAAGGAAAAACCACCGGAACAATGGAGTCCTGACCCGAACACATCATCTCACAAAAGCCACCAAAGGGTCAAGGCAAGAATCAAGGTAGGCGCGGCAGAAAAATTTGACCTGAGTCACTGATGGACCATAATTGTATGAAACATAAATGCAGTTAAACCCACCAAATTAGACTGTTTGTCTATCTAACTTCTACGTGTTAGTCCCGATATATTTCCACAGGGAATTTTAGAGACTGAAGTGAAAACACGCTAAGGAGAGGATTTTATGCTGAAAAGATAACAAGAGTCAATCCAAGGTCAAGATCATATGCCGACTGAAGAAATATCAAGGATCCTGACGTTGAATTGACCATAACAAATTAATCAGAAGAATCAGGAGTGGAGTCAAGACAGCCCGGGGAAGCAACACATTGATAGTTTTGTGAAAAGACTACACAAAACTGTACAAAACTCACATATGGGCAAGGATGACCGGCCACTTGATGAAGTGGTGGCCAAGGGAGGAGCTCCTCCCCACATGGTGACCGGCCACCGGTGGCTATCACCCTCTCCTCCTCCACTACTCCCCTTCCTCCACTTGGCGCCACCACACTCCTCCACCAAAAGCCGCCGGCCTCCTCTCCTTCCTCCACATTTGGCCATCTCCTCCCTTGATTTCTTCCTCCAATCAAAATGCAACACTTGTAGCCATCTCCTCAACCTCCCATGGCTATATAAGGAGGAGCTCCTCCTCCTCCAAAACACACCTCAATCTCATTTCACTTCTCTCTCTAGAAGTTGTAATATTTGTAACGTTGTAATCTTGGCTTTGGAAATAAAGGATAGCTCCCTTGGCGCTTCAACGGTTGTAAGTAATTCTTAGTATTTATTCAACTGTTTTATTTCCTTAGTTATAATGTTTAGCGCGATGAATAGTAGCTAAACTAGTAGTTCGGTAGACGGGGCGCACTTGTATTATAAAATGTTTTAAGACTATTAACTTAGTGTCTAGTCTAAGTATTCAAAACTTATTCTATGTGCCATATATTAAGTCAGAACGTCCAAGGTAGAGTGGATGCTTGGAATGGCAAAACTCTACAGCGGGGTTCGTAAACTTGTACGGATAAGTGGATGCTTGGAATGGCAAAGCTTATCTGAGAAGTTTGACTCATCTTAAACACCATTTGGTTGATCGGGAATGATTGATCAAATGGATGCACATAGGCTAATATAACCGGGAATGGAGTATTAGTCTAAATAGAATAAGTGTTTTACGTCCTTGGAATAGGCTAGACAGTGTACGCAAATCGAGTGCTTGGAATGGCCTTGATACACCGTTTGAATACTTAGGAGAGTCACTAAAGGTCAATGATAAACAGGATATAATACAAGTCCCCTGAAACCGAACATTTCTCTTTAATTATAAACTGTAATTTACTTTCCAGTATTAAAATCAACCAACCAACCAATCAATCAATCAAAATAGCTGGTAGCTTTAAAACCAACCAACCGACCTTAAACACGCTCCCACGCTGCGTAATCCCCCCGAAGAACAATTATTCCCCTAGTTCCCTTGGGTTCGACCCCTACTTACCAAGTACTACCCAGTAGTATAGTTGCTAGTAGCGGACTATTATAAATTTATTTGCACAAATCGCTTTGACGACGAGCGGTTCTGTCAAATTGGTGCCTTTGCCGGGGAACTAGTCATCGGATAAAGTTCTTTGAATCGTTACGCGCTTCAAAACAACCATGTCTCGCGAAGAAAGTCACCATGACTTCCAGGATGACGAAGAAATAAACCTGTACGATCAGAATGATGATGTACCGTTTCCATTCGTCGACGATCCGGAACAACTCATCAGAAACAGAAGAGCTCGTGATAGGGAAGCAGTCAGAAGAAACCAAGAACTACCCGAGGACTGAAATGCAGCTGGTCCAGTACAACCTCATATTCATCCCCCACGACCACAACCTCAACCTCGATACATGCCAAGGAGAGAACTCGCTTTCGACGACTACTACGGAGATAACTACTACCGTGAACCGACGATGGGCGAGTTAAATGCCCCTAATTTCGAGACACAGCCGTGGTGCATCTGCGAAGGCCCTGAATTAGAAAACATAACCATCAACGCATCAGTGGCACACAGCTTGCCCAAATTCTCAGGAGCACTTGGAGAATCTGCGACAACTCACCTCCAACGCCTACATGGCATTTGCCAGAATCTAAAGCCCAATCGAGTGAATATGGATGACTTCAAGTTAAAGGCGTTCTATTTTTCCCTCATGGACTCGGCAAGCGACTGGTTCCTTTCATTGCCTTCCGGAAGCATTAGAACATGGGCTCAGATGCAGAAGAAATTCTTAGACAAATACTATCCGGCTGGAAGAGCAATGCAAGTAAGGAAGCAACTACAGGAAATCAAACAGGGTCCCAATGAAACCATGTACGATTACCTGGAAAAGTTCAATCACCTAGAAAGGAGCTGTTGTACCCTTGGACTGCCCGAGAAACTCGTCATCGAGTACCTCATTGATGGATTAAGACCACTAGACAAAATGCTCTTGGATCCCTCAGCAGGAGGGTCCATGATGAATCTATCATTAAGTGGCATGAGAAATCTCATCGCCAACGTTGCTGAAAATGCTCGATTTAGAGAAGAGACCACTCGCCAAGATGAATTCTCTCGATCAAAAAGGGTAGCACAAACCGAGGCATCAGTAAACTCCATAACTGAAGAGATGAAACAGTTAAAGGAGATGATGACTGAGATCATACGTAGACAGCCAGTTACGGTAAAACCTTGCGAGTTCTGTGGTTCTACAGACCACAAAACAGACGCATGCCCAACATTGATAGAAGAAGAACCGGCTGATGTAAATACAGTGGGAGGATATCAAGGATACAACAACGACAGAGCTGGACAAAATAGACAGTACGGTCAAACATCCAACCCAGGCTGGCGTAACAACAACAGCTATCTTCAGACGGAGACACAACCAGCTGTCCCTCAACTAGCGCAGTCATTTTACCAACCACCCCACCGACAATATCACCAGAACACTCCATCGGCAGGCCAATATCACCAAAAAGGGCCAAATCAGTACCAAGCCAGACCGAGCAATCAGCAGGAACCAAGCAAGTCGCTCAATGACACGATGAAGGAGCTCACGGGAAACATTAATCAATTGGGTACTTCACTACACCAGTACCAGGCAAAAACTGACGGTGCAATTTCAGAATTGACCAAACAAATGTCCCAGCTCGCCACCGCAATGTCAACACTCACTACTGAACCTGGCAGACTTCCTTCACAGACCATCCAAAATCCTAAGGCGAACATAAGCATGATAAGGAGGTCAAACATGAAGGTTACTCTAGGAGAAGTAGCACGGTCCCCAACCTACAGACTTACAAACAATCATTTCTACCGTAGGAATCGACCTGATTGGAATCAAGAAGAAGACCGACCCAATGATGGCAAAACATGGGTTACGCATGCTGACAATGGATGGTACACGTTTACTGTTTGCATAACACCGCCGCCGATCACACACTTTGACATACCAGCATCTGGTTGGGACTCCCCAAATAATATTATTGCTTCGAAGCAAAATATTAAAGAGTCCGAGTACGCAAATTCTAAGCCAAAGAGTGGGCAGAATAGTCCGACAATAGAAAGAGCCCTCACTTCATATCATGAGCCACAACCGGAAAGAAATAAAGACCCTGGGGGCCTTTACAATCACCTGTGGTATTGGTGAAACCCAGATCCATAAATGCTTAGTCGATCTTGGGGCTGCTGTCAATGCCATGCCTTCCTCCTTGTATTACCTACTAGGACTTGGTCCGTTGAAACCACCTCGATCAAATATCGAGCTAGGAGATAAATCATGCATCCGCCCGGTTGGAGAACTGGAAGATGTAATACTCCATGTGGGAGAACTTGTCGTTGCTGCAGACTTCTATGTAATACCAACAGAAGAAACCTGTGAAGACAACTCACCAACAATAATATTGGGACGACCATTCCTCTACGCCACTAAAGCAAGAATCGATGTGGGCAAGGGGTCATTATCACTTAAGTTCGGCGGCAAAATTGCACACTTCTACATTAATAAGAGCCGCCCGGACACGAAGAAACCGCCAGACATAACACCTATCTCAGATCACGGTGCACAGTTTTCTGACCTGTCATTAGGGACTAAAAAAGTATCAAGACCAGCAGCTATGGTCAAAGGTCTCCCGCCTTATCAGAAACAATGGAAAGAGAAAACACCAAAACCATGGAGCTCTTACTCCGGTAAGAAGTCAAGAAGAAGCAACACTGGAACGGTGGCAAAGTTTGACCTCAGCCACCCATGGGACCCAAACCAATGAACCACAAACGAGGTATCGTCGAGCCAACGACATTAAACAAGTGCACTGGTCGGGAGGTAACCCGACACTATCTTACTTTTCCGCACTTTAATTTCTGTCTTTTAAATTCAGTATTTAGTTTTAAGCTTGCATGACTTTTGAACTAAGGCACGCCTTCGTTCAAAAGTGGGGGGGTGAGAACCACCTATGTACATAAATAACATGCAGCTGTTTTTTCTTTTTTAGTAATAGTATCTTTTTGAAAATATGAACTTAAGAATGTGAAAAAGATAAATCATAATTCATGCATTAACCTTGTGAAAATTCAACTGTTTAAAAACTTAGAATGTAACTTTCCATTTGTCCTTTGTGCTGAGATAACTAGGGATGTGGAGTTGACATAAATTGCCCTAGAGAGGCTTGGCAAGCAATCAAATGATCAGATCGAACTATATGGTTTTCGAAGTCAGTGGAGGCTGCACTTCGGGTTTCAGTGAAGATTGAAGTCATCTCCGCCATGCAATGCAAAAGGCGAGGACGGGAATCAAACCGTCCTATCTCCGGTCAAAGTAGCCGAAAAAATAGATGAGCGACCCTCATCTTGACCCGCGCAAAAATGACAGTCAAAGTAGCCGAGAAAATAGATGAGCGACCCTCACCTTGACCCGCGCGAAAACGGCAAAAAAGAGAGGAGCGGGGAGGTATTTCCATAGGCTTGCGGGCGATGATTGGACCTCCCAAAAAGGCTCGAGAAAATGGACTAGCAGTAACAAAAAGGCGAAAAGCTCAATGAAGCAAATCAAGAGGCCAAAGGCCCAAAATTGTGAAGGTTTTAACCGAGCAAAAGTGAAGCACTCAAAGCGACAAATCAAAGGCCAAAGGCCAATTCACTACAAAAAGCGGTCCCTCTCTAAAAGAAATCAAAGTACTCAAACCAGTGAAACCCGAACCGAATCACGTGCTAGAGAAAGCTACCAGAAAACCATATAGTAAGAGACGATCCCGAGGTTGCAGTCCAGGAGCCTAAAAAGGGCTATCTCCCGAGACATCCAATATAATTTGCATCTCAACACGAAGGTACACGTATCAAGTTACTTCTATTTATTTACGCAGTTTAATTTGGTAATAAGTAAGCAATGCATGAATTAGGATAGATCGAGTACCACAGTCTAATTTTCATATTCCAAAGCCAAACTTAGAACTTACGCCCTTTAATAGCATTGTTCGGGACGAACAACTAAAAGTGTGGGGTAATCTGATGGACCATAATTGTATGAAACATAAATGCAGTTAAACCCACCAAATTAGACTGTTTGTCTATCTAACTTCTACGTGTTAGTCCCGATATATTTCCACAAGGCATTTTAGAGACTGAAGTGAAAACACGCTAAGGAGAGGATTTTATGCTGAAAAGATAACAAGAGTCAATCCAAGGTCAAGATCATATGCCGACTGAAGAAATATCAAGGATCCTGACGTTGAATTGACCATAACAAATTAATCAGAAGAATCAGGAGTGGAGTCAAGACAGCCCGGGGAAGCAACACATTGACAGTTTTGTGAAAAGACTGCACAAAACTATACAAAACCTACATATGGGCAAGGATGACCGGCCACTTGATGAAGTGGTGGCCAAGGGAGGAGCTCCTCCCCACATGGTGACCGGCCACCGGTGGCTATCACCCTCTCCTCCTCCACTACCCCCCTTCCTCCACTTGGCGCCACCACACTCCTCCACCAAAAGCCGCCGGCCTCCTCTCCTTCCTCCACATGTGGCCATCTCCTCCCTTGATTTCTTCCTCTAATCAAAATGCAACACTTGTAGCCATTTCCTCCTCCTCCCATGGCTATATAAGGAGGAGCTCCTCCTCCTCCAAAACACACCTCAATCTCATTTCACTTCTCTCTCTAGAAGTTGTAATATTTGTAACGTTGTAATCTTGGCTTTGGAAATAAAGGATAGCTCCCTTGGCGCTTCAACGGTTGTAAGTAATTCTTAGTATTTATTCAACTGTTTTATTTCCTTAGTTATAATATTTAGCGCAATGAATAGTAGCTAAACTAGTAGTTCGGTAGACGGGGCGCACTTGTATTATAAAATGTTTTAAGACTATTAACTTAGTGTCTAGTCTAAGTATTCAAAACTTATTCTATGTGCCATATATTAAGTCAGAACGTCCAAGGTAGAGTGGATGCTTGGAATGGCAAAACTCTACAGCGGGGTTCGTAAACTTGTACGGATAAGTGGATGCTTGGAATGGCAAAGCTTATCTGAGAAGTTTGACTCATCTTAAACACCATTTGGTTGATCGGGAATGATTGATCAAATGGATGCACATAGGCAAATATAACCGGGAATGGAGTATTAGTCTAAATAGAATAAGTGTTCTACGTCCTTGGAATAGGCTAGATAGTGTACACAAATCGAGTGCTTGGAATGGCCTTGATACACCGTTTGAATACTTAGGAGAGTCACTAAAGGTCAATGATAAACAGGATATAATACAAGTCCCCTGAAACCGAACATTTCTCTTTAATTATAAACTGTAATTTACTTTCCAGTATTAAAATCAACCAACCAACCAATCAATCAATCAAAATAGCTGGTAGCTTTAAAACCAACCAACCGACCTTAAACACGCTCCCACGCTGCGTAATCCCCCCGAAGAACAATTATTCCCCTAGTTCCCTTGGGTTCGACCCCTACTTACCAAGTACTACCCAGTAGTATAGTTGCTAGTAGCGGACTATTATAAATTTATTTGCACAAATCGCTTTGACGACGAGCGGTTCTGTCAGTCACCCATGGGATCCGAACTTATGATCCAGAAATGAGGTATCGTCGAGCTAAGGACGTTAAACAAAGGCACTGGTCGGGAGGTAACCCGACACTTATCTTACTTTTAGTCATTTAATTTCAGTTATTTAGTTTTTCTCCTTGAAACATTCTCACCTTTCCTGTATATATTTGCTTGCATAACTTTTGAACTAAGTCGTGCTATGAGGCACGCCTTGGTTCAAAAGTGTGGGGTGAGAACCACCTTTGTACATAGTTAGTTAACATGTTTTTTCTTTTCCTTTTCCCTTAATATTATTTTTTTGAAAATATGAACTTGAGAATGTGAAAAAGATAGATCTAAATTCATGCAATTACCTTGTGAAAATTCAACTGTATAAAGACTTAGGATGTAACTTCTCATTTGTCCCTTTGTGCTGAGATATACAGGGGATGTGGAGTTGATATAAACTGCCCTAGAGTGGCTTGGCAAGCACTCGAAGGACTGGATTTCACTATATGGTTTACGAAGTCAGTGGAGGCTGCACTTCGGGTTTCAGTGAGTCAGAGTCATCTCCGCCATGCAGCGTTTATGCAAGAGGCGGAACGGGAATCAGACCGTCCTATCTCTAATCAGAGTAGCCGGGAAAATAGATGAGCGACCCTCATCTTGACCCGCGCGAAACGGCAAGGATGAGAAAGAGCGGGGAGGTATTTCCATATGCTCTCTAGTCAGAGTAGCCGGGAAAATAGATGAGCGACCCTCATCTTGACCCGCGCGAAACGGCAAGGATGAGAAAGAGCGGGGAGGTATTTCCATATGCTCTCGGGCGACGATTGGACTTCCCAAAGAAAGGTTGAGAAAATGGACTAGCAAGTCACAAAGAAGCAAAAGCTCGAAGAAGCTAATCAAAGGCCAACAGCCAAAATTGTGAAGGTTTTAACCAAACAAAAGTGAAGAAACTCCAATTCAACATCAAAAGCCAAAGGCCAAAGGCCAATTCACTTCAGAAGCTGTCCCTCACCAAAAAGAAATCAAAATGCTCAACTCAGTGAAACCCGAACCGAATCATGTGCTAGAGAAAACGACAAGTTAACCATATAGTGCGAGTCGGTCCAGAGAATGCAGTCCAGGAGCCTGAAAAGGGCTATCTCCCGAAACATCTAAATTAAATTGCATCTCGGCTCGAAGGTACAAGTATCAAGTTTCTTCTAAGTATTTACACAGTTTAGTTTGGTAATAAGTAAGTAATGCATGAATAGGATAAATCTAGTCCCACAATCTCACTTTCCTATTTGAAGATTTTACTTGGATTGTGTGCATCTCTTAAATGGCATTGTTCGGGACGAACAACTAAAAGTGTGGGGTGATCTGATGGACCATATTTATATGATTCATTAAGACAGTTAAACCCACCAAATTAGACTCTTTGTCTATTTAACTTTTGCTTGTTAGTTCCACTTTTGTTCTATAGGCTATTTCGAGGTCTAGAGATGATACGAGCTAAAAAGGAGTTTTAAAGCTGAAAATGGATTACGAGTCAGGACACGACCAGATTCCGACTGTACAACTTTCATGATCCTAACCTGGAATCACTCAAACAAGTCCAACAGAAGGGCAACCAAAGTCAGACCGGAGCTGAAAGGACCCGATGGCCTTTGGGGAAAAGATCACAAAGCTCTCACCCACTCCCCTTGACAGGTCGTCGTCGGTACCTGCAAATCAAAATTTATAATTCCTTACTCTAAACTGTGGGTTAGTACAGTGGCAAGCAAGGGTCGAACCCAAGGGAGCTAGATGGTTACTATTTGTTCTGTAAAAAAGGAAAGAAAAGACAATTGGGTTTGTGAGCAACTAAGAAACAGTGCAAAAATAAGAAATAAGGCAAGTGTGTATCAATGAGAGAGAATATTCAGACTAGGGTTTTCGATTGTGACTTGTTTTATCCTTGACTTTTAATAATCTAATTCATAGTTTCTAAGTGTGGTTGTCCCGACAAAGGTGACTTCCCAAGTAACCCGACAAAGGTGTTACGCCACAACCTAACCCGACAAAGGTGTTAAGCTTCTAATTCCTAAAAGTCAAACAACCCGACAAAGGTGCTATTTAACCTAGATGTGCTATCTACCCAAACGACAAAGTAATAGGCATATAATAATGATAGAAATATTGATTAACTAAGCTTTGCGACAAAGCATCCACATAGTCTAGCAATAATTCAGAAAAAGGCACGAGAATTAGTAAAACATGAATAGCATTAAGAACTAAGTCTCAAAAACGATCGTCACAATGTATAAACCCTAGCCCGAATAAAAGGCTTAGCTAGACATAGACATGGAATAAATAGCAATGAAAGTAAAGGAACAAGTGTTCTTCTCTATAGCCGAGAGAAGTGAAGGACCGGGCCGTGAGGGCTGATGAATGCCGGAGCAAGGTTGAGCACCGAGAGGAGGAGAGGTGAGCTCGCTCGTGAGGAGGAATGCTCGATTGTGGGATTAGGACCGGGCCGTGAGGGCTAAGTGTCGAGGGTGCTAGGAACGCCGGACGGTTTCAGCCGAGAGGAGGAGAGATGAGCTCGCTCGTGAGGAGGAATGCTCGTTTGTGGGATGTTGTAGAGAGAGGAGCTGATGGGATGCCTTTGAAGGGCTGAGGAGAGCTCTTATTTATAGTCTAAATATGGGCCAGGCCTGATCTCGTTTGTTTCCAAATCCGGTTTGCTTGGTATGTAAGCTAACTTGGCCAACAAGTCTTCCAGATTCTTCCAGGAGGTTCTAGGAGCCTCTAAACCGCCAAGGACGAAATTGGGAAATTTCTCGAAGTTACTGTTCACGGCCAAAAATACTGTTCGCGGACAAAAAACACTGTTCACGCCGGAAATTACTGTTCACGGTGAGCCGGATTTTGGAGGGCTTGGACTCGGTTGGGCGACCTTGAATCGGTTGTGACTCGGGCTGACTCGGCCTTGGACTCGGCGTGCACCTAAAGTGTAAAGTGCATGTGGAACTCTCGGCCAGATTGTCTGTCTTCACTTCAACTCTCGTTTCGACCATCCAAACGATCTCGGCTGCTCTCGGTGTGAACTAGAGTGTTGTAGGGAATTGAGTCACGTTTACGATGGCATGTGGCTCGTATTTTTCTAATCAGTGGTCCATTCCCTGCTTTCCGTCGACTGTCCAAAGGTCTAATCTGAAACTGTGATGTTTTTGGCCTAAAATGCCAGTCTTTAAGCGCGTTTCCTCCTAGAGCTTCCGAAACACCTGTAATGTAAAACAACACTAAGAAGTAACTGTTTGCATGTTAAAGTGCCGAAATCGGTGGGATTTGATGACTCGATGAGTCGTATAAATACGGCTCATCAAACCACCCCACACTTAAACTTGTTCGTCCCGAACAAGGACTAGGTCATAAGAGGAAAAAATATAAAAACACCACAAAGCTTCGGCATCCTAGATATTGCTACATGAATATGACTCGGCTAATCTAGATTTCATCTTTCCATGCGTATCTCGTTACTAAAAGCCTTGTGCTCAAACATGGAAGTAATGATACGTGTTACCTTTGGGTCGAGATGCAAATCAATTCGGATGTCTCGGGAGATAGTCCTTTTAGACCCATGAACCGCACTCTTGGTTCCGAACTCTTGCTATATGGTTACGCTTCATTGTTTTTTCTTGCACGTGATTGATTCGAGCTTCAAGGTGTTTAAGTTCTTTCGGACAGCTTGTAGTGACTCGGTTTGATGTATCAATGGGGCACTTCACTTTTTGTTGCGGTGTAAAACTTCACAATGGAATGAATTTGTTTCGTTGCTACGGATTGTGACTGCTCGTTCCTACTTGCTCTCACTCATCCTCGTCCTTTTGACGCGAGTCAAGCCATGGGTCACTTGACTATTTTCTCGGCTACTTGGACTAGAGTTTGGATGGTGTGATGTATTCCCGTCCCAACCAACCGCAAAAATACCGCAGTGGCGGAGCAGACTCGTAACCATGTTGCCTCGAAATGCTAGCCTCCACGAAATCCATATAACCACATAACTCGAATTCGGTCCTTTGAATGTTCTGTCAAGTCTCTCTAGGACGTTTATGTCAACTCCACATCCCTGTTTATCTCAACTAACAAAGGCACGCAATGGGTTAAGATCACATGTAATCCACAATTCTAATTTCACCAAAGATATGCATGTAATCGGCTCTATCTATTTCACATCATCAATATTCACTATCGCAAATTTAGGAAATAGAGAAGAAACATGTACAAAAATTTTAAAAATTTCGGGAAACGTGCTGACTCTGTGCAGGTGCAAAAAAGTAAACGTGCTGACTCGATGACTGACTCTCCCACCCCACACTTTTGAAATAAGCCGTGTCCTCACGGCATGACTTAGACTCTAGACTCACATGCATGCAAACAATACGGAAAATAAGAAGAGAGTAAGGTTGGACAGGCACTTCTCTCGTGCGATGCGTGATGTTTAGAAATAGCTGACCATTCTCCTTTGAGTCCTCGAAGAGCACCATTGCGCCTACCTTCCTTTGGTAGAAACTTGTATCGCAACGTGAGTTCGTCACAAAATGAAAGGACTATGTCAAAGAAATTAAGACAAATAAAGGATTCCCAGGAAATTGGTGGAGTCACAAACGGTGTCACTTAAAAACCAATCTCCTTAGACTCGTAAGTCTTGGTGACAGAATCCTCAAAAGCTTATTTTTCTCGACACAATTTATTCAAGGTGTGAAACTACCCCCGATGGATAGCAGTCTTACGCAAATATCTCAGATGGCCTTGCGTGCTCGCATGCAGTTGGATTCCCAGCCGTGTGCGCTCGTCCAGTTCCCCCATGCGTTCGCATCTGTCCCCTGCATGAAAATCATCTTCTTTCCCAAGTACAATGTGATGAATATGACTCAAGACCCAAATAAACAGAAAACAAAATAAGTGAATAAGCTAAAAAAAATGATAAAAGTGCCGGGCTGCCTCCCTGCGAGCGCCTTTATTTTACGTCGTTGGCTCGACGTTACCTCTTTAGGGATCACAAGTTAGGATCCAATGGACGTGTGAGGTCATACTTTGCTCCAACGACTCCTTTAATCTGGCCGAAATCCTCACGGAATGACGTGCTCAGTTCTGCTCTCCATCGACCAGGCGGGTTTGCCTTTACATCCTTCCGAGTTGGCGAGGCCACCTTGATCATTGCTACTGGGCCATCGAGTCGTGCTCTAGTGTTTCTCCATCCTGGTTTCCACTCAAACGCGCCATGTCTCGGTCGTTTCTTCATGTATGAGCGGTCGGCATGGAAGTTCAGTTTCTTGCCATCAAGCACAAGCGACATCAAGCATGTTCTCATGTCAATCTTCCTCTTTGTGGCAGAGATGAATGGTCGTCCAAGAATAAGTGCTGAAGGATAATCATTTCTAGCATCTCTTATCTGCAAAACATAAGGGTCTACAGGAACAACAAGATCTCCAACATGGAGCGTTAGATCCTCAGGTAAACCAACAGGACGAACACATGATGTGTTTCCTAACTCTACCAACTGTTTAAGAAATTTCAATGGTCCCAATTTCAAAGAACAATATGGAGAATATGGCATGGCATTAATATTAGCACCCAAATCAATTAAGCAGTTGTGTATGAGGGTCTTACCAACACCACGGGTGACTGTTAAGGCACCTGGGTCCTTACACTTTTCAGGCGGCGCTTCTTGACTCGTAGCGAGTGAGTGCTCCATCGTTGGCTTTTCTGGCTCATGCTACGCCTCCAACTCGCCACCTAGCTCATTCAGATCGATCACATGGTCTTCGTAAGCTATCACCTGCACAGAAAATGAAGTAAAAAAAATTATTTTTGGAATATGCATCAGTGGCGACCGCGTCTGACTTAGACATTAGGGGCGCGTCTGCTTCGGGTGCTCCGATAGTAAGGACCAGGCCTGTCTTGGCCAGATCGGCAATGAAGTCTAGGCACGTCTCGGGCATTTCGGCAGCGAGCACCGGGACTGTCTCGGGAAGCTCGGTAATGAGGTTCGATTCGAGTGGCTCGGCCGGGTCTTCTTAGGCGCCAGTAGGCCGTCTTCTTCCAAATACCCGGGGTAATCTGAATTGAGCTCTTCTTCAGTCAACCATGGGTCCTCATCCTCTGCCGACTCCGTGGGCTTCATTGTAAGCTCTTCTTTGATGACCATCGGCTTGTGAGCCATGTTGGGCAGAGTGGCCTGAAGTTGGTGCATAATGTTGGCCAATTCCTCGAGTCGCATGGCCTGATCTTGTCTTGACCTCTCGGCCAAATCATCTATCAAGTGCCAAAGATCGTCCATGTCTAAGTTATTCACCGAGCCTCCCGCCGCATCATTAAGCCAATTCCACTCATGTGGCATCATTCCAACGAGAAACCTTTGGAGAAGATAGAGGTTTGTGAATCCATGGTGCGGGCAGCTCGTCACAATGGAATCGAAGTACGACAAGTACTCGTCCAATGTTTCGTCCCGGGATTGCTCGAGGTTGATGATCTTCTCGCGGACTTCAAGTTGGAAGGATGGTGCGGAAAACTCCTCATAGTTCCAAGGCTCTCTACTATAATAAGAAGACATAGCGAACCATAAAATAAAAACAGAAAAAATAAAAAATAAAAATAAAAAAACAAAAAGAACAACTTCAACTTCACCGTGCGTAGCTCCCGGCAACGGCGCCAAAATTTGACAGGTCGTCGTCGGTACCTGCAAATCTAAATTTATAATTCCTTACTATAAACTGTGGGTTAGTACAGTGGTAAGCAAGGGTCGAACCCAAGGGAGCTAGATGGTTACTATTTGTTCTGTAAAAAAGGAAAGAAAAGACAATTGGGTTTGTGAGCAATTAAGAAACAGTGCAAAAATAAGAAATAAGGCAAGTGTGTATCAATGAGAGAGAATATTCAGATTAGGGTTTTCGATTGTGACTTGTTTTATCCTTGACTTCTAATAATCTAATTCATAGTTTCTAAGTGTGGTTGTCCCGACAAAGGTGACTTCCCAAGTAACCCGACAAAGGTGTTACGCCACAACCTAACCCGACAAAGGTGTTAAGCTTCTAATTCTCCTAAGTCAAACAACCCGACAAAGGTGCTATTTAACCTAGATGTGCTATCTACCCAAATGATAAAGTAATAGGCAGATAATAATGATAGAAATATTGATTAACTAAGCTTTGCGACAAAGCATCCACATAGTCTAGCAATAATTCAGAATAAGGCACGAGAATTAGTAAAACATGAATAGCATTAAGAACTAAGTCTCAAAAACGATCGTCACAATGTATAAACCCTAGCCCGAATAAAAGGCTTAGCTAGACATAGACATGGAATAAATAGCAATGAAAGTAAAGGAACAAGTGTTCTTCTCTATAGCCGAGAGAAGTGAAGGACCGGGCCGTGAGGGCTGATTAATGCCGGAGCAAGGTTGAGCACCGAGAGGAGGAGAGGTGAGCTCGCTCGTGAGGAGGAATTCTCGATTGTGGGATTAGGACCGGGCCGTGAGGGTGAGTGTCGAGGGTGCTCGGAACGCCGGACGGTTTCAGCCGAGAGGAGGAGAGGTGAGCTCGCTCGTGAGGAGGAATGCTCGTTTGTGGGATGTTGTAGAGAGAGGAGCTGATGGGATGCCTTTGAAGGGCCGAGGAGAGCTCTTATTTATAGTCTAAATATGGGCCAGGCCTGATCTCGTTTGTTTCCAAATCCGGTTGGTATGTAAGCTAACTTGGCCAACAAGTCTTCCAGATTCTTCCAGGAGGTTCTAGGAGCCTCTAAACCGCCAAGGACGAAATTGGGAAATTTCCCGAAGTACTGTTCACGGTCAAAAATACTGTTCACGCCCAAAGTTACTGTTCACAGCCCAAAAAACACTGTTCACGCCGAAAATTACTGTTCACGGTGAGCCGGATTTTGGAGGGCTTGGACTCGGTTGGGCGGCCTTGAATTGGTTGTGACTCGGGCTGACTCGGCCTTGGACTCGGCGTGCACCTAAAGTGTAAAGTGCATGTGGAACTCTCGGCCAGATTGTCTGTCTTCACTTCAACTCTCGTATCGACCATCAAAACGATCTCGGCTGCTCTCGGTGTGAACTAGAGAGTTGTAGGGAATTGAGTCACCTTTACGATGGCATTTGGCTTGTATTTTTCTGATCAGTGGTCCATTCCCAGCACTCCGTCGACTTTTCAAAAGTCTAATCTGAAACTGTGATGTTTTGGGCCTATAATGCTAGTCTTTAAGCGCGTTTCCTCCTAGAGCTTCCGTAACACCTGAAATGTAAAACAACACTTAGAAGTAACTGTTTGCATGATAAAGTGCCGAAATCGGTGGGATTTAATGACTCGATGAGTCGTATAAATACGGCTCATCACCCCTCCACCTCACATGGCCGGCGGCTTCAAGGAGGAGATGACACATGGGGGGGCGGCTCATGGCTTCCTCCACCTCACCCCAGCGGCTCTTTGAGCTCTCCACCCTCCTCTTGCCAAGTGTCTTCTCCTCCTCCACATCTCTTCCTCCCCTTAGCCTATAAATTGAGCATCCCTTCATCCTTTGTAAATCATCCCACAATCCTCATTCCTCACCTCACACCATAAGCTCTAGCTTCTCTCTATATTTTGGGCACCATCCATGTAAACACACTACTTTGATATTGAAGTTTGATCTTGAGTACTCTTGTCGGTTCTTGAAGTACTCGAGCTTTTCCTTACTGTTCTTGAGTTTACTCCTGTTGGTTCTTGAGTATTCTCCCTCTTACTTTCCTTGTCTTTACTTTCGAAAACTTAACTTTACTGTCTTTCAAAAACCTTTACTTTTCCAAGTACTTAGCTATGATATCCACCTCTATGGATATTCGTAGCTAATCCCTTCATTCGGTTGAAGGGGTGTACTTGTATCATAAAATGTTTTAGACCCTTCTCTTAGTGCCTCTTTGTGTTCAGAACTTGTTTTATGTGCCATATATTCGATTAGAACACACATGGTTGGGTGGATGCTTGAAATGGAAAAACTCTTCCATGGGGTTCGTGAACATACACGGTTAAGTGGATGCTTGAAATGGCAAAGCTTAATCGTGGAGTTCAACCTTTCTTAAACACCACTTGGTTGATCGGAAATGATTGATCAGGTGGATGCACATAGGCTAGTATACCTTGAAATGGGGTGCTAGTCTAAATAGAACAAGTGCTCTATGCCTTGAAATGGGCTAGACAGTGTGGCAAGTCAAGTGCTTGAAATGGCTTTGATACACTTTTGAACACTTAGTATGATCATTAGAGGTCAATGATAAACGAAAATATGATACAAGGCCCCTGATACCGAATCTTTCCTTCAATTCAAACATCACCTGTCATTTACTTTCAGTCTTACTATCAACTGCTTACTTTCCAGTCATTTACTTTCAGTAACATTACTTTCAGTCTATATCAACTGCTTACTTTCCGCAAGTCTTGTCCTTCAAGCATTTACTTTCAGCAAGTCTTGTCCTTCAAGCACTTTAATTTTCAGTATTTACTTTCAGTCTCGTATTTACTTTCATTACTTTCAGTCATTTACTTTCCAGTGCTAAAATCACAACCAACCCATGCTACTTTAAGTACTAAAATCACAACCAACCCCCAACTGTCTTATTTTCCACTTTCAAAAGAACAACTATCAACTAATTCCCTTGATTCGACCCCTACTTACCGCTTTACTACCCAATAGTAGAGTACGAGTAGCGGACTTATAAATTTAATTTTGCACAGAGACATTGCACCTTAACGACAGTGAAGTGGGCTCCGTCATGCTCCAACTGGCATTGTCAAGAATGGCATATGGTTCGTCAATAAGGATGCTGCGAAGAAGTGGAAGTAAGTTCTGAAGAGGAAGATAATCCTAGAGAAAATTCTTGATGAGAAGAGCTACAACGGGAAGGAGGTCATCCATGTCCTGAAGCAAACGTGCCTGATATAGACCCTGACTAGGAGAAAACCATTCCACGAACAGTTGGTTCGAGAGGCTATTGCAAATCTCCCTCCGCAGTTTGGTGTGGTCGGAGACAAAGACTATGGAGTGGTCTATGTTCGAGGAAGAAGAATTGAAATTGACCCGGATCTCATCAACATTTATTTCTCCATGGATGATCCAGCGGTAGATGAGGAGGAACCCGACTATGACAAGATTGGAGACACTATTACGGCGGGTTCGTATCCTTTCTGGGAGACAAGGCCATCCCATTCGCAGATTTGACAACGTTTTACTCCATGCTCTTCTTCATCGCCATTGTCAATTGGATGCTGACCTCTCATCGTTCCTCAGTTAGCAAAGACCTAGCGCTGCTGCTGTATCAAATTGGGAACAAGATGCTTTTCAATCTGGGTAGGGTTATGTTCAAACAGATTGCTGAACATGCCACGTCAAACCGAAGCCTTCATTAGATTATGTTCCCGTCTCTCATATATGAACTGATGATCTACAAGGCTCCAAAACTGAAGACTCCTCATGATCGTCTTTCCAAGGCCCCGCAAAAATTCATCGTAGATCATAAGCTCTACAAAGGCCATCATGTGAACGATCTCAAGGATCCGGGTCAGAGAAGGAAGGACTTTCCAGAGTCATCAAGGAGAGAGGGTGCTAAGATAACACAAGATGAGAGGGATAAGCTGCTAAAGGAATTGGAGATCATCCTCACAGTTGACAAGGAGCAACAAAAATGCATCAACAACCTGGTCCGTACGCTACACTACCCCAGCAATAATGAAGATGTTGCTGAGGAAACTGATGGTGACTCTGATGATATCTCGTCTACAAAAAGGTCCATGTCTGCAAACTTTCTGAACTCTATTTTTTTTTATGTTCGTCATGTTTAGTGCTTGTTCTAGCACATTTCATTTATTCTATTAGAACTCGATTGGACCCCTTGCCAATTTGTGGCAAAAAGGGGGAGTATTTTGAGGTACTGTTTTGCTTCCTCAAGTTTCTCTAAAGTCTCGATAGATCGCTAGATCTAGTAGATTCGGTTTTGCCAAAAATGCCAAGAGGGAGATTGATGTTCCCTTGAATGGCATGCTTTTGGAAAAACGTCTTTAGAGAGTTCAACCAGGAGTTCAAGAAGAGTTCAACCTCATTCTGGAAATAAAGTACAGCGTGGAGCAGACGCAAGAATGTAAACCGGAAGATTCTAAAGATCAACGATCTTTTCGGTTGTAGTCGTCCAATGAAGAAATGGATAATCAGATATTCAAACGAATATCTCTTCATCGGTTTGAAGACGATTTGACTGACTTGTCGAAGAATAAATCTTGAGATATCATTAAAGATTGGAGATAGGATATCTATCAAATATTTAGGAATATTTCCTAAATATTTGACAGATTATCTGGAACAGATTTGGACTTCACCGAAGCATATAAATAGAATGCTAGGGCGTCCAGAATCGGTATCACTTTCTGAGAAAAAAACACACGAGTGTATCTTGTTGATCAGAGAAGGAGAGAGCGACGACCGACTCACTTTCCCCACTGAAAAATCATCGGCGCTAATACAGTCTGTTCAGTGTGCTGATCTGACTTTTCGTGTTGAACTGACCGCTGCACACATCAGTGACCACTGCTGGCTTTCGGGAGAAAGCTACCGAGCTTCGGGAGAAGATCGAGCACGTTCGGAAAGGAGTTTCGGACGAAGGGGATCGAGGGGAGCCGAGATCATAAATCTGAGTGAAGTAGCTAGGCATCTTCGTTCGAGAGATTGTAATAGTAAGCCCACGTACAACTCTATACTATTCAATAAAGATTTATATCCCTTTAGGGCGTGGGAAGCCCCCCAGAGTAGGCTGTTGCCGAACTGGGAAGTATACTGTGTGTCTCGATCCTATACTGTCCTTGATACTGTTTGCTAAGGTGTTTAAGGTTCGTCTGAACACCGCCTTGAGGAGTAGCTTGAACAGATAACAGTATTTCATGTTAGCTTCTTCCATTGCATCTTCTATAAAACCAGCTCAACCTTGTAAGCCATATGTCTCATCTTCCCCGGCCAAAACTGAGAGGTAGATATGTTAACCAGTGAATTATAATGCAGCAGAAAGTCTTTATATTTAAGAAAAAAATAGAAGATGTAAAGGAGAATGTCTGAAGGAACAGGGATAAAAGGTTAATTACGGGGAAAAAAAAGAGTAACTGCGCCTGCTTTTGCTTCTCTCCTACGAAGTTTCAGGAATCAGCAGGGAGCAAACATTTCCTTATATATATATGCATCCACACTGATCATACACAGTATATATACGCGTACCATAACCATAGAATATATTACTAGTCCCACAGGCATCGCTTAGTTTTGATTATTTAAAAGGCCGACGACTTCTTAGAGTATTGATACAGTTGTGACCCTCCTTGGATTTAATTAGGTATAAAGTGCGTTGTTGGGTTTAATTTAATTTTAATGTGCACCTCGATATCGTGAGCTAAAAGCAACCTATTGTATTAGTTTAGTGTGCCCAAACAAATCTATATGAAATAATAATATAAACATTTTTTAATGATTAGTGGATACAATACAACCATTCGTAATGAAATACTTCCATGTAAGTTGAGATGTTGTTTTGGATGAGTGTGTAACAAATATCTAGACAACTTATGCAGAATGTTTAGTTATGAAACTAAGTGCAGTTAAGTAAACAAAGACACGCAATATGTTTACCCAGTTCGGCGTTAACGACCCTACGTCTGGGGGGCTTATCCCTAGCCCGGTGGAAAGCAATTCACTATGATGAGTTTAGAGTACAAAGGTCTTACGTTTACAGAAACCCTCTTAAACGGTGAGCTCCTCTAACACTCTGATGATTGCTATCAAGGCTCTCCTAGATCAGAGATCTCCCCTCTGTTTCCACAGTAGATCCTCCACGAAGATCAGTGCTTTCTTTCGAATGCGCAGCAACCAAGCAACAGTGCGTGTGTATTCAAATTGTTCCACGATCATTCTGAATAGCCACCCATTACAGACTGATTCCGAGCGCCGTGATCTTACCGGAATGATAAGCTCACAGCCAATTGCCCCCACCTCCTGATCAATGTATGTGAGTGAGTAATTTCTCCAAGAGTGCTACTGGTTCAAAAACCCTAGCTCTCTTTATATATGTCGGTAGATTCCTAAGATATCGGGAAATCTAATCTTCAACCGCCTATCTTCTTTAGGAAATATTTCCTTAGATTTTTTAGAAAATATTCTTAAAACATGCGCATCATTCTTTATCACATTCTTGCTTGAGGTATTAGATTCAAGGACTTCTTCTTTGGAGACCTCCTCTTCCTCATCCAAGGCAATTTTCAAGGACTTCTTCTTCGGAAACCTCTTCTTCCTCATCCAAGTCTTTCTTGGTCGTGGCTGATCTTTGGTCGAGCTCGGGCGAGTCTTTTCATACTCGGGCAATAAATTCTTGAATGAAGTGTAGATTGTGTCAAAGTCAAATGACTCGGTGATGAGTCGTAGTTGTACGACTATTTTATATGTTAAAACCCCGTCTCTTAGTGTTACCTGTATATTATTTCCCTACCTGTGTGTAGTTTTCGTTCTCAGGTACACTCGGAGACCATGGAAGGAATACCGGCTAAAAGGAGCCTATTTGAAGATGTTTGGCGCGGAAAGATATGAAGTTCGAAGCACTTTGGAATTTTCGTCAGTGCAGACCACTTACATCTGAAGAATTATGGGCACTTACGTCTTAAGAATTACAGTAATTGTTAAGACGTCCGCGGACGTTAAATCAAGAGACGTAAGTGGAATTCAGCTGGCAGTCAAATTTCCTCCGCCTACGTCTGAAGAATTAATGCACTTACGTCTGAACAATTACCATAATGCAAGAGACGTCCGCGGACAGCAAATACAGGAGACGTCCGCGGGGACAGCTGGCAAGTCGAAATTTCCTAATTTCGTTTTGGCATCTCGGGAATTATAAAAGGATAATTAGAAAGCATGAAACCCTAGGCGACCAGACCTCGAATTTCGGAGGAGAAAAGAGACACGGATTAAAGTGTCAGAGTTGAGCTGCAGCTTGGTGAAGAGTTCACCATTAGTAATTTTGTCCTATTTTATTCACAAAAAACTTCATGATGTATTCCATTGCGATGAGTAGCTAAACTCATACGTGTAGGCTAGAACTCGACATTGTGATGTTTTGACTTGAGACCTATATTTATCTTTATGTTTTGCGTTATATTACTATGTATTGTTTATGGATTTGATGTGCTAGCACGAGTGGAACCCTAGCGGGGGAGCTTCTGTTAGTTTGTTGATTCCGATTATCACAGTTTACTAGCAACCTAGCGGGGATAGCAAACTAGGATACTAGTAATATACCACTAGGATTGACACCCTAGGACAACTTGTAGTGCAACCTAGCGGGGAGCTATAAGTTGTAAAACATTAGAAATCAAAACGGTTAGGTTAATGATTTAGTCTTGCATCACAATCGAAAGTTCTAGCTTGCACTTCTCTTTGATATTTGATACCCTAATTGTGTGACGATTGCTCTAGCGATCATTCTTGCTTACTTGCGTTATTTAATTGTTTGCATTCAAACCCCCCCCCCATTGTTACGTTTTTACTTAGTGAAACAGATTCTCAACCGATCTCTGTGGATACGACCCGACTTACCACTTGCTAGTCAGAAAAAGAAATATTATTTTTGCACTGGTACAACGACACCTGTCACTCGGCTAGTCAAGTATGAATCGGCGAAGCTTTTTCTCGAGCTTTTGTTGACTCTTTTCGCCCCGAAACTTTGATTTTTGCCCTATTTTGATCTTTGATGTCTCTTACATTGATGAAGAATCATTTTTTACCTGAAATGAGCAAGGCGAGGGTCAAATGACATCGAAAAAATGTCGAAAACAAATTAATGCCTGAGTGAAACGAGGTGAATAATAAGTCAAAAACTCGACTTATCACTAAGTCTGAACACTCTGCTGAAGAGTCCTCTAGCAGTGATGATGAAGAACTTACCAATGAATCTATTGCTGAAACTACAAGTTGCTCTATGAGAAGTGGCTGATGGTGATTGATGTAAACAAGAAACTCTCTGCGACAGTAATTGAACTGAAGGATGAAAAGGAGAAAATATGGGAGGAAGTTGTTGTCTTGGATGCACAGAAGATTGAAGGCCAGGAAGAAATTTTGTCTATAAAACTTCAGATGAAGGAAATCAAGAATGGGAAGGCGATCTTGATAGAACAAAAGGCAGAACTTCTCACATTTGTCTCATCGTTGATAATACAGATAAGGAAAGACAAAGATAAACACCCTGAAGGAATGGAAGAGTTGAAGAAAAGATATAATGTCCTAAGTCAAAGAGAGGTTCCCCTACTTGAAGTCATTGAATCCTTGGAGTTGCGGATTGAGTTAGAAAGGAATGAGCGTGCTGCACTAGCAGATTGAATCAGTTCAAGAAATCTCAGAAGATGTTGAACTCTGGAACTACTAGTCGTGATTCCATTCTCATGTCCCAAAGGAGAGCTGGAAGTAGTAAAGGTTTCGGCTTCACATGGGGGAGCAGTTCAGGCAAGACTAACTTTGTTAAGGCCGAACAACAGACAAACAACGAGTTGAACAAGCGCCCTATGACTATTTGGAAAAGGTTCAATGGAGAATGGAGTAAAGACACAAGAACCTGCTGGTATTGCAACAAGAAGGGGCATATCAAACCAAGGTGTCATGAATTTCTAGCAGAGCGTAGAAAGGCATAACAAAGAACTACTCCATCAATAAGACAATTATGGAGAGTAGAGCAAAAAGAGGAGGTGTGCTTCGTTACATTCAGCTCAAATGGCAACATGAAGAAAGGTCACTGGTAATTCGAGAATGGATGCTCTGCTCACATAACAAGTAACCCAAATCATCTCATTTGCATTAACTCATCGGAAAATGCACGATTTATTACTTTTGGAGATGGAGAATAGGGCCAGTTGTCCGGATGTGGGACATTGAAGGTTCCGGGTCTACTTGAACCTGTGGATGTACTACTTGTTGATGGATTGAAGGAGAATCTTATAAGTATAAGTCAACTGTGTGATGGAGGCCACCACGTGATGTGCGCACAAGATGCATGTCAGGTGATCAACAAGAATGGAGAATCACCAATGGAAGGAACTAGAACGTCAAATAAATATTACCTACCAGGTAGTGGTAGAACTGTTTTCGAGACAGCGTTCCTGATTAATCGTAGTAGGGAGATGGAACTATGACATAAACGCATGTGACATCTACACTTGAAATCACTAAAGAAAGTCTTTGCAGAAGGTACAATGCGAGACCTTCCTAAGGTGCAAGGAGATCTTTATGCTGTATGTGAAGAATGTCAGATTGGGAAACAAATGAAGGCTGCTCACAAAGGAACGAACCAGATCATTACCAAGATACCTCTGGAACTCGTCCATATGGATTTGATGGGGAGAGCTATGGTGGAAAAAGGTATGTTCTGGTGTGTGTGGATAATTTCTCATGATTTTCCTAGACAAGCTTCTTGCTTGAAAAATCAAATTATGTTCAAGCCTTTGTTCAACTGTGCACCCAGCTCCAAACAGAACGAGAAGACAGAGGAGAGCGACTAGTATCAATACGGAGCGATCACGGTCGGGAATTTGAGAACAGTGCCCTCTCTGACTACTGTGCTCAACATGGAATCTCACATCAATTTTCTTCCCCCATAACACCTCAACAAAACGAAGTAGTGGAGCACAAGAATCGTACCATTCAGGAGATGGCCCGAGTGATGCTACATGCAAAGAAAGTACCAATGAAGTTCTGGTCCGAAGCAATGAACACTGCCTTTTACATCTTAAACAGGGTGACTGTTCGGACAGGTACTAAAAAGACATGATATGTGCTATGGAAAGGCAAGAAACCAACTGTGAAGTACTTTCACATATTCGACAGTGAGTGCTACATTCTAAATGATCGCAAGTACATGCAGAAACTTGATCTGAAAAGCGATGAATGTATATTTCTTAGGTACTCCGAAACCAGCCGTGCGTATCGTGTCTACAACAAACAAACTAGTGTTGTGATGGAGTTGATCAATGTGACTGCGAAGTATGTACTCGAGACAAGTTCAGTCCCGAGCGAAGATGAAGGAAGTGGTGGTGATAAGTCAAGAAATCGACTTATTCCTCTCCTCTTATTCCATAAGTTTAGATTTATTCTCATTTATTAATGATGCCATCTGACCATCTTCTACTCTCTCAGGTACAATATTGAAGCATCACCGTTCGAACCCCCTTGGAAATGAGAAATTTTCCAAAACAAGCCAAAAAGAGCCGAAGTGTGGCAATTCACAGCAAGGTCGTCCTGACTGCCCTGAGTCGAAGAACTACGAGCTCGAGGGCAAGGCACTTTGAACCGCCAATGATTCTAACTAGATGACCTTGAAGTGTAATTTATTGATGCTCGAGAATAAATGTTACCGCTTTGACTAGAACGCAGAGTTTGAAGATTTCTGTGAAAGCCTGACCAGGTGAAAACCATTAGTTTCTATCGAGACAACAACTTTGAGCCCAGATGGATCCCCTAGTGTGCTACTATAAATACAAAACCTCGGCTTTTGTGGAAGGAGAGCTAGCATGCACACAAATTCCTGTAGAAGGGTTTCCATACAAGGAGAGGGTTTTTACCCAAAAGCCAATTTCCGGTCCTAGGAGCCACTGTATGGGGACGATAGTCCAGTACATTCTTCCCTCTAGCATCCCTCTACTTTGTTATTTGTTATCTTAATACGGATTCCATGGAAATTCATTGATGGACCATAATTGTATGAAACATAAATGCAGTTAAACCCACCAAATTAGACTGTTTGTCTATCTAACTTCTACGTGTTAGTCCCGATATATTTCCACAGGGCATTTTAGAGACTGAAGTGAAAACACGCTAAGGAGAGGATTTTATGCTGAAAAGATAACAAGAGTCAATCCAAGGTCAAGATCATATGCCGACTGAACAAATATCAAGGATTCTGACGTTGAATTGACCATAACAAATTAATCAGAAGAATCAGGAGTGGAGTCAAGACAGCCCGGGGAAGAAACACATTGACAGTTTTGTGAAAAGACTGCACAAAACTGTACAAAACTCACATATGGGCAAGGATAACCGGCCACTTGAAGAAGTGGTGGCCAAGGGAGGAGCTCCTCCTCCTTGGCCACCGCCTACCAGCGGCTTTGAGGGGTGGTGACCGGCGGCTTTTGGAGCTCCTCCACATGTCACCTCCTCCTCCTCCTCCCTTCTCCTCCCTTGGATCAAATGCACATGTCCACCATCTCCACCACCCATCTCCTCCCCTTTTGGCTATAAAAGGAGGCCTCCTCCTCCTCATTTCAACACACACCTCCTCTCAATTTCACTTCTCTCTCTAGAAGTTGTAATATTTGTAACGTTGTAATCTTGGCTTTGGAAATAAAGGATAGCTCCCTTGGCGCTTCAACGGTTGTAAGTAATACTTAGTATTTATTCAACTGTTTTATTTCCTTAGTTATAATGTTTAGCGCGATGAATAGTAGCTAAACTAGTAGTTCGGTAGACGGGGCGCACTTGTATTATAAAATGTTTTAAGACTATTAACTTAGTGTCTAGTCTAAGTATTCAAAACTTATTCTATGTGCCATATATTAAGTCAGAACGTCCAAGGTAGAGTGGATGCTTGGAATGGCAAAACTCTACAGCGGGGTTCGTAAACTTGTACGGATAAGTGGATGCTTGGAATGGCAAAGCTTATCTGAGAAGTTTGACTCATCTTAAACACCATTTAGTTGATCGGGAATGATTGATCAAATGGATGCACATAGGCTAATATAACCGGGAATGGAGTATAAGTCTAAATAGAATAAGTGTTCTACGTCCTTGGAATAGACTAGACAGTGTACGCAAATCGAGTGCTTGGAATGGCCTTGATACACCGTTTGAATACTTAGGAGAGTCACTAAAGGTCAATGATAAACAGGATATAATACAAGTCCCCTGAAACCGAACATTTCTCTTTAATTATAAACTGTAATTTACTTTCCAGTATTAAAATCAACCAACCAACCAATCAATCAATCAAAATAGCTGGTAGCTTTAAAACCAACCAACCGACCTAAAACACGCTCCCACGCTGCGTAATCCCCCCGAAGAACAATTATTCCCCTAGTTCCCTTGGGTTCGACCCCTACTTACCAAGTACTACCCAGTAGTATAGTTGCTAGTAGCGGACTATTATAAATTTATTTGCACAAATCGCTTTGACGACGAGCGGTTCTGTCAAATTGGCGCCGTTGCCGGGGAACTAGTCATCGGATAACTGTTCTTCCCACCCCTTTTTCTTTTCTGTTCATCTCTCTATGACACTACCCGTTACGCATTCATGGACAACACGATTTCTGCCCCTGTTCGGAGGAACGGAGGGAGAAGACCCTGTACAGCACTGTCGAAACTTCCACCAAGTCTGCCACAACATCAAACCTGAAAACGAAGTGTTAGAAGAGTTTAAGCTGAAATGCTTCAAATTCTCTCTAACCGACTTCGCCACAATCTGGTACTACACATCCACCGCTAACAGTGCAGAACGTTACGTAGATCTCTGCGTTCCGTTCCTGAAGGAATTCTCCCCTCCTTCCTTACGCCAAGAAACCCGCGAGAAGATCCTGAACCTTCAACAATCCCGGGATGAGACTTTGGACGAATACTACATAAAATTCGATGCCATCGTCTCAAGCTGCCCGCACCATGGATGTACGAAGAAAATTCTTCTCCAAAAATTTCTTCATGGGATGAGGTCCGAAGAGCTGGGAAGAGTCAACGAAGCTATGAGAAGGTCTGCCGCAAACCTCACCATTGCAGACATATGGTACCTTATAATCGGCCTAGCCGCTACCACAAGACGAGTACCCCAAACTGATGAGGAAATGCAGACAGAAGAAGCTGATCCTGAGGCTGATGAAGAAGAAACCACCGAACCGTCGGAAGAGACTCCTGAACCATCTGAAGAATCAGACATGGAAAGCACCGGAAGCAACGAAGTAGGAGTCCAGAACACCACTGACGAACTGCCCAAGCCATACCCGACTATCATTACCCAGGCAGCTGAAACTATCTACGATCAGTTCTTCACGAACCAACATAACGAGGCAGAACCAAGCCTCATAAGGCCTTCCCGACTTTTCCCCTTAATTAATGAGGAAGTCGCCGCGAACTATGCGATCCAAGAAGAAGCTCAAAGGAGAATGGGAAAAGCACCTCTGCAGAATGACCCCTCGATGGAGCAGTGCTATGCCGCAACCGGACTAGGCAGTCCCAAATACAAAAACTTCGAAAAGCTGGTAGTGAAAGGTCCATCACCCCCTCCGGGGTATTGGAAAGAAAAGATCCCGAAACCAAGGAGTCCTAACCAGAACACAACATCCAGTAAGAAGTCAGGAAGAAGCAACACTGGAACGGTGGCAAAGTTTGACCTCAGCCACCCATGGGACCCAAACCAGTAATCCACAACGAGGTACTATCGAGCAAACGACGTTAAACAAGTGCACTCGTCGGGAGGTAACCCGACATTATCTTACTTTCTGCACTTTATTTTCTGTCTTTTTATTTTCTGTGTTTTAGTTTTTATCAATAAGTCGCTCTCACCCACTTGGTGCATAGAAGATTTGACTATTCAGGAATCGGACTTGGGTGTAACATTAAGCCAGTCAGGGCTACGCTAAGAGTTCAAGGCCCCAGCCGAACTCCCTCGATTATCCAGCCTCGAGCCATGTCGTTCACTCGACACCTTAAAGGGAGTTCTGTCTTTCCTTTTCCTTAATATCATTTCCTTCTCGTATAACAACGCTTGCATGGCTTTTGAATTAAGTCATTTCGTAAAAAGAATGCCTTCGTTCAAAAGTGTGGGGTGAGAACCACCTGTATATATTAGTTAATAAATAATATCTTTTTGAAAATATGAACTTAAGAATGTGAAAAAGATAAATCATAATTCATGCATTAACCTTGTGAAAATTCAAACTGTTTAAAAACTTAGAATGTAACTTTCCATTTGTCCTTTGTGCTGAGATAACTAGGGATGTGGAGTTGACATAAATTGCCCTAGAGAGGCTTGGCAAGCAATCAAAGGATCAGATCGAACTATATGGTTTTCGAAGTCAGTGGAGGCTGCACTTCGGGTTTCAGTGAAGATTGAAGTCATCTCCGCCATGCAATGCAAAAGGCGAGGACGGGAATCAGACCGTCCTATCTCCGGTCAAAGTAGCCGAGAAAATAGATGAGCGACACTCTTCTTGACCCGCGCGAAAACGACAGTCAAAGTAGCCGAAAAAATAGATGAGCGACCCTCACCTTGACCCGCGCGAAAACGGCAAAAAAGAGAGGAGCGGGGAGGTATTTCCATAGGCTTGCGGGCGATGATTGGACCTCCCAAAAAGGCTCGATAAAATGGACTAGCAGTCACAAAAAGGCGAAAAGCTCAATGAAGCAAATCAAGAGGCCAAAGGCCCAAAATTGTGAAGGTTTTAACCGAACAAAAAGTGAAGAACTCAAAAAGTCAAAACAAAGGCCAAATGCCGACTCACTACAAAAGCAGTCCCTCGCCAAAAGAAAATCAAAGTACTCAAACCACTGAAACCTGAACTGAATCACGTGCTAGAGAAAGCTACCAGAAAACCATATAGTAAGAGACGATCCCGAGGTTGTAGTCCAGGAGCCTAAAAAGGGATATCTCCCGAGACATCCAATATAATTTGCATCTCAGCACGAAGGTACACGTATCAAGTTACTTCTATTTATTTACGCAGTTTAATTTGGTAATAAGTAAGCAATGCATGAATTAGGATAGATCGAGTACCACAGTCTAATTTTCATATTCCAAAGCCAAACTTAGAACTTACGCCCTTTAATAGCATTGTTCGGGACGAACAACTAAAAGTGTGAGGTAATCTGATGGACCATAATTGTATGAAACATAAATGCAGTTAAACCCACCAAATTTGACTGTTTGTCTATCTAACTTCTACGTGTTACTCCCGATATATTTCCACAGGGTATTTTAGAGACTGAAGTGAAAACACGCAAAGGAGAGGATTTTATGCTGAAAAGATAACAAGAGTCAATCCAAGGTCAAGATCATATGCCGACTGAACAAATATCAAGGATTCTGACGTTGAATTGACCATAACAAATTAATCAGAAGAATCAGGAGTGGAGTCAAGACAGCCCGGGGAAGAAACACATTGACAGTTTTGTGAAAAGACTGCACAAAAATGTACAAAACTCACATATAGGCAAGGATGACCGGCCACTTGAAGAAGGGGTGGCCAAGGGAGGAGCTCCTCCTCCTTAGCCACCGCCTACCGGCGGCTTTGAGGGGTGGTGACCGGCGGCTTTTGGAGCTCCTCCACATGTCACCTCCTCCTCCTCCTCCCTTCTCCTCCCTTGGATCAAATGCACATGTCCACCATCTCCACCACCCATCTCCTCCCCTTTTGGCTATAAAAGGAGGCCTCCTCCTCCTCATTTCAACACACACCTCCTCTCAATTTCACTTCTCTCTCTAGAAGTTGTAATATTTGTAACGTTGTAATCTTGGCTTTGGAAATAAAGGATAGCTCCCTTGGCGCTTCAACGGTTGTAAGTAATTCTTAGTATTTATTCAACTATTTTATTTCCTTAGTTATAATGTTTAGCGCGATGAATAGTAGCTAAACTAGTAGTTCGGTAGACGGGGCGCACTTGTATTATAAAATGTTTTAAGACTATTAACTTAGTGTCTAGTCTAAGTATTCAAAACTTATTCTATGTGCCATATATTAAGTCAGAACGTCCAAGGTAGAGTGGATGCTTGGAATGGCAAAACTCTACAGCGGGGTTCGTAAACTTGTACGGATAAGTGGATGCTTGGAATGGCAAAGCTTATCTGAGAAGTTTGACTCATCTTAAACACCATTTGGTTGATCGGGAATGATTGATCAAATGGATGCACATAGGCTAATATAACCGGGAATGGAGTATTAGTCTAATTAGAATAAGTGTTCTACGTCCTTGGAATAGGCTAGACAGTGTACGCAAATCGAGTGCTTGGAATGGCCTTGATACACCGTTTGAATACTTAGGAGAGTCACTAAAGGTCAATGATAAACATGATATAATACAAGTCCCCTGAAACCGAACATTTCTCTTTAATTATAAACTGTAATTTACTTTCCAGTATTAAAATCAACCAACCAACCAATCAATCAATCAAAATAGCTGGTAGCTTTAAAACCAACCAACCGACCTTAAACACGCTCCCACGCTGCGTAATCCCCCCGAAGAACAATTATTCCCCTAGTTCCTTTGGGTTCGACCCCTACTTACCAAGTACTACCCAGTAGTATAGTTGCTAGTAGCGGACTATTATAAATTTATTTGCACAAATCGCTTTGACGACGAGCGGTTCTGTCATTCATCCGTGAGTAGTCTCCTTGTTTTCCGGGGTCTGACAGGCCCTTGTCGTGAGGGACAAATCAAATCTAAATTTATAATCTCCACTACCTTAGGCTTTACTAAAAAGATAGTAAGCGGCAAGTAGGGGTCGAACCCAAGGGAGTTGTAATGGCTACTTGTTGTTTTTAAACAAAACAGTAAAGAAAGTAAATGGCTTGGGGGGGGGGGGGGGGGGTTGGAACAAGTTAATACTAGTGCATAAAGTAAATGAGCGAATGTAAGCAAGTGAGTATTCGGTCTAGGGATCCATTGTCACACATTCATCATGGATATCTAATGATCTTACTTTGTGTTCATGAGTGTGGATTACTCCATTTCAAGACATAATCCCGAAGTAAGGCCATTTCAAGCACTTACACCACAATCTACTCCATTTCAAGATATAGATTTCTAGTTCTAGGTAGACTAATACTCCATTTCAAGATGTATTAGCCTAAGTGCAGCCACCCGTTCTCATGATTCATTATCAAACGAGTAGCTAACGAGTGATTAAACAACTCGGCCAAGCTTTGCCATTCCAAGCATCCACTTGGTTTCATTGTTTAATCTAGATTGAACTACTCGGCCAAGCTTTGCCATTCCAAGCATCCCCTTAGCCTTTTGTTCAATCCGAATAATGGCACAAGAACTAGATGAACACTCAATAGCATTAAGTAAAGGATCTCAAAATGTGTTGACAATACTATTGTGGCTTGTTTATCATTGACCTCTAATGATTATACTTTGTGTCATGCGTGTGGTTCACTCCATTCCAAGAGATCACCCAAAGTAAGGCCATTCCAAGCACTTACACCACAAGAACACAAAGAAGCATTAAGAATAGGGTCTCAAAACCGTGCCTCAATGTAGAATGATCCCTAAACCGAATAGGGGATTTTAGCCACTCATATCCATGGGAAGGATATGAGAGCAATGGATGGAATGTAAGTACATGAAAGTAAGAACAGTAAAGTAAGTGCAAGAAAGTAAGACGAGAATTTAAGAACAAGAAAAGTAAAGTTGCTTTGTATTTCCGAAATGAGAAAGGAGTAGAGAGAGAAGCCCCCAATGAGGCTCACACTTTGGGGCACACGATAGGACTTCTCTATCTAAGATGGTGGTACCCTTTTCCTAGACCAAGAGGTTCTATTTATAGAAAATGAGCTAGGGTTTCTCTTGTCTTGGGCACCAAGTTTGGTGTGGAAGTAGCCAAAATGGATTGGCATGAGCCAATGATGAGATGCTTCTAGAATCATCAAGGCACTCTTGCTCTGGAAGTAGTCAAAAAGGATTGGCATGAGCCAAATGATGAGATGCTTCTAGAATCATCAAGATTTTGCAAGTAGGCTAGTTTTGGCTTGGAACTCAAGTTTGGCCCAATAATGCCTTGTGGTGATTTTGGCCTTAAATGCCATCTTTTAAGCCCGATTCTTCTTTAGACTCCAAAAGGCCCTGAAATGCAAAACGACATTAACAAGTAAACGTTCTTATGATCAAATGTCGTAAATGGTGGGTTTTGTTGACTTAATGAGTCGTATAAATACGTCTCATCAGGGTCCTATGGAACCCTTCTTGTACATAACTCGATTTGAAGCTTAATACACCTTGTTAGTGTTGAGTTTATGCTCTAAGAGTATTTCACTTGCTATTATTGTTGTACTATGTTCATAGGCGTCGGAGGGGATCTCTATGAGCATAGGGTAAGGATCATCGACTACGAACTCGAGGGGGTGACGACGATGATCCCGAAAAACCAAGTGTTATACCTGGGTACAACGGTCTTCACAAGGATGACTGATGGGGCATATTTATACGACTCATCGAGTACACT
This sequence comes from Rhodiola kirilowii, assembly GCA_033675215.1. Lineage (NCBI taxonomy): Eukaryota > Viridiplantae > Streptophyta > Magnoliopsida > Saxifragales > Crassulaceae > Rhodiola > Rhodiola kirilowii. The sequence continues at coordinate 33,139,642 of CM066196.1, read as the reverse complement.
AAACCCACGAAAAACGACATTTGGTGATACGAACATATGCTTGTTAATGTCGTTTTGTGTATATAGGCAATTTTGGAATCTAAAGAGGAAACACGCTTAAAAAGGGAGATTTGTACCCAAAATCATGCCAAGTCATTTCTGGCCGAGCCACGCCCGAGAAACTTCAGCCGGGTCCGAAGAAATGATCGCCTAGGCCGCACCCAGCGCTCCAGCCGAGCTGTCTAGCACTGAATTTAAGTTGCTCGGGCAAACGAGCTGATCTGACAAATCCGCCTCAAGCAAAATGATCAAATGGAAAATAAGGTAGACAATGTCGAAAAATCAAGGAGAACGCCCGAGTAGATTGGCAGTTAGCCCAATTCCAAAGGTCCCGCGCGCGCTGATAGGCACCGAAACCAAGTCGCTCGACCAAACCAGCTAATCTGGAAAATCTGGCTTGGCCAAGTTGTTTGAAATGCCCAACAACTCGGACAATCTCACTTCCTAGACAAAGCGCCCGAGTGGAACCAGCTCAAGCCCGATCAAGGCCGATCTAGGGCAATTCTAGCCATTTTGGGATTCTGACCAAGCTCCGGTCATATTCTGGCCAAACATGCTTCATGGGCCAGTCTTAGATTTGCCTCAGCATTACAAATCAGTGGTCCAACAGCCAGGACCTCCGGCCAAAATTCTGGCAAGATTCCGGCCAAACTCTGGCCAAGCTCCGATCAAGCTCCGGCAAAGTACAACCAGGGTCCAACCAAGTTCCAGCCAAAGAACCAACCATGAAACCGAATTCCCTATATTCCGGTTGGTTTCTACTATTCATTTTGGTTTGGTTTTGAAGTCCGGTTGGCCTCAACCAAGCCAAGTCGGTTGGCCTCATCAAGTCCAAGTTAGTTTCCCTTTGGATGAAGCCAAGCTCAAGTCGGTTGGGAGTGCAAGTGCAAGGCATGTGGATGGCTTTTGGCTAAACGAATCCAAATGAAGTGCTTTTTGGATATTTCTTCAAGCCAATGCATATCCTTAGCCCCCAAGTCTTCCTTGTCTATAAATAGAAGGGCATGCCCTTAGAATCCTTGTCCTAGTGCTTCGAAGTCCCAAGTCCTTAGAGAGAAGAGAGCTTAACTCTCTTCTCTTCATTTTCATTACAAACACAATTTGCTCTCTACTTTGTTCTTGAAAACCTTTACTTTCTTGCACTTGTTCTTGAGCTCCAAAGCTCTTACTTTCCAGCAAGCACTTTTTACTTTACTTGTCTTGATTTGGAGCTCCTCTCCCTTTACTTTCCTTGCACACAGGCCACGGTTACTCGTATTCCTTGACATGAATACAAGTAGCTAAAGCTTTCTTTTACTTTCTTGTAGCTCTCGATTTCCTTTACTTGCACTTGATTTGGAGCTCCTCTCCTTTACTTTCTTGTTTTCCTTTACTTTCATAAGTATGGTGCTTGTATTCCTTGACATGAATACAAGTAGCTGAAGCATATTCGGTCAAAGGGTGTTCATACTTGTGTATGCATCTTGAGACTAGAACTTAATGCTATTTTGTGTGTCAACTAGTTCGGTGCCATTATTCGGTTGAACAACAAGGCTAAGTGGATGCATCGAAAGGGCAAAGCTTAGCTGAGTGGTTCAATCTTGATTAGACAACAAGGCTAAGTGGATGCATCGAAAGGGCACAACTTAGCCGAGTAGTTTGGTCTTCATTAATTGCTTGGTTGATCAGAAATGAGAGATCAAGTGGCTGCACTTAGAACTAGAAGTCTATGTCTTGATTTTGGAGTAGATTGTGGTGTAAGTGCTAGAAATGGCCTTACTTTAGGGTTTAAGTCTTGAAAAGGAATAAATCCACACTTATGAACACAAAGTAAGATCATTTGCCGTCTATGATGGTTGTCTCACAAGTAGAGACGCTAGACTGAATATCTTTCGTCCTTACTTATCTGTCATTTACTTTCTGCACTTTACCTTTCAGCACTTTACATTTCAGTCTTTACTTTTCTGTCATTTACATTTCAGCACTTTACTTTTCGCACTGTACTTTCAGTCTGTACTTTCAGCACTTCAAATTCAGTCATTTACTTTCTGTATAAAAAACCAACAAAAACCCAATCTTTCTTTACTTTCATTTTCTTTCTTTTTATAGAACAACTAATCCACAATGACTCTCTTGGGTTCGACCCCTACTTACCGCTTGCTAATCCAATAGTGAGCCACGAGTAGTGGACCTATAAATGTAAATTTTGCAGCGCACAACGACGTGCTGTCAGTGACCCGGTGAACTCTGCGATAAGAATTATTCTCACCGGTACAGAGTGAGCGAGTGCACAATGAGAGTTGGCAATCACGAGCTCCATCCAGTCACGAACCAACAATACAGAGGGGTTGATGTTAGCGAGCGAGATAAGCTTGAGGCATGTTTTTACCCGTTTGGAACACCCAAACAATTCGCTATTTGAAAAATAGACAGTATAGATTAAGATTGAATAATGTACTCTAGATTTAGTTTGCTCCTTGGACGACCTGGTACTTACCGATTTATAACCATTGTTTTTACTACACGTTAGGTGGCACATAGTCTAAAGATCTTATTTCACCACCTCAGGCTGAGCAAGGAGGAGTACAACTTGCAGATGAGGGCAGCTTAGACTCTTACTAGGACAGAGAAGACTCCACTCTGGATGTCTTAAGAACTCCTGCACCAGTACTTCAACCATCACGGAAGGTCGAAACGAATCGTCATATCTCTTAAGTTATTTAAGAATCGGCCGATTGGATAAGGACTCGTGTCAAGGCTATTAACTTTTGAGAGTTAGCCATCGGATCGTGCTTCATATATACTGTGGAACCAAAGAACATCAAAGAAGCAATCGTTGATGAATACTGGGTGATGGCCATGCAGGTAGAGCTTGCTGAATTTAAAGGAATGATGTGTGGTATTGATGGACCATATTTATATGATTCATTAAGACAGTTAAACCCACCAAATTAGACTCTTTGTCCATTTAACTTTTGCTTGTTAGTTCCACTTTTGTTCTACAGGCAATTTCGAGGTCTAGAGATGATACGAGCTAAAAAGGAGTTTTAAAGCTGAAAATGGATTACGAGTCCGGACACGACCAGATTCCGATTGTACAACTTTCATGATCCTAACCTGGAATCACTCAAACAAGTCCAACCGAAGGGCAACCAAAGTTAGACCGGAGCTGAAAGGACCCGATGGCTTTTGGGGGAAATATCACAAAGCTCTCACCCACTCCCCTCCACCTCACATGGCCGGCGGCTTCAAGGAGGAGAGGACATGTGGCCGGCGGCTATGGGGAAGAGACACCTCACCCCGATGGCTTTTGAGCTCTCCACCCTCCTCTTGCCAAGTGTCTCCTCCTCCTCTACATCTCTTCCTCCCCTTAGCCTATAAATAGAGCATCCCTTCATCCTTTGTAAATCATCCCACAATCCTCATTCCACACCTCACACCATAAGCACTAGCTTCTCTCTAGATTTTGGGACCATCCATGTAAACACACTACTTTGATATTGAAGTTTGATCTTGAGTACTCTTGTCGGTTCTTGAAGTACTCAAGCTTTTCCTTACTGTTTTTGAGTTTACTCTTGTTGGTTCTTGAGTATTCTCCCTCTTACTTTCCTTGTCTTTACTTTCGAAAACTTTACTTTACTGTCTTTCAAAAACCTTTACTTTTCCAAGTACTTAGCTATGATATCCACCTCTATGGATATTCGTAGCTAATCCCTTCATTCGGTTGAAGGGGTGTACTTGTATCATAAAATGTTTTAGACCCTTCTCTTAGTGCCTCTTTGTGTTCAGAACTTGTTCTATGTGCCATATATTCGGTTAGAACACACATGGTTGAGTGGATGCTCAAAATGGCAAAACTCTTCCATGGGGTTCGTGAACATACACGGTTAAGTGGATGCTTGAAATGGCAAAGCTTAATCGTGGAGTTCAACCTTTCTTAAACACCACTTGGTTGATCGGAAATGATTGATCAGGTGGATGCACATAGGCTAGTATACCTTGAAATGGGGTGCTAGTCTAAATAGAACAAGTGGTCTATGCCTTGAAATGGGCTAGACAGTGTGGCAAGTCAAGTGCTTGAAATGGCCTTGATACACTTTTGAACACTTAGTATGATCATTAGAGGTCAATGATAAACGAAAATATGATACAAAGCCCCTGATACCGAATCTTTCCTTTAATTCAAACATCACCTGTCATTTACTTTCAGTCTTACTATCAACTGCTTACTTTCCAGTCATTTACTTTCAGTAACTTTACTTTCAGTCCATATCAACTGCTTACTTTCCGCAAGTCTTGTCCTTAAAGCATTTACTTTCAGCAAGTCTTGTCCTTCAAGCACTTTACTTTTCAGTATTTACTTTCAGTCTCGTATTTACTTTCTTTACTTTCAGTCATTTACTTTCCAGTGCTAAAATCACAACCAACCCACGCTACTTTAAGTACTAAAATCACAACCAACCCCCAACTGTCTTATTTTCCACTTTCAAAAGAACAACTATCAACTAATTCCCTTGGGTTCGACCCCTACTTACCGCTTTACTACCCAATAGTAGAGTACGAGTAGGGGACTTATAAATTTATTTTTGCACAGAGACATTGCACCTTAACGACAGTGCAGTGCGCTCCGTCAAAATTGGCGCAGTTGCCGGGGAATTAGCAAATGGATAGTTGTTCTTTTTTCTGTTGTACATAATTCGCCATGTCTTCATACTACGACATAGAGCCTTGGAATGATGGAGGCAGCAACCTTATGTTAAAAATGCCTTGCTGTCTCCCCCAATTCGGAGGTACCATTGAAGAGGACCCTGTGATTCATTGCCAACATTTTCACCACATCTGCCGCCACATGAAACCTAAGAATGAGACGTTAGAGGAGTTTAAGCTGAAATGCTTCAAATTTTCTTTAATTGACTCGGCAATAGATTGGTATTACTCATGTGCAGCTTATGAAGGTGATTATGGGGATCTACGAGCCAAATTTCTAGAAGAGTTTTCCCCGCCATCTCTCCGACTTGAAACCCGCGAGAAGATTCTCAACCTTGAGCAATCCCGGGACGAAACTTTGGATGAATACTATTTGTACTTTGATACCATTGTTTCGCGCTACCCGCACCATGGATTCACCAACCACAATCTTATTCAAAGGTTTCTTGCTGGAATGACGCCCCTTGAGTGGAAAAGACTTAACGATGCAGCAGGAGGCTCGATCATGAAGTTAACCATGGCTGAAACTTGGGACCTCATAGACAATTTGGCAGAAAGCACAAAACAAGGGCCGATGCACCAAACTGATGATAGAGCACCGACGGTGGAAGTGGACTCAATGCAGAACGAGCCCGGCATCACATCCATTACAAGCTTGCCCGCAACAAACCCGGAAGAAGACATTACAGAGGCCGTGATGGACGAATCAGATACAGAAATCTCTGAGGAAGAGCCTACATGGGATATCACTCCCGAGCCATCAGAAGACTTAGAGCCAGAAATCAATACAGTGTGGGATGAGGAAAAGCCTTCATGGGAACTCACTACCGAACCGACAGAGGATGAGGACCTATGGATGACTGAAGAAGAGCCGGCCGAGCCACTCAAACTGGTCGTCACTGCCGAAGCGGCTGAGGACATCAAGCCAGGCCCGGTCCTTGCGCTCGGAGCACCTGAGACATGCCCGGTCCTCACTACCAACCTGTCCGAGAAAGACCCGGCCCTTGTTGTGGAAATCCCCCAACTTGTCCCCTCGGTTTGTATGCGGATCACAGCCCCTGAAGATAAAGTGATCAATGAGGAGGTGCAAGGCGAGTTGGAAGCGGGACAAAGGCAATTTGCCCAAGTTCTCAGGAACTCATAGAGAATCGGCGACAACTCATCTCCAACGCTTACATGGCATTTGCCAAAACCTAAAACCCAATGGCGTGAATGTAGAAGGCTTCAAATTGAAGGCTTTCTACTTTTCCCTCATCGACTCAGCGAACGACTGGTTTCTTTCATTACCTTCGAGAAGCATCAGAACATGGGCTCAGATGCAAAAGAAATTCCTGGACAAATACTACCCAGCGGGAAGAGCAATGCAAGTAAGAAGGCAACTGCAGGACATCAAGCAGGGGCCCAATGAAACCTTGTACGATTACCTGGAGAAGTTTAATCGCCTGGAGAGAAGCTGCCGCACCCTTGGACTGCCCGAGAAACTCATCATCGAATACCTCATTGATGGATTAAGACCTTTAAACAAAATGCTTCTGGATGCCTCAGCTGGAGGATCCATGATGAATCTATCATTAAGTGGCATAAGGAATCTCATCACCGACGTTGCTGAAAATGCCCGATTTAGAGAGGAGACAACTCGGCAAGAAGAATTCTCCCGAACAAAGAATGTAGCTCGAGCCGAGACGTCAGTAAACTCCATGCCAGAGGAGATGAAACAAATAAAGGAGATGATGGTTCAGATCCTACGAAGGCAGCCAGTTCAAATAAATCCTTGCCAGTTTTGTAGTTCTACGGACCACAAGACTGACGCATGCCCAACGTTAATAGTAGAGGAACCGGCAGAAGTGAATGCAGTGGTAGGATACCAAGGATACAACAACAACAGCAACGACAAAGCCGGACCAAGCCGACAGTATGGTCAAGCAACCAACCCGAGCTGACGAAACAACAGCTATCCTCAGAAGGAAACACAACAAGCTGCCCCTCAACTAGCTCAGTCATTCTACCAACCTCCACACCGACAGTACAACCAGAACGCCCCACCAACAGGTCAGTATCAACAGAAGGGACCAAATCAATATCAGGCGGGCCAGAGTAATAAGCAAGGACCGAACAAGTGGCTTGAGGACATGATGAAGGAGCTCCAGGGCAATATTAATCAATTGTCAGGCACCGTGAATCAATTAAGTGCTACTGTCCATCAAAACCAGGCGAAAAATGATGGATCAATAGGTGACCTGAAGAAACAAATGTCCCAGCTCGCTACCTCAATGTCCGCCCTTACTATTGAGCCTAGCCGACTTCCTTCACAAACCATTCAAAACCCGAAGGAAAACGTAAGTGCGGTGACCCTAAGGAGTGGGAGAAAGCTTGCCGTCGAACCCATGGAGCAAGAGGAGGACAAAAGCCCAAGGTTGCCCGGAGAAGAACAAATGAGGCCCGAGGCTCGCGGAACTCTTGAGCAGGACGCGGCCGAGAAAAATGGGGACGCACATGAGGAACACAGGCCTAGCCTAGTTCCACCGTCCGAAGAACACAGGCCACACCCGGTGCCCAAGACCGAGACATCCAAGATCCGCGCCGCGCTTCCATTTCCAGTGCCAGCCTGAGTACGAAAACAACATGTCATGGATGAGGACGTGTTCAAATTATTCAGCAAAGTCGAAATCAACATCCCCCTCTTGGAAGCCATCAAGCAAATCCCTCGATATGCTAAGTTTTTAAAGGAGCTTTGCACCAACCGGAGGAGGAGCAATAGAAATTAGCAAGAGCTGATGAGTAGGGACGTGTCGACCGTCATGCAACGAAAGGTGCCCCCCAAATGCGGAGATCCGAGAACTTATACCATTCCATGCACAATTGGCAACATCCTGATCGAGAACTACATGCTAGACCTTGGAGCATCAATCAACGTCTTGCCCTACTCTATCTACTCATGCCTTAGGATTGGGCCGCTCAAACCCACCGGTCTCACTATTCAACTGGCAGATCGGTCGTGCAAACAGCCCGAAGGAAAAATTGAAGACGTTTTGGTCCAAGTAGGAGAATTAGTGTTTCCAAGAGACTTCTACGTCCTTAAAATGGAGAATAGTGGGCCAACAGACCATGCTCCTATCCTTCTCGGTTGACCATTTCTTAAAACCTCAAAAATGAAGATAGACTGCGGGAGTGGGATGCTATCAATGGAAGTAGAAGGAGAGGTCTTCAGCTTCGACATATTCAGAGCAATGAAGCATCCCATGGAGTTCGAGGAAGTGCATGCTCTCGACGCTTTGGACGACCTAGTCCAAGAAGTTCAACCAGAACCAAGAGCAGATCCCTTAGAACTCATACTCAATGGAGCCGAGAGCTCATATGAAGTAGCCGAAGGCTTGCATGAAACACTAGCCCACTTAACAATCTCTGAGCGTCTCACACCAGGATATGAAGTCAACGAGGTAAAATTATTCAAATCCAATACCTTTTTGCCCTCGGTGATGCAAGCTCCCAAAATAGAATTGAAGCCCCTGCCCGAGCATCTGAAGTACGCATTCTTAGGGGAAAATAACACACTCCCGGTAATCATCAAGAATGACTTGGAAACAGACCAGGAGCATCGTTTGATAAAAGTACTGAGACAACACAAGTTAGCTATTGGATGGACTTTAGCCGACTTAAGAGGAGTTAGCCCGACGGTTTGCATGCATCGCATCTTACTCGAAGATGGAGCTAAGCCGTCAAGAGAACCTCAGCGACGACTCAACCCAATCATGATGGAGATCGTCCAAGAAGGAAATACAGAAGCTCCTGGATGCGGATGTCATCTATCCAATCTCGGATAGCCAGTGGGTGAGTCCAGTCCACGTAGTCCCGAAGAAAACTAGAATAAAAGTCGAGGAAGATACTGAAGGAAAAATGGTGACAACAAGGGTCAAGAACGGCTGGAGAATGTGCATCGACTACAGAAAATTGAACGCCGTCACAAGGAAGGACCCTTTCCCTCTGCCATTTATCAATCAAATGCTAGACCGATTGGCAGACAAACCATACTTTTGCTTCCTGTACGGGTTCTTGGGCTACAACCAGATACCCATAGCACCTGAGGACCAAGAGAAGACTACATTCACCTGCCCATTCGGCACATTCGCTTTCAGAAGAATGTCGTTCAGTCTATGCAATGCTCCGGGGACTTTTCAAAGAGTGGTGACCAGCATCTTCTCGGACATGATCGGAATATTCATCGAAGTCTTCATGGATGACTTCACCATCTATGGCGATACATTCGACGCTTGCCTAGACAACTTAAGCACGATTCTGGCACGATGTGTCTCGATGAACTTCGTACTCAATTATGAGAAGTGCCATTTCATGGTAACTCATGGAGTGGTCTTAGGACACATCATCTCACAAGAAGGCATAGAGGTGGACAAAGCTAAAATAGACCTGATCATGACTTTACCATACCCCTCCACTGTCCCAGGCATCTAATCCTTCCTTGGGCATTGACGGAGCCCACCGCACTGTTGTTAAGGTGCGATGTTCTCTGTGCAAAATAAATTTATATCTCCGCTACTAGTACTCTACTAGTGGGTAGTAAAGGGTAAGTAGGGGTCGAACCCAAGGGACTCAGGTGAATAGTTGTTCTTTAAGTAGGACAGTTGGGGGTTGGTTGTGATTTTAGTACTGAGAGTAGCGTGTGTTGGTTGTGATTTTAGTACTGAAAGGTAAGGTAACAGTTGATATTACAATTAAAGGAAAGCATTCGGTTTTAGGGGCCTTGTATCATAGTCTGTTTATCATTGACCTCTAATGATCATACTAAGTGTTCAAAAGTGTATCAAGGCCATTTCAAGCACTTGATTTACCACACTGTCTTGCCCATTTCAAGGTCATAGAGCACTTGTTCTATTTAGACTAGCACCCCATTTCAAGGTATACTAGCCTATGTGCATCCATTTGATCAATCATTTTCGATCAATCCAAATGGTGTTTTAAAGAGGTCGAACTCCTCAGATAAGCTTTGCCATTTCAAGCATCCACTTACCCGAGTATGTTCATGAACTCCACGGAAGAGTTTTGCCATTTCAAGCATCCACTCAACCTTGGAAGTTCTGACCTAATATGTGGCACATTGAACAAGTTTTGAACACATAGAGGCATTAAGAGTAGGGCCTAAAACATTTTATGATACAAGCATTCCCCTTCAACCGAATGAAGGGTTTAGCTATGAATATCCATGGAATAGGACATCATAGCTATGTACTTGAAAAAGTAAAGGTTTTGAAGGACAAAAACTAAAGTTTTCGGAAAGTAAAGACAGGAAAATAAAGTTGCAGAATTGAAAAGACAGTAAAGTAAAGACGAGAGGACTTACAAAAACTGTTAAGAGTGCTCAAGATCCAACTTCGATTCCAAAGTAAAGTAATTACAAGGATGGTGTTGTGAATCTAGAGAGAAGTGAGAGCTTCTCTCACTACTTGTGGTATGAGATGTTGGAATGAGATGGGATGATTTACAAGGAGGAGAGCTTGGGTATTTATAGGCTAAGGGGAGGAGATGGATGTGGATGAGAAGCTAGCCACTTGGCATGGAATGGGAGGAGGAGCTCAAAGCCATTGGGTGATGTCATCCTTCCCAAAAGCCGCCGGCCACATGTCCATGGAGGAGAGGTTTGAGCTTAGGCGCCGCCCATGTGGAGGAAGGTGAGTGGTGGAGTGTGTTTTGTGAGCTTATCCCAAAAAGCCATCGGTCCTTTCAGCTCCGAACTGACTCTGGTTGCCCTTCGGTTGGATTTGTTTTGAGTGATTCCACGTCCGGTTCTTGAAAGTCAGAATTTGGTCGTGACCTGGAATGACTCGTAATTCATTTTCAGCTTTAAAACTCCTCCTTAACCTGTATTCTCTCTAGACTTCAAAATACCCTGTAGATAAATATCGGAACTAACAAGAAAAAGTTAAATAGACAAGGCGTCTAATTTGGTGGGTTTAACTGTGTTTATGATTCATACAATTATGGTCCATCAGATTACCCCACACTTTTAGTTGTTCGTCCCGAACAATGCTATTAAGGGCGGCACACAATCAAAGTAAACTTTTAAATATGAAAGTGAGACTGTGGGACTAGATTTATCCTAATTCATGCATTACTTACTTATTACCAAACTAAACCGTGTAAATACTTAGAAGAAACTTGATACTTGTACCTTTGTGCCGAGATGCAAATTAATTCGGATGTTTCGAGAGATAGCTCTTTTCAGGCTCCTGGACTGCATTCTCGGGATCGACTCGCACTATATGGTTTCCTGGTAACTTTCTCTAGCACGTGATTCGGTTCGGGTTTCACTGAGTTGAGCACTTTGATTTCTTTTTGGCGAGGGACAGCTTCTGTAGTGAATCGGCCTTTGGCCTTTGATATTGAGTTGGAGTTTCTTCACTTTTGTTCGGTTAAAACCTTCACAATTTTGGCCTTTGGCCTTTGATTAGCTTCTTTGAGCTTTTGCTTTTTTGTGACTTGCTAGTCCATTTTCTCAGCCTTTTTGGGAGGTCCAATCTTCGCCCGCAAGCATATGGAAATACCTCCCCGCTCTTTCTCATCCTCGCCGTTTCACGCGGGTCAAGATGAGGGTTGCTCATCTATTTTCCCGGCTACTTGGACTAGAGATACGACGGTTTGATTCCCGTCCCGCGTCTTGCATAAACGCTGCACGACGGAGATGACTTCAATCTTCACTGAAACCCGAAGTGCAGCCTCCACTGACTTCGAAAACCATATAGTTAGATTTGATCCTTCGAGTGCTTGCCAAGCCTCTCTAGGGCAGTTTATATCAACTCCACATCCCCTGTATATCTCAGCACAAAGGGACAAAGGAGAAGTTACATTCTAAGTTTTTAGACAGTTGAATTTTCACAAGGTAAATGCATGAATTATGATCTATCTTTTTCACATTCTCAAGTTCATATTTTCAAAAAGATAATATTAAGGGAAAAGGAAAAGAAAAAGCATGTTAATTAACTATGTACACAGGCGGTTCTCACCCCACACTTTTGAACGAAGGCGTGCCTCACAGCACGACTTAGTTCAAAAGTCATGCAAGCAAATATATATAGGAAAGGTGAGAATGAAAAAACTAAATGACAGAAATTAAATGAATGAAAGTAAGATAGGTGTCGGGTTACCTCTAGACCAGTGCATTTATTTAACGTCGTTAGCTCGACAGTACCTCATTCCTGGATCATAAGGTTGGATCCCATGGGTGTGTGAGGTCGAACTTTGCCCTAACTGCCCTTTTGATTTGCCCAACGAACACATATGACAGCGGGCTCAGTTCTACTCTCCCTTGATCCGGAGGCTTCTTTTTCACATATCCCCGAGAAGGCTAGGATTCCTTGACCATAGCTGCTGGTCCATCAAGTCGAGCTCTCTTGCTTCTCCTTCCGGGTTTCCATTCCTTTGGCCCATGTCTTGGCCGTTTCTTCATGTTTGATTGGGTGGCACTTTTGCAATTCTGGAAGTTTAGTATTGTGCTATTGAACACGAGCGACCTTGAGCTTGTTCCCATGCCAAGCCTTTTCTTTGTGGCAGAGATGATTGGCCATCCTAGAACGAGTGAGTTTTCAGCCGGCTTTTCTTGGCTCGAGACGAGTGAGTGCTCCATCTTTGGCTCTTCTGGCTCATGTTTTGCCTCCAACTCCCCTTGCACCTCATCATCATTGAATAAATGATCTTCGGTGGCTATGATCGGCATAAAACACGAAGGGTTAAGTTGGGGCACTTTGGCCATGAGGACTGGGTCTGTTTTAGGTGCTCCGACAGTGAGGACCAGGTCTTTCTCGGATAGTTCGGCAATGAGGTCCGGGTATGTCTCAGGCAACTCTTCAGTTAGGACCGAAATTGATTTGGGCAGTTTGGCAATGCGGTCCCAGATCAGTTGTGTAGCCGCCCGGAATTCCTCATTTTCGGCCTCGTCTTGGTGTATCGAGGCACTCATTTGCTGGATGCTAGCTGCCAATTCTTCCTCCTTGTCCTGGAGTGGCTCGGGAGTGAGATCCCACGTAGGCTCCTCTAGTTCCGCCTCCACGTCCATTACTGCCCTTGTACTGATGTCTCTTTCCTGGTTTGCTGCGGGAAGGCTTGCAATGGGCGTGATGCCGGGCTCGTTCTGCACTGAGTCCACTTCCATCGTTGGTGCTTCATCATCAGTTTGGTACATCGGCCCTTGTTTTGTGCTTTCTCCCAAATCGGCTATGAGGCGCCAGGTTTGAGACATGGTTAACTTCATGATTGAGCCTCCCGCTGTATTGTTAAGTCTTTTCCACTCAAGGGGCGTCATTCCAGCAAGAAATCATTGAATAAGATTGTAGGGTGTGAATCCATGGTGCGGGCAGCGTGTCGCAATGGAGTCAATGTACGCCAAGTACTTGTCCAAAGTTTCATCCCGGGATTTCTCAAGGTTGAGAATCTTCTCGTGGGTTTCAGGTCGGAGAGATGGCGGGCAAAACTCCTCTAGGAATTTGGTTTGTAGATCCCCATATTCACCTTCATAAGTTGCACATGAGTAATACCAATCTATTGCCGAGTCAGTTAAAGAAAATTGGAAGCATTTCAGCTTAAATTCCTCTAACGTCTCATTCTCAAGTTTCATGTGGCGGCAGATGTGGTGAAAATGTTGGCAATGAAGCACAGGGTCCTCTTCAATGGTACCTCCGAATTGGGGGAGACAGTCAAGCATTTTAAACATAAGGTTCCTGCCTCCATCATTCCAAGGCTCTATGTCGTAGTATGAAGACATGGCGAATTATGTACAACAGAAAAAAGAACAACTATCCATTTGCTAACTCCCTGGCAACGGCGCCAGTTTTGACGGAGCCCACCGCACAGTCGTTAAGGTGCGATGTTCTCTGTGCAAAATAAATTTATATCTCCGCTACTCGTACTCTACTAGTGGGTAGTAAAGGGTAAGTAGGGGTCGAACCCAAGGGAGTCAGATGAATAGTTGTTCTTTAAGTAGGACAGTTGGGGGTTGGTTGTAATTTTAGTACTTAGAGTAGCGTGGGTTAGTTGTGATTTTAGTACTGAAAGGTAAGGTAACAGTTGATATTACAATTCAAGGAAAACATTCGGTTTTAGGGGCCTTGTATCATAGTCTGTTTATCATTGACCTCTAATGATCATACTAAGTGTTCAAAAGTGTATCAAGGCCATTTCAAGCACTTGATTTGCCACACTGTCTAGCCCATTTCAAGGTCATAGAGCACTTGTTCTATTTAGACTAGCACCCCATTTCAAGGTATACTAGCCTATGTGCATCCATTTGATCAATCATTTTCGATCAATCCAAATGGTGTTTTAAAGAGGTCGAACTCCTCAGATAAGCTTTGCCATTTCAAGCATCCACTTACCCGAGTATGTTCACAAACTCCACGGAAGAGTTTTGCCATTTCAAGCATCCACTCAACCTTGGAAGTTCTGACCTAATATGTGGCACATAGAACAAGTTTTGAACACATAGAGGCATTAAGAGTAGGGCCTAAAACATTTTATGATACAAGCATTCCCCTTCAACCGAATGAAGGGTTTAGCTACGAATATCCATGGAACAGGACATCATAGCTAAGTACTTGAAAAAGTAAAGGTTTTGAAAGACAGAAAGTAAAGTTTTCGGAAAGTAAAGACAAGAAAATAAAGTTGCTGAATTGAAAAGACAGTAAAGTAAAGACGAGAGGACTTACAAAAACTGTTAAGAGTGCTCAAGATCCAACTTCGATTCCAAAGTAAAGTAATTACAAGGATGGTGTTGTGAATCTAGAGAGAAGTGAGAGCTTCTCTCACTACTTGTGGTATGAGATGTTGGAATGAGATGGGATGATTTACAAGGAGGAGAGCTTGGGTATTTATAGGCTAAGGGGAGGAGATGGATGTGGATGAGAAGCTAGCCACTTGGCATGGAATGGGAGGAGGAGCTCAAAGCCATCGGGTGATGTCATCCTTCCCAAAAGCCGCCGGCCACATGTCCATGGAGGAGAGGTTTGAGCTTAGCCGCCGCCCATGTGGAGGAAGGTGAGTGGTGGAGTGTGTTTTGTGAGCTTATCCCAAAAAGCCATCGGTCCTTTCAGCTCCAAACTGACTCTGGTTGCCCTTCGGTTGGATTTGTTTTGAGTGATTCCACGTCCGGTTCTTGAAAGTCAGAATTTGGTCGTGACCTGGAATGACTCGTAATTCATTTTTAGCTTTAAAACTCCTCCTTAGCCTGTAATCTCTCTAGACTTCAAAATACCCTGTAGATAAATATCGGAACTAACAAGCAAAAGTTAAATAGACAAAGCGTCTAATTTGGTGGGTTTAACTATGTTTATGATTCATACAATTATGGTCCATCAGGCATGCGGGATTCTACCGACGGTTAATTAAGGACTTCTCCAAAAAGGCATTGCCTCTATCCACTCTTCTCCAAAAAGAAATCCCTTTTGAATTCACTAATGCATGCAAGGAAGCCTTTGATGAGCTCAAGAAGGCCCTTGATGGACCATAATTGTACGAATCAAAAACACAGTTAAACCCACCAAATTAGACTGTTTGTCTAGTTAACTTTTGTCTGTTAGTCCCGATATATTTCCACAGGGCATTTTAGAGACTGAAGTGAAAACACGCTAAGGAGAGGATTTTATGCTGAAAAGATAACAAGAGTCAATCCAAGGTCAAGATCATATGCCGACTGAAGAAATATCAAGGATCCTGACGTGAAATTGACCATAACAAATTAATCAGAAGAATCAGGAGAGGAATCAAGACAGCCCGGGGAAGGAACACACTGACAGTT
This sequence comes from Rhodiola kirilowii, assembly GCA_033675215.1. Lineage (NCBI taxonomy): Eukaryota > Viridiplantae > Streptophyta > Magnoliopsida > Saxifragales > Crassulaceae > Rhodiola > Rhodiola kirilowii. The sequence goes on along the minus strand of CM066196.1, from coordinate 33,124,122 downwards.
TTGTGAAAAGACTGCACAAACTGTTCAAAACTCACATATGGCAAGATGACTTGGTGACTTGATGAAGAGGTGGCCAAAGGAGGAAAACCTCCCCATTCCACCACCCACAACCGGCGGCTCCTCCACCCTCCTCCTCCTTGGTGACCGGTTGACTTGCCTTGGAGGTGGCAAAGCTACCACCTCCTCCTCCACCACAACCGGCTACCGGCGGCTGAGCTCCACCACTCCTCCTCCGCCACTTGGTGGCTCCTCCTTGGCTCCTCCTTGGATCAAACCAATCTCCACCACCCATCTCCACCCATTTTTCCTATAAAAGGAGGTGCTCCTCCTCCTCACAAAAACATCCCAAAAATTGTAAAATCACTTCTCTCTCTACATTTTGTTACTTGTAAGTTTGGTTCGGTTTTGAAATAATACTCCTGTTTGTTCTTGAGTATTATACTGGAAATTATAATACTCTTGTCGGTTCTCGAGTATTATAATACTGTAGAGAATACTCCTGTTGGTTCTTGAGTATTCAGTAGGAATTAGGAATACTCCTGTTGGTTCTTGAGTATTCCACCCCTTTCCCTCTTACTGTTTTCAAAAACCCCCGAGTATTTAGCTATGGTATCCATCTCTATGGATATTCGTAGCTAAACTCTTTATTCGGTGGAAGGTATTTTCTTGTATTATATAATGTTGTAATATCTTTTAGTTTCATTTCTTAGTATTCAAAACTTGTTCTATGTGCCATTTATAGTCAGAATTTCCAAGGTTGAGTGGATGCTACGAAAGGGCAAAACTCTTCCGTGGGGTTCGTGAACATACTCGGGTAAGTGGATGCTACGAAAGGCAAAGCTTATCTGAGAAGTTCGACTCATCTAAAACACCACTTGGTCAATCGTAACTGTGAGATCAGGTGGATGCACAAAAGGCTAAGATACTTCGAAAGGAGGAATTAGTCTGAAATAGAACAAGGGTTGCTTTAAACGATGTTGCAAGTCTTGCGCTACGAAAGGGCCTCGATTCATCTTTGAATACTTAGAAAAGTTACTAACAGTTTATTATATACATGTTATAATACAAGAGTACCTGAACCCGAATGCTTCTCTTTACTGTTAAAATGCAATCACCAACTGCTGATCTACCGGAGGAATTACAATCACGCATCACCCACTGTAAGTCTTCTTTGTATTTACAGCATTTAATTTTTGTATTTACTTTTCCGCAATCAAAACCAAAAACCTTCAAAAAATCACGTAGTTAATCAGAGCGCTAAAACCTCAATCAACCATAAAACACGCTCCCCCCAGTACAATCACCCTAAAAGAATAGCCTATTCCTCTAATTCCCTTGGGTTCGACCCCTACTTACCACTTACTACCCAGTAGTGTAGTCACAAGTAGCGGATATTATAAATTTATTTGTACAGAGGACACTGCACCTTAACGACAGTGCGGTGGCCCTCCGTCAAATTGGCGCCGTTGCCGGGGAATTAGCCATCGAATAAGCTATTCTTTCGTTCCCTCCCATGACCTCATGACGCAACCACCTTCATATGCATGGACAACACGGCACCTTCCACTGTTCGGGGGAACGGATGCAGAAGATCCAGTACTACACTGTCGGAGCTTTCACTACGTTTGTTGCCACATTAAACCTGAGACTGAAACGTTAGAAGAATTTAAGCTTAAATGCTTTAAATTCTCTCTAACGGATTTCGCAACAATCTGGTATTACACATCACCCGCTAGTAGTGCGGTACGTTTCGTGGACCTCTGTGCACCATTCCTGAAAGAATTCTCCCCACCATCTTTACGCCAAGAAACCCGCGAGAAGATCCTGAACCTTCAACAATCCCGGGATGAGACTTTGGACGAATACTACATGAACTACGATGCCATCATCTCAAGCTGCCCGCACCATGGGTTTACGAAGAAAATTCTTCTCCAAAAATTTCTTCGTGGGATGAGGGCCGAAGAGCTGGGAAGAGTTAACGAAGCTATGAGAAGGTCTGCCATAAACTTCACCATTGCAGACATGTGGTACCTTATAATCGGCTTGGCCGCTGCCACAAGACGAGCACCCCAAATTGACGAGGAAATGCAGACAGAAGAAGCTGACCCAGAGGCTGATGAAGGAGAAACCACCGAACCGTCAGAAGAGACTCCTGAACCATCTGAAGAATCAGACATGGAAAGCACCGGAAGCAACGAAGTAGGAGTCCAGAACACCACTGACGAATTTCCCAGGCCATTCCCGACTATCATCACCCAGGCAGCTGAAACTACCTACGATCAGTTCGTCACGAACCATCAGAACGAGGCAGAACCTAGCCTCATGAGGCCTTCCCGACTTTTCCCCTTAATCAATGAGCAAGTCGCAGCAAACTGTGCGATCAATGAAGAAGCTCCAAGGAGGATGGGAAAAGGGCCTGAGCAGAATGACTCCTACATGGAGCACGCTTTCGCCATGACTGGACAAGGCAGCCCTAAACAGGAGAACACCCAGTTCAAAAAGCTAATAGTGAAAGGTCCCTCGCCTTCTCAGAAACGTTGGAAGGAGATACCATCAGAACTGGACCCAAACCCGTCATCTGCTAAAAAATCAGGAAGACTCACCGCAAGAATCAAGGTCGGTGGAATCAAAAAGTTCGACCTCAGCCACCCATGGGACCCAAACCAGTAATCCACAACGAGGTATCGTCGAGCCAACGGCGTAAAACAAGTGCACTGGTCGGGAGGTAACCCGACACTATCTTACTTTCCGCACTTACTTTCAGTACTTAGTTTTAAGCTTGCATGACTTTTGAACTAAGGCACGCCTTCGTTCAAAAGTGGGGGGTGAAAACCGCCTGTGTACATAAATAACATGCTTGCTGTTTTTCTTTTTTTTAATAGTATCTTTTTGAAAATATGAACTTAAGAATGTGAAAAAGATAAATCAGAATTCATGCATTTACCTTGTGAAAATTCAAACTGTTTAAAAACTTAGAATGTAACTTTCCATTTGTCCTTTGTGCTAAGATAACTAGGGATGTGGAGTTGACATAAACTGCCCTAGAAGGACTTGGGAAGCAATCAAAGGATCAGATCAAACTATATGGTTTTCGAAGTCAGTGGAGGCTGCACTTCGGGGTTCGGTGAATAATTGAGTCAAACTCCGCCAAGAAGCATCTATGCAAAGGCGAGGATGGGAATCAGACCGTCCTCTCTCTAGTCAAAATAGCCGAGAAAATAGATAAGCGACCCTCATCTTGACCCGTGCAAAACGACGAAGACGAGAGGAGAGGGGAGGTATATCCATAGGCTTGCGGGCGATGATTGGACCTCCCAAGAAGGCTTACAAAATGGACTAGCAAGTCACAAAGAAGCGAAAAACTCAAAGAAGAAAATCAAAAGAAGCCAAAGGCCCAAAATTGTGAAGGTTTTAACCGAGCAAAAGTGAAGCACTCAACAAAGTCAAATCAAAGGCCAAAGGCCGATTCACTACAACAAAAAAAGCAGTCCCTCGCCAAAGAAATAAATCAAGAAGGTTCAACTCACTGAAACCCGAACCGAATCACGTGCATGAGAAAGCTACCAGAAGACCATATAGTACGAAACGATCCCGAGGCTGCAACCCAGGAACCTGAAAAGGGCTATCTCCCGAAACATCCAATATAATTTGCATCTCAGCACGGAGGTACAAGTATTAAGTTTCTTCTATTTATTTACGCAGTTTAATTTGGTAATAAGTAAGCAATGCATGAATTAGGATAGATCGAGTACCTCAGTCTAATTTTCATATGTCAAATCCGAACCTAGAACTTACGCCCTTTAATAGCATTGTTCGGGACGAACAACTAAAAGTGGGGGGTATTCTAATGGACCATAATTGTACGAATCAAAAACACAGTTAAACCCACCAAATTAGACTGTTTGTCTAGTTAACTTTTGTCTGTTAGTCCCGATATATTTCCACAGGGCATTTTAGAGACTGAAGTGAAAACACGCTAAGGAGAGGATTTTATGCTGAAAAGATAACAAGAGTCAATCCAAGGTCAAGATCATATGCCGACTGAAGAAATATCAAGGATCCTGACGTGAAATTGACCATAACAAATTAATCAGAAGAATCAGGAGAGGAATCAAGACAGCCCGGGGAAGAAACACACTGACAGTTTTGTGAAAAGACTGCACAAACTGTACAAAACTCACATATGGCAAGATGACTTGGTGACTTGATGAAGAGGTGGCCAAAGGAGGAAAACCTCCCCATTCCACCACCCACAACCGGCGGCTCGTCCACCCTCCTCCTCCTTGGTGACCGGTTGACTTGCCTTGGAGGTGGCAAAGCCACCACCTCCTCCTCCACCACAACCGGCTACCGGCGGCTGAGCTCCACCACTCCTCCTCCGCCACTTGGTGGCTCCTCCTTGGCTCCTCCTTGCCTCCTCCTCCTCCCTTGGATCAAACCAATCTCCACCACCCATCTCCACCCATTTTTCCTATAAAAGGAGGTGCTCCTCCTCCTCACAAAAACATCCCAAAAATTGTAAAATCACTTCTCTCTCTACATTTTGTTACTTGTATGTTTGGTTCGGTTTTGAAATAATACTCCTGTTTGTTCTTGAGTATTATACTGGAAATTATAATACTCTTGTCGGTTCTCGAGTATTATAATACTGTAGAGAATACTCCTGTTGGTTCTTGAGTATTCAGTAGGAATTAGGAATACTCCTGTTGGTTCTTGAGTATTCCACCCCTTTCCCTCTTACTGTTTTCAAAAACCCCCGAGTATTTAGCTATGGTATCCATCTCTATGGATATTCGTAGCTAAACTCTTTATTCGGTGGAAGGTATTTTCTTGTATTATATAATGTTGTAATATCTTTTAGTTTCATTTCTTAGTATTCAAAACTTGTTATATGTGCCATTTATAGTCAGAATTTCCAAGGTTGAGTGGATGCTACGAAAGGGCAAAACTCTTCCGTGGGGTTCGTGAACATACTCGGGTAAGTGGATGCTACGAAAGGCAAAGCTTATCTGAGAAGTTCGACTCATCTAAAACACCACTTGGTCAATCATAACTGTGAGATCAGGTGGATGCACAAAAGGCTAAGATACTTCGAAAGGAGGAATTAGTCTGAAATAGAACAAGGGTTGCTTTAAACGATGTTGCAAGTCTTGCGCTACGAAAGGGCCTCGATTCATCTTTGAATACTTAGAAAAGTTACTAACAGTTTATTATATACATGTTATAATACAAGAGTACCTGAACCCGAATGCTTCTCTTTACTGTTAAAATGCAATCACCAACTGCTGATCTACCGGAGGAATTACAATCACGCATCACCGACTGTAAGTCTTCTTTGTATTTATAGCATTTAATTTTTGTATTTACTTTTCCGCAATCAAAACCAAAAACCTTCAAAAAATCACGTAGTTAATCAGAGCGCTAAAACCTCAATCAACCATAAAACACGCTCCCCCCAGTACAATCACCCTAAAAGAATAGCCTATTCCTCTAATTCCCTTAGGTTCGACCCCTACTTACCACTTACTACCCAGTAGTGTAGTCACAAGTAGCGGATATTATAAATTTATTTGTACAGAGGACACTGCACCTTAACGACAGTGCGGTGGCCCTCCGTCAGCCCTCACTAGCACACCCATCATCCAAACTCCGGATTGGAAAAAACCATTTGAAATCATGTGCGACGCAAGCGACTTCGCTGTGGGGGCAGTTCTTGGCCAAAAGATTGATAAGAAGGCGGTTGTGATCTACTACGCCTCAAGAACCCTAGATTCAGCCCAACGAAACTACTCCACCACCGAGAAGGAGCTCCTAGCGGTGGTATTCGCTCTGGAAAAGTTCAGATCCTATTTGCTTGGAGAAAAAGTGATAGTCTTCTCTGACCATGCTGCCATCCGATACCTGATGTTAAAGAAGGAGGCCAAGCCAAGGCTCATACGATGGATCTTGCTACTGCAAGAATTCGATGTGGAGATAAGGGACAAAAAGGGGATTGAGAATACAGTGGCCGACCATCTAAGTAGGATTGTCCGAGAGGAAGAAGAGGGGCACATAACCGAATCATTTCCAGACGAGCACCTCTATGCAGTCTCAACAAAAGTGCCATGGTATGCTCAAATCGTCAACTATCTAGTAGGAGGTACATTTCCTCCCTCTTTTACTAAAGCACAATGCATGAAACTTAGGCATGATGGCATGATGCTAGGCATTACTTATGGGATGATCCTTATTTGTGGAAAATAGGAGCAGATCAAATACTTAGGAGATGCATCCCCGATAATGAAATAGCTTCTGTCATTAGCTTCTGCCATGAGTTTGCATGTGGAGGACACTTCGGGCCGAGGAGAACCGCTAGGAAAGTCCTAGATAGCGGCTTCTTTTGGCCGAGTATATTTAGAGATGCATATGAGAAGTGTAAAAAGTGCGATAGGTGTCAAAGAGTAGGAAATATGTCAGCTAGAAATGAGATGCCTCAAGTACCCATATTGGTCAACGATGTTTTTGACATTTGGGGCATTGATTTCACGGGGCCATTCCCAGTTTCATGCGGTTATACTTACATTCTAGTTGCTGTAGATTATGTGTCAAAATGTGTAGAGGCTAAGGCCACAAGGTGCGACGATGCAAAAACTGTCATAGATTTTTTGCGCACTAACCTGTTTTGTAGGTACGGAGTACCCAAGGCCATAATCAGCGACCAAGGAACTCATTTCTGCAACCGTATGATGGCTGCCACCTTAAAGCACTACCATGTCCACCACCGGACATCCACGACATATCATCCCCAAAGCAATGGTCAAGCGAAGATCTCCAACCGCGAAATCAAGGGTATTTTGGAAAAGATGGTGAAGCCGGCGAGGAAAGATTGGAGTCAAAGGCTGGATGAAGCTCTTTTGGGCTTATCGGACAGCATACAAGACACCGATTGGAACCTCCCCATTTAGGCTTGTTTATGGGAAGGCATGCCACCTTCCGGTGGAATTAGAACATAAAGCCTATTGGGTGCTCAAGCATTGCAATCCAGATTTAAAGGCTGCCGGACTGGATAGGAAGCTTAATCTGTGCGAACTTGAGGAATTACGGCTTGAGGCCTATGAAGGGCAAACAGACTACAAGGCGCGGAAAAAATTATATCATGACAAATTCATCCTCCGGCGCTCATTTGAAGAAGGACAATAAGTACTACTCTTCTCCTCACGGTTGAAGTTGATGCCAAGCAAACTAAAATCAAGATGGACCGGTCCTTATACCGTGACTAAGGTATTCAACCATGGGATGCTTGAGTTGGAAAGCATGGAGGATGGAAGACGATTCAATGTGAATGTGCAGCAAGTCAAACACTACCATGGCGAGGTCAACTTGACAACAGAGAGCTTTGACCTGAGCCACCCATGGGACCCAAACTTATGATCCAGAAGTGAGGTATCGTCGAGCTAACGACGTTAAACAAAGGCACTGGTCGGGAGGTAACCCGACATCTATCTTACTTTCAGTCATTTTATTTTATGTCATTTAGTTTTTGCCTTAAGTCATTCTCACCTTTCCTGTATATATTTGCTTGCAATTGACTTTTGAACTAAGTCGTGCTGTGAGGCACGCCTTCGTTCAAAAGTGTGGGGTGAGAACCGCCTTTGTACATAGTTAACATGCTTTCTTTTTTCCTTTTCCCTTAATATTATCTTTTTGAAAATATGAACTTGAGAATGTGAAGAAGATAGATCATAATTCATGCATTTACCTTGTGAAATCTCAACTGTATAAAAACTTAGGATGTAACTTCTAATTTGTCCCTTTGTGCTGAGATATACAGGGGATGTGGAGTTGATATAAAATGCCGTAGAGAGGCTTGGCAAGCACTCAAAGGATTGGATTTCAGTATATGGTTTACGAAGTCAGTGGAGGCTGCACTTTGGGTTTCATTGAAGATTGAAGTCATCTCTGCCGTGCAGCATTTATGCAAGAGGCGGGATGGGAATCAAACCGTCCTATCTCTAGTCCAAGTAGCCGAGAAAATAGATGAGCGACCCTCATCTTGACCCGCGTGAAACGGCGAGGATGGGAAAGAGCGGGTAGGTATTTCCATATGCTCTCGGGCGATGATTGGACCTCCCAAAAATGTTGAGAAAATGGACAAGCAAATCACAAAGGAGCAAAGCTTGAAGAAGCAAATCAAAGGCCAAAGGCCAGTATGTGAAGGTTTTAACCGAAACGAAAGTGAAGAAGCTCCAATTCAAAATCAAAGGCCGAAGGCCAATTTACTTCAAAAGTTGTCCCTCACCAAAAGGAAATCAAAGAGCTCAGATCATTGAAACCCGAACCAAATCACGTGCTAGAGAAAGCTACAAGAAAACCATATAGTGCGAGTCGGTCCCGAGAATGCAGTCCAGGAGCCTGAAAAGGGCTATCTCCCGAAACATCCGAATTAATTTGCATCTCGGCTCGAAGGTACAAGTATCAAGTTTCTTCTAAGTATTTACACGGTTTAGTTTGGTAACAAGTAAGTATTGCATGAATAGGATAAATCTAGTCCCACATTCTCACCTTCCTATTTAAAGTTTTTACTTGGATTGTGTGTGCATCTTTTAAATAGCATTGTTCGGGACGAACAAGTATAAGTGTGGGGTGATCTGATGGACCATATTTATATGATTCATTAAGACAGTTAAACCCACCAAATTGGACTCTTTGTCTTAACAACTTTTACTTGTTAGTTCCACTTTTGTTCTACAGGCTATTTCAAGGATTAGAGATGAAACGAGCTAAAAAGGAGTTCTTAAAGCTAAAAATGGATTACAAGTCATTCCAGGCCACGACCAGATTCCGACTTTACAACCTTCATGAACCCAACGTGGAATCACTAAAACATGTCCCAATGACTTGTTCCAAACCTCAACAAAGATCAAGAATTCAAGTGAATGCCAAGTCTAGCCACCCATGTGCAAGGCTTGTGCCTTGTCCTTTGATGTCAACCAAGAAGCAACCAAGGGGCAACCAAAGTCTAACCGGAGTTGGGAGGCAACCGATGGCTTTTGGAGGAAAATATCACAACCCACTCCCTCCACCTCATGGCCGACGGCTTCCATGGGAGAGTGCCACATGGCCGGCGGCTTTGTGGCTTGTGCCACCTATGGTCGGTGGCTTTTGAGCCCTCCTCTCCCCATTTGACATGTGTTGGCTCCTCTCCTCTCCTCTCCTCCTTGCCTATAAATACAACACTTCCTCTCATTTGTTCAATGTCCCAAATTGTGGTCCCAAGTTCTAGTCCTAAATCCTTAGTTTGGGTCCTTGATCACTTGATACTTATCTCTCTAGTTTTGTACTCACAATCCTTGTAAACACTTCACTTTGATATTGAAAGCTCCAAGTTTGTTCTTGAGTTTGAGTGTGATCTTGAGATTAAGTTTCGAAAACCTTTACTTTCCTTGTCTTTACTTTCCAAAACCTTTACTTTCCTGTCTTTCAAAAACCTTTACTTTTCTAAGCACTTAACTATGATATCCACCCCTATGGATATTCATAGCTAAACCCTTCATTCGGTTGAAGGGGTGTGCTTGTATCATAAAATGTTTTAGACCCTTCTCTTAGTGCCTCTTCGTGTTCAACTTGTTTTATGTGCCATATATTAGGTCAGAACACCATTGGTTGAGTGGAGGCTCGGAAGACCAATGCTCTTCCATGGGGTTCGTGAACATACGTGGATAAGTGGAGGCTCGGAAGAGCACAGCTTATCTGTGGAGTTCAACCTCTTTTAAGCACCATTTGGTTGATCAGGAATGATTGATCAAATGGATGCACATATTAGAACAAGAGTTCTATGTCTTGAAAAAGACTAGACGGTGTGGCAAGTCAAGTGCTAGGAATAGCCTTGATACATCTTTGAACACGTAGTATGATCATTAGAGGTCGATGATAAACGGACTATGATACAATGCCCTTAAAACCGAATCTTTCCTTTAATTAAAACATCACCTGTCACTTTACTTTCAGTCTCACTATCAACTGCTTACTTTCCAGTCATTTACTTTCAGTACTTTACTTTCAGTACTTTACTTTCAGTCTCACTATCAACTGCTTACTTTCCAGTCATTTACTTTCAGTACTTTACTTTTCGCACATTTACTTTCTGTCGCTTACTACAGACCCTTTCAATATCAGTCCATACCAAAAGTATGTTGATTAGTCGATATTGAATTCGACTGTTCCAGCATTACTTTCAGTACTTTCCTTTCTGACGCTCACTACAGACCCTTTCAATATCAGTCCATACCAAAAGTATGTTGATTAGTCGATATTGAATTTGACTGTTCCAGCATTACTTTCAGCAATTTACTTTTCAGCACTTCTAATTTTTGTCATTTACTTTCAGCACTAAAACCACAATAAACCCACAACTGTCTTATTTTCCATTTTTGAAAGAACAACTATCCACTAATTCCCTTGGGTTCGACCCCTACTTATCGCTTTACTACCTAATAGTAAAGTCACGAGTAGCGGACTTATAAATTAATTTTGTACACATTGCCTCGCGACAAGGTAGTGCTGTCAATGTCATACTTTCTTGGACTCCAAATGAAGTAGAAGGTTGATAGGCCGTCGTTGTGACCTTGCAAATTTACAATTTATAGTTTCCACTACTTGTTGGCTTACTATTGGATTAGTAGAGCGGTAAGTAGGGGTCGAACCCAAGAGAGTAGTGTGAAGTAGTTGTTCTTGGAAATACAGTAAATAAAATAAAGACAATTGGGTTTTGTGATGGTTGAAAGTAAGTACTGGAAAGAAATGAAAGTAAATACTGAACTGAAAGTAAATACTGAAAGTAAAGTACTGAAAGTAAGGTGCTTGAAAGTAAAGTGCTGAAAGTAAATACTGAAGGTAAAGTGCTTGAAAGTAAATGACAGAAAAGTAAAGCGAAAGTAAATGACTGAAAGGTAAATTGATGAAAGTAAATATTCAGTCTAGGGTCCCTTCTTGTGATACATCCATCATAGACTTCAAATGATCTACTTTACAATTCTAAGTGTGGTTGTCCCGGCAAAGGAGACAACCCTAGTACCCCAGCAAAGGTGGTACTCCACACCTTTAACCCGTCAAGGTGTTATGTGGTTGTCCCGGCAAAGGTGACGACCCTAGTACCCCGGCAAAGGTGGTACTCCACAACTAAGCTTGATAGAGTTTTAGGCTTCTAGTCCTTTCCTAGATTGAACAACCCGGCAAAGGTGTTACTCAAACTAGATGTTACTATCTACCTTTGCTGCAAGGCATCCAATAGATATTAACGGTAAGGATCATTAGCTCAACTAAGCTTTGTGGCAAAACATCCACTTAGTTTTGCAGCATGATCCTTGAAATGAGCACAAGGACTAGAGAAGTGTAAAACAACATAAAGTACAAAAGTCTCAAGATGTATTCACAAGGGTGAGAACCCTTGACCGAATATGGATTTAGCTACTTGTATTCATGGAGAGGAATACAAGATCCATTCTAGAAAAGTAAAGACAAGGAAAGTAAAGAGAAGTAAACTTGACAAGAAAAGTAAAGATCACAACAAGGAAAGTAGAGGATTCGAACTTGACAGGGAAGAGTAAAGTTGCAACAAGGATACAACAACAAAGAAAAGAGTAGAGAGATTTGTGTATTCAAGTATGAAGATGAGAGAAGATCAAGCTTGTGTTTCTTGTACATTTCCTATGCCATGACCTTCTATTTATAGGCAATGGAATTGGCTTTGGCAATAGGGACAGGCCAACCGACTTGGCTTAGTTCCTCCTAAAGGCCAATTAGTTCTCTCCAAAAGCCAAAGGCCAGCCGACTTTGAGCTTGGGATTAGGCAAACCCAGCCGAGAGGGTTTTGTAGTAACTCAATTGAACCGACTTGAATTTGACCGGGTCGAAATTTAGGACTTCGGTTCATAGCTATTGAGAGGTGGTTCTGGAATGCTGAGGAGATTCAAAGCCTAATGGTCGGAGTCATTTTGCAGGAATCTGGCCGGAGCTTGGTCGGAATCCCTAAACGGCCGGAATTGCGCTAGTTTGGCCTTGATCGGGCTTGAGCTGGTTCTACTCGGGCGTTTTGTCTGGGAAGTGAGATCATCCAAGTCATTTGACATTTAGAACAACTTGGTCGAGCGACTTGATTTCAGTGCCTATGCGCGCGGGGCCTTTGCTTTGGAATTGGGCCAACTGCCAACCTGCTCGGGCGTTCTACTTGGTTTTCCGACATTGTCCACCTTATTTTACATTTTGATCACTTTGCTCGAGGTGGATTCGTCAGATCAGCTCGTTTGCCCGAGCAACTTGAATTGAGTGTTGGTTAGCTTCGTTAGGGACCTGGAACTGCACGGGCGCGGCCCGGTCCTGCTCTAGTCGGTCGGGTGGATCTGAGGCATTTTCCCACCCGGTCGGGTGAATCTCCAATGTGATGTTTTTGGCGCAAAATGCCCTTTTTAAGCTCGATTCCTCTTTAGACTCCAAAAGGATCTGAAATCCAAAATGACATTAACTAGCAAATGTTCGTATGACCAAGTGTCGTATTTGGTGGGTTTTGTTGACTCGATGAGTCGTATAAATACGGCTCATCAAACCACCCCACACTTATACTTGTTCGTCCCGAACAAGGTCTAGTTTAAAAGAGGAAAAACTGAAACACCAAAAGTCCTTCGCCATCCTAGATATGATTGTGAGTGTGCTAGCCTAGATTTCACCTTTCCATGCATAAATCAATTGTTACTAAAAGTACCGTGCTCAATCATGGAAGTAACTTGATACGTGTTACCTTTGAGCCGAGATGCAAACCAATTCGGATGAGTGGGAGATAGTCCTTTTTAGGCCCATGATCTACACTCTAGGTTCCGAACTTTTGCTATATGGTTATACTTCATTGCTTTCTCTAGCACGTGATTTGTTCGAGCTTAGGGTTCCTTGAGTTCTTTGTTTGCGTTGGACAGCTTTTGTAGTGAGCTTGGCCTTCGGCCTTTGATATGACATTGATGTGCTTCACTTTTGTTTCTTGTGGAATTTTCACAATTGTCTGATTTTTTCTTTGAGCTTTGCTCCTTTGTTGTGAATTGCTTGTCCTTTCCTTTTTGAAGGAGGTCCAATCATCGCCCGCGAGCATATGGAAATACCTCCCCGCTCTTTCTCGTCCTTGCCCTTTTTGCGCGGGTCAAGATGAGGGTCGCTCACCTATTTTCCTGGCTACTACGGACTAGAGATAGGACGGTCTGTTTCCCGTCCCGCCCCTTGCATAAACGCTGCAATGGCGGAGTCAACTCTGAACCAATAAGCCTCGAAGTGCAGCCTCCACAAAATCCATATAACCATATAGTTCAAAGCCCGGTCCTTTGAGTGCTTTTGTCAAGCCTTTCTAGGACGTTGCTATCAACTCCACATCCCTGTTTATCCCAACTCATAAGGACACGTAGGGGTTAAGTCCACATGAAATTGCACAATTCAAATTTCACAAGAGAAATGCATGTAATCGGCTCTATCCATTTCACATCATAAAGTTCAATACCGCATATCTAGGAAATAGAGCAAATTCCATACTTTCAGAAAAATTAAAATTTTAAGGGAAACATGCTTACTTAATAACTGACTTTCCCCACCCCCACACTTTTGAATGAAGCCGTGTCCTCATAACTTAAGTTCAAAGCACACAATGCATGCAAAACAAAAAGTAGGGAAACAAAGCGAAGAAAGGTTAGAACAATACTCCCCTCATGTGGTCATGTGGCCTATGGGAATGTTCTAGACAGGGCTTGATAGAGCTTGGGTGCTCCCTGGTAAAATTCGTACCGGGCTCACTAAAATCCGTATCAAGCCCGATATAATTCGTACCAAGTCCGGTACCTCAATCATGTTTCAGTGGGAGGCTCGGCTAGGTCAAACTCTTGGGTAGGTGTGATGTTCCCATGAATGTCATGGCTTTGGCAAAATGACTTTAGACAATTCAAGCTGGAGTTCAAGAAGAGTTCAACCACGAACGGGAACAGAAGTACAGAGCACAGCAGACGCATGATTTGAATCCGGAAGGTTCTAAAGATAGAGGATCAGCGAAGAAACAGATATTCGAGATGTCATTCAAATATCTCCTCACCAGAATTGAAGCCCGCCTGACTAACTTACCGTAGAAGATATCTCATGAAGATTGGAATGAAGATCATGATATCTATCGACGAGATTATTTGATTGGAGCCAATCGACAAGTCATCACCGAAGATCAGATAGGCGATCAAATATATGCAGATTGGCTGAGAGAATATCGGATGGCTTGGCGTGGAAGTCATCTTCAAAGATTGGATATGGAAGAGATTGATCTGAAGTCTGCCAGCTAAGAGTTCGAGCAGGAGATATTCGAATGAATATCCACACATCGGATTAAAGGCGGCGTGGCTGACTTGGCAAGGAAGTCTTCGAATATTCTTCCTAAAGATTGGATAAAGATACACATCGAATATTTAGGAATATTTCCTAAATATTTGATAAGATATCTGGAACAGATTTGGAGAGCGCCCTTGCATATAAATAGAAGGCTAGGGCGACCACAATTGGTGTCGCTTCCTGAGTGAAAAGAAAAACACGAGAGATCGTGAGATCGGGGGAGAAGCGACGACCGTGCATTCCACATCGAAATATCAGCGGCAAAGCAACAGTCTGTTCAGGTGTGGTGTTCAAGATGTGCTTGAGGAACAACAAAGCGCACACACACAGTAATCAAGCTTCGCCTTTGAAAGAAGGCAACTGGACTTCCGAGAGGTCCAAGACTAGGCCGAGAGGGAAGTCTCGTCCTACCCACAGGGGATCGAGGGGAGCTGCTGTGAACCGAGATTGCAAATCCGAGAGACGGAGAGTTAGAGGCTAGGCGATTACAAACACGGGTGATGAGCCGTATTTATACGACTCATCGAGTCAACAATTCCTATCAATTCCAGCACTTTATTATGCAAACAGTTACTTCTTAGTGTTGTTTTGCATTTCAGGTGTTTCGGAAGCTCTAGGAGGAAACGTGCATTAAAGACGGCATTTTATGCCAAAAACACCACAATGGCAGATCAGACCTTTGGACGCTCGACGGAGCACTGGGAATGGACCTTTGATCATAAAAATACGAGCTACATGGCGTTGCGTAGCTGACTCAATTCCATACAACTCTCTAGTTCAGACCGAGAGCATCCGAGGTTGTTTGGAAGGTCAAATCGAGAGCCGAAGTCAAAACAGATGCGCAGAATGGATGAACAGTGTCCGCGGATGAACAGTAACTTCCGGTGTGAACAGTACTTCCGGCCATGAACAGTGTTTTTGAGCCATGAACAGTACTCCGGCCGTGAACAGTAATTTCGGCCCAAATCAATGTGATATTAGGGCAAATTCAAAAGCTAGGGTTTTGGAATTATCTAGAAGATCAAGGCGGTTTTATCATCAAGCAAAGATTATTATGGAAATATTTCCATGATTATCTTTGGGGCTTATTTTGGGAACTTTAGGGTTTTCAAAACTCTATATAAGGAGGAGCATACAAGACCAAATAATCATCCCACAATACACACTAGACGTGTGCTCTCCTCATCTCAGCCGTGCCCTAGCTGTTCACCACCGTCGCGCCACCTTGCCTAGCCGTGCACCACCACTCCACGGCCGTAGCTCCTCCACTCTCGGCCAGCCCTAATTCTCGGTTATTTAGTGAAGTATTATTGTTCTTTTATTTTCTGCATTATTTCCATGGCCATGTGTAACTAAACTCTCTATTCGGATTAGGGTTTAATATATTGTGACTATGTTTTTGAGACTTGGTTCTTAATGCTATATTCTATGTTTTACTAATTCTCGTGCATGAATTCCATGAAATATTGCTAGACTAGGCGTATACTTTGTCGTGAAACCTAGTTGCACAATATTTCTATATTAATCATCTATCTAATACTTTGTCGTTTGGATAGGTAGCACGTCTAAGTTAAATAACACCTTTCTCGGGTTATTAAACTTAGGGGAATTAGGTTGTGGCGTAACACCTTTGTCGGGTTACTTGGGAAGTCACCTTTGTCGGGACAACCACACTTAAAACACGAATTAGATACTTAGAAAGTCTATGATAAAACAAGTCACAATAAAACCCTAATCTGAATTTCTCTCTGATATTTACAACCTTGCAATTTTCGTGATTTACAGTTGTTTCACTAACCTTTACTCTCACCGAATTTTCTTGTCTTTCTCTCTTACAGAACAAAGTAGTAACCACTCTAGCTCCCTTGGGTTCGACCCTTGCTTGCCATTGTTCTAATACACAGTCTACAGCAAGGAAAATATAAATACCAAATTTGCAGGTCAAACGACGGCATGTCAACGGGGTTGTGTAAGAGTAAGACCACTTGTAGCTCTAATCTTGTAATATGATTTGTGTCCCTTTTTAGGGTGTGGAAAAACCCGCAGAGTAGGCGAGGCCGAACTGGGTAACATATCGTGTGTGCTCCCGTTTTCCTTTACTTTACGTTACTGCTTGATAAACTGTTTAAACCTCAGTCGGAAAACTTACTTGTAGAGTCCGTATTCTGTTAACTAAGTGTGCCTCAAGGTATCTTCCTTGACTGCTGAAACTGTTGTGAAAGGAGTTTAAGGTCTGTTGCAACTATACCTTGAACACAAGCTTGAACAGGGGATAGAATTTTAAATGGTATCAAAGCAAACACTCGACACACTGAGTGGGATCCTGGAACTGTTCAAGATGACAGCGAAGCAGGACACTTACCCTCGACCACGGTCCATGATTGGAGGATAGGCACGGAGACTTACAGAAGCATAGATGTTTGCATGGTTGCATTCAGCTCCTCAAGTCACATGGAGAAGGATCGCTGGTACTTCGATAGCGGATGCTCCGCCCATATGACAGGTGACTCCAAATACCTTACACAGATTCGACCTGTGTTTAAGAAGCAGTTCGTCACCTTCGCAGATGGAGGAAAAGGACAGGGTATCGGCTGTGGGACATTGAAGATTCCGGATCGGCCTGTCCTCAAAGACACTCTCCTAGTTGAAGGACTAAAAGTGAACCTACTCAGCATAAGTCAACTCTGCGATAGCGGACATCATGTCAAATTCACCCACAACTCATGCCAAGTTATTGATAAAGACGGAGGCACTTTGATGAAAGGAAGCAGAGCAGGTAACAACTGTTACCTCATCGGCTCTACTGGAACAGTTGCTTCACCAGCCTGCTTGTCTAGCCAAGCCGATGAGATGTCCCTCTGGCACAGACGTTTGGGTCATCTAAACCTCAAGACATTAAAGAAACTCTGCTCATTTGGACTCATCCGAGGAATACCGAATATCAAAGGAAGCCAGGATGTGATGTGTGGAGAATGCCAGATCGGGAAACAGACCAAAGCATCACACCCTAAGATCGCTCAAATCAGCACCATCAGACCACTGGAACTGATCCATATGGACTTAATGGGACCAATGCAAACTGAGAGCTATGGTGGAAAGAAGTATGTTCTGGTCTGTGTTGACGACTTCACCAGATTCACTTGGACTAGGTTCCTTAGGGACAAGACTGAATCTGTGCAACAGTTCATAGAATATTGACGGAGTGCACCACACCGTCGTTAATGTGCGATGCCTCTGTGCAAAAATAAATTTATAAGTCCGCTACTCGTACTCTACTATTGGGTAGTAAAGCGGTAAGTAGGGGTCGAACCCAAGGGAATTAGTGGATAGTTGTTCTTTCGAAAATGGAAAGTAAGACAGTTGGGGGTTGGTTGTGATTTTAGTACTGAAAAGTAAATGACTGAAAGTAAAGAAAGTAAATACGGGACTGAAAGTAAATACTGAAAAGTAAAGTGCTTGAAGGACAAGACTTGCGGAAAGTAAATGCTTGAAGGACAAGACTTGCGGAAAGTAAATGCTTGAAGGACAAGACTTGCTGAAAGTAAATGCTTGAAGGACAAGACTTGCGGAAACTAAGCAGTTGATATGGGACTGAAAGTAAAGTGACAGGTGATGTTTTAATTAAAGGAAAGGATTCGGTTTTAGGGGCCTTGTATCATAAATCTGTTTATCATCGACCTCTAATGATCATACTAAGTGTTCAAAGATGTATCAAGGCAATTTCTAGCACATCACTTGCCAGATCGTTTAGAACACTTGTTCTATTTGGGCTAATTCCTTCTTTCGAAGTATCTTAGCTTATGTGCATCCATTTGATCAATCATTTCCGATCAACCAAATGGTGTTTTAAAGAGGTTGAAGTCCACAGTTAAGCTGTGCCCTTTCGAGCCTCCACTTAACCACGAAGGTTCACGAACCCATGGAAGAGCTTTGCTCTTTTAAGCATCCACTCAACCAATAGTGTTCTGACCTAATATATGGCACATAGAACAAGTTTTGAACACAAAGAGGCACTAAGAGAAGGGTCTAAAACATTGTATGATACAAGCACACCCCTTCAACCGAATGAAGGGTTTAGTTACGAATATCCATAGGGGTGGATATCATAGCTAAGTTCTTGAAAAGTAAAGGTTTTCGAAAGACAAGAAAGTAAGGTTTTTGGAAATCAAGACATGGAAAGTAAAGTTTTGAAAGTAAAAACTCAAGAACACAAAGGAAAACTCAAGAACAACTTGGAGCTCTCAATATCAAAGTGAAGTGTTTACAAGGATTTGGTGATGGATTCTAGAGAGATAAGTAACAAAGGACCCAAAGGCCACGAAATTTTGGGACACTTTAGAAATGAGAAGGGATGTGATATTTATAGGCAAGGGGGAGGAGGAGATGTGGAGGAGAGACATCCACATGTCAAGAGGGGAGGAGGAGAGCTCAAAGCCGCCGACCAAGGTGGCATCATCTCCTCAAAGTCGCCGGCCATGAGGTGGCATCATCTCCTCAAAAGCCACCGGTGGTGAGGTGGAGGAAGTGAGTATAGTGGAATGAGATATTTTGCTCCAAAAGCCATCGGTTCCCATGCAACTCCGATTAGACTTTGGTTGGACTTCGGCGGAATGTGGCCGGAGCAAGAATTGATCGGACCATGGTGGTGGTCGGAATTGGTTTGATCGGAGGCTCGTCGGAGGTTCGCCGGAGTATGGCCGGAGTTCGCCGGAATCTGACCGGAGCTTTGGCCGGAGCTTCTTGGATTTTGGAGAGTGTATTCCGAACGACAAAGTCATTCTAAGATGATCTCAAGAAGGAAGTTAAGCCAAATTCTACCCCGAACACGGTCAAAATCCCAAATCGGCTGAAATTGCCATTGCTTGGCCTTTACCGGGCTCGGGCCCTTGGCAACGTGTTTTTGTCCAAACGCCTATGGATTTAGCATGTTTGAGTGATTCCAAGTTGGTTCTATGAAGGATGTTAAGGCTGAATTTGAGTGTAGCATGGTCGTTCCTTAGGATGGCCTAGAACTCGATCCTTTGGCCTAGGATGGCTTGGATTTTGGACTTTGCGTTCTTGGTCTTTTGAGTGTGGATTTGGAACGACATCCTTCATGGAAATCAAGTGCTCGAGGTGGTTTTGCTGGAACGCCACCGGAGATAGGCCGTGGCCTGAATTGAAGCTCTTCGGTCCTTGGGCGCATGGGCGCATGGTCTCGGCACTCGGCACAGGCGCTCGGCACAGGCGTTCGGCACTCTCGGCGCGGCCCGGCTGGGATCCTGGTACGCGGCCTGGGATCTTCGGTGCAGCCCGGACGCAAGTGTTCTGCGTTCTCGGCTGGCCCGACTGTGAAATGGCTTGTGCTGCTTTTGGGCGCAAATCTCCCCTTTTAAAGTGTTTCCCTCTTTAGACTCCAAAATGGCCTGAAATGCAAATACACATTAACAAGCACATGTTCGTGCACTCAAAGAGCCTAATTTGGTGGGTTTAGTATACTCGATGAATCGTATAAATACGCTCCATCAAATATGCTACCTTAATCCAACGAGAAAGGGAAGACAAGGGGGAAAAACTGGTGTCCATCTGGAGTGACAATGGCACAGAATCAAGAATGTTACTATGGGACCCTATTGTGCGAAACATGGGATCGCTCATCGGTTCGCCTCAGCAATCACCCCTCAGCAAAATGGAGTGGTGGAACGGAAAAATTGTACCATTCAAGAGATGGCCCGGGTGATGATCCATGCCAAGAAGATTCCTCTGAAGTTCTGGTCCGAAGCCATGAATACCGCATGCCACATCATAAATCGAGTTACTATACGCACTGGAACAGAGAAGACGTGCTATGAACTCTGGAAAGGTAAGAAGCCCACTGTCAAATACTTTCACATTTTTGGGAGTGATTGCTACGTTCTGAATGACCGAGAGTACCGACAGAAGCTGGATCCAAAAAGTGACGAAGGGTTCTTTCTAGGGTATTCCTCAAACAGTCGAGCATACCGGGTGTTCAACAAGCGCACATGATCAGTCATGGAATGTATAAATGTCAAAATCAAGGATGAAGTATTTGTACAGGCTGTCTCAGACGACACTGACGACAGTTCCAGCACAGTACCTGCAACACAACCAACATCCCAACAGACTGAGCAAGAACCGACTAAAGACACCTCTGACAACCTTCCTGAAAATTCCTCATCTGACGAAGCCGATACTGTCAACACTCAAGAGAATGTCACTACGCTACAACCATCTCGATGAATTGCCAGGGATCACCCAATCTCTGAGGTCATTGGATCACCAAGTGACGGAATTCAAACTCGTAGAAAACTGAGCAACTCCAGAGAAGTGGCTGCCTATTCGTGCTTCCTCTCCTCAATTGAGCCGAAAAACATAAAGGAAGCATTACTTGATGAGTATTGTGTCCTTGCCATGCAGGAGGAACTGGAAGAATTTGCTCGTAATGATGTATGGGATTTGGTTCCAAGACCTGATGGGGTTAACGTCATTGGCACAAAATGGATTTTCAAAAACAAGTTCGATGCATCAGGGAACATCACAAGAAACAAAGCTCGCCTTGTTGCACAAGGATACACTCAGATAGAAGGGATAGACTTTGAGGAAACCTTTGTTCCAGTCGCACGACTTGAAGCCATCCGTTTACTTCTTGCTCTAGCATGTCACCTGAAGTTTCGACTGTTCCAAATGGATGTCAAGAGTGCTTTCCTAAACGGCTTTCTGAATGAGGAAGTTTACGTTGCTCAGCCTAAGGGATTTGAGGACCCGCATCACCCGGCATTTGTGTACCACCTGAAGAAAGCCTTGTACGGCCTCAAACAAGCACCCAGAGCTTGGTATGAGCGCCTCACTGTGTTCCTCGTCGATCATGGATATGTGCGAGGGGGAGTGGACAAAACCCTGTTCGTGAAACACACAAGGTCGGACTTTATTATTGCACAAATCTATGTTGACGATATTGTGTTTCGGTCCAATACCCAGAAACTGGTGGATCAGTTTGTAGAACAGATGCAGAAGGAGTTCAAGATGAGCATGGTTGGAGAGATGAACTACTTCCTAGGACTCCAGGTGACTCAGAAGGACAAAGGTATTTTCATCTCACAAAGCAAGTATGCCGAGAATTTGATAAGGAAATTCGATCTAGAGAAGGCAAGTCACAAACGTACTCCGGCTGCTACGCAGATAAAGATAACCAAAGACGAGGCTGGAGCAAAAGTTGATCAGACGCTGTACAGGAGTATGATTGGAAGCCTTCTGTACTTGACAGCCAGTAGACCAGACATTGCATATGCCGTAGGGGTGTGTGCAAGATACCAGGCGGATCCAAAGGAAAGTCATTGACGTGCACAATGTCGTAGTGTGCAAATGAACTTTAAATTTATAATCCACTATCTTGTACTTTACTATAGAATAGTAAGGTGGCAAGTAGGGGTCGAACCCAAGGGAAATAGATCAAATACTCATTGCTCTTTGTGCGAAATGTAAAGGAAAGTAATACAAGTTTTTGGGGTTTTGAAAGTGGTTTTTGTAAAGTAAGTACAAGTGCAAAGTAAATAGCAAAAGATGTGATCAAATAGAATGGAATTCGGTCTAGGGGCCTTTGTTATAGCTCAACTCATCATAGACCTCTAATGATCAATCCTTGTATCCATAAGTGTGGGTTAGTTCTTTTTCAAGAGAAAAACCCTCAAGTAAGGCTCGTTAGAGCGCATACACCACAATCCATTCCCTTTCGAGACTTGGATTTCTAGTACAAACAAGTTTCGTAACCATTTTAAGGCGTACTAGACTAGGTGCTAAAACTTGCTCATTTTTCAATGACAACAAGTACAATGGAGGTATTGAAACCACACGGCTAAACCTAGGCCTTTCGAACCATTAGTTTAACCTAGGTATTCATTCCCAAACCATTGGCACATGACTAGCAAATGAATACAAGGAAGCATTAAGATCAAGGTCTCAAAGCCTTGCTACAACATTAAGGGGATCCCAAACCGAATTATGAGGGTTTTAGCCACTCATGTTCATAATGAGAACACAAGGGCTAAGGTTTTCACAATCGGAATCAGCAAGATCCTACCCAAAATGTGTAGGAAACAATAACAAAATGTGTAAAAAGTAAAGAGAAGGAGTAGAGAGAAGTTGGATTTCTTCAAGCCAAATGACAAGAGTAACAAGCAAGGAATTTTAGGGTAAATTTCGAATATCATTACATGATCCAAGGCCCTCCTTTTATAGGGCAATGTGGAAGGATCTAGACCTTGGATTGGCACAAGAAAATTGGCATTAGCAAGCCCTAAACCGACTTTCCATTTTGGGCATGAAGGGTGTGCCGATAGCCACTTTGGAGTGGCAAAACCACACGGAATGATGAGGTGGCACATGGGGTAACGAGCCGAGAAAGTCAAGGGAGTGTTTGACTTTCCATTTTGGGTTTTGTCTTTGGGAAACGAGGCCATTTGGAGGTCCATTCGAAGCCTTGAACATGGCAGTACAGGCCTTTCGGTTTTGGTTGCTGATTGAGTCCGCCACTTTGGAGGTGGATTAGTCCGGCTTGGGGTGAGCTTTTGGCCAGGTTCAAGGGCATGAATATAAGTTCAACATGTGGTCTTGGTGCTAGAGCACTGAAATGAGTCCATTGAATGGGCATATGAGGCACGGGAAGCCGTCAAAGTTGGAGTCCGAACATCCAGACTTAGTCTAGAATAGGTTCCGGTTTTGGCTGATTTAGTCCGAACTTTGAGGCTGTTTTGCACCGACCTCGGACATGGACTTGGCCGGGCACTTGGGTCATAGACCTAGCTTAACACTTTCTCTTGATGTTAGGCCCTTGAAACCAGACTTTTGAATAGGAATTGAAGCTCGGGAGGTAGTCAAAGTAGGCATCTCGGACAGATTTGGGCGGTTCTGCACCAGTCCTCCGGTTCTTGGCCGGAGCGTGCTCGGTACTTGGGAACGTTTTAGATTGGCCTTAGGCAAGTCTTTTGACCGGGCTCTTGGAACGACAACCTTCATGGACATATGGACTTGGCCTTAGGACCTTGAAATTGGTCCTTTGTGTGGACGCTTTAGGCTCGGGAGGTCCTTAAAGATAGGGTCTCGGTCCTCCTCTTTTTGGTCCAAAATCTGGAATTGAGTCCCTAAGTCCCGGATGAAGTTCTTAAGGTCCAAACTCGATCTATTGGCCCCATTTTATGCCCAAAACACCTCGTGATGTATTTATGGCCTAAAATGCCATTCTTAAGCTCATTTCCTCTTTAGTCTTCAAAAGGCCCTGAAATGCAAAACGACATTAACAAGTATATGCTCTCATGGTTAAATGCCGTAAATGGTGGGTATTAGTGACTTAATGAGTCGTATAAATACGTCTCATCAAACCACCCCACACTTGAACTTGTTCGTCCCGAACAAGGCCTTAAGTCACAAGAGGAACAACACAAATGCAAACACCACAAGCCCTTCTTGGCCACAATATACATGTTAGTCTAGATTTCCCCTTTCATGCATAACTCGACTATTACTCAAAGTATCATGCTTAGACGTAGATTTCACTTGCTACTTGTTACCTTGGAGCCGAAATGCAAACCAATTCGGATGAGTGGGAGGTAGTCCTTTTCAAGCCCATGATCTACACTCTCGGGTTTGGGTTCTTGCCATATGGTTATATTTCTTCGCTTTCTCTAGCACATGATTCATTCGAGCTAAGGGTTTGAGTCTTTGGTACTTTCTTGGACATACTAGTAGTGAACTTGGCCTTCGGCTTTTGTATGGCTTTGATGATCCTTCACTTTTTGCTTCGGTTAGAATTTCACATGAGATGATTTTTCTTTCTTTGAGCCTTGCTCCTTTGTGATTTTTCTTTGTCCATTCCTTCTTGGGAGGTCCAATCATCGCCCTCAAGCATATGGAAATACCTCCCCGCTCTTTCTCATCCTCATCGTTTTGTGCGAGTCATGATGAGGGTCACCCATCTATTTTCCCGACTACTAAGACTAGAGATAGGACGGTTTGATTCCCGTCCCACCACTTGCATAAACGCTGCAATGGTGGAGTCACTCTATACCAATAGGCCTCGAAATGCTAGCCTCCACGGCATCCATATAACCATATAGTTCAAACCCAATCCCTTGAGTGCTTTGTCAAGCTTCACTAGGACCCTTTCTATCAACTCCACATCCCTCTTTATTCCGACTCACAAGGACAAGTAATGGGTTAATATCATAAGTCATCACACAATTCAGATTTCATAAGAGGAATGCATATACTCGGATCCATCTATTTCACATCATTTAAGCACAAACACCCTTCTCCTACGCATTTTATTCACAAATCTACTCATTTTATTCAAAAAATTTAAAATTTTCAAAGGGAAACGTGCTGACTCATGCATATGTGACAGAACCGCTCGTCGTTAAAGCGATTTGTGCAAATAAATTTATAAGTCCGCTACTCGCGACTTAACTACTGGGTAGTAAGTGGTAAGTAGGGGTCGAACCCAGAGGAATTAGGGGGATAGGTTATTCTTTAAGGGATTTGTTCAGCGAAGGAGCGTGTTTTAGGTTGGTTGAGGTTTTAGTGCTAACAACTACGTGACTTTTTAGTTGGTTTTGGTTTTGAGTGCTGAAAAGTAAATTACAGAAAAGTAAATACTGAAATTAAAAGCGAAGACTTACAGTGGGTGATGCGTGAATTGCAAGTCCTCCGGATTGTGAGCGGTTGATAGTTGCAGTTGATTGAACAATAAAAGTAAAGACAAAGGGGATTCTGTGATTGCAAGAGAAGTATTCGGTCTTAGGGGGCCTTGAATTATATCCTGTTCATTCTTTTAGTAACCCTTCTGATGTTCCCTTATGTGGCATGTGTTTGGCAAAACGCTGTTAGACAGTTCGAGCAGGTGTTCAGGGGGAGTTCGAACAATATCCTGAAACTCATGTACAGCGTGATCAAGACGCAAGGATATTTCCCGGAAGATATTGGCAACGAAGTTCTCGTCAAGTGGAAGTGGGCCTGCGACTTATTCGAGCATAGGATATTCAAATGAATATACACAAATTGAAGTCGGCGTGACTTGCTTGGGAAAGAAGACGACTTCGTATTTCCTTCCAACGATTGGAGAAAGATATGCATCAAATATTTAGGAATATATTCCGAAATATTTGATGGGATTATCTTGGGTGAATTAGGGTTTCGACCGCGCATATAAATACAATGCAAGGACGACCCTAATTCCCATCGCTTTCAAGATCAAAAATACACGAAGAAATCCTATCGATTGGAAAAGAAGAAAGCGACGGCCGTTGTGTTTTCCCCACTGGAAAAACATCGGTGTGAGTTCAGTCTGATACGTGCCATTCAGATTGACCAGAGGTGATCAAGCTCAGAGCACAAACAGAACAACAAAGCTTTCGAGAGAAAGCATCCGAGCTTCTGGAGAAGGTCGAGAACGTTCGGACTGACTGTTCGGACGAAGGGGATCAAGGGGAGTTGCGACGAACCTTGGTTGCAAATCTGAGAGACGGAGTAGTAGAGGCTAGGCAATTACAAGGTGTAAGTGTAAGTCCACTGAAAAGCTCTATACTCGTAATAAAGATTTGTTGTCCCTTTTCCGGGTGTGGGAAACCCCCCCAGAGTAGGCCGAGTCGAACTGGGTTATCAATCTATGCGTACTCGTGTTTTATTGTTCTGTTCGTACTTATTGTGGAACTGTGATAGAAAGAGTTCAAGGTCTGTCCAAACACAACCTAGAATAATTGCTTGAACAGGGGATATAATTTCATTTGGTATCAGAGCAAACACTCGACACACTGAGTGGGATCCTGAACTGTTCAAGATGACCCTGAAAGAAGGACAGAGCATTACCAGACCTCCGTTGCTCGAAGGCTCGAACTATGCCACGTGGAAGCCCGTGATGAGATCATTTCTGAAATCTCTAGATGAAATGGCTTGGAGAGCAGTGATAAGAGGTTGGACTGAACCCATGATGAATAACCTCACTGGAGAACCGGTTCTAAAGCCAGAAGCTCTGTGGACAGAAGACGAGGATAAAGCCTCCATGGGAAACTCAAAGGCTATGAATGCAATCTTCTCAGCAGTAAATGAAAACGTCATGAAACTGATCATCAACTGCGAAGTCGCCAAGGAAGCATGGGACATTCTCCAGACAGCCTTTGAAGGAACAGACAAGGATCGCAACTCTCGCATGCAGGCTGTTACAACCAAGTTCGAAGAGATGAAAATGAAGGAGGATGAGAATATCTCTGAGTACAACACCAGAGTTCTGGAACTGTCCAACGAGGCGTCTGCACTGGGAAAACCCATTGATGAAGAGAGATTGGCCAGTAAGATCTTGAGATCACTTCCCCCTAGATTTGCCATGAAAGTCACTGCCATTGAGGAAATGCACGACATCACCAAACTGAAACTGGACGAACTGATGGGTTCTCTCAGAACCTACGAGATCAATTGTGATTTCCAAACCAGTGAACAGAAGGGAATCACCCTTAAAGCAGACATGACGGAAGATAAACTGGACGCTGGCTGCACCACTGAGCAGCTGGCTATGATGGCACAAAATTTTGGAAGAATGGTGCGGAAAATCAACAGACGCGGTCTAGAGCAAGGTCAGTCTTCATCAACTGGCTACAGAAACTGGAAATCCAGCAGGCCAAGGTCCAGCGACTCAAGACAAGACTCTTCTGACAAAGAAAAAGAAGAGATTCAGTGTCATGCATGCAAGGGTTTTGGTCATATTGCTTCATAATGTGCAAACACTCTCATGAAGAGAAAGGCAATGGTTGCCAGCTTCAGCAACAGTGATTCAGAAGAAGAAAAAGAAGGAGGTGAAACCACCAACTTTGTGGCCTTCGCTGCAACTCTGGGTGAATGCAGCAGCACTGGTGAAACAGTTGCATCTCAGTCGAAACTCCCAGTAGAATATTCTTCAGACAGTGATGATGAAGAACTCACACAGGAGTCCCTTGCTCAGACATACAAAGATCTGTATGGGAAGTGGCTGCAACTGGTCAACATAAACAAGAAGCTGAATGACACAGTTGCAATTGTCACTATTGAGAAAGACCAGATCTGGCAGGAGGCTGAGATTCTGATTACACTGAAGGTGGAACTCGAAGTCACAGTGTCATCCCTTAACCACTCAACTGGCTGAGATGAAACAAGAGAGGGCCAACTTGCTTGCCAGCAATGTGGAACTTATGGGAACAGTCTCCACACTAAAACTTGACATGGAGAAAGATCGGGAGACTCATCCAGTCGGCATGGCAGGTCTAAGGAAGATCATCACAGATCTGAGACGTAAGGAAGTGTTCCAACTACGAGTCGCTGAACAACTGGAACTTCACCTGGAGTCGGAGAAAATGGATCATTCGGATACAAAGAAGGAGCTCAATGAACTTAAACGGTCGGTAAGAATGTGAACTCTGGCACAAGTAACATAAATGATATTTTAAGGTCTCAACGGATGGAGTCTGGACATCGCGGCTTGGGATTCACTGAAGGAAGTTCTTCAAAAGGCACCACATTTGTTGAAACAGAGCAAGTGTCGGAACAGTTGCCTGAACAGATGGTGAGAAAGCACCCTAGACAGAAAGTGGATCTGTCCCAAGACAAGTCCAGAACTACTTACCTCAGCTCAAATCAAAAGAAAGACTTGCTGACATGTTGGTACTGCTACCAGATGGGACACATTAGACGGCAGTGTCGACTGTTTCTTGCTGAACGTCGAGGACACCAACAGCAACAGATCCAACCTTGACAGAAACAAGTTTGGATTCCAAAGGAACGACAGACAGTATGCATGGTAGCGTGCTGTTCATCAGGAGATACAGTGCAAGGCAGTTGGTTCTTCGATAGTGGATGCTCTGCACACATGACAGGTAACTCTGAATATCTCTCTCATATTAGACCTGTTGAGCAGATGCGGTTTGTCACCTTCGCGGATGGTCGGAAGAGTCAGGTGATCGGCTATGGAACATTGAAGGTTCCGGATCTCCCTGCACTCGAGGACACTCTCCTGGTTGAAGGCCTGACTATGAATCTCATTAGCATCAGTCAACTGTGCGACCATGGACACTATGTGTCATTCTCTCGTGACTCATGCCTCGTTCTCAACGAAAATGGTGAATCCGTAATGAAAGGAAGAAGAAGGGCCAATGACTGTTACACCATCAGAATGGGAAACGAGAAGCAAAGGTCTACTCTCAACTGTGTCCAAGCCAAACATCGAGTTCTGCGAGGGGGAGTGAAAAAGACCCTACACAATAGGAGGATCGCACAAATCAATTTTGGAAACTGTACCAGGCAACTGCTGGATCAGAGGGTGACACAGTTACAGGCAGAGTTTGAACAGAAGATCACATAGTTGCAGAAGGAGTTTGAACTGCTCACACAGATAAACGCCAGTTCACCTCCTCGGTTTGGAACTCCCAGATCCTCCTTGGGTCTGCGTGGGTTCATGAACTGAGTGTTCCAGGCAGTGATCAGTCAAAGGCGAATCCCCAGCTACAACAGTTGGACTGACCACCTAAGAAGGAGCTGGAACAGATGGGCAAGTTCTTATGATCAAATATTTTATTCCGAAAGATTCGAATTACGTCGTTTTATTTGGAAAGCGACTGGCGTATATTGAGAAGATGAAAAGGCAGGAGGATATTTTATTTTCAAATCTCAACTGTTGAGCGTGTCTTCTCCTCTCGTCTCCGAAACCCTAGATTGGAAGTCTCTCACTCTCGACTGCTCCGAAATCGACAATGGTAAACACAAGGAAGTCAGCAAAATCCAGTACTATATCCGCGGAGAAAAGGAAGGAAAGCATGCAGTCCCCAAAAGCCCTGGCAGCGAAATCCAAAATCCCGAAATCGAGAGCTCCAACGGTGAAAAAGGCGTCGTCTTTACAATCCAACTCTGAATCTTTGATCGAAGCAAAGATGTCTGGCGAACGTACAACCACTGAAATCCCTCAGTCAACCGCGGTGGACCCTGTCGTCGCTGGTTCAACTCAAGCCTGTCTCAAATCGGAGGTAATTTCATCTCTTCCTTCAACCTCTGCAAGTATTCCGTCAGTTGAAAATATCGTGCTGAAAGAAGTTGTGAATGCGAGTATTGGGAAGGCTGGGAAGCCTACTGTCTGTGATGAAGCCAGTAGGGCTGTTGATTGGGAAGTCAGTAGGGATGTGGCTGGTGATGTAGCGAGTAAGACAGTTATCGGGAATGAATCTCTCAAGATTATGGAAGAAAAGGTTCCCATCAAGATGGGTGGAGGACCAGCAGCATGGAGGAAAAAAATACATGCGTCTGGGTATGTTCGACCAGATGGTTTACGAAGAAAGAAGGGGTCTCGCCAAGCTGTGTCTCCAAGACAGTGCCTTGCCAAGATCAGCTATGTCAGAGGGAGGCTCTCAGCAAATTATAATGATGGCCCAGATAAGAGCATTGGAGACTCAGAAGGTGAACAATTCAGTAAGCAAAAGGAGGATGTATCCAAGATGATTCTTCCACCAGAAGATTCTGATTTGTTGAAAGAAGCCATAGCTAAAGGAGACTCTCTTACAGAAGAGGATGAAGAACTAGAGTAGTTATACAAAGACATTGACAATGTCATGGAGGACCTAGAAAAGGAGAAGGATCTGGGAGTGGCAAGATCAGAGGAACCTCCTCGTGTTCAGTATACTGGTGCAGAAGAGTCTGATGCTGTGGAAGTTGATAGTGGTCCAACTGGGGCACCATGTGTTCAGACTGAGAGTAAGTCAGTAGAAGTTCCTGAGGTTGGTTCTAAGAATTCAGTGGATGCTCCAGCTGTTGGTCAAGATGATCAGCAGTGCGATCGTATGGAGGATGATGGTGCACAAGTTCGTAAGGCTACTGCAAAGACTGCTTCAAAGGAGGGTATTCCTTCAGTTAATGACCAAGATCTTGCTCCGCTTATCTCTCTCAAAAAGCCAAAGAAGGACAAGGGAAAGAAAAAGGTGGCATTTGAAAGAACTGCTAAGGGGACAGTCCAAGAGATTGCAAAGGAAGGCAACTTGGTAGGGGGAGCTGATTCATCTAAGAAAAGGAAACGTGAAGCCCCTGTTCCTGTTTCAATGGATGCTGGAAGTTGTGAAGTCCCATCTCCTGAGGATGAGACTGTCCCAGTTGGATTGGTCAAGAAAGGTATCTGGTTTGTCAGTCGTGATGCGTACAAAAAATGGAGTTGTGTGCAGAAAAGAAAGATCATTCCTGAAAAGTGGCTAGAGGAGTCCCGGTACAAGGGAAAGGAAGTTGTTAAAGTGCTTAAGGAGTCTGACCTGTTCTGGACATTGGACAGATGCAAGCCCTTCAATGAACAGCTGGTGCGTGAGGGTATGGCAAACTTACCCTCTGGATTTGGTGTTGTTGGAGAATCTGAGTATGGGGTCTTCTTCGTCAGAGGGAGACGGATCAAGATTGATCCTGAGCAGATCAATGTGTACTTTTCCATGGACGACCCAGCTGTTGATGAAGAAGAACCACGCCTTGAGAAGGTTGTGAGCACCATCACTGCAGGCTCTGTTCAGTGGAGGCCTGAGTCGGTTGTGAACACAGCAGACTTATCAACGTTTTATTCCATGTTGTGTTCAACTGGAGGCCGTCTACTCATCGCTCTACTGTCAACAAGGACATGGCCCAACTGCTTTATCAGATAGGGAACAAGCTGAAATTCAACCTGGGCAGAGTAATGTTCAAACAGATTGCTGAACATGCTACATCGTCGAGATCTCTGCACCAGATTTGCTTCCCGTCCCTAATATACGAGCTGATCATCCATCAAGCTCCTGATTTGAAGGCCTCGCCTGACCATCTCTCAAAGGCTCCCAGCAAGTTCATCGTCGACCACAAGTTGTTTAAGGGGCGGCACGTAAACGATCTCAAGGAGAAAGGAAAAACTGTGGCGGAGTCCAGTCGAGGGGGAGCCAATATGGGGAAAGATGAGCGAAGCAAGTTGCTCAGGGATCTGAATGCCATCATTGAAGCGGACAAGGAGCAGCGCAAGCGTATCAACAAGCTCGCTCGTGCCCTCAGCTTTCCAAGTGACGATGAAGCTGATGATACAGTCTCTGCGGAGGGCACTGATGATGGTTCGTCTTCATGAAGGTCTCCTTATAACCTTTTTCTGAACTTAGACCGTTTTTAAAAAACTCTAGTTATTATTGTGCTTGTTCTGGCACAGTTTGCTTTGCTGTTCGAACTAGATCGGACCCCTTGCCAGTTTGTGGCAAAAAGGGGGAGTATTTTGAGTGGCGACAATTTTTGTTCCCTCAATTGTGTCTTCTGCCTAGATAGATTGATAGATCTAGTGATTTGGTTTTGCCAAAATGCCAAGGGGGAGATTGATGTTCCCTTATGTGGCATGTGTTTGGTAAAACGCTGTTAGACAGTTCGAGCAGGTGTTCAGGGGGAGTTCGAACAATATCCTGAAACTCATGTACAGCGTGATCAAGACGCAAGGATATTTCCCGGAAGATATTGGCAACAAAGTTCTCGTCAAGTGGAAGTCGGCCTGCGACTTATTCGAGCATAGGATATTCAAATGAATATACACAAATTGAAGTCGGCGTGACTTGCTTGGGAAAGAAGACGACTTCGTATTTCCTTCCAACGATTGGAGAAAGATATGCATCAAATATTTAGGAATATATTCCGAAATATTTGATGGGATTATCTTCGGTGAATTAGGGTTTCGACCGCGCATATAAATACAATGCAAGGACGACCCTAATTCCCATCGCTTTCAAGATCAAAAATACACGAAGAAATCCTATCGATTGGAAAAGAAGAAAGCGACGGCCGTTGTGTTTTCCCCACTGGAAAAACATCTGTGTGAGTTCAGTCTGATACGTGCCATTCAGATTGACCAGAGGTGATCAAGCTCAGAGCACAAACAGAACAACAAAGCTTTCGAGAGAAAGCATCCGAGCTTCTGGAGAAGGTCGAGAACGTTCGGACTGACTGTTCGGACGAAGGGGATCAAGGGGAGTTGCGACGAACCTTGGTTGCAAATCTGAGAGACGGAGTAGTAGAGGCTAGGCAATTACAAGGTGTAAGTGTAAGTCCACTGAAAAGCTCTATACTCGTAATAAAGATTTGTTGTCCCTTTTCCGGGTGTGGGAAACCCCCCAGAGTAGGCCGAGCCGAACTGGGTTATCAATCTGTGCGTACTCGTGTTTTATTGTTCTGTTCGTACTTATTGTGGAACTGTGATAGAAAGAGTTCAAGGTCTTACCTAACACAACCTAGAACAATTGCTTGAACAAGGGATATAATTTCACCTTCTGAGTATTCAAACGTGTATCGAGGCCCTTTCGTAGCGCCAAATTTGCCACACTGTTTGTAAACCCTTGTTCTACTTCAGACTAATTCCTCCTTTCGAAGTATCTTAGCCTTTTGTGCATCCATTTGGTCCCTTTGGTCCAGTTTCGAAATGGTTTTAAAGATAGATCGAACTCCTCAGATAAGCTTTGCCCTTTCGTAGCATCCACTTACCCGAGTATGTTCACGACTTCCCACAGAAGAGTTTTGCCCTTTCGTAGCTTCCACTCAACATTGGAAAGTCTGACCTTATAAATGGCACATAGAACAAGTTTTGAATACAGAGAAAAGAAACTAAATGAAGTAAAACATTTTATAAAACAAGAACTCCCCTTCAACCGAATGAAGAGTTTAGTTACGAATATCCATAGAGTTGGACATCATAACTAAATACTTGGGGATTTGGAAAAGAATACTCAAGAACCGACAAGAGTAAAGAGAGAAGAGAAAGAGATTACTCAAGAACAAACAGGAGTAACTCTTGAACTGTAACTGAAAGCTTGAGTACTCAAGAACAAACAGGAGTACTCAAGATCGAACTAAAGTATTTGAGAACAAACTGAACTTTTATTTATATCAAAACCAAACTTTACAAAGTAACAAACTTAGAGAGAGAAGTGGAGTGTGGTGTGTTGTGATTGCTTATGGCTTATGAAATGAGGAGGGATGGCTTGGTATTTATAGCCATGGAGGAGAGGAATGGATGGCCAAGATGAGGGCATGTGGTTTAGCATCCAAGGGTGGAGAGGAGGGGAAGAGGAGAGGAGGGCAAGTGTCACAAGGGGAGAGGGACAACACAAAGCCGCCGGCGGCTTTTGGGAGGGAGGAGGAGAGGTTGACATGTGGAGGAAGGGGAGAGGAGGAGGAGGGGTTGTGAGGGCAAAGCCGCCGGTCCATGTGGCATGAGGAGAGTGGTTGTGAGTTTTGTGCAGTTTGCACAAAACTATCGGTGTATTCCAGCTCCGGATTGTCTTCGGTTTCTCTTCGGTTTGATTTGTTTTGAATGATTCCATGTCAGGATCTTTAGATTTCTTCATTCAGCGTCTGATCTTGACCTTGGATTGTCACCTGATATCTTTTCTGTGCTAAAAGCTCTTCCTTAGCATGTATTCTCTCTAAGCTCTGAAATACCCTGTAGAAATGTATCGGGACTAAAACATCGAAGTTAGATAGACAAACAGTCTAATTTGGTAGGTTTAACTGTGTTTATGATTCATACAATTGTGGTCCATCAGATAACCCCACACTTTTAGTTGTTCGTCCCGAACAATGCTTTATAAGGGCGTTACTAAGTAAGTTGGTTAAAATATGAAAATAAGATTGTGGTACTCGATTTTTCCTAATTCATGCATTACTACTTGTTACTAAATTAAACTGCGTAAATAAGTAGAAGAAACTTGATACTTGTACCTTCGTGCTGAGATGCAAATTATTTCAGATGTTTCGGGAGATAGCCCTTTTCAGGCTCCTGGACTACACCTTCGGGACCGTCTCGCACTATATGGTTTTTTTGTAGCTTTCTCTAGCACGTGATTCGATTCGGGTTTCTGTGAGTTGAGCCTTTTCTTGATTTTTTTCTTTTTTCTTTCTTCTTCTTTGGCGATGGACTGCTTTTTGTAGTGATTTGCCTTTAGCTTTTGATTTGACGTTGTTGAGTGCTTCACTTTTGCTCGGTTAAAACCTTCTCATTTTTGGGCCTTAGGCCTCTTTTGATTTTCTTCTTTGAGTTTTTTGCTTCTTTGTGACTTGCTAGTCCATCTTGTTTTTTGCCTTCTTGGGAGGTCCAATCATCGCCCGCAAGCATATGGAAATACCTCCCCGCTCCTCTCATCTTTGTTGTTTCGCGCGGGTCAAGATGAGGGTCGCTCATCTATTTTCTCGGCTACCTTGACTAGAGAGAGGACGGTTTGATTCCCGTCCTTGCCTTTTACATAGATGCTTCAAGGCAGAGTTGACTTCAATTATTCACCGAAACCTGAAGTGCAGCCTCCACTGACTTCGAAAACCATATAGTTTGATCTGATCCTTCAAGTGCTTGCCAAGCCTCTCTAGGGCAATTTCTATCAACTCCACATCCCTAGGTTATCTCGGCACAAAGGACAAATGAGAAGTTACATTCTAAGTTTTTAAACAGTTGAATTTTCACAAGGTTGATGCATGAATTATGATCTATCTTTTTCACATTCTCAAGTTCATATTTTCAAAAAGATATTATTAAAAAAGAAAAGAAAAACATGCAGATGGTTCTCACCCCACACTTTTGAACGAAGGCGTGCCTTAGTTCAAAAGTCATGCAAATATATACAAGAGAAGGAAATGACATTAAGGAAAAAGAAGAACAGAACTCCCTTTTACTGTGTCGTGCAAACGACATGGCATGAGGCTGGATAATCGAGGGAGTCTGGCTGGGGCCTCGAACTCTCAGCGCAGGCCCGGTAAATTCACGGAAGCTGCCTGGCTGATCCGGTCTTGCTCCAAACTTAATTCCTACATGAAAGATATTCCTTCTATACAAAAAGTGGGTGAGAGCGCTTATTGGAAATTTAAATGACAGAAAATAAAGTGCAGAAAAGTAAGATAGTGTCGGGTTACCTCCCGACCAGTGCACTTGTTTAACGTCATTGGCTCGACAGTACCTCATTCTTGATCATTGGTTGGGGTACCATGGGTGGCTTAAGTCGAATTTTGCCACTATTCCTGTGTTACTTCCGGTACTTTCTATGTCTGATTCTTCTGATGGCTCGGAAGTTTCTTCTGATGGTTCGGATGTGACCTCCTCTGTAGGCTCTTCCTCTGAGCTTTCTATATCTGATCCGTTCATCACATCCTCTGTACTGTTCCTTTCTGGACTGGCCTCGATACTTCGTATCCCATCATTGGGTTGAGGTACTGGCCCTCGTATTGCAGTTCCGGCCAAGTTGTCTATCACATCCCATATCTGAGTCAGGGATAAGTGTGCGGTTGTTCCTCCTACTGCGTTATTGATCCTTGAGAACTCTTCAGCCCTCATCCCGCAAAGGAATTTTTGAAGAAGAAAAACCTCCGTGAATCCATGGTGCGGGCAGCGTGAGATGATGGCGTCATAGTTCATGTAGTACTCGGCCAAGGTCTCATCCCGGGATTGTTGAAAGTTCATGATCCTTTCTCGGGTTTGTTGTCGTAAGGATGGGGGGAGAATTCTTTCAGGAATGGAATGCTAACGTCCATGAAATATTTAGCATTCATAGCAGTTGATGTGTAATACCAGATTGTCGCAAAGTCCGTTAGAGAGAATTTGAAGCAGTTAAGTTTAAACTCCTCTAACGTTTCATTATTAGGTTTTATATGCTGACAAACATGGTGAAAGTTTCGGCAGTGTAGCACTGGGTCTTCTTCATTCGTACCTCCGAACAGGGGGAGATGTAGTGTTGTCCATGCATACGAAGTGGGTAGCGTCATGAGAAGGAGAGAGAAAGACCAACTTATCCGATGGCTAATTCCCCGGCAACGGCGCCAATTTGACAGAACCGCTCGTCGTTAAAGCGATTTGTGCAAATAAATTTATAAGTCCGCTACTCGCGACTTAACTACTGGGTAGCAAGTGGTAAGTAGGGGTCGAACCCAGAGGAATTAGGGGGATAGGTTATTCTTTAAGGGATTTGTTCAGCGAAGGAGCGTGTTTTAGGTTGGTTGAGGTTTTATTGCTAACAACTACGTGACTTTTTAGTTGGTTTTGGTTTTGAGTGCTGAAAAGTAAATTATAGAAAAGTAAATACTGAAATTAAAAGCGAAGACTTACAGTGGGTGATGCGTGAATTGCAAGTCCTCCGGATTGTGAGCGGTTGATAGTTGCAGTTGATTGAACAATAAAAGTAAAGACAAAGGGGATTCTGTGATTGCAAGAGAAGTATTCGGTCTTAGGGGGCCTTGTATTATATCCTATTCATTCTTTTAGTAACCCTTCTGAGTATTCAAACGTGTATCGAGGCTCTTTCGTAGCGCTCAATTTGCCACACTGTTTGTAAACCCTTGTTCTACTTCAGACTAATTCCTCCTTTCGAAGTATCTTAGCCTTTTGTGCATCCATTTGGTCCCTTTGGTCCAGTTTCCAAATGGTTTTAAAGATAGATCGAACTCCTCTGATAAGCTTCGCCCTTTCGTAGCATCCACTTACCCGAGTATGTTCACGACTTCCCACAGAAGAGTTTTGCCCTTTCGTAGCTTCCACTCAACCTTGGAAAGTCTGACCTTATAAATGGCACATAGAACAAGTTTTGAATACAGAGAAAAGAAACTAAACGAAGTAAAACATTTTATAAAACAAGAACTCCCCTTCAACCGAATGAAGAGTTTAGTTACGAATATCCATAGAGTTGGACATCATAACTAAATACTTGGGGATTTGGAAAAGAATACTCAAGAACCGACAAGAGTAAAGAGAGAAGAGAAAGAGATTACTCAAGAACAAACAGGAGTAACTCTTGAACTGTAACTGAAAGCTTGAGTACTCAAGAACAAACAGGAGTACTCAAGATCGAACTAAAGTATTTGAGAACAAACTGAACTTTTATTTATATCAAAACCAAACTTTACAAAGTAACAAACTTAGAGAGAGAAGTGGAGTTTGGTGTGTTGTGATTGCTTATGGCTTATGAAATGAGGAGGGATGGCTTGGTATTTATAGCCATGGAGGAGAGGAATGGATGGCCAAGATGAGGGCATGTGGTTTAGCATCCAAGGGTGGAGAGGAGGGGAAGAGGAGAGGAGGGCCAGTGTCACAAGGGGAGAGGGACAACACAAAGCCGCCGGCGGCTTTTGGGAGTGAGGAGGAGAGGTTGACATGTGGAGGAAGGGGAGAGGAGGAGGAGGGGTTGTGAGGGCAAAGCCACCGGTCCATGTGGCATGAGGAGAGTGGTTGTGAGTTTTGTGCAGTTTGCACAAAACTATCGATGTATTCCAGCTCCGGATTGTCTTCTGTTTCTCTTCGGTTTGATTTGTTTTGAATGATTCCATGTCAGGATCTTTAGATTTCTTCATTCAGCGTCTGATCTTGACCCTGGATTGTCTCCTGATATCTTTTCTGTGCTAAAAGCTCTTCCTTAGCGTGTATTCTCTCTAAGCTCTGAAATACCCTGTAGAAATGTATCGGGACTAAAACATCGAAGTTAGATAGACAAACAGTCTAATTTGGTGGGTTTAACTGTGTTTATGATTCATACAATTGTGGTCCATCAATATGCAAGAAAG
The DNA here is from genome assembly GCA_033675215.1 of Rhodiola kirilowii. Classification (NCBI taxonomy): domain Eukaryota; kingdom Viridiplantae; phylum Streptophyta; class Magnoliopsida; order Saxifragales; family Crassulaceae; genus Rhodiola; species Rhodiola kirilowii. Next base: position 33,086,178 of record CM066196.1, on the reverse strand, counting down.
TAAACGTGATGACACAACAACTACTAAACACCTCACCCCACACTTTTGAAATGAGCCGTGGCCTCGCGGCACAACTCAATCAACACAATTATGCACAAAATCAATGGAAAGAAACAAGGTACAAGGGTGAAACGGAAACTCCCCTCGTATGCCACGAAGTGGCAAGGCGTGTAATGGCATTTGGACTCATGGGGAGGTAGGTCGGGCTCGGCTTTTGCATAAAATGCGTAGCCGTGAAGGCAAAATGCGTAGCACGAGCGTCTTTCTTGGGCGAGCCTTGGCTTTGGGTGCGTCCCGGTCTAGGACCGTCGCTGGGTTCCTCGGGCCTAAGGTCTCGGTCTCTCTATAATGCGTAGCTCGCTCGGCAAAGTGCGTAGCGCGACCTACAAAAACATCCTTGATTCTTTCCAAACATAAGAGGGTGAGGGTTAGTATAAAATGCAAGAAAATGAAATGCAAGAAAATATAAGTAAATGCCGGGCTGCCTCCCGGCGAGCGCCTTTGTTTAACGTCGTTGGCTCGACGGTACCTCCTTCAAGGAGGTTTGTTGGGGTCCCATGGGCGGGTGAGGTCAAACTTCGCCTCGGTCTCTCCTTTGATCTGCCCCAAGTCCATGTGGATCGATGTGCATGGTTATGGTATCCAATAGTCGGGCGGTTTCGCCTTCACATTCCTCCATGTCGGCGAGGATCTTTTGTCCATAGCCATCGCTCCCTTGAGTCGGGCTCTCTTGTTCTCAGGACTCCCTTGTCTAGTCGTGGCGAGAGCATGCTTCATCGAGGAGTCGTCCTGCTGAGCCCTTTTTTCCATTCTTCCTTCAGGCTTATTTTTGTCTCCGGGGGCACTTACACTGAGTGCTGGATATGTCCCGGATTGTTCATTAATTGGGACCGGGCCCGCCATGAGTGCTCCGTGCACCTCTTGGTCTAATGGACCGAGAGCTTCCAACTCTGGTGTCAATGGGTCTAACTCTTCTGATGGCTCGGGAGTGATATCCCATGTAGGCTCCTCCTCGGTGCTTTCAGTTTCTGATTCATCCATCGTGATTACTACAATGTTTTCCCCTCTCCTCCTTAGAACGTCTTCTACTGTCCGCGCCCTTCTATCAGCTTGTTGCGCCGGCCTTCGTTTTGTGGCCTCGGCCAAGTCATCTATGAGATCCCACATCTCATTCATGGTTAAGTGCATGGCCGATCCTCCTGCTGCGTCATTAAGTCTTGACCGCTCATCCGCCCTCATCCCTCTAAGGAATTTTTGAAGAAGCACCACGTCCGAGAATCCATGATGCGGGCAACGCGAAACAATGATGTCGAAGTACGCATAATACTCATCCAATGTTTCGTCCTCGGTTTGTTAGAGACTGATGATTCTTGCGCGGGTGTCATGTCGTAGGGATGGCGGAGAGAATTCTTTTAAAAATTGGGCTCGGAGATCCTCATAGAAGTCTACACATCTAGCAAATGATGAGTAATACCAGGTTTTCGCAAAGCCGGTTAGGGAGTGTTCAAAGCATTTAAACTTGAACTCTTCTAACATCTCATTTTCAGGCTTAATGCGACCGCAAATGGAGTGGAATATTTGACAATGAAGCACAGGATCTTCTCCGATGGTCCCTCCAAACTGGGGAAGGTACCGAGTCATCCATGAAGACGTGTTGGCTTGTCGGACAAGCACCTCGGGGTCCTCATAGAATAGAGGTGGTGCATTGTCGCGAGCAAATTGGTGCATATCATTGTTCACCTCATCTTCACCAAAATTTTCACTATGGTGAGACATGGTTCACTAAGCACAAGTGTAACAAAAATAAAAAGAAACAAGAACAACTTTCAATGATTATCTAAATCCCCGGCAACGGCGCCAAAATTTGACGTGCACAATGTGGTAGTGTGCAAATCAACTTTAAATTTATAATCCACTATCTTGTACTTTACTATAGAATAGTAAGGTGGCAAGTAGGGGTCGAACCCAAGGGAAATAGATCAAATACTCATTGCTCTTTGTGCGAAATGTAAAGGAAAGTAATACAAGTTTTTGGGGTTTTGAAAGTGGTTTTTGTAAAGTAAGTACAAGTGCAAAGTAAATAGCAAAAGATGTGATCAAATAGAATGGAATTCGGTCTAGGGGCCTTTGTTATAGCTCAACTCATCATAGACCTCTAATGATCAATCCTTGTATCCATAAGTGTGGGTTAGTTCTTTTTCAAGAGAAAAACCCTAAAGTAAGGCTCGTTAGAGCGCATACACCACAATCCATTCCCTTTCGAGACTTGGATTTCTAGTATTTTTTTTTAAACTGGCCGGGCCAGCAATTTTATTAATGAGAGGGGAGGATCAAAAAGCCTGATCCGGTGCTAACAAAAGGAGTCCTCAAGTGCCAGGAACTAGTTATAAAATCTAGCTCCTTAAAAACACCGAACAGACTATCAAGGACAGGAAAATACAAGGGACCGGCAAGGGCCGGATACAAACAAAAAGAGGCTAGAAAAGCCTTAGAATTGGGGAGCCAGACGGGAGATAGACGGGGCCGGGCAATCATCTCGAGAGGAGCCGGAGGGGGAAAGGGGCTGAAGGCCTGGGAGGGTAGGGAAGAGATCCCCATTGAGGCCCAGGCGGACAGTACGGGGAAGATCGTTCCTCTGAAGAGCAATGCCATGGAAGTCACTATAGGCTAAGGCAATAGCAGGGTTGTTGAGTCTAGGGGGAATACGGATGCTAGTCAACCCATTAATGTTGGCAAGGATCTGGCGATACAAGTAGGTCAAGTCCCAAGGCCGGGACTCTTCCTGCCCCGGGTCCAAAATATCAGTCTGCGAGTGGGAGCTCTGAAGATGGCAGATGGACCATCGGTTGACCCCCAGCGCCCGGGCGGCATCACGGCAAAGGAGGATGATTTCCCGCACGTTGGATGAGCGAGGGAAACTAGAGGCGAAGGCTTTAAGGAAGGCTCCGGTGTTGAGTCTAAGGATCGCGCCACCATGAACATGAGTTTCATATACTGCGATGGCGAGGTTCAGAGTCACACCAGACCAATCGGGCTTCCAACGACGAGGCTGAGACAGGTCAAGGCAGCGACCCGGGTTAGAAGTACGGATGAGGTGATAGATCCACTTCTGCATGGTCACGTGCAGAGGGATAACGGAGCCCTCATGCCTAACATGGTTGCGATTGAGCCAAATGTCCCATAAACCGCAGCAATAAGTGCCAAGGGGGAGCCAGTTCTTAGGGTCCTTCAGGGAGGACCTTCGGAGCCGGACAACAAGACCTTTAACCGACTGGATGGGAGGGCCCCCGAACTTAGCCTTGATAAACTCCGTAAGGTTTTTGCCCCACTGCCCTTGAAAGAACAGGTGATGACTGGTCTCAATGGAGGACTTGCAGCACGAGCACATGGACACCATCGAGATGTCCAGCCGACAGATACGGTCATTAGTGGGGACAGCCCGAAAAATAAGGCGCCAGATGAAAATGGCCACTTTGGGAGGCAGCCAGGAGTTCCAAACAGCTTTGGGCCATTTTAGCATAGGGAGATGCGTGCAGAAGGTCTTCAGGAACTCTTTGACGGAGAAGAGGCCAGAAGAGGACCCCGTCCAAATAAGCCTATCCTCAGCATGGGAAAGGACAATGCCATCTAAGTAGGATTGGAAAATGGGGCTGCAAGCACGTCTGAGCTCGCTTTTCAGAGTGGGGGAAGAGATAATGGAGCACATAGGCATCTCCCGCAGATTGTTTGGGATGTTGAGGCCACACGAGTTGCCCCAGATACTAGCATTGATGTCACCCCTCCCAATGACCCATTTGGCTTGATCCCGGAGAGTGGGGATCAGATGATTAAAAGAGTTTCAAAGCTGGGAGTTATCTTTGATGCCATGATGCTTGGCTCTATTAAAACGGGCCCAGAGCGAGTCGGAGGAGATGTACGCCCAGGCGACCTTTCCTTGGAAGGCAAGCTGAACATCAGCGAGAGGCTTAATGCCAAGGCCCCCCGACGCTTTGTTCCGGCAGATGTGCTCCCAGCTGATCCAATGATGCCTTTTCTGGTCGCCGTGATCCCATATGAAACTAACCATAAGACTCTCAATACGCCGGAGGATGGTCTTGGGAACAGGGAGGCTGGCGACAACATGCAGAGGCATGGATCGCAGGACAGAGTTAACCAGCATGGCACGCCCGGCCATGGAGAGATGATGACGCATCCAGCCAGAGATTCGCTCCCGGACTCTGTCAATGAGGTAACTAAAGTACTCAATTTTGGCAATGCCCCGAAAGAGCGGGGCGCCCAGGTAAGGGACCGGGAGGGTGCCTTCGGAGAATCCGGTGAGATCAAGAATATCTTTCTTTCGGACAGGAGTAATGTCTTTCGAGAAGAACACCAGGCTTTTCTCATTGGTAAGGGCTTGACCGGAGATGGTGCAGAACTCCTTAACGAGGTCTTTCAACTGATTAAGGGAAGGCTTGGAGCCATTGGTGAAGAGAAGCAGATCATCCGCGTAGAGCAGATGATTGACATACATGGCGGGGCATTTAGCGTCATAAGGGAGAATGCGGCCCGTGGCAACTTTGTTATTGAGCTGGCGAGAGAACCACTCCATGGCAATGACAAAAAGCGACGGGGAAAGGGGGTCCCCTTGCCGAACACCTTGGGAAGATTTAAAAAACCCATAGTTTCCGCCTTTCCAAAGTATGGAATGCCAGCAATTAGAGATGCATCTGAATACCTGACAGAACCGCTCGTCGTCAAAGCGATTTGTACAAATAAATTTATAATAGTCCGCTACTCGCAACTATACTACTGGGTAGTACTTGGTAAGTAGGGGTCGAACCCAGAGGAATTAGGGGGATAGGTTATTCTTTAAGGGATTTGTTCAGCGAAGGAGCATGTTTTAGGTTGGTTGAGGTTTTAGTTCTAACAACTACGTGACTTTTTAGTTGGTTTTTGTTTTGAGTGCTGAAAAGTAAATTACAGAAAAGTAAATACTGAAATTAAAAGCGGAGAATTACAGTGGGTGATGCGTGAATTGCAAGTCCTCCGGATTGTGAGCGGTTGATGGTTGCAGTTGATTGAACAATAAAAGTAAAGACAAAGGGGATTCTGTGATTGCAAGAGAAGTATTCGGTCTTAGGGGGCCTTGTATTGTATCCTGTTCATTCTTTTAGTAACCCTTCTGAGTATTCAAACGTGTATCAAGGCCCTTTCGTAGCGCTCAATTTGCCACACTGTTTGTAAACCCTTGTTCTACTTCAGACTAATTCCTCCTTTCGAAGTATCTTAGCCTTTTGTGCATCCATTTGGTCCCTTTGGTCCAGTTTCCAAATGGTTTTAAAGATAGATCGAACTCCTCAGATAAGCTTTGCCCTTTCGTAGCATCCACTTACCCGAGTATGTTCACGAATTCCCATAGAAGAGTTTTGCCCTTTCGTAGCTTCCACTCAACCTTGGAAAGTCTGACCTTATAAATGGCACATAGAACAAGTTTTGAATACAGAGAAAAGAAACTAAACGAAGTAAAACATTTTATAAAACAAGAACTCCCCTTCAACCGAATGAAGAGTTTAGTTACGAATATCCATAGAGTTGGACATCATAACTAAATACTTGGGGATTTGGAAAAGAATACTCAAGAACCGACAAGAGTAAAGAGAGAAGAGAAAGAGATTACTCAAGAACAAACAGGAGTAACTCTTGAACTGTAACTGAAAGCTTGAGTACTCAAGAACAAACAGGAGTACTCAAGATCGAACTAAAGTATTTGAGAACAAACTGAACTTTTATTTATATCAAAACCAAACTTTACAAAGTAACAAACTTAGAGAGAGAAGTGGAGTGTGGTGTGTTGTGTTGTGATTGCTTATGGCTTATGAAATGAGGAGGGATGGCTTGGTATTTATAGCCATGGAGGAGAGGAATGGATGGCCAAGATGAGGGCATGTGGTTTAGCATCCAAGGGTGGAGAGGAGGGGAAGAGGAGAGGAGGGCAAGTGTCACAAGGGGAGAGGGACAACACAAAGCCGCCGGCGGCTTTTTGGAGGGAGGAGGAGAGGTTGACATGTGGAGGAACGGGAGAGGAGGAGGAGGGGTTGTGAGGGCAAAGCCTCCGGTCCATGTGGCATGAGGAGAGTGGTTGTGAGTTTTGTGCAGTTTGCACAAAACTATCGGTGTATTCCAGCTCCGGATTGTCTTCGGTTTCTCTTCGGTTTGATTTGTTTTGAATGATTCCATGTCAGGATCTTTAGATTTCTTCATTCAGCGTCTGATCTTGACCTTGGATTGTCACCTGATATCTTTTCTGTGCTAAAAGCTCTTCCTTAGCGTGTATTCTCTCTAAGCTCTGAAATACCCTGTAGAAATGTATCGGGACTAAAACATCGAAGTTAGATAGACAAACAGTCTAATTTGGTGGGTTTAACTGTGTTTATGATTCATACAATTGTGGTCCATCAGATAACCCCACACTTTTAGTTGTTCGTCCCGAACAATGCTTTATAAGGGCGTTACTAAGTAAGTTGGTTAAAATATGAAAATAAGATTGTGGTACTCGATTTTTCCTAATTCATGCATTACTACTTGTTACTAAATTAAACTGCATAAATAAGTAGAAGAAACTTGATACTTGTACCTTCGTGCTGAGATGCAAATTATTTCAGATGTTTTGGGAGATAGCCCTTTTCAGGCTCCTGGACTACACCTTCGGGACCGTCTCGCACTATATGGTTTTCTTGTAGCTTTCTCTAGCACGTGATTCGATTCGGGTTTCTGTGAGTTGAGCCTTTTCTTGATTTTTTTCTTTTTTCTTTCTTCTTCTTTGGCGATGGACTGCTTTTTGTAGTGATTTGCCTTTAGCTTTTGATTTGACGTTGTTGAGTGCTTCACTTTTGCTCGGTTAAAACCTTCACATTTTTGGGCCTTAGGCCTCTTTTGATTTTCTTCTTTGAGTTTTTTGCTTCTTTGTGACTTGCTAGTCCATCTTGTTTTTTGCCTTCTTGGGAGGTCCAATCATCGCCCGCAAGCATATGGAAATACCTCCCCTCTCCTCTCATCTTTGTTGTTTCGCGCGGGTCAAGATGAGGGTCGCTCATCTATTTTCTCGGCTACCTTGACTAGAGAGAGGACGGTTTGATTCCCGTCCTTGCCTTTTACATAGATGCTTCAAGGCAGAGTTGACTTCAATTATTCACCGAAACCTGAAGTGCAGCCTCCACTGACTTCGAAAACCATATAGTTTGATCTGATCCTTCAAGTGCTTGCCAAGCCTCTCTAGGGCAATTTTATCAACTCCACATCCCTAGGTTATCTCGGCACAAAGGACAAATGAGAAGTTACATTCTAAGTTTTTAAACAGTTGAATTTTCACAAGGTTGATGCATGAATTATGATCTATCTTTTTCACATTCTCAAGTTCATATTTTCAAAAAGATATTATTAAAAAAGAAAAGAAAAACATGCAGATGGTTCTCACCCCACACTTTTGAACGAAGGCGTGCCTTAGTTCAAAAGTCATGCAAATATATACAAGAGAAGGAAATGACATTAAGGAAAAAGAAGATTAGAACTCCCTTTTACTGTGTCGTGCAAACGACATGGCATGAGGCTGGATAATCGAGGGAGTCTGGCTGGGGCCTCGAACTCTCAGCGCAGGCCCGGTAAATTCACGGAAGCTGCCTGGCTGATCCGGTCTTGCTCCAAACTTAATTCCTACATGAAAGATATTCCTTCTATACAAAAAGTGGGTGAGAGCGCTTATTGGAAATTTAAATGACAGAAAATAAAGTGCAGAAAAGTAAGATAGTGTCGGGTTACCTCCCGACCAGTGCACTTGTTTAACGTCATTGGCTCGACAGTACCTCGTTCTTGATCATTGGTTGGGGTCCCATGGGTGGCTTAAGTCGAATTTTGCCACTATTCCTGTGTTACTTTCGGTACTTTCTATGTCTGATTCTTCTGATGGCTCGGAAGTTTCTTCTGATGGTTCGGATGTGACCTCCTCTGTAGGCTCTTCCTCTGAGCTTTCTATATCTGATCCGTTCATCACATCCTCTGTACTGTTCCTTTCTGGACTGGCCTCGATACTTCGTATCCCATCATTGGGTTGAGGTACTGGCCCTCGTATTGCAGTTCCGGCCAAGTTGTCTATCACATCCCATATCTGAGTCAGGGATAAGTGTGCGGTTGTTCCTCCTACTGCGTTATTGATCCTTGAGAACTCTTCAGCCCTCATCCCGCAAAGGAATTTTTGAAGAAGAAAAACCTCCGTGAATCCATGGTGCGGGCAGCGTGAGATGATGGCGTCATAGTTCATGTAGTACTCGGCCAAGGTCTCATCCCGGGATTGTTGAAAGTTCATGATCCTTTCTCGGGTTTGTTGTCGTAAGGATGGGGGGAGAATTCTTTCAGGAATGGAATGCTAACGTCCATGAAATATTTAGCATTCATAGTAGTTGATGTGTAATACCAGATTGTCGCAAAGTCCGTTAGAGAGAATTTGAAGCAGTTAAGTTTAAACTCCTCTAACGTTTCATTATTAGGTTTTATATGCTGACAAACATAGTGAAAGTTTCGGCAGTGTAGCACTGGGTCTTCTTCATTCGTACCTCCGAACAGGGGGAGATGTAGTGTTGTCCATGCATACGAAGTGGGTAGCGTCATGAGAAGGAGAGAGAAAGAACAACCTATCCGATGGCTAATTCCCCGGCAACGGCGCCAACTTGACAGAACCGCTCGTCGTCAAAGCGATTTGTACAAATAAATTTATAATAGTCCGCTACTCGCAACTATACTACTGGGTAGTACTTGGTAAGTAGGGGTCGAACCCAGAGGAATTAGGGGGATAGGTTATTCTTTAAGGGATTTATTCAGCGAAGGAGCGTGTTTTAGGTTGGTTGAGGTTTTAGTTCTAACAACTACGTGACTTTTTAGTTGGTTTTGGTTTTGAGTGCTGAAAAGTAAATTACAGAAAAGTAAATACTGAAATTAAAAGCGAAGACTTACAGTGGGTGATGCGTGAATTGCAAGTCCTCCGGATTGTGAGCGGTTGATGGTTGCAGTTGATTGAACAATAAAAGTAAAGACAAAGGGGATTCTGTGATTGCAAGAGAAGTATTCGGTCTTAGGGGGCCTTGTATTATATCCTGTTCATTCTTTTAGTAACCCTTCTGAGTATTCAAATGTGTATCGAGGCCCTTTCGTAGCGCTCAATTTGCCACACTATTTGTAAACCCTTGTTCTACTTCAGACTAATTCCTCCTTTCGAAGTATCTTAGCCTTTTGTGCATCCATTTGGTCCCTTTGGTCCAGTTTCCAAATGGTTTTAAAGATTGATCGAACTCCTCAGATAAGCTTTGCCCTTTCGTAGCATCCACTTACCCGAGTATGTTCACGACTTCCCACAGAAGAGTTTTGCCCTTTCGTAGCTTCCACTCAACCTTGGAAAGTCTGACCTTATAAATGGCACATAGAACAAGTTTTGAATACAGAGAAAAGAAACTAAACGAAGTAAAACATTTTATAAAACAAGAACTCCCCTTCAACCGAATGAAGAGTTTAGTTACAAATATCCATAGAGTTGGACATCATAACTAAATACTTGGGGATTTGGAAAAGAATACTCAAGAACCGACAAGAGTAAAGAGAGAAGAGAAAGAGATTACTCAAGAACAAACAGGAGTAACTCTTGAACTGTAACTGAAAGCTTGAGTACTCAAGAACAAACAGGAGTACTCAAGATCGAACTAAAGTATTTGAGAACAAACTGAACTTTTATTTATATCAAAACCAAACTTTACAAAGTAACAAACTTAGAGAGAGAAGTGGAGTGTGGTGTGTTGTGATTGCTTATGGCTTATGAAATGAGGAGGGATGGCTTGGTATTTATAGCCATGGAGGAGAGGAATGGATGTCCAAGATGAGGGCATGTGGTTTAGCATCCAAGGGTGGAGAGGAGGGGAAGAGGAGAGGAGGGCAAGTGTCACAAGGGGAGAGGGACAACACAAAGCCGCCGGCGGCTTTTGGGAGGGAGGAGGAGAGGTTGACATGTGGAGGAAGGGGAGAGGAGGAGGAGGGGTTGTGAGGGCAAAGCCTCCGGTCCATGTGGCATGAGGAGAGTGGTTGTGAGTTTTGTGCAGTTTGCACAAAACTATCGGTGTATTCTAGCTACGGATTGTCTTCGGTTTCTCTTCGGTTTGATTTGTTTTGAATGATTCCATGTCAGGATCTTTAGATTTCTTCTTTCAGCGTCTGATCTTGACCTTGGATTGTCTCCTGATATCTTTTCTGTGCTAAAAGCTCTTCCTTAGCGTGTATTCTCTCTAAGTTCAGAAATACCCTGTAGAAATGTATCGGGACTAAAACATCAAAGTTAGATAGACAAACAGTCTAATTTGGTGGGTTTAACTGTGTTTATGATTCATACAATTGTGGTCCATCAATACCAAATCGTACCACCGGTGGTCAAAGCCAAGGTTCCGGAGAACGCTAATAATGAAGGCCCACGAGATGCGATCATAAGCCTTAGCCATGTCCAGCTTAATAATGACATTGCCTCCTCTCCTTTTGGCATGAAGCTCGTGAGTGAGGTCATGGGCGAGGCCAATATTCTCATGAATGTTGCGCCCATGAAGAAAACCAGCTTGCTTGGGGCTGATGATTTTCCCAAGTACTTTAGCGAGCCGAGTGTTGAGAATCCGAGCAACAATCTTATGACCAAAGTTGCAAAGGCTAATCGGACGGAGCTGCGAGATACTAGTTACATTTGGGACTTTGGAAATAAGCCTGAGGAGGGTGGTAGACCAGGCGCTGGGCAGTTGGAGGCCTTCGAAGAAGCCCTGGACTTCCCTAGTGAAATCCTCCTTGATGGTATTCCAATGAAAGGTATAGAAATGACCAGTGAACCCATCCGGCCCCGGGGAGCTATCACCATTCAAGTTGCTGATTTCATAAAAGATGTCATCCTCCGACGGCAGGGCATTGAGGGACTCGTTTTCAGCTTCGGAGATGATCGGGGTAATAAAGTTCATTAGGTGATCCGGGGGCGGGGGCGTGTGACCATGCAGAATAGACGCAAAGTGCAGAGCAGCGGCATTGCCAATGGTGTCCGGGTCACTAGAGAAGGTGTCATCGCCCATGTCGAGATTCACGGAGAGGCCCCTGCCTCTAGCTTTCAGGGCAGTATGAAAAAGGGCCGTATTTCTATCCCCGTGCTAAAGCCAGGCCATCTTTGCTTTGGCTTGGAGGAGATTGACAGAACCGCTCGTCGTCAAAGCGATTTGTACAAATAAATTTATAATAGTCCGCTACTCGCAACTATACTACTGGGTAGTACTTGGTAAGTAGGGGTCGAACCCAGAGGAATTAGGGGGATAGGTTATTCTTTAAGGGATTTGTTCAGCGAAGGAGCGTGTTTTAGGTTGGTTGAGGTTTTAGTTCTAACAACTACGTGACTTTTTAGTTGGTTTTGGTTTTGAGTGCTGAAAAGTAAATTACAGAAAAGTAAATACTGAAATTAAAAGCGAAGACTTACAGTGGGTGATGCGTGAATTGCAAGTCCTCCGGATTGTGAGCGGTTGATGGTTGCAGTTGATTGAACAATAAAAGTAAAGACAAAGGGGATTCTGTGATTGCAAGAGAAGTATTCGGTCTTAGGGGGCCTTGTATTATATCCTGTTCATTCTTTTAGTAACCCTTCTGAGTATTCAAACGTGTATCGAGGCCCTTTCGTAGCGCTCAATTTGCCACACTGTTTGTAAACCCTTGTTCTACTTCAGACTAATTCCTCCTTTCGAAGTATCTTAGCCTTTTGTGCATCCATTAGGTCCCTTTGGTCCAGTTTCCAAATGGTTTTAAAGATAGATCGAACTCTTCAGATAAGCTTTGCCCTTTCGTAGCATCCACTTACCCGAGTATGTTCACGACTTCCCACAGAAGAGTTTTGCCCTTTCGTAGCTTCCACTCAACCTTGGAAAGTCTGACCTTATAAATGGCACATAGAACAAGTTTTGAATACAGAGAAAAGAAACTAAACGAAGTAAAACATTTTATAAAACAAGAACTCCCCTTCAACCGAATGAAGAGTTTAGTTACGAATATCCATAGAGTTGGACATCATAACTAAATACTTGGGGATTTGGAAAAGAATACTCAAGAACCGACAAGAGTAAAGAGAGAAGAGAAAGAGATTACTCAAGAACAAACAGGAGTAACTCTTGAACTGTAACTGAAAGCTTGAGTACTCAAGAACAAACAGGAGTACTCAAGATCGAACTAAAGTATTTGAGAACAAACTGAACTTTTATTTATATCAAAACCAAACTTTACAAAGTAACAAACTTAGAGAGAGAAGTGGAGTGTGGTGTGTTGTGATTGCTTATGGCTTATGAAATGAGGAGGGATGGCTTGGTATTTATAGCCATGGAGGAGAGGAATGGATGGCCAAGATGAGGGCATGTGGTTTAGCATCCAAGGGTGGAGAGGAGGGGAAGAGGAGAGGAGGGCAAGTGTCACAAGGGGAGAGGGACAACACAAAGCCGCCGGCGGCTTTTGGGAGGGAGGAGGAGAGGTTGACATGTGGAGGAACGGGAGAGGAGGAGGAGGGGTTGTGAGGGCAAAGCCTCCGGTCCATGTGGCATGAGGAGAGTGGTTGTGAGTTTTGTGCAGTTTGCACAAAACTATCGGTGTATTCCAGCTCCGGATTGTCTTCGGTTTCTCTTCGGTTTGATTTGTTTTGAATGATTCCATGTCAGGATCTTTAGATTTCTTCATTCAGCGTCTGATCTTGACCTTGGATTGTCACCTGATATCTTTTCTGTGCTAAAAGCTCTACCTTAGCGTGTATTCTCTCTAAGCTCTGAAATACCCTGTAGAAATGTATCGGGACTAAAACATCGAAGTTAGATAGACAAACAGTCTAATTTGGTGGGTTTAACTGTGTTTATGATTCATACAATTGTGGTCCATCAGATAACCCCACACTTTTAGTTGTTCGTCCCGAACAATGCTTTATAAGGGCGTTACTAAGTAAGTTGGTTAAAATATGAAAATAAGATTGTGGTACTCGATTTTTCCTAATTCATGCATTACTACTTGTTACTAAATTAAACTGCGTAAATAAGTAGAAGAAACTTGATACTTGTACCTTCGTGCTGAGATGCAAATTATTTCAGATGTTTTGGGAGATAGCCCTTTTCAGGCTCCTGGACTACACCTTCGGGACCGTCTCGCACTATATGGTTTTCTTGTAGCTTTCTCTAGCACGTGATTCGATTCGGGTTTCTGTGAGTTGAGCCTTTTCTTGATTTTTTTCTTTTTTCTTTCTTCTTCTTTGGCGATGGACTGCTTTTTGTAGTGATTTGCCTTTAGCTTTTGATTTGACGTTGTTGAGTGCTTCACTTTTGCTCGGTTAAAACCTTCACATTTTTGGGCCTTAGGCCTCTTTTGATTTTCTTCTTTGAGTTTTTTGCTTCTTTGTGACTTGCTAGTCCATCTTGTTTTTTGCCTTCTTGGGAGGTCCAATCATCGCCCGCAAGCATATGGAAATACCTCCCCTCTCCTCTCATCTTTGTTGTTTCGCGCGGGTCAAGATGAGGGTCGCTCATCTATTTTCTCGGCTACCTTGACTAGAGAGAGGACGGTTTGATTCCCGTCCTTGCCTTTTACATAGATGCTTCAAGGCAGAGTTGACTTCAATTATTCACCGAAACCTGAAGTGCAGCCTCCACTGACTTCGAAAACCATATAGTTTGATCTGATCCTTCAAGTGCTTGCCAAGCCTCTCTAGGGCAATTTTATCAACTCCACATCCCTAGGTTATCTCGGCACAAAGGACAAATGAGAAGTTACATTCTAAGTTTTTAAACAGTTGAATTTTCACAAGGTTGATGCATGAATTATGATCTATCTTTTTCACATTCTCAAGTTCATATTTTCAAAAAGATATTATTAAAAAAGAAAAGAAAAACATGCAGATGGTTCTCACCCCACACTTTTGAACGAAGGCGTGCCATAGTTCAAAAGTCATGCAAATATATACAAGAGAAGGAAATGACATTAAGGAAAAAGAAGAACAGAACTCCCTTTTACTGTGTCGTGCAAACGACATGGCATGAGGCTGGATAATCGAGGGAGTCTGGCTGGGGCCTCGAACTCTCAGCGCAGGCCCGGTAAATTCACGGAAGCTGCCTGGCTGATCCGGTCTTGCTCCAAACTTAATTCCTACATGAAAGATATTCCTTCTATACAAAAAGTGGGTGAGAGCGCTTATTGGAAATTTAAATGACAGAAAATAAAGTGCAGAAAAGTAAGATAGTGTCGGGTTACCTCCCGACCAGTGCACTTGTTTAACGTTGTTGGCTCGACAGTACCTCGTTCTTGATCATTGGTTGGGGTCCCATGGGTGGCTTAAGTCGAATTTTGCCACTATTCCTGTGTTACTTCCGGTACTTTCTATGTCTGATTCTTCTGATGGCTCGGAAGTTTCTTCTGATGGTTCGGATGTGACCTCCTCTGTAGGCTCTTCCTCTGAGCTTTCTATATCTGATCCGTTCATCACATCCTCTGTACTGTTCCTTTCTGGACTGGCCTCGATACTTCGTATCCCATCATTGGGTTGAGGTACTGGCCCTCGTATTGCAGTTCCGGCCAAGTTGTCTATCACATCCCATATCTGAGTCAGGGATAAGTGTGCGGTTGTTCCTCCTACTGCGTTATTGATCCTTGAGAACTCTTCAGCCCTCATCCCGCAAAGGAATTTTTGAAGAAGAAAAACCTCCGTGAATCCATGGTGCGGGCAGCGTGAGATGATGGCGTCATAGTTCATGTAGTACTCGGCCAAGGTCTCATCCCGGGATTGTTGAAAGTTCATGATCCTTTCTCGGGTTTGTTGTTGTAAGGATGGGGGGAGAATTCTTTCAGGAATGGAATGCTAACGTCCATGAAATATTTAGCATTCATAGTAGTTGATGTGTAATACCAGATTGTCGCAAAGTCCGTTAGAGAGAATTTGAAGCAGTTAAGTTTAAACTCCTCTAACGTTTCATTATTAGGTTTTATATGCTGACAAACATAGTGAAAGTTTCGGCAGTGTAGCACTGGGTCTTCTTCATTCGTACCTCCGAACAGGGGGAGATGTAGTGTTGTCCATGCATACGAAGTGGGTAGCGTCATGAGAAGGAGAGAGAAAGAACAACCTATCCGATGGCTAATTCCCCGGCAACGGCGCCAATTTGACAGAACCGCTCGTCGTCAAAGCGATTTGTACAAATAAATTTATAATAGTCCGCTACTCGCAACTATACTACTGGGTAGTACTTGGTAAGTAGGGGTCGAACCCAGAGGAATTAGGGGGATAGGTTATTCTTTAAGGGATTTATTCAGCGAAGGAGCGTGTTTTAGGTTGGTTGAGGTTTTAGTTCTAACAACTACGTGACTTTTTAGTTGGTTTTGGTTTTGAGTGCTGAAAAGTAAATTACAGAAAAGTAAATACTGAAATTAAAAGCGAAGACTTACAGTGGGTAATGCGAGAATTGCAAGTCCTCCTGATTGTGAGCGGTTGATGGTTGCAGTTGATTGAACAATAAAAGTAAAGACAAAGGGGATTCTGTGATTGCAAGAGAAGTATTCGGTCTTAGGGGGCCTTGTATTATATCCTGTTCATTCTTTTAGTAACCCTTCTGAGTATTCAAACGTGTATCGAGGCCCTTTCGTAGCGCTCAATTTGCCACACTATTTGTAAACCCTTGTTCTACTTCAGACTAATTCCTCCTTTCGAAGTATCTTAGCCTTTTGTGCATCCATTTGGTCCCTTTGGTCCAGTTTCCAAATGGTTTTAAAGATTGATCGAACTCCTCAGATAAGCTTTGCCCTTTCGTAGCATCCACTTACCCGAGTATGTTCACGACTTCCCACAGAAGAGTTTTGCCCTTTCGTAGCTTCCACTCAACCTTGGAAAGTCTGACCTTATAAATGGCACATAGAACAAGTTTTGAATACAGAGAAAAGAAACTAAACGAAGTAAAACATTTTAGAAAACAAGAACTCCCCTTCAACCGAATGAAGAGTTTAGTTACAAATATCCATAGAGTTGGACATCATAACTAAATACTTGGGGATTTGGAAAAGAATACTCAAGAACCGACAAGAGTAAAGAGAGAAGAGAAAGAGATTACTCAAGAACAAACAGGAGTAACTCTTGAACTGTAACTGAAAGCTTGAGTACTCAAGAACAAACAGGAGTACTCAAGATCGAACTAAAGTATTTGAGAACAAACTGAACTTTTATTTATATCAAAACCAAACTTTACAAAGTAACAAACTTAGAGAGAGAAGTGGAGTGTGGTGTGTTGTGATTGCTTATGGCTTATGAAATGAGGAGGGATGGCTTGGTATTTATAGCCATGGAGGAGAGGAATGGATGTCCAAGATGAGGGCATGTGGTTTAGCATCCAAGGGTGGAGAGGAGGGGAAGAGGAGAGGAGGGCAAGTGTCACAAGGGGAGAGGGACAACACAAAGCCGCCGGCGGCTTTTGGGAGGGAGGAGGAGAGGTTGACATGTGGAGGAAGGGGAGAGGAGGAGGAGGGGTTGTGAGGGCAAAGCCTCCGGTCCATGTGGCATGAGGAGAGTGGTTGTGAGTTTTGTGCAGTTTGCACAAAACTATCGGTGTATTCTAGCTCCGGATTGTCTTCGGTTTCTCTTCGGTTTGATTTGTTTTGAATGATTCCATGTCAGGATCTTTAGATTTCTTCATTCAGCGTCTGATCTTGACCTTGGATTGTCTTCTGATATCTTTTCTGTGCTAAAAGCTCTTCCTTAGCGTGTATTCTCTCTAAGTTCTGAAATACCCTGTAGAAATGTATCGGGACTAAAACATCAAAGTTAGATAGACAAACAGTCTAATTTGGTGGGTTTAACTGTGTTTATGATTCATACAATTGTGGTCCATCAATACCAAATCGCACCACCGGTGGTCAAAGCCAAGGTTCCGGAGAACGCTAATAATGAAGGCCCACGAGATGCGATCATAGGCCTTAGCCATGTCCAGCTTAATAATGACATTGCCTCCTCTCCTTTTGGCATGAAGCTCGTGAGTGAGGTCATGGGCGAGGCCAATATTCTCATGAATGTTGCGCCCATGAAGAAAACCAGCTTGCTCGGGGCTGATGATTTTCCCAAGTACTTTAGCGAGCCGAGTGTTGAGAATCCGAGCAACAATCTTATGACCAAAGTTGCAAAGGCTAATCGGACGGAGCTGCGAGATACTAGTTACATTTGGGACTTTGGGAATAAGCCTGAGGAGGGTGGTAGACCAGGCGCTGGGCAGTTGGAGGCCTTCGAAGAAGCCCTGGACTTCCCTAGTGAAATCCTCCTTGATGGTATTCCAATGAAAGGTATAGAAATGACCAGTGAACCCATCCGGCCCCGGGGAGCTATCACCATTCAAGTTGCTGATTTCATAAAAGATGTCATCCTCCGACGGCAGGGCATTGAGGGACTCGTTTTCAGCTTCGGAGATGATCGGGGTAATAAAGTTCATTAGGTGATCCGGGGGCGGGGGCGTGTGACCATGCAGAATAGACGCAAAGTGCAGAGCAGCGGCATTGCCAATGGTGTCCGGGTCACTAGAGAAGGTGTCATCGCCCATGTCGAGATTCACGGAGAGGCCCCTGCCTCTAGCTTTCAGGGCAGTATGAAAAAGGGCCGTATTTCTATCCCCGTGCTAAAGCCAGGCCATCTTTGCTTTGGCTTGGAGGAGATTGACAGAACCGCTCGTCGTCAAAGCGATTTGTACAAATAAATTTATAATAGTCCGCTACTCGCAACTATACTACTGGGTAGTACTTGGTAAGTAGGGGTCGAACCCAGAGGAATTAGGGGGATAGGTTATTCTTTAAGGGATTTGTTCAGCGAAGGAGCGTGTTTTAGGTTGGTTGAGGTTTTAGTTCTAACAACTACGTGACTTTTTAGTTGGTTTTGGTTTTGAGTGCTGAAAAGTAAATTACAGAAAAGTAAATACTGAAATTAAAAGCGAAGACTTACAGTGGGTGATGCGTGAATTGCAAGTCCTCCGGATTGTGAGCGGTTGATGGTTGCAGTTGATTGAACAATAAAAGTAAAGACAAAGGGGATTCTGTGATTGCAAGAGAAGTATTCGGTCTTAGGGGGCCTTGTATTATATCCTGTTCATTCTTTTAGTAACCCTTCTGAGTATTCAAACGTGTATCGAGGCCCTTTCGTAGCGCTCAATTTGCCACACTGTTTGTAAACCCTTGTTCTACTTCAGACTAATTCCTCCTTTCGAAGTATCTTAGCCTTTTGTGCATCCATTTGGTCCCTTTGGTCCAGTTTCCAAATGGTTTTAAAGATAGATCGAACTCTTCAGATAAGCTTTGCCCTTTCGTAGCATCCACTTACCCGAGTATGTTCACGACTTCCCACAGAAGAGTTTTGCCCTTTCGTAGCTTCCACTCAACCTTGGAAAGTCTGACCTTATAAATGGCACATAGAACAAGTTTTGAATACAGAGAAAAGAAACTAAACGAAGTAAAACATTTTATAAAACAAGAACTCCCCTTCAACCGAATGAAGAGTTTAGTTACGAATATCCATAGAGTTGGACATCATAACTAAATACTTGGGGATTTGGAAAAGAATACTCAAGAACCGACAAGAGTAAAGAGAGAAGAGAAAGAGATTACTCAAGAACAAACAGGAGTAACTCTTGAACTGTAACTGAAAGCTTGAGTACTCAAGAACAAACAGGAGTACTCAAGATTGAACTAAAGTATTTGAGAACAAACTGAACTTTTATTTATATCAAAACCAAACTTTACAAAGTAACAAACTTAGAGAGAGAAGTGGAGTGTGGTGTGTTGTGATTGCTTATGGCTTATGAAATGAGGAGGGATGGCTTGGTATTTATAGCCATGGAGGAGAGGAATGGATGGCCAAGATGAGGGCATGTGGTTTAGCATCCAAGGGTGGAGAGGAGGGGAAGAGGAGAGGAGGGCAAGTGTCACAAGGGGAGAGGGACAACACAAAGCCGCCGGCGGCTTTTGGGAGGGAGGAGGAGAGGTTGACATGTGGAGGAAGGGGAGAGGAGGAGGAGGGGTTGTGAGGGCAAAGCCGCCGGTCCATGTGGCATGAGGAGAGTGGTTGTGAGTTTTGTGCAGTTTGCACAAAACTATCGGTGTATTCCAGCTCCGGATTGTCTTCGGTTTCTCTTCGGTTTGATTTGTTTTGAATGATTCCATGTCAGGATCTTTAGATTTCTTCATTCAGCGTCTGATCTTGACCTTGGATTGTCTCCTGATATGTTTTCTGTGCTAAAAGCTCTTCCTTAGCGTGTATTTTCTCTAAGCTCTGAAATACCCTGTAGAAATGTATCAGGACTAAAACATCGAAGTTAGATAGACAAACAGTCTAATTTGGTGGGTTTAACTGTGTTTATGATTCATACAATTGTGGTCCATCAGATAACCCCACACTTTTAGTTGTTCGTCCCGAACAATGCTTTATAAGGGCGTTACTAAGTAAGTTGGTTAAAATATGAAAATAAGATTGTGGTACTCGATTTTTCCTAATTCATGCATTACTACTTGTTACTAAATTAAACTGCGTAAATAAGTAGAAGAAACTTGATACTTGTACCTTCGTGCTGAGATGCAAATTATTTCGGATGTTTCGGGAGATAGCCCTTTTCAGGCTCCTGGACTACACCTTCGGGACCGTCTCGCACTATATGGTTTTCTTGTAGCTTTCTCTAGCACGTGATTCGATTCGGGTTTCAGTGAGTTGAGCCTTTTTTTCTTTTTTCTTTCTTCTTCTTTGGCGATGGACTGCTTTTTGCAGTGATTTGCCTTTAGCTTTTGATTTGACGTTGTTGAGTGCTTCACTTTTGCTCGGTTAAAACCTTCACATTTTTGGGCCTTAGGCCTCTTTTGATTTTCTTGTTTGAGTTTTTTGCTTCTTTGTGACTTGCTAGTCCATCTTGTTTTTTGCCTTCTTGGGAGGTCCAATCATCGCCCGCAAGCATATGGAAATACCTCCCCGCTCCTCTCATCTTTGTTGTTTCGCGTGGGTCAAGATGAGGGTCACTCATCTATTTTCTCGGCTACTTTGACTAGAGAGAGGACGGTTTGATTCCCGTCCTTGCCTTTTACATAGATGCTTCAAGGCAGAGTTGACTTCAATTATTCACCGAAACTTGAAGTGCAGCCTCCACTGACTTCGAAAACCATATAGTTTGATCTGATCCTTCAAGTGCTTGCCAAGCCTCTCTAGGGCAATTTCTATCAACTCCACATCCCTAGGTTATCTCGGCACAAAGGACAAATGAGAAGTTACATTCTAAGTTTTTAAACAGTTGAATTTTCACAAGGTTGATGCATGAATTATGATCTATCTTTTTCACATTCTCAAGTTCATATTTTCAAAAAGATATTATTAAAAAAGAAAAGAAAAACATGCAGATGGTTCTCACCCCACACTTTTGAACGAAGGCAAGCCTTAGTTCAAAAGTCATGCAATATATACAGGAGAAGGAAATGACATTAAGGAAAAAGAAGAACAGAACTCCCTTTAAGGTGTCGAGTGAACGACATGGCACGAGGCTGGATAATCGAGGGAGTTCAGCTGGGGCCTCGAACTCTCAGCGCAGGCCCGGTAAATTCACGGAAGCTGCCTGGCTGATCCGGTCTTGCTCCAAAAACTTTATTCCTACATGTAAGACATTCCGTCTAGACAAAAAGTGGGTGAGAGCGCTTATTGAAAATTAAAATGACAGAAAGTAAGATAGTGTCGGGTTACCTCCCGACCAGTGCACTTGTTTAACGTCGTTGGCTCGACAGTACCTCGTTCTGGATCATTGGTTGGGGTCCCATGGGTGGCTGAGGTCGTACTTCTTGATTCCACCGACTTTGATTCTTGCGGTGAGTCTTCCTGATTTTTTAGCAGATGACGGGTTTGGGTCCAGTTCTGATGGTATCTCCTTCCAACGTCTCTGAGAAGGCGAGGGACCTTTCACTATCAGCTTTTTGAACTGGGTTTTCTCCTGTTTAGGGATGCCTTGTCCAGTCATGGCAAAAGCGTGCTCCATGTAGGAGTCATTCTGCTCAGGCCCTTTTCCCGATTTCTTGCGAGCAGATGTGTTTGGATCCCATAGTTGCTTGAGGTCGAACTTCTTCATAGCTGCTCTTTTGATTTGCCCAAAGAACACATATGGCAGCGGGCTCAGTTTTGCTCTCCCTTGATCCGGAGGTTTCTTCTTTACATATCCTCGAGAGGGCGAGGATTCCTTGACCATATTAGCTGGTTCATCAAGTCGAGCTCTCTTGTTCCTCCTTCCGGGCTTCCATTGCACCGGGCCATGTCTTTGTCGCTTCTTTGTGGCAGAGATGATTGGCCATCCTAGAACGAGCGAGTTTTCAGGGCTGCTTGGTTGGCACGTGGCGAGGGAGTGTTTCATTGTTGGCTTTTCTGGCTCCAACTCGCCTTGCACCTCATCATTGATTACTTCATCTTCAGGGGCTGAGATCCGCATA
The DNA here is from genome assembly GCA_033675215.1 of Rhodiola kirilowii. NCBI lineage: Eukaryota > Viridiplantae > Streptophyta > Magnoliopsida > Saxifragales > Crassulaceae > Rhodiola > Rhodiola kirilowii. The sequence goes on along the minus strand of CM066196.1, from coordinate 33,064,659 downwards.
CAAACCGAGGGGACAAATTGGGGGACTTCCACCACAAGGGCCAGGTCTTTCTTGGATAAATTGAAAATGAGGACTGGGCCTGGCTTGATTTCCTTGTCCGCTTTGGTAGTGAGTTCCCATGAAGACTACTCCTCGATGCTTTCTGTATCTGATTCGTCCATTACTTCGGATGGCTCGGGAGTGAGATCCCATGTAGGCTCTTCTTCAGTTATCCATGCGTCCTCATCCTCTGTCAGCTTTGTGGGCTCCAATGTTGGTTCCTTTAGAGCCGCCTCCACGTCCATTACTGCCCTTATACTGATGTCTCCTTCCGGGTTTGCTGTGCGCAAGCTTGCAATGGGTGTGATGTCGGGCTCGTTCTGTACTGAGTCCACTTTCATCGTTGGTGCCTTATCTTCAGTTTGGTGCATTGGCCCTTGTTTTGTGCTCTCGGCCAAATCATCAATGAGGCCCCAGGCTTCCTTTTCGCTTAATTCCATTATTGACCCTCCTGCGGCAGTATCTAACAAGCAAAGCTCCGGAAGTCTCATCCCAGTAAGAAATGTCCGAAGAAGATATGAATATGCGAATCCGTGGTGCGGGCAGCTCGCCACAATGGAATCGAAGTACGCCAAGTACTCGTCCAAAGTTTCGTTCCGGGATTGCTCAAGGTTGATGATCTTCTTACGGACTTCAAGTTCGAAGGGTGGTGGGGAAAACTCCTCGTAGTACCAAGGCTTGCTTCCGTAGTACGACGACATGGTGAATTATGTATAACACAAAAAAGAACAACTATCCATTTGCTAATTCCCCGGCAACGGCGCCAATTTGACAGAACCGCTCGTCGTCAAAGTGATTTGTACAAATAAATTTATAATAGTCCGCTACTCGCAACTATACTACTGGGTAGTACTTGGTAAGTAGGGGTCGAACCCAGAGGAATTAGGGGGATAGGTTATTCTTTAAGGGATTTGTTCAGCGAAGGAGCGTGTTTTAGGTTGGTTGAGGTTTTAGTTCTAACAACTACGTGACTTTTTAGTTGGTTTTGGTTTTGAGTGCTGAAAAGTAAATTACAGAAAAGTAAATACTGAAATTAAAAGCGAAGACTTACAGTGGGTGATGCGTGAATTGCAAGTCCTCCGGATTGTGAGCGATTGATGGTTGCAGTTGATTGAACAATAAAAGTAAAGACAAAGGGGATTCTGTGATTGCAAGAGAAGTATTCGGTCTTAGGGGGCCTTGTATTATATCCTGTTCATTCTTTTAGTAACCCTTCTGAGTATTCAAACGTGGATCGAGGCCCTTTCGTAGCGCTCAATTTGCCACACTATTTGTAAACCCTTGTTTTACTTCAGACTAATTCCTCCTTTCGAAGTATCTTAGCCTTTTGTGCATCCATTTGGTCCCTTTGGTCCAGTTTCCAAATGGTTTTAAAGTTAGATCAAACTCCTCAGAAAAGCTTTGCCCTTTCGTAGCATCCACTTACCCGAGTATGTTCACGACTTCCCACAGAAGAGTTTTGCCCTTTCGTAGCTTCCACTCAACCTTGGAAAGTCTGACTTTATAAATGGCACATAGAACAAGTTTTGAATACAGAGAAAAGAAACTAAACGAAGTAAAACATTTTATAAAACAAGAACTCCCCTTCAACCGAATGAAGAGTTTAGTTACGAATATCCATAGAGTTGGACATCATAACTAAATACTTGGGGATTTGGAAAAGAATACTCAAGAACCGACAAGAGTAAAGAGAGACGAGAAAGAGATTACTCAAGAACAAACAGGAGTAACTCTTGAACTGTAATTGAAAGCTTGAGTACTCAAGAACAAACAGGAGTACTCAAGATCGAACTAAAGTATTTGAGAACAAACTGAACTTTTATTTATATCAAAACCAAACTTTACAAAGTAACAAACTTAGAGAGAGAAGTGGAGTGTGGTGTGTTGGGATTGCTTATGGCTTATGAAATGAGGAGGGATGGCTTGGTATTTATAGCCATGGAGGATAGGAATGGATGGCCAAGACGAGGGCATGTGGTTTAGCATCAAAGGGTGGAGAGGAGGGGAAGAGGAGAGGAGGGCAAGTGTCACAAGGGGAGAGGGACAACACAAAGCCGCCGGCGGCTTTTGGGAGGGAGGAGGAGAGGTTGACATGTGGAGGAAGGGGAGAGGAGGAGGAGGGGTTGTGAGGGCAAAGCCGCCGGTCCATGTGGCATGAGGAGAGTGGTTGTGAGTTTTGTGCAGTTTGCACAAAACTATCGGTGTATTCCAGCTCCGGATTGTCTTCAGTTTCTCTTCGGTTTGATTTGTTTTGAATGATTCCATGTCAGGATCTTTAGATTTCTTCATTCAGCGTCTGATCTTGACCTTGGATTGTCTCCTGATATCTTTTCTGTGCTAAAAGCTCTTCCTTAGCGTGTATTTTCTCTAAGCTCTGAAATACCCTGTAGAAATGTATCGGGACTAAAACATCGAAGTTAGATAGACAAACAATCTAATTTGGTGGGTTTAACTGTGTTTATGATTCATACAATTGTGGTTCATCAGAGATCAAGCTGAGACATCTCTAAGTCATTTAGCTCGGCTTTAATGTTGTCCATGGTCCTAGCCTTATCAGCGTTCCAATGATTCTGAAGATCATGTTCTAGGACAGAGACTTGGACGTTGAGCTGTTTAAACTTAGTATGAATGTTGCCAAAAACTTCCCAATTCCATCCTTTAAGAAATTCTTGCTGTCTTTTGAGCTTGAAGGCAAAGTTAAGGAGAGGATTAATATGGAGCTGACCGTCTCAATGGGCCTTGACAATCTCCGTGAACCCCTGATGCTTGTGCCACATTTTTTGATAATGGAACCTCGAACGACGAGGCGCCAGGTCGCAAGACTGGAATAAAAGGGGGCAATGATCCGAGCAAACTCTTGGTAAGTGAGTAACTTTGGCCGAGGAAAAATTAGCAATGCCTTGGGCATTGGCAAGAATACGGTCAAGACGTTGCCAAACCTGATTCGGGCCCTGCTGGTTGTTGCTCCATGTGAAAGGGTTTCCAATGAAACCAAGGTCTGTGAGACCCGCACGCACTTGGAAGATATTGAAGTCGATCATGCTTCCATCATCAACACGATCTCCCCCTTTCTTTTTGGACCAGTCCGAAATAGCATTGAAGTCACCCAAAACAAACCATGGCGCATCTAGATTCTGCCCGTCAGCGACAATTTCATCCCAGATCTGATGTCTAGAGTGCTGGTCATGAGTGCCGTATACATAGGTCCAGTAAGAGGTAGAGGTCGCCCCATCCTCATTATTAATCATTTTACAGGAGACGCAACGAGCATGCCATTGGATGTCCGAGACATTGATATCCGAAGTCCAGAACAGCCAAATATGGGAATTTAGAGGGTTGCCCTGCGCGAAGTTAGGAAAACCAAGGCTACGGGCATGCCTTTTGATGTTTGATCCATCCGTTTTAGGTTCCAAGATGGCAACCATTTGAGGATGATAAGATTGGATCAGGAATTTAAAATGGGCAAGAGTACCTTTGTTGCCCAGACCACGAACATTCCATAGGAGCGTAGCTATCATTGGGAACCACGGGGGGGGGGGGGGGGGTTAGTTTTAGTTGGTCCTGGAAAGGTTGAACGGGGCCTTCCTCAGGGTTATCATTCCCGTGGATTGAACCACCTTCGAAGGTGTCGGCCAGGAGCAGGCAATCATCAGGTCTGAGGTCCGCGAGCCTATCCGGAGGTAGGGCCGGCGTGCCCTTTCCACTAGTAGGCTTTTTATTCTTACGATTTTCAGCTCGGACAATGTCATCGGTCACAGCCGGAGGGACATTTGCACCAGGGTCATCATCAGGGCCATAACCATCGGAGCCAGAATCATCTTGATCACTCGCAGCGGTTGAAGAAATATGGCCATCCTTAGTGCCAGGGACCGGAGGCCTAGCCGCAACTAGGGCAGCTTTCCCACGAGGGGGTTTCCTTTTCGAACTAAGATTTTTGATCAAAGTATTGAGGCTACCCTCAGGGGCCGCAGCATATCCCAAGGATTGCTGAGTTTGAGAGTCGAGAGGGCCCAAGACCAGAGAGGGACAAGCGTCCTTAACTGGGATTTGATTGCCAGTTTCAGTGTCCGAGGGAGCCACGAGGGGGTTGATAGCATCAGCACTAGGAGGCTGTAGGAGGTCTAATGCAGCGTCAGCGATTAGAGTAGGTGTGGCGCTTACCCGCTGGGTACTGCGTTTTTTCTTCTTTCTTTTTCGTTCCGTGATGCCGGCCAGAATAGTATTAGGGACAGCAGATTGTTGAGTTAGGGAGCCGATCACATCAGCAATAGGGGCCAAAAGAGGGGCAGGAGCAGCCGCACTAGGTAGAGTAGGTAAGGCGATTATCTGCTGGGTATTGGCGCCGACTTCATCAGCAATAGGGACCTGTAGAGGGGCTACATCACCGGCAATAGGGCGAGTAGGTGCGGCGTTTACCCGCTGGGTATTGTCCGATTTCTCGTTTCTATTCTGGACAGTCTGCCATGGCACTTCCTTTTCGATGGTAGCAGCACTATTCACCCTATTAGCCTTTGATTGCGACATGACACCTGTGCCCATGGCGGTAGTAGGCGAGCCAACTGGAAGCCCAAACTCGTCACGCGCGTCCCATATACGGTGCTCAGGCTCTCGCCGGAGCTTTACTTTCCAGCAATTTTGAATGGAATGACCATGAAGCTTGCAGTTTGTGCAGTAATCAAGCCTATTTTCGTAAACAATTTTTTGCCAAAATCCGGAGTCTGCTCCGGTAGAGATCCAGATCTCCTCCAGAAACCCTTTAAGCATGTCCAGTTCCATGCAAACTCTGGCATAGTTGGGGTTTGTGAGTTGCCCGGTGCGGTTGTCAATCGCCAGGAATCTGCCAAACGAGGAGACGATGGCTTCGATATATCCAGGATTTGTGAGCGACGGAGGTAGATTCATTAATCGAACCCAAGCCGTGGTGGACGTAGGCTCACGGCTGGTGCTAAAGTCTTGAGACCACCGGAAGATCCTGAACAACGAGAGTCCGATTTTCCTCAGAGGATGAGAAAGGACTTTACGAGCATCAGCTTCTGTTTCCAAAACTATGAGAATGTGCTTGGCATCAAGAGCACCAATGGAGCAGCGGCCGGAAGGTTTCCATGTAGATGAGAAACACTGCCGGAGTTCTTGGATAGGAGGCCGCCCACCAGAAAATTTTGCCACAAGGGCATGCTTCATATGATTAATACCGACTTGAAGTTCCGATGGAGTGAACGAAACCGATGGTTTGTTATCCTTCAAGCCATATTGTCTCGCGGTGAGTTGAACAGTCGGGAAGATACATTCATTTTGGCCTTGTCTGACTGCCGCAAAAGTTTTGGCTACGGTGGTCGGATCCCCCGGAGGTGGCGGAACATTTTTTTGGATGGCAGGGTCATCGATTGTAGTTGAGCGCCCAGGATCTGGAGGATGAGGCTCAGCAGACATACTTGAGATTTGAGCATTTTCAGATCTAGAGAGAAGGCGGAGCATTTTCCTTTGGTCTTGGTTCTTGGTGAATCTTGGTGAATTCTGCTTCACGGACATAGACCTAGCTTAACACTTGCTCTTGATGTTAGGCCCTTGAAACCAGACTTTTGAATAGGAATTGAAGCTCGGGAGGTCGTCAAAGTAGGCATCTCGGACAGATTTGGGCGGTTCTGCACCAGTCCTCCGGTTCTTGGCCTGAGCGTGCTCGGTACTTGGGGGCGTTTTAGATTGGCCTTAGGCAAGTCTTTTGACCGGGATCTTGGAACGACAACCTTCATGGACATATGGACTTGGCCTTAGGACCTTGAAATTGGTCCTTTGTGTGGACGCTTTAGGCTCGGGAGGTCCTTAAAGATAGGGTCTCGGTCCTCCTCTTTTTGGTCCAAAATCCGCAATTGAGTCCCTAAGTCCCGGATGAAGTTCTTAAGGTCCAAACTCGATCTCTTGGCCCCATTTTATGCCCAAAACACCTCGTGATGTATTTATGGCCTAAAATGTCATTCTTAAGCTCATTTCCTCTTTAGTCTTCAAAAGGCCCTGAAATGAAAAACGACATTAACAAGTATATGCTCTCATGGTTAAATGCCGTAAATGGTGGGTATTAGTGACTTAATGAGTCGTATAAATAAGTCTCATCAGTCATCTCTTACAAGTCAAGGGAATCATAAAGTATGTCTGCGGGACAGTTGACTTTGGAATCTGGTATACCAAGGATACCAACTCACATCTGGTGGGCTACTGCGATGCTGACTGGGCAGGAAACGCTGAAGATCGAAAGAGCACATCTGGAGGATGCTTCTTCTTAGGAAATAACATGGTTTCATGGTTCAGCAAAAAGCAAAATAGCATCTCACTGTCTACGACTGAAGCAGAATATATCGCAGCAGGAAGCAGCTGCACTCAACTACAGTGGATGAAGCAAATGCTGTCTGAATACGGAGTCAAACAAGAAGAGATGACCCTGTACTGTGACAATATGAGCACAATCAGCATCTCGAAGAATCCAGTCCAACATTCCAGGACGAAGCATATAGACATCAGACATCATTTCATCAATGAGCTGGTTGAACAAAAGCTGGTGACTCTTACGCATGTTACATTAGACAAGCAATTGGTGGACATCTTCACCAAACCTCTTGATGTTGCTCAGTTTGAGATACTCAGATCCTCCCTGGGTCTGTGTGTTATCAAGAACTAAGTGTTCCAGATAGTGGTCAGTCACAGGCAGAACACCAGCTCAACAGTTGGGCTGACCACTTATCAACAGGAAGCTGGAACAGAAGGTACATATCTAGAGATTTACATTCTTATATATTCATAAATGAGTCCTATGCCATTACAAAACGAAGGTGAAGAAGCGGCAGTGTCAGAACTGAAAGAATCATTCTCAAAGGCACCAAAGGTTGATCCCAATCCAACTAAAGAGAGTGTGCAGACTGCAATGGAAAATCAGACGATTACTCAACCCTAAATGAGTTAATCCCCTTTTCTTATCCCATGCTACTGCTCTCAATACTGTTAAGGAGGAAATACGAGCAATTGGTCAAGAGTCAGTGAGCCAAAGGTGACAAAGTGGTTAATGAGAAGCCGAAGGAATTGGAACTTGCTGTAGATTCTGTGACCAGTGCTGCAGAAGAAGGTGAAGTCAGTAAGGCTAAGAGTGTGGTTCTGATAAGCAGAAGAATGAGGATGCAAGTGGAGAACGGCAAGCTAAGCAATCTGGCAATATGATGGAAGAGTCTCATGCATCCGGCAAGGATGAAGAACTTGATGTGTTGTTCAAGGATATTGATGATGGTATTGATGAGTTGCTAAAAGAGGAGGTTTCAATACTTGTGGAGACAAAAGCTGATCAGTCTTCAGAAGCCCAGGTCGTTGGGAAGGAGGCAAGTGTGCCAGATGATGCTGTCTCAGATATGCAGTAAGGTGGTGAGACAGTTTTACCCCAAGAGTCCTCTAGTTCTTGTGCAGTCCCAGAGAGTGAGTCAATTGAAGCACCGGACATCGTGCAAGGAAGGATTCATGATGATTTTGTGGAGGATGCCCATGTGATGGTGGATCCCCCAGCTATTCCTGATCTTGTGACAAAGAAAGTCAGATAATGAAGATGCTTCAATGTTGGTGAGGATCAGAAGATTCAGACCCCTCTGAGAAAGGTGAAGAGCTTAGTGAAATGTACAAGGACCTTGATAAGGTTGTCCAAGATTTACACAAGGAAGGGACTATCACTCATGAAGGAGGTGAGCTTGTCAAGTATGCAGAAGAGTTAGAAACCGACAAGGCTGCTGAGAAGGCGTCTGTTGAAGCAGTTGTTCCGAGAGAGCTAGAAGTGTTAGCTAACCCAGATGTGGAGATGCATTAAGCTATCTAGAGACCAGATCATGGAGATCGGAACTCAGTTTCATTGGCTGAACTGAAAGGAGTGCTGAAAAGGAGAAACCAAAGAAGAAAGTGACCATCCAAGCATGCTCGACTGAAGTATCTACCAAGAGGAATAGCAACAGAATAGATGCAGGGGGAGCAAGTACATCCAAGAAAAGGAAGAGGAGTGCTCCAGGATCTGTTCCACCTAGTGTACCAACTGGAGTGTCTAAGCATGAAATGTGGTTTGTCAGTACAGACGCAGCAGCTAAGTGGAAGGGAGTGTAGAAAAGAAAGGTCATCCCTGAAAGGTCACTTAATGAGAAGAGAGTTCCATCCCAGTAGCAGATCTGACTATATTCTACTGAAGGAGGCAGAGATCATTCCGGAGGTCGAACAGTTGCTAAGACACCATAGTCTGACAGTCTCACAGTGTGTGTCACTGTCCCAGGCTGTGTTCGAGGGGGAGTTGACAAATTTCCAGATGGCGAGGAGACCAGGTTACTCGATTGGACCCCTTGCCAGTTTGTGGCAAAAAGGGGGAGTATTCTGAGGTAACTGTTCTGGTTCCTCAAGTTGTGTCTAAAGCGAAGATTCGGTTTTTCCAAAATGCCAAGGGGGAGATTGATGTTCCCATGAATGTCATGGCTTTGGCAAATGGCTTTAGACAGTTCAAGCAGGAGTTCAAGAAGAGTTCAACCACGAACTGGAACAGAAGTACAGAGCACATCAGACGCATGATTTGAATCCGGAAGGTTCTAAAGATAGAGGATCAGCGAAAAAACAGATATTCGAGATGTCATTCAAATATCTCCTCACTAGAATTGAAGCCCACTTGACTAACTTACCGTAGAAGATATCTCATGAAGAATGGAATGAAGATCATGATATCTATCGACGAGATTATTTGATTGGAGCCAATCGACAAGTCATCACCGAAGATCAGATAGGCGATCAAATATATGCAAATTGGCTGAGAGAATATCGGATGGCTTGGCGTGGAAGTCATCTTCAAAGATTGGATATGGAAGAGATTGATTTGAAGTCAGCCAGCTAAGAGTTCGAGCAGGAGATATTCGAATGAATATCCACACATCAGATTAAAGGCGGCGTGGCTGAGTTGGCAAGGAAGTCTTCAAATATTCTTCCTAAAGATTGGATAAAGATACACATCGAATATTTAGGAATATTTCCTAAATATTTGATGAGATATCTGGAACAGATTTGGAGAGCGCCCTTGCATATAAATAGAAGGCTAGGGCGACCACAATTGGTGTCGCTTCCTGAGTGACAAGAAAAACATGAGCGATCATGAGATTGGGGGAGAAGCGACGGCCGTGCATTCCACATCGGAATATCAGCGGCAAAGCAACAGTCTGTTCAGGTGTGGTGTTCAGGCTGTGCTTAAGGAACAACAAAGCGCACACACACAGTAATCAAGCTTCGCCTTTGAAAGAAGGCAACTAGACTTCCGAGAGGCCCAAGACTAGGCCGAGAGGGAAGTCTCGTCCTACCCACAGGGGATCGAGGGGAGCTGCGGTGAACAGAGACTGCAAATCCGAGAGACGAAGAGTTAGAGTCTAGGCGATTACAAACACGGGGTTGTGTAAGAGTAAGACCACTTGTAGCTCTAATATCGTAATACGATTTGTGTCCCTTTTTAGGTTGTCGGAAACCCCCCAAAGTAGGCGAGGCCGAACTGGGTAACATATCGTGCGTGCTCCCATTTTCCTTTACTTTACGTTACTGCTTGATAAACTGTTTAAACCTCAGTCGGAACACTTACTTGTAGAGTCCGCATTCAGTTAACTAAGTGTGCCTCAGGGTATCTTCCTTGACTGATGAAACTGTTGTGAAAGGAGTTTAAGGTCTGTTGCAACTGTACGTTGAACACAATCTTGAACAGGGGATAGAATTTCAAGGTGCTTCGATCTCACTGTGGTAGTGTTTCACCGTTTGCCCATTGATCTTGAATCGGTTCCCATCTCTCGGGTACTATAACTCTAGTGCCCCATGGTTGTAGATTCGCACAATTGTGTATGGGCCCGTCCATCTCGAGTGCAACTTGCCGGGCATCAGCTTTAGTCGTGATGAGAATAAGAGTACTTGCTGCCCAACTTCAAATTTGCGCCGGAGGATGAACTTATCATGGTAAAGCTTGGTCCGCGCCCTGTAGTCTGTTTGGCCCTCATAGGCCTCGAGGCGCAGCTCCTCTATCTCGCACAGTTGGATCTTCCTATCCAGCCCTGCTGCCTTAAAGTCCGGGTTACATTGCTTGAGCGCTCAATAGCCTTTGTGCTCCAATTCCACCGGAAGATGGCACGCCTTCCCATATACCAACCGAAAGGGAGAGGTCTCTATTGGCATTTTGTCGGCCGTCCTATAGGCCCACATCGCCTCATCCAACCTTTGGCTCCAATCCTTTCTTTCTGGCTTCACCATTTTCTCTAAAATCCCCTTTATCTCGCGGTTGGAGATCTCTGCTTGTCCATTTGTTTGGGGATGATAGGCTGTGGACGTCCGGTGGTGCACATGGTAATGTTTCAAAGTGGCAGTCATCATCTTATTGCTAAAATGTGTCTCTTGATTGCTTTTGATGGCCTTAGGTACCACATACCTACAAAAGATGTTAGTGCGCAAAAAATCCACAACAGTTTTAGCGTCATCACCCCTAGTGGCCTTAGCCTCTACCCACTTTGATACATAATCCACAGCGACAAGTATATAGGCATAACCCCCTGAAACGGGAAAAGGGCCCATGAAATCGATGCCCCAAATGTCAAAGACATCATTGACCAAGATGGGAACTTGGGGCATCTCATTTCTAGCCGACATGTTGCCTACTCTTTGGCACCTATCACACCTCCAACAATGCTCATAAGAATCTCTGAACACACTTGGCCAAAAGAAACCGCTATCTAGGATTTTCCTAGCGGTTCTCATAGTGTCCACCACATGCATGCTCATGACAAAAGCTAACTATTGAAGCTATCTCAATATCGGGGATGCATCTCCTAAGCATTTGATCTACACCTATTTTCCATAAGTAAGGATCATCCCATACATAAAATCTAGCATCATGCCTAAGCTTCATGCATTGTGCTTGACGGAGCCCACCGCACTGTCGTTAAGGTGCGATGTTCTCTGTGCAAAAATAAATTTATATCTCCGATACTCACGACTTAACTATTTTTGGTAGTCAGTGGTAAGTACGGGTCGAACCCAAGGAAATTAGGTGATAGTTGTTCTTTCTAAAAGGGGGAGTTAAATTAAGCAGTTGGGGGGTTGGTTTTTGTTTTAGTACTGAAAAGTAAAGTGCTTAATGGACGAGTCTTGACAGAAAATAAATAGTTGATATGGTACTGAAAGTAAAGTAACAGTTGATATTACAATTAAAGGAAAGTATTCGGTTTTAGGGGGCCTTGTATCATAGTCTGTTTATCATCGACCTCTAATGATCATACTATGTGTGCAAAGATGAATCAAGGCTATTTCTAGCACATGACTTGCCACATCATTTAGAACACTTGTTCTATTTAGACTAATTCCTCCTTTCGAAGTATCTTAGCCTTATGTGCATCCATTTGATCTTCAGTTACGATCAACCAAATGGTTTTTGAAAGAGGTCGAACTCCTCAGATAAGCTTTGCCCGTTAAAGCATCCACTTACCCGAGTATGTTCACGAACCCCACGGAAGAGCTTTGCCCGTTAAAGCATCCACTCAACCTTGGAAGTTCTAACCTAATGTGTGGCACATAGAACAAGTTTTGAACACATAGAGGCACTAAGAGTAGGGTCTAAAACATTGTATGATACAAGCACACCCCTTCAACCGAATGAAGGGTTTAGCTACGAATATTCATGGAATAGGACATCATAGCTAAGTGCGTTGAAAAGTAAAGGTTTTTGAAAGACAGTAAAGTAAAGTTTTCGAAAGTAAAGACAGGAAAGTAATCTTGTTGAATTGAAAAGACAGTAAAGTAAAGAAGAGAGTACTTACAAGAACCGTTAAGAGTGCTAAAGATCAAGCTTCGATTCCAAAGTAAAGTGCTTACATGATTGTGCCCAAAATCTAGAGAGAATCTAGAGGTTTGTGATGGATGATGTTTTGATATGAGATGTGTTTGTGATGATTTTACAAAGGGAAGGGAGCTCTATTTATAGGCTTGATGGAGCAAGGAGATGAAGACATTTGGCACAAGATGAGAGGGGGGAAGAAAAGCCATCGGAGTGAGTCATCACCTCCTCTAGCCGCCGGCCACATGGCAATGGAGGAGAGGCTTGTGGCTTTAGCCGCTGGCCATGAGGTGGAGGGAGTGGTTGAGTGTGTGTTTTGTGATCTTTAACAAAAGCCATCGGTCCTTTCAGCTCCGGTCTGACTCTGGTTGACCTTCGGTTGGACTTGTTTTGAGTGATTCCATGTCAGGTTTATGAAAGTTGTACAGTCGGAATCTAATTGTGGCCTGGAGTGTCTTGTAATCCATTTTTGCCTTTAAGAACTCCTTCTTAGCTTGTTTTCTCTCTAGAATTCAAAATACCCTGGAGATAAATAAGGGGACTAACAAGCAAAAGTTAAATAGATAAAGAATCTAATTTTGTGGGTTTAACTGTGTTTATGATTCATACAATTATGGTCCATCAGATCACCCCACACTTTTAGTTGTTCGTTGACAGATGCTTGTCGTCAGAGCAAATGTACAAATAAATTTATAAGTCCGCTACTCACGACTTAACTATTTTGGGTAGTCAGTGGTAAGTACGGGTCGAACCCAAGGGAATTGGTGGATTAGTTGTTCTTTAATGAAGCTTATGCAGAAATTAAATGCGATTGGGGTTGGGTTTGAGTGTGCTTTGAGAACTGAAAGTAAATTGCAACAATTGATAATGGACTGTAAAGAAAGGATTCGGTTTAGGGGTTTCATATCATATCATCGTTCATCATTGACCCTTAATGATCCTACTAAGTGTTCAAAAGTGTATCAAGGCCATTTCAAGCGCTCAATTTGCCACACTGTCTAGCCCATTTCAAGGTCATAGAGCACTTGTTCTATTTAGACTAGCACCCCATTTCAAGGTATACTAGCCTATGTGCATCCATTTGAACAATCATTTCCGATCAATCCAAATGGTGTTTTAGAGAGGTCGAACTCCTCAGATAAGCTTTGTGATGGACCACAATTATACGAATCAAAAACACAGTAAAACCCCCCAAGTTAGACTGTTTGTCTATCTAACATCCATCTGTTAGTCCCGATATATATCCACAGGGCATTTTAGAGACTGAAGAGAAAACACGCTAAGGAGAGGATTTTATGCTGAAAAGATAACAAGAGTCAATCCAAGGTCAAGATCATATGCCGACTGAAGAAATATCAAGGATCCTGACGTTAAATTGACCAGAATAAATTAATCAGAAGAATCAGGAGTGAAGTCAAGACAGTCCGGGGAAAGAACACACTGACAATTTTGTGAAAAGACTGCACAAAACTGTACAAAACTCACATATGGCAAGATGACTTGGTGACTTGATGAAGAGGTGGCCAAGGGAGGAGCTCCTCCACCCAAGGCAACCGGCAACCGGCGGCTGCCACCACTCTCCTCCTCCTTGACCGGCGGCTTTTGGCCCCTCCATGTGGTGGCTCCTCCTCCCTTGATTTGCCCATCCAATCTCCATGCAACAAGTGCCCTCATCTTAGCCCTCCATTTCTCCTCCCCATGGCTATAAATACACCCCTCCTCCTCCTCACAAATGCATCCCAAAAATTGTAAATCACTTCTCTCTCTCTAAGTTTGTTACTTGTAAGTTTGGTTCGATTTTGAAATAATACTCCTGTTTGTTCTTGAGTATTATACTGGAAATTATAATACTCTTGTCAGTTCTCGAGTATTATAATACTGTAGAGAATACTCCTGTTGGTTCTTGAGTATTCAGTAGGAATTAGGAATACTCCTGTTGGTTCTTGAGTATTCCACCCCTTTCCCTCTTACTGTTTCCAAAAACCCCCGAGTATTTAGCTATGGTATCCATCTCTATGGATATTCGTAGCTAAACTCTTTATTCGGTGGACGGTATTTTCTTGTATTATATAATGTTGTAATATCTTTTAGTTTCATTTCTTTGTATTCAAAACTTGTTCTATGTGCCATTTATAGTCAGAATTTCCAAGGTTGAGTGGATGCTACGAAAGGGCAAAACTCTTCCGTGGGGTTCGTGAACATACTCAGGTAAGTGGATGCTACGAAAGGGCAAAGCTTATCTGAGAAGTTCGACTCATCTAAAACACCACTTGGTCAATCGTAACTGTGAGATCAGGTGGATGCACAAAAGGCTAAGATACTTCGAAAGGAGGAATTAGTCTGAAATAGAACAAGGGTTGCTTTAAACGATGTTGCAAGTCTTGCGCTACGAAAGGGCCTCGATTCATCTTTGAATACTTAGAAAAGTTACTAACAGTTTATTATATACATGTTATAATACAAGAGTACCTGAAACCGAATGCTTCTCTTAACTGTTAAACCGCAATCACCAACTGCTGATCTACCGGAGGAATTACAATCACGCATCACCCACTGTAAGTCTTCTTTGTATTTACAGCATTTAATTTCTGTATTTACTTTTCCGCTATCAAAACCAAAAACCCCCAAAAAATCACGTAATTAATCAGAGCGCTAAAACCTCAATCAACCATAAAACACGCTCCCCCCAGTTCAATCACCCTAAAAGAATAGCCTATTCCCCTAATTCACTTGGGTTCGACCCCTACTTACCACTTACTACCCAGTAGTGTAGTCACAAGTAGCGGATATTATAAATTTATTTTGTACAGAGAACACTGCACCTTAACGACAGTGCAGTGGGCTCCGTCAAAATTGGCGCCGTTGCCGGGGAATTAGCTGTCGGATAAGTTGTTCCGATCTCCCCCCTTTCTTTTTTCATTTCCCCATGACGCAACCCACTATGTATGATGAGGGCAGCAACCTTATGAGTGAAATGCTTAGCTGTCTCCCCAAATTCGGAGGTACAGAAGAAGAATATTCTGCGACACATTGCCAACTGTTTCATCACATCTGCCGTCACATGAAACCAGAGAATGAGACGTTAGAGGAGTTTAAGCTGAAATGCTTCAAACTTTCTCTAACTGACTCGGCAATAGAGTGGTATTACGCATGTGCAGAGTATGAAAGCTGTTATGAAACTCTTCGAATCAAATTTCTAAAAGAGTTTCCCCGGCCATATTATCTCACCGCTCCCTGTCCAAGAGCCACGCCAGCTTTCGAACTTGAAATCCGCAAGAGGATCAACAACCTAAAGCAATCCCGGGACGAAACTTTGGACGAGTACATATGGTACTACGATTGCCTTGTAGAAAGCTGCCCGCACCATGGATTCACGGAACCTGTTCTCCTCCAAAGGTTTCTTCATGGCATGAAGCCACTTGAGCTGAAAAGACTTAACGATGCAGCGGGAGGCTCAATCAAGAAACCATTCGCGTATCAAATGTGGCGAATCATACAGGATTTTGTAGAGAGCATGAAACAAGGGCCAACGCACCTAACTGGAGATAAGGCACCAACGATGGAAATGGACTCAGTTCAAAACAAGCCCGACACCACACCCATTACAAGCCTGCCCACAACAAACCCGGAAGAAGACATCAGTACAAGGGCAGTAATGGACGTGGAGGCGGCCCTAAAGGAGTCAATATTGGAGCCCACGGAGCCAACTGAGGATGACGACTCGCAAATAACTGAAGAAGAACCGGCCAAATCAGGCCCAGTCCTCATTGCCAAACCAGCCGAGCCACTTGAACCGGTCCTTATCATCAATCTGCCCGAGGAAATCACGGCAGACCCGGTCCTTGCGCTCAACACATGCCCGATCCTCACTATCGAAGCACCTAAGGCAGGCCTGGACCTCATTATCAAACTATCCAAGAAAGACCTGGGCCTTATGGTGGAAGTCCCCCAACTTTTCCCCTCGGTTTGTATGCAAATCGCAGCCACCAAGGCTAATGTGACCTATGCTGAGGTACAAAGGGAGTTGGAGACAAATCAAGGGTATGAAAAACCATCAACGGAGCTCTCACATACCACGACTCAACAAAACAGCCCTGGGAACTCACTCATGCTGAAACAGCCGTTCACCTCTGCCGCAAAGAAGAAGGCTAGTGAAGAGCACAACCCGGATGCCAACCGTCCATATACAAAGAAACGACCAAGACATGGCCCGGTAGAATGGAAGCCCGGATGGAGAAACAAGAAAGCTCGGCTCAACGGATCAGCAGCTATAGTGAAGGGTTCCTCACCTTTTCAGAGGTGTTGGAAGGAAAAAATACAAAAACCGTGGGGTTCTGACCCAACTAAGAAATCAGGGAAAAACAAGACCAGAAACAGCACAGGAACAGTGGCAAAGTACGACCTCTGCCACCCATGGGACCCCAACCAATGATCCAGGAACGAGGTACTGTCGAGCCAACGACGTTAAACAAAGGCACTGGTCGGGAGGTAACCCGACACTATCTTACTTTCTGCACTTACTTTCAGTACTTAGTTTTAAGCTTGCATGACTTTTGAACTAAGGCACGCCTTCGTTCAAAAGTGGGGGGTGAAAACCACCTGTGTACATAAATAACATGCTTGCTGTTTTTTCTTTTTTAGTATTAGTATCTTTTTGAACATATGAATTTAAGAATGTGAAAAAGATAAATCAGAATTCATGCATTTACCTTGTGAAAATTCAAACTGTTTAAAAACTTAGAATGTAACTTTCCATTTGTCCTTTGTGTTGAGATAACTAGGGATGTGGAGTTGACATAAACTGCCCTAGAAGGACTTGGGAAGCAATCAAAGGATCAGATCAAACTATATGGTTTTCGAAGTCAGTGGAGGCTGCACTTCGGGTTTTCAGTGAATAATTGAGTCAAACTCCGCCAAGAAGCATCTATGCAAAGGCGAGGACGGGAATCAGACCGTCCTCTCTCTAGTCAAAATAGCCGAGAAAATAGATAAGCGACCCTCATCTTGACCCGCACAAAACGACGAAGACGAGAGGAGAGGGGAGGTATTTCCATAGGCTTGCGGGCGATGATTGGACCTCCCAAAAAGGCTGATAAAATGGACTAGCAAGTCACAAAGAAGCGAAAAACTCAAAGAAGAAAATCAAAAGAGGCCAAAGGCCCAAAATTGTGAAGGTTTTAACCGAGCAAAAGTGAAGCACTCAACAAAGTCAAATCAAAGGCCAAAGGCCGATTCACTACAAAAAAAAAGCAGTCCCTCGCCAAAGAAAAGAAAAAAAATCAAGAAGGTTCAACTCACTGAAACCCGAACCGAATCACGTGCATGAAAAAGCTACCAGAAGACCATATAGTACGAAACGATCCCGAGGCTGCAATCCAGGAACCTGAAAAAGGCTATCTCCCGAGACATCCAATATAATTTGCATCTCAGCATGGAGGTACAAGTATTAAGTTTCTTCTATTTATTTACACAGTTTAATTTGGTAATAAGTAAGCAATGCATGAATTAGGATAGATCGAGTACCACAGTCTAATTTTCATATGCCAAAATCGAACCTAGAACTTACGCCCTTTAATAGCATTGTTCGGGACGAACAACTAAAAGTGGGGGGTATTCTGATGGACCACAATTATACGAATCAAAAACACAGTAAAACCCCCCAAGTTAGACTGTTTGTCTATCTAACATCCATCTGTTAGTCCCGATATATTTCCACAGGGCATTTTAGAGACTGAAGAGAAAACACGCTAAGGAGAGGATTTTATGCTGAAAAGATAACAAGAGTCAATCCAAGGTCAAGATCATATGCCGACTGAAGAAATATCAAGGATCCTGACGTTAAATTGACCAGAATAAATTAATCAGAAGAATCAGGAGTGAAGTCAAGACAGTCCGGGGAAAGAACACACTGACAGTTTTGTGAAAAGACTGCACAAAACTGTACAAAACTCACATATGGCAAGATGACTTGGTGACTTGATGAAGAGGTGGCCAAGGGAGGAGCTCCTCCACCCAAGGCAACCGGCAACCGGCGGCTGCCACCACCCTCCTCCTCCTTGACCGGCGGCTTTTGGCCCCTCCATGTGGTGGCTCCTCCTCCCTTGATTTGCCCATCCAATCTCCATGCAACAAGTGCCCTCATCTTAGCCCTCCATTTCTCCTCCCCATGGCTATAAATACACCCCTCCTCCTCCTCACAAATGCATCCCAAAAATTGTAAATCACTTCTCTCTCTAAGTTTGTTACTTGTAAGTTTGGTTCGATTTTGAAATAATACTCCTGTTTGTTCTTGAGTATTATACTGGAAATTATAATACTCTTGTCGGTTCTCGAGTATTATAATACTGTAGAGAATACCCCTGTTGGTTCTTGAGTATTCAGTAGGAATTAGGAATACTCCTGTTGGTTCTTGAGTATTCCACCCCTTTCCCTCTTACTGTTTCCAAAAACCCCCGAGTATTTAGCTATGGTATCCATCTCTATGGATATTCGTAGCTAAACTCTTTATTCGGTGGAAGGTATTTTCTTGTATTATATAATGTTGTAATATCTTTTAGTTTCATTTCTTTGTATTCAAAACTTGTTCTATGTGCCATTTATAGTCAGAATTTCCAAGGTTGAGTGGATGCTACGAAAGGGCAAAACTCTTCCGTGGGGTTCGTGAACATACTCGGGTAAGTGGATGCTACGAAAGGGCAAAGCTTATCTGAGAAGTTCGACTCATCTAAAACACCACTTGGTCAATCGTAACTGTGAGATCAGGTGGATGCACAAAAGGCTAAGATACTTCGAAAGGAGGAATTAGTCTGAAATAGAACAAGGGTTGCTTTAAACGATGTTGCAAGTCTTGCGCTACGAAAGGGCCTCGATTCATCTTTGAATACTTAGAAAAGTTACTAACAGTTTATTATATACATGTTATAATACAAGAGTACCTGAAACTGAATGCTTCTCTTAACTGTTAAACCGCAATCACCAACTGCTGATCTACCGGAGGAATTACAATCACGCATCACCCACTGTAAGTCTTCTTTGTATTTACAGCATTTAATTTCTGTATTTACTTTTCCGCTATCAAAACCAAAAACCCCCAAAAAATCACGTAATTAATCAGAGCGCTAAAACCTCAATCAACCATAAAACACGCTCCCCCCAGTTCAATCACCCTAAAAGAATAGCCTATTCCCCTAATTCCCTTGGGTTCGACCCCTACTTACCACTTACTACCCAGTAGTGTAGTCACAAGTAGCGGATATTATAAATTTATTTTGTACAGAGAACACTGCACCTTAACGACAGTGCAGTGGGCTCCGTCACTTTGTCATTTCAAGCATCCACTTACCCGAGTATGTTCACGAACCCCACGGAAGAGTTTTGCCATTTCAAGCATCCACTCAACCTTGGAAGTTCTGACCTAATATGTGGCACATAGAACAAGTTTTGAAACACTAAGTAGCATTGAGCATAGAGTCTAGAACGGTTTATGATATAAATACTCCCTCTACCGAATACAAGCTTTAGCTACTTGTATTCATGTCAAGGAATACAAGCAAACTATGGCTTTGAACAAGGATACCCAAAAGGAGAATAACTTTAAAGTAAGAACAAAATATACCGAAAGTAATTTTGTACCTAGAATAAGTGGAGGAGAGGAGCTCCTAAGCAAGATCCAAGCAAGGGAAAGTAGCTCCAAAATGAAGAACAAAGTGTTTATTGAAAGTGAAGAGAAGAGGGTTAAGCCCTCTATCTCTCTAAAGACTTGTGAAATTATGGGATGATTTTACAAATGGGAGGAAGTAGTCTATTTATAGGCTAAGGGGAGTGAAGAGATGTGGAGGAGATGAGAAACACATGGCATGAATCCATGGAGGGGTGGAAAAGCCATCGGATGACTCACCCCTTCCTTTAGCCGCCCCCCATGAGTCACCATGGAGAAGAAGCTTGTGGAAGCTTGTGGAGAAGGGAGGGGAAGGAATCAAAAGCCGCCGGTCACATGGCAAGGGAGAAGTGGTTTTGTGAGTTTTGTGATTGAACAGGCTGTCGTCGTACCTGTGCAAAACAATTTATAATTTCCTTGTCCTGAACTGTGGGTTAGCACAATGGCAAGCAAGGGTCGAACCCAAGGGAGCTAGATAGCTACTACTTTGTTCTGTAATGGAGAAAAACAAGAAACTAGAATGAGAGTAACGGTTAGTGAAATAATCGAAAATTGCAAGGTTGTAAATATCAGAGAGAAGTATTCAGATTAGGGTTTGATTGTGACTTGTTTTATCATAGACTTCTAAATATTCAATTCGTGTTTTACGTGTGGTTGTCCCGAAAAAGGTGATTTCCCAAGTAACCCGACAAAGGTGTTACGCCACGACCTAATTCCCCTAGGTTTAATTAACCCGACAAAGGTGTTAATTGTCCTAGTCGTACTATCTATCTAAACGACAAAGTATTAGATAGATGATTAATGTAGAAATATGCGCAACTAGATTTCACGACAAAGTATACGTCCAGTCTAACAATATTTCATGGAATTCATGTACGAGAATTAGTAAAACATAGAATATAGCATTAAAGATCCAAGTCTCAAAAACATAGTCACAATATATTAACCCTAACCCGAATAGAAGGTTTAGTTACACATGATCATAATGAAACAATGCAAATAATAAAAGGGGATGAAATACTTCACAAAACCGAGGCAAGCAAGGGCTGGCCGTGTAGGGCTGATTGGTGGCCGTGCAAGGCTGAGAAGCGACGGAATTGTGGCTGAGCAAGGAGGCACGGCTGGATTGTGAGGAGAGTAGCACACGGCTGAATTGTAGAAATGAGGGATGATGAGATGATGTTTATGGCTTGTGGACTCCTCCTTATATAGGGTTTGAGAAACCCTTTGATCTCTTTCTAAGGACGAACTTTGATAAACCTGAGAATGAGACTAACGAGACTAACTCGGGACGAACAAAGACAAACTTTAGTCTCATTCTAAGGTTTGTATAAGTTCATCCCAAGTTAGTCTAAGTTTGTCCCAAGTTAGTCTCTTTCTAAGGACGAACTTAGATAAACCTTAGAATGAGACTAACGAGACTAACTTGGGACGAACAAAGACAAACTTTAGTCTCATTCTAAAGTTTGTATAAGTTCGTCCCAAGTTAGTCTAAGTTTGTCCCAAGTTAGTCTCTTTCTAAGGACAAACTTAGATAAACCTTAGAATGGGACTAACGAGACTAACTTGGCACGAACAAAAACAAACTTTAGTCTCATTCTAAGGTTTGTATAAGTTCGTCCCAAGTTAGCCTTTTTCTAAGGACGAACTTTGATAAACCTTAGAATGAGACTAACGAGACTAACTCGGGACGAACAAAGACAAACTTTAGTCTCATTCTAAGGTTTGTATAAGTTCATCCCAAGTAAGTCTAAGTTCGTCCCAAGTTAGTCTCTTTCTAAGGACGAACTTAGATAAACCTTAGAATGAGACTAACGAGGCTAACTTGGGACGAACAAAGACAAACTTTAGTCTCATTCTAAAGTTTGTATAAGTTCGTCCCAAGTTAGTCAAAGTTCGTCCCAAGTTAGTCTCTTTCTAAGGATGAACTTAGATAAACCTTAGAATGAGACTAACGAGACTAACTTGGGACGAACAAAGACAAACTTTAGTCTCATTCTAAGGGTTGTATAAGTTCGTCCCAAGTTTGTCAAAGTTCATCCCAAGATAACCTCTTTCTAAGGAAGAACGTAGATAAACCTTAGAATGAGACTAACGAGACTAACTTGGGACGAACAAAGACAAACTTTAGTCTCATTCTAAGGGTTGTATAAGTTCGTCCCAAGTTTGTCAAAGTTCATCCCAAGATAACCTCTTTCTAAGGAAGAACGTAGATAAACCTTAGAATGAGACTAACGAGACTAACTCGGGACGAACAAAGACAAACTTTAGTCTCATTCTAAGGTTTGTATAAGTTCATCCCAAGTAAGTCTAAGTTCGTCCCAAGTTAGTCTCTTTCTAAGGACGAACTTAGATAAACCTTAGAATGAGACTAACGAGGCTAACTTGGGACGAACAAAGACAAACTTTAGTCTCATTCTAAAGTTTGTATAAGTTCGTCCCAAGTTAGTCTAAGTTCGTCCCAAGTTAGTCTCTTTCTAAGGACGAACTTAGATAAACCTTAGAATGAGACTAACGAGACTAACTTGGGACGAACAAAGACAAACTTTAGTCTCATTCTAAGGTTTGTATAAGTTCGTCCCAAGTTAGTCTAAGTTCGTCCCAAGTAAGTCTCTTTCTAAGGATGAACTTAGATAAACCTTAGAATGAGACTAACGAGACTAACTTGGGACGAACAAAGACAAACTTTAGTCTCATTCTAAGGGTTGTATAAGTTCGTCCCAAGTTAGTCTAAGTTCGTCCCAAGATAGCCCCTTTCTAAGGACGAACGTAGATAAACCTTAGAATGAGACTAACGAGACTAACTTGGGACGAACAAAGACAAACTTTAGTCTCATTCTAAAGTTTGTATAAGTTCGTCCCAAGTTAGTCTAAGTTCGTCCCATGTTAGTCTCTTTCTAAGGACGAACTTAGATAAACCTTAGAATGAGACTAACGAGACGAACTTGGGACGAACAAAGACAAACTTTAGTCTCATTCTAAAGTTTGTATAAGTTCGTCCCAAGTTAGTCTAAGTTCGTCCCAAGTTAGTCTCTTTCTAAGGACGAACTTAGATAAACCTTAGAATGAGACTAACGAGACTAACTTGGGACGAACAAAGACAAACTTTAGTCTCATTCTAAGGTTTGTATAAGTTCGTCCCAAGTTAGTCTAAGTTCGTCCCAAGTTAGTCTCTTTCTAAGGATGAACTTAGATAAACCTTAGAATGAGACTAACGAGACTAACTTGGGACGAACAAAGACAAACTTTAGTCTCATTCTAAGGGTTGTATAAGTTCGTCCCAAGTTAGTCTAAGTTCGTCCCAAGATAGCCCCTTTCTAAGGACTAACGTAGATAAACCTTAGAATGAGACTAACGAGACTAACTTGGGACAAACAAAGATAAACTTTAGTCTTATTCTAAAGTTTGTATAAGTTCGTCCCAAGTTAGTCTAAGTTCGTCCCATGTTAGTCTCTTTCTAAGGACAAACTTAGATAAACCTTAGAATGAGACTAACGAGACTTACTTGGGACGAACAAAGACAAACTTCAGTCTCATTCTAAAGTTTGTATAAGTTCGTCCCAAGTTAGTCTAAGTTCGTCCCAAGATAGCCCCTTTCTAAGGACGAACGTAGATAAACCTTAGAATGAGACTAACGAGACTAACTTGGGACGAACAAAGACAAACTTTAGTCTCATTCTAAGGGTTGTATAAGTTCGTCCCAAGTTTGTCAAAGTTCATCCCAAGATAGCCTCTTTCTAAGGAAGAACGTAGATAAACCTTAGAATGAGACTAACGAGACTAACTTGGGACGAACAAAGACAAACTTTAGTCTCATTCTAAAGTTTGTATAAGTTCGTCCCAAGTTAGTCTAAGTTCGTCCCAAGTTAGTCTCTTTCTAAGGACGAACTTAGATAAACCTTAGAATGAGACTAACGAGACTAACTTGGGACGAACAAAGACAAACTTTAGTCTCATTCTAAGGTTTGTATAAGTTCGTCCCAAGTTAGTCTAAGTTCGTCCCAAGTTAGTCTCTTTCTAAGGATGAACTTAGATAAACCTTAGAATGAGACTAACGAGACTAACTTGGGACGAACAAAGACAAACTTTAGTCCCATTCTAAGGGTTGTATAAGTTCGTCCCAAGTTAGTCAAAGTTCGTCCCAAGATAGCCCCTTTCTAAGGACGAATGTAGATAAACCTTAGAATGAGACTAACGAGACTAACTTGGGACAAACAAAGATAAACTTTAGTCTCATTCTAAAGTTTGTATAAGTTCGTCCCAAGTTAGTCTAAGTTCGTCCCATGTTAGTCTCTTTCTAAGGACGAACTTAGATAAACCATAGAATGAGACTAACGAGACTAAATTGGGACGAACAAAGACAAACTTTAGTCTCATTCTAAAGTTTGTATAAGTTCGTCCCAAGTTAGTCTAAGTTCGTCCCAAGTTAGTCTCTTTCTAAGGACGAACTTAGATAAACCTTAGAATGAGACTAACGAGACTAACTTGGGACGAACAAAGACAAACTTTAGTCTCATTCTAAGGTTTGTATAAGTTCGTCCCAAGTTAGTCTAAGTTCGTCCCAAGTTAGTCTCTTTCTAAGGACGAACTTAGATAAACCTTAGAATGAGACTAACGAGACTAACTTGGGACGAACAAAGACAAACTTTAGTCTCATTCTAAGGTTTGTATAAGTTCGTCCCAAGTTAGTCTAAGTTCGTCCCAAGTTAGTCTCTTTCTAAGGATGAACTTAGATAAACCTTAGAATGAGACTAACGAGACTAACTTGGGACGAACAAAGACAAACTTTAGTCTCATTCTAAGGGTTGTATAAGTTCGTCCCAAGTTAGTCTAAGTTCGTCCCAAGATAGCCCCTTTCTAAGGACGAACGTAGATAAACCTTAGAATGAGACTAACGAGACTAACTTGGGACAAACAAAGATAAACTTTAGACTCATTCTAAAGTTTGTATAAGTTCGTCCCAAGTTAGTCTAAGTTCGTCCCATGTTAGTCTCTTTCTAAGGACGAACTTAGATAAACCTTAGAATGAGACTAACGAGACTAACTTGGGACGAACAAAGACAAACTTTAGTCTCATTCTAAAGTTTGTATAAGTTCGTCCCAAGTTAGTCTAAGTTCGTCCCAAGTTAGTCTCTTTCTAAGGACGAACTTAGATAAACCTTAGAATGAGACTAACGAGACTAACTTGGGACGAACAAAGACAAACTTTAGTCTCATTCTAAGGTTTGTATAAGTTCGTCCCAAGTTAGTCTAAGTTCGTCCCAAGTTAGTCCCTTTCTAAGGACGAACTTTGACAAACCTTAGAATGAGTCTAACGAGGCTAACTTGGGATGAACTTAGATAAATTTTAGGCTCATTCTAAAGTTTGTATAAGTTCGTCCCAAGTTAGTCTAAGTTCGTCCCACGTTAGTCTCTTTCTAAGGAAGAACTTTGATAAACCTGAGAATGAGACTAACGAGACTAACTCGGGACGAACAAAGACAAACTTTAGTCTCATTCTAAGGTTTGTATAAGTTCATCCCTTTGTCCCAAGTTAGTCACTTTCTAAGGACGAACTTAGATAAACCTTAGAATGAGACTAACGAGACTAACTTGGGACGAACAAAGACAAACTTTAGTCTCATTCTAAAGTTTGTATAAGTTCGTCCCAAGTTAGTCTAAGTTCGTCCCAAGTTAGTCTCTTTCTAAGGATGAACTTAGATAAACCTTAGAATGAGACTAACGAGACTAACTTGGGACGAACAAAGACAAACTTTAGTCCCATTCTAAGGGTTGTATAAGTTCGTCCCAAGTTAGTCTAAGTTCATCCCAAGATAGCCCCTTTCTAAGGACGAACGTAGATAAACCTTAGAATGAGACTAACGAGACTAACTTGGGACAAACAAAGATAAACTTTAGTCTCATTCTAAAGTTTGTATAAGTTCGTCCCAAGTTAGTCTAAGTTCGTCCCATGTTAGTCTCTTTCTAAGGACGAACTTAGATAAACCTTAGAATGAGACTAACGAGACTAACTTGGGACGAACAAAGACAAACTTTAGTCTCATTCTAAAGTTTGTATAAGTTCGTCCCAAGTTAGTCTAAGTTCGTCCCAAGTTAGTCTCTTTCTAAGGACGAACTTAGATAAACCTTAGAATGAGACTAACGAGACTAACTTGGGACGAACAAAGACAAACTTTAGTCTCATTCTAAGGTTTGTATAAGTTCGTCCCAAGTTAGTCTAAGTTCGTCCCAAGTTAGTCTTTTTCTAAGGACGAACTTAGATAAACCTTAGAATGAGACTAACGAGACTAACTTGGGACGAACAAAGACAAACTTTAGTCTCATTCTAAGGTTTGTATAAGTTCGTCCCAAGTTAGTCTAAGTTCGTCCCAAGTTAGTCTCTTTCTAAGGATGAACTTAGATAAACCTTAGAATGAGACTAACGAGACTAACTTGGGACGAACAAAGACAAACTTTAGTCTCATTCTAAGGGTTGTATAAGTTCGTCCCAAGTTAGTCTAAGTTCGTCCCAAGATAGCCCCTTTCTAAGGACGAACGTAGATAAACCTTAGAATGAGACTAACGAGACTAACTTGGGACAAACAAAGATAAACTTTAGTCTCATTCTAAAGTTTGTATAAGTTCGTCCCAAGTTAGTCTAAGTTCGTCCCATGTTAGTCTCTTTCTAAGGACGAACTTAGATAAACCTTAGAATGAGACTAACGAGACTAACTTGGGACGAACAAAGACAAACTTTAGTCTCATTCTAAAGTTTGTATAAGTTCGTCCCAAGTTAGTCTAAGTTCGTCCCAAGTTAGTCTCTTTCTAAGGACGAACTTAGATAAACCTTAGAATGAGACTAACGAGACTAACTTGGGACGAACAAAGACAAACTTTAGTCTCATTCTAAGGTTTGTATAAGTTCGTCCC
Source organism: Rhodiola kirilowii (assembly GCA_033675215.1). Taxonomy (NCBI): domain Eukaryota; kingdom Viridiplantae; phylum Streptophyta; class Magnoliopsida; order Saxifragales; family Crassulaceae; genus Rhodiola; species Rhodiola kirilowii. The sequence continues at coordinate 33,038,203 of CM066196.1, read as the reverse complement.
AAGTTAGTCTAAGTTCGTCCCAAGTTAGTCCCTTTCTAAGGACGAACTTTGACAAACCTTAGAATGAGTCTAACGAGGCTAACTTGGGATGAACTTAGATAAATTTTAGGCTCATTCTAAAGTTTGTATAAGTTCGTCCCAAGTTAGTCTAAGTTCGTCCCACGTTAGTCTCTTTCTAAGGAAGAACTTTGATAAACCTGAGAATGAGACTAACGAGACTAACTCGGGACGAACAAAGACAAACTTTAGTCTCATTCTAAGGTTTGTATAAGTTCATCCCTTTGTCCCAAGTTAGTCTCTTTCTAAGGACGAACTTAGATAAACCTTAGAATGAGACTAACGAGACTAACTTGGGACGAACAAAGACAAACTTTAGTCTCATTCTAAAGTTTGTATAAGTTCGTCCCAAGTTAGTCTAAGTTTGTCCCAAGTTAGTCTCTTTCTAAGGACAAACTTAGATAAACCTTAGAATGGGACTAACGAGACTAACTTGGCACGAACAAAGACAAACTTTAGTCTCATTCTAAGGTTTGTATAAGTTCGTCCCAAGTTAGTCTAAGTTCGTCCCAAGTTAGCCTTTTTCTAAGGACGAACTTTGATAAACCTTAGAATGAGACTAACGAGACTAACTCGGGACGAACAAAGACAAACTTTAGTCTCATTCTAAGGTTTGTATAAGTTCATCCCAAGTAAGTCTAAGTTCGTCCCAAGTTAGTCTCTTTCTAAGGACGAACTTAGATAAACCTTAGAATGAGACTAACGAGGCTAACTTGGGACGAACAAAGACAAACTTTAGTCTCATTCTAAAGTTTGTATAAGTTCGTCCCAAGTTAGTCTAAGTTCGTCCCAAGTTAGTCTCTTTCTAAGGATGAACTTAGATAAACCTTAGAATGAGACTAACGAGACTAACTTGGGACGAACAAAGACAAACTTTAGTCTCATTCTAAGGGTTGTATAAGTTCGTCCCAAGTTTGTCAAAGTTCATCCCAAGATAGCCTCTTTCTAAGGAAGAACGTAGATAAACCTTAGAATGAGACTAACGAGACTAACTTGGGATGAACAAAGACAAACTTTAGTCTCATTCTAAAGTTTGTATAAGTTCGTCCCAAGTTAGTCTAAGTTCGTCCAAGTTAGTCTCTTTCTAAGGACGAACTTAGATAAACCTTAGAATGAGACTAACGAGACTAACTTGGGACGAACAAAGACAAACTTTAGTCTCATTCTAAGGTTTGTATAAGTTCGTCCCAAGTTAGTCAAAGTTCGTCCCAAGTTAGTCTCTTTCTAAGGACGAACTTAGATAAACCTTAGAATGAGACTAACGAGACTAACTTGGGACGAATAAAGACAAACTTTAGTCTCATTCTAAAGTTTGTATAAGTTCGTCCCAGGTTAGTCAAAGTTCATCCCAAGTTAGTCTCTTTCTACGGATGAACTTAGACAAACCTTAGAATGAGACAAACGAGACTAACTTGGGATGAACTTAGATAAACTTTAGTGTCATTCAAAGTTTGTATAAGTTTGTCCTAAGTTATTCTAAGTTCGTCCCAAGTTAGTCTCTTTCTAAGGACAAACTTAGATAAACCTTAGAATGAGACTAATCTGGGACGAACAAAGGCAAACTTTAGTCTCATTCTAAGGTTTGTACAAGTTCGTCCCAAGTTTGTCAAAGTTCGTCCCATGTTAGTCTCTTTCTAAGGACGAAATTAGACAAACCTTAGAATGAGACTAACGAGACTAACTTGGGACGAACAAAGACAAACCTTAGTCTCATTCTAAGGTTTGTATAAGTTCGTCCCAGGTTAGTCTAAGTTCGTCCCAAGTTAGTCCCTTTCTAAGGACGAACTTAGACAAACCTTAGAATGAGTCTAACGAGGCTAACTTGGGACGAACTTAGATAAATTTTAGGCTCATTCTAAAGTTTGTATAAGTTCGTCCCAAGTTAGTGTAAGTTCGTCCCACGTGAGTCTCTTTCTAAGGACGAACTTTGATAAACCTGAGAATGAGACTAACGAGACTAACTTGGGACGAACAAAGACAAACTTTAGTCTCATTCTAAGGTTTGTAAAAGTTCATCCCAAGTTAGTCTAAGTTCGTCCCAAGTTAGTCTCTTTCTAAGGACGAACTTAGATAAACCTTAGAATGAGACTAACGAGACTAACTTGGGACGAACAAAGACAAACTTTAGTCTCATTCTAAAGTTTGTATAAGTTTGTCCCAAGTTAGTCTAGGTTCGTCCCAAGTTAGTCTCTTTCTAAGGACGAACTTAGATAAACCTTAGAATGAGACTAACGAGACTAACTTGGGACGAACAAAGACAAACTTTAGTCTCATTCTAAGGTTTGTATAAGTTCGTTCTAAGGTTTGTATAAGTTCGTCCCAAGTTAGTCTTTTTCTAAGGACGAACTTTGATAAACCTTAGAATGAGACTAACGAGACTAACTTGGGACGAACAAAGACAAACTTTAGTCTCATTCTAAGGTTTGTATAAGTTCATCCCAAGTTAGTCAAAGTTCGTCCCAAGTTAGTCTCTTTCTAAGGACGAACTTAGATAAACCTTAGAATGAGACTAACGAGACTAACTTGGGACGAACAAAGACAAACTTTAGTCTCATTCTAAAGTTTGTATAAGTTCGTCCCAAGTTAGTCTAAGTTCGTCCCAAGTTAGTCTCTTTCTAAGGATGAACTTAGATAAACCTTAGAATGAGACTAACGAGACTAACTTAGCACGAACAAAGACAAACTTTAGTCTCATTCTAAGGGTTGTATAAGTTCGTCCCAAGTTAGTCTAAGTTCGTCCCAAGATAGCCCATTTCTAAGGACGAACGTAGATAAACCTTAGAATGAGACTAACGAGACTAACTTGGGACGAACAAAGACAAACTTTAGTCTCATTCTAAAGTTTGTATAAGTTCGTCCCAAGTTAGTCTAAGTTCATCCCATGTTAGTCTCTTTCTAAGGACGAACTTAGATAAACCTTAGAATGAGACTAACGAGACTAACTTGGGACGAACAAAGACAAACTTTAGTCTCATTCTAAGGTTTGTATAAGTTTGTCCCAAGTTAGTCTAAGTTCGTCCCAAGTTAGTCTCTTTCTAAGGACGAACTTAGACAAACCTAAGAATGAGACTAACGAGACTAACTTGGGATGAACTTAGATAAAATTTAGTGTTATTCAAAGTTTGTATAAGTTTGTCCCAAGTTATTCTAAGTTCGTCCCAATTTAGTCTCTTTCTAAGGACGAACTTAGATAAACCATAGAATGACACTAACGAGACTAACTTGGGACGAACAAAGACAAACTTTAGTCTCATTCTAAGGTTTGTACAAGTTCGTCCCAAGTTAGTCTAAGTTCGTCCCAAGTTAGTCTCTTTCTAAGGACGAACTTAGACAATCCTGAGAATGAGACTAACGAGACTAACTTGGGACGAACAAGGACAAACTTTAGTCTCATTCTAAGGTTTGTATAAGTTTGTCCCAAGTTAGTCTAAGTTCGTCCCAAGTTAGTCTCTTTCTAAGGACGAACTTAGATAAACCTTAGAATGAGACTAACGAGACTAACTTGGGACGAACAAAGACAAACTTTAGTCTCATTCCAAGGTTTGTATAAGTTCGTCCCATGTTAGTCTAAGTTCGTCCCAAGTTAGTCCCTTTCTAAGGACGAACTTTGACAAACCTTAGAATGAGTCTAACGAGGCTAACTTGGGACGAACTTAGATAAATTTTAGGCTCATTCTAAAGTTTGTATAAGTTCGTCCCAAGTTAGTCTAAGTTCGTCCCACGTTAGTCTCTTTCTAAGGACGAACTTTGATAAACCTGAGAATGAGACTAACGAGACTAACTCGGGACGAACAAAGACAAACTTTAGTCTCATTCTAAGGTTTGTATAAGTTCATCCCAAGTTAGTCTAAGTTTGTCCCAAGTTAGTCTCTTTCTAAGGACGAACTTATATAAACCTTAGAATGAGACTAACGAGACTAACTTGGGACGAACAAAGACAAACTTTAGTCTCATTCTAAAGTTTGTATAAGTTCGTCCCAAGTTAGTCTAAGTTTGTCCCAAGTTAGTCTCTTTCTAAGGACAAACTTAGATAAACCTTAGAATGAGACTAACGAGACTAACTTGGCACGAACAAAGACAAACTTTAGTCTCATTCTAAGGTTTGTATAAGTTCGTCCCAAGTTAGTCTAAGTTCGTCCCAAGTTAGCCTTTTTCTAAGGACGAACTTTGATGAACCTTAGAATGAGACTAACGAGACTAACTCGGGACGAACAAAGACAAACTTTAGTCTCATTCTAAGGTTTGTATAAGTTCATCCCAAGTTAGTCTAAGTTCGTCCCAAGTTAGTCTCTTTCTAAGGACGAACTTAGATAAACCTTAGAATGAGACTAACGAGGCTAACTTGGGACGAACAAAGACAAACTTTAGTCTCATTCTAAAGTTTGTAAAAGTTCGTCCCAAGTTAGTCTAAGTTCGTCCCAAGTTAGTCTCCTTCTAAGGACGAACTTAGATAAACCTTAGAATGAGACTAACGAGACTAACTTGGGACGAACAAAGACAAACTTTAGTCTCATTCTAAGGTTTGTATAAGTTCGTCCCAGGTTAGTCTAGGTTCGTCCCCAGTTAGTCCCTTTCTAAGGACGAACTTAGACAAACCTTAGAATGAGTCTAACGAGGCTAACATGGGACGAACTTAAATAAATTTTACGCTCATTCTAAAGTTTGTATAAGTTCGTCCCAAGTTAGTGTAAGTTCGTCCCACGTTAGTCTCTTTCTAAGGACGAACTTTGATAAACCTGAGAATGAGACTAACGAGACTAACTTGGGACGAACAAAGACAAACTTTAGTCTCATTCTAAGGTTTGTAAAAGTTCATCCCAAGTTAGTCTAAGTTCGTCCCAAGTTAGTCTCTTTCTAAGGACGAACTTAGATAAACCTTAGAATGAGACTAACGTGACTAACTTGGGACGAACAAAGACAAACTTTAGTCTCATTCTAAAGTTTGTATAAGTTCGTCCCAAGTTAGTCTAAGTTCGTCCCAAGTTAGTCTCTTTCTAAGGACGAACTTAGATAAACCTTAGAATGAGACTAACGAGACTAACTTGGGACGAACAAAGACAAACTTTAGTCTCATTCTAAGGTTTGTATAAGTTCGTCCCAAGTTAGTCTAAGTTCGTCCCAAGTTAGTCTTTTTCTAAGGACGAACTTTGATAAACCTTAGAATGAGACTAACGAGACTAACTTGGGACGAACAAAGACAAACTTTAGTCTCATTCTAAGGTTTGTATAAGTTCATCCCAAGTTAGTCAAAGTTCGTCCCAAGTTAGTCTCTTTCTAAGGACGAACTTAGATAAACCTTAGAATGAGACTAACGAGACTAACTTGGGACGAACAAAGACAAACTTTAGTCTCATTCTAAAGTTTGTATAAGTTCGTCCCAAGTTAGTCTAAGTTTGTCCCAAGTTAGTCTCTTTCTAAGGATGAACTTAGATAAACCTTAGAATGAGACTAACGAGACTAACTTGGGACGAACAAAGACAAACTTTAGTCTCATTCTAAGGGTTGTATAAGTTCGTCCCAAGTTAGTCTAAGTTCGTCCCAAGATAGCCCCTTTCTTAGGACGAACGTAGATAAATCTTAGAATGAGACTAACGAGACTAACTTGGGACGAACAAAGATAAACTTTAGTCTCATTCTAAAGTTTGTATAAGTTCGTCCCAAGTTAGTCTAAGTTCGTCCCATGTTAGTCTCTTTCTAAGGACGAACTTAGATAAACCTTAGAATGAGACTAACGAGACTAACTTGGGACGAACAAAGACAAACTTTAGTCTCATTCTAAGGTTTGTATAAGTTCGTCCCAAGTTAGTCTAAGTTCGTCCCAAGTTAGTCTCTTTCTAAGGACGAACTTAGACAAACCTTAGAATGAGACTAACGAGACTAACTTGGGATGAACTTAGATAAACTTTAGTGTCATTCAAAGTTTGTATAAGTTTGTCCCAAGTTATTCTAAGTTCGTCCCAATTTAGTCTCTTTCTAAGGATGAACTTAGATAAACCTTAGAATGACACTAACGAGACTAACTTGGGACGAACAAAGACAAACTTTAGTCTCATTCTAAGGTTTGTACAAGTTCGTCCCAAGTTAGTCTAAGTTCGTCCCAAGTTAGTCTCTTTCTAAGGACGAACTTAGACAAACCTGAGAATGAGACTAACGAGACTAACTTGGGACGAACAAGGACAAACTTTAGTCTCATTCTAAGGTTTGTATAAGTTTGTCCCAAGTTAGTCTAAGTTCGTCCCAAGTTAGTCTCTTTCTAAGGACGAACTTAGACAAACCTTAGAATGAGACTAACGAGGCTAACTTGCGACGAACAAAGACAAACTTTAGTCTCATTCTAAGGTTTGTATACGTTCGTCCCATGTTAGTCTAAGTTCGTCCCACGTTAGTCTCTTTCTAAGGACGTACTTAGATAAACCTTAGAATGAGACTAACGAGACTAACTTGGGACGAACTTAGATAAACTTTAGTCTCATTCTAAAGTTTGTATAAGTTCGTCCCAAGTTAGTCTCTTTCTAAGGATGAACTTAGATAAACCTTAGAATGAGACTAACGAGACTAACTTGGGACGAACAAAGACAAACTTTAGTCTCATTCTAAGGGTTGTATAAGTTCGTCCCAAGTTAGTCTAAGTTCGTCCCAAGATAGCCTCTTTCTAAGGACGAACGTAGATAAACCTTAGAATGAGACCAACGAGACTAACTTGGGACGAACAAAGACAAACTTTAGTCTCATTCTAAAGTTTGTATAAGTTCGTCCCAAGTTAGTCTAAGTTCGTCCCATGTTAGTCTCTTTCTAAGGACGAACTTAGATAAGCCTTAGAATTACACTAAAGAGACTAACTTGGGACGAACAAAGACAAACTTTAGTCTCATTCTAAGGTTTGTATAAGTTCGTCCCAAGTTAGTCTAAGTTCGTCCCAAGTTAGTCTCTTTCTAAGGACGAACTTAGACAAACCTTAGAATGAGACTAACGAGACTAACTTGGGATGAACTTAGATAAACTTTAGTGTCATTCAAAGTTTGTATAAGTTTGTCCCAAGTTATTCTAAGTTCGTCCCAAGTTAGTCTCTTTCTAAGGACGAACTTAGATAAGCCTTAGAATTAGACTAACGAGACTAACTTGGGACGAACAAAGACAAACTTTAGTCTCATTCTAAGGTTTGTATAAGTTCGTCCCAAGTTAGTCTAAGTTCGTCCCAAGTTAGTCTTTTTCTAAGGACGAACTTAGACAAACCTTAGAATGAGACTAACGAGACTAACTTGGGATGAACTTAGATAAACTTTAGTGTCATTCAAAGTTTGTATAAGTTTGTCCCAAGTTATTCTAAGTTCGTCCCAAGTTAGTCTCTTTCTAAGGACGAACTTAGATAAACCTTAGAATGAAACTAACGAGACTAACTTGGGACGAACAAAGACAAACTTTAGTCTCATTCTAAGGTTTGTATAAGTTCGTCCCAAGTTAGTCTAAGTTCGTCCCAAGTTAGTCTATTTCTAAGGACGAACTTAGACAAACCTTAGAATGAGACTAACGAGACTAACTTGGGACGAACAAGGACAAACTATAGTCTCATTCTAAGGTTTGTATAAGTTCGTCCCAAGTTAGTCTAAGTTCGTCCCAAGTTTGTCTCTTTCTAAGGACGAACGTAGATAAACCTTAGAATGAGACTAACGAGACTAACTTGGGACGAACAAAGACAAACTTTAGTCTCATTCTAAAGTTTGTATAAGTTCGTCCCAAGTTAGTCTCTTTCTAAGGACGAACTTAGATAAACCTTAGAATGAGACTAACGAGACTAACTTGGGACGAACAAAGACAAACTTTAGTCTCATTCTAAGGTTTGTATAAGTTCGTCCCAATTTAGTCTAAGTTCGTCCCAAGTTAGTCTCTTTCTAAGGACGAACTTAGAGAAACCTTAGAATGAGACAAACGAGACTAACTAAGGATGAACTTAGATAAACTTTTGTCTCATTCTAAAGCTTGTATAAGTTCATCCCAAGTTAGTCTAAGTTCGTCCCAAGTTAGTCTCTTTCTAAGGACGAACGTAGATAAACCTTAGAATGAGACTAACAAGACTAACTTGGGACGAACAAAGACAAACTTTAGTCTCATTCTAAAGTTTGTATATGTTCGTCCCAAGTTAGTCTAAGTTCATCCCAAGTTAGTCTCTTTCTAAGGACGAACTTAGATAAATCTTAGAATGAGACTAACGAGACTAACTTGGGACGAACAAAGACAAACTTTAGTCTCATTCTAAGGTTTGTATAAGTTTGTCCCAAGTTAGTCTAAGTTCGTCCCAAGTTAGTCTCTTTCTAAGGACGAACTTAGACAAACCAAAGTGATACGGGGCGGAAGCGGGACTTCACGATGTAGGATTTGATGGAGGAGGATAGGTAGTGCAACTCGACGATTCTTGAAGCCAACCACTGCTTGTACAATGACCTGCAACAATTAATTGCCTAACCACACTCTAAGTTTCCAAACCACACAACCACGCACGAAGTTGGAAGCACAATTTGGTTGCCGTCGAACGACCGCTTATGCAATCTCACAAGGAAACTACAAGAGCAAGGGGGTAGAGAACTCTCTCTCAAATAAGATATAGCAATAGCTAAAATCTGAAATTTTGATGAATAAATTCCAAAATCTGAATGTGTTTCCAAAATACATGTAGATGAGGATTAATACTAAGAAATGAAAGTAAATGCATGTGTTGTGGACTTGTGCAGCCACCATGGGATCTTGAGTAGCCTCTTTTGAGCAATGAGCAGCCACCATGGAGTCTTGTGCATTCTCCTTTGATCCTTGTTCAGCCATAAGTGCCCATGATTGATCTTTGTGCAATACTATTAATAGCCATGCTTTCAATTTGTGCTTGGTTTGATGTGCTAAGGGAAAAGCATCAATTCTGGTCCTTTATTGCTTTCTTTCTTGCACTAAATGATGTTAGACTTCTCCCTTTGTTCTTCGTGCATGAGTCCTCCATAAGTGTCCCTTCTTTATGTCCATCCACTTTTGAGAATCTAAGTAATAGAAGCACACTAGATTTAGGCAGCATAAAGTTCTCATCAATTGTAGTATAACAATCAACTAGGAGTGAATTCACCTCATGTTGAATTTGTTTTGCTCAGTTCCTAGTCATTGGACCTTTGAAAGCTTCTTTCGTCGATGCATCAGCTTGTAGTTGTATAGGATTACTTGTAATAGTAGATGACCGACGAGGTGAGGCTAGTGTGTCCTCATCACTTAGAATGAGACTAACGAGACTAACTTGGGATGAACTTAGATAAACTTTAGTGTCATTCAAAGTTTGTATAAGTTTGTCCCAAATTATTCTAAGTTCGTCCCAATTTAGTCTCTTTCTAAGGACGAACTTAGATAAACCTTAGAATGACACTAACGAGAATAACTTGGGACGAACAAAGACAAACTTTAGTCTCATTCTAAGGTTTGTACAAGTTCGTCCCAAGTTAGTCTAAGTTCGTCCCAAGTTAGTCTCTTTCTAAGGACGAACTTAGACAATCCTGAGAATGAGACTAACGAGACTAACTTGGGACGAACAAGGACAAACTTTAGTCTCATTCTAAGGTTTGTATAAGTTTGTCCTAAGTTAGTCTAAGTTCGTCCCAAGTTAGTCTCTTTCTAAGGACGAACTTAGACAAACCTTAGAATGAGACTAACGAGGCTAACTTGGGACGAACAAAGACAAACTTTAGTCTCATTCTAAGGTTTGTATAAGTTCATCCCATGTTAGTCTAAGTTCGTCCCACGTTAGTCTCTTTCTAAGGACGAACTTAGATAAACCTTAGAATGAGACTAACGAGACTAACTTGGGACGAACTTAGATAAACTTTAGTCTCATTCTAAAGTTTGTATAAGTTCGTCCCAAGTTAGTCTCTTTCTAAGGATGAACTTAGATAAACCTTAGAATGAGACTAACGAGACTAACTTGGGACGAACAAAGATAAACTTTAGTCTCATTCTAAAGTTTGTATAAGTTCGTCCCAAGTTAGTCTAAGTTCGTCCCATGTTAGTCTCTTTCTAAGGACGAACTTAGATAAACCATAGAATGAGACTAACGAGACTAACTTGGGACGAACAAAGACAAACTTTAGTCTCATTCTAAGGTTTGTATAAGTTCGTCCCAGGTTAGTCTAAGTTCGTCCCAAGTTAGTCCCTTTCTAAGGACGAACTTTGACACACCTTAGAATGAGTCTAACGAGGCTAACTTGGGACGAACTTAGATAAATTTTAGTCTCATTCTAAAGTTTGTATAAGTTTGTCCCAAGTTAGTCTAAGTTCGTCCCACGTTAGTCTCTTTCTAAGGACGAACTTTGATAAACCTGAGAATGAGACTAACGAGACTAACTCGGGACGAACAAAGACAAACTTTAGTCTCATTCTAAGGTTTGTATAAGTTCATCCCAAGTTAGTCTAAGTTTGTCCCAAGTTAGTCTCTTTCTAAGCACGAACTTAGATAAACCATAGAATGAGACTAACGAGACTAACTTGGGACGAACAAAGACAAACTTTAGTCTCATTCTAAAGTTTGTATAAGTTCGTCCCAAGTTAGTCTAAGTTTGTCCCAAGTTAGTCTCTTTGTAAGGACAAACTTAGATAAACCTTAGAATGAGACTAACGAGACTAACTTGGCACGAACAAAGAAAAACTGTAGTCTCATTCTAAGGTTTGTATAAGTTCGTCCCAAGTTAGTCTAAGTTCGTCCCAAGTTAGCCTTTTTCTAAGGACGAACTTTGATAAACCTAAGAATGAGACTAACGAGACTAACTCGAGACGAACAAAGACAAACTTTAGTCTCATTCTAAGGTTTGTATAAGATCATCCCAAGTTCGTCTAAGTTCGTCCCAAGTTAGTCTCTTTCTAAGGACGAACTTAGATAAACCTTAGAATGAGACTAACGAGGCTAACTTGGGACGAACAAAGACAAACTTTAGTCTCATTCTAAAGTTTGTATAAGTTCGTCCCAAGTTAGTCTAAGTTCGTCCCAAGTTAGTCTCTTTCTAAGGACGAACTTAGATAAACCTTAAAATGAGACTAACGAGGCTAACTTGGGACGAACAAAGACAAACTTTAGTCTCATTCTAAGGTTTGTATAAGTTTGTCCCAAGTTAGTCTAAGTTCGTCCCAAGTTAGTCTCTTTCTAAGGACGAACTTAGCCAAACCTTAGTGATACGGGGCGGAAGCGGGACTTCACGATGTAGGATTTGATGGAGGAGGATAGGTAGTGCAACCCGACGATTCTTGAAGCCAACCACTGCTTGTACAATGACCTGCAACAAGTAATTGCCTAACCACACTCTAAGTTTCCAAACCACACAACCACGCACGAAGTTGGAAGCACAATTTGGTTGCCGTCGAACGACCGCTTATGCAATCTCACAAGGAAACTACAAGAGCAAGGGGGTAGAGAACTCTCTCTCAAATAAGATATAGCAATAGCTAAAATCTGAAATTTTGATGAATAAATTCCAAAATCTGAATGTGTTTCCAAAATACATGTAGATGAGGATTAATACTAAGAAATGAAAGTAAATGCATGTGTTGTGGACTTGTGCAGCCACCATGGGATCTTGAGTAGCCTCTTTTGAGCAATGAGCAGCCACCATGGAGTCTTGTGCATTCTCCTTTGATCCTTGTTCAGCCATAAGTGCCCATGATTGATCTTTGTGCAATACTATTAATAGCCATGCTTTCAATTTGTGCTTGGTTTGATGTGCTAAGGGAAAAGCATCAATTCTGGTCCTTTATTGCTTTCTTTCTTGCACTAAATGATGTTAGACTTCTCCCTTTGTTCTTCGTGCATGAGTCCTCCATAAGTGTCCCTTCTTTATGTCCATCCACTTTTGAGAATCTGATTAATAGAAGCACACTAGATTTAGGCAGCATAAAGTTCTCATCAATTGTAGTATAACAATCAACTAGGAGTGAATTCACCTCATGTTGAATTTGTTTTGCTCGGTTCCTAGTCATTGGACCTTTGAAAGCTTCTTTCGTCGATGCATCAGCTTGTAGTTGTATAGGATTACTTGTAATAGTAGATGACCGACGAGGTGAGGCTAGTGTGTCCTCATCATCCTCCCCCACTTCAAAATGAGTCGTCCTCGACTCTGATTCTTCTTCACCCAAGTAAGGTGACAAGTCAGCCACGTTGAAAGTAGGACTCATATTGAGAGGAGTAGGCCAATTCTTGATTTCCTCAACTTTTGATTCGTCAACCTCTATTCCTTGCCCAGAAACAACATGGCCAAGAAAAACAACCTGCCATTGTATCTCCTTTGTCTCTTCGGGGTTAGTGCAATCGGCTGGACGGTTTGGAAGTGAAGCTCCCGGAATGAGATCAATTTGATGCTCAATGCCACGCAAAGGAGGTAGTCCCGGTGGAATCTCCTCGGGAAAAACATCTTTATAATCCTGCAAGACATGAGCAAATGCACTAGGAAGAGATGTCAAGTCGTTAGTCGATACCAATGTGTCTTTGTACATCAGCACAAAGATCACTTGACTTGTGTTATTCCTCACATCTCTCAACTCAGATTTGGTGGCTAGCATGACGAAATTCTCTCACTCACTTTTTTGTTTCTCTCTCGTGTTTGTTTTGGGACACTCACTCACTATTTTGTGGTTTCCGCTCGTATGTTTTTTCTCTCCAACTCTCACACTCACTTTGTTTCCCTCGCTGGCTTTTTGCATATGTTCAGTCATAATTTGTTGCGGTGTCATAGGTTGGAGCACTAAATCCTTACCTTTCCACTTGATTGTGTAATGGTTTGTGCGTCCACAATGTTGCGCTGAAAGATCATATTGCCACGGCCTTCCCAAAAGTAAATGACACACCTTCATGGGTAGAACATCACACTCAACCGTGTCAATATAATCGCCAATCTTAAACTGAACTTTTACCTTGAGTGTAATCTTCATTTCTCCGCATTCACTTAACCATTGCACATGGTATGGGTGAGGATGTGGCAGCAACTTCAGCTCAAGCTTTTCACACATCTCTTTACTTGCAAGGTTTTGGCAACTTCCTCCATCAATTATTAGTTTCGCAACTTTGTCTTGAACTCTTGCTCTTGTTTGGAAAAGGTTGTGCCGTTGACGATTCTCTGAATCTTTCACTTGCACGCTGAGCACCTTGGTAACAACAAGTGAGGCACCTTGCTCATAATCACAATAATTGTGTTCTTCATCATCAAGAGTATCATTAGCAACTTCGTCTTCCAAATCACTTGCTGATTCATACTCTCCTTCCTCAGTGACGAGCATAGTACGGTTGTTTGGGCAGTCTTTGATCATATGACCACGTCCCTTACACTTGAAACACTCAATGTCTCTACTCTTGGATGTGGATCCAATGGAAGATGAACTAGATGACGCTGATTTGCCTTCCTCCCTTGAAGTTTCAGTTCCACCACTACGAGTGTTGGAACGATTGCCACCTACAGAGTTAGTGGTGATGCCTCGACCAACATTAAATTGCGGTACAAACTTACTTCCACTTGCTGTAGTCCGAGTAGTAAATGAGGTTGATTTGTTCAGCTTTGAGTCATCTTGCAATTGTCGTTCAGCCTTTGAAGCAAGATGCACCAACTCTATGACATTTCGGTAAGGTTGTAGCTCAACAATCCGTTTCACATTTGGGTTTAAACCATACAAAAATCGTGCCATGGACTGCTCTTCGTGTTCATGTATGTTGGCTCGAATCATGGCTTTCTCCATCTCCTTATGATACTCCTCAACAGATTGTTTCCCTTGCCTCAAATTCTGGAGTTTATCAAAGATGTCTCTTCGATAATGTCTTGGAATGAATCTCGCCCTCATCTCCCTTTTCATTTCTGCCCATGTAGAAATAGGCACTCCTCCTTCTTCTCGCTGAGATTGAACTTGCTCCCACCAGATTAGGGCATAATCTTCAAACTCAAGTGAAGCCATAGCAAGCTTCTTCTCTTCAGAATAAATATGCATGCGAAATATATTATCAACCTTTAACTCCCAAGTGAGATAAGCTTCCGGGTCAGATCCACCATCAAACTTTGGCATGGTAAATTTCAACTTGCCAAATCTCTCCTCATCACGTTGTTCGCGTCCATAGTTTCCTCGTCTACGAAACCCATCATTCCTATGCAATCCATAATAATCATCAGAATCATCATGATCGATATTACCTCTTCCGCATCCTCTTCCACGACCACGACCATCATATCGATGACCATCAGCCGCGTTATTCCTATGGCCAGCAGCTTGATTCCTTCGTCCTTGGGCATTACGGGCAGCAGTTCCATCATTTATGTCATCACGCTCATCACCATGCACACTAGCATCTCCGGGGACTTGACGAAGCTCTCGGACAATCTGAGCTACAAGATCAACTTGTATTGCTGCAAGATTTTGGGTTAGTTGTTGATTAACATTACCCATAAGTTGTTGAAGATCCTCGGACATTTTATCTTGCTTTTCCTCCAATGATTCAATGCTTGCTCTAAATTCTTGATGAAGATGATCACGTAAGGCATTGAAATGGAAATGTGTGATGGGCTGATTGAGTTGTTCAGCACCATCAATTTCATATTCATTCTCATCATCTGCCATGATTAGGTACACACAAAAGAAAGAAAGAGAAACAACTAAGAAAAAGAAGAAAGAAAGTGTATACGAAAACTCAACCTCACCTTCTCTTACCAACCGAAGCTCATGAAGATTCCAAGTGAGTGCAGATTTGTGTTCTACTTCGGTGATGATGGTTTGACCAAAAGAGTGATAATCAAGCGCATACAAGTCGAGAATCACACAAACAATGGCTGATTTTGGATGCACTACTCAATAGACTAGATGAAATCCCTACAAATTCAGCAACTCTTTTTTTTTGCTTTTTTTTTTTGCTTTTTTTTTGCTTTTTTTTTCTCTTTTTTTTTGCTTTTTTTTGCTGTTTTTTTTTTGACAGAATTGAAATCAACAAAACTACAAAGGGATAGATGGTACCAATGTAACAATGGCTCTGATTACCAAATGATACGGGGCGGAAGCGGGACTTCACGATGTAGGATTTGATGGAGGAGGATAGGTAGTGCAACCCGACGATTCTTGAAGCCAACCACTGCTTGTACAATGACCTGCAACAAGTAATTGCCTAACCACACTCTAAGTTTCCAAACCACACAACCACGCACGAAGTTGGAAGCACAATTTGGTTGCCGTCGAACGACCGCTTATGCAATCTCACAAGGAAACTACAAGAGCAAGGGGGTAGAGAACTCTCTCTCAAATAAGATATAGCAATAGCTAAAATCTGAAATTTTGATGAATAAATTCCAAAATCTGAATGTGTTTCCAAAATACATGTAGATGAGGATTAATACTAAGAAATGAAAGTAAATGCATGTGTTGTGGACTTGTGCAGCCACCATGGGATCTTGAGTAGCCTCTTTTGAGCAATGAGCAGCCACCATGGAGTCTTGTGCATTCTCCTTTGATCCTTGTTCAGCCATAAGTGCCCATGATTGATCTTTGTGCAATACTATTAATAGCCATGCTTTCAATTTGTGCTTGGTTTGATGTGCTAAGGGAAAAGCATCAATTCTGGTCCTTTATTGCTTTCTTTCTTGCACTAAATGATGTTAGACTTCTCCCTTTGTTCTTCGTGCATGAGTCCTCCATAAGTGTCCCTTCTTTATGTCCATCCACTTTTGAGAATCTGAGTAATAGAAGCACACTAGATTTAGGCAGCATAAAGTTCTCATCAATTGTAGTATAACAATCAACTAGGAGTGAATTCACCTCATGTTGAATTTGTTTTGCTCGGTTCCTAGTCATTGGACCTTTGAAAGCTTCTTTCGTCGATGCATCAGCTTGTAGTTGTATAGGATTACTTGTAATAGTAGATGACCGACGAGGTGAGGCTAGTGTGTCCTCATCACTTAGAATGAGACTAACGAGACTAACTTGGGATGAACTTAGATAAACTTTAGTGTCATTCAAAGTTTGTATAAGTTTGTCCCAAGTTATTCTAAGTTCGTCCCAATTTAGTCTCTTTCTAAGGACGAACTTAGATAAACCTTAGAATGACACTAACGAGACTAACTTGGGACGAACAAAGACAAACTTTAGTCTCATTCTAAGGTTTGTACAAGTTCGGCCCAAGTTAGTCTAAGTTCGTCCCAAGTTAGTCTCTTTCTAAGGACGAACTTAGACAATCCTGAGAATGAGACTAACGAGACTAACTTGGGACGAACAAGGACAAACTTTAGTCTCATTCTAAGGTTTGTATAAGTTTGTCCCAAGTTAGTCTAAGTTCGTCCCAAGTTAGTCTCTTTCTAAGGACGAACTTAGACAAACCTTAGAATGAGACTAACGAGGCTAACTTGGGACGAACAAAGACAAACTTTAGTCTCATTCTAAGGTTTGTATAAGTTCATCCCATGTTAGTCTAAGTTCGTCCCACGTTAGTCTCTTTCTAAGGACGAACTTAGATAAACCTTAGAATGAGACTAACGAGACTAACTTGGGACGAACTTAGATAAACTTTAGTCTCATTCTAAAGTTTGTATAAGTTTGTCCCAAGTTAGTCTCTTTCTAAGGATGAACTTAGATAAACCTTAGAATGAGACTAACGAGACTAACTTGGGACGAACAAAGATAAACTTTAGTCTCATTCTAAAGTTTGTATAAGTTCGTCCCAAGTTAGTCTAAGTTCGTCCCATGTTAGTCTCTTTCTAAGGACGAACTTAGATAAACCTTAGAATGAGACTAACGAGACTAACTTGGGACGAACAAAGACAAACTTTAGTCTCATTCTAAGGTTTGTATAAGTTCGTCCCAGGTTAGTCTAAGTTCGTCCCAAGTTAGTCCCTTTCTAAGGACGAACTTTGACAAACCTTAGAATGAGTCTAACGAGGCTAACTTGGGACGAACTTAGATAAATTTTAGGCTCATTCTAAAGTTTGTATAAGTTTGTCCCAAGTTAGTCTAAGTTCGTCCCAGGTTAGTCTCTTTCTAAGGACGAACTTTGATAAACCTGAGAATGAGACTAACGAGACTAACTCGGGACGAACAAAGACAAACTTTAGTCTCATTCTAAGGTTTGTATAAGTTCATCCCAAGTTAGTCTAAGTTTGTCCCAAGTTAGTCTCTTTCTAAGCACGAACTTAGATAAACCATAGAATGAGACTAACGAGACTAACTTGGGACGAACAAAGACAAACTTTAGTCTCATTCTAAAGTTTGTATAAGTTCGTCCCAAGTTAGTCTAAGTTTGTCCCAAGTTAGTCTCTTTCTAAGGACAAACTTTGATAAACCTTAGAATGAGACTAACGAGACTAACTTGGCACGAACAAAGACAAACTTTAGTCTCATTCTAAGGTTTGTATAAGTTCGTCCCAAGTTAGCCTTTTTCTAAGGACGAACTTTGATAAACCTAAGAATGAGACTAACGAGACTAACTCGAGACGAACAAAGACAAACTTTAGTCTCATTCTAAGGTTTGTTTAAGTTCATCCCAAGTTAGTCTAAGTTCGTCCCAAGTTAGTCTCTTTCTAAGGACGAACTTAGATAAACCTTAGAATGAGACTAACGAGGCTAACTTGGGACGAACAAAGACAAACTTTAGTCTCATTCTAAAGTTTGTATAAGTTCGTCCCAAGTTAGTCTAAGTTCGTCCCAAGTTAGTCTCTTTCTAAGGATGAACTTAGATAAACCTTAGAATGAGACTAACGAGACTAACTTGGGACGAACAAAGACAAACTTTAGTCTCATTCTAAGGGTTGTATAAGTTCGTCCCAAGTTTGTTAAAGTTCATCCCAAGATAGCCTCTTTCTAAGGAAGAACGTAGATAAACCTTAGAATGAGACTAACGAGACTAACTTGGGACAAACAAAGACAAACTTTAGTCTCATTCTAAAGTTTGTATAAGTTCGTCCCAAGTTAGTCTAAGTTCGTCCCAAGTTAGTCTCTTTCTAAGGACGAACTTAGATAAACCTTAGAATGAGACTAACGAGACTAACTTGGGACGAACAAAGACAAACTTTAGTCTCATTCTAAGATTTGTATAAGTTCGTCCCAAGTTAGTCTAAGTTCATCCCAAGTTAGTCTCTTTCTAAGGATGAACTTAGACAAACCTTAGAATGAGACTAACGAGACTAACTTGGGATGAACTTAGATAAACTTCAGTGTCATTCAAAGTTTGTATAAGTTTGTCCTAAGTTATTCTAAGTTCGTCCCAAGTTAGTCTCTTTCTAAGGACAAACTTAGATAAACCTTAGAATGAGACTAACGAGACTAATCTGGGACGAACAAAGACAAACTTTAGTCTCATTCTAAGGTTTGTACAAGTTCGTCCCAAGTTTGTCTAAGTTCGTCCCATGTTAGTCTCTTTCTAAGGACGAAATTAGTCAAACCTTAGAATGAGACTAACGAGACTAACTTGGGACGAACAAAGACAAACTTTAGTCTCATTCTAAAGTTTGTATAAGTTCGTCCCAAGTTAGTCTAGGTTCGTCCCAAGTTAGTCTCTTTCTAAGGACGAACTTAGATCAACCTTAGAATGAGACTAACGAGACTAACTTGGGACGAACAAAGACAAACTTTAGTCTCATTCTAAAGTTTGTATAAGTTCGTCCCAAGTTAGTCTAAGTTCGTCCCAAGTTAGTCTCTTTCTAAGGATGAACTTAGATAAACCTTAGAATGAGACTAACGAGACTAACTTGGGACGAACAAAGACAAACTTTAGTCTCATTCTAAGGGTTGTATAAGTTCGTCCCAAGTTAGTCTAAGTTCGTCCCAAGATAGCCCCTTTCTAAGGACGAACGTAGATAAACCTTAGAATGAGACTAACGAGACTAACTTGGGACGAACAAAGATAAACTTTAGTCTCATTCTAAAGTTTGTATAAGTTTGTCCCAAGTTAGTCTAAGTTCGTCCCATGTTAGTCTCTTTCTAAGGACGAACTTAGATAAACCTTAGAATGAGACTAACGAGACTAACTTGGGACGAACAAAGACAAACTTTAGTCTCATTCTAAGGTTTGTAGAAGTTCATCCCAAGTTAGTCTAAGTTCGTCCCAAGTTAGTCTCTTTCTAAGGACGAACTTAGACAAACCTTAGAATGAGACTAACGAGACTAACTTGGGACGAACAAGGACAAACTATAGTCTCATTCTAAGGTTTGTATAAGTTCGTCCCAAGTTTGTCTCTTTCTAAGGACGAACGTAGATAAACCTTAGAATGAGACTAACGAGACTAACTTGGGACGAACAAAGACAAACTTTAGTCTCATTCTAAAGTTTGTATAAGTTCGTCCCAAGTTAGTCTAAGTTCATCCCAAGTTAGTCTCTTTCTAAGGACGAACTTAGATAAACCTTAGAATGAGACTAACGAGACTAACTTGGGACGAACAAAGAAAACTTTAGTCTCATTCTAAGGTTTGTATAAGTTCGTCCCAATTTAGTCTAAGTTCGTCCCAAGTTAGTCTCTTTCTAAGGACGAACTTAGAGAAACCTTAGAATGAGACAAACGAGACTAACTAAGGATGAACTTAGATAAACTTTAGTCTCATTCTAAAGTTTGTATAAGTTCGTCCCAAGTTAGTCTAAGTTCGTCCCAAGTTAGTCTCTTTCTAAGGATGAACGTAGATAAACCTTAGAATGAGACTAACAAGACTAACTTGGGACGAACAAAGACAAACTTTAGTCTCATTCTAAAGTTTGTATATGTTCGTCCCAAGTTAGTCTAAGTTCATCCCAAGTTAGTCTCTTTCTAAGGACGAACTTAGATAAATCTTAGAATGAGACTAACGAGACTAACTTGGGACGAACAAAGACAAACTTTAGTCTCTTTCTAAGGTTTGTATAAGTTTGTCCCATGTTAGTCTAAGTTCGTCCCAAGTTAGTCTCTTTCTAAGGACGAACTTAGACAAACCTTAGAATGAGACTAACGAGACTAACTTGGGATGAACTTAGATAAACTTTAGTGTCATTCAAAGTTTGTATAAGTTTGTCCCAAGTTATTCTAAGTTCGTCCCAATTTAGTCTCTTTCTAAGGACGAACTTAGATAAACCTTAGAATGACACTAACGAGACTAACTTGGGACGAACAAAGACAAACTTTAGTCTCATTCTAAGGTTTGTACAAGTTCGTCCCAAGTTAGTCTAAGTTCGTCCCAAGTTAGTCTCTTTCTAAGGACGAACTTAGACAATCCTGAGAATGAGACTAACGAGACTAACTTGGGACGAACAAGGACAAACTTTAGTCTCATTCTAAGGTTTGTATAAGTTTGTCCCAAGTTAGTCTAAGTTCGTCCCAAGTTAGTCTCTTTCTAAGGACGAACTTAGACAAACCTTAGAATGAGACTAACGAGGCTAACTTGGGACGAACAAAGACAAACTTTAGTCTCATTCTAAGGTTTGTATAAGTTCGTCCCATGTTAGTCTAAGTTCGTCCCACGTTAGTCTCTTTCTAAGGACGAACTTAGATAAACCTTAGAATGAGACTAACGAGACTAACTTGGGACGAACTTAGATAAACTTTAGTCTCATTCTAAAGTTTGTATAAGTTCGTCCCAAGTTAGTCTCTTTCTAAGGATGAACTTAGATAAACCTTAGAATGAGACTAACGAGACTAACTTGGGACGAACAATAATAAACTTTATTCTCATTCTAAAGTTTGTATAAGTTCGTCCCAAGTTAGTCTAAGTTCGTCCCATGTTAGTCTCTTTCTCAGGACAAACTTAGATAAACCTTAGAATGAGACTAACGAGACTAACTTGGGACGAACAAAGACAAACTTTAGTCTCATTCTAAGGTTTGTATAAGTTCGTCCCAGGTTAGTCTAAGTTCGTCCCAAGTTAGTCCCTTTCTAAGGACGAACTTTGACAAACCTTAGAATGAGTCTAACGAGGCTAACTTGGGACGAACTTAGATAAATTTTAGGCTCATTCTAAAGTTTGTATAAGTTTGTCCCAAGTTAGTCTAAGTTCGTCCCACGTTAGTCTCTTTCTAAGGACGAACTTTGATAAACCTGAGAATGAGACTAACGAGACTAACTCGGGACGAACAATGACAAACTTTAGTCTCATTCTAAGGTTTGTATAAGTTCATCCCAAGTTAGTCTAAGTTTGTCCCAAGTTAGTCTCTTTCTAAGGACGAACTTAGATAAACCATAGAATGAGACTAACGAGACTAACTTGGGACGAACAAAGACAAACTTTAGTCTCATTCTAAAGTTTGTATAAGTTCGTCCCAAGTTAGTCTAAGTTTGTCCCAAGTTAGTCTCTTTCTAAGGACTAACTTAGATAAACCTTAGAATGAGACTAACGAGACTAACTTGGCACGAACAAAGACAAACTTTAGTATCATTCTAAGGTTTGTATAAGTTCGTCCCAAGTTAGTCTAAGTTCGTCCCAAGTTAGCCTTTTTCTAAGGACGAACTTTGATAAACCTTAGAATGAGACTAACGAGGCTAACTTGGGACGAACAAAGACAAACTTTAGTATCATTCTAAAGTTTGTATAAGTTCGTCCCAAGTTAGTCTAAGTTCGTCCCAAGTTAGTCTCTTTCTAAGGATGAACTTAGATAAACCTTAGAATGAGACTAACGAGACTAACTTGGGACGAACAAAGACAAACTTTAGTCTCATTCTAAGGGTTGTATAAGTTCGTCCCAAGTTTGTCAAAGTTCATCCCAAGATAGCCTCTTTCTAAGGAAGAACGTAGATAAACCATAGAATGAGACTAACGAGACTAACTTGGGACGAACAAAGACAAACTTTAGTCTCATTCTAAAGTTTGTATAAGTTCGTCCCAAGTTAGTCTAAGTTCGTCCCAAGTTAGTCTCTTTCTAAGGACGAACTTAGATAAACCTTAGAATGAGACTAACGAGACTAACTTGGGACGAACAAAGACAAACTTTAGTCTCATTCTAAGGTTTGTATAAGTTCGTCCCAAGTTAGTCTAAGTTCATCCCAAGTTAGTCTCTTTCTAAGGATGAACTTAGACAAACCTTTGAATGAGACTAACGAGACTAACTTGGGATGAACTTAGATAAACTTCAGTGTCATTCAAAGTTTGTATAAGTTTGTCCTAAGTTATTCTAAGTTCGTCCCAAGTTAGTCTCTTTCTAAGGACAAACTTAGATAAACCTTAGAATGAGACTAACGAGACTAATCTGGGACGAACAAAGACAAACTTTAGTCTCATTCTAAGGTTTGTACAAGTTCGTCCCAAGTTTGTCTAAGTTCGTCCCATGTTAGTCTCTTTCTAAGGACGAAATTAGTCAAACCTTAGAATGAGACTAACGAGACTAACTTGGGACGAACAAAGACAAACTTTAGTCTCATTCTAAAGTTTGTATAAGTTCGTCCCAAGTTAGTCTAGGTTCGTCCCAAGTTAGTCTCTTTCTAAGGACGAACTTAGATAAACCTTAGAATGAGACTAATGAGACTAACTTGGGACAAACAAAGACAAACTTTAGTCTCATTCTAAGGTTTGTATAAGTTCGTCCCAAGTTAGTCTAAGTTCGTCCCAAGTTAGTCTTTTTCTAAGGACGAACTTTGATAAACCTTAGAATGAGACTAACGAGACTAACTTGGGACGAACAAAGACAAACTTTAGTCTCATTCTAAGGTTTGTATAAGTTCATCCCAAGTTAGTCAAAGTTCGTCCCAAGTTAGTCTCTTTCTAAGGACGAACTTAGATAAACCTTAGAATGAGACTAACGAGACTAACATGGGACGAACAAAGACAAACTTTAGTCTCATTCTAAAGTTTGTATAAGTTCGTCCCAAGTTAGTCTAAGTTCGTCCCAAGTTAGTCTCTTTCTAAGGATGAACTTAGATAAACCATAGAATGAGACTAACGAGACTAACTTGGGACGAACAAAGACAAACTTTAGTCTCATTCTAAGGGTAGTATAAGTTCGTCCCAAGTTCGTCTAAGTTCGTCCCAAGATAGCCCCTTTCTAAGGACGAACGTAGATAAACCTTAGAATGAGACTAACGAGACTAACTTGGGACGAACAAAGATAAACTTTAGTCTTATTCTAAAGTTTGTATAAGTTCGTCCCAAGTTAGTCTAAGTTCGTCCCATGTTAGTCTCTTTCTAAGGACGAACTTAGATAAACCTTAGAATGAGACTAACGAGACTAACTTGGGACGAACAAAGACAAACTTTAGTCTCATTCTAAGGTTTGTATAAGTTCGTCCCAAGTTAGTCTAAGTTCGTCCCAAGTTAGTCTCTTTCTAAGGACGAACTTAGACAAACCTTAGAATGAGACTAACGAGACTAACTTGGGATGAACTTAGATAAACTTTAGTGTCATTCAAAGTTTGTATAAGTTTGTCCCAAGTTATTCTAAGTTCGTCCCAATTAAGTCTCTTTCTAAGGACGAACTTAGATAAACCTTAGAATGACACTAACGAGACTAACTTGGGACGAACAAAGACAAACTTTAGTCTCATTCTAAGGTTTGTACAAGTTCGTCCCAAGTTAGTCTAAGTTCGTCCCAAGTTAGTCTCTTTCTAAGGACGAACTTAGACAAACCTGAGAATGAGACTAACGAGACTAACTTGGGACGAACAAGGACAAACATTAGTCTCATTCTAAGGTTTGTATAAGTTTGTCCCAAGTTAGTCTAAGTTCGTCCCAAGTTAGTCTCTTTCTAAGGACGAACTTAGACAAACCTTAGAATGAGACTAACGGGACTAACTTGGGACGAACAAAGACAAACTTTAGTCTCATTCTAAGGTTTGTATAAGTTCGTCCCAGGTTAGTCTAGGTTCGTCCCAAGTTAGTCCCTTTCTAAGGACGAACTTAGACAAACCTTAGAATGAGTCTAACGAGGCTAACTTGGGACGAACTTAGATAACTTTTACGCTCATTCTAAAGTTTGTATAAGTTCGTCCCAAGTTAGTCTATGTTCGTCCCAAGTTAGTCTCTTTCTAAGGACGAACTTAGACAAACCTTAGAATGAGACTAACGAGACTAACTTGGGATGAACTTAGATAAACTTTAGTGTCATTCAAAGTTTGTATAAGTTTGTCCCAAGTTATTCTAAGTTCGTCCCAATTAAGTCTCTTTCTAAGGACGAACTTAGATAAACCTTAGAATGACACTAACGAGACTAACTTGGGACGAACAAAGACAAACTTTAGTCTCATTCTAAGGTTTGTAAAAGTTCATCCCAAGTTAGTCTAAGTTCGTCCCAAGTTAGTCTCTTTCTAAGGACGAACTTAGATAAACCTTAGAATGAGACTAACGAGACTAACTTGGGACGAACAAAGACAAACTTTAGTCTCATTCTAAAGTTTGTATAAGTTCGTCCCAAGTTAGTCTAAGTTCGTCCCAAGTTAGTCTCTTTCTAAGGACGAACTTAGATAAACCTTAGAATGAGACTAACGAGACTAACTTGGGACGAACAAAGACAAACTTTAGTCTCATTCTAAGGTTTGTATAAGTTCGTCCCAAGTTAGTCTAAGTTCGTCCCAAGTTAGTCTTTTTCTAAGGACGAACTTTTATAAACCTTAGAATGAGACTAACGAGACTAACTTGGGACGAACAAAGACAAACTTTAGTCTCATTCTAAGGTTTGTATAAGTTCATCCCAAGTTAGTCAAAGTTCGTCCCAAGTTAGTCTCTTTCTAAGGACGAACTTAGATAAACCTTAGAATGAGACTAACGAGACTAGCTTGGGACGAACAAAGACAAACTTTAGTCTCATTCTAAGGTTTGTATAAGTTCATCCCAAGTTAGTCTAAGTTCGTCCCAAGTTAGTCTCTTTCTAAGGACGAACTTAGATAAACCTTAGAATGAGACTAACGAGACTAACTTGGGACGAACAAAGACAAACTTTAGTCTCATTCTAAGGTTTGTATAAGTTCGTCCCAGGTTAGTCTAGGTTCGTCCCAAGTTAGTCCCTTTCTAAGGACGAACTTAGACAAACCTTAGAATGAGTCTAACGAGGCTAACTTGGGACGAACTTAGATAACTTTTACGCTCATTCTAAAGTTTGTATAAGTTCGTCCCAAGTTAGTGTAAGTTCGTCCCACGTTAGTCTCTTTCTAAGGACGAACTTTGATAAACCTGAGAATGAGACTAACGAGACTAACTTGGGACGAACAAAGACAAACTTTAGTCTCATTCTAAGGTTTGTAAAAGTTCATCCCAAGTTAGTCTAAGTTCGTCCCAAGTTAGTCTCTTTCTAAGGACGAACTTAGATAAACCTTAGAATGAGACTAACGAGACTAGCTTGGGACGAACAAAGACAAACTTTAGTCTCATTCTAAGGTTTGTATAAGTTCATCCCAAGTTAGTCTAAGTTTGTCCCAAGTTAGTCTCTTTCTAAGGACGAACTTAGATAAACCTTAGAATGAGACTAACGAGACTAGCTTGGGACGAACAAAGACAAACTTTAGTCTCATTCTAAGGTTTGTATAAGTTCATCCCAAGTTAGTCTAAGTTCGTCCCAAGTTAGTCTCTTTCTAAGGACGAACTTAGATAAACCTTAGAATGAGACTAACGAGACTAACTTGGGACGAACAAAGACAAACTTTAGTCTCATTCTAAGGTTTGTATAAGTTCGTCCCAGGTTAGTCTAGGTTCGTCCCAAGTTAGTCCCTTTCTAAGGACGAACTTAGACAAACCTTAGAATGAGTCTAACGAGGCTAACTTGGGACGAACTTAGATAACTTTTACGCTCATTCTAAAGTTTGTATAAGTTCGTCCCAAGTTAGTGTAAATTCGTCCCACGTTAGTCTCTTTCTAAGGACGAACTTTGATAAACCTGAGAATGAGACTAACGAGACTAACTTGGGACGAACAAAGACAAACTTTAGTCTCATTCTAAGGTTTGTAAAAGTTCATCCCAAGTTAGTCTAAGTTCGTCCCAAGTTAGTCTCTTTCTAAGGACGAACTTAGATAAACCTTAGAATGAGACTAACGAGACTAGCTTGGGACGAACAAAGACAAACTTTAGTCTCATTCTAAGGTTTGTATAAGTTCATCCCAAGTTAGTCTAAGTTTGTCCCAAGTTAGTCTCTTTCGAAGGACGAACTTAGATAAACCTTAGAATGAGACTAACGAGACTAGCTTGGGACGAACAAAGACAAACTTTAGTCTCATTCTAAGGTTTGTATAAGTTCATCCCAAGTTAGTCTAAGTTCGTCCCAAGTTAGTCACTTTCTAAGGACGAACTTAGATAAACCTTAGAATGAGACTAACGAGACTAACTTGGGACGAACAAAGACAAACTTTAGTCTCATTCTAAGGTTTGTATAAGTTCGTCCCAAGTTAGTCTAAGTTCATCCCAAGTTAGTCCCTTTCTAAGGACGAAAGTAGATAAACCTTAGAATGAGACTAACGAGACTAACTTGGGACGAACAAAGACAAACTTTAGTCTCATTCTAAAGTTTGTATAAGTTCATCCCAAGTTAGTCTAAGTTCGTCCCAAGTTAGTCTCTTTCTAAGGACGAACTTAGATAAACCTTAGAATGAGACTAACGATACTAACTTGGGACGAACAAAGACAAACTTTAGTCTGATTCTAAGGTTTGTATAAGTTCGTCCCAATTTAGTCTAAGTTCGTCCCAAGTTAGTCTCTTTCTAAGGACGAACTTAGACAAACCTTAGAATGAGACTAACGAGACTAACTGGGGATGAACTTAGATAAACTTTAGTCTCATTCTAAAGTTTGTATAAGTTCGTCCCAAGTTAGTCTAAGTTCGTCCCAAGTTATTTTCTTTCTAAGGACGAACGTAGATAATCCTTAGAATGAGACTAACGAGACTAACTTGGGACGACCAAAGACAAACTTTAGTCTCATTCTAAAGTTTGTATAAGTTTGTCCCATGTTAGTCTAAGTTCGTCCCAAGTTAGTCTCTTTCTAAGGACGAACTTAGATAAATCTTAGAATGAGACTAACGAGACTAACTTGGGACGAACAAAGACAAACTTTAGTCTCATTCTAAGGTTTGTATAAGTTCGTCCCAAGTTAGTCTAAGTTCATCCCAAGTTAGTCTCTTTCTAATGACGAACTTAGACAAACCTTAGAATGAGACTAACGAGACTAACTTGGGACGAACTTAGATAAACTTTAGTCTTATTCTAAAGTTTGTATAAGTTCGTCTCAAGTTAGTCTAAGTTCGTCCCAAGTTAGTCTCTTTCTAGGGACGAACTTAGATAAACCTTAGAATGAGACTAACGAGACTAGCTTGGGACGAACAAAGACAAACTTTAGTCTCATTCTAAGGTTTGTATAAGTTCATCCCAAGTTAGTCTAAGTTCGTCCCAAGTTAGTCTCTTTCTAAGGACGAACTTAGATAAACCTTAGAATGAGACTAACGAGACTAGCTTGGGACGAACAAAGACAAACTTTAGTCTCATTCTAAGGTTTGTATAAGTTCATCCCAAGTTAGTCTAAGTTTGTCCCAAGTTAGTCTCTTTCTAAGGACGAACTTAGATAAACCTTAGAATGAGACTAACGAGACTAGCTTGGGACGAACAAAGACAAACTTTAGTCTCATTCTAAGGTTTGTATAAGTTCATCCCAAGTTAGTCTAAGTTCGTCCCAAGTTAGTCTCTTTCTAAGGACGAACTTAGATAAACCTTAGAATGAGACTAACGAGACTAACTTGGGACGAACAAAGACAAACTTTAGTCTCATTCTAAGGTTTGTATAAGTTCGTCCCAAGTTAGTCTAAGTTCATCCCAAGTTAGTCCCTTTCTAAGGACGAAAGTAGATAAACCTTAGAATGAGACTAACGAGACTAACTTGGGACGAACAAAGACAAACTTTAGTCTCATTCTAAAGTTTGTATAAGTTCATCCCAAGTTAGTCTAAGTTCGTCCCAAGTTAGTCTCTTTCTAAGGACGAACTTAGATAAACCTTAGAATGAGACTAACGAGACTAACTTGGGACGAACAAAGACAAACTTTAGTCTGATTCTAAGGTTTGTATAAGTTCGTCCCAATTTAGCCTAAGTTCGTCCCAAGTTAGTCTCTTTCTAAGGACGAACTTAGACAAACCTTAGAATGAGACTAACGAGACTAACTGGGGATGAACTTAGATAAACTTTAGTCTCATTCTAAAGTTTGTATAAGTTCGTCCCAAGTTAGTCTAAGTTCGTCCCAAGTTATTTTCTTTCTAAGGACGAACGTAGATAATCCTTAGAATGAGACTAACGAGACTAACTTGGGACGACCAAAGACAAACTTTAGTCTCATTCTAAAGTTTGTATAAGTTCGTCCCATGTTAGTCTAAGTTTGTCCCAAGTTAGTCTCTTTCTAAGGACGAACTTAGATAAATCTTAGAATGAGACTAACGAGACTAACTTGGGACGAACAAAGACAAACTTTAGTCTCATTCTAAGGTTTGTATAAGTTCGTCCCAAGTTAGTCTAAGTTCATCCCAAGTTAGTCTCTTTCTAATGACGAACTTAGACAAACCTTAGAATGAGACTAACGAGACTAACTTGGGACGAACTTAGATAAACTTTAGTCTTATTCTAAAGTTTGTATAAGTTCGTCCCAAGTTAGTCTAAGTTCGTCCCAAGTTAGTCTCTTTCTAAGGACGAACTTAGATAAACCTTAGAATGAGACTATCGAGACTAGCTTGGGACGAACAAAGACAAACATTAGTCTCATTCAAAGGTTTGTATAAGTTCATCCCAAGTTAGTATAAGGTCGTCCCAAGTTAGTCTCTTTCTAAGGACGAACTTAGATAAACCTTAGACTGAGACTAACTTGGGACGAACTTAGATAAACTTTAGTCTCATTCTAAAGTTTGTATAAGTTCGTCCCAAGTCAGTCTCTTTCTAAGGACGAACTTAGATAAACCTTAGAATGAGACTAACGAGGCTAACTTGGGACGAACAAAGACAAACTTTAGTCTCATTCTAAAGTTTGTATAAGTTCGTCCCAAGTTAGTCTAAGTTCGTCCCAAGTTAGTCTCTTTCTAAGGACGAACTTAGATAAATCTTAGAATGAGACTAACGAGACTAACTTGGGACGAACAAAGACAAACTTTAGTCTCATTGTAAGGTTTGTATAAGTTCGTCCCAAGTTAGTCTAAGTTCATCCCAAGTTAGTCTAAGTTCATCCCAAGTTAGTCTCTTTCTAAGGACGAACTTAGACAAACCTTAGAATGAGACTAACGAGACTAACTTGGGAGGAACTTAGATAAACTTTGGTCTCATTCTAAAGTTTGTATAAGTCCGTCCCAAGTTAGTCTAAGTTCGTCCCAAGTTAGCATCTTTCTAAGGACGAACTTAGATAACCCTTAGAATGAGACTAACGAGACTAACTTGGGACGAACAAAGACAAACTTTAGTCTCATTCTAAGGTTTGTATAAGTTCATCCCAAGTTAGTCTAAGTTCGTCCCAAGTTAGTCTCTTTCTAAGGATGAACTTAGACAAACCTTAGAATGAGACTAACGAGACTAACTTGGGACGAACAAAGACAAACTTGTGTCTCATTCTAAAGTTTGTATAAGTTCGTCCCAAGTTAGTCTAAGTACGTCCCAAGTTAGTCTCTTTCTAAGGACGAACTTAGATAAACCTTAGAATGAGACTAACGAGACTAACTTGGGACGAACTTAGATAAACTTTAGTGTCATTCAAAGTTTGTATAAGTTCGTCCCAAGTTAGTCTCTTTCTAAGGACGAACTTAGATAAACCTTAGAATGAGAGTAACGAGACTAACTTGGGACGAACAAAGACAAATTTTAGTCTCATTCTAAGGTTTGTATAATTCCATCCCAAGTTAGTCTAAGTTCGTCCCAAGTTAGTCTCTTTCTAAGGACGAACGTAGATATACCTTAGAATGAGACTAACGAGACTAATCTGGGACGAACAAAGACAAACTTTAGTCTCATTCTAAGGTTTGTATAATTCCATCCCATGTTATTCTAAGTTCGTCCCAAGTTAGTCTCTTTCTAAGGACAAACTTAGATAAACCTTAGAATGAGACTAACGAGACTAATCTGGGACGAACAAAGACAAACTTTAGTCTCATTCTAAGGTTTTTACAAGTTCGTCCCAAGTTTGTCTAAGTTCGTCCCATGTTAGTCTCTTTCTAAGGACGAAATTAGACAAACCTTAGAATGAGACTAACGAGACTAACTTGGGACGAACAAAGACAAACTTTAGTCTCATTCTAAGGTTTGTATAAGTTCGTCCCAGGTTAGTCTAAGTTCGTCCCAAGTTAGTCCCTTTCTAAGGACGAACTTAGACAAACCTTAGAATGAGTCTAACGAGGCTAACTTGGGACGAACTTAGATAAATTTTAGGCTCATTCTAAAGTTTGAATAAGTTCGTCCCAAGTTAGTGTAAGTTCGTCCCACGTTAGTCTCTTTCTAAGGACGAACTTTGATAAACCTGAGAATGAGACTAACGAGACTAACTTGGGACGAACAAAGACAAACTTTAGTCTCATTCTAAGGTTTGTAAAAGTTCATCCCAAGTTAGTCTAAGTTCGTCCCAAGTTAGTCTCTTTCTAAGGACGAACTTAGATAAACCTTAGAATGAGACTAACGAGACTAGCTTGGGACGAACAAAGACAAACTTTAGTCTCATTCTAAGGTTTGTATAAGTTCATCCCAAGTTAGTCTAAGTTTGTCCCAAGTTAGTCTCTTTCGAAGGACGAACTTAGATAAACCTTAGAATGAGACTAACGAGACTAGCTTGGGACGAACAAAGACAAACTTTAGTCTCATTCTAAGGTTTGTATAAGTTCATCCCAAGTTAGTCTAAGTTCGTCCCAAGTTAGTCACTTTCTAAGGACGAACTTAGATAAACCTTAGAATGAGACTAACGAGACTAACTTGGGACGAACAAAGACAAACTTTAGTCTCATTCTAAGGTTTGTATAAGTTCGTCCCAAGTTAGTCTAAGTTCATCCCAAGTTAGTCCCTTTCTAAGGACGAAAGTAGATAAACCTTAGAATGAGACTAACGAGACTAACTTGGGACGAACAAAGACAAACTTTAGTCTCATTCTAAAGTTTGTATAAGTTCATCCCAAGTTAGTCTAAGTTCGTCCCAAGTTAGTCTCTTTCTAAGGACGAACTTAGATAAACCTTAGAATGAGACTAACGATACTAACTTGGGACGAACAAAGACAAACTTTAGTCTGATTCTAAGGTTTGTATAAGTTCGTCCCAATTTAGTCTAAGTTCGTCCCAAGTTAGTCTCTTTCTAAGGACGAACTTAGACAAACCTTAGAATGAGACTAACGAGACTAACTGGGGATGAACTTAGATAAACCTTAGAATGAGACTAACGAGACTAGCTTGGGACGAACAAAGACAAACTTTAGTCTCATTCTAAGGTTTGTATAAGTTCATCCCAAGTTAGTCTAAGTTCGTCCCAAGTTAGTCTCTTTCTAAGGACGAACTTAGATAAACCTTAGAATGAGACTAACGAGACTAACTTGGGACGAACAAAGACAAACTTTAGTCTCATTCTAAGGTTTGTATAAGTTCGTCCCAGGTTAGTCTAGGTTCGTCCCAAGTTAGTCCCTTTCTAAGGACGAACTTAGACAAACCTTAGAATGAGTCTAACGAGGCTAACTTGGGACGAACTTAGATAACTTTTACGCTCATTCTAAAGTTTGTATAAGTTCGTCCCAAGTTAGTGTAAATTCGTCCCACGTTAGTCTCTTTCTAAGGACGAACTTTGATAAACCTGAGAATGAGACTAACGAGACTAACTTGGGACGAACAAAGACAAACTTTAGTCTCATTCTAAGGTTTGTAAAAGTTCATCCCAAGTTAGTCTAAGTTCGTCCCAAGTTAGTCTCTTTCTAAGGACGAACTTAGATAAACCTTAGAATGAGACTAACGAGACTAGCTTGGGACGAACAAAGACAAACTTTAGTCTCATTCTAAGGTTTGTATAAGTTCATCCCAAGTTAGTCTAAGTTTGTCCCAAGTTAGTCTCTTTCGAAGGACGAACTTAGATAAACCTTAGAATGAGACTAACGAGACTAGCTTGGGACGAACAAAGACAAACTTTAGTCTCATTCTAAGGTTTGTATAAGTTCATCCCAAGTTAGTCTAAGTTCGTCCCAAGTTAGTCACTTTCTAAGGACGAACTTAGATAAACCTTAGAATGAGACTAACGAGACTAACTTGGGACGAACAAAGACAAACTTTAGTCTCATTCTAAGGTTTGTATAAGTTCGTCCCAAGTTAGTCTAAGTTCATCCCAAGTTAGTCCCTTTCTAAGGACGAAAGTAGATAAACCTTAGAATGAGACTAACGAGACTAACTTGGGACGAACAAAGACAAACTTTAGTCTCATTCTAAAGTTTGTATAAGTTCATCCCAAGTTAGTCTAAGTTCGTCCCAAGTTAGTCTCTTTCTAAGGACGAACTTAGATAAACCTTAGAATGAGACTAACGATACTAACTTGGGACGAACAAAGACAAACTTTAGTCTGATTCTAAGGTTTGTATAAGTTCGTCCCAATTTAGTCTAAGTTCGTCCCAAGTTAGTCTCTTTCTAAGGACGAACTTAGACAAACCTTAGAATGAGACTAACGAGACTAACTGGGGATGAACTTAGATAAACTTTAGTCTCATTCTAAAGTTTGTATAAGTTCGTCCCAAGTTAGTCTAAGTTCGTCCCAAGTTATTTTCTTTCTAAGGACGAACGTAGATAATCCTTAGAATGAGACTAACGAGACTAACTTGGGACGACCAAAGACAAACTTTAGTCTCATTCTAAAGTTTGTATAAGTTTGTCCCATGTTAGTCTAAGTTCGTCCCAAGTTAGTCTCTTTCTAAGGACGAACTTAGATAAATCTTAGAATGAGACTAACGAGACTAACTTGGGACGAACAAAGACAAACTTTAGTCTCATTCTAAGGTTTGTATAAGTTCGTCCCAAGTTAGTCTAAGTTCATCCCAAGTTAGTCTCTTTCTAATGACGAACTTAGACAAACCTTAGAATGAGACTAACGAGACTAACTTGGGACGAACTTAGATAAACTTTAGTCTTATTCTAAAGTTTGTATAAGTTCGTCTCAAGTTAGTCTAAGTTCGTCCCAAGTTAGTCTCTTTCTAGGGACGAACTTAGATAAACCTTAGAATGAGACTAACGAGACTAGCTTGGGACGAACAAAGACAAACTTTAGTCTCATTCTAAGGTTTGTATAAGTTCATCCCAAGTTAGTCTA
Source organism: Rhodiola kirilowii (assembly GCA_033675215.1). Classification (NCBI taxonomy): domain Eukaryota; kingdom Viridiplantae; phylum Streptophyta; class Magnoliopsida; order Saxifragales; family Crassulaceae; genus Rhodiola; species Rhodiola kirilowii. The sequence continues at coordinate 33,004,979 of CM066196.1, read as the reverse complement.
AGTTCGTCCCAAGTTAGTCTCTTTCTAAGGACGAACTTAGATAAACCTTAGAATGAGACTAACGAGACTAGCTTGGGACGAACAAAGACAAACTTTAGTCTCATTCTAAGGTTTGTATAAGTTCATCCCAAGTTAGTCTAAGTTTGTCCCAAGTTAGTCTCTTTCTAAGGACGAACTTAGATAAACCTTAGAATGAGACTAACGAGACTAGCTTGGGACGAACAAAGACAAACTTTAGTCTCATTCTAAGGTTTGTATAAGTTCATCCCAAGTTAGTCTAAGTTCGTCCCAAGTTAGTCTCTTTCTAAGGACGAACTTAGATAAACCTTAGAATGAGACTAACGAGACTAACTTGGGACGAACAAAGACAAACTTTAGTCTCATTCTAAGGTTTGTATAAGTTCGTCCCAAGTTAGTCTAAGTTCATCCCAAGTTAGTCCCTTTCTAAGGACGAAAGTAGATAAACCTTAGAATGAGACTAACGAGACTAACTTGGGACGAACAAAGACAAACTTTAGTCTCATTCTAAAGTTTGTATAAGTTCATCCCAAGTTAGTCTAAGTTCGTCCCAAGTTAGTCTCTTTCTAAGGACGAACTTAGATAAACCTTAGAATGAGACTAACGAGACTAACTTGGGACGAACAAAGACAAACTTTAGTCTGATTCTAAGGTTTGTATAAGTTCGTCCCAATTTAGCCTAAGTTCGTCCCAAGTTAGTCTCTTTCTAAGGACGAACTTAGACAAACCTTAGAATGAGACTAACGAGACTAACTGGGGATGAACTTAGATAAACTTTAGTCTCATTCTAAAGTTTGTATAAGTTCGTCCCAAGTTAGTCTAAGTTCGTCCCAAGTTATTTTCTTTCTAAGGACGAACGTAGATAATCCTTAGAATGAGACTAACGAGACTAACTTGGGACGACCAAAGACAAACTTTAGTCTCATTCTAAAGTTTGTATAAGTTCGTCCCATGTTAGTCTAAGTTTGTCCCAAGTTAGTCTCTTTCTAAGGACGAACTTAGATAAATCTTAGAATGAGACTAACGAGACTAACTTGGGACGAACAAAGACAAACTTTAGTCTCATTCTAAGGTTTGTATAAGTTCGTCCCAAGTTAGTCTAAGTTCATCCCAAGTTAGTCTCTTTCTAATGACGAACTTAGACAAACCTTAGAATGAGACTAACGAGACTAACTTGGGACGAACTTAGATAAACTTTAGTCTTATTCTAAAGTTTGTATAAGTTCGTCCCAAGTTAGTCTAAGTTCGTCCCAAGTTAGTCTCTTTCTAAGGACGAACTTAGATAAACCTTAGAATGAGACTATCGAGACTAGCTTGGGACGAACAAAGACAAACATTAGTCTCATTCAAAGGTTTGTATAAGTTCATCCCAAGTTAGTATAAGGTCGTCCCAAGTTAGTCTCTTTCTAAGGACGAACTTAGATAAACCTTAGACTGAGACTAACTTGGGACGAACTTAGATAAACTTTAGTCTCATTCTAAAGTTTGTATAAGTTCGTCCCAAGTCAGTCTCTTTCTAAGGACGAACTTAGATAAACCTTAGAATGAGACTAACGAGGCTAACTTGGGACGAACAAAGACAAACTTTAGTCTCATTCTAAAGTTTGTATAAGTTCGTCCCAAGTTAGTCTAAGTTCGTCCCAAGTTAGTCTCTTTCTAAGGACGAACTTAGATAAATCTTAGAATGAGACTAACGAGACTAACTTGGGACGAACAAAGACAAACTTTAGTCTCATTGTAAGGTTTGTATAAGTTCGTCCCAAGTTAGTCTAAGTTCATCCCAAGTTAGTCTAAGTTCATCCCAAGTTAGTCTCTTTCTAAGGACGAACTTAGACAAACCTTAGAATGAGACTAACGAGACTAACTTGGGAGGAACTTAGATAAACTTTGGTCTCATTCTAAAGTTTGTATAAGTCCGTCCCAAGTTAGTCTAAGTTCGTCCCAAGTTAGCATCTTTCTAAGGACGAACTTAGATAACCCTTAGAATGAGACTAACGAGACTAACTTGGGACGAACAAAGACAAACTTTAGTCTCATTCTAAGGTTTGTATAAGTTCATCCCAAGTTAGTCTAAGTTCGTCCCAAGTTAGTCTCTTTCTAAGGATGAACTTAGACAAACCTTAGAATGAGACTAACGAGACTAACTTGGGACGAACAAAGACAAACTTGTGTCTCATTCTAAAGTTTGTATAAGTTCGTCCCAAGTTAGTCTAAGTACGTCCCAAGTTAGTCTCTTTCTAAGGACGAACTTAGATAAACCTTAGAATGAGACTAACGAGACTAACTTGGGACGAACTTAGATAAACTTTAGTGTCATTCAAAGTTTGTATAAGTTCGTCCCAAGTTAGTCTCTTTCTAAGGACGAACTTAGATAAACCTTAGAATGAGAGTAACGAGACTAACTTGGGACGAACAAAGACAAATTTTAGTCTCATTCTAAGGTTTGTATAATTCCATCCCAAGTTAGTCTAAGTTCGTCCCAAGTTAGTCTCTTTCTAAGGACGAACGTAGATATACCTTAGAATGAGACTAACGAGACTAATCTGGGACGAACAAAGACAAACTTTAGTCTCATTCTAAGGTTTGTATAATTCCATCCCATGTTATTCTAAGTTCGTCCCAAGTTAGTCTCTTTCTAAGGACAAACTTAGATAAACCTTAGAATGAGACTAACGAGACTAATCTGGGACGAACAAAGACAAACTTTAGTCTCATTCTAAGGTTTTTACAAGTTCGTCCCAAGTTTGTCTAAGTTCGTCCCATGTTAGTCTCTTTCTAAGGACGAAATTAGACAAACCTTAGAATGAGACTAACGAGACTAACTTGGGACGAACAAAGACAAACTTTAGTCTCATTCTAAGGTTTGTATAAGTTCGTCCCAGGTTAGTCTAAGTTCGTCCCAAGTTAGTCCCTTTCTAAGGACGAACTTAGACAAACCTTAGAATGAGTCTAACGAGGCTAACTTGGGACGAACTTAGATAAATTTTAGGCTCATTCTAAAGTTTGAATAAGTTCGTCCCAAGTTAGTGTAAGTTCGTCCCACGTTAGTCTCTTTCTAAGGACGAACTTTGATAAACCTGAGAATGAGACTAACGAGACTAACTTGGGACGAACAAAGACAAACTTTAGTCTCATTCTAAGGTTTGTAAAAGTTTATCCCAAGTTAGTCTAAGTTCGTCCCAAGTTAGTCTCTTTCTAAGGACGAACTTAGATAAACCTTAGAATGAGACTAACGAGACTAACTTGGGACGAACAAAGACAAACTTTAGTCTCATTCTAAGGTTTGTAAAAGTTCATCCCAAGTTAGTCTAAGTTCGTCCCAAGTTAGTCTCTTTCTAAGGACAAACTTAGATAAACCTTAGAATGAGACTAACGAGACTAATCTGGGACGAACAAAGACAAACTTTAGTCTCATTCTAAGGTTTGTACAAGTTCGTCCCAAGTTTGTCTAAGTTCGTCCCATGTTAGTCTCTTTCTAAGGACGAAATTAGACAAACCTTAGAATGAGACTAACGAGACTAACTTGGGACGAACAAAGACAAACTTTAGTCTCATTCTAAGGTTTGTATAAGTTCGTCCCAGGTTAGTCTAAGTTCGTCCCAAGTTAGTCCCTTTCTAAGGACGAACTTAGACAAACCTTAGAATGAGACTAACGAGACTAACTTGGGACGAACAAAGACAAACTTTAGTCTCATTCTAAGGGTTGTATAAGTTCGTCCCAAGTTAGTCTAAGTTCGTCCCAAGATAGCCCCTTTCTAAGGACGAACGTAGATAAACCACAGAATGAGACTAACGAGACTAACTTGGGACGAACAAAGATAAACTTTAGTCTCATTCTAAAGTTTGTATAAGTTCGTCCCAAGTTAGTCTAAGTTCGTCCCATGTTAGTCTCTTTCTAAGGACGAACTTTGATAAACCTTAGAATGAGACTAACGAGACTAACTTGGGACGAACAAAGACAAACTTTAGCCTCATTCTAAGGTTTGTAAAAGTTCATCCCAAGTTAGTCTAAGTTCGTCCCAAGTTAGTCTCTTTCTAAGGACGAACTTAGATAAACCTTAGAATGAGACTAACGAGACTAACTTGGGACGAACTAAGACAAACTTTAGTCTCATTATAAAGTTTGTATAAGTTCGTCCCAAGTTAGTCTAGGTTCGTCCCAAGTTACTCTCTTTCTAAGGACGAACTTAGATAAATCTTAGAATGAGACTAACGAGACTAACTTGGGACGAACAAAGACAAACTTTAGTCTCATTCTAAGGTTTGTAAAAGTTCATCCCAAGTTAGTCTAAGTTCGTCCCAAGTTAGTCTTTTTCTAAGGACGAACTTTGATAAACCTTAGAATGAGACTAACGAGACTAACTTGGGACGAACAAAGACAAACTTTAGTCTCATTCTAAGGTTTGTATAAGTTCATCCCAAGTTAGTCAAAGTTCGTCCCAAGTTAGTCTCTTTCTAAGGACGAACTTAGATAAACCTTAGAATGAGACTAACGAGACTAACTTGGGACGAACAAAGACAAACTTTAGTCTCATTCTAAAGTTTGTATAAGTTCGTCCCAAGTTAGTCTAAGTTCGTCCCAAGTTAGTCTCTTTCTAAGGATGAACTTAGATAAACCTTAGAATGAGACTAACGAGACTAATCTGGGACGAACAAAGTCAAACTTTAGTCTCATTCTAAGGTTTGTATAAGTTCGTCCCAAGTTAGTCTAAGTTCGTCCCAAGTTAGTCTTTTTCTAAGGACGAACTTTGATAAACCTTAGGATAAGACTAACGAGACTAACTTGGGACGAACAAAGACAAACTTTAGTCTCATTCTAAGGTTTGTATAAGTTCATCCCAAGTTAGTCAAAGTTCGTCCCAAGTTAGTCTCTTTCTAAGGACGAACTTAGATAAACCTTAGAATGAGACTAACGAGACTAACTTGGGACGAACAAAGACAAACTTTAGTCTCATTCTAAGGTTTGTATAAGTTCGTCCCAGGTTAGTCTAAGTTCGTCCCACGTTAGTCCCTTTCTAAGGACGAACTTAGACAAACCTTAGAATGAGTCTAACGAGGCTAACTTGGGACGAACTTAGATAAATTTTAGGCTCATTCTAAAGTTTGTATAAGTTCGTCCCAAGTTAGAGTAAGTTCGTCCCACGTTAGTCTCTTTCTAAGGACGAACTTTGATAAACCTGAGAATGAGACTAACGAGACTAACTTGGAACGAACAAAGACAAACTTTAGTCTCATTCTAAGGTTTGTAAAAGTTCATCCCAAGTTAGTCTAAGTTCGTCCCAAGTTAGTCTCTTTCTAAGGACGAACTTAGATAAACCTTAGAATGAGACTAACGAGACTAACATGGGACGAACAAAGACAAACTTTAGTCTCATTCTAAAGTTTGTATAAGTTCGTCCCAAGTTAGTCTAAGTTCGTCCCAAGTTAGTCTCTTTCTAAGGATGAACTTAGATAAACCTTAGAATGAGACTAACGAGACTAACTTGGGACGAACAAAGACAAACTTTAGTCTCATTCTAAGGGTTGTATAAGTTCGTCCCAAGTTAGTCTAAGTTCGTCCCAAGATAGCCCCTTTCTAAGGACGAACGTAGATAAACCTCAGAATGAGACTAACGAGACTAACTTGGGACGAACAAAGATAAACTTTAGTCTCATTCTAAAGTTTGTATAAGTTCGTCCCAAGTTAGTCTAAGTTTGTCTCATGTTAGTCTCTTTCTAAGGACGAACTTAGATAAACCTTAGAATGAGACTAACTAGACTAACTTGGGACGAACAAAGACAAACTTTAGTCTCATTCTAAGGTTTGTATAAGTTCGTCCCAAGTTAGTCTAAGTTCGTCCCAAGTTAGTCTCTTTCTAAGGACGAACATAGACAAACCTTAGAATGAGACTAACGAGACTAACTTGGGATGAACTTAGATAAACTTTAGTGTCATTCAAAGTTTGTATAAGTTTGTCCCAAGTTATTCTAAGTTCGTCCCAATTTAGTCTCTTTCTAAGGATGAACTTAGATAAACCTTAGAATGACACTAACGAGACTAACTTGGGACGAACAAAGACAAACTTTAGTCTCATTCTAAGGTTTGTACAAGTTCGTCCCAAGTTAGTCTAAGTTCGTCCCAAGTTAGTCTCTTTCTAAGGACGAACTTAGACAAACCTGAGAATGAGACTAACGAGACTAACTTGGGACGAACAAGGATAAACTTTAGTCTCATTCTAAGGTTTGTATAAGTTTGTCCCAAGTTAGTCTAAGTTCGTCCCAAGTTAGTCTCTTTCTAAGGACGAACTTAGACAAACCTTAGAATGAGACTAACGAGGCTAACTTGGGACGAACAAAGACAAACTTTAGTCTCATTCTAAGGTTTGTATAAGTTCGTCCCATGTTAGTCTAAGTTCGTCCCACGTTAGTCTCTTTCAAAGGACGAACTTAGATAAACCTTAGAATGAGACTAACGAGACTAACTTGGGACGAACTTAGATAAACTTTAGTCTCATTCTAAAGTTTGTATAAGTTCGTCCCAAGTTAGTCTCTTTCTAAGGATGAACTTAGATAAACCTTAGAATGAGACTAACGAGACTAACTTGGGACGAACAAAGACAAACTTTAGTCTCATTCTAAGGGTTGTATAGTTCGTCCCAAGTTAGTCTAAGTTCGTCCCAAGATAGCCTCTTTCTAAGGACGAACGTAGATAAACCTTAGAATGAGACTAACGAGACTAACTTGGGACGAACAAAGACAAACTTTAGTCTCATTCTAAAGTTTGTATAAGTTCGTCCCAAGTTAGTCTAAGTTCGTCCCATGTTAGTCTCTTTCTAAGGACGAACTTAGATAAACCTTAGAATTAGACTAACGAGACTAACTTGGGACGAACAAAGAGAAACTTTAGTCTCATTCTAAGGTTTGTATAAGTTATTCCCAAGTTAGTCTAAGTTCGTCCCAAGTTAGTCTCTTTCTAAGGACGAACTTAGACAAACCTTAGAATGAGACTAACGAGACTAACTTGGGATGAACTTAGATAAACTTTAGTGTCATTCAAAGTTTGTATAAGTTTGTCCGAAGTTATTCTAAGTTCGTCCCAAGTTAGTCTCTTTCTAAGGACGAACTTAGATAAACCTTAGAATGAAACTAACGAGACTAACTTGGGACGAACAAAGACAAACTTTAGTCTCATTCTAAGGTTTGTAGAAGTTCGTCCCAAGTTAGTCTAAGTTCGTCCCAAGTTAGTCTCTTTCTAAGGACGAACTTAGACAAACCTTAGAATGAGACTAACGAGACTAACTTGGGACGACCAAGGACAAACTATAGTCTCATTCTAAGGTTTGTATAAGTTCATCCCAAGTTAGTCTAAGTTCGTCCCAAGTTTGTCTCTTTCTAAGGACGAACGTAGATAAACCTTAGAATGAGACTAACGAGACTAACTTGGGACGAACAAAGACAAACTTTAGTCTCATTCTAAAGTTTGTATAAGTTCGTCCCAAGTTAGTCTAAGTTCGTCCCAAGTTAGTCTCTTTCTAATGACGAACTTAGATAAACCTTAGAATGAGACTAACGAGACTAACTTGGGACGAACAAAGACAAACTTTAGTCTCATTCTAAGGTTTGTATAAGTTCGTCCCAATTTAGTCTAAGTTCGTCCCAAGTTAGTCTCTTTCTAAGGATGAACTTAGACAAACCTTAGAATGAGACAAACGAGACTAACTGGGGATGAACTTAGATAAACTTTAGTCTCATTCTAAAGTTTGTATAAGTTCGTCCCAAGTTAGTCTAAGTTCGTCCCAAGTTAGTCTCTTTCTAAGGACGAACGTAGATAAACCTTAGAATGAGACTAACAAGACTAACTTGGGACGAACAAAGGCAAACTTTAGTCTCATTCTAAGGTTTGTATAAGTTCGTCCCAAGTTAGTCTAAGTTCATCCCATGTTAGTCTCTTTCTAAGGACGAACTTAGACAAACCTTAGAATGAGACTAACGTGACTCACTTGGGAAGAACTTAGATAAACTTTAGTCTTATTCTAAAGTTTGTATAAGTTCGTCTCAAGTTAGTCTAAGTTCGTCCCAAGTTAGTCTCTTTCTAAGGACGAACTTAGATAAACCTTAGAATGAGACTAACGAGACTAGCTTGGGACGAACAAAGACAAACTTTAGTCTCATTCTAAGGTTTGTATAAGTTCATCCCAAGTTAGTCTAAGTTCGTCCCAAGTTAGTCTCTTTCTAAGGACGAACTTAGATAAACCTTAGAATGAGACTAACGAGACTAACTTGGGATGAACAAAGACAAACTTTAGTCTCATTCTAAGGTTTGTATAAGTTCGTCCCAAGTTAGTCTAAGTTCATCCCAAGTTAGTCCCTTTCTAAGGACGAAAGTAGATAAACCTTAGAATGAGACTAACGAGACTAACTTGGGACGAACAAAGACAAACTTTAGTCTCATTCTAAAGTTTGTATAAGTTCATCCCAAGTTAGTCTAAGTTCGTCCCAAGTTAGTCTCTTTCTAAGGACGAACTTAGATAAACCTTAGAATGAGACTAACGAGACTAACTTGGGACGAACAAAGACAAACTTTAGTCTCATTCTAAGGTTTGTATAAGTTCGTCCCAATTTAGTCTAAGTTCGTCCCAAGTTAGTCTCTTTCTAAGGACGAACTTAGACAAACCTTAGAATGAGACTAACGAGACTAACTGGGGATGAACTTAGATAAACTTTAGTCTCATTCTAAAGTTTGTATAAGTTCGTCCCAAGTTAGTCTAAGTTCGTCCCAAGTTATTTTCTTTCTAAGGACGAACGTAGATAATCCTTAGAATGAGACTAACGAGACTAACTTGGGACGACCAAAGACAAACTTTAGTCTCATTCTAAAGTTTGTATAAGTTCGTCCCATGTTAGTCTAAGTTCGTCCCAAGTTAGTCTCTTTCTAAGGACGAACTTAGATAAATCTTAGAATGAGACTAACGAGACTAACTTGGGACGAACAAAGACAAACTTTAGTCTCATTCTAAGGTTTGTATAAGTTCGTCCCAAGTTAGTCTAAGTTCATACCAAGTTAGTCTCTTTCTAATGACGAACTTAGACAAACCTTAGAATGAGACTAACGAGACTAACTTGGGAGGAACTTAGATAAACTTTAGTCTTATTCTAAAGTTTGTATAAGTTCGTCCCAAGTTAGTCTAAGTTCGTCCCAAGTTAGTCTCTTTCTAAGGACGAACTTAGATAAACCTTAGAATGAGACTAACGAGACTAGCTTGGGACGAACAAAGACAAACATTAGTCTCATTCTAAGGTTTGTATAAGTTCATCCCAAGTTAGTCTAAGGTCGTCCCAAGTTAGTCTCTTTCTAAGGACGAACTTAGATAAACCTTAGACTGAGACTAACTTGGGACGAACTTAGATAAACTTTAGTCTCATTCTAAAGTTTGTATAAGTTCGTCCCAAGTTAGTCTCTTTCTAAGGACGAACTTAGATAAACCTTAGAATGAGACTAACGAGGCTAACTTGGGACGAACAAAGACAAACTTTAGTCTCATTCTAAAGTTTGTATAAGTTCGTCCCAAGTTAGTCTAAGTTCGTCCCAAGTTAGTCTCTTTCTAAGGATGAACTTAGATAAATCTTAGAATGAGACTAACGAGACTAACTTGGGACGAACAAAGACAAACTTTAGTCTCATTGTAAGGTTTGTATAAGTTCGTCCCAAGTTAGTCTAAGTTCATCCCAAGTTAGTCTAAGTTCATCCCAAGTTAGTCTCTTTCTAAGGACGAACTTAGACAAACCTTAGAATGAGACTAACGAGACAAACTTGGGAGGAACTTAGATAAACTTTGGTCTCATTCTAAAGTTTGTATAAGTTCATCCCAAGTTAGTCTAAGTTCGTCCCATGTTAGCATCTTTCTAAGGACGAACTTAGATAAACCTTAGAATGAGACTAACGAGACTAACTTGGGACGAACAAAGACAAACTTTAGTCTCATTCTAAGGTTTGTATAAGTTCATCCCAAGTTAGTCTAAGTTCGTCCCAAGTTAGTCTCTTTCTAAGGACGAACTTAGATAAACCTTAGAATGAGACTAACGAGACTAACTTGGGACAAACAAAGACAAACTTTAGTCTCATTCTAAAGTTTGTATAAGTTGTCCCAAGTTAGTCTAAGTTCGTCCCAAGTTAGTCTCTTTCTAAGGACGAACTTAGACAAACCTTAGAATGAGACTAACGAGACTAACTTGGGACGAACTTAGATAAACTTTAGTGTCATTCAAAGTTTGTATAAGTTCGTCCCATGTTAGTCTAAGTTCGTCCCAAGTTAGTCTCTTTCTAAGGACGAACTTAGATAAACCTTAGAATGAGACTAACGAGACTAACTTGGGATGAACTTAGATAAACTTTAGTCTCATTCTAAAGTTTGTATAAGTTCGTCCCAAGTTAGTCTCTTTCTAAGGACGAACTTAGATAAACCTTAGAATGAGACTAACGAGACTAACTTGGGACGAACAAAGACAAATTTTAGTCTCATTCTAAGGTTTGTATAATTCCATCCCAAGTTAGTCTAAGTTCGTCCCAAGTTAATCTCTTCTAAGGACGAACGTAGATAAACCTCAGAATGAGACTAACGAGACTAACTTGGGACGAACAAAGACAAACTTTAGTCTCATTCTAAAGTTTGTATAAGTTCGTCCCAAGTTAGTCTAAGTTCGTCCCAAGTTAGTCTCTTTCTAAGGACGAACTTAGATAAACCTTAGAATGAGACTAACGAGACTAACTTGGGACGAACAAAGACAAACTTTAGTCTCATTCTAAGGTTTGTATATGTTCGTCCCAATTTAGTCTAAGTTCGTCCCAAGTTAGTCTCTTTCTAAGGACGAACTTAGACAAACCTTAGAATGAGACTAACGAGACTAACTTGAGACGAACTTAGATAAACTTTAGTCTCATTCTAAATTTGTATAAGTTCATCCCAAGTTAGTCTAAGTTCGTCCCAAGTTAGTCTCTTTCTAAGGACGAACGTAGATAAACCTTAGAATGTGACTAACGAGACTAACTTGGGACGAACAAAGACAAACTTTAGTCTCATTCTAAGGTTTGTATAAGTTCATCCCAAGTTAGTCTAAGTTCATCCCAAGTTAGTCTCTTTCTAAGGACGAACGTAGATAAACCTTAGAATGAGACTAACGAGACTAACTTGGGACGAACAAAGACAAACTTTAGTCTCATTCTAAATTTTGTATATGTTCGTCCCAAGTTAGTCTAAGTTCGTCCCAAGTTAGTCTCTTTCTAAGGACGAACTTAGATAAACCTTAGAATGAGACTAACGAGACTAACTTGGGACGAACAAAGACAAACTTTAGTCTCATTCTAAGGTTTGTATAAGTTCGTCCCAATTTAGTCTAAGTTCGTCCCAAGTTAGTCTCTTTCTAAGGAAGAACTTAGACAACCCTTAGAATGAGACTAACGAGACTAACTAGGGATGAACTTAGATAAACTTTAGTCTCATTCTAAAGTTTGTATAAGTTCGTCCCAAGTTAGTCTAAGTTCGTCCCAAGTTAGTCTCTTTCTAAGGACGAACGTAGATAAACCTTAGAATGAGACTAACGAGACTAACTTGGGACGACCAAAGACAAACTTTAGTCTCATTCTAAAGTTTGTATAAAATCGTCCCAAGTTAGTCTAAGTTCGTCTCAAGTTAGTCTCTTTCTAAGGACGAACTTAGATAAATCTTAGAATGAGACTAACGAGACTAACTTGGGACGAACAAAGACAAACATTAGTCTCATTCTAAGGTTTGTATAAGTTCATCCCAAGTTATTCTAAGTTCATCCCAAGTTAGTCTCTTTCTATGGACGAACTTAGACAAACCTTAGAATGAGACTAACGAGACTAACTTGGGAGGAACTTACATAAACTTTAGTCTTATTCTAAAGTTAGTATAAGTTCGTCCCAAGTTAGTCTCTTTCTAAGGACGAACTTAGATAAACCTTAGAATGAGACTAACGAGACTAGCTTGGGACGAACAAAGACAAACTTTAGTCTCATTCTAAGGTTTGTATAAGTTCATCCCAAGTTAGTCTAAGTTCGTCCCAAGTTAGTCTCTTTCTAAGGACGAACTTAGATAAACCTTAGAATGAGACTAACGAGACTTACTTGGGACGAACAAAGACAAACTTTAGTCTCATTGTAAGGTTTGTATAAGTTCGTCCCAAGTTAGTCTAAGTTCGTCACAAGTTAGTCTCTTTCTAAGGACAAACTTAGACAAACCTTAGAATGAGACTAACGAGACTAACTTGGGACAAATAAAGACAAACTTTAGTCTGATTCTAAGGTTTGTATAAGTTCATCCCAAGTTAGTCTAAGTTTGTCCCAATTTAGTCTCTTTCTAAGGACGAACTTAGATAAACCTTAGAAAGAGACTAACGAGACTAACTTGGGACGAACTTAGATAAACTTTAGTCTCATTCTAAAGTTTGTATAAGTTCGTCCCAAGTTAGTCTAAGTTCGTCCCAAGTTAGTCTCTTTCTAAGGACGAACTTAGATAAACCTTAGAATGAGACTAACGAGACTAACTTGGGACGAACAAAGACAAACTTCAGTCTCATTCTATGGTTTGTATAAGTTCATCCCAAGTTAGTCTAAGTTCGTCCCAAGTTAGTCTCTTTCTAAGGACGAACTTAGACAAACCTTAGAATGAGACTAACGAGACTAACTTGGGACGAACAAAGACAAACTTTAGTCTCATTCTAAGGTTTGTATAAGTTCGTCCCAAGTTAGTCTAAGTTCATCCCAAGTTAGTCTCATTCTAAGGACGAATTTAGATAAACCTTAGAATGAGACTAACGAGACTAACTTGGGACGAACAAAGACAAACTTTAGTCTCATTCTAAGGTTTGTATAAGTTCGTCCCAAGTTAGTCTAAGTTCGTCCCAAGTTTGTCACTTTCTAAGGACGAACTTAGATAAACCTTAGAATGAGACTAACGAGACTAACTTGGGACGAACAAAGACAACTTTAGTCTCATTCTAAGGTTTGTATAAGTTTGTCCCAAGTTAGTCTAAGTTAATCCCAAGTTAGTCTCTTTCTAAGGACGAACTTAGATAAACCATAGAATGAGACTAACGAGACTCAGTTGGGACGAACTTAGATAAACTTTAGTCTCATTCTAAAGTTTGTACAAGTTCGTCCCAAGTTAGTCTAAGTTCATCGCAAGTTAGTCTTTTTCTAACGACGAACTTAGATAAACCCTAGAATGAGACTAACGAGACTAACTTGGGACGAACAAAGACACACTTTAGTCTCATTCTAAGGTTTGTATAAGTTCGTCCCAAGTTAGTCTAAGTTCGTCCCAAGTTAGTCTCTTTCTAAGGACGAACTTAGATAAACCTTAGAATGAGACTAACGAGACTAACTTGGGATGAACTTAGATAAACTTTAGTCTCATTCTAATGTTTGTATAAGTTCATCCCTAGTTAGTCTAAGTTCGTCCCAAGTTAGTCTTTTTCTAAGGACGAACTTTGATAAACCTTAGAATGAGACTAACGAGACTAACTTGGGTTGAACAAAGACAAACTTTAGTCTAATTCTAAGATTTGTATAAGTTCGTCCCAAGTTATTCTCTTTCTAAGGACGAACTTAGATAAACCTTAGAATGAGACTAACGAGACTAACTTGGGACGAACAAAGATAAACTTTTGTCTCATTCTAAGGTTTGTATAAGTTCGTCCCAAGTTAGTCTCTTTCTAAGGACGAACTTAGATAAACCTTAGAATGAGACTAACGAGACTAACTTGGGACGAACAAAGACAAACTTTAGTCTCATTCTAAGGTTTGTATAAGTTCGTCCCAAGTTAGTCTAAGTTCGTCCCAAGTTTGTCACTTTCTAAGGACGAACTTAGATAAACCTTAGAATGAGACTAACGAGACTAACTTGGGACGAACAAAGACAAACTTTAGTCTCATTCTAAGGTTTGTATAAGTTTGTCCCAAGTTAGTCTAAGTTAATCCCAAGTTAGTCTCTTTCTAAGGACGAACTTAGATAAACCATAGAATGAGACTAACGAGACTAAGTTGGGACGAACTTAGATAAACTTTAGTCTCATTCTAAAGTTTGTACAAGTTCGTCCCAAGTTAGTCTAAGTTCATCGCAAGTTAGTCTTTTTCTAACGACGAACTTAGATAAACCCTAGAATGAGACTAACGAGACTAACTTGGGACGAACAAAGACACACTTTAGTCTCATTCTAAGGTTTGTATAAGTTCGTCCCAAGTTAGTCTAAGTTCGTCCCAAGTTAGTCTCTTTCTAAGGACGAACTTAGATAAACCTTAGAATGAGACTAACGAGACTAACTTGGGATGAACTTAGATAAACTATAGTCTCATTCTAATGTTTGTATAAGTTCATCCCTAGTTAGTCTAAGTTCGTCCCAAGTTAGTCTTTTTCTAAGGAAGAACTTTGATAAACCTTAGAATGAGACTAACGAGACTAACTTGGGATGAACAAAGACAAACTTTAGTCTAATTCTAAGGTTTGTATAAGTTCGTCCCAAGTTATTCTCTTTCTAAGGACGAACTTAGATAAACCTTAGAATGAGACTAACGAGACTAACTTGGGACGAACAAAGATAAACTTTTGTCTCATTCTAAGGTTTGTATAAGTTCGTCCCAAGTTAGTCTAAGTTCGTCCCAAGTTAGTCTCTTTCTAAGGACGAACTTAGATAAACCTTAGAATGAGACTAACGAGACTAACTTGGGACGAACAAAGACAAACTTTAGTCTCATTCTAAGGTTTGTATAACTTCGTCGCAAGTTAGTCTAAGTTCGTCCCAAGTTAGTCTAAGTTCGTCCCAAGTTAGTCTCTTTCTAAGGACGAACTTAGATAAACTTTAGAATGAGACTAACGAGACTAACTTGGGACGAACTTAGATAAGCTTTAGTCTCATTCTAAAGTTTGTATAAGTTTGTCCCAAGTTAGTCTAAGTTTGTCCCAAGTTAGTCTCTTTCTAAGGACGAACTTAGTTAAACCTTAGAATGAGACTAACGAGACTAACTTGGGATGAACAAAGAGAAACTTTAGTCTCATTCTAAGGTCTGTATAAGTTCATCCCAAGTTAGTCTAAGTTCGTCCCAAGTTAGTCTCTTTCTAAGGACGAACGTAGATAAACCTTAGAATGAGACTAACGAGACTAACTTGGGACGACCAAAGACAAACTTTAGTCTCATTCTAAAGTTTGTATAAAATCATCCCAAGTTAGTCTAAGTTCGTCTCAAGTTAGTCTCTTTCAAAGGACGAACTTAGATAAATCTTAGAATGAGACTAACGAGACTAACTTGGGACGAACAAAGACAAACATTAGTCTCATTCTAAGGTTTGTATAAGTTCATCCCAAGTTATTCTAAGTTCATCCCAAGTTAGTCTCTTTCTATGGACGAACTTAGACAAACCTTAGAATGAGACTAACGAGACTAACTTGGGAGGAACTTAGATAAACTTCAGTCTTATTCTAAAGTTAGTATAAGTTCGTCCCAAGTTAGTCTCTTTCTAAGGACGAACTTAGATAAACCTTAGAATGAGACTAACGAGACTAGCTTGGGACGAACAAAGACAAACTTTAGTCTCATTCTAAGGTTTGTATAAGTTCATCCCAAGTTAGTCTAAGTTCGTCCCAAGTTAGTCTCTTTCTAAGGACGAACTTAGATAAACCTTAGAATGAGACTAACGAGACTTACTTGGGACGAACAAAGACAAACTTTAGTCTCATTGTAAGGTTTGTATAAGTTCGTCCCAAGTTAGTCTAAGTTCGTCACAAGTTAGTCTCTTTCTAAGGACAAACTTAGACAAACCTTAGAATGAGACTAACGAGACTAACTTGGGACAAATAAAGACAAACTTTAGTCTGATTCTAAGGTTTGTATAAGTTCATCCCAAGTTAGTCTAAGTTTGTCCCAATTTAGTCTCTTTCTAAGGACGAACTTAGATAAACCTTAGAAAGAGACTAACGAGACTAACTTGGGACGAACTTAGATAAACTTTAGTCTCATTCTAAAGTTTGTATAAGTTCGTCCCAAGTTAGTCTAAGTTCGTCCCAAGTTAGTCTCTTTCTAAGGACGAACTTAGATAAACCTTAGAATGAGACTAACGAGACTAACTTGGGACGAACAAAGACAAACTTCAGTCTCATTCTATGGTTTGTATAAGTTCATCCCAAGTTAGTCTAAGTTCGTCCCAAGTTAGTCTCTTTCTAAGGACGAACTTAGACAAACCTTAGAATGAGACTAACGAGACTAACTTGGGACGAACAAAGACAAACTTTAGTCTCATTCTAAGGTTTGTATAAGTTCGTCCCAAGTTAGTCTAAGTTCATCCCAAGTTAGTCTCATTCTAAGGACGAATTTAGATAAACCTTAGAATGAGACTAACGAGACTAACTTGGGACGAACAAAGACAAACTTTAGTCTCATTCTAAGGTTTGTATAAGTTCGTCCCAAGTTAGTCTAAGTTCGTCCCAAGTTTGTCACTTTCTAAGGACGAACTTAGATAAACCTTAGAATGAGACTAACGAGACTAACATGGGACGAACAAAGACAACTTTAGTCTCATTCTAAGGTTTGTATAAGTTTGTCCCAAGTTAGTCTAAGTTAATCCCAAGTTAGTCTCTTTCTAAGGACGAACTTAGATAAACCATAGAATGAGACTAACGAGACTAAGTTGGGACGAACTTAGATAAACTTTAGTCTCATTCTAAAGTTTGTACAAGTTCGTCCCAAGTTAGTCTAAGTTCATCGCAAGTTAGTCTTTTTCTAACGACGAACTTAGATAAACTCTAGAATGAGACTAACGAGACTAACTTGGGACGAACAAAGACACACTTTAGTCTCATTCTAAGGTTTGTATAAGTTCGTCCCAAGTTAGTCTAAGTTCGTCCCAAGTTAGTCTCTTTCTAAGGACGAACTTAGATAAACCTTAGAATGAGACTAACGAGACTAACTTGGGATGAACTTAGATAAACTTTAGTCTCATTCTAATGTTTGTATAAGTTCATCCCTAGTTAGTCTAAGTTCGTCCCAAGTTAGTCTTTTTCTAAGGACGAACTTTGATAAACCTTAGAATGAGACTAACGAGACTAACTTGGTATGAACAAAGACAAACTTTAGTCTAATTCTAAGGTTTGTATAAGTTCGTCCCAAGTTATTCTCTTTCTAAGGACGAACTTAGATAAACCTTAGAATGAGACTAACGAGACTAACTTGGGACGAACAAAGATAAACTTTTGTCTCATTCTAAGGTTTGTATAAGTTCGTCCCAAGTTAGTCTCTTTCTAAGGACGAACTTAGATAAACCTTAGAATGAGACTAACGAGACTAACTTGGGACGAACAAAGACAAACTTTAGTCTCATTCTAAGGTTTGTATAAGTTCGTCCCAAGTTAGTCTAAGTTCGTCCCAAGTTTGTCACTTTCTAAGGACGAACTTAGATAAACCTTAGAATGAGACTAACGAGACTAACTTGGGACGAACAAAGACAAACTTTAGTCTCATTCTAAGGTTTGTATAAGTTTGTCCCAAGTTAGTCTAAGTTAATCCCAAGTTAGTCTCTTTCTAAGGACGAACTTAGATAAACCATAGAATGAGACTAACGAGACTAAGTTGGGACGAACTTAGATAAACTTTAGTCTCATTCTAAAGTTTGTACAAGTTCGTCCCAAGTTAGTCTAAGTTCATCGCAAGTTAGTCTTTTTCTAACGACGAACTTAGATAAACCCTAGAATGAGACTAACGAGACTAACTTGGGACGAACAAAGACACACTTTAGTCTCATTCTAAGGTTTGTATAAGTTCGTCCCAAGTTAGTCTAAGTTCGTCCCAAGTTAGTCTCTTTCTAAGGACGAACTTAGATAAACCTTAGAATGAGACTAACGAGACTAACTTGGGATGAACTTAGATAAACTTTAGTCTCATTCTAATGTTTGTATAAGTTCATCCCTAGTTAGTCTAAGTTCGTCCCAAGTTAGTCTTTTTCTAAGGAAGAACTTTGATAAACCTTAGAATGAGACTAACGAGACTAACTTGGGATGAACAAAGACAAACTTTAGTCTAATTCTAAGGTTTGTATAAGTTCGTCCCAAGTTATTCTCTTTCTAAGGACGAACTTAGATAAACCTTAGAATGAGACTAACGAGACTAACTTGGGACGAACAAAGATAAACTTTTGTCTCATTCTAAGGTTTGTATAAGTTCGTCCCAAGTTAGCCTAAGTTCGTCCCAAGTTAGTCTCTTTCTAAGGACGAACTTAGATAAACCTTAGAATGAGACTAACGAGACTAACTTGGGACGAACAAAGACAAACTTTAGTCTCATTCTAAGGTTTGTATAACTTCGTCGCAAGTTAGTCTAAGTTCGTCCCAAGTTAGTCTAAGTTCGTCCCAAGTTAGTCTCTTTCTAAGGACGAACTTAGATAAACTTTAGAATGAGACTAACGAGACTAACTTGGGACGAACTTAGATAAGCTTTAGTCTCATTCTAAAGTTTGTATAAGTTTGTCCCAAGTTAGTCTAAGTTTGTCCCAAGTTAGTCTCTTTCTAAGGACGAACTTAGT
This sequence comes from Rhodiola kirilowii, assembly GCA_033675215.1. Classification (NCBI taxonomy): domain Eukaryota; kingdom Viridiplantae; phylum Streptophyta; class Magnoliopsida; order Saxifragales; family Crassulaceae; genus Rhodiola; species Rhodiola kirilowii. The sequence continues at coordinate 32,986,395 of CM066196.1, read as the reverse complement.
TAAACCTTAGAATGAGACTAACGAGACTAACTTGGGATGAACAAAGAGAAACTTTAGTCTCATTCTAAGGTCTGTATAAGTTCATCCCAAGTTAGTCTAAGTTCGTCCCAAGTTAGTCTCTTTCTAAGGACAAACTTAGATAAACCTTAGAATGAGACTAACGAGACTAACTTGGGACGAACAAAGACAAACTTCAGTCTCATTCTATGGTTTGTATAAGTTCATCCCAAGTTAGTCTAAGTTCGTCCCAAGTTAGTCTCTTTCTAAGGACGAACTTAGACAAACCTTAGAATGAGACTAACGAGACTAACTTGGGACGAACAAAGACAAACTTTAGTCTCATTCTAAGGTTTGTATAAGTTCGTCCCAAGTTAGTCTAAGTTCATCCCAAGTTAGTCTCATTCTAAGGACGAATTTAGATAAACCTTAGAATGAGACTAACGAGACTAACTTGGGACGAACAAAGACAAACTTTAGTCTCATTCTAAGGTTTGTATAAGTTCGTCCCAAGTTAGTCTAAGTTCGTCCCAAGTTTGTCACTTTCTAAGGACGAACTTAGATAAACCTTAGAATGAGACTAACGAGACTAACTTGGGACGAACAAAGACAACTTTAGTCTCATTCTAAGGTTTGTATAAGTTTGTCCCAAGTTAGTCTAAGTTAATCCCAAGTTAGTCTCTTTCTAAGGACGAACTTAGATAAACCATAGAATGAGACTAACGAGACTAAGTTGGGACGAACTTAGATAAACTTTAGTCTCATTCTAAAGTTTGTACAAGTTCGTCCCAAGTTAGTCTAAGTTCATCGCAAGTTAGTCTTTTTCTAACGACGAACTTAGATAAACTCTAGAATGAGACTAACGAGACTAACTTGGGACGAACAAAGACACACTTTAGTCTCATTCTAAGGTTTGTATAAGTTCGTCCCAAGTTAGTCTAAGTTCGTCCCAAGTTAGTCTCTTTCTAAGGACGAACTTAGATAAACCTTAGAATGAGACTAACGAGACTAACTTGGGATGAACTTAGATAAACTTTAGTCTCATTCTAATGTTTGTATAAGTTCATCCCTAGTTAGTCTAAGTTCGTCCCAAGTTAGTCTTTTTCTAAGGACGAACTTTGATAAACCTTAGAATGAGACTAACGAGACTAACTTGGGATGAACAAAGACAAACTTTAGTCTAATTCTAAGGTTTGTATAAGTTCGTCCCAAGTTATTCTCTTTCTAAGGACGAACTTAGATAAACCTTAGAATGAGACTAACGAGACTAACTTGGGACGAACAAAGATAAACTTTTGTCTCATTCTAAGGTTTGTATAAGTTCGTCCCAAGTTAGTCTCTTTCTAAGGACGAACTTAGATAAACCTTAGAATGAGACTAACGAGACTAACTTGGGACGAACAAAGACAAACTTTAGTCTCATTCTAAGGTTTGTATAAGTTCGTCCCAAGTTAGTCTAAGTTCGTCCCAAGTTTGTCACTTTCTAAGGACGAACTTAGATAAACCTTAGAATGAGACTAACGAGACTAACTTGGGACGAACAAAGACAAACTTTAGTCTCATTCTAAGGTTTGTATAAGTTTGTCCCAAGTTAGTCTAAGTTAATCCCAAGTTAGTCTCTTTCTAAGGACGAACTTAGATAAACCATAGAATGAGACTAACGAGACTAAGTTGGGACGAACTTAGATAAACTTTAGTCTCATTCTAAAGTTTGTACAAGTTCGTCCCAAGTTAGTCTAAGTTCATCGCAAGTTAGTCTCTTTCTAAGGACGAACTTAGATAAACTTTAGAATGAGACTAACGAGACTAACTTGGGACGAACTTAGATAAGCTTTAGTCTCATTCTAAAGTTTGTATAAGTTTGTCCCAAGTTAGTCTAAGTTTGTCCCAAGTTAGTCTCTTTCTAAGGACGAACTTAGTTAAACCTTAGAATGAGACTAACGAGACTAACTTGGGATGAACAAAGAGAAACTTTAGTCTCATTCTAAGGTCTGTATAAGTTCATCCCAAGTTAGTCTAAGTTCGTCCCAAGTTAGTCTCTTTCTAAGGACAAACTTAGATAAACCTTAGAATGAGACTAACGAGACTAACTTGGGACGAACAAAGACAAACTTCAGTCTCATTCTATGGTTTGTATAAGTTCATCCCAAGTTAGTCTAAGTTCGTCCCAAGTTAGTCTCTTTCTAAGGACGAACTTAGACAAACCTTAGAATGAGACTAACGAGACTAACTTGGGACGAACAAAGACAAACTTTAGTCTCATTCTAAGGTTTGTATAAGTTCGTCCCAAGTTAGTCTAAGTTCATCCCAAGTTAGTCTCATTCTAAGGACGAATTTAGATAAACCTTAGAATGAGACTAACGAGACTAACTTGGGACGAACAAAGACAAACTTTAGTCTCATTCTAAGGTTTGTATAAGTTCGTCCCAAGTTAGTCTAAGTTCGTCCCAAGTTTGTCACTTTCTAAGGACGAACTTAGATAAACCTTAGAATGAGACTAACGAGACTAACTTGGGACGAACAAAGACAACTTTAGTCTCATTCTAAGGTTTGTATAAGTTTGTCCCAAGTTAGTCTAAGTTAATCCCAAGTTAGTCTCTTTCTAAGGACGAACTTAGATAAACCATAGAATGAGACTAACGAGACTAAGTTGGGACGAACTTAGATAAACTTTAGTCTCATTCTAAAGTTTGTACAAGTTCGTCCCAAGTTAGTCTAAGTTCATCGCAAGTTAGTCTTTTTCTAACGACGAACTTAGATAAACTCTAGAATGAGACTAACGAGACTAACTTGGGACGAACAAAGACACACTTTAGTCTCATTCTAAGGTTTGTATAAGTTCGTCCCAAGTTAGTCTAAGTTCGTCCCAAGTTAGTCTCTTTCTAAGGACGAACTTAGATAAACCTTAGAATGAGACTAACGAGACTAACTTGGGATGAACTTAGATAAACTTTAGTCTCATTCTAATGTTTGTATAAGTTCATCCCTAGTTAGTCTAAGTTCGTCCCAAGTTAGTCTTTTTCTAAGGACGAACTTTGATAAACCTTAGAATGAGACTAACGAGACTAACTTGGGATGAACAAAGACAAACTTTAGTCTAATTCTAAGGTTTGTATAAGTTCGTCCCAAGTTATTCTCTTTCTAAGGACGAACTTAGATAAACCTTAGAATGAGACTAACGAGACTAACTTGGGACGAACAAAGATAAACTTTTGTCTCATTCTAAGGTTTGTATAAGTTCGTCCCAAGTTAGTCTCTTTCTAAGGACGAACTTAGATAAACCTTAGAATGAGACTAACGAGACTAACTTGGGACGAACAAAGACAAACTTTAGTCTCATTCTAAGGTTTGTATAAGTTCGTCCCAAGTTAGTCTAAGTTCGTCCCAAGTTTGTCACTTTCTAAGGACGAACTTAGATAAACCTTAGAATGAGACTAACGAGACTAACTTGGGACGAACAAAGACAAACTTTAGTCTCATTCTAAGGTTTGTATAAGTTTGTCCCAAGTTAGTCTAAGTTAATCCCAAGTTAGTCTCTTTCTAAGGACGAACTTAGATAAACCATAGAATGAGACTAACGAGACTAAGTTGGGACGAACTTAGATAAACTTTAGTCTCATTCTAAAGTTTGTACAAGTTCGTCCCAAGTTAGTCTAAGTTCATCGCAAGTTAGTCTTTTTCTAACGACGAACTTAGATAAACCCTAGAATGAGACTAACGAGACTAACTTGGGACGAACAAAGACACACTTTAGTCTCATTCTAAGGTTTGTATAAGTTCGTCCCAAGTTAGTCTAAGTTCGTCCCAAGTTAGTCTCTTTCTAAGGACGAACTTAGATAAACCTTAGAATGAGACTAACGAGACTAACTTGGGATGAACTTAGATAAACTTTAGTCTCATTCTAATGTTTGTATAAGTTCATCCCTAGTTAGTCTAAGTTCGTCCCAAGTTAGTCTTTTTCTAAGGAAGAACTTTGATAAACCTTAGAATGAGACTAACGAGACTAACTTGGGATGAACAAAGACAAACTTTAGTCTAATTCTAAGGTTTGTATAAGTTCGTCCCAAGTTATTCTCTTTCTAAGGACGAACTTAGATAAACCTTAGAATGAGACTAACGAGACTAACTTGGGACGAACAAAGATAAACTTTTGTCTCATTCTAAGGTTTGTATAAGTTCGTCCCAAGTTAGCCTAAGTTCGTCCCAAGTTAGTCTCTTTCTAAGGACGAACTTAGATAAACCTTAGAATGAGACTAACGAGACTAACTTGGGACGAACAAAGACAAACTTTAGTCTCATTCTAAGGTTTGTATAACTTCGTCGCAAGTTAGTCTAAGTTCGTCCCAAGTTAGTCTAAGTTCGTCCCAAGTTAGTCTTCTTCTAAGGACGAACTTAGATAAACTTTAGAATGAGACTAACGAGACTAACTTGGGACGAACTTAGATAAGCTTTAGTCTCATTCTAAAGTTTGTATAAGTTTGTCCCAAGTTAGTCTAAGTTTGTCCCAAGTTAGTCTCTTTCTAAGGACGAACTTAGTTAAACCTTAGAATAAGACTAACGAGACTAACTTGGGATGAACAAAGAGAAACTTTAGTCTCATTCTAAGGTCTGTATAAGTTCATCCCAAGTTAGTCTAAGTTCGTCCCAAGTTTGTCTCTTTCTAAGGACAAACTTAGATAAACCTTAGAATGAGACTAACGAGACTAACTTGGGACGAACAAAGACAAACTTCAGTCTCATTCTAAGGTTTGTATAAGTTCATCCCAAGTTAGTCTAAGTTCGTCCCAAGTTAGTCTCTTTCTAAGGACGAATGATGAGGACCCTATACGCCTACAAGCTGATACATCGACTAAGGATGCTTATCTTGGTCCCATGACAAGGAATCGTGCCAAACAAATTCAGCAAGAGGTGAATGCGCTCTTAACCAACTTTCATGATGATATTAATGAGAATTATATACTGCCTAAGTCTCGAATGCTTCTTTTACTCAGGTTTTTAACTAGAGAAGAAATTCAAGATAAAGGAGCATACAAGGAGAATCAAAGCTTAGCTATTGGCGTGCATTGCCTACAAGCATCAATTAATGAAGAATATGATGTGCTGAAATCCAAGTGTGACATGAAGAATGATAGCAAGCTTTCCGCACCATCACTTAGTGCACATCTAAAAATAGGGGTTCGCCCTTCCACACCTCATTATGGACATCTCAATTCCAAGAGGAGGTGCAACTCCCCAAGAATTTAATGCAGCCATCAAAACATGAATATTGCACAAGGTTTAACCATGGCTGTACAAGATCCAATTTGGCTACACAAAACTCAACCATGGGTGCACAAGACTTGAGGATGGCTGCACATGAATCAAAAACACAAGATTTATTGTTTTCTTAGCATAAGTACCACATTTTCATTTCTGTTACAAACAGAATAGACATTACTTTGAATCTGATTTCTACATCAAACTTAGCCAAGTGCTATTTCAATGTCAATGAGAGATTTCTCTACCGCTTTGCTCTTGTAATTTCTTAAGTGATATTGCAGAAGCGGTCGTTCGACGGCAACTTTTCCGTGCTTCCAACTTCGTGCGTGGTTGTGTTGTTAGGAAACTTAGAGTGTGCTTAGGCGTCTACTTGTCGCAGGTCATTGCACTAGCAGTGGTTGGCATCAAGAATCGTCGGGTTGCACTATTATCACCCCATTTCTTTGAGTGGCTCCAATAGTTAAAGTTCATCAAAATCCTACGTCGTGAAGATCGAAACCAACCCCGTATCATCTGGTATGAGAAGCCATGGTTATCACGGTAGGATCTATTCCATTCTAGTCTACTTCAGTTTGCTTCGTTGAAAAAAAAAGAAAAAAAAAGAAGAAGAAAAGTTTCAGCTTCTTACTAGTTCCTTGCTGATCAAAAAAAAGAAAAAAAAAAGAAGCAAGAGTAGCCAATATCGGGGATAGTTAGTGTTCTTGTATCACTCATTTCGGATTTACACCTATTCTGCCCGAGCATCCCAAGGTGGCCACTGTTTGTGTAATTCTCGACTTGTATGCACCTTATTATCACTATATTGTGACCTACCACCAACGCCACAATTGAGAAGTACTCTGCACTCACTTGGAATTTGCACGAGCTTCGGTTGGTAAGAGAAAGTGAGGTTTGAGTTTCTTTTTTTTTCTTTCATACACATTTATCTTTAGTATATAGTTTTCTACAACTAATCATGGCAGGTGATGGAGATGAATATGAAATTGATGGCGCTGGACAACTCAATCAGCCCATCACACGTTTCCATTTCAATGTCTTACGTGATCATCTTCGTCAAGAATTTAGAGCGAGTCTTAATACAGTTGAGGAGAAACAAAATCTTGCTGCATTGCAAGTTGATCTTGTAGCTCAGATTGTCCGAGAGCTTCGTCAAGTCCCAGGAGATGCAAGTGTGCATGGTGATGAGCGTGAAGACATAAATGATGAAACTGCTGCCCGTAAAGCCCAAGCACGAAGGAATCAAGTTGCTGGCCATAGGAACAATGCGGCTGATGGTCATCGATATGATGGTCATGGTGATATTCGTAGAAACAATGGTGGTGGTGCTGCTGGTCGTGGTCGTGGTCGTGGAAGAGGACGCGAAAGAGGTAATATCGATCATGATGATTTTGATGATGAATATGAGGATGATGATTATGGACTGCATAGGAATGATGGGTTTCGTAGACGAGGAAACTATGGACGCGAACAGCGTAATGAGGAGAGATTTGGCAAGCTGGAATTTACCATGCCAAAGTTTGATGGTGGATCTGACCCGGAAGCTTATCTCACTTGGGAGTTAAAGGTTGATAAGATATTTCGCATGCATAATTATTCTGAAGAGAAGAAGCTTGCTATGGCTTCACTTGAGTTTGAAGATTATGCCCTAATCTGGTGGGAGTAAGTTCAATCTCAGCGAGAAGAAGGAGGAGGAGTGCCTATTTCTACATGGGCAGAAATGAAAAGAGAGATGAGGGCGAGATTCATTCCAAGACATTATCGAAGAGACATCTTTGATAAACTCCAGAATTTGAGGCAAGGGAAACAATCTGTTGAGGAGTATCATAAGGAGATGGAGAAAGCCATGATTCGAGCCAACATACATGAACACGAAGAGCAGTCCATGGCACGATTTTTGTATGGTTTAAACCCAAATGTGAAGCGAATTGTTGAGTTGCAGCCCTACCATAATGTTATAGAGTTGGTGCATTTAGCTTCAAAGGCTGAGCGTCAACTACAAGATGACTCCAAGCAAAGCAGATCTACCTCATTCATTGCTCGATCTACCACTAATGGAAGCAAGTTTGTACCTCAATTTAGTGTTGGCCGAGGAATCACAGCAAGTTCTAGTGGAGGTAGCCGAGCCTTTGCTCGATCAACTACAAGTGGAGCTGATGTTTCAACTCCAAGAGAGAAAGGTAAACAAGTAGCAACATCTATCTCATCTACTGTTGCATCTACAGGTAAGAGTCGTGACATTGTATGCTTTAAGTGCAATGGGCGTGGTCATATGATTAAGGAGTGCCCTAACAATCGCACTATGCTTGTCACGGAAGAAGGGGAATATGAATCTGCTAGCGATTTGGAAGAAGATGTTGGAGGTGATATGTTAGAAGGAGAAGAACAAACATATTGCGACTTTGAACAAGGCACATCACTTGTTGTTACCAAGGTGCTAAGTGTGCAAATCAAGGAGACTGAAAATTGTCAACGACACAATCTTTTCCAAACAAGAGCTAAAATCGAGGATAAGGTATGCAAAGTTATAATTGATGGAGGGAGCTGCCATAATCTTGCAAGTAAGGAGATGTGTGAAAAACTTGGACTCAAGCTGCTGCAACATCCCTACCCATACCATGTGCAATGGTTAAGTGATTGTGGTGAGATGAAGATTACACACAAGGTGAAGGTTCAATTCAAAATTGGTGATTACATCGACGTAGTCGAGTGTGATGTAGTACCAATGAAGGTATGCCACTTGCTATTGGGAAGGCCGTGGCAATATGATCTTTCAGCCCAACACTGTGGACGGACCAACCAATACACTATCAAGTGGAAAGGGAAGGATTTGGTGCTGAGACCCATGACGCCGCAACAAATCATGACTGAACACATGCAAAAGGTTTCTTCACAGAGGAGTGAGAATGAGCGAGAGAAACAGAAATTGAGTGACCTACACACATCTGAGAGTGAGCGCCCCAAACCAAACACGAGAGACAAAGAAAAGAGAGGGAGAGAACTTAGTCATGCTAGCTACAAAATTGTTGAGAGATGTGATACAAAGCCCAGATTGTGTGATCTTTGTACTCATGTACAAAGATACTTCGGTATCTACTAACGACTTAACTTGTCTTCCTAGTGCCTTTTCTCGTGTTTTGCAGGATTACAAGGATGTCTTTCCGGAGGAGGTTCCAGCGGGCTTACCACCATTGCGTGGCATTGAACATCAAATTGATCTCATTCCAGGAGCTTCACTTCCAAACCGACCACCATACCGTACAAATCCCGAAGAAACAAAGGAGATACAAAGGCAGGTACAAGAACTTTTAAATAAAGGTTATGTACGTGAAAGTTTAAGTCCTTGTGCAGTGCCTGTGATTTTAGTTCCTAAGAAAGATGGATCTTGGCGTATGTGTGTTGATTGTAGGGCCATAAATAATATAACTGTTAGATATCGTCATCCTATTCCTAGGCTAGAGGATATGCTAGATGAACTAAGTGGCTCTATTATCTTCTCTAAAATTGATTTGCGAAGTGGATATCACCAGATTAGGATGAAAGAAGGAGATGAATGGAAAACAGCATTAAAAACAAAATTTGGATTGTATGAATGGTTAGTCATGCCTTTTGGTTTAACTAACGCCCCTAGTACCTTCATGAGATTAATGAACCATGTTTTGAGAGCTTATATTGGCAGATTTGTTGTTGTGTACTTTGATGATATCTTGATATACAGTAGGTCCAAGGAAGAACATCTTTATCATATCAAACAAGTGTTGGATGTTCTTAGGAAAGAAAAGTTATATGCTAACATGGAAAAGTGCTCATTTTGCACAAACAAGGTTGTGTTTCTTGGCTATGTTGTTTCAGGACAAGGAATTGAAGTTGATGAATCAAAGGTAGAGGCAATCAAGAATTGGCCAACTCCTATCAATGTAAGAAAAGTTATAAGTTTTCATGGTCTTGCTGGTTTCTATAGAAGATTTGTGAAAGATTTTAGTACCATTGCTGCACCATTAAATGAACTAACAAAGAAAGGAGTTGTTTTTAAATGGGATGAGCCACAAGAAAATGCCTTCCTTGAGCTTAAGAAGCGATTAACTGAAGCACCTTTGCTAGTCTTACCTGATTTCATGAAAACCGTTGAAATAGAATGTGATGCTAGTGGAATAGGTATTGGAGGTGTATTGATGCAAGAACGTAAACCGGTTGCATATTTTAGTGAGAAATTGAGTGGTGCACAACTGAATTATTCTGTTTATGATAAAGAATTGTATGCTTTGGTTCGTGCACTTGAAACATGGCAACATTACTTATGGCCAAAAGAATTTGTTATACATTCTGATCATGGAGCTTTGAAACATTTAAAGAGTCAAGCTAATCTGAATAGGAGGCATGCTAAATGGGTCGAATTTATTGAAACATTTCCATATGTTGTGAAGTATAAGAAGGGCAAACAAAATATGGTTGCTGATGCTTTATCTCGTAGACATGTTTTGTTGCAACAGTTAGCGGTAAAAGTGCTTGGACTTGAGAGTTTGAAAGAATTGTATGTTGCTGATCCTAACTTTTCAGAACCATATGAGAAATGCCACGATGGGAAAGGATGGGATAAATATCATGTGCATGATGGATTTCTTTTTAGGGCTAAAAAACTTTGTGTTCCAGATTCTTCGGTTAGACCCTTGTTAGTGCAGGAATCACATGCAAGTGGTTTGATGGGCCACTTTGGCCATGAAAAGACTTATGAGATGTTGGCTGATCATTTTTATTGGCCAAAGATGAGGAAGGATGTTGAAAGATTTGTGCAACGATGCGTTACATGTCACAAAGCTAAGTCAAAACTTAATCCCCACGGTTTATATACTCCCCTACCTGTTCCAAATGCTCCTTGGGAAGATATTAGCATGGATTTTGTTTTAGGACTGCCTAGGACTAAGAGGGGGAGGGATTCTGTGTTTGTAGTTGTTGATAGATTTTTGAAAATGGCACATTTCATTCCATGTCATAAGAGCGATGATGCTTACATGTTGCTGATTTGTTTTTCAGGGAAATCGTGCGCCTTCATGGAATGCCAAGAACAATTGTTTCGGATCGTGATGTGAAGTTTATGAGCTACTTTTGGAAAACGTTGTGGGCTAAGCTTGGAACCAAGTTGCTGTTTTCGACAACGTGTCACCCACAAACTGATGGACAAACAGAGGTGGTGAATCGAACTCTTTCAACACTATTGAGGACAATGATCAAGAAAAATTTGAAGGAATGGGAAGATTGCTTGCCACACGTTGAGTTTGCTTACAATAGAGTTGTTCACTCTACTACCGGCATGTGCCCCTTTGAGGTGGTTTATGGGTTCAAGCCAATTGCACCTATTGACTTGCTGCCACTTCCATTGCAAGAGAGGAGTAATATGGAGGCTTCGAAACGTGCTGAATATGTGAAGAAAATTCATGAGAAAACCAAAGAGGAAATAGAGAAAAAGGGAGAGTACTATGCAGCAAAGGCAAATAAAAACCGCAAGAAGGTGACTTTTAACCCCGGTGATCTTGTCTGGGTACCCTTGCGTAAAGATCGTTTTCCAGAGAAACGCAAGTCAAAACTAATGCCTCGCGGAGATGGACCATTCAAAGTGCTTTCGAGGATAAATGACAATGCTTACAAAATAGAGCTTCCGGAAGACTATGCGGTGAGTCCAACATTTAACGTAGCTGATTTGTCTCCTTACATGGGTCAAGAAGAATTAGAGTCGAGGACGACTCATTTTCAAGAGGGGGAGGATGATGAGGACCCTATACGCCTACAAGCTGATACATCGACTAAGGATGCTTATCTTGGTCCCATGACAAGGAATCGTGCCAAACAAATTCAGCAAGAGGTGAATGCGCTCCTAACTAACTTTCATGATGATATTAATGAGAATTATATACTGCCTAAGTCTCGAATGCTTCTTTTACTCAGGTTTTTAACTAGAGAAGAAATTCAAGATAAAGGAGCATACAAGGAGAATCAAAGCTTAGCTATTGGCGTGCATTGCCTACAAGCATCAATTAATGAAGAATATGATGTGCTGAAATCCAAGTGTGACATGAAGAATGATAGCAAGCTTTCCGCACCATCACTTAGTGCACATCTAAAAATAGGGGTTCGTCATTCCACACCTCATTATGGACATCTCAATTCCAAGAGGAGGTGCAACTCCCCAAGAATTTAATGCAGCCATCAAGACATGAATATTGCTCAAGGTTCAACCATGGCTGTACAAGATCCAATTTGGCTACACAAAACTCAACCATGGGTGCACAAGACTTGAGGATGGCTGCACATGAATCAAAAACACAAGATTTATTGTTTTCTTAGCATAAGTACCACATTTTCATTTCTGTTACAAACAGAATAGACATTACTTTGAATCTGATTTCTACATCAAACTTAGCCAAGTGCTATTTCAATGTCAATGAGAGATTTCTCTACCCCTTTGCTCTTGTAATTTCTTAAGTGATATTGCAGAAGCGGTCGTTCGACGGCAACTTTTCCGTGCTTCCAACTTCTTGCGTGGTTGTGTGGTTAGGAAACTTAGAGTGTGGTTAGGCGTCTACTTGTCGCAGGTCATTGCACTAGCAGTGGTTGGCATCAAGAGTCGTCGGGTTGCACTATTATCACCCCATTTCTTTGAGTGGCTCCAATAGTTAAAGTTCATCAAAATCCTACGTCGTGAAGATCGAAACCAACCCCGTATCAACGAACATAGACAAACCTTAGAATGAGACTAACGAGACTAACTTGGGACAAACAAAGACAAACTTTAGTCTCATTCTAAGGTTAGTATAAGTTCGTCCCAAGTTAGTCTAAGTTCGTCCCAACTTAGTCTAAGTTCGTCCCAAGTTAGTCTCTTTCTAAGGACGAACTTAGATAAACCTTAGAATGAGACTAACGAAACTAACTTGGGACGAATGACAGAACCGCTCGTCGTCAAAGCGATTGTGCAAATAAATTTATAATAGTCCGCTACTCGCAATTATACTACTGGGTAGTACTTGGTAAGTAGGGGTCGAACCCAAGGGAACTAGGGGAATAATTGTTCTTTGGGGGGGGATTACGCAGCGTGGGAGCGTGTTTAAGGTCGGTTGGTTGGTTTTAAAGCTACCAGCTATTTTGATTGATTGATTGGTTGGTTGGTTGATTTTAATACTGGAAAGTAAATTACAGTTTATAATTAAATAGAAATGTTCGGTTTCAGGGGACTTGTATTATATCCTGTTTATCATTGACCATTAGTGAATCATCTAAGTATTCAAACGGTGAATCGAGGCTAGTTACAGCTCAAGACTTGCAACACCGGTTTAAAGCAACTCCTGTTCTATTTCAGTCTAGCACCAATACCCTAAGGTATGCTAGCCTGGGTGCATCCACCTGATCTCACAGTTACGCTCGACTAGATGGGATTTAGGATGAGTCGAACTCCTCAGATAGCTTTGCTTGTTGCAGCTTCCACTACCTGAGTATGATCACGAATTCCCACAGAAGAGCTTTGCTTGTTACAGCATCCACTCAACCTTGGAAACTCTGACTATATATGGCACATAGAACAAGTTTTGAATACTAAGACTAGACACTAAGTTAATAGTCTTAAAACATTTTATAATACAAGTGCGCCCCTTAGACCGAACTACAAGTTTAGCTACTATTCATCACGCTAAACATTATACTAAGGAATTAAAGACAACAGTTAAATAAATACTGAAAATAATACTTACAACCGTTGAAGCGCCAAGGGAGCTATCCTTTATTTCCAAAGCAAAATTACAACGTTACAAATATTACAACTTCTAGAGACAGAAGTGAAATTGGATTTGGTGTGTGAAATGAGGAGGAGGAGCTCCTCCTTTTATAGCCCAAAGGGGAGGAGATGGGTGGTGGAGATGGGTGGCAAGTGTTGCATTTTGATTGGAGGAGAAAATGGAGGGAGGAGATGGCCACATGTGGAGGAAGAGGAGTGGTGGAGGAGGAGGAAGGTGGTGGTGACATGTGGAGGAGCTCCAAAAGCCGCCAGTCACCACCACCAAGAGCCGCCGGTAGGCGGTGGCCCAAGGGGGAGGAGCTCCTCCCTTGGCCACCACTTCTTCAAGTGGTCGGTCATCTTTGTCCAATGTGAGATTTGTACAGTTTTGTGCAGTCTTTTCACAAAACTGTCAATGTGTTTCTTCTCCGGGCTGTCTTGACTCCACTCCTGATTCTTCTGATTAATTTGTTCTGGTCAATTCAACGTCAGGATCCTTGATATTTCTTCAGTCGGCATATGATCTTGACCTTGGATTGACTCTTGTTATCTTTTCAGCATAAAATCCTCTCCTTAGCGTGTTTTCACTTCAGTCTCTAAAATGCCCTGTGGAAATATATCGGGACTAACACGTAGAAGTTAGATAGACAAACAGTCTAATTAAGGGGGTTTTACTGTGTTTCTGACTCTTATAACTTTGGTCCATCAGATTACCCCCCACTTTTAGTTGTTCGTCCCGAACAATGCTATTAAAGGGCGTAAGTTCTAAATTTGGCTTTGGAATATGAAAATTAGACTGTGGTACTCGATCTATCCTAATTCATGCATTACTTACTTATTACCAAATTAAACTGTGTAAATAAATAGAAGGAACTTAATACTTGTACCTCCGTGCTGAGATGCAAATTATATTGGATGTCTCGGGAGATAGCCCTTTTTAGGCTTCTGGACTGCAATCTTGTGATCGTCTCGCACTATATGGTTTTCTGGTAGCTTTCTCTAGCACGTGATTCGATTCGGGTTTCAGTGAGTTGAGCCTTTTTGATTTTCTTCTTTGGCGAGGGACTGCTTTTTTGTTGTTGTAGTGAATCGGCCTTTGGCCTTTGATTTAACTTTTTGAGTGCTTCACTTTTGCTCGGTTAAAACCTTCACAATTTTGGGCCTTTGGCCTCTTTTGATTTTCTTCTTTGAGTTTTTCGCCTTTTTGTGATTTTGCAAGTCCATTTTCTCAAGCCTTTTTGGGAGGTCCAATCATCGCCCGCAAGCCTATGGAAATACCTCCCCGCTCCTCTCGTCTTTGTCGTTTTGCGCGGGTCAAGATGAGGGTCGCTCATCTATTTTCTCGGCTATTTTGACTAGAGAGAGGACGGTCTGATTCCCGTCCTCGCCTTTGTATAGATGCTTCTTGGCGGAGTTGACTTCAATTATTCACTGAAAACCCGAGGTGCAGCCTCCACTGACTTCGAAAACCATATAGTTTGATCTGATCCTTTGATTGCTTGCCAAGCCTCTCTAGGGCAGTTTATATCAACTCCACATCCCTAGTTATCTCAGCACAAAGGACAAATGGAAAGTTACATTCTAAGTTTTTAAACAGTTGAATTTTCACAAGGTTAATGCATGAATTATGATTTATCTTTTTCACATTCTTAAGTTCATATTTTCAAAAAGATACTATTACTAAAAAAAGAAAAACAGCTGCATGTTATTTATGTACATAGGTGGTTCTCACCCCCTACTTTTGAACGAAGGCGTGCCTTAGTTCAAAAGTCATGCAAGCTTTAAACTAAATACTGAATTTAAATGACAGAAATTAAAGTGCGGAAAAGTAAGATAGTGTCGGGTTACCTCCCGACCAGTGCACTTGTTTAACGTCGTTGGCTCGACGATACCTCGTTGTGGATTACTGGTTTGGGTCCCATGGGTGGCTGAGGTCAAACTTCTTGATTCCACCGACTTTGATTCTTGCGGTGAGTCTTCCTGATTTTTTAGCAGATGACGGGTTTGGGTCCAGTTCTGATGGTATCTCCTTCCAACGTCTCTGAGAAGGCGAGGGACCTTTCACTATCAGCTTTTTGAACTGGGTGTTCTCCTGTTTAGGGCTGCCTTGTCCAGTCATGGCGAAAGCGTGCTCCATGTAGGAGTCATTCTGCTCAGGCCCTTTTCCCATTCTCCTTTGAGCTTCTTCTTGGATCGCATAGTTCGCGGCGACTTGCTCATTAATTAAGGGGAAAAGTCGGGAAGGCCTCATGAGGCTTGGTTCTGCCTCGTAATGTTGGTTCGTGAAGAACTGGTCGTAGAT
The DNA here is from genome assembly GCA_033675215.1 of Rhodiola kirilowii. NCBI lineage: Eukaryota > Viridiplantae > Streptophyta > Magnoliopsida > Saxifragales > Crassulaceae > Rhodiola > Rhodiola kirilowii. The sequence goes on along the minus strand of CM066196.1, from coordinate 32,971,081 downwards.
AGTTTCAGCTGCCTGGGTAATGATAGTCGGGTATGGCTTGGGCAGTTCGTCAGTGGTGTTCTGGACTTCTACTTTGTTGCTTCCGGTGCTTTCCATGTCTGATTCCTCGGATGGTTCGGGAGTCTCTTCTGACGGCTCGGTGGTTTCTTCTTTGTCAGCCTCAGGGTCAGCTTCTTCTGTCTGCATTTCCTCGTCAGTGTGGGGAACTCGTCTTGTGGCAGCGGCTAGGCCAGTTATCAGGTACCACATGTCTGCAATGGTGAGGTTTGCGGCAGACCTTCTCATAGCTTCGTTGACTCTTCCCAGCTCTTCGGACCTCATCCCACGAAGAAATTTTTGGAGAAGAATTTTCTTCGTAAATCCATGGTGCGGGCAGCTTGAGACGATGGCATCGTAGTTCATGTAGTATTCGTCCAAAGTCTCATCCCGGGATTGTTGAAGGTTCAGGATCTTTTCGTGGGTTTCTTGGCGTAAAGATGGTGGGGAGAATTCTTTCAGGAACGGAACGCAGAGGTCTACGAAACGTTCTACACTGCAAGCGGTGGATGTGTAGTACCATATCGTGGTGAAGTCTGTTAGAGAGAATTTGAAGCATTTCAGCTTAAACTCTTCTAACACTTCGTTTTCAGGTTTGATGTTGTGGCAGACTTGGTGGAAGTTTCGGCAGTGCTGTACAGGGTCTTCTCCCTCCGTTCCTCCGAACAGGGGCAGAAATCGCGTTGTCCATGCATGCGTAACGGGTAATGATATAGGAAAAAGAAAGAAAAAGAAAGGGGAGGGAAGAACAGTTATCCGATGACTAGTTCCCCGGCAACGGCGCCAATTTGACAGAACCGCTCGTCGTCAAAGTGATTTTGCAAATAAATTTATAATAGTCCGCTACTCGCAACTATACTACTGGGTAGTACTTGGTAAGTAGGGGTCGAACCCAAGGGAACTAGGGGAATAATTGTTCTTCGGGGGGAATTACGCAGCGTGGGAGCGTGTTTAAGGTCGGTTGGTTGGTATTAAAGCTACCAGCTATTTTGATTGATTGATTGGTTGGTTGGTTGATTTTAATACTGGAAAGTAAATTACAGTTTATAATTAAAGAGAAATGTTCGGTTTCAGGGGACTTGTATTATATCCTGTTTATCATTGACCATTAGTGAATCATCTAAGTATTCAAACGGTGAATCGAGGCTAGTTACAGCTCTAGACTTGCAACACCGGTTTAAAGCAACTCCTGTTCTATTTCAGTCTAGCGCCAATACCCTAAGGTATGCTAGCCTGGGTGCATCCACCTGATCTCACAGTTACGCTTGACCAGATGGGATTTAGGATGAGTCGAACTCCTCAGATAGCTTTGCTTGTTACAGCTTCCACTACCTGAGTATGATCACGAATTCCCACAGAAGAGCTTTGCTTGTTACAGCATCCACTCAACCTTGGAAACTCTGACTATATATGGCACATAGAACAAGTTTTGAATACTAAGACTAGACACTAAGTTAATAGTCTTAAAACATTTTATAATACAAGTGCGCCCCTTAGACCGAACTACAAGTTTAGCTACTATTCATCGCGCTAAACATTATACTAAGGAATTAAAGACAACAGTTAAATAAGTACTGAAAATAATACTTACAACCGTTGAAGCGCCAAGGGAGCTATCCTTTATTTCCAAAGCAAAATTACAACGTTACAAATATTACAACTTCTAGAGAGAGAAGTGAAATTGGATTTGGTGTGTGAAATGAGGAGGAGGAGCTCCTCCTTTTATAGCCCAAAGGGGAGGAGATGGGTGGTGGAGATGGGTGGCAAGTGTTGCATTTTGATTGGAGGAGAAAATGGAGGGAGGAGATGGCCACATGTGGAGGAAGAGAAGTGGTGGAGGAGGAGGAAGGTGGTGGTGACATGTGGAGGAGCTCCAAAAGCCGCCGGTCACCACCACCAAGAGCCGCCGGTAGGCGGTGGCCCAAGGGGGAGGAGCTCCTCCCTTGGCCACCACTTCTTCAAGTGGTCGGTCATCTTTGTCCAATGTGAGATTTGTACAGTTTTGTGCAGTCTTTTCACAAAACTGTAAATGTGTTTCTTCTCCGGGCTGTCTTGACTCCACTCCTGATTCTTCTGATTAATTTGTTCTGGTCAATTCAACGTCAGGATCCTTGATATTTCTTCAGTCGGCATATGATCTTGACCTTGGATTGACTCTTGTTATCTTTTCAGCATAAAATCCTCTCCTTAGCGTGTTTTCACTTCAGTCTCTAAAATGCCATATGGAAATATATCGGGACTAACACGTAGAAGTTAGATAGACAAACAGTCTAATTAAGGGGGTTTTACTGTGTTTCTGACTCGTATAACTTTGGTCCATCAACGAACTTAGATAAACTTTAGTTTCAATCTAAAGTTTGTATAAGTTCATCCCAAGGTAGTCTAAGTTCGTCCCAAGTTTGTCTCTTTCTAAGGACGAACTTAGATAAACCTTAGAATGAGACTAACGAGACTAACTTGGGACGAACAAAGACAAACTTTAGTCTCATTCTAAGGTTTGTATAAGTTCGTCCCAAGTTAGTCTAAGTTTGTCCCAAGTTAGTCTCTTTCTAAGGACGAACTTAGATAAACCTTAGAATGAGACTAACGAGACTAACTTGGGACGAACAAAGACAAACTTTAGTCTCATTCTAAGGTTTGTATAAGTTCGTCCCAAGTTAGTCTAAGTTCGTCCCAAGTAAGTCTCTTTCTAAGGACGAACTTAGATAAACCTTAGAATGAGACTAACGAGACTAACTTGGGACGAACAAAGACAAACTTTAGTCTCATTCTAAGGTTTGTATAAGTTCGTCCCAAGTTAGTCTCATTCTAAGGTTTGTATAAGTTCGTCCCAAGTTAGTCTCTTTCTAAGGACGAACTTAGATAAACCTTAGAATGGGACTAACGAGACTAACTTGGGACGAACTTAGATAAACTTTAGTCTCATTCTAAAGTTTGTACAAGTTCGTCCCAAGTTAGTCTAACTTCATCGCAAGTTAGTCGTTTTCTAACGACGAACTTAGATAAACCTTAGAATGAGACTAACGAGACTAACTTGGGACGAACAAAGACACACTTTAGTCTCATTCTAAGGTTTGTATAAGTTCGTCCCAAGTTAGTCTCTTTCTAAGGACAAACTTAGATAAACCTTAGAATGAGACTAACGAGACTAACTTGGGACGAACAAAGACAAACTTTAGTCTCATTCTAAGGTTTGTATAAGTTCGTCCCAAGTTAGTGTAAGTTTGTCCCAAGTTAGTCTCTTTCAAAGGACAAACTTAGATAAACCTTAGAATGAGACTAACGAGACTAACTTGGGACGAACTTAGATAAACTTTAGTCTCATTCTAAAGTTTGTAAAAGTTCGTCCCAAGTTAGTCTAAGTTCATCGCAAATTAGTCTTTTTCTAAGGACGAACTTAGATAAACCTTAGAATGAGACTAACGAGACTAACTTGGGACGAACAAAGACAAACTTTAGTCGCATTCTAAGGTTTGTATAAGTTCGTCCCAAGTTAGTCTAAGTTCGTCCGAAGTTAGTCTCTTTCTAAGGACGAACTTAGATAAACCTTAAAATGAGACTAACGAGACTAACTTGGGATGAACTTAGATAAACTTTAGTCTCATTCTAATGTTTGTATAAGTTCATCCCAAGTTAGTCTAAGTTCGTCCCAAGTTAGTCTTTTTATAAGGACGAACATAGATAAACCTTAGAATGAGACTAACGAGTCTAACTTGGGATGAACAAAGACAAACTTTAGTCTAATTCTAAGGTTTGTATAAGTTCGCCCCAAGTTAGTCTCTTTCTAAGGACGAACTTAGATAAACCTTAGAATGAGACTAACGAGACTAACTTGGGACGAACAAAGACAAACTTTAGTCTCATTCTAAGGTTTGTATAAGTTCGTCCCAAGTTAGTCTAAGTTCGTCCCAAGTTAGTCTAAGTTTGTCCCAAGTTAGTCTCTTTCTAAGGACGAACTTAGATAAACCTTAGAATGAGACTAACGAGACTAACTTGGGACGAACTTAGATAAACTTCATTCTCATTCTAAAGTTTGTATAAGTTCGTCCCAAGTTAGTATAAGTTCGTCCCAAGTTAGTCTCTTTCTAAGGACGAACTTAGATAAACCTTAGAATGAGACTAACGAGACTAACTTGGGACGAACAAAGACAAACTTTAGTCTCATTCTAAGGTTTGTATAAGTTCGTCCCAAGTTAGTCTAAGTTCGTCCCAAGTTAGTCTCTTTCTAAGGACGAACTTAGATAAACCTTAGAATGAGACTAACGAGACTAACTTTGGACGAACAAAGACAAACTTTAGTCTCATTCTAAGGTTTGTATAAGTTCGTCCCAAGTTAGTCTAAGTTCGTCCCAAGTTTGTCTCTTTCAAAGGACGAACTTAGATAAACCTTAGAATGAGACTAACGAGACTAACTTGGGATGAACAAAGACAAACTTTAGTCTCATTCTAAGGTTTGTATAAGTTCGTCCCAAGTTAGTCTAAGTTTGTCCCAAGTTAGTCTCTTTCTAAGGACGAACTTAGATAAACCTTAGAATGAGACTAACGAGACTAACTTGGGACGAACTTAGATAAACTTTAGTCTCATTCTAAAGTTTGTATAAGTTCGTCCCAAGTTAGGCTAAGTTCATCGCAAGTTAGTCTCTTTCTGAGGACGAACTTAGATAAATCTTAGAATGAGACTAACGAGACAAACTTGGGACGAACAAAGACAAACTTTAGTCTCATTCTAAAGTTTGTATAAGTTCGTCCCAAGTTAGTCTAAGTTCGTCCCAAGTTAGTCTTTTTCTAAGGACAAACTTAGATAAACCTTAGAATGAGACTAACGAGACTAACTTGGGACGAACAAAGACAAACTTTAGTCTCATTCTAAGGTTTGTATAAGTTCTTCCCAAGTTAGTCTAAGTTCGTCCCAAGTCAGTCTAAGTTCGTCCCAAGTTAGTCTCTTTTTAAGGACGAACTTAGACAAACCTTAGAATGAGACTAACGAGACTAACTTGGGACGAACTTAGATAAACTTTAGTTTCATTCTAAAGTTTGTATAAGTTCGTCCCAAGTTAGTCTAAGTTCGTCCCAAGTTAGTCTCTTTCTAAGGACGAACTTAGATAAACCTTAGAATGAGACTAACGAGACTAACTTGGGACGAACAAAGACAAACTTTAGTCTCATTCTAAGGTTTGTATAAGTTCGTCCCAAGTTAGTTTAAGTTCGTCCCAAGTTAGTCTCTTTCTAAGGACGAACTTAGATAAACCTTAGAATGAGACTAACGAGACTAACTTTGGACGAACAAAGACAAACTTTAGTCTCATTCTAAGGTTTGTATAAGTTCGTCCCAAGTTAGTCTAAGTTCGTCCCAAGTTAGTCTCTTTCTAAGGACGAACTTAGATAAACCTTAGAATGAGACTAACGAGACTAACTTTGGACGAACAAAGACAAACTTTAGTCTCATTCTAAGGTTTGTATAAGTTCGTCCCAAGTTAGTCTAAGTTCGTCCCAAGTTAGCCTCTTTCTAAGGACGAACTTAGATAAACCTTAGAATGATGCTAACGAAACTAACTTGGGACGAACTTAGATAAACTTTAGTCTCATTCTAAAGTTTGTATAAGTTCATCCCAAGTTAGTCTAAGTTCGTCCCAACTTTGTCTCTTTCTAAGGACGAACTTAGATAAACCTTAGAATGAGACTAACGAGACTAACTTGGGACGAACAAAGACAAACTTTAGTCTCATTCTAAGGTTTGTATAAGTTCGTCCAAAGTTAGTCTAAGTTCGTCCCAAGTTAGTCTCTTTCTAAGGATGAACTTAGATAAACCTTAGAATGAGACTAACGAGACTAACTTGGGACGAACAAAGACAAACTTTAGTCTCATTCTAAGGTTTGTATAAGTTCGTCCCAAGTTAGTCTAAGTTCGTCCCAAGTTTGTCTCTTTCTAAGGACGAACTTAGATAAACCTTAGAATGAGACTAACGAGACTAACTTGGGACGAACAAAGACAAACTTTAGTCTCATTCTAAGGTTTGTATAAGTTCGTCCCAAGTTAGTCTAAGTTCGTCCCAAGTTAGTCTCTTTCTAAGGACGAACTTTGATAAACCTTAGACTGAGACTAACGAGACTAACTTGGAACGAACAAAGACAAACTTTAGTCTCATTCTAAGGTTTGTATAAGTTCGTCCCAAGTTAGTCTAAGTTCGTCCCAAGTTTGTCTCTTTCAATGGACGAACTTAGATAAACCTTAGAATGAGACTAACGAGACTAACTTGGGATGAACAAAGACAAACTTTAGTCTCATTCTAAGGTTTGTATAAGTTCGTCCCAAGTTAGTCTAAGTTTGTCCCAAGTTAGTCTCTTTCTAAGGACGAACTTAGATAAACCTTAGAATGAGACTAACGAGACTAACTTGGGACGAACTTAGATAAACTTTAGTCTCATTCTAAAGTTTGTATAAGTTCGTCCCAAGTTAGGCTAAGTTCATCGCAAGTTAGTCTCTTTCTGAGGACGAACTTAGATAAATCTTAGAATGAGACTAACGAGACAAACTTGGGACGAACAAAGACAAACTTTAGTCTCATTCTAAAGTTTGTATAAGTTCGTCCCAAGTTAGTCTAAGTTCGTCCCAAGTTAGTCTTTTTCTAAGGACGAACTTAGATAAACCTTAGAATGAGACTAACGAGACTAACTTGGGACGAACAAAGACAAACTTTAGTCTCATTCTAAGGTTTGTATAAGTTCGTCCCAAGTTAGTCTAAGTTCGTCCCAAGTCAGTCTAAGTTCGTCCCAAGTTAGTCTCTTTTTAAGGACGAACTTAGACAAACCTTAGAATGAGACTAACGAGACTAACTTGGGACGAACTTAGATAAACTTTAGTTTCATTCTAAAGTTTGTATAAGTTCGTCCCAAGTTAGTCTAAGTTCGTCCCAAGTTAGTCTCTTTCTAAGGACGAACTTAGATAAACCTTAGAATGAGACTAACGAGACTAACTTGGGACAAACAAAGACAAACTTTAGTCTCATTCTAAGATTTGTATAAGTTCGTCCCAAGTTAGTCTAAGTTCGTCCCAAGTTAGTCTCTTTCTAAGGACGAACTTAGATAAACCTTAGAATGAGACTAACGAGACTAACTTTGGACGTACAAAGACAAACTTTAGTCTCATTCTAAGGTTTGTATAAGTTCGTCCCAAGTTAGTCTAAGTTCGTCCCAAGTTAGTCTCTTTCTAAGGACGAACTTAGATAAACCTTAGAATGAGACTAACGAGACTAACTTTGGACGAACAAAGACAAACTTTAGTCTCATTCTAAGGTTTGTATAAGTTCGTCCCAAGTTAGTCTAAGTTCGTCCCAAGTTAGCCTCTTTCTAAGGACGAACTTAGATAAACCTTAGAATGAGGCTAACGAAACTAACTTGGGACGAACTTAGATAAACTTTAGTCTCATTCTAAAGTTTGTATAAGTTCATCCCAAGTTAGTCTAAGTTCGTCCCAACTTTGTCTCTTTCTAAGGACGAACTTAGATAAACCTTAGAATGAGACTAACGAGACTAACTTGGGACGAACAAAGACAAATTTTAGTCTCATTCTAAGGTTTGTATAAGTTCGTCCCAAGTTAGTCTAAGTTCGTCCCAAGTTAGTCTCTTTCTAAGGATGAACTTAGATAAACCTTAGAATGAGACTAACGAGACTAACTTGGGACGAACAAAGACAAACTTTAGTCTCATTCTAAGGTTTGTATAAGTTCGTCCCAAGTTAGTCAAAGTTCGTCCCAAGTTTGTCTCTTTCTAAGGACGAACTTAGATAAACCTTAGAATGAGACTAACGAGACTAACTTGGGACGAACAAAGACAAACTTTAGTCTCATTCTAAGGTTTGTATAAGTTCGTCCCAAGTTAGTCTAAGTTCGTCCCAAGTTAGTCTCTTTCTAAGGACGAACTTAGATAAACCTTAGAATGAGACTAACGAGACTAACTTGGGACGAACAAAGACAAACTTTAGTCTCATTCTAAGGTTTGTATAAGTTCGTCCCAAGTTAGTCTAAGTTCGTCCCAAGTTAGTCTCTTTCTAAGGACGAACTTTGATAAACCTTAGAATGAGACTAACAAGACTAACTTGGAACGAACAAAGACAAACTTTAGTCTCATTCTAAGGTTAGTATAAGTTCGTCCCAAGTTAGTCTAAGTTCGTCCCAAGTTAGCCTCTTTCTAAGGACGAACTTAGATAAACCTTAGAATGAGACTAACGAAACTAACTTGGGACGAACTTAGATAAACTTTAGTCTCATTCTAAAGTTTGTATAAGTTCATCCCAAGTTAGTCTAAGTTCGTCCCAAGTTTGTCTTTTTCGAAGGACGAACTTAGATAAACCTTAGAATGAGACTAACGAGACTAACTTGGGATGAACAAAGACAAACTTTAGTCTCATTCTAAGGTTTGTATAAGTTCGTCCCAAGTTAGTCTAAGTTCGTCCCAAGTTAGTCTCTTTCTAAGGACGAACTTAGATAAACCTTAGAATGAGACTAACGAGACTAACTTGGGACGAACTTAGATAAACTTTAGTCTCATTCTAAAGTTTGTATAAGTTCGTCCCAAGTTAGGCTAAGTTCATCGCAAGTTAGTCTCTTTCTGAGGACGAACTTAGATAAATCTTAGAATGAGACTAACGAGACAAACTTGGGACGAACAAAGACAAACTTTAGTCTCATTCTAAAGTTTGTATAAGTTCGTCCCAAGTTAGTCTAAGTTCGTCCCAAGTTAGTCTTTTTCTAAGGACGAACTTAGATAAACCTTAGAATGAGACTAACGAGACTAACTTGGGACGAACAAAGACAAACTTTAGTCTCATTCTAAGGTTTGTATAAGTTCGTCCCAAGTTAGTCTAAGTTCGTCCCAAGTCAGTCTAAGTTCGTCCCAAGTTAGTCTCTTTTTAAGGACGAACTTAGACAAACCTTAGAATGAGACTAACGAGACTAACTTGGGACGAACTTAGATAAACTTTAGTTTCATTCTAAAGTTTGTATAAGTTCGTCCCAAGTTAGTCTAAGTTCGTCCCAAGTTAGTCTCTTTCTAAGGACGAACTTAGATAAACCTTAGAATGAGACTAACGAGACTAACTTGGGACGAACAAAGACAAACTTTAGTCTCATTCTAAGATTTGTATAAGTTCGTCCCAAGTTAGTCTAAGTTCGTCCCAAGTTAGTCTCTTTCTAAGGACGAACTTAGATAAACCTTAGAATGAGACTAACGAGACTAACTTTGGACGAACAAAGACAAACTTTAGTCTCATTCTAAGGTTTGTATAAGTTCGTCCCAAGTTAGTCTAAGTTCGTCCCAAGTTAGTCTCTTTCTAAGGACGAACTTAGATAAACCTTAGAATGAGACTAACGAGACTAACTTTGGACGAACAAAGACAAACTTTAGTCTCATTCTAAGGTTTGTATAAGTTCGTCCCAAGTTAGTCTAAGTTCGTCCCAAGTTAGCCTCTTTCTAAGGACGAACTTAGATAAACCTTAGAATGAGGCTAACGAAACTAACTTGGGACGAACTTAGATAAACTTTAGTCTCATTCTAAAGTTTGTATAAGTTCATCCCAAGTTAGTCTAAGTTCGTCCCAACTTTGTCTCTTTCTAAGGACGAACTTAGATAAACCTTAGAATGAGACTAACGAGACTAACTTGGGACGAACAAAGACAAATTTTAGTCTCATTCTAAGGTTTGTATAAGTTCGTCCCAAGTTAGTCTAAGTTCGTCCCAAGTTAGTCTCTTTCTAAGGATGAACTTAGATAAACCTTAGAATGAGACTAACGAGACTAACTTGGGACGAACAAAGACAAACTTTAGTCTCATTCTAAGGTTTGTATAAGTTCGTCCCAAGTTAGTCTAAGTTCGTCCCAAGTTAGTCTCTTTCTAAGGACGAACTTAGATAAACCTTAGAATGAGACTAACGAGACTAACTTTGGACGAACAAAGACAAACTTTAGTCTCATTCTAAGGTTTGTATAAGTTCGTCCCAAGTTAGTCTAAGTTCGTCCCAAGTTTGTCTCTTTCAAAGGACGAACTTAGATAAACCTTAGAATGAGACTAACGAGACTAACTTGGGATGAACAAAGACAAACTTTAGTCTCATTCTAAGGTTTGTATAAGTTCGTCCCAAGTTAGTCTAAGTTTGTCCCAAGTTAGTCTCTTTCTAAGGACGAACTTAGATAAACCTTAGAATGAGACTAACGAGACTAACTTGGGACGAACTTAGATAAACTTTAGTCTCATTCTAAAGTTTGTATAAGTTCGTCCCAAGTTAGGCTAAGTTCATCGCAAGTTAGTCTCTTTCTGAGGACGAACTTAGATAAATCTTAGAATGAGACTAACGAGACAAACTTGGGACGAACAAAGACAAACTTTAGTCTCATTCTAAAGTTTGTATAAGTTCGTCCCAAGTTAGTCTAAGTTCGTCCCAAGTTAGTCTTTTTCTAAGGACGAACTTAGATAAACCTTAGAATGAGACTAACGAGACTAACTTGGGACGAACAAAGACAAACTTTAGTCTCATTCTAAGGTTTGTATAAGTTCGTCCCAAGTTAGTCTAAGTTCGTCCCAAGTCAGTCTAAGTTCGTCCCAAGTTAGTCTCTTTTTAAGGACGAACTTAGACAAACCTTAGAATGAGACTAACGAGACTAACTTGGGACGAACTTAGATAAACTTTAGTTTCATTCTAAAGTTTGTATAAGTTCGTCCCAAGTTAGTCTAAGTTCGTCCCAAGTTAGTCTCTTTCTAAGGACGAACTTAGATAAACCTTAGAATGAGACTAACGAGACTAACTTGGGACGAACAAAGACAAACTTTAGTCTCATTCTAAGGTTTGTATAAGTTCGTCCCAAGTTAGTTTAAGTTCGTCCCAAGTTAGTCTCTTTCTAAGGACGAACTTAGATAAACCTTAGAATGAGACTAACGAGACTAACTTTGGACGAACAAAGACAAACTTTAGTCTCATTCTAAGGTTTGTATAAGTTCGTCCCAAGTTAGTCTAAGTTCGTCCCAAGTTAGTCTCTTTCTAAGGACGAACTTAGATAAACCTTAGAATGAGACTAACGAGACTAACTTTGGACGAACAAAGACAAACTTTAGTCTCATTCTAAGGTTTGTATAAGTTCGTCCCAAGTTAGTCTAAGTTCGTCCCAAGTTAGCCTCTTTCTAAGGACGAACTTAGATAAACCTTAGAATGATGCTAACGAAACTAACTTGGGACGAACTTAGATAAACTTTAGTCTCATTCTAAAGTTTGTATAGTTCATCCCAAGTTAGTCTAAGTTCGTCCCAACTTTGTCTCTTTCTAAGGACGAACTTAGATAAACCTTAGAATGAGACTAACGAGACTAACTTGGGACGAACAAAGACAAACTTTAGTCTCATTCTAAGGTTTGTATAAGTTCGTCCAAAGTTAGTCTAAGTTCGTCCCAAGTTAGTCTCTTTCTAAGGATGAACTTAGATAAACCTTAGAATGAGACTAACGAGACTAACTTGGGACGAACAAAGACAAACTTTAGTCTCATTCTAAGGTTTGTATAAGTTCGTCCCAAGTTAGTCTAAGTTCGTCCCAAGTTTGTCTCTTTCTAAGGACGAACTTAGATAAACCTTAGAATGAGACTAACGAGACTAACTTGGGACGAACAAAGACAAACTTTAGTCTCATTCTAAGGTTTGTATAAGTTCGTCCCAAGTTAGTCTAAGTTCGTCCCAAGTTAGTCTCTTTCTAAGGACGAACTTTGATAAACCTTAGACTGAGACTAACGAGACTAACTTGGAACGAACAAAGACAAACTTTAGTCTCATTCTAAGGTTTGTATAAGTTCGTCCCAAGTTAGTCTAAGTTCGTCCCAAGTTTGTCTCTTTCAATGGACGAACTTAGATAAACCTTAGAATGAGACTAACGAGACTAACTTGGGATGAACAAAGACAAACTTTAGTCTCATTCTAAGGTTTGTATAAGTTCGTCCCAAGTTAGTCTAAGTTTGTCCCAAGTTAGTCTCTTTCTAAGGACGAACTTAGATAAACCTTAGAATGAGACTAACGAGACTAACTTGGGACGAACTTAGATAAACTTTAGTCTCATTCTAAAGTTTGTATAAGTTCGTCCCAAGTTAGGCTAAGTTCATCGCAAGTTAGTCTCTTTCTGAGGACGAACTTAGATAAATCTTAGAATGAGACTAACGAGACAAACTTGGGACGAACAAAGACAAACTTTAGTCTCATTCTAAAGTTTGTATAAGTTCGTCCCAAGTTAGTCTAAGTTCGTCCCAAGTTAGTCTTTTTCTAAGGACGAACTTAGATAAACCTTAGAATGAGACTAACGAGACTAACTTGGGACGAACAAAGACAAACTTTAGTCTCATTCTAAGGTTTGTATAAGTTCGTCCCAAGTTAGTCTAAGTTCGTCCCAAGTCAGTCTAAGTTCGTCCCAAGTTAGTCTCTTTTTAAGGACGAACTTAGACAAACCTTAGAATGAGACTAACGAGACTAACTTGGGACGAACTTAGATAAACTTTAGTTTCATTCTAAAGTTTGTATAAGTTCGTCCCAAGTTAGTCTAAGTTCGTCCCAAGTTAGTCTCTTTCTAAGGACGAACTTAGATAAACCTTAGAATGAGACTAACGAGACTAACTTGGGACGAACAAAGACAAACTTTAGTCTCATTCTAAGATTTGTATAAGTTCGTCCCAAGTTAGTCTAAGTTCGTCCCAAGTTAGTCTCTTTCTAAGGACGAACTTAGATAAACCTTAGAATGAGACTAACGAGAATAACTTTGGACGAACAAAGACAAACTTTAGTCTCATTCTAAGGTTTGTATAAGTTCGTCCCAAGTTAGTCTAAGTTCGTCCCAAGTTAGTCTCTTTCTAAGGACGAACTTAGATAAACCTTAGAATGAGACTAACGAGACTAACTTTGGACGAACAAAGACAAACTTTAGTCTCATTCTAAGGTTTGTATAAGTTCGTCCCAAGTTAGTCTAAGTTCGTCCCAAGTTAGCCTCTTTCTAAGGACGAACTTAGATAAACCTTAGAATGAGGCTAACGAAACTAACTTGGGACGAACTTAGATAAACTTTAGTCTCATTCTAAAGTTTGTATAAGTTCATCCCAAGTTAGTCTAAGTTCGTCCCAACTTTGTCTCTTTCTAAGGACGAACTTAGATAAACCTTAGAATGAGACTAACGAGACTAACTTGGGACGAACAAAGACAAATTTTAGTCTCATTCTAAGGTTTGTATAAGTTCGTCCCAAGTTAGTCTAAGTTCGTCCCAAGTTAGTCTCTTTCTAAGGATGAACTTAGATAAACCTTAGAATGAGACTAACGAGACTAACTTGGGACGAACAAAGACAAACTTTAGTCTCATTCTAAGGTTTGTATAAGTTCGTCCCAAGTTAGTCTAAGTTCGTCCCAAGTTTGTCTCTTTCTAAGGACGAACTTAGATAAACCTTAGAATGAGACTAACGAGACTAACTTGGGACGAACAAAGACAAACTTTAGTCTCATTCTAAGGTTTGTATAAGTTCGTCCCAAGTTAGTCTAAGTTCGTCCCAAGTTAGTCTCTTTCTAAGGACGAACTTAGATAAACCTTAGAATGAGACTAACGAGACTAACTTGGGACGAACAAAGACAAACTTTAGTCTCATTCTAAGGTTTGTATAAGTTCGTCCCAAGTTAGTCTAAGTTTGTCCCAAGTTAGTCTCTTTCTAAGGACGAACTTTGATAAACCTTAGAATGAGACTAACCAGACTAACTTGGAACGAACAAAGACAAACTTTAGTCTCATTCTAAGGTTTGTATAAGTTCGTCCCAAGTTAGTCTAAGTTCGTCCCAAGTTAGCCTCTTTCTAAGGACGAACTTAGATAAACCTTAGAATGAGACTAACGAAACTAACTTGGGACGAACTTAGATAAACTTTAGTCTCATTCTAAAGTTTGTATAAGTTCATCCCAAGTTAGTCTAAGTTCGTCCCAAGTTTGTCTTTTTCTAAGGACGAACTTAGATAAACCTTAGAATGAGACTAACGAGACTAACTTGGGACGAACAAAGACAAACTTTAGTCTCATTCTAAGGTTTGTATAAGTTCGTCCCAAGTTAGTCTAAGTTCGTCCCAAGTTAGTCTCTTTCTAAGGACGAACTTAGATAAACCTTAGAATGAGACTAACGAGACTAACTTTGGACGAACAAAGACAAACTTTAGTCTCATTCTAAGGTTTGTATAAGTTCGTCCCAAGTTAGTCTAAGTTCGTCCCAAGTTTGTCTCTTTCTAATGACGAACTTAGATAAACCTTAGAATGAGACTAACGAGACTAACTTGGGACGAACAAAGACAAACTTTAGTCTCATTCTAAGGTTTGTATAAGTTCGTCCCAAGTTAGTCTAAGTTCGTCCCAAGTTAGTCTCTTTCTAAGGACGAACTTAGATAAACCTTAGAATGAGACTAACGAGACTAACTTGGGACGAACAAAGACAAACTTTAGTCTCATTCTAAGGTTTGTATAAGTTCGTCCCAAGTTAGTCTAAGTTCGTCCCAAGTTTGTCTCTTTCTAAGGACGAACTTAGATAAACCTTAGAATGAGACTAACGAGACTAACTTGGGACGAACAAAGACAAACTTTAGTCTCATTCTAAGGTTTGTATAAGTTCGTCCCAAGTTAGTCTAAGTTCGTCCCAAGTTAGTCTCTTTTTAAGGACGAACTTAGATAAACCTTAGAATGAGACTAACGAGACTAACTTGGGACGAACAAAGACAAACTTTAGTCTCATTCTAAGGTTTGTATAAGTTCGTCCCAAGTTAGTCTAAGTTCGTCCCAAGTTAGTCTCTTTCTAAGGACGAACTTTGATAAACCTTAGAATGAGACTAACGAGACTAACTTAGAACGAACAAAGACAAACTTTAGTCTCATTCTAAGGTTTGTATAAGTTCGTCCCAAGTTAGTCTAAGTTCGTCCCAAGTTTGTCTCTTTCAAAGGACGAACTTAGATAAACCTTAGAATGAGACTAACGAGACTAACTTGGGATGAACAAAGACAAACTTTAGTCTCATTCTAAGGTTTGTTTAAGTTCGTCCCAAGTTAGTCTAAGTTTGTCCCAAGTTAGTCTCTTTCTAAGGACGAACTTAGATAAACCTTAGAATGAGACTAACGAGACTAACTTGGGACGAACTTAGATAAACTTTAGTCTCATTCTAAAGTTTGTATAAGTTCGTCCCAAGTTAGGCTAAGTTCATCGCAAGTTAGTCTCTTTCTGAGGACGAACTTAGATAAATCTTAGAATGAGACTAACGAGACAAACTTGGGACGAACAAAGACAAACTTTAGTCTCATTCTAATGTTTGTATAAGTTCGTCCCAAGTTAGTCTAAGTTCGTCCCAAGTTAGTCTTTTTCTAAGGACGAACTTAGATAAACCTTAGAATGAGACTAACGAGACTAACTTGGGACGAACAAAGACAAACTTTAGTCTCATTCTAAGGTTTGTATAAGTTTGTCCCAAGTTAGTCTAAGTTCGTCCCAAGTCAGTCTAAGTTCGTCCCAAGTTAGTATCTTTTTAAGGACGAACTTAGACAAACCTTAGAATGAGACTAACGAGACTAACTTGGGACGAACTTAGATAAACTTTAGTTTCATTCTAAAGTTTGTATAAGTTCGTCCCAAGTTAGTCTAAGTTCGTCCCAAGTTAGTCTCTTTCTAAGGACGAACTTAGATAAACCTTAGAATGAGACTAACGAGACTAACTTGGGACGAACAAAGACAAACTTTAGTCTCATTCTAAGGTTTGTATAAGTTCGTCCCAAGTTAGTCTAAGTTCGTCCCAAGTTAGTCTCTTTCTAAGGACGAACTTAGATAAACCTTAGAATGAGACTAACGAGACTAACTTTGGACGAACAAAGACAAACTTTAGTCTCATTCTAAGGTTTGTATAAGTTCGTCCCAAGTTAGTCTAAGTTCGTCCCAAGTTAGTCTCTTTCTAAGGACGAACTTAGATAAACCTTAGAATGAGACTAACGAGACTAACTTTGGACGAACAAAGACAAACTTTAGTCTCATTCTAAGGTTTGTATAAGTTCGTCCCAAGTTAGTCTAAGTTCGTCCCAAGTTAGCCTCTTTCTAAGGACGAACTTAGATAAACCTTAGAATGAGGCTAACGAAACTAACTTGGGACGAACTTAGATAAACTTTAGTCTCATTCTAAAGTTTGTATAAGTTCATCCCAAGTTAGTCTAAGTTCGTCCCAACTTTGTCTCTTTCTAAGGACGAACTTAGATAAACCTTAGAATGAGACTAACGAGACTAACTTGGGACGAACAAAGACAAACTTTAGTCTCATTCTAAGGTTTGTATAAGTTTGTCCCAAGTTAGTCTAAGTTCGTCCCAAGTTAGTCTCTTTCTAAGGATGAACTTAGATAAACCTTAGAATGAGACTAACGAGACTAACTTGGGACGAACAAAGACAAACTTTAGTCTCATTCTAAGGTTTGTATAAGTTCGTCCCAAGTTAGTCTATGTTCGTCCCAAGTTTGTCTCTTTCTAAGGACGAACTTAGATAAACCTTAGAATGAGACTAACGAGACTAACTTGGGACGAACAAAGACAAACTTTAGTCTCATTCTAAGGTTTGTATAAGTTCGTCCCAAGTTAGTCTAAGTTCGTCCCAAGTTAGTCTCTTTCTAAGGACGAACTTTGATAAACCTTAGAATGAGACTAACGAGACTAACTTAGAACGAACAAAGACAAACTTTAGTCTCATTCTAAGGTTTGTATAAGTTCGTCCCAAGTTAGTCTAAGTTCGTCCCAAGTTTGTCTCTTTCAAAGGACGAACTTAGATAAACCTTAGAATGAGACTAACGAGACTAACTTGGGATGAACAAAGACAAACTTTAGTCTCATTCTAAGGTTTGTTTAAGTTCGTCCCAAGTTAGTCTAAGTTTGTCCCAAGTTAGTCTCTTTCTAAGGACGAACTTAGATAAACCTTAGAATGAGACTAACGAGACTAACTTGGGACGAACTTAGATAAACTTTAGTCTCATTCTAAAGTTTGTATAAGTTCGTCCCAAGTTAGGCTAAGTTCATCGCAAGTTAGTCTCTTTCTGAGGACGAACTTAGATAAATCTTAGAATGAGACTAACGAGACAAACTTGGGACGAACAAAGACAAACTTTAGTCTCATTCTAATGTTTGTATAAGTTCGTCCCAAGTTAGTCTAAGTTCGTCCCAAGTTAGTCTTTTTCTAAGGACGAACTTAGATAAACCTTAGAATGAGACTAACGAGACTAACTTGGGACGAACAAAGACAAACTTTAGTCTCATTCTAAGGTTTGTATAAGTTCGTCCCAAGTTAGTCTAAGTTCGTCCCAAGTCAGTCTAAGTTCGTCCCAAGTTAGTATCTTTTTAAGGACGAACTTAGACAAACCTTAGAATGAGACTAACGAGACTAACTTGGGACGAACTTAGATAAACTTTAGTTTCATTCTAAAGTTTGTATAAGTTCGTCCCAAGTTAGTCTAAGTTCGTCCCAAGTTAGTCTCTTTCTAAGGACGAACTTAGATAAACCTTAGAATGAGACTAACGAGACTAACTTGGGACGAACAAAGACAAACTTTAGTCTCATTCTAAGGTTTGTATAAGTTCGTCCCAAGTTAGTCTAAGTTCGTCCCAAGTTAGTCTCTTTCTAAGGACGAACTTAGATAAACCTTAGAATGAGACTAACGAGACTAACTTTGGACGAACAAAGACAAACTTTAGTCTCATTCTAAGGTTTGTATAAGTTCGTCCCAAGTTAGTCTAAGTTCGTCCCAAGTTAGTCTCTTTCTAAGGACGAACTTAGATAAACCTTAGAATGAGACTAACGAGACTAACTTTGGACGAACAAAGACAAACTTTAGTCTCATTCTAAGGTTTGTATAAGTTCGTCCCAAGTTAGTCTAAGTTCGTCCCAAGTTAGCCTCTTTCTAAGGACGAACTTAGATAAACCTTAGAATGAGGCTAACGAAACTAACTTGGGACGAACTTAGATAAACTTTAGTCTCATTCTAAAGTTTGTATAAGTTCATCCCAAGTTAGTCTAAGTTCGTCCCAACTTTGTCTCTTTCTAAGGACGAACTTAGATAAACCTTAGAATGAGACTAACGAGACTAACTTGGGACGAACAAAGACAAACTTTAGTCTCATTCTAAGGTTTGTATAAGTTTGTCCCAAGTTAGTCTAAGTTCGTCCCAAGTTAGTCTCTTTCTAAGGATGAACTTAGATAAACCTTAGAATGAGACTAACGAGACTAACTTGGGACGAACAAAGACAAACTTTAGTCTCATTCTAAGGTTTGTATAAGTTCGTCCCAAGTTAGTCTAAGTTCGTCCCAAGTTTGTCTCTTTCTAAGGACGAACTTAGATAAACCTTAGAATGAGACTAACGAGACTAACTTGGGACGAACAAAGAC
Organism: Rhodiola kirilowii; assembly: GCA_033675215.1. NCBI lineage: Eukaryota > Viridiplantae > Streptophyta > Magnoliopsida > Saxifragales > Crassulaceae > Rhodiola > Rhodiola kirilowii. The sequence goes on along the minus strand of CM066196.1, from coordinate 32,952,609 downwards.
AAACTTTAGTCTCATTCTAAGGTTTGTATAAGTTCGTCCCAAGTTAGTCTAAGTTCGTCCCAAGTTAGTCTCTTTCTAAGGACGAACTTTGATAAACCTTAGAATGAGACTAACGAGACTAACTTGGAACGAACAAAGACAAACTTTAGTCTCATTCTAAGGTTTGTATAAGTTCGTCCCAAGTTAGTCTAAGTTCGTCCCAAGTTTGTCTCTTTCAAAGGACGAACTTAGATAAACCTTAGAATGAGACTAACGAGACTAACTTGGGATGAACAAAGACAAACTTTAGTCTCATTCTAAGGTTTGTATAAGTTCGTCCCAAGTTAGTCTAAGTTTGTCCCAAGTTAGTCTCTTTCTAAGGACGAACTTAGATAAACCTTAGAATGAGACTAACGAGACTAACTTGGGACGAACTTAGATAAACTTTAGTCTCATTCTAAAGTTTGTATAAGTTCGTCCCAAGTTAGGCTAAGTTCATCGCAAGTTAGTCTCTTTCTGAGGACGAACTTAGATAAATCTTAGAATGAGACTAACGAGACAAACTTGGGACGAATAAAGACAAACTTTAGTCTCATTCTAAAGTTTGTATAAGTTCGTCCCAAGTTAGTCTAAGTTCGTCCCAAGTTAGTCTTTTTCTAAGGACGAACTTAGATAAACCTTAGAATGAGACTAACGAGACTAACTTGGGACGAACAAAGACAAACTTTAGTCTCATTCTAAGGTTTGTATAAGTTCGTCCCAAGTTAGTCTAAGTTCGTCCCAAGTCAGTCTAAGTTCGTCGCAAGTTAGTCTCTTTTTAAGGACGAACTTAGACAAACCTTAGAATGAGACTAACGAGACTAACTTGGGACGAACTTAGATAAACTTTAGTTTCATTCTAAAGTTTGTATAAGTTCGTCCCAAGTTAGTCTAAGTTCGTCTCAAGTTAGTCTCTTTCTAAGGACGAACTACGATAAACCTTAGAATGAGACTAACGAGACTAACTTGGGACGAACAAAGACAAACTTTAGTCTCATTCTAAGGTTTGTATAAGTTCGTCCCAAGTTAGTCTAAGTTCGTCCCAAGTTAGTCTCTTTCTAAGGACGAACTTAGATAAACCTTAGAATGAGACTAACGAGACTAACTTTGGACGAACAAAGACAAACTTTAGTCTCATTCTAAGGTTTGTATAAGTTCGTCCCAAGTTAGTCTAAGTTCGTCCCAAGTTAGTCTCTTTCTAAGGACAAACTTAGATAAACCTTAGAATGAGACTAACGAGACTAACTTTGGACGAACAAAGACAAACTTTCGTCTCATTCTAAGGTTTGTATAAGTTCGTCCCAAGTTAGTCTAAGTTCGTCCCAAGTTAGCCTCTTTCTAAGGACGAACTTAGATAAACCTTAGAATGAGGCTAACGAAACTAACTTGGGACGAACTTAGATAAACTTTAGTCTCATTCTAAAGTTTGTATAAGTTCATCCCAAGTTAGTCTAAGTTCGTCCCAACTTTGTCTCTTTCTAAGGACGAACTTAGATAAACCTTAGAATGAGACTAACGAGACTAACTTGGGACGAACAAAGACAAATTTTAGTCTCATTCTAAGGTTTGTATAAGTTCGTCCCAAGTTAGTCTAAGTTCGTCCCAAGTTAGTCTCTTTCTAAGGATGAACTTAGATAAACCTTAGAATGAGACTAACGAGACTAACTTGGGACGAACAAAGACAAACTTTAGTCTCATTCTAAGGTTTGTATAAGTTCGTCCCAAGTTAGTCTAAGTTCGTCCCAAGTTTGTCTCTTTCTAAGGACGAACTTAGATAAACCTTAGAATGAGACTAACGAGACTAACTTGGGACGAACAAAGACAAACTTTAGTCTCATTCTAAGGTTTGTATAAGTTCGTCCCAAGTTAGTCTAAGTTCGTCCCAAGTTAGTCTCTTTCTAAGGACGAACTTAGATAAACCTTAGAATGAGACTAACGAGACTAACTTGGGACGAACAAAGACAAACTTTAGTCTCATTCTAAGATTTGTATAAGTTCGTCCCAAGTTAGTCTAAGTTCATCCCAAGTTAGTCTCTTTCTAAGGACGAACTTTGATAAACCTTAGAATGAGACTAACAAGACTAACTTGGAACGAACAAAGACAAACTTTAGTCTCATTCTAAGGTTTGTATAAGTTCGTCCCAAGTTAGTCTAAGTTCGTCCCAAGTTAGCCTCTTTCTAAGGACGAACTTAGATAAACCTTAGAATGAGACTAACGAAACTAACTTGGGACGAACTTAGATAAACTTTAGTCTCATTCTAAAGTTTGTATAAGTTCATCCCAAGTTAGTCTAAGTTCGTCCCAAGTTTGTCTTTTTCTAAGGACGAACTTAGATAAACCTTAGAATGAGACTAACGAGACTAACTTGGGACGAACAAAGACAAACTTTAGTCTCATTCTAAGGTTTGTATAAGTTCGTCCCAAGTTAGTCTAAGTTCGTCCCAAGTTAGTCTCTTTCTAAGGACGAACTTAGATAAACCTTAGAATGAGACTAACGAGACTAACTTTGGACGAACAAAGACAAACTTTAGTCTCATTCTAAGGTTTGTATAAGTTCGTCCCAAGTTAGTCTAAGTTCGTCCCAAGTTTGTCTCTTTCTAATGACGAACTTAGATAAACCTTAGAATGAGACTAACGAGACTAACTTGGGACGAACAAAGACAAACTTTAGTCTCATTCTAAGGTTTGTATAAGTTCGTCCCAAGTTAGTCTAAGTTCGTCCCAAGTTAGTCTCTTTCTAAGGACGAACTTAGATAAACCTTAGAATGAGACTAACGAGACTAACTTGGGACGAACAAAGACAAACTTTAGTCTCATTCTAAGGTTTGTATAAGTTCGTCCCAAGTTAGTCTAAGTTCGTCCCAAGTTTGTCTCTTTCTAAGGACGAACTTAGATAAACCTTAGAATGAGACTAACGAGACTAACTTGGGACGAACAAAGACAAACTTTAGTCTCATTCTAAGGTTTGTATAAGTTCGTCCCAAGTTAGTCTAAGTTCGTCCCAAGTTAGTCTCTTTCTAAGGACGAACTTAGATAAACCTTAGAATGAGACTAACGAGACTAACTTGGGACGAACAAAGACAAACTTTAGTCTCATTCTAAGGTTTGTATAAGTTCGTCCCAAGTTAGTCTAAGTTCGTCCCAATTTAGTCTCTTTCTAAGGACGAACTATGATAAACCTTAGAATGAGACTAACGAGACTAACTTAGAACGAACAAAGACAAACTTTAGTCTCATTCTAAGGTTTGTATAAGTTCGTCCCAAGTTAGTCTAAGTTCGTCCCAAGTTTGTCTCTTTCAAAGGACGAACTTAGATAAACCTTAGAATGAGACTAACGAGACTAACTTGGGATGAACAAAGACAAACTTTAGTCTCATTCTAAGGTTTGTTTAAGTTCGTCCCAAGTTAGTCTAAGTTTGTCCCAAGTTAGTCTCTTTCTAAGGACGAACTTAGATAAACCTTAGAATGAGACTAACGAGACTAACTTGGGACGAACTTAGATAAACTTTAGTCTCATTCTAAAGTTTGTATAAGTTCGTCCCAAGTTAGGCTAAGTTCATCGCAAGTTAGTCTCTTTCTGAGGACGAACTTAGATAAATCTTAGAATGAGACTAACGAGACAAACTTGGGACGAACAAAGACAAACTTTAGTCTCATTCTAAAGTTTGTATAAGTTCGTCCCAAGTTAGTCTAAGTTCGTCCCAAGTTAGTCTTTTTCTAAGGACGAACTTAGATAAACCTTAGAATGAGACTAACGAGACTAACTTGGGACGAACAAAGACAAACTTTAGTCTCATTCTAAGGTTTGTATAAGTTCGTCCCAAGTTAGTCTAAGTTCGTCCCAAGTCAGTCTAAGTTCGTCCCAAGTTAGTCTCTTTTTAAGGACGAACTTAGACAAACCTTAGAATGAGACTAACGAGACTAACTTGGGACGAACTTAGATAAACTTTAGTTTCATTCTAAAGTTTGTATAAGTTCGTCCCAAGTTAGTCTAAGTTCGTCCCAAGTTAGTCTCTTTCTAAGGACGAACTTAGATAAACCTTAGAATGAGACTAACGAGACTAACTTGGGACGAACAAAGACAAACTTTAGTCTCATTCTAAGGTTTGTATAAGTTCGTCCCAAGTTAGTCTAAGTTCGTCCCAAGTTAGTCTCTTTCTAAGGACGAACTTAGATAAACCTTAGAATGAGACTAACGAGACTAACTTTGGACGAACAAAGACAAACTTTAGTCTCATTCTAAGGTTTGTATAAGTTCGTCCCAAGTTAGTCTAAGTTCGTCCCAAGTTAGTCTTTTTCTAAGGAAGAACTTAGATAAACCTTAGAATGAGACTAACGAGACTAACTTTGGACGAACAAAGACAAACTTTAGTCTCATTCTAAGGTTTGTATAAGTTCGTCCCAAGTTAGTCTAAGTTCGTCCCAAGTTAGTCTCTTTCTAAGGACAAACTTAGATAAACCTTAGAATGAGACTAACGAGACTAACTTTGGACGAACAAAGACAAACTTTAGTCTCATTCTAAGGTTTGTATAAGTTCGTCCCAAGTTAGTCTAAGTTCGTCCCAAGTTAGCCTCTTTCTAAGGACGAACTTAGATAAACCTTAGAATGAGGCTAACGAAACTAACTTGGGACGAACTTAGATAAACTTTAGTCTCATTCTAAAGTTTGTATAAGTTCATCCCAAGTTAGTCTAAGTTCGTCCCAACTTTGTCTCTTTCTAAGGACGAACTTAGATAAACCTTAGAATGAGACTAACGAGACTAACTTGGGACGAACAAAGACAAATTTTAGTCTCATTCTAAGGTTTGTATAAGTTCGTCCCAAGTTAGTCTAAGTTCGTCCCAAGTTAGTCTCTTTCTAAGGATGAACTTAGATAAACCTTAGAATGAGACTAACGAGACTAACTTGGGACGAACAAAGACAAACTTTAGTCTCATTCTAAGGTTTGTATAAGTTCGTCCCAAGTTAGTCTAAGTTCGTCCCAAGTTTGTCTCTTTCTAAGGACGAACTTAGATAAACCTTAGAATGAGACTAACGAGACTAACTTGGGACGAACAAAGACAAACTTTAGTCTCATTCTAAGGTTTGTATAAGTTCGTCCCAAGTTAGTCTAAGTTCGTCCCAAGTTAGTCTCTTTCTAAGGACGAACTTAGATAAACCTTAGAATGAGACTAACGAGACTAACTTGGGACGAACAAAGACAAACTTTAGTCTCATTCTAAGATTTGTATAAGTTCGTCCCAAGTTAGTCTAAGTTCATCCCAAGTTAGTCTCTTTCTAAGGACGAACTTTGATAAACCTTAGAATGAGACTAACAAGACTAACTTGGAACGAACAAAGACAAACTTTAGTCTCATTCTAAGGTTTGTATAAGTTCGTCCCAAGTTAGTCTAAGTTCGTCCCAAGTTAGCCTCTTTCTAAGGACGAACTTAGATAAACCTTAGAATGAGACTAACGAAACTAACTTGGGACGAACTTAGATAAACTTTAGTCTCATTCTAAAGTTTGTATAAGTTCATCCCAAGTTAGTCTAAGTTCGTCCCAAGTTTGTCTTTTTTTAAGGACGAACTTAGATAAACCTTAGAATGAGACTAACGAGACTAACTTGGGACGAACAAAGACAAACTTTAGTCTCATTCTAAGGTTTGTATAAGTTCGTCCCAAGTTAGTCTAAGTTCGTCCCAAGTTAGTCTCTTTCTAAGGACGAACTTAGATAAACCTTAGAATGAGACTAACGAGACTAACTTTGGACGAACAAAGACAAACTTTAGTCTCATTCTAAGGTTTGTATAAGTTCGTCCCAAGTTAGTCTAAGTTCGTCCCAAGTTTGTCTCTTTCTAATGACGAACTTAGATAAACCTTAGAATGAGACTAACGAGACTAACTTGGGACGAACAAAGACAAACTTTAGTCTCATTCTAAGGTTTGTATAAGTTCGTCCCAAGTTAGTCTAAGTTCGTCCCAAGTTAGTCTCTTTCTAAGGACGAACTTAGATAAACCTTAGAATGAGACTAACGAGACTAACTTGGGACGAACAAAGACAAACTTTAGTCTCATTCTAAGGTTTGTATAAGTTCGTCCCAAGTTAGTCTAAGTTCGTCCCAAGTTTGTCTCTTTCTAAGGACGAACTTAGATAAACCTTAGAATGAGACTAACGAGACTAACTTGGGACGAACAAAGACAAACTTTAGTCTCATTCTAAGGTTTGTATAAGTTCGTCCCAAGTTAGTCTAAGTTCGTCCCAAGTTAGTCTCTTTCTAAGGACGAACTTAGATAAACCTTAGAATGAGACTAACGAGACTAACTTGGGACGAACAAAGACAAACTTTAGTCTCATTCTAAGGTTTGTATAAGTTCGTCCCAAGTTAGTCTAAGTTCGTCCCAATTTAGTCTCTTTCTAAGGACGAACTTTGATAAACCTTAGAATGAGACTAACGAGACTAACTTAGAACGAACAAAGACAAACTTTAGTCTCATTCTAAGGTTTGTATAAGTTCGTCCCAAGTTAGTCTAAGTTCGTCCCAAGTTTGTCTCTTTCAAAGGACGAACTTAGATAAACCTTAGAATGAGACTAACGAGACTAACTTGGGATGAACAAAGACAAACTTTAGTCTCATTCTAAGGTTTGTTTAAGTTCGTCCCAAGTTAGTCTAAGTTTGTCCCAAGTTAGTCTCTTTCTAAGGACGAACTTAGATAAACCTTAGAATGAGACTAACGAGACTAACTTGGGACGAACTTAGATAAACTTTAGTCTCATTCTAAAGTTTGTATAAGTTCGTCCCAAGTTAGGCTAAGTTCATCGCAAGTTAGTCTCTTTCTGAGGACGAACTTAGATAAATCTTAGAATGAGACTAACGAGACAAACTTGGGACGAACAAAGACAAACTTTAGTCTCATTCTAAAGTTTGTATAAGTTCGTCCCAAGTTAGTCTAAGTTCGTCCCAAGTTAGTCTTTTTCTAAGGACGAACTTAGATAAACCTTAGAATGAGACTAACGAGACTAACTTGGGACGAACAAAGACAAACTTTAGTCTCATTCTAAGGTTTGTATAAGTTCGTCCCAAGTTAGTCTAAGTTCGTCCCAAGTCAGTCTAAGTTCGTCCCAAGTTAGTCTCTTTTTAAGGACGAACTTAGACAAACCTTAGAATGAGACTAACGAGACTAACTTGGGACGAACTTAGATAAACTTTAGTTTCATTCTAAAGTTTGTATAAGTTCGTCCCAAGTTAGTCTAAGTTCGTCCCATATTAGTCTCTTTCTAAGGACGAACTTAGATAAACCTTAGAATGAGACTAACGAGACTAACTTGGGACGAACAAAGACAAACTTTAGTCTCATTCTAAGGTTTGTATAAGTTCGTCCCAAGTTAGTCTAAGTTCGTCCCAAGTTAGTCTCTTTCTAAGGACGAACTTAGATAAACCTTAGAATGAGACTAACGAGACTAACTTTGGACGAACAAAGACAAACTTTAGTCTCATTCTAAGGTTTGTATAAGTTCGTCCCAAGTTAGTCTAAGTTCGTCCCAAGTTAGTCTCTTTCTAAGGACGAACTTAGATAAACCTTAGAATGAGACTAACGAGACTAACTTTGGACGAACAAAGACAAACTTTAGTCTCATTCTAAGGTTTGTATAAGTTCGTCCCAAGTTAGTCTAAGTTCGTCCCAAGTTAGCCTCTTTCTAAGGATGAACTTAGATAAACCTTAGAATGAGGCTAACGAAACTAACTTGGGACGAACTTAGATAAACTTTAGTCTCATTCTAAAGTTTGTATAAGTTCATCCCAAGTTAGTCTAAGTTCGTCCCAAGTTTGTCTCTTTCTAAGGACGAACTTAGATAAACCTTAGAATGAGACTAACGAGACTAACTTGGGACGAACAAAGACAAACTTTAGTCTCATTCTAAGGTTTGTATAAGTTCGTCCCAAGTTAGTCTAAGTTCGTCCCAAGTTAGTCTCTTTCTAAGGACGAACTTAGATAAACCTTAGAATGAGACTAACGAGACTAACTTGGGACGAACAAAGACAAACTTTAGTCTCATTCTAAGGTTTGTATAAGTTCGTCCCAAGTTAGTCTAAGTTCGTCCCAAGTTAGTCTCTTTCTAAGGACGAACTTTGATAAACCTTAGAATGAGACTAACGAGACTAACTTGGAACGAACAGAGACAAACTTTAGTCTCATTCTAAGGTTTGTATAAGTTCGTCCCAAGTTAGTCTAAGTTCGTCCCAAGTTAGCCTCTTTCTAAGGACGAACTTAGATAAACCTTAGAATGAGACTAACGAAACTAACTTGGGACGAACTTAGATAAACTTTAGTCTCATTCTAAAGTTTGTATAAGTTCATCCCAAGTTAGTCTAAGTTCGTCCCAAGTTTGTCTTTTTCTAAGGACGAACTTAGATAAACCTTAGAATGAGACTAACGAGACTAACTTGGGACGAACAAAGACAAACTTTAGTCTCATTCTAAGGTTTGTATAAGTTCGTCCCAAGTTAGTCTAAGTTCGTCCCAAGTTAGTCTCTTTCTAAGGACGAACTTAGATAAACCTTAGAATGAGACTAACGAGACTAACTTTGGACGAACAAAGACAAACTTTAGTCTCATTCTAAGGTTTGTATAAGTTCGTCCCAAGTTAGTCTAAGTTCGTCCCAAGTTTGTCTCTTTCTAATGACGAACTTAGATAAACCTTAGAATGAGACTAACGAGACTAACTTGGGACGAACAAAGACAAACTTTAGTCTCATTCTAAGGTTTGTATAAGTTCATCCCAATATAGTCTAAGTTCGTCCCAAGTTAGTCTCTTTCTAAGGACGAACTTAGATAAACCTTAGAATGAGACTAACGAGACTAACTTGGGACGAACAAAGACAACCTTTAGTCTCATTCTAAGGTTTGTATAAGTTCGTCCCAAGTTAGTCTAAGTTCGTCCCAAGTTAGTCTCTTTCTAAGGACGAACTTAGATAAACCTTAGAATGAGACTAACGAGACTAACTTGGGACGAACTTAGATAAACTTTAGTCTCATTCTAAAGTTTGTATAAGTTCATCGCAAGTTAGGCTAAGTTCATCGCAAGTTAGTCTCTTTCTGAGGACGAACTTAGATAAATCTTAGAATGAGACTAACGAGACAAACTTGGGACGAACAAAGACAAACTTTAGTCTCATTCTAAAGTTTGTATAAGTTCGTCCCAAGTTAGGCTAAGTTCGTCCCAAGTTAGTCTTTTTCTAAGGACGAACTTAGATAAACCTTAGAATGAGACTAACGAGACTAACTTGGGACGAACAAAGACAAACTTTAGTCTCATTCTAAGGTTTGTATAAGTTCGTCCCTAGTTAGTCTAAGTTCGTCCCAAGTTAGTCTAAGTTCGTCCCAAGTTAGTCTCTTTCTAAGGACGAACCTAGACAAACCTTAGAATGAGACTAACGAGACTAACTTGGGACGAACAAAGACAAACTTTAGTCTCATTCTAAGGTTTGTATAAGTTCGTCCCTAGTTAGTCTAAGTTCATCCCAAGTTAATCTAAGTTCGTCCCAAGTTAGTCTCTTTCTAAGGACGAACTTAGACAAACCTTTGAATGAGACTAACGAGACTAACTTGGGACGAACTTAGATAAAGTTTAGTTTCATTCTAAAGTTTGAATAAGTTCGTCCCAAGTTAGTCTAAGTTCGTCCCAAGTTAGTCTCTTTCTAAGGACGAACTTAGATAAACCTTAGAATGAGACTAACGAGACTAACTTGGGACGAACAAAGACAAACTTTAGTCTCATTCTAAGCTTTGTATAAGTTCGTCCCAAGTTAGTCTAAGTTCGTCCCAAGTTAGTCTCTTTCTAAGGACGAACCTAGACAAACCTTAGAATGAGACTAACGAGACTAACTTGGGACCAACAAAGACAAACTTTAGTCTCATTCTAAGGTTTGTATAAGTTCGTCCCAAGTTAGTCTAAGTTCGTCCCAAGTTAGTCACTTTATAAGGACGAACTTAGATAAACCTTAGAATGAGACTAACGAGACTAACTTGGGACGAACAAAGACAAACTTTAGTCTCATTCTAAGGTTTGTATAAGTTCGTCCCAAGTTAGTCTAAGTTCGTCCCAAGTTAGTCTCTTTCTAAGGGCGAACCTAGACAAACCTTAGAATGAGACTAACGAGACTAACTTGGGACGAACAAAGACAAACTTTAGTCTCATTCTAAGGTTTGTATAAGTTCGTCCCAAGTTAGTCTAAGTTCGTCCCAAGTTAGCCTCTTTCTAAGGACGAACTTAGATAAACCTTAGAATGAGACTAACGAAACTAACTTGGGACGAAGTTAGATAAACTTTAGTCTCATTCTAAAGTTTGTATAAGTTCATCCCAAGTTAGTCTAAGTTCGTCCCAAGTTTGTCTCTTTCTAAGGACGAACTTAGATAAACCTTAGAATGAGACTAACGAGACTAGCTTGGGACGAACAAAGACAAACCTTAGTCTCATTCTAAGGTTTGTATAAGTTCGTCCCAAGTTAGTCTAAGTTCGTCCCAAGTTAGTCTCTTTCTAAGGACGAACTTAGATAAACCTTAGAATGAGACTAACGAGACTAACTTGGGACGAACATAGACAAACTTTAGTCTCATTCTAAGGTTTGTATAAGTTCGTCCCAAGTAAGTCTAAGTTCGTCCCAAGTTAGTCTAAGTTCGTCCCAAGTTAGCCTCTTTCTAAGGACGAACTTAGATAAACCTTAGAATGAGACTAACGAAACTAACTTGGGACAAACTTAGATAAACTGTAGTCTCATTCTAAAGTTTGTATAAGTTCATCCCAAGTTAGTCTAAGTTCGTCCCAAGTTAGTCACTTTCTAAGGACGAACTTAGATAAACCTTAGAATGAGACTAACGAGACTAACTTGGGACGAACAAAGACAAACTTTTGTCTCATTCTAAGGTTTGTATAAGTTCGTCCCAAGTTAGTCTAAGTTCGTCCCAAGTTTGTCTCTTTCTAATGACGAACTTAGATAAACCTTAGAATGAGACTAACGAGACTAACTTGGGACGAACAAAGACAAACTTTAGTCTCATTCTAAGGTTTGTATAAGTTCGTCCCAAGTTAGTCTAAGTTCGTCCCAAGTTTGTCTCTTTCTGAGGACGAACTTAGATAAACCTTAGAATGAGACTAACGAGACTAACTTGGGACGAACAAAGACAAACTTTAGTCTCATTCTAAGGTTTGTATAAGTTCATCCCAAATTAGTCTAAGTTCGTCCCAAGTTAGTCTCTTTCTAAGGACGAACTTAGATAAACATTAGAATGAGACTAACGAGACTAACTTGGGACGAACAAAGACAAACTTTAGTCTCATTCTAAGGTTTGTATAAGTTCCTCCCAAGTTAGTCTAAGTTCGTCCCAAGTTAGTCTCTTTCTAAGGACGAACTTAGATAAACCTTAGAATGAGACTAACGAGACTAACTTGGGACGAACAAAGACAAACTTTAGTCTCATTCTAAGGTTTGTATAAGTTCGTCCCAAGTTAGTCTAAGTTCGTCCCAAGTTAGTCTCTTTCTAAGGACGAACTTAGATAAACATTAGAATGAGACTAACGAGACTAACTTGGGACGAACAAAGACAAACTTTAGTCTCATTCTAAAGTTTGTATAAGTTCATCCCAAGTTAGTCTAAGTTCGTCCCAAGTTTGTCTCTTTCTAAGGACGAACTTAGATAAACCTTAGAATGAGACTAACGAGACTAACTTGGGACGAACAAAGACAAACTTTAGTCTCATTCTAAGGTTTGTATAAGTTCGTCCCAAGTTAGTCTAAGTTCGTCCCAAGTTAGTCTCTTTCTAAGGACGAACTTAGATAAATCTTAGAATGAGACTAACGAGACTAACTTGGGACGAACAAAGACAAACTTTAGTCTCATTCTAAGGTTTGTATAAGTTCGTCCCATGTTAGTCTAAGTTCGTCCCAAGTTAGCCTCTTTCTAAGGACGAACTTAGATAAACCTTAGATGAGACTAACGAGACTAACTTGGGACCAACAAAGACAAACTTTAGTCTCATTCTAAGGTTTGTATAAGTTCGTCCCAAGTTAGTCTAAGTTCGTCCCAAGTTAGTCACTTTATAAGGACGAACTTAGATAAACCTTAGAATGAGACTAACGAGACTAACTTGGGACTAACAAAGACAAACTTTAGTCTCATTCTAAGGTTTGTATAAGTTCGTCCCAAGTTAGTCTAAGTTCGTCCCAAGTTAGTCTCTTTCTAAGGGCGAACCTAGACAAACCTTAGAATGAGACTAACGAGACTAACTTGGGACGAACAAAGACAAACTTTAGTCTCATTCTAAGGTTTGTATAAGTTCGTCCCAAGTTAGTCTAAGTTCGTCCCAAGTTAGCCTCTTTCTAAGGACGAACTTAGATAAACCTTAGAATGAGACTAACGAAACTAACTTGGGACGAAGTTAGATAAACTTTAGTCTCATTCTAAAGTTTGTATAAGTTCATCCCAAGTTAGTCTAAGTTCGTCCCAAGTTTGTCTCTTTCTAAGGACGAACTTAGATAAACCTTAGAATGAGACTAACGAGACTAGCTTGGGACGAACAAAGACAAACCTTAGTCTCATTCTAAGGTTTGTATAAGTTCGTCCCAAGTTAGTCTAAGTTCGTCCCAAGTTAGTCTCTTTCTAAGGACGAACTTAGAGAAACCTTAGAATGAGACTAACGAGACTAACTTGGGACGAACAAAGACAAACTTTAGTCTCATTCTAAGGTTTGTATAAGTTCGTCCCAAGTTAGTCTAAGTTCGTCCCAAGTTAGCCTCTTTCTAAAGACGAACTTAGATAAACCTTAGAATGAGACTAACGAAACTAACTTGGGACGAACTTAGATAAACTGTAGTCTCATTCTAAAGTTTGTATAAGTTCATCCCAAGTTAGTCTAAGTTCGTCCCAAGTTAGTCTCTTTCTAAGGACGAACTTAGATAAACCTTAGAATGAGACTAACGAGACTAACTTGGGACGAACAAAGACAAACTTTTGTCTCATTCTAAGGTTTGTATAAGTTCATCCCAAGTTAGTCTAAGTTCGTCCCAAGTTAGTCTCTTTCTAAGGACAAACTTAGATAGACCTTAGAATGAGACTAACGAGACTAACTTGGGACGAACAAAGACAAACTTTAGTCTCATTCTATGGTTTGTATAAGTTCGTCCCAAGTTAGTCTAAGTTCGTCCCAAGTTTGTCTCTTTCTAAGGACGAACTTAGATAAACCTTAGAATGAGACTAACGAGACTAACTTGGGACGAACAAAGACAAACTTTAGTCTCATTCTAAGGTTTGTATAAGTTCGTCCCAAATTAGTCTAAGTTCGTCCCAAGTTAGTCTCTTTCTAAGGACGAACTTAGATAAACATTAGAATGAGACTAACGAGACTAACTTGGGACGAACAAAGACAAACTTTAGTCTCATTCTAAGGTTTGTATAAGTTCGTCCCAAGTTAGTCTAAGTTCGTCCCAAGTTAGTCTCTTTCTAAGGACGAACTTAGATAAACCTTAGAATGAGACTAACGAGACTAACTTGGGACGAACAAAGACAAACTTTAGTCTCATTCTAAGGTTTGTATTAGTTCGTCCCAAGTTAGTCTAAGTTCGTCCCAAGTTAGTCTCATTCTAAGGACGAACTTAGATAAACATTAGAATGAGACTAACGAGACTAACTTGGGACGAACAAAGACAAACTTTAGTCTCATTCTAAAGTTTGTATAAGTTCATCCCAAGTTAGTCTAAGTTCGTCCCAAGTTTGTCTCTTTCTAAGGACGAACTTAGATAAACCTTAGAATGAGACTAACGAGACTAACTTGGGACGAACAAAGACAAACTTTAGTCTCATTCTAAGGTTTGTATAAGTTCGTCCCAAGTTAGTCTAAGTTCGTCCCAAGTTAGTCTCTTTCTAAGGACGAACTTAGATAAATCTTAGAATGAGACTAACGAGACTAACTTGGGACAAACAAAGACAGACTTTAGTCTCATTCTAAGGTTTGTATAAGTTCGTCCCATGTTAGTCTAAGTTCGTTCCAAGTTAGCCTCTTTCTAAGGACGAACTTAGATAAACCTTAGAATGAGACTAACGAAACTAACTTGGGACGAACTTAGATAAACTTTAGTCTCATTCTAAAGTTTGTATAAGTTCATCCCAAGTTAGTCTAAGTTCGTCCCAAGTTAGTCTCTTTCTAAGGACGAACTTAGATAAACCTTAGAATGAGACTAACGAGACTAACTTGGTACGAATAAAGACAAACTTTAGTCTCATTCTAAGGTTTGTATAAGTTCGTCCCAAGTTAGTCTAAGTTCGTCCCAAGTTAGTCTCTTTCTAAGGATGAACTTAGATAAACCTTAGAATGAGACTAACGAGACTAACTTGGGACGAACAAAGACAAACTTTAGTCTCATTCTAAGGTTTGTATAAGTTCGTCCCAACTTAGTCTAAGTTCGTCCCAAGTTTGTCTCTTTCTAAGGACGAACTTAGATAAACCTTAGAATGAGACTAACGAGACTAACTTGGGACGAACAAAGACAAACTTAAGTCTCATTCTAAGGTTTGTATAAGTTCATCCCAAGTTAGTCTAAGTTCGTCCCAAGTTAGTCTCTTTCTAAGGATGAACTTAGATAAACCTTAGAATGAGACTAACGAGACTAACTTGGGACGAACAAAGACAAACTTTAGTCTCATTCTAAGGTTTGTATAAGTTCGTCCCAAGTTAGTCTAAGTTCGTCCCAAGTTAGTCTCTTTCTAAGGACGAACTTAGATAAACCTTAGAATGAGACTAACGAGACTAACTTGGGACGAACAAAGACAAACTTTAGTCTCATTTAAGGTTTGTATAAGTTCGTCCCAAGTTAGTCTAAGTTCGTCCCAAGTTAGCCTCTTTCTATGGACGAACTTAGAAAAACCTTAGAATGAGACTAACGAAACTAACTTGGGACGAACTTAGATAAACTTTAGTCTCATTCTAAAGTTTGTATAAGTTCATCCCAAGTTAGTCTAAGTTCGTCCCAAGTTTGTCTCTTTCTAAGGACGAACTTAGATAAACTCTAGAATGAGACTAACGAGACTAACTTGGGACAAACAAAGACAAACTTTAGTCTCATTCTAAGGTTTGTATAAGTTCATCCCAAGTTAGTCTAAGTTCGTCCCAAGTTAGTCTCTTTCTAAGGACGAACTTAGATAAACCTTAGAATGAGACTAACGAGACTAACTTTGGACGAACAAAGACAAACTTTAGTCTCATTCTAAGGTTTGTATAAGTCCGTCCCAAGTTAGTCTAAGTTCGTCCCAAGTTTGTCTCTTTCTAAGGACGAACTTAGATAAACCTTAGAATGAGACTAACGAGACTAACTTGGGACGAACAAAGACAAACTTTAGTCTCATTCTAAGGTTTGTATAAGTTCGTCCCAAGTTAGTCTAAGTTCGTCCCAAGTTAGTCTCTTTCTAAGGATGAACTTAGATAAACCTTAGAATGAGACTAACGAGACTAACTTGGGACAAACAAAGACAAACTTTAGTCTCATTCTAAGGTTTGTATAAGTTCGTCCCAAGTTAGTCTAAGTTCGTCCCAAGTTAGTTTCTTTCTAAGGACGAACTTAGATAAACCTTAGAATGAGACTAACGAGACTAACTTGGGACGAACAAAGACAAACTTTAGTCTCATTCTAAGGTTTGTAGAAGTTCATCCCAAGTTAGTCTAAGTTCGTCCCAAGTTAGCCTCTTTCTAAGGACAAACTTAGAAAAACCTTAGAATGAGACTAACGAGACTGACTTGGGACGAACAAAGACAAACTTTAGTCTCATTCTAAGGTTTGTATAAGTTCGTCCCAAGTTAGTCTAAGTTCGTCCCAAGTTAGCCTCTTTCTAAGGACGAACTTAGATAAACCTTAGAATGAGACTAACGAGACTAACTTGGGATGAACAAAGACAAACTTTAGTCTCATTCTAAGGTTTGTATAAGTTCATCCCAAGTTAGTCTAAGTTCGTCCCAAGTTAGTCTCTTTCTAAGGACGAACTTAGATAAACCTTAGAATGAGACAAACGAGACTAACTTGGGACGAACAAAGACAAACTTTAGTCTCATTCTAAGGTTGGTATAAGTTCATCCCAAGTTAGTCTAAGTTCGTCCCAAGTTAGTCTCTTTCTAAGGACGAACTTAGATAAACCTTAGAATGAGACTAACGAGACTAACTTGGGACGAACAAAGACAAACTTTAGTCTCATTTTAAGGTTTGTATAAGTTCGTCCCAAGTTAGTCTAAGTTCGTCCCAAGTTAGTCTCTTTCTAAGGACGAACTTAGATAAACCTTAGAATGAGACTAACGAGACTAACTTGGGACGAACAAAGACAAACTTTAGTCTCATTCTAAGGTTTGTATAAGTTCGTCCCAAGTTAGTCTAAGTTCGTCCCAAGTTAGTCTAAGTTCGTCCCAAGTTAGTCTCTTTCTAAGGACGAACTTAGACAAACCTTAGAATGAGACTAACGAGACTAACTTGGGACGAACTTAGATAAACTTTAGTTTCATTCTAAAGTTTGTATAAGTTCGTCCTAAGTTAGTCTAAGTTCGTCCCAAGTTAGTCTCTTTCTAAGGACGAACTTAGATAAACCTTAGAATGAGACTAACGAGACTAACTTGGGACGAACAAAGACAAACTTTAGTCTCATTCTAAGGTTTGTTTAAGTTCGTCCCAAGTTAGTCTAAGTTCGTCCCAAGTTAGTCTCTATCTAAGAACGAACCTAGACAAACCTTAGAATGAGACTAACGAGACTAACTTGGGACGAACAAAGACAAACTTTAGTCTCATTCTATGGTTTGTATAAGTTCGTCCCAAGTTAGTCTAAGTTCGTCCCAAGTTAGTCTCTTTCTAAGGACGAACCTAGACAAACCTTAGAATGAGACTAACGAGACTAACTTGGGACGAACAAAGACAAACTTTAGTCTCATTCTAAGGTTTGTATAAGTTCGTCCCAAGTTAGTCTAAGTTCGTCCCAAGTTAGCCTCTTTCTAAGGACGAACTTAGATAAACCTTAGAATGAGACTAACGAAACTAACTTGGGACGAACTTAGATAAACTTTAGTCTCATTCTAAAGTTTGTATAAGTTCATCCCAAGTTAGTCTAAGTTCGTCCCAAGTTAGTCTCTTTCTAAGGACGAACTTAGATAAACCTTAGAATGAGACTAACGAGACTAACTTGGGACGAACAAAGACAAACTTTAGTCTCATTCTAAGGTTTGTATAAGTTCGTCCCAAGTTAGTCTAAGTTCGTCCCAAGTTAGCCTCTTTCTAAGGATGAACTTAGATAAACCTTAGAATGAGACTAACGAAACTAACTTGGGACGAACTTAGATAAACTTTAGTCTCATTCTAAAGTTTGTATAAGTTCATCCCAAGTTAGTCTAAGTTCGTCCCAAGTTTGTCTCTTTCTAAGGACGAACTTAGATAAACCTTAGAATGAGACTAACGAGACTAACTTGGAACGAACAAAGACAAACTTTAGTCTCATTCTAAGGTTTGTATAAGTTCGTCCCAAGTTAGTCTAAGTTCGTCCCAAGTTAGTCTCTTTCTAAGGACGAACTTAGATAAACCTTAGAATGAGACTAACGAGACTAACTTTGGACGAACAAAGACAAACTTTAGTCTCATTCTAAGGTTTGTATAAGTTCGTCCCAAGTTAGTCTAAGTTCGTCCAAAGTTTGTCTCTTTCAAAGGACGAACTTAGATAAACCTTAGAATGAGACTAACGAGACTAACTTGGGATGAACAAAGACAAACTTTAGTCTCATTCTAAGGTTTGTATAAGTTCGTCCCAAGTTAGTCTAAGTTTGTCCCAAGTTAGTCTCTTTCTAAGGACGAACTTAGATAAACCTTAGAATGAGACTAACGAGACTAACTTGGGACGAACTTAGATAAACTTTAGTCTCATTCTAAAGTTTGTATAAGTTCGTCCCAAGTTAGGCTAAGTTCATCGCAAGTTAGTCTCTTTCTGAGGACGAACTTAGATAAATCTTAGAATGAGACTAACGAGACAAACTTGGGACGAACAAAGACAAACTTTAGTCTCATTCTAAAGTTTGTATAAGTTTGTCCCAAGTTAGTCTAAGTTCGTCCCAAGTTAGTCTTTTTCTAAGGACGAACTTAGATAAACCTTAGAATGAGACTAACGAGACTAACTTGGGACGAACAAAGACAAACTTTAGTCTCATTCTAAGGTTTGTATAAGTTCGTCCCAAGTTAGTCTAAGTTCGTCCCAAGTCAGTCTAAGTTCGTCCCAAGTTAGTCTCTTTTTAAGGACGAACTTAGACAAACCTTAGAATGAGACTAACGAGACTAACTTGGGACGAACTTAGATAAACTTTAGTTTCATTCTAAAGTTTGTATAAGTTCGTCCCAAGTTAGTCTAAGTTCGTCCCAAGTTAGTCTCTTTCTAAGGACGAACTTAGATAAACCTTAGAATGAGACTAACGAGACTAACTTGGGACGAACAAAGACAAACTTTAGTCTCATTCTAAGGTTTGTATAAGTTCGTCCCAAGTTAGTCTAAGTTCGTCCCAAGTTAGTCTCTTTCTAAGGACGAACTTAGATAAACCTTAGAATGAGACTAACGAGACTAACTTTGGACGAACAAAGACAAACTTTAGTCTCATTCTAAGGTTTGTATAAGTTCGTCCCAAGTTAGTCTAAGTTCGTCCCAAGTTAGTCTCTTTCTAAGGACGAACTTAGATAAACCTTAGAATGAGACTAACGAGACTAACTTTGGACGAACAAAGACAAACTTTAGTCTCATTCTAAGGTTTGTATAAGTTCGTCCCAAGTTAGTCTAAGTTCGTCCCAAGTTAGCCTCTTTTTAAGGACGAACTTAGATAAACCTTAGAATGAGGCTAACGAAACTAACTTGGGACGAACTTAGATAAACTTTAGTCTCATTCTAAAGTTTGTATAAGTTCATCCCAAGTTAGTCTAAGTTCGTCCCAACTTTGTCTCTTTCTAAGGACGAACTTAGATAAACCTTAGAATGAGACTAACGAGACTAACTTGGGACGAACAAAGACAAACTTTAGTCTCATTCTAAGGTTTGTATAAGTTCGTCCCAAGTTAGTCTAAGTTCGTCCCAAGTTAGTCTCTTTCTAAGGATGAACATAGATAAACCTTAGAATGAGACTAACGAGACTAACTTGGGACGAACAAAGACAAACTTTAGTCTCATTCTAAGGTTTGTATAAGTTCGTCCCAAGTTAGTCTAAGTTCGTCCCAAGTTTGTCTCTTTCTAAGGACGAACTTAGATAAACCTTAGAATGAGACTAACGAGACTAACTTGGGACGAACAAAGACAAACTTTAGTCTCATTCTAAGGTTTGTATAAGTTCGTCCCAAGTTAGTCTAAGTTCGTCCCAAGTTAGTCTCTTTCTAAGGACGAACTTAGATAAACCTTAGAATGAGACTAACGAGACTAACTTGGGACGAACAAAGACAAACTTTAGTCTCATTCTAAGGTTTGTATAAGTTCGTCCCAAGTTAGTCTAAGTTCGTCCCAAGTTAGTCTCTTTCTAAGGACGAACTTTGATAAACCTTAGAATGAGACTAACGAGACTAACTTGGAACGAACAAAGACAAACTTTAGTCTCATTCTAAGGTTTGTATAAGTTCGTCCCAAGTTAGTCTAAGTTCGTCCCAAGTTAGCCTCTTTCTAAGGACGAACTTAGATAAACCTTAGAATGAGACTAACGAAACTAACTTGGGACGAACTTAGATAAACTTTAGTCTCATTCTAAAGTTTGTATAAGTTCATCCCAAGTTAGTCTAAGTTCGTCCCAAGTTTGTCTTTTTCTAAGGACGAACTTAGATAAACCTTAGAATGAGACTAACGAGACTAACTTGGGACGAACAAAGACAAACTTTAGTCTCATTCTAAGGTTTGTATAAGTTCGTCCCAAGTTAGTCTAAGTTCGTCCCAAGTTAGTCTCTTTCTAAGGACGAACTTAGATAAACCTTAGAATGAGACTAACGAGACTAACTTTGGATGAACAAAGACAAACTTTAGTCTCATTCTAAGGTTTGTATAAGTTCGTCCCAAGTTAGTCTAAGTTCGTCCCAAGTTTGTCTCTTTCTAATGACGAACTTAGATAAACCTTAGAATGAGACTAACGAGACTAACTTGGGACGAACAAAGACAAACTTTAGTCTCATTCTAAGGTTTGTATAAGTTCATCCCAATATAGTCTAAGTTCGTCCCAAGTTAGTCTCTTTCTAAGGACGAACTTAGATAAACCTTAGAATGAGACTAACGAGACTAACTTGGGACGAACAAAGACAACCTTTAGTCTCATTCTAAGGTTTGTATAAGTTCGTCCCAAGTTAGTCTAAGTTCGTCCCAAGTTAGTCTCTTTCTAAGGACGAACTTAGATAAACCTTAGAATGAGACTAACGAGACTAACTTGGGACGAACTTAGATAAACTTTAGTCTCATTCTAAAGTTTGTATAAGTTCGTCGCAAGTTAGGCTAAGTTCATCGCAAGTTAGTCTCTTTCTGAGGACGAACTTAGATAAATCTTAGAATGAGACTAACGAGACAAACTTGGGACGAACAAAGACAAACTTTAGTCTCATTCTAAAGTTTGTATAAGTTCGTCCCAAGTTAGGCTAAGTTCGTCCCAAGTTAGTCTTTTTCTAAGGACGAACTTAGATAAACCTTAGAATGAGACTAACGAGACTAACTTGGGACGAACAAAGACAAACTTTAGTCTCATTCTAAGGTTTGTATAAGTTCGTCCCTAGTTAGTCTAAGTTCGTCCCAAGTTAGTCTAAGTTCGTCCCAAGTTAGTCTCTTTCTAAGGACGAACCTAGACAAACCTTAGAATGAGACTAACGAGACTAACTTGGGACGAACAAAGACAAACTTTAGTCTCATTCTAAGGTTTGTATAAGTTCGTCCCTAGTTAGTCTAAGTTCGTCCCAAGTTAATCTAAGTTCGTCCCAAGTTAATCTCTTTCTAAGGACGAACTTAGACAAACCTTTGAATGAGACTAACGAGACTAACTTGGGACGAACTTAGATAAAGTTTAGTTTCATTCTAAAGTTTGTATAAGTTCGTCCCAAGTTAGTCTAAGTTCGTCCCAAGTTAGTCTCTTTCTAAGGACGAACTTAGATAAACCTTAGAATGAGACTAACGAGACTAACTTGGGACGAACAAAGACAAACTTTAGTCTCATTCTAAGGTTTGTATAAGTTCGTCCCAAGTTAGTCTAAGTTCGTCCCAAGTTAGTCTCTTTCTAAGGACGAACCTAGACAAACCTTAGAATGAGACTAACGAGACTAACTCGGGACGAACAAAGACAAACTTTAGTCTCATTCTAAGGTTTGTATAAGTTCGTCCCAAGTTAGTCTAAGTTCGTCCCAAGTTAGTCACTTTATAAGGACGAACTTAGATAAACCTTAGAATGAGACTAACGAGACTAACTTGGGACGAACAAAGACAAACTTTAGTCTCATTCTAAGGTTTGTATAAGTTCGTCCCAAGTTAGTCTAAGTTCGTCCCAAGTTAGTCTCTTTCTAAGGGCGAACCTAGACAAACCTTAGAATGAGACTAACGAGACTAACTTGGGACGAACAAAGACAAACTTTAGTCTCATTCTAAGGTTTGTATAAGTTCATCCCAAGTTAGTCTAAGTTCGTCCCAAGTTAGCCTCTTTCTAAGGACGAACTTAGATAAACCTTAGAATGAGACTAACGAAACTAACTTGGGACGAAGTTAGATAAACTTTAGTCTCATTCTAAAGTTTGTATAAGTTCATCCCAAGTTAGTCTAAGTTCGTCCCAAGTTTGTCTCTTTCTAAGGACGAACTTAGATAAACCTTAGAATGAGACTAACGAGACTAGCTTGGGACGAACAAAGACAAACCTTAGTCTCATTCTAAGGTTTGTATAAGTTCGTCCCAAGTTAGTCTAAGTTCGTCCCAAGTTAGTCTCTTTCTAAGGACGAACTTAGATAAACCTTAGAATGAGACTAACGAGACTAACTTGGGACGAACAAAGACATACTTTAGTCTCATTCTAAGGTTTGTATAAGTTCGTCCCAAGTTAGTCTAAGTTCGTCCCAAGTTAGCCTCTTTCTAAGGACGAACTTAGATAAACCTTAGAATGAGACTAACGAAACTAACTTGGGACGAACTTAGATAAACTGTAGTCTCATTCTAAAGTTTGTATAAGTTCATCCCAAGTTAGTCTAAGTTCGTCCCAAGTTAGTCTCTTTCTAAGGACGAACTTAGATAAACCTTAGAATGAGACTAACGAGACTAACTTGGGACGAACAAAGACAAACTTTTGTCTCATTCTAAGGTTTGTATAAGTTCATCCCAAGTTAGTCTAAGTTCGTCCCAAGTTAGTCTTTTTCTAAGGACAAACTTAGATAAACCTTAGAATGAGACTAACGAGACTAACTTGGGACGAACAAAGACAAACTTTAGTCTCATTCTAAGGTTTGTATAAGTTCGTCCCAAGTTAGTCTAAGTTCGTCCCAAGTTTGTCTCTTTCTAAGGACGAACTTAGATAAACCTTAGAATGAGACTAACGAGACTAACTTGGGACGAACAAAGACAAACTTTAGTCTCATTCTAAGGTTTGTATAAGTTCGTCCCAAGTTAGTCTAAGTTCGTCCCAAGTTAGTCTCTTTCTAAGGACGAACTTAGATAAACCTTAGAATGAGACTAACGAAACTAACTTGGGACGAACTTAGATAAACTTTAGTCTCATTCTAAAGTTTGTATAAGTTCATCCCAAGTTAGTCTAAGTTCGTCCCAAGTTTGTCTCTTTCCAAGGATGAACTTAGATAAACCTTAGAATGAGACTAACGAGACTAACTTGGGACGAACAAAGACAAACTTTAGTCTCATTCTAAGGTTTGTATAAGTTCGTCCCAAGTTAGTCTAAGTTCGTCCCAAGTTAGTCTCTTTCTAAGGACGAACTTAGATAAACCTTAGAATGAGACTAACGAGACTAACTTTGGACGAACAAAGACAAACTTTAGTCTCATTCTAAGGTTTGTATAAGTTCGTCCCAAGTTAGTCTAAGTTCGTCCCAAGTTAGTCTCTTTCTGAGGACGAACTTAGATAAACCTTAGAATGAGACTAACGAGACTAACTTGGGACGAACTTAGATAAACTTTAGTCTCATTCTAAAGTTTGTATAAGGTCGTCCCAAGTTAGGCTAAGTTCATCGCAAGTTAGTCTCTTTCTGAGGACGAACTTAGATAAATCTTAGAATGAGACTAACGAGACAAACTTGGGACGAACAAAGACAAACTTTAGTCTCATTCTAAAGTTTGTATAAGTTCGTCCCAAGTTAGTCTCTTTCTAAGGACGAACTTAGATAAACCTTAGAATGAGACTAACGAGTCTAACTTGGGACGAACTTATATAAACTTTAGTCTCATTCTAAAGTTTGTATAAGGTCGTCCCAAGTTAGGTTAAGTTCATCGCAAGTTAGTCTCTTTCTGAGGACGAACTTAGATAAATCTTAGAATGAGACTAACGAGACAAACTTGGGACGAACAAAGACAAACTTTAGTCTCATTCTAAGGTTTGTATAAGTTCGTCCCAAGTTAGTCTAAGTTCGTCCCAAGTTAGTCTCTTTCTAAGGACGAACTGAGATAAACCTTAGAATGAGACTAACGAGACAAACTTGGGATGAACTTAGATAAACTTTAGTCTCATTCTAAAGTTTGTATAAGTTCAACCCAAGTTAGTCTAAGTTCATCCCAAGTTTGTCTCTTTCTAAGGACGAACTTAGATAAACCTTAGAATGAGACTAACGAGACTAACTTGGGACCAACAAAGACAAACTTTAGTCTCATTCTAAGGTTTGTATAAGTTCGTCCGAAGTTAGTCTAAGTTCGTCCCAAGTTAGTCCCAAGTTAGTCTCTTTCTAAGGACGAACTTAGATAAACCTTAGATTGAGACTAACGAGACTAACTTGGGACGAACAAAGACAAACTTTAGTCTCATTCTAAGGTTTGTATAAGTTCGTCCCAAGTTAGTCTAAGTTCGTCCCAAGTTAGCCTCTTTCTAAGGACGAACTTAGATAAACCTTAGAATGAGACTAACGAAACTAACTTGGGACGAACTTAGATAAACTTTAGTCTCATTTTAAAGTTTCTATAAGTTCATCCCAAGTTAGTCTAAGTTCGTCCCAAGTTTGTCTCTTTCTAAGGACGAACTTAGATAAACCTTAGAATGAGACTAACGAGACTAACTTGGGACGAACAAAGACAAACTTTAGTCTCATTCTAAGGTTTGTATAAGTTCGTCCCAAGTTAGTCTAAGTTCGTCCCAAGTTAGTCTCTTTCTAAGGACGAACTTAGATAAACCTTAGAATGAGACTAACGAGACTAACTTGGGACGAACAAAGACAAACTTTAGTCTCATTCTAAGGTTTGTATAAGTTCGTCCCAAGTTAGTCTAAGTTCGTCCCAAGTTTGTCTCTTTCTAAGGACGAACTTAGATAAACCTTAGAATGAGACTAACGAGACTAACTTGGAACGAACAAAGACAAACTTTAGTCTCATTCTAAGGTTTGTATAAGTTCGTCCCAAGTTAGTCTAAGTTCGTCCCAAGTTAGTCTCTTTCTAAGGACGAACTTAGATAAACCTTAGAATGAGACTAACGAAACTAACTTGGGACGAACTTAGATAAACTTTAGTCTCATTCTAAAGTTTGTATAAGTTCATCCCAAGTTAGTCTAAGTTCGTCCCAAGTTTGTCTCTTTCCAAGGATGAACTTAGATAAACCTTAGAATGAGACTAACGAGACTAACTTGGGACGAACAAAGACAAACTTTAGTCTCATTCTAAGGTTTGTATAAGTTCGTCCCAAGTTAGTCTAAGTTCGTCCCAAGTTAGTCTCTTTCTAAGGACGAACTTAGATAAACCTTAGAATGAGACTAACGAGACTAACTTTGGACGAACAAAGACAAACTTTAGTCTCATTCTAAGGTTTGTATAAGTTCGTCCCAAGTTAGTCTAAGTTCGTCCCAAGTTAGTCTCTTTCTGAGGACGAACTTAGATAAACCTTAGAATGAGACTAACGAGACTAACTTGGGACGAACTTAGATAAACTTTAGTCTCATTCTAAAGTTTGTATAAGGTCGTCCCAAGTTAGGCTAAGTTCATCGCAAGTTAGTCTCTTTCTGAGGACGAACTTAGATAAATCTTAGAATGAGACTAACGAGACAAACTTGGGACGAACAAAGACAAACTTTAGTCTCATTCTAAAGTTTGTATAAGTTCGTCCCAAGTTAGTCTCTTTCTAAGGACGAACTTAGATAAACCTTAGAATGAGACTAACGAGTCTAACTTGGGACGAACTTATATAAACTTTAGTCTCATTCTAAAGTTTGTATAAGGTCGTCCCAAGTTAGGTTAAGTTCATCGCAAGTTAGTCTCTTTCTGAGGACGAACTTAGATAAATCTTAGAATGAGACTAACGAGACAAACTTGGGACGAACAAAGACAAACTTTAGTCTCATTCTAAGGTTTGTATAAGTTCGTCCCAAGTTAGTCTAAGTTCGTCCCAAGTTAGTCTCTTTCTAAGGACGAACTGAGATAAACCTTAGAATGAGACTAACGAGACAAACTTGGGATGAACTTAGATAAACTTTAGTCTCATTCTAAAGTTTGTATAAGTTCAACCCAAGTTAGTCTAAGTTCATCCCAAGTTTGTCTCTTTCTAAGGACGAACTTAGATAAACCTTAGAATGAGACTAACGAGACTAACTTGGGACCAACAAAGACAAACTTTAGTCTCATTCTAAGGTTTGTATAAGTTCGTCCGAAGTTAGTCTAAGTTCGTCCCAAGTTAGTCCCAAGTTAGTCTCTTTCTAAGGACGAACTTAGATAAACATTAGATTGAGACTAACGAGACTAACTTGGGACGAACAAAGACAAACTTTAGTCTCATTCTAAGGTTTGTATAAGTTCGTCCCAAGTTAGTCTAAGTTCGTCCCAAGTTAGCCTCTTTCTAAGGACGAACTTAGATAAACCTTAGAATGAGACTAACGAAACTAACTTGGGACGAACTTAGATAAACTTTAGTCTCATTTTAAAGTTTCTATAAGTTCATCCCAAGTTAGTCTAAGTTCGTCCCAAGTTTGTCTCTTTCTAAGGACGAACTTAGATAAACCTTAGAATGAGACTAACGAGACTAACTTGGGACGAACAAAGACAAACTTTAGTCTCATTCTAAGGTTTGTATAAGTTCGTCCCAAGTTAGTCTAAGTTCGTCCCAAGTTAGTCTCTTTCTAAGGACGAACTTAGATAAACCTTAGAATGAGACTAACGAGACTAACTTGGGACGAACAAAGACAAACTTTAGTCTCATTCTAAGGTTTGTATAAGTTCGTCCCAAGTTAGTCTAAGTTCGTCCCAAGTTTGTCTCTTTCTAAGGACGAACTTAGATAAACCTTAGAATGAGACTAACGAGACTAACTTGGAACGAACAAAGACAAACTTTAGTCTCATTCTAAGGTTTGTATAAGTTCGTCCCAAGTTAGTCTAAGTTCGTCCCAAGTTAGTCTCTTTCTAAGGACGAACTTAGATAAACCTTAGAATGAGACTAACGAAACTAACTTGGGACGAACTTAGATAAACTTTAGTCTCATTCTAAAGTTTGTATAAGTTCATCCCAAGTTAGTCTAAGTTCGTCCCAAGTTTGTCTCTTTCCAAGGATGAACTTAGATAAACCTTAGAATGAGACTAACGAGACTAACTTGGGACGAACAAAGACAAACTTTAGTCTCATTCTAAGGTTTGTATAAGTTCGTCCCAAGTTAGTCTAAGTTCGTCCCAAGTTAGTCTCTTTCTAAGGACGAACTTAGATAAACCTTAGAATGAGACTAACGAGACTAACTTTGGACGAACAAAGACAAACTTTAGTCTCATTCTAAGGTTTGTATATGTTCGTCCCAAGTTAGTCTAAGTTCGTCCCAAGTTTGTCTCTTTCTAAGGACGAACTTAGATAAACCTTAGAATGAGACTAACGAGACTAACTTGGGACGAACAAAGACAAACTTTAGTCTCATTCTAAGGTTTGTATAAGTTCATCCCAAGTTAGTCTAAGTTCGTCCCAAGTTAGTCTCTTTCTAAGGACGAACTTAGATAAACCTTAGAATGAGACTAACGAGACTAACTTGGGACGAACAAAGACAACTTTTAGTCTCATTCTAAGGTTTGTATAAGTTCGTCCCAAGTTAGTCTAAGTTCGTCCCAAGTTAGTCTCTTTCTAAGGACGAACTTAGATAAACCTTAGAATGAGACTAACGAGACTAACTTGGGACGAACTTAGATAAACTTTAGTCTCATTCTAAAGTTTGTATAAGTTCGTCGCAAGTTAGGCTAAGTTCATCGCAAGTTAGTCTCTTTCTGAGGACGAACTTAGATAAATCTTAGAATGAGACTAACGAGACAAACTTGGGACGAACAAAGACAAACTTTAGTCTCATTCTAAAGTTTGTATAAGTTCATCCCAAGTTAGTCTAAGTTCGTCCCAAGTTAGTCTTTTTCTAAGGACGAACTTAGATAAACCTTAGAATGAGACTAACGAGACTAACTTGGGACGAACAAAGACAAACTTTAGTCTCATTCTAAGGTTTGTATAAGTTCGTCCCTAGTTAGTCTAAGTTCGTCCCAAGTTAGTCTAAGTTCGTCCCAAGTTAGTCTCTTTCTAAGAACGAACCTAGACAAACCTTATAATGAGACTAACGAGACTAACTTGGGACGAACAAAGACAAACTTTAGTCTCATTCTAAGGTTTGTATAAGTTCGTCCTTAGTTAGTCTAAGTTCGTCCCAAGTTAGTCTAAGTTCGTCCCAAGTTAGTCTCCTTCTAAGGACGAACTTAGACAAACCTTTGAATGAGACTAACGAGACTAACTTGGGACGAACTTAGATAAACTTTAGTTTCATTCTAAAGTTTGTATAAGTTCGTCCCAAGTTAGTCTAAGTTCGTCCCAAGTTAGTCTCTTTCTAAGGACGAACTTAGATAAACCTTAGAATGAGACTAACGAGACTAACTTGGGACGAACAAAGACAAACTTTAGTCTCATTCTAAGGTTTGTATAAGTTCGTCCCAAGTTAGTCTAAGTTCGTCCCAAGTTAGTCTCTTTCTAAGGACGAACCTAGACAAACCTTAGAATGAGACTAACGAGACTAACTTGGGACGAATAAAGACAAACTTTAGTCTCATTCTAAGGTTTGTATAAGTTCGTCCCAAGTTAGTCTAAGTTCGTCCCAAGTTAGTCACTTTATAAGGACGAACTTAGATAAACCTTAGAATGAGACTAACGAGACTAACTTGGGACGAACAAAGACAAACTTTAGTCTCATTCTAAGGTTTGTATAAGTTCGTCCCAAGTTAGTCTAAGTTCGTCCCAAGTTAGTCTCTTTCTAAGGGCGAACCTAGACAAACCTTAGAATGAGACTAACGAGACTAACTTGGGACGAACGAAGACAAACTTTAGTCTCATTCTAAGGTTTGTATAAGTTCGTCCCCAAGTTAGTCTAAGTTCGTCCCAAGTTAGCCTCTTTCTAAGGACGAACTTAGATAAACCTTAGAATGAGACTAACGAAACTAACTTGGGACGAACTTAGATAAACTTTAGTCTCATTCTAAAGTTTGTATAAGTTCATCCCAAGTTAGTCTAAGTTCGTCCCAAGTTTGTCTCTTTCTAAGGACGAACTTAGATAAACCTTAGAATGAGACTAACGAGACTAGCTTGGGACGAACAAAGACAAACTTTAGTCTCATTCTAAGGTTTGTATAAGTTCGTCCCAAGTTAGTCTAAGTTCATCCCAAGTTAGTCTCTTTCTAAGGACGAACTTTGATAAACCTTAGAATGAGACTAACGAGACTTACTTGGGACGAACAAAGACAAACTTTAGTCTCATTCTAAGGTTTGTATAAGTTCGTCCCAAGTTAGTCTAAGTTCGTCCCAAGTTAGCCTCTTTCTAAGGACGAACTTAGATAAACCTTAGAATGAGACTAACGAAACTAACTTGGGACGAACTTAGATAAACTTTAGTCTCATTCTAAAGTTTGTATAAGGTCATCCCAAGTTAGTCTAAGTTCGTCCCAAGTTTGTCTCTTTCTATGGACGAACTTAGATAAACCTTAGAATGAGACTAACGAGACTAACTTGGGACGAACAAAGACAAACTTTAGTCTCATTCTAAGGTTTGTATAAGTTCGTCCCTAGTTAGTCTAAGTTCGTCCCAAGTTCGTCTCTTTCTAAGGACAAACTTAGATAAACCTTAGAATGAGACTAACGAGACTAACTTGGGACGAAGAAAGACAAACTTTAGTCTCATTCTAAGGTTTGTATAAGTTCGTCCCAAGTTAGTCTAAGTTCATCCCAAGTTTGTCTCTTTCTAAGGACGAACATAGATAAACCTTAGAATGAGACTATCGAGACTAACTTGGGACGAACAAAGACAAACTTTAGTCTCATTCTAAAGTTTGTCTAAGTTCGTCCCAAGTTAGTCTAAGTTCGTCCCAAGTTAGTCTAAGTTCGTCCCAAGTTAGTCTCTTTTTAAGGACGAACTTAGATAAACCTTAGAATGAGACTAACGAGACTAACTTGGGACGAACAAAGACAAACTTTAGTCTCATTCTAAGGTTTGTATAAGTTCGTCCCAAGTTAGTCTAAGTTCGTCCGAAGTTACTCTCTTTCTAAGGACGAACTTAGATAAACCTTAGAATGAGACTAACGACACTAACTTGGGACGAACAAAGACAAACTTTAGTCTCATTCTAAGGTTTGTATAAGTTCGTCCCAAGTTAGTCTAAGTTCGTCCCAAGTTAGTCTCTTTCTAAGGACGAACTTAGATAAACCTTAGAATGAGACTAACGAGACTAACTTGGGACGAACAAAGACAAACTTTAGTCTCATTCTAAGGTTTGTATAAGTTCGTCCCAAGTTAGTCTAAGTTCGTCCCAAGTTAGTCTCTTTCTAAGGACGAACTTAGATAAACCTTAGAATGAGACTAACGAGACTAACTTGGGACGCACTTAGATAAACTTTAGTCTCATTCTAAAGTTTGTATAAGGTCGTCCCAAGTTAGGCTAAGTTCATCGCAAGTTAGTCTCTTTCTGAGGACGAACTTAGATAAATCTTAGAATGAGACTAACGAGACAAACTTGGGACGAACAAAGACAAACTTTAGTCTCATTCTAAAGTTTGTATAAGTTCGTCCCAAGTTAGTCTAAGTTCGTCCCAAGTTAGTCTTTTTCTAAGGACGAACTTAGATAAACCTTAGAATGAGACTAACGAGACTAACTTTGGACGAAAAAAGACAAACTTTAGTCTCATTCTAAGGTTTGTATAAGTTCGTCCCTAGTTAGTCTAAGTTCGTCCCAAGTTAGTCTCTTTCTAAGGACGAACTTAGACAAACCTTAGAATGAGACTAACGAGACTAACTTGGGACGAACTTAGATAAACTTTAGTCTCATTCTAAAGTTTGTATAAGTTCATCCCAAGTTAGTCTAAGTTCGTCCCAAGTTTGTCTCTTTCTAAGGACGAACTTAGATAAACCTTAGAATGAGACTAACGAGACTAACTTGGGACGAACAAAGACAAACTTTAGTCTCATTCTAAGGTTTGTATAAGTTCGTCCCAAGTTAGTCTAAGTTCGTCCCAAGTTAGTCTCTTTCCAAGGACGAACTTTGATAAACCTTAGAATGAGACTAACGAGACTAACTTGGGACGAACAAAGACAAACTTTAGTCTCATTCTAAGGTTTGTATAAGTTCATCCCAAGTTAGTCTAAGTTCGTCCCAAGTTAGCCTCTTTCTAAGGACGAACTTAGATAAACCTTAGAATGAGACTAACGAAACTAACATGGGACGAACTTAGATAAACTTTAGTCTCATTCTAAAGTTTGTATAAGTTCATCCCAAGTTAGTCTAAGTTTGTCCCAAGTTTGTCTCTTTCTAAGGACGAACTTAGATAAACCTTAGAATGAGACTAACGAGCCTAACTTGGGACGAACAAAGACAAACTTTAGTCTCATTCTAAGGTTTGTATAAGTTCGTCCCAAGTTAGTCTAAGTTCGTCCCAAGTTAGTCTCTTTCTAAGGATGAACTTTGATAAACCTTAGAATGAGACTAACGAGACTAACTTGGGACGAACAAAGACAAACTTTAGTCTCATTCTAAGGTTTGTATAAGTTCGTCCCAAGTTAGTCTAAGTTCGTCCCAAGTTAGTCTCTTTCTAAGGACGAACTTAGATAAACCTTAGAATGAGACTAACGAGACTAACTTGGGACGAACTTAGATAAACTTTAGTCTCATTCTAAAGTTTGTATAAGGTCGTCCCAAGTTAGGCTAAGTTCATCGCAAGTTAGTGTCTTTCTGAGGACGAACTTAGATAGATCTTAGAATGAGACTAACGAGACAAACTTGGGACGAACAAAGACAAACTTTAGTCTCATTCTAAGGTTTGTATAAGTTCATCCCAAGTTAGTCTAAGTTCGTCCCAAGTTAGCCTCTTTCTAAGGACGAACTTAGATAAACCTTAGAATGAGACTAACGAAACTAACATGGGACGAACTTAGATAAACTTTAGTCTCATTCTAAAGTTTGTATAAGTTCATCCCAAGTTAGTCTAAGTTCGTCCCAAGTTTGTCTCTTTCTAAGGACGAACTTAGATAAACCTTAGAATGAGACTAACGAGACTAACTTGGGACGAACAAAGACAAACTTTAGTCTCATTCTAAGGTTTGTATAAGTTCGTCCCAAGTTAGTCTAAGTTCGTCCCAAGTTAGTCTCTTTCTAAGGATGAACTTAGATACACCTTAGAATGAGACTAACGAGACTAACTTGGGACGAACAAAGACAAACTTTAGTCTCATTCTAAGGTTTGTATAAGTTCGTCCCAAGTTAGTCTAAGTTCGTCCCAAGTTAGTCTCTTTCTAAGGACGAACTTAGATAAACCTTAGAATGAGACTAACGAGACTAACTTGGGACGAACTTAGATAAACTTTAGTCTCATTCTAAAGTTTGTATAAGGTCGTCCCAAGTTAGGCTAAGTTCATCGCAAGTTAGTCTCTTTCTGAGGACGAACTTAGATAGATCTTAGAATGAGACTAACGAGACAAACTTGGGACGAACAAAGACAAACTTTAGTCTCATTCTAAAGTTTGTATAAGTTCGTCCCAAGTTATTCTAAGTTCGTCCCAAGTTAGTCTTTTTCTAAGGACGAACTTAAATAAACCTTAGAATGAGACTAACGAGACTAACGAGACTAACTTGGGACGAAAAAAGACAAACTTTAGTCTCATTCTAAGGTTTGTATAAGTTCGTCCCTAGTTAGTCTAAGTTCGTCCCAAGTTAGTCTAAGTTCGTCCCAAGTTAGTCTCTTTCTAAGGACGAACTTAGACAAACCTTAGAATGAGACTAACGAGACTAACTTGGGACGAACTTAGATAAACTTTAGTTTCATTCTAAAGTTTGTATAAGTTTGTCCCAAGTTAGTCTAAGTTCGTCCCAAGTTAGTCTCTTTCTAAGGACGAACTTAGATAAACCTTAGAATGAGACTAACGAGACTAACTTGGGACGAACAAAGACAAACTTTAGTCTCATTCTAAGGTTTGTATAAGTTCGTCCCTAGTTAGTCTAAGTTCGTCCCAAGTTCGTCTCTTTCTAAGGACAAACTTAGATAAACCTTAGAATGAGACTAACGAGACTAACTTGGGACGAAGAAAGACAAACTTTAGTCTCATTCTAAGGTTTGTATAAGTTCGTCCCAAGTTAGTCTAAGTTCATCCCAAGTTTGTCTCTTTCTAAGGACGAACATAGATAAACCTTAGAATGAGACTATCGAGACTAACTTGGGACGAACAAAGACAAACTTTAGTCTCATTCTAAAGTTTGTCTAAGTTCGTCCCAAGTTAGTCTAAGTTCGTCCCAAGTTAGTCTAAGTTCGTCCCAAGTTAGTCTCTTTTTAAGGACGAACTTAGATAAACCTTAGAATGAGACTAACGAGACTAACTTGGGACGAACAAAGACAAACTTTAGTCTCATTCTAAGGTTTGTATAAGTTCGTCCCAAGTTAGTCTAAGTTCGTCCGAAGTTACTCTCTTTCTAAGGACGAACTTAGATAAACCTTAGAATGAGACTAACGACACTAACTTGGGACGAACAAAGACAAACTTTAGTCTCATTCTAAGGTTTGTATAAGTTCGTCCCAAGTTAGTCTAAGTTCGTCCCAAGTTAGTCTCTTTCTAAGGACGAACTTAGATAAACCTTAGAATGAGACTAACGAGACTAACTTGGGACGAACAAAGACAAACTTTAGTCTCATTCTAAGGTTTGTATAAGTTCGTCCCAAGTTAGTCTAAGTTCGTCCCAAGTTAGTCTCTTTCTAAGGACGAACTTAGATAAACCTTAGAATGAGACTAACGAGACTAACTTGGGACGCACTTAGATAAACTTTAGTCTCATTCTAAAGTTTGTATAAGGTCGTCCCAAGTTAGGCTAAGTTCATCGCAAGTTAGTCTCTTTCTGAGGACGAACTTAGATAAATCTTAGAATGAGACTAACGAGACAAACTTGGGACGAACAAAGACAAACTTTAGTCTCATTCTAAAGTTTGTATAAGTTCGTCCCAAGTTAGTCTAAGTTCGTCCCAAGTTAGTCTTTTTCTAAGGACGAACTTAGATAAACCTTAGAATGAGACTAACGAGACTAACTTTGGACGAAAAAAGACAAACTTTAGTCTCATTCTAAGGTTTGTATAAGTTCGTCCCTAGTTAGTCTAAGTTCGTCCCAAGTTAGTCTCTTTCTAAGGACGAACTTAGACAAACCTTAGAATGAGACTAACGAGACTAACTTGGGACGAACTTAGATAAACTTTAGTCTCATTCTAAAGTTTGTATAAGTTCATCCCAAGTTAGTCTAAGTTCGTCCCAAGTTTGTCTCTTTCTAAGGACGAACTTAGATAAACCTTAGAATGAGACTAACGAGACTAACTTGGGACGAACAAAGACAAACTTTAGTCTCATTCTAAGGTTTGTATAAGTTCGTCCCAAGTTAGTCTAAGTTCGTCCCAAGTTAGTCTCTTTCCAAGGACGAACTTTGATAAACCTTAGAATGAGACTAACGAGACTAACTTGGGACGAACAAAGACAAACTTTAGTCTCATTCTAAGGTTTGTATAAGTTCATCCCAAGTTAGTCTAAGTTCGTCCCAAGTTAGCCTCTTTCTAAGGACGAACTTAGATAAACCTTAGAATGAGACTAACGAAACTAACATGGGACGAACTTAGATAAACTTTAGTCTCATTCTAAAGTTTGTATAAGTTCATCCCAAGTTAGTCTAAGTTTGTCCCAAGTTTGTCTCTTTCTAAGGACGAACTTAGATAAACCTTAGAATGAGACTAACGAGCCTAACTTGGGACGAACAAAGACAAACTTTAGTCTCATTCTAAGGTTTGTATAAGTTCGTCCCAAGTTAGTCTAAGTTCGTCCCAAGTTAGTCTCTTTCTAAGGATGAACTTTGATAAACCTTAGAATGAGACTAACGAGACTAACTTGGGACGAACAAAGACAAACTTTAGTCTCATTCTAAGGTTTGTATAAGTTCGTCCCAAGTTAGTCTAAGTTCGTCCCAAGTTAGTCTCTTTCTAAGGACGAACTTAGATAAACCTTAGAATGAGACTAACGAGACTAACTTGGGACGAACTTAGATAAACTTTAGTCTCATTCTAAAGTTTGTATAAGGTCGTCCCAAGTTAGGCTAAGTTCATCGCAAGTTAGTGTCTTTCTGAGGACGAACTTAGATAGATCTTAGAATGAGACTAACGAGACAAACTTGGGACGAACAAAGACAAACTTTAGTCTCATTCTAAGGTTTGTATAAGTTCATCCCAAGTTAGTCTAAGTTCGTCCCAAGTTAGCCTCTTTCTAAGGACGAACTTAGATAAACCTTAGAATGAGACTAACGAAACTAACATGGGACGAACTTAGATAAACTTTAGTCTCATTCTAAAGTTTGTATAAGTTCATCCCAAGTTAGTCTAAGTTCGTCCCAAGTTTGTCTCTTTCTAAGGACGAACTTAGATAAACCTTAGAATGAGACTAACGAGACTAACTTGGGA
This sequence comes from Rhodiola kirilowii, assembly GCA_033675215.1. Taxonomy (NCBI): domain Eukaryota; kingdom Viridiplantae; phylum Streptophyta; class Magnoliopsida; order Saxifragales; family Crassulaceae; genus Rhodiola; species Rhodiola kirilowii. The sequence goes on along the minus strand of CM066196.1, from coordinate 32,917,457 downwards.
CGAACAAAGACAAACTTTAGTCTCATTCTAAGGTTTGTATAAGTTCGTCCCAAGTTAGTCTAAGTTCGTCCCAAGTTAGTCTCTTTCTAAGGATGAACTTAGATACACCTTAGAATGAGACTAACGAGACTAACTTGGGACGAACAAAGACAAACTTTAGTCTCATTCTAAGGTTTGTATAAGTTCGTCCCAAGTTAGTCTAAGTTCGTCCCAAGTTAGTCTCTTTCTAAGGACGAACTTAGATAAACCTTAGAATGAGACTAACGAGACTAACTTGGGACGAACTTAGATAAACTTTAGTCTCATTCTAAAGTTTGTATAAGGTCGTCCCAAGTTAGGCTAAGTTCATCGCAAGTTAGTCTCTTTCTGAGGACGAACTTAGATAGATCTTAGAATGAGACTAACGAGACAAACTTGGGACGAACAAAGACAAACTTTAGTCTCATTCTAAAGTTTGTATAAGTTCGTCCCAAGTTAGTCTAAGTTCGTCCCAAGTTAGTCTTTTTCTAAGGACGAACTTAAATAAACCTTAGAATGAGACTAACGAGACTAACGAGACTAACTTGGGACGAAAAAAGACAAACTTTAGTCTCATTCTAAGGTTTGTATAAGTTCGTCCCTAGTTAGTCTAAGTTCGTCCCAAGTTAGTCTAAGTTCGTCCCAAGTTAGTCTCTTTCTAAGGACGAACTTAGACAAACCTTAGAATGAGACTAACGAGACTAACTTGGGACGAACTTAGATAAACTTTAGTTTCATTCTAAAGTTTGTATAAGTTTGTCCCAAGTTAGTCTAAGTTCGTCCCAAGTTAGTCTCTTTCTAAGGACGAACTTAGATAAACCTTAGAATGAGACTAACGAGACTAACTTGGGACGAACAAAGACAAACTTTAGTCTCATTCTAAGGTTTGTATAAGTTCATCCCAAGTTAGTCTAAGTTCGTCCCAAGTTAGTCTCTTTCTAAGGACGAACCTAGACAAACCTTAGAATGAGACTAACGAGACTAACTTGGGACGAACAAAGACAAACTTTAGTCTCATTCTAAGGTTTGTATAAGTTCGTCCCAAGTTAGTCTAAGTTCGTCCCAAGTTAGTCTCTTTATAAGGACGAACTTAGATAAACCTTAGAATGAGACTAACGAGACCAACTTGGGACGAACAAAGACAAACTTTAGTCTCATTCTAAGGTTTGTATAACTTCGTCCCAAGTTAGTCTAAGTTCGTCCCAAGTTAGTCTCTTTCTAAGGGCGAACCTAGACAAACCTTAGAATGAGACTAACGAGACTAACTTGGGACGAACAAAGACAAACTTTAGTCGCATTATAAGGTTTGTATAAGTTCGTCCCAAGTTAGTCTAAGTTCGTCCCAAGTTTGCCTCTTTCTAAGGACGAACTTAGATAAACCTTAGAATGAGACTAATGAAACTAACTTGGGACGAACTTAGATAAACTTCAGTCTCATTCTAAAGTTTGTATAAGTTCATCCCAAGTTAGTCTAAGTTCGTCCCAAGTTTGTCTCTTTCTAAGGACGAACTTAGATAAACCTTAGAATGAGACTAACGAGACTAACTTGGGACGAACAAAGATAAACTTCAGTCTCATTCTAAGGTTTGTATAAGTTCGTCCCAAGTTAGTCTAAGTTCGTCCCAAGTTAGTCGTTTTCTAAGGACGAACTTAGATAAACCTTAGAATGATACTAACGAGACTAACTTGGGACGAACAAAGACAAACTTTAGTCTCATTCTAAGGTATGTTTAAGTTCGTCCCAAGTTAGTCTAAGTTCGTCCCAAGTTAGCCTCTTTCTAAGGACGCACTTAGATAAACCTTAGAATGAGACTAACGAAACTAACTTGGGACGAACTTAGATAAACTTTAGTCTCATTCTAAAGTTTGTATAAGTTCATCCCAAGTTAGTCTAAGTTCGTCCCAAGTTAGTCTCTTTCTAAGGACGAACTTAGATAAACCTTAGAATGAGACTAACGAGACTAACTTGGGACGAACAAAGACAAACTTTAGTCTCATTCTAAGGTTTGTATAAGTTCGTCCCAAGTGAGTCTAAGTTCGTCCCAAGTTAGTCTCTTTCTAAGGACAAACTTAGATAAACCTTAGAATGAGACTAACGAGACTAACTTGGGACGAACAAAGACAAACTTTAGTCTCATTCTAAGGTTTGTATAAGTTCGTCCCAAGTTAGTCTAAGTTCGTCCCAAGTTAGCCTCTTTCTAAGGACGAACTTAGATAAACCTTAGAATGAGACTAACGAAACTAGCTTGGGACGAACTTAGATAAACTTTAGTCTCATTCTAAATTTTGTATAACTTCATCCCAAGTTAGTCTAAGTTCGTCCCAAGTTTGTCTCTTTCTAAGGACGAATTTAGATAAACCTTAGAATGAGACTAACGAGACTAACTTGGGATCAAAGACAAACTTTAGTCTCATTCTAAGATTTGTATAAGTTCGTCCCAAGTTAGTCTAAGTTCGTCCCAAGTTAGTCTCTTTCTAAGGATGAACTTAGATAAACCTTAGAATGAGACTAACGAGACTAACTTGGGACGAACAAAGACAAACTTTAGTCTCATTCTAAGGTTTGTATAAGTTCGTCCCAAGTTAGTCTAAGTTCGTCCCAAGTTAGCCTCTTTCTAAGGACGAACTTAGATAAACCTTAGAATGAGACTAACGAAACTAACTTGGGACGAACTTAGATAAACTTTAGACTCATTCTAAAGTTTGTATAAGTTCATCCCAAGTTAGTCTAAGTTCGTCCCAAGTTTGTCTCTTTATAAGGACGAACTTAGATAAACCTTAGAATGAGACTAACGAGACTAACTTGGGACGAACAAAGACAAACTTTAGTCTCATTCTAAGGTTTGTATAAGTTCGTCCCATGTTAGTCTAAGTTCGTCCCAAGTTAGTCTCTTTCTAAGGACGAACTTAGATCAACCTTAGAATGAGACTAACGAGACTAACTTAGGACGAAGAAAGACAAACTTTAGTCTCATTCTGAGGTTTGTATAAGTTCGTCCCAAGTTAGTCTAAGTTCGTCCCAAGTTTGTCTCTTTCTAAGGACGAACTGAGATAAACCTTAGAATGAGACTAACGAGACTAACTTGGGACGAACAAAGACAAACTTTAGTCTCATTCTAAGGTTTGTATAAGTTCGTCCCAAGTTAGTCTAAGTTCGTCCCAAGTTAGTCTCTTTCTAAGGACGAACTTAGATAAACCTTAGAATGAGACTAACGAGACTAATTTGGGACGAACAAAGACAAACTTTAGTCTCATTCTAAGGTTTGTATAAGTTCGTCCCAAGTTAGTCTCTTTCTAAGGACGAACTTAGATAAACCTTAGAATGAGACTAACGAGACTAACTTGGGACGAACAAAGACAAACTTTAGTCTCATTCTAAGGTTTGTATAAGTTCGTCCCAAGTTAGTCTAAGTTCGTCCCAAGTTAGTCTCTTTCTAAGGACGAACTTAGATAAACCTTAGAATGAGACTAACGAGACTAACTTGGGACGAACAAAGACAAACTTTAGTCTCATTCTAAGGTTTGTATAAGTTCGTCCCAAGTTAGTCTAAGTTCGTCCCAAGTTAGTCTCTTTCTAAGGACAAACTTAGATAAACCTTAGAATGAGACTAACGAGACTAACTTGGGACGAACTTAGATAAACTTTAGTCTCATTCTAAAGTTTGTATAAGTTCGTCCCAAGTTAGGCTAAGTTCGTCGCAAGTTAGTCTCTTTCTGAGGACGAACTTAGATAAATCTTAGAATGAGACTAACAAGACAAACTTGGGACGAACAAAGACAAACTTTAGTTTCATTCTAAGGTTTGTATAAGTTCGTCCCAAGTTAGTTTAAGTTCATCCCAAGTTAGTCTCTTTCTAAGGACAAACTTAGACAAACCTTAGAATGAGACTAACGAGACAAAGTTGGGACGAACAAAGACATACTTTAGTCTCATTCTAAGGTTTGTATAAGTTCGTCCCAAGTTAGTCTAAGTTCGTCCCAAGTTAGTCTCTTTCTAAGGACGAACTTAGATAAACCTTAGAATGAGACTAACGAGACTAACTTGGGACGAACAAAGACAAACTTTAGTCTCATTCTAAGGTTTGTATAAGTTCGTCCCAAGTTAGTCTAAGTTCGTCCCAAGTTAGTCTCTTTCTAAGGACGAACTTAGACAAACCTTAGAATGAGACTAACGAGACTAACTTGGGACGAACAAAGACAAACTTTAGTCTCATTCTAAGGTTTGTATAAGTTCGTCCCAAGTTAGTCTAAGTTCGTCCAAAGTTAGCCTCTTTCTAAGGACGAACTTAGATAAACCTTAGAATGAGACTAACGAGACTCACTTGGGACGAACTTAGATAAACTTTAGTCTCATTCTAAAGTTTGTACAAGTTCGTCCCAAGTTAGGCTAAATTCGTCGCAAGTTAGTCTCTTTCTGAGGACGAACTTAGATAAATCTTAGAATGAGACTAACGAGACAAACTTGGGACGAACAAAGACAAACTTTAGTCTCATTCTAAAGTTTGTATAAGTTCGTCCCAAGTTAGTCTAAGTTCGTCCCAAGTTAGTCTCTTTCTAAGGATGAACATAGATAAACCTTAGAATGAGACTAACGAGACAACCTTGGGACGAACAAAGACAAACTTTAGTCTCATTCTAATATTTGTATAAGTTCGTCCCAAGTTAGTCTAAGTTCGTCCCAAGTTAGCCTCTTTCTAAGGACGAACTTAGATAAACCTTAGAATGAGACTAACGAAACTAACTTGGGACGAACTTAGATAAACTTTAGTCTCATTCTAAAGTTTGTATAAGTTCATCCCAAGTTAGTCTAAGTTCGTCCCAAGTTTGTCTCTTTCTAAGGACGAACTTAGATAAACCTTAGAATGAGACTAACGGGACTAACTTGGGACGAACAAAGACAAACTTTAGTCTCATTCTATGGTTTGTCTAAGTTCGTCCCAAGTTAGTCTAAGTTTGTCCCAAGTTAGCCTCTTTCTAAGGACGAACTTAGATAAACCTTAGAATGAGACTAACGAGACTCATTTGGGACGAACTTAGATAAACTTTAGTCTCATTCTAAAGTTTGTATAAGTTCGTCCCAAGTTAGGCTAAATTCGTCGCAAGTTAGTCTCTTTCTGAGGACGAATTTAGATAAATCTTAGAATGAGACTAACGAGACAAACTTGGGACGAACAAAGACAAACTTTAGTCTCATTCTAAAGTTTGTATAAGTTCGTCCCAAGTTAGTCTAAGTTCGTCCCAAGTAAGTCTCTTTCTAAGGACAAACTTAGATAAACCTTAGAATGAGACTAACGAGACTAACTTGGGACGAACTTAGATAAAGTTTAGTCTCATTCTAAAGTTTGTATAAGTTCGTCCCAAGTTAGGCTAAGTTCGTCGCAAGTTAGTCTCTTTCTGAGGACGAACTTAGATAAATCTTAGAATGAGACTAACAAGACAAACTTGGGACGAACAAAGACAAACTTTAGTTTCATTCTAAGGTTTGTATAAGTTCGTCCCAAGTTAGTTTAAGTTCATCCCAAGTTAGTCTCTTTCTAAGGACAAACTTAGACAAACCTTAGAATGAGACTAACGAGACTAACTTGGGACGAACAAAGACATACTTTAGTCTCATTCTAAGGTTTGTATAAGTTCGTCCCAAGTTAGTCTAAGTTCGTCCCAAGTTAGTCTCTTTCTAAGGACGAACTTAGATAAACCTTAGAATGAGACTAACAAGACAAACTTGGGACGAACAAAGACAAACTTTAGTCTCATTCTAAAGTTTGTATAAGTTCGTCCCAAGTTAGTCTAAGTTCGTCCCAAGTTAGTCTCTTTCTAAGGACGAACATAGATAAACCTTAGAATGAGACTAACGAGACTAACTTGGGACGAACAAAGACAAACTTTAGTCTCATTCTAAGGTTTGTATAAGTTCGTCCCAAGTTAGTCTAAGTTCGTCCCAAGTTAGCTTCTTTCTAAGGACGAACTTAGATAAACCTTAGAATGAGACTAACGAAACTAACTTGGGACGAACTTAGATAAACTTTAGTCTCATTCTAAAGTTTGTATAAGTTCATCCCAAGTTAGTCTAAGTTCGTCCCAAGTTTGTCTCTTTCTAAGGGCGAACTTAGATAAACCTTAGAATGAGACTAACGAGACTAACTTGGGACGAACAAAGACAAACTTTAGTCTCATTCTAAGGTTTGTATAAGTTCGTCCCAAGTTAGTCTAACTTCGTCCCAAGTTAGTCATTTTCTAAGGACGAACTTCGATAAACCTTAGAATGAGACTAACGAGACTAACTTGGGACGAACAAAGACAAACTTTAGTCTCATTCTAAGGTTTGTATAAGTTCGTCCCAAGTTAGTCTAAGTTCGTCCCAAGTTAGCCTCTTTCTAAGGACGAACTTAGATAAATCTTAGAATGAGACTAACGAAACTAACTTGGGACGAACTTAGATTAACTTTGGTCTCATTCTAAAGTTTGTATAAGTTCATCCCAAGTTAGTCTAAGTTCGTCCCAAGTTAGTCTCTTTCTAAGGACGAACTTAGATAAACCTTAGAATGAGACTAACGAGACTAACTTGGGACGAACAAAGACAAACTTTAGTCTCATTCTAAGGTTTGTATAAGTTCGTCCCAAGTTAGTCTAAGTTCATCCCAAGTTAGTCTCTTTCTATGGACAAACTTAGATAAACCTTAGAATGAGACTAACGAGACTAACTTGGGACGAACAAAGACAAACTTTAGTCTCATTCTAAGGTTTGTATAAGTTCGTCCCAAGTTAGTCTAAGTTCGTCCCAAGTTAGCTTCTTTCTAAGGACGAACTTAGAGAAACCTTAGAATGAGACTAACGAAACTAGCTTGGGACGAACTTAGATAAACTTTAGCCTCATTCTAAAGTTTGTATAACTTCATCCCAAGTTAGTCTAAGTTCGTCCCAAGTTTGTCTCTTTCTAAGGACGAACTTAGATAAACCTTAGAATGAGACTAACGAGACTAACTTGGGACGAACAAAGACAAACTTTAGTCTCATTCTAAGATTTGTATAAGTTCGTCCCAAGTTAGTCTAAGTTCGTCCCAAGTTAGTCTCTTTCTAAGGACGAACTTAGATAAACCTTAGAATGAGACTAACGAGACTAACTTGGGACGAACAAAGACAAACTTTAGTCTCATTCTAAGGTTTGTATAAGTTCGTCCCAAGTTAGTCTAAGTTCGTCCCAAGTTAGCCTCTTTCTAAGGACGAACTTAGATAAACCTTAGAATGAGACTAACGAAACTAACTTGGGACGAACTTAGATAAACTTTAGTCTCATTCTAAAGTTTGTATAAGTTCATCCCAAGTTAGTCTAAGTTCGTCCCAAGTTTGTCTCTTTCTAAGGACGAACTTAGATAAACCTTAGAATGAGACTAACGAGACTAACTTGGGACGAACAAAGACAAACTTTAGTCTCATTCTAAGGTTTGTATAAGTTCGTCCCAAGTTAGTCTAAGTTCGTCCCAAGTTAGTCTCTTTCTAAGGACGAACTTAGATCAACCTTAGAATGAGACTAACGAGACTAACTTGGGATGAAGAAAGACAAACTTTAGTCTCATTCTAAGGTTTGTATAAGTTCGTCCCAAGTTAGTCTAAGTTCGTCCCAAGTTTGTCTCTTTCTAAGGATGAACTGAGATAAACCTTAGAATGAGACTAACGAGACTAACTTGGGACGAACAAAGACAAACTTTAGTCTCATTCTAAGGTTTGTATAAGTTTGTCCCAAGTTAGTCCAAGTTCGTCCCAAGTTAGTCTCTTTCTCAGGACGAACTTAGATAAACCTTAGAATGAGACTAACGAGACTAACTTGGGACGAACAAAGACAAACTTTAGTCTCATTCTAAGGTTTGTATAAGTTCGTCCCAAGTTAGTCTAAGTTCGTCCCAAGTTAGTCTCTTTCTAAGGACGAACTTAGATAAACCTTAGAATGAGACTAACGAGACTAACTTGGGACGAACAAATACAAACTTTAGTCTCATTCTAAGGTTTGTATAAGTTCGTCCCAAGTTAGTCTAAGTTCGTCCCAAGTTAGTCTCTTTCTAAGGACGAACTTAGATAAACCTTAGAATGAGACTAACGAGACTAACTTGGGACGAACAAAGACAAACTTTAGTCTCATTCTAAGGTTTGTATAAGTTCACCCCAAGTTAGTCTAAGTTCGTCCCAAGTTAGTCTCTTTCTAAGGACAAACTTAGATAAACCTTAGAATGAGACTAACGAGACTAACTTGGGACGAACTTAGATAAACTTTAGTCTCATTCTAAAGTTTGTATAAGTTCGTCCCAAGTTAGGCTAAGTTCGTCGCAAGTTAGTCTCTTTCTGAGGACGAACTTAGATAAATCTTAGAATGAGACTAACAAGACAAACTTGGGACGAACAAAGACAAACTTTAGTTTCATTCTAAGGTTTGTATAAGTTCGTCCCAAGTTAGTCTAAGTTCATCCCAAGTTAGTCTCTTTCTAAGGACGAACTTAGATAAACCTTAGAATGAGACTAACGAGACTAACTTGGGATGAACAAAGACTAACTTTAGTCTCATTCTAAGGTTTGTAAAAGTTCATCCCAAGTTAGTCTAAGTTCGTCCCAAGTTAGTCTCTTTCTAAGGACGAACTTAGACAAACCTTAGAATGAGACTAACGAGACAAACTTGGGACGAACAAAGACAAACTTTAGTCTCATTCTAAGGTTTGTCTAAGTTCGTCCCAAGTTAGTCTAAGTTCGTCCCAAGTTAGCCTCTTTCTAAGGACGAACTTAGATAAACCTTAGAATGAGACTAACGAGACTCACTTGGGACGAACTTAGATAAACTTTAGTCTCATTCTAAAGTTTGTATAAGTTCGTCCCAAGTTAGGCTAAATTCGTCGCAAGTTAGTCTCTTTCTGAGGACGAACTTAGATAAATCTTAGAATGAGACTAACGAGACAAACTTGGGACGAACTTATACAAACTTTATACAAACTTGGGACTAAAGTTTGTCTTTGTTCGTCCCAAGTTAGTCTATGTTCGTCCCAAGTTTGTCTCTTTCTAAGGATGAACATAGATGAACCTTAGAATGAGACTAACGAGACTAACTTGGGACGAACATAGACAAACTTTAGTCTCATTCTAAGGTTTGTATAAGTCGTCCCTAGTTAATCTAAGTTCGTCCCAAGTTAGCCTCTTTCTAAGGACGAACTTAGATAAACCTTAGAATGAGACTAACGAAACTAACTTGGGACGAACTTAGATAAACTTTAGTCTCATTCTAAAGTTTGTATAAGTTCATTCCAAGTTAGTCTAAGTTCGTCCCAAGTTAGTCTCTTTCTAAGGACGAACTTAGATAAACCTTAGAATGAGACTAACGAGACTAACTTGGGACGAACAAAGACAAACTTTAGTCTCATTCTAAGGTTTGTATAAGTTCGTCCCAAGTTAGTCTAAGTTCGTCCCAAGTTAGTCTCTTTCTAAGGACAAACTTAGATAAACCTTAGAATGAGACTAACGAGACTAACTTGGGACGAACAAAGACAAACTTTAGTCTCATTCTAAGGTTTGTATAAGTTCGTCCCAAGTTAGTCTAAGTTCGTCCCAAGTTAGCCTCTTTCTAAGGACGAACTTAGATAATCCTTAGAATGAGACTAACGAAACTAGCTTGGGACGAACTTAGATAAACTTTAGTCTCATTCTAAAGTTTGTATAACTTCATCCCAAGTTAGTCTAAGTTCGTCCCAAGTTTGTCTCTTTCTAAGGACGAACTTAGATAAACCTTAGAATGAGACTAACGAGACTAACTTGGGACGAACAAAGACAAACTTTAGTCTCATTCTAAGATTTGTATAAGTTCGTCCCAAGTTAGTCTAAGTTCGTCCCAAGTTAGTCTCTTTCTAAGGACGAACTTAGATAAACCTTAGAATGAGACTAACGAGACTAACTTGGGACGAACAAAGACAAACTTTAGTCTCATTCTAAGGTTTGTATAAGTTCATCCCAAGTTAGTCTAAGTTCGTCCCAAGTTAGCCTCTTTCTAAGGACGAACTTAGATAAACCTTAGAATGAGACTAACGAAACTAACTTGGGACGAACTTAGATAAACTTTAGTCTCATTCTAAAGTTTGTATAAGTTCATCCCAAGTTAGTCTAAGTTCATCCCAAGTTTTTCACTTTCTAAGGACGAACTTAGATAAACCTTAGAATGAGACTAACGAGACTAACTTGGGACGAACAAAGACAAACTTTAGTCTCATTCTAAGGTTTGTATAAGTTCGTCCCAAGTTAGTCTAAGTTTGTCCCAAGTTAGTCTCTTTCTAAGGACGAACTTAGATCAACCTTAGAATGAGACTAACGAGACTAACTTTGGACGAAGAAAGACAAACTTTAGTCTCATTCTATGGTTTGTATAAGTTTGTCCCAAGTTAGTCTAAGTTCGTCCCAAGTTTGTCTCTTTCTAAGGACGAACTGAGATAAACCTTAGAATGAGACTAACGAGACTAACTTGGGACGAACAAAGACAAACTTTAGTCTCATTCTAAGGTTTGTATAAGTTCGTCCCAAGTTAGTCTAAGTTCGTCCCAAGTTAGTCTCTTTCTAAGGACGAACTTAGATAAACCTTAGAATGAGACTAACGAGACTAACTTGGGACGAACAAAGACAAACTTTAGTCTCATTCTAAGGTTTGTATAAGTTCGTCCCAAGTTAGTCAAAGTTCGTCCCAAGTTAGCCTATTTCTAAGGACGAACTTAGATAAACCTTAGAATGAGACTAACAAAACTAACTTGGGACGAACTTAGATAAACTTTAGTCTCATTCTAAAGTTTGTATAAGTTCATCCCAAGTTAGTCTAAGTTCGTCCCAAGTTTGTCTCTTTCTAAGGACGAACTTAGATAAACCTTAGAATGAGACTAACGAGACTAACTTGGGACGAACAAAGACAAACTTTAGTCTCATTCTAAGGTTTGTATAAGTTCGTCCCAAGTAAGTCTAAGTTCGTCCCAAGTTAGTCTCTTTCTAAGGACGAACCTAGACAACCCTTAGAATGAGACTAACGAGACTAACTTGGGACGAACAAAGACAAACTTTAGTCTCATTCTAAGGTTTGTATAAGTTCGTACCAAGTTAGTCTAAGTTCGTCCCAAGTTAGTCTCTTTATAAGGACGAACTTAGATAAACCTTAGAATGAGACTAACGAGACTAACTTGGGACGAACAAAGACAAACTTTAGTCTCATTCTAAGGTTTTTATGAGTTCGTCCCAAGTTAGTCAAAGTTCGTCCCAAGTTAGTCTTTTTCTAAGGGCGAACCTAGACAAACCTTAGAATGAGACTAACGAGACTAACTTGGGACGAACAAAGACAAACTTTAGTCTCATTCTAAGGTTTGTATAAGTTCGTCCCAAGTTAGCCTCTTTCTAAGGACGAACTTAGATAAACCTTAGAATGAGACTAACGAAACTAGCTTGGGACGAACTTAGATAAACTTTAGTCTCATTCTAAAGTTTGTATAAGTTCATCCCAAGTTAGTCTAAGTTCGTCCCAAGTTTGTCTCTTTCTAAGGACGAACTTAGATAAACCTTAGAATGAGACTAACGAGACTAACTTGGGACGAACAAAGACAAACTTTAGTCTCATTCTAAGGTTTGTATAAGTTCATCCCAAGTTAGTCTAAGTTCGTCCCAAGTTAGTCTCTTTCTAAGGACGAACTTAGATAAACCTTAGAATGAGACTAACGAGACTAACTTGGGACGAACAAAGACAAACTTTAGTCGCATTCTAAGGTTTGTATAAGTTCGTCCCAAGTTAGTCTAAGTTCGTCCCAAGTTAGCCTCTTTCTAAGGACGAACTTAGATAAACCTTAGAATGAGACTAACGAAACTAACTTGGGACGAACTTAGATAAACTTCAGTCTCATTCTAAAGTTTGTATAAGTTCATCCCAAGTTAGTCTAAGTTCGTCCCAAGTTTGTCTCTCTCTAAGGACGAACTTAGATAAACCTTAGAATGAGACTAACAAGACTAACTTGGGACGAACAAAGACAAACCTTAGTCTCATTCTAAGGTTTGTATAAGTTCGTCCCAAGTTAGTCTCTTTCTAAGGACGAACTTAGATAAACCTTAGAATGAGACTAACGAGACTAACTTGGGACGAACTTAGATAAACTTTAGTCTCATTCTAAAGTTTGTATAAGTTCATCCCAAGTTAGTCTAAGTTCATCCCAAGTTTTTCTCTTTCTAAGGACGAACTTAGATAAACCTTAGAATGAGACTAACGAGACTAACTTGGGACGAACAAAGACAAACTTTAGTCTCATTCTAAGGTTTGTATAAGTTCGTCCCAAGTTAGTCTAAGTTCGTCCCAAGTTAGTCTCTTTCTAAGGACGAACTTAGATCAACCTTAGAATGAGACTAACGAGACTAACTTGGGACGAAGAAAGACAAACTTTAGTCTCATTCTATGGTTTGTATAAGTTCGTCCCAAGTTAGTCTAAGTTCGTCCCAAGTTTGTCTCTTTCTAAGGACGAACTGAGATAAACCTTAGAATGAGACTAACGAGACTAACTTGGGACGAACAAAGACAAACTTTAGTCTCATTCTAAGGTTTGTATAAGTTCGTCCCAAGTTAGTCTAAGTTCGTCCCAAGTTAGTCTCTTTCTAAGGACGAACTTAGATAAACCTTAGAATGAGACTAACGAGACTAACTTGGGACGAACAAAGACAAACTTTAGTCTCATTCTAAGGTTTGTATAAGTTCGTCCCAGATTAGTCTAAGTTCGTCCCAAGTTAGCCTATTTCTAAGGACGAACTTAGATAAACCTTAGAATGAGACTAACAAAACTAACTTGGGACGAACTTAGATAAACTTTAGTCTCATTCTAAAGTTTGTATAAGTTCATCCCAAGTTAGTCTAAGTTCGTCCCAAGTTTGTCTCTTTCTAAGGACGAACTTAGATAAACCTTAGAATGAGACTAACGAGACTAACTTGTGACGAACAAAGACAAACTTTAGTCTCATTCTAAGGTTTGTATAAGTTCGTCCCAAGTAAGTCTAAGTTCGTCCCAAGTTAGTCTCTTTCTAAGGACGAACCTAGACAACCCTTAGAATGAGACTAACGAGACTAACTTGGGACGAACAAAGACAAACTTTAGTCTCATTCTAAGGTTTGTATAAGTTCGTACCAAGTTAGTCTAAGTTCGTCCCAAGTTAGTCTCTTTATAAGGACGAACTTAGATAAACCTTAGAATGAGACTAACGAGACTAACTTGGGACGAACAAAGACAAACTTTAGTCTCATTCTAAGGTTTTTATGAGTTCGTCCCAAGTTAGTCAAAGTTCGTCCCAAGTTAGTCTTTTTCTAAGGGCGAACCTAGACAAACCTTAGAATGAGACTAACGAGACTAACTTGGGACGAACAAAGACAAACTTTAGTCTCATTCTAAGGTTTGTATAAGTTCGTCCCAAGTTAGCCTCTTTCTAAGGACGAACTTAGATAAACCTTAGAATGAGACTAACGAAACTAGCTTGGGACGAACTTAGATAAACTTTAGTCTCATTCTAAAGTTTGTATAAGTTCATCCCAAGTTAGTCTAAGTTCGTCCCAAGTTTGTCTCTTTCTAAGGACGAACTTAGATAAACCTTAGAATGAGACTAACGAGACTAACTTGGGACGAACAAAGACAAACTTTAGTCTCATTCTAAGGTTTGTATAAGTTCATCCCAAGTTAGTCTAAGTTCGTCCCAAGTTAGCCTCTTTCTAAGGACGAACTTAGATAAACCTTAGAATGAGACTAACGAAACTAACTTGGGACGAACTTAGATAAACTTTAGTCTCATTCTAAAGTTTGTATAAGTTCATCCCAAGTTAGTCTAAGTTCATCCCAAGTTTTTCACTTTCTAAGGACGAACTTAGATAAACCTTAGAATGAGACTAACGAGACTAACTTGGGACGAACAAAGACAAACTTTAGTCTCATTCTAAGGTTTGTATAAGTTCGTCCCAAGTTAGTCTAAGTTTGTCCCAAGTTAGTCTCTTTCTAAGGACGAACTTAGATCAACCTTAGAATGAGACTAACGAGACTAACTTTGGACGAAGAAAGACAAACTTTAGTCTCATTCTATGGTTTGTATAAGTTTGTCCCAAGTTAGTCTAAGTTCGTCCCAAGTTTGTCTCTTTCTAAGGACGAACTGAGATAAACCTTAGAATGAGACTAACGAGACTAACTTGGGACGAACAAAGACAAACTTTAGTCTCATTCTAAGGTTTGTATAAGTTCGTCCCAAGTTAGTCTAAGTTCGTCCCAAGTTAGTCTCTTTCTAAGGACGAACTTAGATAAACCTTAGAATGAGACTAACGAGACTAACTTGGGACGAACAAAGACAAACTTTAGTCTCATTCTAAGGTTTGTATAAGTTCGTCCCAAGTTAGTCTAAGTTCGTCCCAAGTTAGCCTATTTCTAAGGACGAACTTAGATAAACCTTAGAATGAGACTAACAAAACTAACTTGGGACGAACTTAGATAAACTTTAGTCTCATTCTAAAGTTTGTATAAGTTCATCCCAAGTTAGTCTAAGTTCGTCCCAAGTTTGTCTCTTTCTAAGGACGAACTTAGATAAACCTTAGAATGAGACTAACGAGACTAACTTGGGACGAACAAAGACAAACTTTAGTCTCATTCTAAGGTTTGTATAAGTTCGTCCCAAGTAAGTCTAAGTTCGTCCCAAGTTAGTCTCTTTCTAAGGACGAACCTAGACAACCCTTAGAATGAGACTAACGAGACTAACTTGGGACGAACAAAGACAAACTTTAGTCTCATTCTAAGGTTTGTATAAGTTCGTACCAAGTTAGTCTAAGTTCGTCCCAAGTTAGTCTCTTTATAAGGACGAACTTAGATAAACCTTAGAATGAGACTAACGAGACTAACTTGGGACGAACAAAGACAAACTTTAGTCTCATTCTAAGGTTTTTATGAGTTCGTCCCAAGTTAGTCAAAGTTCGTCCCAAGTTAGTCTTTTTCTAAGGGCGAACCTAGACAAACCTTAGAATGAGACTAACGAGACTAACTTGGGACGAACAAAGACAAACTTTAGTCTCATTCTAAGGTTTGTATAAGTTCGTCCCAAGTTAGCCTCTTTCTAAGGACGAACTTAGATAAACCTTAGAATGAGACTAACGAAACTAGCTTGGGACGAACTTAGATAAACTTTAGTCTCATTCTAAAGTTTGTATAAGTTCATCCCAAGTTAGTCTAAGTTCGTCCCAAGTTTGTCTCTTTCTAAGGACGAACTTAGATAAACCTTAGAATGAGACTAACGAGACTAACTTGGGACGAACAAAGACAAACTTTAGTCTCATTCTAAGGTTTGTATAAGTTCATCCCAAGTTAGTCTAAGTTCGTCCCAAGTTAGTCTCTTTCTAAGGACGAACTTAGATAAACCTTAGAATGAGACTAACGAGACTAACTTGGGACGAACAAAGACAAACTTTAGTCGCATTCTAAGGTTTGTATAAGTTCGTCCCAAGTTAGTCTAAGTTCGTCCCAAGTTAGCCTCTTTCTAAGGACGAACTTAGATAAACCTTAGAATGAGACTAACGAAACTAACTTGGGACGAACTTAGATAAACTTCAGTCTCATTCTAAAGTTTGTATAAGTTCATCCCAAGTTAGTCTAAGTTCGTCCCAAGTTTGTCTCTCTCTAAGGACGAACTTAGATAAACCTTAGAATGAGACTAACAAGACTAACTTGGGACGAACAAAGACAAACCTTAGTCTCATTCTAAGGTTTGTATAAGTTCGTCCCAAGTTAGTCTCTTTCTAAGGACGAACTTAGATAAACCTTAGAATGAGACTAACGAGACTAACTTGGGACGAACTTAGATAAACTTTAGTCTCATTCTAAAGTTTGTATAAGTTCATCCCAAGTTAGTCTAAGTTCATCCCAAGTTTTTCTCTTTCTAAGGACGAACTTAGATAAACCTTAGAATGAGACTAACGAGACTAACTTGGGACGAACAAAGACAAACTTTAGTCTCATTCTAAGGTTTGTATAAGTTCGTCCCAAGTTAGTCTAAGTTCGTCCCAAGTTAGTCTCTTTCTAAGGACGAACTTAGATCAACCTTAGAATGAGACTAACGAGACTAACTTGGGACGAAGAAAGACAAACTTTAGTCTCATTCTATGGTTTGTATAAGTTCGTCCCAAGTTAGTCTAAGTTCGTCCCAAGTTTGTCTCTTTCTAAGGACGAACTGAGATAAACCTTAGAATGAGACTAACGAGACTAACTTGGGACGAACAAAGACAAACTTTAGTCTCATTCTAAGGTTTGTATAAGTTCGTCCCAAGTTAGTCTAAGTTCGTCCCAAGTTAGTCTCTTTCTAAGGACGAACTTAGATAAACCTTAGAATGAGACTAACGAGACTAACTTGGGACGAACAAAGACAAACTTTAGTCTCATTCTAAGGTTTGTATAAGTTCGTCCCAAGTTAGTCTAAGTTCGTCCCAAGTTAGCCTATTTCTAAGGACGAACTTAGATAAACCTTAGAATGAGACTAACAAAACTAACTTGGGACGAACTTAGATAAACTTTAGTCTCATTCTAAAGTTTGTATAAGTTCATCCCAAGTTAGTCTAAGTTCGTCCCAAGTTTGTCTCTTTCTAAGGACGAACTTAGATAAACCTTAGAATGAGACTAACGAGACTAACTTGGGACGAACAAAGACAAACTTTAGTCTCATTCTAAGGTTTGTATAAGTTCGTCCCAAGTAAGTCTAAGTTCGTCCCAAGTTAGTCTCTTTCTAAGGACGAACCTAGACAACCCTTAGAATGAGACTAACGAGACTAACTTGGGACGAACAAAGACAAACTTTAGTCTCATTCTAAGGTTTGTATAAGTTCGTACCAAGTTAGTCTAAGTTCGTCCCAAGTTAGTCTCTTTATAAGGACGAACTTAGATAAACCTTAGAATGAGACTAACGAGACTAACTTGGGACGAACAAAGACAAACTTTAGTCTCATTCTAAGGTTTTTATGAGTTCGTCCCAAGTTAGTCAAAGTTCGTCCCAAGTTAGTCTTTTTCTAAGGGCGAACCTAGACAAACCTTAGAATGAGACTAACGAGACTAACTTGGGACGAACAAAGACAAACTTTAGTCTCATTCTAAGGTTTGTATAAGTTCGTCCCAAGTTAGCCTCTTTCTAAGGACGAACTTAGATAAACCTTAGAATGAGACTAACGAAACTAGCTTGGGACGAACTTAGATAAACTTTAGTCTCATTCTAAAGTTTGTATAAGTTCATCCCAAGTTAGTCTAAGTTCGTCCCAAGTTTGTCTCTTTCTAAGGACGAACTTAGATAAACCTTAGAATGAGACTAACGAGACTAACTTGGGACGAACAAAGACAAACTTTAGTCTCATTCTAAGGTTTGTATAAGTTCATCCCAAGTTAGTCTAAGTTCGTCCCAAGTTAGTCTCTTTCTAAGGACGAACTTAGATAAACCTTAGAATGAGACTAACGAGACTAACTTGGGACGAACAAAGACAAACTTTAGTCGCATTCTAAGGTTTGTATAAGTTCGTCCCAAGTTAGTCTAAGTTCGTCCCAAGTTAGCCTCTTTCTAAGGACGAACTTAGATAAACCTTAGAATGAGACTAACGAAACTAACTTTGGACGAACTTAGATAAACTTCAGTCTCATTCTAAAGTTTGTATAAGTTCATCCCAAGTTAGTCTAAGTTCGTCCCAAGTTTGTCTCTCTCTAAGGACGAACTTAGATAAACCTTAGAATGAGACTAACAAGACTAACTTGGGACGAACAAAGACAAACCTTAGTCTCATTCTAAGGTTTGTATAAGTTCGTCCCAAGTTAGTCTCTTTCTAAGGACGAACTTAGATAAACCTTAGAATGAGACTAACGAGACTAACTTGGGATGAACAAAGACAAACTTTAGTCTCATTCTAAGGTTTGTATAAGTTCGTCCCAAGTTAGTCTAAGTTCGTCCCAAGTTAGCCTCTTTCTAAGGACGAACTTAGATAAACCTTAGAATGAGACTAACGAGACTCACTTGGGACGAACTTAGATAAACTTTAGTCTCATTCTAAAGTTTGTATAAGTTCGTCCCAAGTTAGGCTAAATTCGTCGCAAGTTAGTCTCTTTCTGAGGACGAACTTAGACAAATCTTAGAATGAGACTTACGAGACAAACTTGGGACGAACAAAGACAAACTTTAGTCTCATTCTAAAGTTTGTATAAGTTCGTCCCAAGTTAGTCTAAGTTCGTCCCAAGTTAGTCTTTTTCTAAGGACGAACATAGATAAACCTTAGAATGAGACTAACGAGACTAACTTGGGACGAACAAAGACAAACTTTAGTCTCGTTCTAAGGTTTGTATAAGTCGTCCCTAGTTAATCTAAGTTCGTCCCAAGTTAGTCTAAGTTCGTCCCAAGTTAGTCTCTTTCTAAGGACGAACTTAGAAAAACCTTAGAATGAGACTAACGAGACTAACTTGGGACGAACTTAGATAAACTTTAGTTTCATTCTAAAGTTTGTATAAGTTCATCCCAAGTTAGTCTAAGTTCGTCCCAAGTTAGTCTCTTTGTAAGGACGAACTTAGATAAACCTTAGAATGAGACTAACGAGACTAACTTGGGACGAACAAAGACAAACTTTAGTCTCATTCTATGGTTTGTAAAAGTTCGTCCCAAGTAAGTCTAAGTTCGTCCCAAGTTAGTCTCTTTCTAAGGACGAACCTAGACAACCCTTAGAATGAGACTAACGAGACTAACTTGGGACGAACAAAGACAAACTTTAGTCTCATTCTAAGGTTTGTATAAGTTCGTACCAAGTTAGTCTAAGTTCATCCCAAGTTAGTCTCTTTATAAGGACGAACTTAGATAAACCTTAGAATGAGACTAACGAGACTAACTTGGGACGAACAAAGACAAACTTTAGTCTCATTCTAAGGTTTGTATGAGTTCGTCCCAAGTTAGTCTAAGTTCGTCCCAAGTTAGTCTCTTTCTAAGGACGAACTTAGATAAACCTTAGAATGAGACTAACGAGACTAACTTGGGACGAACAAAGACAAACTTTAGTCTCATTCTAAGGTTGGTATAAGTTCGTCCCAAGTTAGTCTAAGTTCGTCCCAAGTTAGTCTCTTTCTAAGGACGAACTTAGATAAACCATAGAATGAGACTAACGTGACTAACTTGGGACGAACAAAGACAAACTTTAGTCTCATTCTAAGGTTTGTATAAGTTCGTTCCAAGTTAGTCTAAGTTCGTCCCAAGTTAGTCTCTTTCTAAGGACGAACTTTGATAAACCTTAGAATGAGACTAACGAGACTAACTTGGGACGAACAAAGACAAACTTTAGTCTCATTCTAAGGTTTGTATAAGTTCGTCCCATGTTAGTCTAAGTTCGTCCCAAGTTAGTCTCTTTCTAAGGACGAACTTTGATAAACCTTAGAATGAGACTAACGAGACTAACTTGGGACGAACAAAGACAAACTTTAGTCTCATTCTAAGGTTTGTATAAGTTCATCCCAAGTTAGTCTAAGTTCGTCCAAAGTTAGTCTCTTTCTAAGGACGAACTTAGATAAACCTTAGAATGAGACTAACGAGACTAACTTGGGACGAACAAGGACAAACTTTAGTCTCATTCTAAGGTTTGTATAAGTTCGTCCCAAGTTTGTCTAAGTTCGTCCCAAGTTAGCATCTTTCTAAGGACGAACTTAGATAAACCTTAGAATGAGACTAACGAAACTAACTTGGGACGAACTTAGATAAACTTCAGTCTCATTCTAAAGTTTGTATAAGTTCATCCCAAGTTAGTCTAAGTTCGTCCCAAGTTTGTCTCTTTCTAAGGACGAACTTAGATAAACCTTAGAATGAGACTAACGAGACTAACTTGGGACGAACAAAGACAAACTTTAGTCTCATTCTAAGGTTTGTATAAGTTCGTCCCAAGTTAGTCTAAGTTCGTCCCAAGTTAGTCTCTTTCTAAGGACGAACTTAGATAAATCTTAGAATGAGACTAACGAGACTAACTTGGGACGAACAAAGACAAACTTTAGTCTCATTCTAAGGTTTGTATAAGTTCGTCCCAAGTTAGTCTAAGTTCGTCCCAAGTTAGTCTCTTTCTAAGGGCGAACCTAGACAAACCTTAGAATGAGACTAACGAGACTAACTTGGGACGAACAAAGACAAACTTTAGTCTCATTCTAGGGTTTGTATAAGTTCGTCCCAAGTTAGCCTCTTTCTAAGGACGAACTTAGATAAACCTTAGAATGAGACTAACGAAACTAGCTTGGGACGAACTTAGATAAACTTTAGTCTCATTCTAAAGTTTGTATAAGTTCATCCCAAGTTAGTCTAAGTTCGTCCCAAGTTTGTCTCTTTCTAAGGACGAACTTAGATAAACCTTAGAATGAGACTAACGAGACTAACTTGGGACGAACAAAGACAAACTTTAGTCTCATTCTAAGGTTTGTATAAGTTCGTCCCAAGTTAGTCTAAGTTCGTCCCAAGTTAGTCTCTTTCTAAGGACCAACTTAGATAAACCTTAGAATGAGACTAACGAGACTAACTTGGGACGAACAAAGACAAACTTTAGTCGCATTCTAAGGTTTGTATAAGTTCGTCCCAAGTTAGTCTATGTTCGTCCCAAGTTAGCCTCTTTCTAAGGACGAACTTAGATAAACCTTAGAATGAGACTAACGAAACTAACTTGGGACGAACTTAGATAAACTTCAGTCTCATTCTAAAGTTTGTATAAGTTCATCCCAAGTTAGTCTAAGTTCGTCCCAAGTTTGTCTCTTTCTAAGGACGAACTTAGATAAACCTTAGAATGAGACTAACGAGACTAACTTGGGACGAACAAAGACAAACTTTAGTCTCATTCTAAGGTTTGTATAAGTTCGTCCCAAGTTAGTCTAAGTGCGTCCCAAGTTAGTCTCTTTCTAAGGACGAACTTAGATAAACCTTAGAATGACACTAACGAGACTAACTTGGGACGAACAAAGACAAACTTTAGTCTCATTCTAAGGTTTGTATAAGTTCGTCCCAAGTTAGTCTAAGTTCGTCCCAAGTTAGTCTCTTTCTAAGGACGAACTTAGATAAACCTTAGAATGAGACTAACGAGACTAACTTGGGATGAACAAAGACAAACTTTAGTCTCATTCTAAGGTTTGTATAAGTTCATCCCAAGTTAGTCTAAGTTCGTCCCATGTTAGTCTCTTTCTAAGGACGAACTTAGATAAACCTTAGAATGAGGCTAACGAGACTAACTTGGGACGAACAAAGACAAACTTTAGTCTCATTCTAAGGTTTGTATAAGTTCGTCCCAAGTTAGTCTAAGTTCGTCCCAAGTTAGTCTCTTTCTAAGGACGAACTTAGATAAACCTTAGAATGAGACTAACGAGACTAACTTGGGACGAACAAAGACAAACTTTAGTCTCATTCTAAGGTTTGTATAAGTTCGTCCCAAGTTAGTCTAAGTTCGTCCCAAGTTAGTCTCTTTCTAAGGACAAACTTAGATAAACCTTAGAATGATACTAACGAGACTAACTTGGGACGAACTTAGATAAACTTTAGTCTCATTCTAAAGTTTGTATAAGTTCGTCCCAAGTTAGGCTAAGTTCGTCGCAAGTTAGTCTCTTTCTGAGGACGAACTTAGATAAATCTTAGAATGAGACTAACAAGACAAACTTGGGACGAACAAAGACAAACTTTAGTTTCTATCTAAGGTTTGTATAAGTTCGTCCCAAGTTAGTTTAAGTTCATCCCAAGTTAGTCTCTTTCTAAGGACAAACTTAGACAAACCTTAGAATGAGACTAACGAGACTAACTTGGGACGAACAAAGACATACTTTAGTCTCATTCTAAGGTTTGTATAAGTTCGTCCCAAGTTAGTCTAAGTTCGTCCCAAGTTAGTCTCTTTCTAAGGACGAAATTAGATAAACCTTAGAATGAGACTAACGAGACTAACTTGGGACGAACAAAGACAAACTTTAGTCTCATTCTAAGGTTTGTATAAGTTCGTCCCAAGTTAGTCTAAGTTCATCCCAAGTTAGTCTCTTTCTAAGGACGAACTTAGATAAACCTTAGAATGAGACTAACGAGACTAACTTGGGATGAACAAAGACAAACTTTAGTCTCATTCTAAGGTTTGTATAAGTTCGTCCCAAGTTAGTCTAAGTTCGTCCCAAGTTAGTCTCTTTCTAAGGACGAACTTAGACAAACCTTAGAATGAGACTAACGAGACTAACTTGGGACGAACAAAGACAAACTTTAGTCGCATTCTAAGGTTTGTCTAAGTTCGTCCCAAGTTAGTCTAAGTTCATCCCAAGTTAGCCTCTTTCTAAGGACGAACTTAGATAAACCTTGGAATGAGACTAACGAGACTCACTTGGGACGAACTTAGATAAACTTTAGTCTCATTCTAAAGTTTGTATAAGTTCGTCCCAAGTTAGGCTAAATTCGTCGCAAGTTAGTCTCTTTCTGAGGACGAACTTAGATAAATCTTAGAATGAGACTAACGAGACAAACTTGGGACGAACAAAGGCAAACTTTAGTCTCATTCTAAAGTTTGTATAAGTTCGTCCCAAGTTAGTCTAAGTTCATCCCAAGTTAGTCTCTTTCTAAGGACGAACATAGATAAACCTTAGAATGAGACTAACGAGACTAACTTGGGACGAACAAAGACAAACTTTAGTCTCATTCTAAGGTTTGTATAAGTCGTCCCTAGTAAATATAAGTTCGTCCCAAGTTAGTCTAAGTTCGTCCCAAGTTAGTCTCTTTCTAAGGACGAACTTAGACAAACCTTAGAATGAGACTAACGAGACTAACTTGGGACGAACTTAGATAAACTTTAGTTTCATTCTAAAGTTTGTATAAGTTCATCCCAAGTTAGTCTAAGTTCGTCCCAAGTTAGTCTCTTTATAAGGACGAACTTAGATAAACCTTAGAATGAGACTAACGAGACTAACTTGGGACGAACAAAGACAAACTTTAGTCTCATTCTATGGTTTGTTTAAAGTTCGTCCCAAGTAAGTCTAAGTTCGTCCCAAGTTAGTCTCTTTCTAAGGACGAACCTAGACAACCCTTAGAATGAGACTAACGAGACTAACTTGGGACGAACAAAGACAAACTTTAGTCTCATTCTAAGGTTTGTATAAGTTCGTACCAAGTTAGTCTAAGTTCGTCCCAAGTTAGTCTCTTTATAAGGATGAACTTAGATAAACCTTAGAATGAGACTACCGAGACTAACTTGGGACGAACAAAGACAAACTTTAGTCTCATTCTAAGGTTTGTATAAGTTCGTCCCAAGTTAGTCTAAGTTAGTCCCAAGTTAGTCTCTTTCTAAGGGCGAACCTAGACAAACCTTAGAATGAGACTAACGAGACTAACTTGGGACGAACAAAGACAAACTTTAGTCTCATTCTAAGGTTTGTATAAGTTCGTCCCAAGTTAGTCTAAGTTAGTCCCAAGTTAGTCTCTTTCTAAGGGCGAACCTAGACAAACCTTAGAATGAGACTAACGAGACTAACTTGGGACGAACAAAGACAAACTTTAGTCTCATTCTAAGGTTTGTATAAGTTCGTCCCAAGTTAGCCTCTTTCTAAGGACGAACTTAGATAAACCTTAGAATGAGACTAACGAAACTAGCTTGGGACGAACTTAGATAAACTTTAGTCTCATTCTAAAGTTTGTATAAGTTCATCCCAAGTTAGTCTAAGTTCGCCCCAAGTTTGTCTCTTTCTAAGGACGAACTTAGATAAACCTTAGAATGAGACTAACGAGACTAACTTGGGACGAACAAAGATAAACTTTAGTCTCATTCTAAGGTTTGTATAAGTTCATCCCAAGTTAGTCTAAGTTCGTCCCAAGTTAGTCTCTTTCTAAGGACGAACTTAGATAAACCTTAGAATGAGACTAACGAGACTAACTTGGGACGAACAAAGACAAACTTTAGTCGCATTCTAAGGTTTGTATAAGTTCGTCCCAAGTTAGTCTAAGTTCGTCCCAAGTTAGCCTCTTTCTAAGGACGAACTTACATAAACCTTAGAATGAGACTAACGAAACTAACTTGGGACGAACTTAGATAAACTTCAGTCTCATTCTAAAGTTTGTATAAGTTCATCCCAAGTTAGTGTAAGTTCGTCCCAAGTTTGTCTCTCTCTAAGGGCGAACTTAGATAAACCTTAGAATGAGACTAACAAGACTAACTTGGGACGAACAAAGACAAACTTTAGTCTCATTCTAAGGTTTGTATAAGTTCGTCCCAAGTTAGTCTAAGTGCGTCCCAAGTTAGTCTCTTTCTAAGGACGAACTTAGATAAACCTTAGAATGAGACTAACGAGACTAACTTGGGACGAACAAAGACAAACTTTAGTCTCATTCTAAGGTTTGTATAAGTTCGTCCCAAGTTATTCTAAGTTTGTCCCAAGTTTGTCTCTTTCTAAGGATGAACTTAGATAAACCTTAGAATGAGACTAACGTGACTAACTTGGGACGAACAAAGACAAACTTTAGTCTCATTCTAAGGTTTGTATAAGTTCGTCCCAAGTTAGTCTAAGTTCGTCCCAAGTTAGTCTCTTTCTAAGGACGAACTTAGATAAACCTTATAATGAGACTAACGAGACTAACTTGGGACGAACAAAGACAAACTTTAGTCTCATTCTAAGGTTGGTATAAGTTCGTCCCAAGTTAGTCTAAGTTCTTCCCAAGTTAGTCTCTTTCTAAGGACGAACTTAGATAAACCTTAGAATGAGACTAACGTGACTAACTTGGGACGAACAAAGACAAACTTTAGTCTCATTCTAAGGTTTGTATAAGTTCGTCCCAAGTTAGTCTAAGTTCGTCCCAAGTTAGTCTCTTTCTAAGGACGAACTTTGATAAACCTTAGAATGAGACTAACGAGACTAACTTGGGACGAACAAAGACAAACTTTAGTCTCATTCTAAGGTTTGTATAAGTTCGTCCCAAGTTAGTCTAAGTTCGTCCCAAGTTAGTCTCTTTCTAAGGACGAACTTAGATAAACCTTAGAATGAGACTAACGAGACTAACTTGGGACGAACAAAGACAAACTTTAGTCTCATTCTAAGGTTTGTATAAGTTCGTCCCAAGTTTGTCTAAGTTCGTCCCAAGTTAGCATCTTTCTAAGGACGAACTTAGATAAACCTTAGAATGAGACTAACGAAACTAACTTGGGACGAACTTAGATAAACTTCAGTCTCATTCTAAAGTTTGTATAAGTTCATCCCAAGTTAGTCTAAGTTCGTCCCAAGTTTGTCTCTTTCTAAGGATGAACTTAGATAAACCTTAGAATGAGACTAACGAGACTAACTTGGGATGAACAAAGACAAACTTTAGTCTCATTCTATGGTTTGTATAAGTTCGTCCCAAGTTAGTCTAAGTTCGTCCCAAGTTAGTCTCTTTCTAAGGACGAACTTAGATAAACCTTAGAATGAGACTAACGAGACTAACTTGGGACGAACAAAGACAAACTTTAGTCTCATTCTAAGGTTTGTATAAGTTCGTCCCAAGTTAGTCTCTTTCTAAGGGCGAACCTAGACAAACCTTAGAATGAGACTAACGAGACTAACTTGGGACGAACAAAGAAAAACTTTAGTCTCATTCTAAGGTTTGTATAAGTTCGTCCCAAGTTAGCCTCTTTCTAAGGACGAACTTAGATAAACCTTAGAATGAGACTAACGAAACTAGCTTGGGACGAACTTAGATAAACTTTAGTCTCATTCTAAAGTTTGTATAAGTTCATCCCAAGTTAGTCTAAGTTCGTCCCAAGTTTGTCTCTTTCTAAGGACGAACTTAGATAAACCTTAGAATGAGACTAACGAGACTAACTTGGGACGAACAAAGACAAACTTTAGTCTCATTCTAAGGTTTGTATAAGTTCGTCCCAAGTTAGTCTAAGTTCGTCCCAAGTTAGTCTCTTTCTAAGGACGAACTTAGATAAACCTTAGAATGAGACTAACGAGACTAACTTGGGACGAACAAAGACAAACTTTAGTCGCATTCTAAGGTTTGTATAAGTTCGTCCCAAGTTAGTCTAAGTTCGTCCCAAGTTAGCCTCTTTCTAAGGACGAACTTAGATAAACCATAGAATGAGACTAACGAAACTGACTTGGGACGAACTTAGATAAACTTCAGTCTCATTCTAAAGTTTGTATAAGTTCATCCCAAGTTAGTCTAAGTTCGTCCCAAGTTTGTCTCTTTCTAAGGACGAACTTAGATAAACCTTAGAATGAGACTAACGAGACTAACTTGGGACGAACAAAGACAAACTTTAGTCTCATTCTAAGGTTTGTATAAGTTCGTCCCAAGTTAGTCTAAGTGCGTCCCAAGTTAGTCTATTTCTAAGGACGAACTTAGATAAACCTTAGAATGACACTAACGAGACTTACTTGGGACGAACAAAGACAAACTTTAGTCTCATTCTAAGGTTTGTATAAGTTCGTCCCAAGTTAGTCTAAGTTCGTCCCAAGTTTGTCTCTTTCTAAGGACGAACTTAGATAAACCTTAGAATGAGACTAACGAGACTAACTTGGGACGAACAAAGACAAACTTTAGTCTCATTCTAAGGTTTGTATAAGTTCGTCCCAAGTTAGTCTAAGTTCGTCCCAAGTTAGTCTCTTTCTAAGGACGAACTTAGATAAACCTTAGAATGAGACTAACGAGACTAACTTGGGACGAACAAAGACAAACTTTAGTCTCATTCTAAGGTTTGTATAAGTTCGTCCCAAGTTAGTCTAAGTTCGTCCCAAGTTAGTATCTTTCTAAGGACGAACTTAGATAAACCTTAGAATGAGACTAACGAGACTAACTTGGGACGAACAAAGACAAACTTTAGTCGCATTCTAAGGTTTGTATAAGTTCGTCCCAAGTTAGTCTAAGTTCGTCCCAAGTTAGCCTCTTTCTAAGGACGAACTTAGATAAACCTTAGAATGAGACTAACGAAACTAACTTGGGACGAACTTAGATAAACTTCAGTCTCATTCTAAAGTTTGTATAAGTTCATCCCAAGTTAGTCTAAGTTCGTCCCAAGTTTGTCTCTTTCTAAGGACGAACTTAGATAAACCTTAGAATGAGACTAACAAGACTAACTTGGGACGAACAAAGACAAACTTTAGTCTCATTCTAAGGTTTGTATAAGTTCGTCCCAAGTTAGTCTTAGTGCGTCCCAAGTTAGTCTCTTTCTAAGGACGAACTTAGATAAACCTTAGAATGAGACTAACGAGACTAACTTGGGACGAACAAAGACAAACTTTAGTCTCATTCTAAGGTTTGTATAAGTTCGTCCCAAGTTAGTCTAAGTTCGTCCCAAGTTTGTCTCTTTCTAAGGATGAACTTAGATAAACCTTAGAATGAGACTAACGAGACTAACTTGGGACGAACAAAGACAAACTTTAGTCTCATTCTAAGGTTTGTATAAGTTCGTCCCAAGTTAGTCTAAGTTCGTCCCAAGTTAGTATCTTTCTAAGGACGAACTTAGATAAACCTTAGAATGAGACTAACGAGACTAACTTGGGACGAATAAAGACAAACTTTAGTCTCATTCTAAGGTTGGTATAAGTTCGTCCCAAGTTAGTCTAAGTTCGTCCCAAGTTAGTCTCTTTCTAAGGACGAACTTAGATAAACCTTAGAATGAGACTAACGTGACTAACTTGGGACGAACAAAGACAAACTTTAGTCTCATTCTAAGGTTTGTATAAGTTCGTCCCAAGTTAGTCTAAGTTCGTCCCAAGTTAGTCTCTTTCTAAGGACGAACTTTGATAAACCTTAGAATGAGACTAACGAGACTAACTTGGGACGAACAAAGACAAACTTTAGTCTCATTCTAAGGTTTGTATAAGTTCGTCCCAAGTTAGTCTAAGTTCGTCCCAAGTTAGTCTCTTTCTAAGGACGAACTTAGATAAACCTTAGAATGAGACTAACGAGACTAACTTGGGACGAACAAAGACAAACTTTAGTCTCATTCTAAGGTTTGTATAAGTTCGTCCCAAGTTTGTCTAAGTTCGTCCCAAGTTAGCATCTTTCTAAGGACGAACTTAGATAAACCTTAGAATGAGACTAACGAAACTAACTTGGGACGAACTTAGATAAACTTCAGTCTCATTCTAAAGTTTGTATAAGTTCATCCCAAGTTAGTCTAAGTTCGTCCCAAGTTTGTCTCTTTCTAAGGACGAACTTAGATAAACCTTAGAATGAGACTAACGAGACTAACTTGGGACGAACAAAGACAAACTTTAGTCTCATTCTAAGGTTTGTATAAGTTCGTCCCAAGTTAGTCTAAGTTCGTCCCAAGTTAGTCTCTTTCTAAGGACGAACTTAGATAAACCTTAGAATGAGACTAACGAGACTAACTTGGGACGAACAAAGACAAACTTTAGTCTCATTCTAAGGTTTGTATAAGTTCGTCCCAAGTTAGTCTAAGTTCGTCCCAAGTTAGTCTCTTTCTAAGGGCGAACCTAGACAAACCTTAGAATGAGACTAACGAGACTAACTTGGGACGAACAAAGACAAACTTTAGTCTCATTCTAAGGTTTGTATAAGTTCGTCCCAAGTTAGCCTCTTTCTAAGGACGAACTTAGATAAACCTTAGAATGAGACTAACGAAACTAGCTTGGGACGAACTTAGATAAACTTTAGTCTCATTCTAAAGTTTGTATAAGTTCATCCCAAGTTAGTCTAAGTTCGTCCCAAGTTTGTCTCTTTCTAAGGACGAACTTAGATAAACCTTCGAATGAGACTAACGAGACTAACTTGGGACGAACAAAGACAAACTTTAGTCTCATTCTAAGGTTTGTATAAGTTCGTCCCAAGTTAGTCTAAGTTCGTCCCAAGTTAGTCTCTTTCTAAGGACGAACTTAGATAAACCTTAGAATGAGACTAACGAGACTAACTTGGGACGAACAAAGACAAACTTTAGTCGCATTCTAAGGTTTATATAAGTTCGTCCCAACTTAGTCTAAGTTCGTCCCAAGTTAACCTCTTTCTAAGGACGAACTTAGATAAACCTTAGAATGAGACTAACGAAACTAACTTGGGACGAACTTAGATAAACTTCAGTCTCATTCTAAAGTTTGTATAAGTTCATCCCAAGTTAGTCTAAGTTCGTCCCAAGTTTGTCTCTTTCTAAGGACGAACTTAGATAAACCTTAGAATGAGACTAACGAGACTAACTTGGGACGAACAAAGACAAACTTTAGTCTCATTCTAAGGTTTGTATAAGTTCGTCCCAAGTTAGTCTAAGTGCGTCCCAAGTTAGTCTCTTTCTAAGGAAGAACTTAGATAAACCTTAGAATGAGACTAACGAGACTAACTTGGGACGAACAAAGACAAACTTTAGTCTCATTCTAAGGTTTGTATAAGTTCGTCCCAAGTTAGTCTAAGTTCGTCCCAAGTTTGTCTCTTTCTAAGGACGAACTTAGATAAACCTTAGAATGAGACTAACGAGACTAACTTGGGACGAACAAAGACAAACTTTAGTCTCATTCTAAGGTTGGTATAAGTTCGTCCCAAGTTAGTCTAAGTTCGTCCCAAGTTAGTCTCTTTCTAAGGACGAACTTAAATAAACCTTAGAATGAGACTAACGAGACTAACTTGGGACGAACAAAGACAAACTTTAGTCTCATTCTAAGGTTTGTATAAGTTCGTCCCAAGTTAGTGTAAGTTCGTCCCAAGTTACTCGTTTTCTAAGGACGAACTTTGATAAACCATAGAATGAGACTAACGAGACTAACTTGGGATGAACAAAGGCAAACTTTAGTCTCATTCTAAGGTTTGTATAAGTTCGTCCCAAGTTAGTCTAAGTTCGTCCCAAGTTAGTCTCTTTCTAAGGACGAACTTAGATAAACCTTAGAATGAGACTAACTTGGGACGAACAAAGACAAACTTTAGTCTCATTCTAAGGTTTGTATAAGTTCGTCCCAAGTTTGTCTAAGTTCGTCCCAAGTTAGTCTCTTTCTAAGGACGAACTTAGATAAACCTTAGAATGAGACTAACGAGACTAACTTGGGACGAACAAAGACAAACTTTAGTCTTATTCTAAGGTTTGTATAAGTTCGTCCCAAGTTAGTCTAAGTTCGTCCCAAGTTTGCCTCTTTCTAAGGACGAACTTAGATAAACCTTAGAATGAGACTAACGAGACTAACTTGGGACGAACAAAGACAAACTTTAGTCTCATTCTAAGGTTTGTATAAGTTCGTCCCAAGTTAGTCTAAGTTCGTCCCAAGTTAGTCTCTTTCTAAGGACAAACTTAGATAAACCTTAGAATGAGACTAACGAGACTAACTTGGGACGAACTTAGATAAACTTTAGTCTCATTCTAAAGTTTGTATAAGTTCGTCCCAAGTTAGGCTAAGTTCGTCGCAAGTTAGTCTCTTTCTGAGGACGAACTTAGATAAATCTTAGAATGAGACTAACGAGACAAACTTGGGACGAACAAAGACAAACTTTAGTTTCATTTTAAGGTTTGTATAAGTTCGTCCCAAGTTAGTTAAAGTTCATCCCATGTTAGTCTCTTTCTAAGGACGAACTTAGAAAACCCTAGAATGAGACTAACGAGACTAACTTGGGACGAACAAAGACAAACTTTAGTCTCATTCTAAGGTTTGTATAAGTTCGTCCCAAGTTAGTCTAAGTTCGTCCCAAGTTAGTCTCTTTCTAAGGACGAACTTAGATAAACCTTAGAATGAGACAAACGAGACTAACTTGGGACGAACAAAGACAAACTTCAGTCTCATTCTAAGGTTTGTATAAGTTCGTCCCAAGTTAGTCTAAGTTCGTCCCAAGTTAGTCTCTTTCTAAGGACGAACTTTGATAAACCTTAGAATGAGACTAACGAGACTAACTTGGGACGAACAAAGACAAACTTTAGTCTCATTCTAAGGTTTGTATAAGTTCGTCCCAAGTTAGTCTAAGTTCGTCCCAAGTTAGTCACTTTCTAAGGACGAACTTTGATAAACCTTAGAATGAGACAAACGAGACTAACTTGGGACGAACAAAGACAAACTTTAGTCTCATTCTAAGGTTTGTATAAGTTTGTCCCAAGTTAGTCTAAGTTCGTCCCAAGTTAGTCTCTTTCTAAGGACGAACTTTGATAAACCTCAGAATGAGACTAACGAGACTAACTTGGGACGAACAAAGACAAACTTTAGTCTCATTCTAAGGTTTGTATAAGTTCATCCCAAGTTAGTCTCTTTCTAAGGACGAACTTAGATAAACCTTAGAATGAGACTAACGAGACTAACTTGGGACGAACAAAGACAAACTTTAGTCTCATTCTAAGGTTTGCATAAGTTCGTCCCAAGTTAGTCTAAGTTCGTCCCAAGTTAATCTCTTTCTAAGGATGAACTTTGATAAACCTTAGAATGAGACTAACGAGACTAACTTGGGATGAACAAAGACAAACTTTAGTCTCATTCTAAGGTTTGTATAAGTTCGTCCCAAGTTAGTCTAAGTTCGTCCCAAGTTAGTCTCTTTCTAAGGACAAACTTAGATAAACCTTAGAATGAGACTAACGAGACTAACTTGGGACGAACTTAGATAAACTTTAGTCTCATTCTAAAGTTTGTATAAGTTCGTCCCAAGTTAGGCTAAGTTCGTCGCAAGTTAGTCTCTTTCTGAGGACGAAATTAGATAAATCTTGGAATGAGACTAACGAGACTAACTTGGGACGAACAAAGACAAACTTTAGTCTCATTCTAAAGTTTGTATAAGTTCGTCCGAAGTTAGTCTAAGTTCGTCTCAAGTTAGTCTCTTTCTAAGGACGAACTTAGACAAACCTTAGAATGAGACTAACGAGACTAACTTGGGACGAACTTAGAAAAACTTTAGTTTCATTCTAAAGTTTGTATAAGTTCGTCCCAAGTTAGTTTAAGTTCGTCCCAAGTTGGTCTCTTTCTAAGGACGAACTTAGATAAACCTTAGAATGAGACTAACGAGACTAACTTGGGACGAACAAAGACAAACTTTAGTCTCATTCTAAGGTTTGTATAAGTTCGTCCCAAGTTTGTCTAAGTTCGTCCCAAGTTAGACTCTTTCTAAGGATGAACTTAGACAAACCTTAGAATGAGACTAACGAGACTAACTTGGGACGAACTTAGATAAACTTTAGTCTCATTCTAAAGTTTGTATAAGTTCGTCCCAAGTTACGCTAAGTTCGTCGCAAGTTAGTCTCTTTCTGAGGACGAACTTAGATAAATCTTAGAAAGAGACTAACGAGACTAACTTGGGACGAATAAAGACAAACTTTAGTCTCATTCTAAAGTTTGTATAAGTTCGTCCCAAGTTAGTCTAAGTTCGTCCCAAGTTAGTCTCTTTCTAAGGACGAACTTAGAAAAACCTTAGAATGAGACTAACGAGACTAACTTGGGACGAACTTAGAAAAACTTTAGTTTCATTCTAAAGTTTGTCTATGTTCGTCCCAAATTAGTCTCTATCTAAGGACGAACTTATATAAACCATAGAATGAGACTAACGAGACTAACTTGGGACGAACAAAGACAAACTTTAGTCTCATTCTATGGTTTGTATAAGTTCGTCCCAAGTTAGTCTATGTTCATCCCAAGTTAGTCTCTTTCTAAGGACGAACTTAGACAAACCTTAGAATGAGACTAACGAGACTAACTTGGGACGAACAAAGACAAACTTTAGTCTCATTCTAAGGTTTGTATAAGTTCATCCCAAGTTAGTCTAAGTTCGTCCCAAGTTAGTTTCTTTATAAGGACGAACTTAGGTAAACCTTAGAATGAGACTAACGAGACTAACTTGGGACGAACTTAGATAAACTTTTGTCTCATTCTAAAGTTTGTATAAGTTCGTCCCAAGTTAGTCTATGTTCGTCCCAAATTAGTCTCTATCTAAGGACGAACTTATATAAACCATAGAATGAGACTAACGAGACTAACTTGGGACGAACAAAGACAAACTTTAGTCTCATTCTATGGTTTGTATAAGTTCGTCCCAAGTTAGTCTATGTTCATCCCAAGTTAGTCTCTTTCTAAGGACGAACTTAGACAAACCTTAGAATGAGACTAACGAGACTAACTTGGGACGAACAAAGACAAACTTTAGTCTCATTCTAAGGTTTGTATAAGTTCATCCCAAGTTAGTCTAAGTTCGTCCCAAGTTAGTTTCTTTATAAGGACGAACTTAGGTAAACCTTAGAATGAGACTAACGAGACTAACTTGGGACGAACTTAGATAAACTTTTGTCTCATTCTAAAGTTTGTATAAGTTCGTCCCAAGTTAGTCTAAGTTCGTCCCAAGTTAGCCTCTTTCTAAGGACGAACTTAGATAAACCTTAGAATGAGACTAACGAGACTAACTTGGGACGAACATAGATAAACTTTTGTCTCATTCTAAAGTTTGTATAAGTTCGTCCCAAGTTAGGCTAAGTTCGTCGAAAGTTAGTCTCTTTCTGATGACGAACTTATATAAACGTTAGAATGAGACTAACGAGACAAACTTGGGACGAACAAAGACAAACTTTAGTCTCATTCTAAAGTTTGTATAAGTTTGTCCCAAGTTAGTCTAAGTTCGTCCCAAGTTAGTCTCTTTCTAAGGACGAACTTAGATAAACCTTAGAATGAGACTAACGAGACTAACTTGGGACGAACAAAGACAAACTTTAGTCTCATTCTAAGGTTTGTATAAGTTCGTCCCTAGTTAGTCTAAGTTCGTCCCAAGTTAGTCAAAGTTCGTCGCAAGTTAGTCTCTTTCTGAGGACGAACTTAGATAAATCTTAGAATGAGACTAACGAGACAAACTTGGGACGAACAAAGACAAACTTTAGTTTCATTCTAAGGTTTGTATAAGTTCGTCCCAAGTTAGTTTAAGTTCATCCCATGTTAGTCTCTTTCTAAGGACGAACTTAGATAAACCTTAGAATGAGACTAACGAGACTAACTTGGGACGAACAAAGACAAACTTTAGTCTCATTCTAAGGTTTGTATAAGTTCGTCCCAAGTTAGTCTAAGTTCGTCCCAAGTTAGTCTCTTTCTAAGGACGAACTTAGACAAACCTTAGAATGAGACTAACGAGACTAACTTGGGACGAACAAAGACAAACTTTAGTCTCATTCTAAGGTTTGTATAAGTTCGTCCCAAGTTAGTCTAAGTTCGTCCCAAGTTAGTTTCTTTATAAGGACGAACTTAGGTAAACCTTAGAATGAGACTAACGAGACTAACTTGGGACGAACTTAGATAAACTTTTGTCTCATTCTAAAGTTTGTATAAGTTCGTCCCAAGTTAGTCTAAGTTCGTCCCAAGTTAGCCTCTTTCTAAGGACGAACTTAGACAAACCTTAGAATGAGACTAACGAGACTAACTTGGGACGAACATAGATAAACTTTTGTCTCATTCTAAAGTTTGTATAAGTTCGTCCCAAGTTAGGCTAAGTTCGTCGCAAGTTAGTCTCTTTCTGATGACGAACTTAGATAAACGTTAGAATGAGACTAACGAGACAAACTTGGGACGAACAAAGACAAACTTTAGTCTCATTCTAAAGTTTGTATAAGTTCGTCCCAAGTTAGTCTAAGTTCATCCCAAGTTAGTCTCTTTCTAAGGACGAACTTAGATAAACCTTAGAATGAGACTAACGAGACTAACTTGGGACGAACAAAGACAAACTTTAGTCTCATTCTAAGGTTTGTATAAGTTCGTCCCTAGTTAGTCTAAGTTCGTCCCAAGTTAGTCTAAGTTCGTCCCAAG
This sequence comes from Rhodiola kirilowii, assembly GCA_033675215.1. Lineage (NCBI taxonomy): Eukaryota > Viridiplantae > Streptophyta > Magnoliopsida > Saxifragales > Crassulaceae > Rhodiola > Rhodiola kirilowii. The sequence continues at coordinate 32,882,733 of CM066196.1, read as the reverse complement.
TTAGTCTCTTTCTAAGGACGAACTTAGACAAACCTTAGAATGAGACTAACGAGACTAACTTGGGACGAACTTAGATAAACTTTAGTTTCATTCTAAAGTTTGTGTAAGTTCGTCCCAAGTTTGGCTAAGTTTGTCGCAAGTTAGTCTCTTTCTGAGGAAGAACTTAGATAAATCTTAGAATGAGACTAACAAGACTAACTTGGGACGAATAAAGACAAACTTTAGTCTCATTCTAAAGTTTGTATAAGTTCGTCCCAAGTTAGTCTAAGTTCGTCCCAAGTTGGTCTCTTTCTAAGGACGAACTTAGATAAACCTTAAAATGAGACTAACGAGACTAACTTGGGACGAACAAAGACATACTTTAGTCTCATTCTAAGGTTTGTATAAGTTCGTCCCAAGTTAGTCTAAGTTCGTCCCAAGTTAGTCTATTTCTAAGGACGAACTAAGATAAACCTTAGAATGTGACTAACGAGACTAACTTGGGACGAACAAAGACAAACTTTAGTCTCATTCTAAGGTTTGTATAAGTTCGTCCCAAGTTAGTCTAAGTTCATCCCAAGTTAGTCTATTTCTAAGGACGAACTTAGATAAACCTTAGAATGTGACTAACGAGACTAACTTGGGACGAACAAAGACAAACTTTAGTCTCATTCTAATGTTTGTATAAGTTCGTCCCAAGTTAGTCTAAGTTTGTCCCAAGTTAGTCTCTTTATAAGGACGAACTTAGATAAACCTTAGAATGAGACTAACGAGACTAACTTGGGACGAACATAGATAAACTTTAGTCTCATTCTGAGGTTTGTATAAGTTCGTCCCAAGTTAGTCTAAGTTCGTCCCAAGTTAGCCTCTTTCTAAGGACGAACTTAGATAAACCTTAGAATGAGACTAACGAGACTAACTTGGGACGAACATAGATAAACTTTTGTCTCATTCCAAAGTTTGTATAAGTTCGTCCCAAGTTAGGCTAAGTTCGTCGCAAGTTAGTCTCTTTCTGAGGACGAACTTAGATAAATCTTAGAATGAGACTAACGAGACTAACTTGGGACGAACAAAGACAAACTTTAGTCTCATTCTAAAGTTTGTATAAGTTCGTCCCAAGTTAGTCTCTTTCTACGGACGAACTTAGATAAACCTTAGAATGAGACTAACGAGACTAACTTGGGACGAACAAAGACAAACTTTAGTCTCATTCTAAGGTTTGTATAAGTTCGTCCCTAGTTAGTCTAAGTTCGTCCCAAGTTAGTCTAAGTTCGTCGCAAGTTAGTCTCTTTCTGAGGACGAACTTAGATAAATCTTAGAATGAGACTAACGAGACAAACTTGGGACGAACAAAGACAAACTTTAGTTTCATTCTAAGGTTTGTATAAGTTCGTCCCAAGTTAGTTTAAGTTCATCCCATGTTAGTCTCTTTCTAAGGACGAACTTAGATAAACCTTAGAATGAGACTAACGAGACTAACTTGGGACGAACAAAGACAAACTTTAGTCTCATTCTAAGGTTTGTATAAGTTCGTCCCAAGTTAGTCTAAGTTCGTCCCAAGTTAGTCTCTTTCTAAGGACGAACTTAGATAAACCTTAGAATGAGACTAACGAAACTAACTTGGTACGAACTTAGATAAACATCCGTCTCATTCTAAAGTTTGTATAAGTTCATCCCAAGTTAGTCTAAGTTCGTCCCAAGTTTGTCTCATTCTAAGGACGAACTTAGATAAACCTTAGAATGAGACTAACGAGACTAACTTGGGACGAACAAAGAAAAACTTTAGTCTCATTCTAAGGTTTGTATAAGTTCGTCCCAAGTTAGTCTAAGTTCGTCCCAAGTTAGTCTCTTTCTAAGGACGAACTTAGATAAACCTTAGAATGAGACTAACGAGACTAACTTGGGACGAACAAAGACAAACTTTAGTCTCATTCTAAGGTTTGTATAAGTTCGTCCCAAGTTATTCTAAGTTCGTCCCAAGTTTGTCTCTTTCTAAGGACGAACTTAGATAAACCTTAGAATGAGACTAATGAGACTAACTTGGGACGAACAAAGACAAACTTTAGTCTCATTCTAAGGTTTGTATAAGTTCGTCCCAAGTTAGTCTAAGTTCGTCCCAAGTTAGTCTCTTTCTAAGTACGAACTTAGATAAACCTTAGAATGAGACTAACGAGACTAACTTGGGACGAACAAAGACAAACTTTAGTCTCATTCTAAGGTTTGTATAAGTTCGTCCCAAGTTAGTCTAAGTTCGTCCCAAGTTAGTCTCTTTCTAAGGACGAACTTAGATAAACCTTAGAATGAGACAAACGAGACTAACTTGGGACGAACAAAGACAAACTTTAGTCTCATTCTAAGGTTTGTATAAGTTCGTCCCAAGTTAGTCTAAGTTCGTCCCAAGTTAGTCTCTTTCTAAGGACGAACTTAGATAAACCTTAGAATGAGACTAACGAGACTAACTTGGGACGAACTTAGATAAACTTTAGTCTCATTCTAAAGTTTGTATAAGTTCGTCCCAAGTTAGGCTAAGTTCATCGCAAGTTAGTCTCTTTCTGAGGACAAACTTAGATAAATCTTAGAATGAGACTAACGAGACTAACTTGGGACGAACAAAGACAAACTTTAGACTCATTCTAAAGTTTGTATAAGTTCGTCCCAAGTTAGTCTCTTTCTAAGGATGAACTTAGACAAACCTTAGAATGAGACTAACGAGACTAACTTGGGACAAACTTAGAAAAACTTTAGTCTCATTCTAAAGTTTGTATAAGTTCGTCCCAAGTTAGTCTAAGTTCGTCCCAAGATGGTCTCTTTCTAAGGACGAACTTAGATAAACCTTAGAATGAGACTAACGAGACTAACTTGGGACGAACAAAGACAAACTTTAGTCTCATTCCAAGGTTTGTATAAGTTCATCCCAAGTTAGTCTAAGTTCGTCCCAAGTTAGTCTCTTTATAAGGACGAACTTAGACAAACCTTAGAATGAGACTAATGAGACTAACTTGGGAAGAACTTAGATAAACTTTAGTCTCATTCTAAAGTTTGTATAAGTTCGTCCCAAGTTTGGCTAAGTTCGTCGCAAATTAGTCTCTTTCTGAGGACGAACTTAGATAAATCTTAGAATGAGACTAACGAGACTAACTTGGGACGAATAAAGACAAACTTTAGTCTCATTCTAAAGTTTGTATAAGTTCGTCCCAAGTTAGTCTAAGTTCGTCCCAAGTTAGTCTCTTTCTAAGGACGAACTTAGACAAACCTTAGAATGAGACTAACGAGACTAACTTGGGACAAACTTAGAAAAACTTTAGTTTCATTCTAAAGTTTGTATAAGTTCGTCCCAAGTTAGTCTAAGTTCGTCCCAAGTTGGTCTCTTTCTAAGGACGAACTTAGATAAACCTTAGAATGAGACTAACGAGACTAACTTGGGACGAACGAAGACAAACTTTAGTCTCATTCTAAGGTTTGTATAAGTTCGTCCCAAGTTAGTCTAAGTTCGTCCCAAGTTAGTCTCTTTCTAAGGACGAACTTAGACAAACCTTAGAATGAGACTAACGAGACTAACTTGGGACGAACAAAGACAAACTTTAGTCTCATTCTAAGGTTTGTATAAGTTCGTCCCAAGTTAGTCTAAGTTCGTCCCAAGATAGTCTATTTATAAGGACGAACTTAGATAAACCTTAGAATGAGACTAACGAGACTAACTTGGGACGAACTTAGATAAACTTTAGTCTCATTCTAAAGTTTGTATAAGTTCGTCCCAAGTTAGTCTAAGTTCGTCCCAAGTTAGCCTCTTTCTAAGGACGAACTTAGATAAACCTTAGAATGAGATTAACGAGACTAACTTGGGACGAAATTAGATAAACTTTAGTCTGATTCTAAAGTTTGTATAAGTTCGTCCCAAGTTAGTCTATGTTCGTCGCAAGTTAGTCTCTTTCTAAGGTCGAACTTAGATAAACCTTAGAATGAGACTAACGAGACTAAACTTGGGACGAACAAAGACAAACTTTAGTCTCATTCTAAAGTTTGTATAAGTTCGTCCCAAGTTAGTCTAAGTTCGTCCCAAGTTAGTCTCTTTCTAAGGACGAACTTAGACAAACCTTAGAATGAGACTAATGAGACTAACTTGGGATGAACTTAGATAAACTTTAGTCTCATTCTAAAGTTTGTATAAGTTCGTCCCAAGTTAGGCTAAGTTCGTCGCAAATTAGTCTCTTTCTGAGGACGAACTTAGATAAATCTTAGAATGAGACTAACGAGACTAACTTGGGACGAATAAAGACAAACTTTAGTCTCATTCTAAAGTTTGTATAAGTTCGTCCCAATTTAGTCTAAGTTTGTCCCAAGTTAGTCTCTTTCTAAGGACGAACTTAGATAAACCTTAGAATGAGACTAACGAGACTAACTGGGGACGAACAAAGACAAACTTTAGTCTCATTCTAAGGTTTGTATAAGTTCGTCCCAAGTTAGTCTAAGTTCGTCCCAAGTTAGTCTCTTTATAAGGACGAACTTAGATAAACCTTAGAATGAGAATAACGAGACTAACTTGGGACGAACTTAGATAAACTTTAGTCTCATTCTAAAGTTTGTATAAGTTCGTCCCAAGTTAGGTTAAGTTTGTCGCAAATTAGTCTCTTTCTGAGGACGAACTTAGATAAATCTTAGAATGAGACTAACGAGACTAACTTGGGACAAATAAAGACAAACTTTAGTCTCATTCTAAAGTTTGTATAAGTTCGTCCCAAGTTAGTCTAAGGTCGTCCCAAGTTAGTCTCTTTCTAAGGACGAACGTAGACAAACCTTAGAATGAGACTAACGAGACTAACTTGGGACAAACTTATAAAAACTTTAGTTTCATTCTAAAGTTTGTATAAGTTCGTCCCAACTTAGTCTAAGTTCGTCCCAAGTTGGTCTCTTTCTAAGGACGAACTTAGATAAACCTTAGAATGAGACTAACGAGACTAACTTGGGATGAACAAAGACAAACTTTAGTCTCATTCTAAGGTTTGTATAAGTTCGTCCCAAGTTAGTCTAAGTTCGTCCCAAGTTAGTCTCTTTCTAAGGACGAACTTAGACAAACCTTAGAATGAGACTAATGAGACTAACTTGGGACGAACTTAGATAAACTTTAGTCTCATTCTAAAGTTTGTATAAATTCGTCCCAAGTTAGGCTAAGTTCGTCGCAAATTAGTCTCTTTCTGAGGACGAACTTAGATAAATCTTAGAATGAGACTAACGAGACTAACTTGGGATGAACAAAGACAAACTTTAGTCTCATTCTAAAGTTTGTATAAGTTCGTCCCAAGTTAGTCTAAGTTCGTCCCAAGTTAGTCTCTTTCTAAGGACGAACTTAGACAAACCTTAGAATGAGACTAACGAGACTAACTTGGGACAAACTTAGAAAAACTTTAGTTTCATTCTAAAGTTTGTATAAGTTCGTCCCAAGTTAGTCTAAGTTCGTCCCAAGTTGGTCTCTTTCTAAGGACGAACATAGATAAACCTTAGAATGAGACTAACGAGACTAACTTGGGATGAACAAAGACAAACTTTAGTCTCATTCTAAGGTTTGTATAAGTTCGTCCCAAGTTAGTCTAAGTTCATCCCAAGTTAGTCTCTTTCTAAGGACGAACTTAGACAAACCTTAGAATGAGACTAACGAGACTAACTTGGGACGAACAAAGACAAACTTTAGTCTCATTCTAAGGTTTGTATAAGTTTGTCCCAAGTTAGTCTAAGTTCGTCCCAAGTTAGTCTCTTTATAAGGATGAACTTAGATAAACCTTAGAATGAGACTAACGAGACTAACTTGGGACGAACTTAGATAAACTTTAGTCTCATTCTAAAGTTTGTATAAGTTCGTCCCAAGTTAGTCTAAGTTCGTCCCAAGTTAGCCTCTTTCTAAGGACGAACTTAGATAAACCTTAGAATGAGATCAACGAGACTAACTTGGGACGAACTTAGATAATCTTTAGTCTGATTCTAAAGTTTGTATAAGTTCGTCCCAAGTTAGTCTATGTTCGTCGCAAGTTAGTCTCTTTCTAAGGACGAACTTAGATAAACCTTAGAATGAGACTAACGAGACTAACTTGGGACGAACAAAGACAAACTTTAGTCTCATTCTAAAGTTTGTATAAGTTCGTCCCAAGTTAGTCTAAGTTCGTCCCAAGTTAGTCTCTTTATAAGGATGAACTTAGATAAACCTTAGAATGAGACTAACGAGACTAACTTGGGACGAACTTAGATAAACTTTAGTCTCATTCTAAAGTTTGTATAAGTTCATCCCAAGTTAGTCTAAGTTCGTCCCAAGTTAGCCTCTTTCTAAGGACGAACTTAGATAAACCTTAGAATGAGATCAACGAGACTAACTTGGGACGAACTTAGATAATCTTTAGTCTGATTCTAAAGTTTGTATAAGTTCGTCCCAAGTTAGTCTATGTTCGTCGCAAGTTAGTCTCTTTCTAAGGATGAACTTAGATAAACCTTAGAATGAGACTAACGAGACTAACTTGGGACGAACAAAGACAAACTTTAGTCTCATTCTAAGGTTTGTATAAGTTCGTCCCAAGTTAGTCTAAGTTTATCCCAAGTTAGTCTCTTTCTAAGGACGAACTTAGACAAACCTTAGAATGAGACTAACGAGACTAACTTGGGACGAACAAAGACAAACTTTAGTCTCATTCTAAGGTTTGTATAAGTTTGTCCCAAGTTAGTCTAAGTTCGTCCCAAGTTAGTCTCTTTATAAGGATGAACTTAGATAAACCTTAGAATGAGACTAACGAGACTAACTTGGGACGAACTTAGATAAACTTTAGTCTCATTCTAAAGTTTGTATAAGTTCATCCCAAGTTAGTCTAAGTTCGTCCCAAGTTAGCCTCTTTCTAAGGACAAACTTAGATAAACCTTAGAATGAGATCAACGAGACTAACTTGGGACGAACTTAGATAATCTTTAGTCTGATTCTAAAGTTTGTATAAGTTCGTCCCAAGTTAGTCTATGTTCGTCGCAAGTTAGTCTCTTTCTAAGGAAGAACTTAGATAAACCTTAGAATGAGACTAACGAGACTAACTTGGGACGAACAAAGACAAACTTTAGTCTCATTCTAAGGTTTGTATAAGTTCGTCCCAAGTTAGTCTAAGTTCGTCCCAATTTAGTCTCTTTCTAAGGACGAACTTAGACAAACCTTAGAATGAGACTAACGAGACTAACTTGGGACGAACAAAGACAAACTTTAGTCTCATTCTAAGTTTGTATAAGTTCGTCCCAAGTTAGTCTAAGTTCGTCCCAAGTTAGTCTCTTTATAAGGACGAACTTAGATAAACTTTAGAATGAGACTAACGAGACTAACTGGGGACGAACAAAGACAAACTTTAGTCTCATTCTAAGGTTTGTATAAGTTCGTCCCAAGTTAGTCTAAGTTCGTCCCAAGTTAGTCTCTTTATAAGGACGAACTTAGATAAACCTTAGAATGAGACTAACGAGACTAACTTGGGACGAACTTAGATAAACTTTAGTCTCATTCTAAAGTTTGTATAAGTTCGTCCCAAGTTAGGTTAAGTTTGTCGCAAATTAGTCTCTTTCTGAGGACGAACTTAGATAAATCTTAGAATGAGACTAACGAGACTAACTTGGGACGAATAAAGACAAACTTTAGTCTCATTCTAAAGTTTGTATAAGTTCGTCCCAAGTTAGTCTAAGGTCGTCCCAAGTTAGTCTCTTTCTAAGGACGAACGTAGACAAACCTTAGAATGAGACTAACGAGACTAACTTGGGACAAACTTATAAAAACTTTAGTTTCATTCTAAAGTTTGTATAAGTTCGTCCCAACTTAGTCTAAGTTCGTCCCAAGTTGGTCTCTTTCTAAGGACGAACTTAGATAAACCTTAGAATGAGACTAACGAGACTAACTTGGGATGAACAAAGACAAACTTTAGTCTCATTCTAAGGTTTGTATAAGTTCGTCCCAAGTTAGTCTAAGTTCGTCCCAAGTTAGTCTCTTTCTAAGGACGAACTTAGACAAACCTTAGAATGAGACTAATGAGACTAACTTGGGACGAACTTAGATAAACTTTAGTCTCATTCTAAAGTTTGTATAAATTCGTCCCAAGTTAGGCTAAGTTCGTCGCAAATTAGTCTCTTTCTGAGGACGAACTTAGATAAATCTTAGAATGAGACTAACGAGACTAACTTGGGACGAATAAAGACAAACTTTAGTCTCATTCTGAAGTTTGTATAAGTTCGTCCCAAGTTAGTCTAAGTTCGTCCCAAGTTAGTCTCTTTCTAAGGATGAACTTAGACAAACCTTAGAATGAGACTAACGAGACTAACTTGGGACAAACTTAGAAAAACTTTAGTTTCATTCTAAAGTTTGTATAAGTTCGTCCCAAGTTAGTCTAAGTTCGTCCCAAGTTGGTCTCTTTCTAAGGACGAACATAGATAAACCTTAGAATGAGACTAACGAGACTAACTTGGGATGAACAAAGACAAACTTTAGTCTCATTCTAAGGTTTGTATAAGTTCGTCCCAAGTTAGTCTAAGTTCATCCCAAGTTAGTCTCTTTCTAAGGACGAACTTAGACAAACCTTAGAATGAGACTAACGAGACTAACTTGGGACGAACAAAGACAAACTTTAGTCTCATTCTAAGGTTTGTATAAGTTTGTCCCAAGTTAGTCTAAGTTCGTCCCAAGTTAGTCTCTTTATAAGGATGAACTTAGATAAACCTTAGAATGAGACTAACGAGACTAACTTGGGACGAACTTAGATAAACTTTAGTCTCATTCTAAAGTTTGTATAAGTTCGTCCCAAGTTAGTCTAAGTTCGTCCCAAGTTAGCCTCTTTCTAAGGACGAACTTAGATAAACCTTAGAATGAGATCAACGAGACTAACTTGGGACGAACTTAGATAATCTTTAGTCTGATTCTAAAGTTTGTATAAGTTCGTCCCAAGTTAGTCTATGTTCGTCGCAAGTTAGTCTCTTTCTAAGGACGAACTTAGATAAACCTTAGAATGAGACTAACGAGACTAACTTGGGACGAACAAAGACAAACTTTAGTCTCATTCTAAAGTTTGTATAAGTTCGTCCCAAGTTAGTCTAAGTTCGTCCCAAGTTAGTCTCTTTATAAGGATGAACTTAGATAAACCTTAGAATGAGACTAACGAGACTAACTTGGGACGAACTTAGATAAACTTTAGTCTCATTCTAAAGTTTGTATAAGTTCATCCCAAGTTAGTCTAAGTTCGTCCCAAGTTAGCCTCTTTCTAAGGACGAACTTAGATAAACCTTAGAATGAGATCAACGAGACTAACTTGGGACGAACTTAGATAATCTTTAGTCTGATTCTAAAGTTTGTATAAGTTCGTCCCAAGTTAGTCTATGTTCGTCGCAAGTTAGTCTCTTTCTAAGGATGAACTTAGATAAACCTTAAAATGAGACTAACGAGACTAACTTGGGACGAACAAAGACAAACTTTAGTCTCATTCTAAGGTTTGTATAAGTTCGTCCCAAGTTAGTCTAAGTTCATCCCAAGTTAGTCTCTTTCTAAGGACGAACTTAGACAAACCTTAGAATGAGACTAACGAGACTAACTTGGGACGAACAAAGACAAACTTTAGTCTCATTCTAAGGTTTGTATAAGTTTGTCCCAAGTTAGTCTAAGTTCGTCCCAAGTTAGTCTCTTTATAAGGATGAACTTAGATAAACCTTAGAATGAGACTAACGAGACTAACTTGGGACGAACTTAGATAAACTTTAGTCTCATTCTAAAGTTTGTATAAGTTCATCCCAAGTTAGTCTAAGTTCGTCCCAAGTTAGCCTCTTTCTAAGGACAAACTTAGATAAACCTTAGAATGAGATCAACGAGACTAACTTGGGACGAACTTAGATAATCTTTAGTCTGATTCTAAAGTTTGTATAAGTTCGTCCCAAGTTAGTCTATGTTCGTCGCAAGTTAGTCTCTTTCTAAGGACGAACTTAGATAAACCTTAGAATGAGACTAACGAGACTAACTTGGGACGAACAAAGACAAACTTTAGTCTCATTCTAAGGTTTGTATAAGTTCGTCCCAAGTTAGTCTAAGTTCGTCCCAATTTAGTCTCTTTCTAAGGACGAACTTAGACAAACCTTAGAATGAGACTAACGAGACTAACTTGGGACGAACAAAGACAAACTTTAGTCTCATTCTAAGTTTGTATAAGTTCGTCCCAAGTTAGTCTAAGTTCGTCCCAAGTTAGTCTCTTTATAAGGACGAACTTAGATAAACTTTAGAATGAGACTAACGAGACTAACTTGGGACGAACTTGGACAAACTTTAGTCTCATTCTAAGTTTGTATAAGTTCGTCCCAAGTTAGTCTAAGTTCGTCCCAAGTTAGCCTCTTTCTAAGGACGAACTTAGATAAACCTTAGAATGAGACTAACGAGACTAACTTGGGACGAACATAGATAAACTTTTGTCTCATTCTAAAGTTTGTATAAGTTCGTCCCAAGTTAGGCTAAGTTCGTCGCAAGTTAGTCTCTTTCTAATGACGAACTTAGATAAACGTTAGAATGAGACTAACGAGACAAACTTGGGACGAACAAAGACAAACTTTAGTCTCATTCTAAAGTTTGTATAAGTTCGTCCCAAGTTAGTCTAAGTTCATCCCAAGTTAGTCTCTTTCTAAGGACGAACTTAGATAAACCTTAGAATGAGACTAACGAGACTAACTTGGGACGAACAAAGACAAACTTTAGTCTCATTCTAAGGTTTGTATAAGTTCGTCCCTAGTTAGTCTAAGTTCGTCCCAAGTTAGTCTAAGTTCGTCCCAAGTTAGTCTCTTTCTAAGGACGAACTTAGACAAACCTTAGAATGAGACTAACGAGACTAACTTGGGACGAACTTAGATAAACTTTAGTTTCATTCTAAAGTTTGTGTAAGTTCGTCCCAAGTTTGGCTAAGTTTGTCGCAAGTTAGTCTCTTTCTGAGGAAGAACTTAGATAAATCTTAGAATGAGACTAACGAGACTAACTTGGGACGAATAAAGACAAACTTTAGTCTCATTCTAAAGTTTGTATAAGTTCGTCCCAAGTTAGTCTAAGTTCGTCCCAAGTTGGTCTCTTTCTAAGGACGAACTTAGATAAACCTTAAAATGAGACTAACGAGACTAACTTGGGACGAACAAAGACATACTTTAGTCTCATTCTAAGGTTTGTATAAGTTCGTCCCAAGTTAGTCTAAGTTCGTCCCAAGTTAGTCTATTTCTAAGGACGAACTAAGATAAACCTTAGAATGTGACTAACGAGACTAACTTGGGACGAACAAAGACAAACTTTAGTCTCATTCTAAGGTTTGTATAAGTTCGTCCCAAGTTAGTCTAAGTTCATCCCAAGTTAGTCTATTTCTAAGGACGAACTTAGACAAACCTTAGAATGAGACTAATGAGACTAACTTGGGACGAACTTAGATAAACTTTAGTCTCATTCTAAAGTTTGTATAAGTTCGTCCCAAGTTTGGCTAAGTTCGTCGCAAATTAGTCTCTTTCTGAGGACGAACTTAGATAAATCTTAGAATGAGACTAACGAGACTAACTTGGGACGAATAAAGACAAACTTTAGTCTCATTCTAAAGTTTGTATAAGTTCGTCCCAAGTTAGTCTAAGTTCGTCCCAAGTTAGTCTCTTTCTAAGGACGAACTTAGACAAACCTTAGAATGAGACTAACGAGACTAACTTGGGACAAACTTAGAAAAACTTTAGTTTCATTCTAAAGTTTGTATAAGTTCGTCCCAAGTTAGTCTAAGTTCGTCCCAAGTTGGTCTCTTTCTAAGGACGAACTTAGATAAACCTTAGAATGAGACTAACGAGACTAACTTGGGACGAACGAAGACAAACTTTAGTCTCATTCTAAGGTTTGTATAAGTTCGTCCCAAGTTAGTCTAAGTTCGTCCCAAGTTAGTCTCTTTCTAAGGACGAACTTAGACATACCTTAGAATGAGACTAACGAGACTAACTTGGGACGAACAAAGACAAACTTTAGTCTCATTCTAAGGTTTGTATAAGTTCGTCCCAAGTTAGTCTAAGTTCGTCCCAAGATAGTCTATTTATAAGGACGAACTTAGATAAACCTTAGAATGAGACTAACGAGACTAACTTGGGACGAACTTAGATAAACTTTAGTCTCATTCTAAAGTTTGTATAAGTTCGTCCCAAGTTAGTCTAAGTTCGTCCCAAGTTAGCCTCTTTCTAAGGACGAACTTAGATAAACCTTAGAATGAGATTAACGAGACTAACTTGGGACGAACAAAGACAAACTTTAGTCTCATTCTAAGGTTTGTATAAGTTCGTCCCAAGTTAGTCTAAGTTCGTCCCAATTTAGTCTCTTTCTAAGGACGAACTTAGACAAACCTTAGAATGAGACTAACGAGACTAACTTGGGACGAACAAAGACAAACTTTAGTCTCATTCTAAGTTTGTATAAGTTCGTCCCAAGTTAGTCTAAGTTCGTCCCAAGTTAGTCTCTTTATATGGACGAGCTTAGATAAACTTTAGAATGAGACTAACGAGACTAACTTGGGACGAACTTAGACAAACTTTAGTCTCATTCTAAGTTTGTATAAGTTCGTCCCAAGTTAGTCTAAGTTCGTCCCAAGTTAGCCTCTTTCTAAGGACGAACTTAGATAAACCTTAGAATGAGACTAACGAGACTAACTTGGGACGAACATAGATAAACTTTTGTCTCATTCTAAAGTTTGTATAAGTTCGTCCCAAGTTAGGCTAAGTTCGTCGCAAGTTAGTCTCTTTCTGATGACGAACTTAGATAAACGTTAGAATGAGACTAACGAGACAAACTTGGGACGAACAAAGACAAACTTTAGTCTCATTCTAAAGTTTGTATAAGTTCGTCCCAAGTTAGTCTAAGTTCATCCCAAGTTAGTCTCTTTCTAAGGACGAACTTAGATAAACCTTAGAATGAGACTAACGAGACTAACTTGGGACGAACAAAGACAAACTTTAGTCTCATTCTAAGGTTTGTATAAGTTCGTCCCTAGTTAGTCTAAGTTCGTCCCAAGTTAGTCTAAGTTCGTCCCAAGTTAGTCTCTTTCTAAGGACGAACTTAGACAAACCTTAGAATGAGACTAACGAGACTAACTTGGGACGAACTTAGATAAACTTTAGTTTCATTCTAAAGTTTGTGTAAGTTCGTCCCAAGTTTGTCGCAAGTTAGTCTCTTTCTGAGGAAGAACTTAGATAAATCTTAGAATGAGACTAACGAGACTAACTTGGGACGAATAAAGACAAACTTTAGTCTCATTCTAAAGTTTGTATAAGTTCGTCCCAAGTTAGTCTAAGTTCGTCCCAAGTTGGTCTCTTTCTAAGGACGAACTTAGATAAACCTTAAAATGAGACTAACGAGACTAACTTGGGACGAACAAAGACATACTTTAGTCTCATTCTAAGGTTTGTATAAGTTCGTCCCAAGTTAGTCTAAGTTCGTCCCAAGTTAGTCTATTTCTAAGGACGAACTAAGATAAACCTTAGAATGTGACTAACGAGACTAACTTGGGACGAACAAAGACAAACTTTAGTCTCATTCTAAGGTTTGTATAAGTTCGTCCCAAGTTAGTCTAAGTTCATCCCAAGTTAGTCTATTTCTAAGGACGAACTTAGATAAACCTTAGAATGTGACTAACGAGACTAACTTGGGACGAACAAAGACAAACTTTAGTCTCATTCTAATGTTTGTATAAGTTCGTCCCAAGTTAGTCTAAGTTTGCCCCAAGTTAGTCTCTTTATAAGGACGAACTTAGATAAACCTTAGAATGAGACTAACGAGACTAACTTGGGACGAACATAGATAAACTTTAGTCTCATTCTGAGGTTTGTATAAGTTCGTCCCAAGTTAGTCTAAGTTCGTCCCAAGTTAGCCTCTTTCTAAGGACGAACTTAGATAAACCTTAGAATGAGACTAACGAGACTAACTTGGGACGAACATAGATAAACTTTTGTCTCATTCCAAAGTTTGTATAAGTTCGTCCCAAGTTAGGCTAAGTTCGTCGCAAGTTAGTCTCTTTCTGAGGACGAACTTAGATAAATCTTAGAATGAGACTAACGAGACTAACTTGGGACGAACAAAGACAAACTTTAGTCTCATTCTAAAGTTTGTATAAGTTCGTCCCAAGTTAGTCTCTTTCTACGGACGAACTTAGATAAACCTTAGAATGAGACTAACGAGACTAACTTGGGACGAACAAAGACAAACTTTAGTCTCATTCTAAGGTTTGTATAAGTTCGTCCCTAGTTAGTCTAAGTTCGTCCCAAGTTAGTCTAAGTTCATCGCAAGTTAGTCTCTTTCTGAGGACGAACTTAGATAAATCTTAGAATGAGACTAACGAGACAAACTTGGGACGAACAAAGACAAACTTTAGTTTCATTCTAAGGTTTGTATAAGTTCGTCCCAAGTTAGTTTAAGTTCATCCCATGTTAGTCTCTTTCTAAGGACGAACTTAGATAAACCTTAGAATGAGACTAACGAGACTAACTTGGGACGAACAAAGACAAACTTTAGTCTCATTCTAAGGTTTGTATAAGTTCGTCCCAAGTTAGTCTAAGTTCGTCCCAAGTTAGTCTCTTTCTAAGGACGAACTTAGATAAACCTTAGAATGAGACTAACGAAACTAACTTGGGACGAACTTAGATAAACATCAGTCTCATTCTAAAGTTTGTATAAGTTCATCCCAAGTTAGTCTAAGTTCGTCCCAAGTTTGTCTCATTCTAAGGACGAACTTAGATAAACCTTAGAATGAGACTAACGAGACTAACTTGGGACGAACAAAGACAAACTTTAGTCTCATTCTAAGGTTTGTATAAGTTCGTCCCAAGTTAGTCTAAGTTCGTCCCAAGTTAGTCTCTTTCTAAGGACGAACTTAGATAAACCTTAGAATGAGACTAACGAGACTAACTTGGGACGAACAAAGACAAACTTTAGTCTCATTCTAAGGTTTGTATAAGTTCGTCCCAAGTTAGTCTAAGTTCGTCCCAAGTTTGTCTCTTTCTAAGGACGAACTTAGATAAACCTTAGAATGAGACTAATGAGACTAACTTGGGACGAACAAAGACAAACTTTAGTCTCATTCTAAGGTTTGTATAAGTTCGTCCCAAGTTAGTCTAAGTTCGTCCCAAGTTAGTCTCTTTCTAAGTACGAACTTAGATAAACCTTAGAATGAGACTAACGAGACTAACTTGGGACGAACAAAGACAAACTTTAGTCTCATTCTAAGGTTTGTATAAGTTCGTCCCAAGTTAGTCTAAGTTCGTCCCAAGTTAGTCTCTTTCTAAGGACGAACTTAGATAAACCTTAGAATGAGACAAACGAGACTAACTTGGGACGAACAAAGACAAACTTTAGTCTCATTCTAAGGTTTGTATAAGTTCGTCCCAAGTTAGTCTAAGTTCGTCCCAAGTTAGTCTCTTTCTAAGGACGAACTTAGATAAACCTTAGAATGAGACTAACGAGACTAACTTGGGACGAACTTAGATAAACTTTAGTCTCATTCTAAAGTTTGTATAAGTTCGTCCCAAGTTAGGCTAAGTTCATCGCAAGTTAGTCTCTTTCTGAGGACAAACTTAGATAAATCTTAGAATGAGACTAACGAGACTAACTTGGGACGAACAAAGACAAACTTTAGACTCATTCTAAAGTTTGTATAAGTTCGTCCCAAGTTAGTCTCTTTCTAAGGATGAACTTAGACAAACCTTAGAATGAGACTAACGAGACTAACTTGGGACAAACTTAGAAAAACTTTAGTCTCATTCTAAAGTTTGTATAAGTTCGTCCCAAGTTAGTCTAAGTTCGTCCCAAGATGGTCTCTTTCTAAGGACGAACTTAGATAAACCTTAGAATGAGACTAACGAGACTAACTTGGGACGAACAAAGACAAACTTTAGTCTCATTCCAAGGTTTGTATAAGTTCATCCCAAGTTAGTCTAAGTTCGTCCCAAGTTAGTCTCTTTCTAAGGACGAACTTAGACAAACCTTAGAATGAGACTAATGAGACTAACTTGGGACGAACTTAGATAAACTTTAGTCTCATTCTAAAGTTTGTATAAGTTCGTCCCAAGTTAGGCTAAGTTCGTCGCAAATTAGTCTCTTTCTGAGGACGAACTTAGATAAATCTTAGAATGAGACTAACGAGACTAACTTGGGACGAATAAAGACAAACTTTAGTCTCATTCTAAAGTTTGTATAAGTTCGTCCCAAGTTAGTCTAAGTTCGTCCCAAGTTAGTCTCTTTCTAAGGACGAACTTAGACAAACCTTAGAATGAGACTAACGAGACTAACTTGGGACAAACTTAGAAAAACTTTAGTTTCATTCTAAAGTTTGTATAAGTTCGTCCCAAGTTAGTCTAAGTTCGTCCCAAGTTGGTCTCTTTCTAAGGACGAACTTAGATAAACCTTAGAATGAGACTAACGAGACTAACTTGGGACGAACGAAGACAAACTTTAGTCTCATTCTAAGGTTTGTATAAGTTCGTCCCAAGTTAGTCTAAGTTCGTCCCAAGTTAGTCTCTTTCTAAGGACGAACTTAGACAAACCTTAGAATGAGACTAACGAGACTAACTTGGGACGAACAAAGACAAACTTTAGTCTCATTCTAAGGTTTGTATAAGTTCGTCCCAAGTTAGTCTAAGTTCGTCCCAAGATAGTCTATTTATAAGGACGAACTTAGATAAACCTTAGAATGAGACTAACGAGACTAACTTGGGACGAACTTAGATAAACTTTAGTCTCATTCTAAAGTTTGTATAAGTTCGTCCCAAGTTAGTCTAAGTTCGTCCCAAGTTAGCCTCTTTCTAAGGATGAACTTAGATAAACCTTAGAATGAGATTAACGAGACTAACTTGGGACGAAATTAGATAAACTTTAGTCTGATTCTAAAGTTTGTATAAGTTCGTCCCAAGTTAGTCTATGTTCGTCGCAAGTTAGTCTCTTTCTAAGGACGAACTTAGATAAACCTTAGAATGAGACTAACGAGACTAAACTTGGGACGAACAAAGACAAACTTTAGTCTCATTCTAAATTTTGTATAAGTTCGTCCCAAGTTAGTCTAAGTTCGTCCCAAGTTAGTCTCTTTCTAAGGACGAACTTAGACAAACCTTAGAATGAGACTAATGAGACTAACTTGGGATGAACTTAGATAAACTTTAGTCTCATTCTAAAGTTTGTATAAGTTCATCCCAAGTTAGGCTAAGTTCGTCGCAAATTAGTCTCTTTCTGAGGACGAACTTAGATAAATCTTAGAATGAGACTAACGAGACTAACTTGGGACGAATAAAGACAAACTTTAGTCTCATTCTAAAGTTTGTATAAGTTCGTCCCAATTTAGTCTAAGTTTGTCCCAAGTTAGTCTCTTTCTAAGGACGAACTTAGATAAACCTTAGAATGAGACTAACGAGACTAACTGGGGACGAACAAAGACAAACTTTAGTCTCATTCTAAGGTTTGTATAAGTTCGTCCCAAGTTAGTCTAAGTTCGTCCCAAGTTAGTCTCTTTATAAGGACGAACTTAGATAAACCTTAGAATGAGACTAACGAGACTAACTTGGGACAAACTTAGATAAACTTTAGTCTCATTCTAAAGTTTGTATAAGTTCGTCCCAAGTTAGGTTAAGTTCGTCGCAAATTAGTCTCTTTCTGAGGACGAACTTAGATAAATCTTAGAATGAGACTAACGAGACTAACTTGGGACGAATAAAGACAAACTTTAGTCTCATTCTAAAGTTTGTATAAGTTCGTCCCAAGTTAGTCTAAGGTCGTCCCAAGTTAGTCTCTTTCTAAGGACGAACGTAGACAAACCTTAGAATGAGACTAACGAGACTAACTTGGGACAAACTTATAAAAACTTTAGTTTCATTCTAAAGTTTGTATAAGTTCGTCCCAACTTAGTCTAAGTTCGTCCCAAGTTGGTCTCTTTCTAAGGAAGAACTTAGATAAACCTTAGAATGAGACTAAGGAGACTAACTTGGGACGAACAAAGACAAACTTTAGTCTCATTCTAAGGTTTGTATAAGTTCGTCCCAAGTTAGTCTAAGTTCGTCCCAAGTTAGTCTCTTTCTAAGGACGAACTTAGACAAACCTTAGAATGAGACTAATGAGACTAACTTGGGACGAACTTAGATAAACTTTAGTCTCATTCTAAAGTTTGTATAAATTCGTCCCAAGTTAGGCTAAGTTCGTCGCAAATTAGTCTCTTTCTGAGGACGAACTTAGATAAATCTTAGAATGAGACTAACGAGACTAACTTGGGACGAATAAAGACAAACTTTAGTCTCATTCTAAAGTTTGTATAAGTTCGTCCCAAGTTAGTCTAAGTTCGTCCCAAGTTAGTCTCTTTCTAAGGACGAACTTAGACAAACCTTAGAATGAGACTAACGAGACTAACTTGGGACAAACTTAGAAAAACTTTAGTTTCATTCTAAAGTTTGTATAAGTTCGTCCCAAGTTAGTCTAAGTTCGTCCCAAGTTGGTCTCTTTCTAAGGACGAACATAGATAAACCTTAGAATGAGACTAACGAGACTAACTTGGGATGAACAAAGACAAACTTTAGTCTCATTCTAAGGTTTGTATAAGTTCGTCCCAAGTTAGTCTAAGTTCATCCCAAGTTAGTCTCTTTCTAAGGACGAACTTAGACAAACCTTAGAATGAGACTAACGAGACTAACTTGGGACGAACAAAGACAAACTTTAGTCTCATTCTAAGGTTTGTATAAGTTTGTCCCAAGTTAGTCTAAGTTCGTCCCAAGTTAGTCTCTTTATAAGGATGAACTTAGATAAACCTTAGAATGAGACTAACGAGACTAACTTGGGACGAACTTAGATAAACTTTAGTCTCATTCTAAAGTTTGTATAAGTTCGTCCCAAGTTAGTCTAAGTTCGTCCCAAGTTAGCCTCTTTCTAAGGACGAACTTAGATAAACCTTAGAATGAGATCAACGAGACTAACTTGGGACGAACTTAGATAATCTTTAGTCTGATTCTAAAGTTTGTATAAGTTCGTCCCAAGTTAGTCTATGTTCGTCGCAAGTTAGTCTCTTTCTAAGGACGAACTTAGATAAACCTTAGAATGAGACTAACGAGACTAACTTGGGACGAACAAAGACAAACTTTAGTCTCATTCTAAAGTTTGTATAAGTTCGTCCCAAGTTAGTCTAAGTTCGTCCCAAGTTAGTCTCTTTATAAGGATGAACTTAGATAAACCTTAGAATGAGACTAACGAGACTAACTTGGGACGAACTTAGATAAACTTTAGTCTCATTCTAAAGTTTGTATAAGTTCGTCCCAAGTTAGTCTAAGTTCGTCCCAAGTTAGCCTCTTTCTAAGGACGAACTTAGATAAACCTTAGAATGAGATCAACGAGACTAACTTGGGACGAACTTAGATAATCTTTAGTCTGATTCTAAAGTTTGTATAAGTTCGTCCCAAGTTAGTCTATGTTCGTCGCAAGTTAGTCTCTTTCTAAGGATGAACTTAGATAAACCTTAGAATGAGACTAACGAGACTAACTTGGGACGAACAAAGACAAACTTTAGTCTCATTCTAAGGTTTGTATAAGTTCGTCCCAAGTTAGTCTAAGTTCATCCCAAGTTAGTCTCTTTCTAAGGACGAACTTAGACAAACCTTAGAATGAGACTAACGAGACTAACTTGGGACGAACAAAGACAAACTTTAGTCTCATTCTAAGGTTTGTATAAGTTTGTCCCAAGTTAGTCTAAGTTCGTCCCAAGTTAGTCTCTTTATAAGGATGAACTTAGATAAACCTTAGAATGAGACTAACGAGACTAACTTGGGACGAACTTAGATAAACTTTAGTCTCATTCTAAAGTTTGTATAAGTTCATCCCAAGTTAGTCTAAGTTCGTCCCAAGTTAGCCTCTTTCTAAGGACGAACTTAGATAAACCTTAGAATGAGATCAACGAGACTAACTTGGGACGAACTTAGATAATCTTTAGTCTGATTCTAAAGTTTGTATAAGTTCGTCCCAAGTTAGTCTATGTTCGTCGCAAGTTAGTCTCTTTCTAAGGACGAACTTAGATAAACCTTAGAATGAGACTAACGAGACTAACTTGGGACGAACAAAGACAAACTTTAGTCTCATTCTAAGGTTTGTATAAGTTCGTCCCAAGTTAGTCTAAGTTCGTCCCAATTTAGTCTCTTTCTAAGGACGAACTTAGACAAACCTTAGAATAAGACTAACGAGACTAACTTGGGACGAACAAAGACAAACTTTAGTCTCATTCTAAGTTTGTATAAGTTCGTCCCAAGTTAGTCTCTTTATAAGGACGAACTTAGATAAACTTTAGAATGAGACTAACGAGACTAACTTGGGACGAACTTAGACAAACTTTAGTCTCATTCTAAGTTTGTATAAGTTCGTCCCAAGTTAGTCTAAGTTCGTCCCAAGTTAGTCTCTTTATAAGGACGAACTTAGATAAACCTTAGAATGAGACTAACGAGACTAACTTGGGACGAACAAAGACAAACTTTAGTCTCATTCTAAGGTTTGTATAAGTTCGTCCCAAGTTAGTCTAAGTTCGTCCCAAGTTACTCTCTTTCTAAGGAGGAACTTAGATAAACCTTAGAATGAGACTAACGAGACTAACATGGGATGAACAAAGACAAACTTTTGTCTAATACTAAGGTTTGTATAAGTTCGTCCCAAGTTAGTCTAAGTTCGTCCCAAGTTAGTCACTTCTAAGGACGAACTTAGATAAACCTTATAATGAGACTAACGAGATTAACTTGGGACGAACAAAGACAAACTTTTGTCTAATTCTAAGGTTTGTATAAGTTCGTCCCAAGTTAATCTAAGTTCGTCCCAAGTTTGTCACTTTCTGAGGACGAACTTAGATAAACCTTTGAATGAGAGTAACGAGACTAACTTGGGACGAACAAAGATAAACTTTAGTCTCATTCTAAGGTTTGTATAAGTTCATCCCAAGTTAGTCCAAGTTCGTCCCAAGTTAGTCTCTTTCTAAGGACGAACTTAGATAAACCTTAGAATGAGACTAACGAGACTAACTTGGGACGAACAAAGATAAACTTTAGTCTCATTCTAAGGTTGTTATATGTTCGTCCCAAGTCAGTCTAAGTTCGTCCCAAGTTAGCCTCTTTCTAAGGACGAACTTAGATAAACCATAGAATGAGACTAACGAGACTAACTTGGGACGAACTTAGATAAACTTTAGTCTCATTCAAAAGTTTGTATATGTTCGTCCCAAGTCAGTCTAAGTTCGTCCCAAGTTTGCCTCTTTCTAAGGACGAACTTAGATAAACCTTAGAATGAGACTAACGAGACTAACTTGGGACGAACAAAGATAAACTTTAGTCTCATTCAAAAAAATTTATATGTTCGTCCCAAGTTAGTCTAAGTTCGTCCGAAGTTAGTCTCTTTCTAAGGACAAACTTAGATAAACCTTAGAATGAGACTAACGAGATGAACTTGGGATGAACAAAGACAAACTTTCGTCTCATTCTAAGGTATGTAAGTTCGTCCCAAGTTAGTCTCTTTCCAAGGACGATCTTAGACAAACCTTAGAATGAGACTAACGAGACTAACTCAGGATGAACAAAGACAAACTTTAGTCTCATTCTAAGGTTTGTATAAGTTTGTCCCAAGTTAGTCTAAGTTCGTCCCAAGTTAGTCTCTTTCTAAGGACGAACTTAGATAAACCTTAGAATGAGACTAACGAGACTAACTTGGGACGAACAAAGACAAATTTTAGTCTCATTCAAAAGTTTGTATAAGTTCGTCCCAAGTTAGTCTAAGTTCGTCCCAAGTTAGTCTCTTTCTAAGGAAGAACTTAGATAAACCTTAGAATGAGACTAACGAGACTATCGAGACTAACGAGACTAACTTGGGACAAACTTAGATAAACTTTAGTCTCATTCTAAAGATTGTATAAGTTCGTCCCAAGTTAGTCTAAGTTTGTCCCAAGTTAGCCTCTTTCTAAGGACGAACTTAGATAAATCTTAGAATGAGACTAACGAGACTAACTTGGGACGAACTTAGATAAACTTTAGTCTCATTCTAAAGTTTATATAAGTTCGTCCCAAGTTAGTCTAAGTTCGTCGCAAGTTAGTCTCTTTCTAAGGAGGAACTTAGATAAACCTTAGAATGAGACTAACGAGACTAACATGGGATGAACAAAGACAAACTTTTGTCTAATACCAAGGTTTGTATAAGTTCGTCCCAAGTTAGTCTAAGTTCGTCCCAAGTTAGTCTCTTCTAAGGACGAACTTAGATAAACCTTATAATGAGACTAACGAGATTAACTTGGGACGAACAAAGACAAACTTTTGTCTAATTCTAAGGTTTGTATAAGTTCGTCCCAAGTTAATCTAAGTTCGTCCCAAGTTTGTCACTTTCTAAGGACGAACTTAGATAAACCTTTGAATGAGAGTAACGAGACTAACTTGGGACGAACAAAGATAAACTTTAGTCTCATTCTAAGGTTTGTATAAGTTCATCCCAAGTTAGTCCAAGTTCGTCCCAAGTTAGTCTCTTTCTAAGGACGAACTTAGATAAACCTTAGAATGAGACTAACGAGACTAACTTGGGACGAACAAAGATAAACTTTAGTCTCATTCTAAGGTTGTTATATGTTCGTCCCAAGTCAGTCTAAGTTCGTCCCAAGTTAGCCTCTTTCTAAGGACGAACTTAGATAAACCATAGAATGAGACTAACGAGACTAACTTGGGACGAACTTAGATAAACTTTAGTCTCATTCAAAAGTTTGTATATGTTCGTCCCAAGTCAGTCTAAGTTCGTCCCAAGTTTGCCTCTTTCTAAGGACGAACTAAGATAAACCTTAGAATGAGACTAACGAGACTAACTTGGGACGAACAAAGATAAACTTTAGTCTCATTCAAAAAAATTTATATGTTCGTCCCAAGTTAGTCTAAGTTCGTCCGAAGTTAGTCTCTTTCTAAGGACAAACTTAGATAAACCTTAGAATGAGACTAACGAGATGAACTTGGGACGAACAAAGACAAACTTTCGTCTCATTCTAAGGTATGTAAGTTCGTCCCAAGTTAGTCTCTTTCCAAGGACGATCTTAGACAAACCTTAGAATGAGACTAACGAGACTAACTCAGGACGAACAAAGACAAACTTTAGTCTCATTCTAAGGTTTGTATAAGTTCGTCCCAAGTTAGTCTAAGTTCGTCCCAAGTTAGTCTCTTTCTAAGGACGAACTTTGATAAACCTTAGAATGAGACTAACGAGACTAACTTGGGACGAACAAAGACAAATTTTAGTCTCATTCAAAAGTTTGTATAAGTTCGTCCCAAGTTAGTCTAAGTTCGTCCCAAGTTAGTCTCTTTCTAAGGAAGAACTTAGATAAACCTTAGAATGAGACTAACGAGACTAACGAGACTAACGAGACTAACGAGACTAACTTGGGACAAACTTAGATAAACTTTAGTCTCATTCTAAAGATTGTATAAGTTCGTCCCAAGTTAGTCTAAGTTTGTCCCAAGTTAGCCTCTTTCTAAGGACGAACTTAGATAAATCTTAGAATGAGACTAACGAGACTAACGTGGGACGAACTTAGATAAACTTTAGTCTCATTCTAAAGTTTATATAAGTTCGTCCCAAGTTAGTCTAAGTTTGTCGCAAGTTAGTCTCTTTTTAAGGAGGAACTTAGATAAACCTTAGAATGAGACTAACGAGACTAACTTGGGATGAACAAAGACAAACTTTAGTCTCATTCTAAGGTTTGTATAAGTTCGTCCCAAGTTAGTCTAAGTTTGTCCCAAGTTAGCCTCTTTCTAAGGACGAACTTAGATAAATCTTAGAATGAGACTAACGAGACTAACTTGGGACGAACTTAGATAAACTTTAGTCTCATTCTAAAGTTTATATAAGTTCGTCCCAAGTTAGTCTAAGTTCGTCGCAAGTTAGTCTCTTTCTAAGGAGGAACTTAGATAAACCATAGAATGAGACTAACGAGACTAACTTGGGATGAACAAAGACAAACTTTAATCTCATTCTAAAGTTTGTATAAGTTCGTCCCAAATTAGTCTAAGTTCGTTGCAAGTTAGTCTTTTTCTAAGGACGAACTTAGATAAACCTTAGAATGAGACTAACGTGACTAACTTGAGACGAACAAAGACAAACTTTAGTCTCATTCTAAGGTTTGTATAAGTTTGTCCCAAGTTAGTCTAAGTTCGTCCCAAGTTAGTCTCTTTCTAAGGACGAACTTAGATAAACCTTAGAATGAGACTAACGAGACTAACTTGGGATGAACTTAGATAAACTTTAATCTCATTCTAAAGTTTGTATAAGTTCGTCCCAAATTAGTCTAAGTTCGTTGCAAGTTAGTCTTTTTCTAAGGACGAACTTAGATAAACCTTAGAATGAGACTAACGTGACTAACTTGAGACGAACAAAGACAAACTTTAATCTCATTCTAAGGTTTGTATAAGTTTGTCCCAAGTTAGTCTAAGTTCGTCCCAAGTTAGTCTCTTTCTAAGGACGAACTTAGATAAACCTTAGAATGAGACTAACGAGACTAACTTGGGATGAACTAAGACAAACTTTTGTCTAATTCTAAGGTTTGTATAAGTTCGTCCCAAGTTAGTCTAAGTTCGTCCCAAGTAAGTCTCTTCTAAGGACGAACTTAGATAAACCTTGGAATGAGACTAACGAGACTAACTTGGGACGAACAAAGACAAACTTTTGTCTCATTCTAAGGTTTGTATAAGTTCATCCCACGTTAGTCTAAGTTCGTCCCAAGTTACTCTCTTTCTAAGGACGAACTTAGATAAACCTTAGAATGAGACTAACGAGACTAACTTGGGACGAACTTAGATAAACTTTAGTCTCATTCCAAAGTTTGTATAAGTTCGGCCCAAGTTAGTTTCTTTCTAAGGACGAACTTAGATAAACCTTTGAATGAGACTAACGAGACTAACTTGGGACGAACTTAGATAAACTTTAGTCTCATTCTAAAGTTTGTATAAGTTCGTCCCAAGTTAGTCTCTTTCTAAGGACGAACTTAGATAAACCTTAGAATGGGACTAACGAGACTAACTTGGTACCAACAAAAACAAACTTTAGTCTCATTCTAAGGTTTGTATAAGTTCGTCCCAAGTTAGTCTAAGTTCGTCCCAAGTTAGTCTCTTTCTAAGGACGAACATAGATAAACCTTAGAATGAGACTAACTTGGGACGAACAAAGACAAATTTTAGTCTCATTCTAAGGTTTGTATAAGTTCGTCCCAAGTTAGTCTAAGTTTGTCCCAAGTTAGTCTCTTTCGAAGGACGAACTTAGATAAACCTTAGAATGAGACTAACGAGACTAACTTGGGACGAACAAAGACAAACTTTAGTCTCATTCTAAGTTTGTATAAGTTCGTCCCAAGTTAGTCTAAGTTCGTCCCAAGTTAGTCTCTTTATAAGGACTAACTTAGATAAACTTTAGAATGAGACTAACGAGACTAACTTGGGACGAACTTAGACAAACTTTAGTCTCATTCTAAGTTTGTATAAGTTCGACCCAAGTTAGTCTAAGTTCGTCCCAAGTTAGTCTCTTTATAAGGACGAACTTAGATAAACCTTAGAATGAGACTAACGAGACTAACTTGGGACCAACCAAGACAAAATTTAGTCTCATTCTAAGGTTTGTATAAGTTCGTCCCAAGTTAGTCTAAGTTCGTCCCAAGTTACTCTCTTTGTAAGGAGGAACTTAGATAAACCTTAGAATGAGACTAACGAGACTAACATGGGATGAACAAAGACAAACTTTTGTCTAATACTAAGGTTTGTATAAGTTCGTCCCAAGTTAGTCTAAGTTCGTCCCAAGTTAGTCTCTTCTAAGGACGAACTTAGATAAACCTTATAATGAGACTAACGAGATTAACTTGGGACGAACAAAGACAAACTTTTGTCTAATTCTAAGGTTTGTATAAGTTCGTCCCAAGTTAATCTAAGTTCGTCCCAAGTTTGTCACTTTCTAAGGACGAACTTAGATAAACCTTTGAATGAGAGTAACGAGACTAACTTGGGACGAACAAATATAAACTTTAGTCTCATTCTAAGGTTTGTATAAGTTCATCCCAAGTTAGTCCAAGTTCGTCCCGAGTTAGTCTCTTTCTAAGGACGAACTTAGATAAACCTTAGAATGAGACTAACGAGACTAACTTGGGACGAACAAAGATAAACTTTAGTCTCATTCTAAGGTTGTTATATGTTCGTCCCAAGTCAGTCTAAGTTCGTCCCAAGTTAGCCTCTTTCTAAGGACGAACTTAGATAAACCATAGAATGAGACTAACGAGACTAACTTGGGACGAACTTAGATAAACTTTAGTCTCATTCAAAAGTTTGTATATGTTCGTCCCAAGTCAGTCTAAGTTCGTCCCAAGTTTGCCTCTTTCTAAGGACGAACTTAGATAAACCTTAGAATGAGACTAACGAGACTAACTTGGGACGAACAAAGATAAACTTTAGTCTCATTCAAAAAAATTTATATGTTCGTCCCAAGTTAGTCTAAGTTCGTCCGAAGTTAGTCTCTTTCTAAGGACAAACTTAGATAAACCTTAGAATGAGACTAACGAGATGAACTTGGGACGAACAAAGACAAACTTTCGTCTCATTCTAAGGTATGTAAGTTCGCCCCAAGTTAGTCTCTTTCCAAGGACGATCTTAGACAAACCTTAGAATGAGACTAACGAGACTAACTAAGGACGAACAAAGACAAACTTTAGTCTCATTCTAAGGTTTGTATAAGTTCGTCCCAAGTTAGTCTAAGTTCGTCCCAAGTTAGTCTCTTTCTAAGGACGAACTTAGATAAACCTTAGAATGAGACTAACGAGACTAACTTGGAACGAACAAAGACAAATTTTAGTCTCATTCAAAAGTTTGTATAAGTTCGTCCCAAGTTAGTCTAAGTTCGTCCCAAGTTAGTCTCTTTCTAAAGAAGAACTTAGATAAACCTTAGAATGAGACTAACGAGACTAACGAGACTAACGAGACTAACTTGGGACAAACTTAGATAAACTTTAGTCTCATTCTAAAGTTTGTATAAGTTTGTCCCAAGTTAGTCTAAGTTTGTCCCAAGTTAGCCTCTTTCTAAGGACGAACTTAGATAAATCTTAGAATGAGACTAACGAGACTAACTTGGGAATAACTTAGATAAACTTTAGTCTCATTCTAAAGTTTATATAAGTTTGTCCCAAGTTAGTCTAAGTTCGTCGCAAGTTAGTCTCTTTCTAAGGAGGAACTTAGATAAACCTTAGAATGAGACTAACGAGACTAACTTGGGATGAACAAAGACAAACTTTTGTCTAATTCTAAGGTTTGTATAAGTTCGTCCCAAGTTAGTCTAAGTTCGTCCCAAGTTAGTCTCTTTCTAAGGACGAACTTAGATAAACCTTAGAATGAGACTAACGAGATTAACTTGGGACGAACAAAGACAAACTTTAGTCTCATATTAAGGTTTATATAAGTTCGTCCCAAGTTAGTCTAAGTTCGTCCCAAGTTAGTCTCTTTCTGAGGATGAACTTAGATAAACCTTAGAATGAGACTAACGAGACTAACTTGGGACGAACTTACATAAACTTTAATCTCATTCTAAAGTTTGTATAAGTTCGTCCCAAATTAGTCTAAGTTCGTTGCAAGTTAGTCTTTTTCTAAGGACGAACTTAGATAAACCTTAGAATGAGACTAACGTGACTAACTTGAGACGAACAAAGACAAACTTTAGTCTCATTCTAAGGTTTGTATAAGTTTGTCCCAAGTTAGACTAAGTTCGTCCCAAGTTAGTCTCTTTCTAAGGACGAACTTAGATAAACCTTAGAATGAGATTAACGAGACTAACTTGGGATGAACTAAGACAAACTTTTGTCTAATTCTAAGGTTTGTATAAGTTCGTCCCAAGTTAGTCTAAGTTCGTCCCAAGTAAGTCTCTTCTAAGGACGAACTTAGATAAACCTTGGAATGAGACTAACGAGACTAACTTGGGACGAACAAAGACAAACTTTTGTCTCATTCTAAGGTTTGTATAAGTTCATCCCACGTTAGTCTAAGTTCGTCCCAAGTTACTCTCTTTCTAAGGACGAACTTAGATAAACCTTAGAATGAGACTAACGAGACTAACTTGGGACGAACTTAGATAAACTTTAGTCTCATTCCAAAGTTTGTATAAGTTCGGCCCAAATTAGTTTCGTTCTAAGGACGAACTTAGATAAACCTTTGAATGAGACTAACGAGACTAACTTGGGACGAACTTAGATAAACTTTAGTCTCATTCTAAAGTTTGTATAAGTTCGTCCCAAGTTAGTCTCTTTCTAAGGAAGAACTTAGATAAACCTTAGAATGGGACTAACGAGACTAACTTGGTACCAACAAAAACAAACTTTAGTCTCATTCTAAGGTTTGTATAAGTTCGTCCCAAGTTAGTCTAAGTTCCTCACAAGTTAGTCTCTTTCTAAGGATGAACATAGATAAACCTTAGAATGAGACTAACTTGGGACGAACAAAGACAAATTTTAGTCTCATTCTAAGGTTTGTATAAGTTCGTCCCAAGTTAGTCTAAGTTTGTCCCAAGTTAGTCTCTTTCTAAGGACGAACTTAGATAAACCTTAGAATGAGACTAACGAGACTAACTTGGGACGAACTTAGATAAACTTTAGTCTCATTCTAAAGTTTGTATAAGTTCGTCCCAAGTTAGTCTATGTTCGTCCCAAGTTAGCCTCTTTCTAAGGACGAACTTAGATAAACCTTAGAATGAGACTAACGAGACTAAATTGGGACGAACTTAGATAAACTTTAGTCTCCTTCTAAAGTTTGTATAAGTTCATCCCAAGTTAGTCTAAGTTCATCCCAAGTTAGTCTCTTTCTAAGGACGAACTTAGATAAACCTTAGAATGAGACTAACGAGACTAACTTGGGACGAACTTAGATAAACTTTAGTCTCATTCTAAAGTTTGTATAAGTTCGTCCCAAGTTAGTCTAAGTTCGTCGCAAGTTAGTCTCTTTCTAAGGACGAACTTAGATAAACCTTAGAATAAGACTAACGAGACTAACTTGGGACGAACAAAGAAACTTTAGTCTCATTCTGAAGTTTGTATTAGTTCGTCCCAAGTTAGTCTAAGTTCGTCCCAAGTTAGTCTCTTTCTAAGGACTAACTTAGATAAACCTTAGAATGAGACTAACGAGACTAACTTGGGACGAACAAAGACAAACTTTAGTCTCATTCTAAAGTTTGTAATAGTTCGTCCCAAGTTAGTCTAAGTTCATCCCAAGTTAGTCTCTTTCTAAGGACGAACTTAGATAAACCTTAGAATGAGACTAACGAGACTAACTTGGGACGAACAAAGACAAACTTTAGTCTCATACTAAGGTTTGTATAAGTTCGTCCCAAGTTAGTCTAAGTTCGTCCCAAGTTAGTCTCTTTCTGAGGATGAACTTAGATAAACCTTAGAATGAGACTAACGAGACTAACTTGGGAAGAACAAAGACAAACTTTAGTCTCATACTAAGGTTTGTATAAGTTCGTCCCAACTTAGTCTAACTTCGTCCCAAGTTAGTCTCTTTCTGAGGATGAACTTAGATAAACCTTAGAATGAGACTAACGAGACTAACTTGGGACGAACTTAGATAAACTTTAGTCTCATTCAAAAGTTTGTATATGTTCGTCCCAAGTCAGTCTAAGTTCGTCCCAAGTTTGCCTCTTTCTAAGGACGAACTTAGATAAACCTTAGAATGAGACTAACGAGACTAACTTGGGACGAACAAAGATAAACTTTAGTCTCATTCAAAAAATTGTATATGTTCGTCCCAATTTAGTCTAAGTTCATCCCAAGTTAGTCTCTTTCTAAGGACAAACTTAGATAAACCTTAGAATGAGACTAACGAGACGAACTTGGGATGAACAAAGACAAACTTTCGTCTCATTCTAAGGTATGTAAGTTCGTCCCAAGTTAGTCTCTTTCTAAGGACGAACTTAGACAAACCTTCGAATGAGACTACCGAGACTAACTCAGGACGAACAAAGACAAACTTTAGTCTCGTTCTAAGGTTTGTATAAGTTATCCCAAGTTAGTCTAAGTTCGTCCCAAGTTAGTCTCTTTCTAAGGACGAACTTAGATAAACCTTAGAATGAGACTAACGAGACTAACTTGGGACGAACAAAGGCAAATTTTAGTCTCATTCAAAAGTTTGTATATGTTCGTCCCAAGTTAGTCTAAGTTCGTCCCAAGTTAGTCTCTTTCTAAGGAAGAACTTAGATAAACCTTAGAATGAGACTAACAAGACTAACGAGACTAACTTGGGACAAACTTAGACAAACTTTAGTCTCATTCTTAAGTTTGTATAAGTTCGTCCCAAGTTAGTCTAAGTTCGTCCCAAGTTAGCCTCTTTCTAAGGACGAACTTAGATAAACCTTAGAATGAGACTAACGAGACTAACTTGGGACAAACTTAGATAAACTTTAGTCTCATTCTAAAGTTTATATAAGTTCGTCCCAAGTTAGTCTAAGTTCGTCGCAAGTTAGTCTCTTTCTAAGGAGGAACTTAGATAAACCTTAGAATGAGACTAACGAGACTAACTTAGGATGAACAAATATAAACTTTTGTCTAATTCTAAGGTTTGTATAAGTTCGTCCCAAGTTAGTCTAAGTTCGTTCCAAGTTAGTCTCTTTCTCAGGCCGAACTTAGATAAACCTTAGAATGAGACTAACGAGATTAACTTGGGACGAACAAAGACAAACTTTAGTCTCATACTAAGGTTTGTACAAGTTCGTCCCAAGTTAGTCTAAGTTCGTCCCAAGTTAGTCTCTTTCTGAGGATGAACTTAGATAAACCTTAGAATGAGACTAACGAGACTAACTTGGGACGAACTTACATAAACTTTAGTCTCATTCTAAAGTTTGTATAAGTTCGTCCCAAGTTAGTCTAAGTTCGTCGCAAGTTAGTCTTTAGCTAAGGACGAACTTAGATAAACCTTAGAATGAGACTAACGAGACTAACTTGGTACGAACAAACAAACTTTAGTCTCATTCTCAGGTTTGTATAAGTTCGTCCCAAGTTAGTCTCTTTCTAAGGACGAACTTAGATAAACCTTAGAATGAGACTAACGAGACTAACTTGGGCCGAACAAAGACAAATTTTAGTCTCATTCTAAGGTTTGTATAAGTTCGTCCCAAGTTATTCTAAGTTTGTCCCAAGTTAGTCTCTTTCTAAGGACGAACTTAGATAAACCTTAGAATGAGACTAACGAGACTAACTTGGGACGAACTTAGATAAACTTTAGTCTCATTCTAAAGTTTGTATAAGTTCGTCCCAAGTTAGTCTAAGTTCGTCCCAAGTTAGCCTCTTTCTAAGGACGAACTTAGATAAACCTTAGAATGAGACTAACGAGACTAAATTGGGACGAACTTAGATAAACTTTAGTCTCCTTCTAAAGTTTGTATAAGTTCGTCCCAAGTTAGTCTAAGTTCATCCCAAGTTAGTCTCTTTGTAAGGACTTACTTAGATAAACCTTAGAATGAGACTAACGAGACTAACTTGGGACGAACAAAGACAAACTTTAGTCTCATACTAAGGTTTGTATAAGTTCGTCCCAAGTTAATCTAAGTTCGTCCCAAGTTAGTCTCTTTCTGAGGATGAACTTAGATAAACCTTAGAATGAGACTAACGAGACTAACTTGGGACGAACGTAGATAAACTTTAGTCTCATTCAAAAGTTTGTATATGTTCGTCCCAAGTAAGTCTAAGTTCGTCCCAAGTTTGCCTCTTTCTAAGGACGAACTTAGATAAACCTTAGAATGAGACTAACGAGACTAACTTGGGACGAACAAAGATAAACTTTAGTCTGATTCAAAAAATTGTATATGTTCATCCCAAGTTAGTCTAAGTTCGTCCCAAGTTAGTCTCTTTCTAAGGACAGACTTAGATAAACCTTAGAATGAGACTAACGAGATGAACTTGGGACGAACAAAGACAAACTTTCGTCTCATTCTAAGGTATGTAAGTCCGTCCCAAGTTAGTCTCTTTCTAAGGACGAACTTAGACAAACCTTAGAATGAGACTAACGAGACTAACTCAGGACGAACAAAGACAAACTTTAGTCTCATTCTAAGGTTTGTATAAGTTCGTCCCAAGTTAGTCTAAGTTCGTCCCAAGTTAGTCTCTTTCTAAGGACGAACTTATATAAACCTTAGAATGAGACTAACGAGACTAACTTGGGACGAACAAAGACAAATTTTAGTCTCATTCAAAAGTTTGTATAAGTTCGTCCCAAGTTAGTCTAAGTTCGTCCCAAGTTAGTCTCTTTCTAAGGAAAAACTTAGATAAACCTTAGAATGAGACTAACAAGACTAACGAGACTAACTTCGGACAAACTTAGATAAACTTTAGTCTCATTCTAAAGTTTGTATAAGTTCGTCCCATGTTAGTCTTAGTTCGTCCCAAGTTAGCCTCTTTCTAAGGACGAAATTAGATAAACCTTAGAATGAGACTAACGAGACTAACTTGGGACGAACTTAGATAAACTTTAGTCTCATTCTAAAGTTTGTATAAGTTCGTCCCAAGTTAGTCTAAGTTCGTCGCAAGTTAGTCTCTTTCTAAGGACGAACTTAGATAAACCTTAGAATAAGACTAACGAGACTAACTTGGGACGAACAAAGAAACTTTAGTCTCATTCTGAAGTTTGTATTAGTTCGTCCCAAGTTAGTCTAAGTTCGTCCCAAGTTAGTCTCTTTCTAAGGACGAACTTAGATAAACCTTAGAATGAGACTAACGAGACTAACTTGGGACGAACAAAGACAAACTTTAGTCTCATTCTAAAGTTTGTAATAGTTCGTCCCAAGTTAGTCTAAGTTCATCCCAAGTTAGTCTCTTTCTAAGGACGAACTTAGATAAACCTTAGAATGAGACTAACGAGACTAACTTGGGACGAACAAAGACAAACTTTAGTCTCATACTAAGGTTTGTATAAGTTCGTCCCAAGTTAGTCTAAGTTCGTCCCAAGTTAGTCTCTTTCTGAGGATGAACTTAGATAAACCTTAGAATGAGACTAACGAGACTAACTTGGGAAGAACAAAGACAAACTTTAGTCTCATACTAAGGTTTGTATAAGTTCGTCCCAACTTAGTCTAACTTCGTCCCAAGTTAGTCTCTTTCTGAGGATGAACTTAGATAAACCTTAGAATGAGACTAACGAGACTAACTTGGGACGAACTTAGATAAACTTTAGTCTCATTCAAAAGTTTGTATATGTTCGTCCCAAGTCAGTCTAAGTTCGTCCCAAGTTTGCCTCTTTCTAAGGACGAACTTAGATAAACCTTAGAATGAGACTAACGAGACTAACTTGG
Source organism: Rhodiola kirilowii (assembly GCA_033675215.1). NCBI lineage: Eukaryota > Viridiplantae > Streptophyta > Magnoliopsida > Saxifragales > Crassulaceae > Rhodiola > Rhodiola kirilowii. The sequence goes on along the minus strand of CM066196.1, from coordinate 32,849,417 downwards.
GACGAACAAAGATAAACTTTAGTCTCATTCAAAAAATTGTATATGTTCGTCCCAATTTAGTCTAAGTTCATCCCAAGTTAGTCTCTTTCTAAGGACAAACTTAGATAAACCTTAGAATGAGACTAACGAGACGAACTTGGGATGAACAAAGACAAACTTTCGTCTCATTCTAAGGTATGTAAGTTCGTCCCAAGTTAGTCTCTTTCTAAGGACGAACTTAGACAAACCTTCGAATGAGACTACCGAGACTAACTCAGGACGAACAAAGACAAACTTTAGTCTCGTTCTAAGGTTTGTATAAGTTATCCCAAGTTAGTCTAAGTTCGTCCCAAGTTAGTCTCTTTCTAAGGACGAACTTAGATAAACCTTAGAATGAGACTAACGAGACTAACTTGGGACGAACAAAGGCAAATTTTAGTCTCATTCAAAAGTTTGTATATGTTCGTCCCAAGTTAGTCTAAGTTCGTCCCAAGTTAGTCTCTTTCTAAGGAAGAACTTAGATAAACCTTAGAATGAGACTAACAAGACTAACGAGACTAACTTGGGACAAACTTAGACAAACTTTAGTCTCATTCTAAAGTTTGTATAAGTTCGTCCCAAGTTAGTCTAAGTTCGTCCCAAGTTAGCCTCTTTCTAAGGACGAACTTAGATAAACCTTAGAATGAGACTAACGAGACTAACTTGGGACGAACTTAGATAAACTTTAGTCTCATTCTAAAGTTTGTATAAGTTCGTCCCAAGTTAGTCTCTTTCTAAGGACAAACTTAGATAAACCTTAGAATGAGACTAACGAGATGAACTTGGGACGAACAAAGACAAACTTTCGTCTCATTCTAAGGTATGTAAGTTCGTCCCAAGTTAGTCTCTTTCTAAGGACGAACTTAGACAAACCTTAGAATGAGACTAACGAGACTAACTCAGGACGAACAAAGACAAACTTTAGTCTCATTCTAAGGTTTGTATAAGTTCGTCCCAAGTTAGTCTAAGTTCGTCCCAAGTTAGTCTCTTTCTAAGGACGAACTTAGATAAACCTTAGAATGAGACTAACGAGACTAACTTGGGACGAACAAAGACAAATTTTAGTCTCATTCAAAAGTTTGTATAAGTTCGTCCCAAGTTAGTCTAAGTTCGTCCCAAGTTAGTCTCTTTCTAAGGAAGAACTTAGATAAACCTTAGAATGAGACTAACAAGACTAACGAGACTAACTTGGGACAAACTTAGATAAACTTTAGTCTCATTCTAAAGTTTGTATAAGTTCGTCCCAAGTTAGTCTAAGTTCGTCCCAAGTTAGCCTCTTTCTAAGGACGAACTTAGATAAACCTTAGAATGAGACTAACGAGACTAACTTGGGACGAACTTAGATAAACTTTAGTCTCATTCTAAAGTTTGTATAAGTTCGTCCCAAGTTAGTCTAAGTTCGTCGCAAGTTAGTCTCTTTCTAAGGACGAACTTAGATAAACCTTAGAATGAGACTAACGAGACTATCTTGGGACGAACAAAGACAAACTTTAGTCTCATTCTGAAGTTTGTATTAGTTCGTCCCAAGTTAGTCTAAGTTCATCCCAAGTTAGTCTCTTTCTAAGGACGAACTTAGATAAACCTTAGAATGAGACTAACGAGACTAACGACACTAACTTGGGACGAACTTAGATAAACTTTAGTCTCATACTAAGGTTTGTATAAGTTCGTCCCAAGTTAGTCTAAGTTCGTCCCAAGTTAGTCTCTTTCTATGGACGAAGTTAGATAAACCTTAGAATGAGATTAACGAGACTAACTTGGGACGAACAAAGACAAACTTTAGTCTGATTCTAAAGTTTGTAATAGTTCGTCCCAAGTTAGTCAAAGTTCATCCCAAGTTAGTCTCTTTCTAAGGACGAACTTAGATAAACCTTAGAATGAGACTAACGAGACTAACTTGGGACGAACAAAGACAAACTTTAGTCTCATACTAAGGTTTGTATAAGTTCGTCCCAAGTTAGTCTAAGTTCGTCCCAAGTTAGTCTCTTTCTGAGGATGAACTTAGATAAACCTTAGAAAGAGACTAACGAGACTAACTTGGGACGAACAAAGACAAACTTTAGTCTCATACTAAGGTTTGTATAAGTTCGTCCCAAGTTAGTCTAACTTCGTCCCAAGTTAGTCTCTTTCTGAGGATGAACTTAGAAAAACCTTAGAATGAGACTAACGAGACTAACTTGGGACGAACTTAGATAAACTTTAGTCTCATTCAAAAGTTTGTATATGTTCGTCCCAAGTCAGTCTAAGTTCGTCCCAAGTTTGCCTCTTTCTAAGGACGAACTTAGATAAACCTTAGAATGAGACTAACGAGACTAACTTGGGACGAACAAAGATAAACTTTAGTCTCATTCAAAAAATTGTATATGTTCGTCCCAAGTTAGTCTAAGTTCGTCCCAAGTTAGTCTCTTTCTAAGGACAAACTTAGATAAACCTTAGAATGAGACTAACGAGATGAACTTGGGATGAACAAAGACAAACTTTCGTCTCATTCTAAGGTATGTAAGTTCGTCCCAAGTTAGTCTCTTTCTAAGGAACTTAGACAAACCTTAGAATGAGACTACCGAGACTAACTCAGGACGAACAAAGACAAACTTTAGTCTCATTCTAAGGTTTGTATAAGTTCATCCCAAGTTAGTCTAAGTTCGTCCCAAGTTAGTCTCTTTCTAAGGACGAACTTAGATAAACCTTAGAATGAGACTAACGAGACTAACTTGGGACGAACAAAGACAAATTTTAGTCTCATTCAAAAGTTTGTATAAGTTCGTCCCAAGTTAGTCTATGTTCGTCCCAAGTTAGTCTCTTTCTAAGGACGAACTTAGATAAACCTTAGAATGAGACTAACGAGACTAACTTGGGACGAACAAAGACAAACTTTAGTCTCATTCTGAAGTTTGTATTAGTTCGTCCCAAGTTAGTCTAAGTTCATCCCAAGTTAGTCTCTTTATAAGGACAAACTTAGATAAACCTTAGTGATGTTTCCATGAATGGCATACTGTTTGGCAAAACGCCTTTGGAACTGTTCGAGATAATGTTCAGGAGTACGAACACATTCTGGAACTTCTATACAGCGTAGAGCAGTCGCAGAAGATATTCTCCGGAAGAATCTGGATCCAATATCTTCTCGGTTTTAAGTCGGCCAGCGATGCATTCGATCCCCAGATATTCGAATGATTATTTAACCTAAACCGATGTCTGACTTGGCAAGGAAGGCCTCAAGTAAATATTTCAAGTATCTTGGAAGATCCTAAAAAGATCGAGGATCTTTTGCTCCGATCTGAAGTTGGTTAGCAAGTTTTTCGAACATCAAATATTTGCATAAAGAGGACGTGGCTGACTTGATGAAGAAGGCTTCACGTATATTCCTTCTTCCGATTTAAAAGATACGCATCAGAATATTTGAAGAATATTTGATGAGGTTTATCTTGTGTGAGTTAGGGTCTTGTCCAAGCATATAAATTCAATGTGAGGGCAACCCTAATCGTGGTCGCTCCCACTGATAAAATTAACACGAAGAAATCTTTACTGATTGGAGAAGGAGCGACAGCCGATTGAGTTCTCCCTACCAGAAACTCATCGGTGTAAGAGTAGTCTTAGCAAGTGCATCTCAGACTGCCTGGAAGTGATCATACTGTGCACACAACAAAGGAGAACAACGCTTTCGAGAGAAAGCATCCGAGCTTCTGGAGAAGGTCGAGAACGTTCGGACTGACTGTTCGGACGAAGGGGATCAAGGGGAGTTGCGACGAACCTTGGTTGCAAATCTGAGAGACGGAGTAGTAGAGGCTAGGCAATTACAAGGTGTAAGTGTAAGTCCACTGAAAAGCTCTATACTCGTAATAAAGATTTGTTGTCCCTTTTCCGGGTGTGGGAAACCCCCCAGAGTAGGCCGAGCCGAACTGGGTTATCAATCTGTGCGTAATCGTGTCTTATTGTTCTGTTCGTACTTGTTGTGGAACTGTGATAGAAAGAGTTCGAGGTGTGTCCAAACACAACCTAGAACACTTGCTTGAACAGGGGATATAATTTCAAATGGTATCAGAGCAAACACTCGACACACTGAGTGGGATCCTGGAACTGTTCAAGACAACTCCAAAGGGAGGTCAATGCACAATCATAGATGACAAAGAACTTGCATGGAAAGCAGAGGTATCTGAGGAGGTGTCTGAGACTGACAGCACTCTTTGTCAACTAAATACGCTGACTCGGAGGTTTGGCAGAATGGTCTGAAAACTCGATAAACACAGATCTGAGCAAGACATTCCCCAATCTAGCATGTCTCATGACTGGGAGACAGACACTAAGATCTGCAGAGAGAACATCGTCTGCACCGTGGCTTTCAGCTCTTCAAGTCATATGGAAAAAGATCGCTGGTACTTCGACAGCGGATGTTCTGCACATATGACAGGTAACTCCAAGTTTCTCACACATATTCGACCTGTCACTAAGAGGCAGTTCGTTACATTCGGTGATGGAGGGAAGGGTCAGGTGATCGGCTGTGGGACATTGAAGGTCCCGGATCTTCCTGTACTCTATGACATCCTTCTTGTTGAAGGACTAAAGGTGAATCTCATTAGTATCAGCCAACTTTGTGATGGAGGATTTCACGTTCAATTCACCCATGACTCTTGTCATGTTCTGAACAAGGAAGGAGGGACGCTGATGAAAGGATGTAGAGCAGACAACAACTGTTATCTTGTAGGTTCTGCCAGAACAGCTACGTGCATGTTTAGTCAAGCAGATGAGATGTCACTCTGGCACAGAAGACTGGGTCATCTGAACCTCAAAACTCTGAAGAAGCTCAGCTCGTCTGGTCTCATCCGAGGGATTCCCAATGTTAAAGGTGACATAGACGTCCTATGTGGAGAATGCCAGATCGGTAAACAGACTAAAGCATCGCATTCGAACACCACCCAGATCAGTACAAGCAGACCACTTGAACTGATTCATATGGATCTTATGGGGCCGATGCAGGTTGAGAGCTGGGGTGGCAACAAGTATGTCCTGGTATGCGTGGACGACTTCACCAGGTTTTCATGGACCCGATTCCTTCGGGACAAGTCTGCTGCTGCACCTCAATTCATTGAACTTGCAACCCTTCTCCAGAGAGAGAGAGAAGCCAGCGGAGAGCACCTGGTGAGTATCAGGAGTGACAACGGCACTGAGTTCAAGAATGCCGCTATGACCTCGTACTGTACCAAACACGGGATTGCCCATCAGTTTTCTTCTGCAATCACTCCTCAGCAAAATGGCGTTGTTGAAAGGAAAAATCGTACAATTCAGGAAATGGCTCGCGTAATGATCCATGCCAAGAAGATTCCCTTGAAGTTCTGGTCAGAAGCGATGAACACGGCGTGCCACATTATAAACCGGGTAACAATTCGCACAGGTACGGAGATGACCTGCTATGAACTCTGGAAAGGAAAGAAGCCCACGGTCAAGTACTTTCACATCTTTGGGAGTGAGTGCTACATTTTGAATGACCGCGAGTACCGACAGAAGCTTGATCCCAAAAGTGATGATGGATTCTTCCTAGGATACTCTTCGAACAGTCGAGCATTCAGGGTGTTTAACAAACGCACAGGAACAGTTATGGAGTCGATCAATGTCAAGATCAAGGATGACGTTGTTGATCTTACTGCCCCAGACGATACTGACGATGCAGCCAGAACAGCATCTGACTGTGACTGACTCGACAGAAGGTGCTCGACTTCCTGATAATGTCATTGGGAACTCCTCCTCTAATGAGGGTGAAGAGGTTAGTACTCAAGAGGATCGTGCTGCACTACAACCCTCTCGTCGAATCTCCAGAGATCACCCAATCACTGAGATCATTGGTGCACCTAGTGATGGAATTCAAACTCGTGGGAAAAGGATCAATTACAGAGGACTCGCTGGCTGCTCATGCTTCCTGTCTTCAATTGAACCAAAGAACGTAAAGGAAGCACTCGTTGATGAGTATTGGGTTCTCGCCATGCAGGAGGAACTGGAGGAATTTACCCGCAATGACGTATGGGACTTAGTTCCAAAACCTGATGGTGTTAACGTCATCGGCACTAAATGGATTTTTAAGAACAAATCAGATACATCAGGAAATATCACAAGAAATAAAGCTCGACTTGTGGCTCATGGATATTCCCAGATAGAGGGGATCGATTTTGATGAAACTTTCGCCCCTGTCGCACGGCTTGAAGCCATTCGCCTGCTACTTGCTCTTGCATGTCACCTGAAGTTTCGTTTGTTTCAGATGGATGTCAAAAGTGCGTTCCTAAATGGACTCCTACATGAAGAAGTTTTTGTGTCTCAGCCAAAAGGATTTTAGGACCCGCATCACCCTGTTCATGTGTATCGCCTGAAGAAGGCCCTGTACGGACTCAAGCAGGCGCCCAGAGCCTGGTATGAGCGTCTCACTGTGTTTCTCATCCATCATGGATATGTGCGAGGCGGAGTGGACAAGACCTTGTTCATCAAACACACAAGTTCGTGGAACAGATGCAGAAAGAGTTCAAGATGAGCATGGTAGGAGAGATGAGCTACTTTCTGGGATTGCAGGTGACACAGAAAAAGGATGGGATATTCATTTCACAAAGTAAGTATGCCAAGACCCTGATAAAGAAATATGATCTAGCGAAGGCAAGTCACAAACGTACACCTGCTGCAACTCATTTAAAGATCACTAAAGACGATGCTGGAGTCAATGTTGATCAGACTCTATATAGAAGCATGATTGGAAGCCTCCTGTACTTAACCGCCAGCAGACCGGATATATCTTATGCAGTCGGAGTCTGTGCAAGGTACCAGTCAGAACCAAAGGAAAGTCACCTTCTGCAAGTTAAAAGAATTATAAAGTATGTATGCGGAACTGTTGAATTCGGGATCTGGTACACCAAAGACACCAATCCACACCTGGTTGGTTTCTGTGACGCTGATTGGGCAGGGAACGCTGAAGATCGGAAGAGCACGTCTGGAGGATGTTTCTTCTTTGGAAACAATTTGGTTTCATGGTTTAGCAAAAAACAAAACAGCATCTCGCTTTCTACGACCGAAGCAGAATACATTGCAGCAGGAAGCTGCTGCACTCAGCTCCTATGGATGAAACAGATGCTATCTGAATACGGAGTTGAGCAGAAAGAGATGACACTGTACTGCGACAATATGAGCGCGATCAGTATTTCCAAAAACCCGGTTCAACATTCCAGGATGAAGCACATCGACATCAGGCATCATTTCATCAGAGAACTGGTTGAACAGAAGGTTGTCGCTCTGCAGCATGTCACAACGGACAAGCAATTAGCTGACATCTTCACCAAACCGCTTGATGCTGCCCAGTTTGAAACACACAGATCCTCCTTGGGTCTGTGTGTTGTCAAGGACTAAGTGTTTCAGCCAGTGATCAGTCAGATGCGAAACTCCAGCCAAACAGTTGGACTGATCACTCATGGAAGGCGCTGGAACAATTAGAAGTGTCCTGTTTGCTCTGGATTACGGAAGGGGATAGTATCCAGGTAAAGCCAGTTGGGGATCTCGACGAGCAGCGAACGAGTACTATGAGTATTGAATCAGGATCAGACAAGAAAGATGATGGGATGGAAAATCTTTACAAGACACTGATTAATGTCATTAAGGTCCTGCAACAGGATGCTTCTGTCCCTGCCTTGTCAAGATTTGAATTGTCCCAGATCGTAGCAGTTGAAGAGGGATCTGTTGGGATTGTTGGCGGTATGTCAGTTGATACACCAGGTTGCCTTCCTCGTTGACGAACTATTAGAAGCCAATCAATCGTTAATCAGGTCTCCAACAAGAGGAAGAAAAAGGAGTTCATTGCAAGAGCTGTCAAGAAGAATGCTAAAGGCGTTCTCTGGAGAGCAAGTCTGCAGGGGGAGTCGTCCGCGACATGAAAAGCAATCATAGGATCCCTGCCACTCCTGTTGAAGATCCCTCAGTCGTCACTATTCAGAAAGGTGTACAGATTGCTCTCAAGGATACTGCACGAAAGTGCATGTCTAAGTGGAGGATATAGGTACGGTGACTACACGAATTGGCTCTGTTCCAAACAGGAGTTTAGACTGAAGATGCAGAACATCAGTTGATGGAAGAGATAATCAGGCCTTGTTTGAGGGCGAGGAGTTACGACTCCTCTTTTTGAGGAGACCAGATTGGAGGATTTGTCCCTTGCCAGTTTGTGGCAAAAAGGGGGAGAAGTCTGGATGTCTCTAGCTAGTATGTCTAAAGGCTAGTCAGATCGCAGATTCGGTTTTGCCAAAAATGCCAAGGAGGAGATTGATGTTTCCATGAATGGCATACTGTTTGGCAAAACGCCTTTGGAACTGTTCGAGATAATGTTCAGGAGTACGAACACATTCTGGAACTTCTATACAGCGTAGAGCAGTCGCAGAAGATATTCTCCGGAAGAATCTGGATCCAATATCTTCTCGGTTTTAAGTCGGCCAGCGATGCATTCGATCCCCAGATATTCGAATGATTATTTAACCTAAACCGATGTCTGACTTGGCAAGGAAGGCCTCAAGTAAATATTTCGAGTATCTTGGAAGATCCTAAAAAGATCGAGGATCTTTTGCTCCGATCTGAAGTTGGTTAGCAAGTTTTTCGAACATCAAATATTTGCATAAAGAGGACGTGGCTGACTTGATGAAGAAGGCTTCACGTATATTCCTTCTTCCGATTTGAAAGATACGCATCAGAATATTTGAAGAATATTTGATGAGGTTTATCTTGTGTGAGTTAGGGTCTTGTCCAAGCATATAAATTCAATGCGAGGGCAACCCTAATCGTGGTCGCTCCCACTGATAAAATTAACACGAAGAAATCTTTACTGATTGGAGAAGGAGCGACAGCCGATTGAGTTCTCCCTACCAGAAACTCATCGGTGTAAGAGCAGTCTTAGCAAGTGCATCTCAGACTGCCTGGAAGTGATCATACTGTGCACACAACAAAGGAGAACAACGCTTTCGAGAGAAAGCATCCGAGCTTCTAGAGAAGGTCGAGAACGTTCGGACTGACTGTTCGGACGAAGGGGATCAAGGGGAGTTGCGACGAACCTTGGTTGCAAATCTGAGAGACGGAGTAGTAGAGGCTAGGCAATTACAAGGTGTAAGTGTAAGTCCACTGAAAAGCTCTATACTCGTAATAAAGATTTGTTGTCCCTTTTCCGGGTGTGGGAAACCCCCCAGAGTAGGCCGAGCCGAACTGGGTTATCAATCTGTGCGTAATCGTGTCTTATTGTTCTGTTCGTACTTGTTGTGGAACTGTGATAGAAAGAGTTCGAGGTGTGTCCAAACACAACCTAGAACACTTGCTTGAACAGGGGATATAATTTCACTTAGAATGAGACTAACGAGAATAACGAGACTAACTTGGGATGAACAAAGACAAACTTTAGTCTCATACTAAGGTTTGTATAAGTTCGTCCCAAGTTAGTCTAAGTTCGTCCCAAGTTAGTCTCTTTCTAAGGACAAACTTAGATAAACCTTAGAATGAGACTAATGAGACTAACTTGGGACGAACAAAGACAAACTTTAGTCTCATTCTAAAGTTTGTAATAGTTCGTCCTAAGTTAGTCTAAGTTCATCCCAAGTTAGTCTCTTTCTAAGGACGAACTTAGATAAACCTTAGAATGAGACTAACGAGACTAACTTGGGACGAACAAAGACAAACTTTAGTCTCATACTAAGGTTTGTATAAGTTCGTCCCAAGTTAGTCTAAGTTCGTCCCAAGTTAGTCTCTTTCTGAGGATGAACTTAGATAAACCTTAGAATGAGACTAACGAGACTAACTTGGGACGAACAAAGACAAACTTAAGTCTCATACTAAGGTTTGTATAAGTTCATCCCAAGTTAGTCTAACTTCGTCCCAAGTTAGTCTCTTTCTGAGGATGAACTTAGATAAACCTTAGAATGAGACTAACAAGACTAACTTGGGACGAACAAAGACAAACTTTAGTCTCATTCTAAAGTTTGTAATAGTTCGTCCTAAGTTAGTCTAAGTTCATCCCAAGTTAGTCTCTTTCTAAGGACGAACTTAGATAAACCTTAGAATGAGACTAACGAGACTAACTTGGGACGAACAAAGACAAACTTTAGTCTCATACTAAGGTTTGTATAAGTTCGTCCCAAGATAGTCTAAGTTCGTCCCAAGTTAGTCTCTTTCTGAGGATGAACTTAGATAAACCTTAGAATGAGACTAACGAGACTAACTTGGGACGAACAAAGACAAATTTTAGTCTCATTCAAAAGTTTGTATAAGTTCGTCCCAAGTTAGTCTAAGTTCGTCCCAAGTTAGTCTCTTTCTAAGGAAGAACTTAGATAAACCTTAGAATGAGACTAACAAGACTAACGAGACTAACTTGGGACAAACTTAGATAAACTTTAGTCTCATTCTAAAGTTTGTATAAGTTCGTCCCAAGTTAGTCTAAGTTCGTCCCAAGTTAGCCTCTTTCTAAGGACAAACTTAGATAAACCTTAGAATGAGACTAACGAGACTAACTTGGGACGAACTTAGATAAACTTTAGTCTCATTCTAAAGTTTGTATAAGTTCGTCCCAAGTTAGTCTAAGTTCGTCGCAAGTTAGTCTCTTTCTAAGGACGAACTTAGATAAACCTTAGAATGAGACTAACGAGACTAACTTGGGACGAACAAAGACAAACTTTAGTCTCATTCTGAAGTTTGTATTAGTTCGTCCCAAGTTAGTCTAAGTTCATCCCAAGTTAGTCTCTTTCTAAGGACGAACTTAGATAAACCTTAGAATGAGACTAACAAGACTAACGAGACTAACTTGGGCCGAACAAAGACAAACTTTAGTCTCATACTAAGGTTTGTATAAGTTCGTCCCAAGTTAGTCTAAGTTCGTCCCAAGTTAGTCTCTTTCTAAGGACGAAGTTAGATAAACCTTAGAATGAGACTAACGAGACTAACTTGGGACGAACAAAGACAAACTTTAGTCTCATTCTAAAGTTTGTAATAGTTCGTCCCAAATTAGTCTAAGTTCATCCCAAGTTTGTCTCTTTCTAAGGACGAACTTAGATAAACCTTAGAATGAGACTAACGAGACTAACTTGGGACGAACAAAGACAAACTTTAGTCTCATACTAAGGTTTGTATAAGTTCATCCCAAGTTAGTCTAAGTTCATCCCAAGTTAGTCTCTTTCTGAGGATGAACTTAGATAAACCTTAGAATGAGACTAACGAGACTAACTTGGGACGAACAAAGACAAACTTTAGTCTCATACTAAGGTTTGTATAAGTTCGTCCCAAGTTAGTCTAACTTCGTCCCAAGTTAGTCTCTTTCTGAGGATGAACTTAGATAAACCTTAGAATGAGACTAACGAGACTAACTTGGGACGAACTTAGATAAACTTTAGTCTCATTCAAAAGTTTGTATATGTTCGTCCCAAGTCAGTCTAAGTTCGTCCCAAGTTTGCCTCTTTCTAAGGACGAACTTAGATAAACCTTAGAATGAGACTAACGAGACTAACTTGGGACGAACAAAGATAAACTTAAGTCTCATTCAAAAAATTGTATATGTTCGTCCCAAGTTAGTCTAAGTTCGTCCCAAGTTAGTCTCTTTCTAAGGACAAACTTAGATAAACCTTAGAATGAGACTAACGAGACGAACTTGGGATGAACAAAGACAAACTTTCGTCTCATTCTAAGGTATGTAAGTTCGTACCAAGTTAGTCTCTTTCTAAGGACGAACTTAGACAAACCTTAGAATGAGACTAACGAGACTAACTCAGGACGAACAAAGACAAACTTTAGTCTCATACTAAGGTTTGTATAAGTTCGTCCCAAGTTAGTCTAAGTTCGTCCCAAGTTAGTCTCTTTCTGAGGATGAACTTAGATAAACCTTAGAATGAGACTAACGAGACTAACTTGGGACGAACAAAGACAAACTTTTGTCTCATTCTAAAGTTTGTAATAGTTCGTCCTAAGTTAGCCTAAGTTCATCCCAAGTTAGTCTCTTTCTAAGGACGAACTTAGATAAACCTTAGAATGAGACTAACGAGACTAACTTGGGACGAACAAAGACAAACTTTAGTCTCATACTAAGGTTTGTATAAGTTCATCCCAAGTTAGTGTAAGTTCGTCCCAAGTTAGTCTCTTTCTGAGGATGAACTTAGATAAACCTTAGAATGAGACTAACGAGACTAACTTGGGACGAACAAAGAAAAATTTTAGTCTCATTCAAAAGTATGTATAAGTTCGTCCCAAGTTAGTCTAAGTTCGTCCCAAGTTAGTCTCTTTCTAAGGAAGAACTTAGATAAACCTTAGAATGAGACTAACAAGACTAACGAGACTAACTTGGGACAAACTTAGATAAACTTTAGTCTCATTCTAAAGTTTGTATAAGTTCGTTCCAAGTTAGTCTAAGTTCGTCCCAAGTTAGCCTCTTTCTAAGGACGAACTTAGATAAACCTTAGAATGAGACTAACGAGACTAACTTGGGACGAACTTAGATAAACTTTAGTCTCATTCTAAAGTTTGTATAAGTTCGTCCCAAGTTAGTCTAAGTTCGTCGCAAGTTAGTCTCTTTCTAAGGACGAACTTAGATAAACCTTAGAATGAGACTAACGAGACTAACTTGGGACGAACAAAGACAAACTTTAGTCTCATTCTGAAGTTTGTATTAGTTCGTCCCAAGTTAGTCTAAGTTCATCCCAAGTTAGTCTCTTTCTAAGGACGAACTTAGATAAACCTTAGAATGAGACTAACGAGACTAACTTGGGCCGAACAAAGACAAACTTTAGTCTCATACTAAGGTTTGTATAAGTTCGTCCCAAGTTAGTCTAAGTTCGTCCCAAGTTAGTCTCTTTCTAAGGACGAAGTTAGATAAACCTTAGAATGAGACTAACGAGACTAACTTGGGACGAACAAAGACAAACTTTAGTCTCATTCTAAAGTTTGTAATAGTTCGTCCCAAGTTAGTCTAAGTTCATCCCAAGTTTGTCTCTTTCTAAGGACGAACTTAGATAAACCTTAGAATGAGACTAACGAGACTAACTTGGGACGAACAAAGACAAACTTTAGTCTCATACTAAGGTTTGTATAAGTTCGTCCCAAGTTAGTCTAAGTTCATCCCAAGTTAGTCTCTTTCTGAGGATGAACTTAGATAAACCTTAGAATGAGACTAACGAGACTAACTTGGGACGAACAAAGACAAACTTTAGTCTCATACTAAGGTTTGTATAAGTTCATCCCAAGTTAGTCTAACTTCGTCCCAAGTTAGTCTCTTTCTGAGGATGAACTTAGATAAACCTTAGAATGAGACTAACGAGACTAACTTGGGACGAACTTAGATAAACTTTAGTCTCATTCAAAAGTTTGTATATGTTCGTCCCAAGTCAGTCTAAGTTCGTCCCAAGTTTGCCTCTTTCTAAGGACGAACTTAGATAAACCTTAGAATGAGACTAACGAGACTAACTTGGGACGAACAAAGATAAACTTAAGTCTCATTCAAAAAATTGTATATGTTCGTCCCAAGTTAGTCTAAGTTCGTCCCAAGTTAGTCTCTTTCTAAGGACAAACTTAGATAAACCTTAGAATGAGACTAACGAGACGAACTTGGGATGAACAAAGACAAACTTTCGTCTCATTCTAAGGTATGTAAGTTCGTCCCAAGTTAGTCTCTTTCTAAGGACGAACTTAGACAAACCTTAGAATGAGACTAACGAGACTAACTCAGGACGAACAAAGACAAACTTTAGTCTCATACTAAGGTTTGTATAAGTTCGTCCCAAGTTAGTCTAAGTTCGTCCCAAGTTAGTCTCTTTCTGAGGATGAACTTAGATAAACCTTAGAATGAGACTAACGAGACTAACTTGGGACGAACAAAGACAAACTTTTGTCTCATTCTAAAGTTTGTAATAGTTCGTCCTAAGTTAGTCTAAGTTCATCCCAAGTTAGTCTCTTTCTAAGGACGAACTTAGATAAACCTTAGAATGAGACTAACGAGACTAACTTGGGACGAACAAAGACAAACTTTAGTCTCATACTAAGGTTTGTATAAGTTCATCCCAAGTTAGTGTAAGTTCGTCCCAAGTTAGTCTCTTTCTGAGGATGAACTTAGATAAACCTTAGAATGAGACTAACGAGACTAACTTGGGACGAACAAAGAAAAATTTTAGTCTCATTCAAAAGTATGTATAAGTTCGTCCCAAGTTAGTCTAAGTTCGTCCCAAGTTAGTCTCTTTCTAAGGAAGAACTTAGATAAACCTTAGAATGAGACTAACAAGACTAACGAGACTAACTTGGGACAAACTTAGATAAACTTTAGTCTCATTCTAAAGTTTGTATAAGTTCGTTCCAAGTTAGTCTAAGTTCGTCCCAAGTTAGCCTCTTTCTAAGGACGAACTTAGATAAACCTTAGAATGAGACTAACGAGACTAACTTGGGACGAACTTAGATAAACTTTAGTCTCATTCTAAAGTTTGTATAAGTTCGTCCCAAGTTAGTCTAAGTTCGTCGCAAGTTAGTCTCTTTCTAAGGACGAACTTAGATAAACCTTAGAATGAGACTAACGAGACTAACTTGGGACGAACAAAGACAAACTTTAGTCTCATTCTGAAGTTTGTATTAGTTCGTCCCAAGTTAGTCTAAGTTCATCCCAAGTTAGTCTCTTTCTAAGGACGAACTTAGATAAACCTTAGAATGAGACTAACGAGACTAACGAGACTAACTTGGGCCGAACAAAGACAAACTTTAGTCTCATACTAAGGTTTGTATAAGTTCGTCCCAAGTTAGTCTAAGTTCGTCCCAAGTTAGTCTCTTTCTAAGGACGAAGTTAGATAAACCTTAGAATGAGACTAACGAGACTAACTTGGGACGAACAAAGACAAACTTTAGTCTCATTCTAAAGTTTGTAATAGTTCGTCCCAAGTTAGTCTAAGTTCATCCCAAGTTTGTCTCTTTCTAAGGACGAACTTAGATAAACCTTAGAATGAGACTAACGAGACTAACTTGGGACGAACAAAGACAAACTTTAGTCTCATACTAAGGTTTGTATAAGTTCGTCCCAAGTTAGTCTAAGTTCATCCCAAGTTAGTCTCTTTCTGAGGATGAACTTAGATAAACCTTAGAATGAGACTAACGAGACTAACTTGGGACGAACAAAGACAAACTTTAGTCTCATACTAAGGTTTGTATAAGTTCATCCCAAGTTAGTCTAACTTCGTCCCAAGTTAGTCTCTTTCTGAGGATGAACTTAGATAAACTTTAGAATGAGACTAACGAGACTAACTTGGGACGAACTTAGATAAACTTTAGTCTCATTCAAAAGTTTGTATATGTTCGTCCCAAGTCAGTCTAAGTTCGTCCCAAGTTTGCCTCTTTCTAAGGACGAACTTAGATAAACCTTAGAATGAGACTAACGAGACTAACTTGGGACGAACAAAGATAAACTTAAGTCTCATTCAAAAAATTGTATATGTTCGTCCCAAGTTAGTCTAAGTTCGTCCCAAGTTAGTCTCTTTCTAAGGACAAACTTAGATAAACCTTTGAATGAGACTAACGAGACGAACTTGGGATGAACAAAGACAAACTTTCGTCTCATTCTAAGGTATGTAAGTTCGTCCCAAGTTAGTCTCTTTCTAAGGACGAACTTAGACAAACCTTAGAATGAGACTAACGAGACTAACTCAGGACGAACAAAGACAAACTTTAGTCTCATACTAAGGTTTGTATAAGTTCATCCCAAGTTAGTCTAAGTTCGTCCCAAGTTAGTCTCTTTCTGAGGATGAACTTAGATAAACCTTAGAATGAGACTAACGAGACTAACTTGGGACGAACAAAGACAAACTTTTGTCTCATTCTAAAGTTTGTAATAGTTCGTCCTAAGTTAGTCTAAGTTCATCCCAAGTTAGTCTCTTTCTAAGGACGAACTTAGATAAACCTTAGAATGAGACTAACGAGACTAACTTGGGACGAACAAAGACAAACTTTAGTCTCATACTAAGGTTTGTATAAGTTCGTCCCAAGTTAGTGTAAGTTCGTCCCAAGTTAGTCTCTTTCTGAGGATGAACTTAGATAAACCTTAGAATGAGACTAACGAGACTAACTTGGGACGAACAAAGACAAATTTTAGTCTCATTCAAAAGTTTGTATAAGTTCATCCCAAGTTAGTCTAAGTTCGTCCCAAGTTAGTCTCTTTCTAAGGAAGAACTTAGATAAACCTTAGAATGAGACTAACAAGACTAACGAGACTAACTTGGGACAAACTTAGATAAACTTTAGTCTCATTCTAAAGTTTGTATAAGTTCGTTCCAAGTTAGTCTAAGTTCGTCCCAAGTTAGCCTCTTTCTAAGGACGAACTTAGATAAACCTTAGAATGAGACTAACGAGACTAACTTGGGACGAACTTAGATAAACGTTAGTCTCATTCTAAAGTTTGTATAAGTTCGTCCCAAGTTAGTCTAAGTTCGTCGCAAGTTAGTCTCTTTCTAAGGACGAACTTAGATAAACCTTAGAATGAGACTAACGAGACTAACTTGGGACGAACAAAGACAAACTTTAGTCTCATTCTGAAGTTTGTATTAGTTCGTCCCAAGTTAGTCTAAGTTCATCCCAAGTTAGTCTCTTTCTAAGGACGAACTTAGATAAACCTTAGAATGAGACTAACGAGACTAACTTGGGACGAACAAAGACAAACTTTAGTCTCATACTAAGGTTTGTATAAGTTCGTCCCAAGTTAGTCTAAGTTCTTCCCAAGTTAGTCTCTTTCTAAGGACGAAGTTAGATAAACCTTAGAATGAGACTAACGAGACTAACTTGGGACGAACAAAGACAAACTTTAGTCTCATTCTAAAGTTTGTAATAGTTCGTCCCAAGTTAGTCTAAGTTCATCCCAAGTTAGTCTCTTTCTAAGGACGAACTTAGATAAACCTTAGAATGAGACTAACGAGACTAACTCGGGACGAACAAAGACAAACTTTAGTCTCATACTAAGGTTTGTATAAGTTCGTCCCAAGTTAGTCTAAGTTCGTCCCAAGTTAGTCTCTTTCTGAGGATGAACTTAGATAAACCTTAGAATGAGACTAACGAGACTAACTTGGGACGAACAAAGACAAACTTTAGTCTCATACTAAGGTTTGTATAAGTTCGTCCCAAGTTAGTCTAACTTCGTCCCAAGTTAGTCTCTTTCTGAGGATGAACTTAGATAAACCTTAGAATGAGACTAACGAGACTAACTTGGGACGAACTTAGATAAACTTTAGTCTCATTCAAAAGTTTGTATATGTTCGTCCCAAGTCAGTCTAAGTTCGTCCCAAGTTTGCCTCTTTCTAAGGACGAACTTAGATAAACCTTAGAATGAGACTAACGAGACTAACTTGGGACGAACAAAGATAAACTTTAGTCTCATTCAAAAAATTGTATATGTTCGTCCCAAGTTAGTCTAAGTTCGTCCCAAGTTAGTCTCTTTCTAAGGACAAACTTAGATAAACCTTAGAATGAGACTAACGAGACGAACTTGGGATGAACAAAGACAAACTTTCGTCTCATTCTAAGGTATGTAAGTTCGTCCCAAGTTTGTCTCTTTCTAAGGACGAACTTAGACAAACCTTAGAATGAGACTACCGAGACTAACTCAGGACGAACAAAGACAAACTTTAGTCTCATTCTAAGGTTTGTATAAGTTCATCCCAAGTTTGTCTAAGTTCGTCCCAAGTTAGTCTCTTTCTAAGGACGAACTTATATAAACCTTAGAATGAGACTAACGAGACTAACTTGGGACGAACAAAGACAAATTTTAGTCTCATTCAAAAGTTTGTATAAGTTCGTCCCAAGTTAGTCTATGTTCGTCCCAAGTTAGTCTCTTTCTAAGGACGAACTTAGATAAACCTTAGAATGAGATTAACGAGACTAACTTGGGACGAACAAAGACAAACTTTAGTCTCATTCTGAAGTTTGTATTAGATCGTCCCAAGTTAGTCTAAGTTCATCCCAAGTTAGTCTCTTTCTAAGGACGAACTTAGATAAACCTTAGAATGAGACTAACGAGACTAACGAGACTAACTTGGGACGAACAAAGACAAACTTTAGTCTCATACTAAGGTTTGTATAAGTTCGTCCCAAGTTAGTCTAAGTTCGTCCCAAGTTAGTCTCTTTCTAAGGACGAACTTAGATAAACCTTAGAATGAGACTAACGAGACTAACTTGGGACGAACAAAGACAAACTTTAGTCTCATTCTAAAGTTTGTAATAGTTCGTCCTAAGTTAGTCTAAGTTCATCCCAAGTTAGTCTCTTTCTAAGGACGAACTTAGATAAACCTTAGAATGAGACTAACGAGACTAACTTGGGACGAACAAAGACAAACTTTAGTCTCATACTAAGGTTTGTATAAGTTCGTCCCAAGTTAGTCTAAGTTCGTGCCAAGTTAGTCTCTTTCTGAGGATGAACTTAGATAAACCTTAGAATGAGACTAACGAGACTAACTTGGGACGAACAAAGACAAACTTTAGTCTCATACTAAGGTTTGTATAAGTTCGTCCCAAGTTAGTCTAAGTTCGTCCCAAGTTAGTCTCTTTCTGAGGACGAACTTAGATAAACCTTAGAATGAGACTAAAGAGACTAACTTGGGACGAACAAAGACAAACTTTAGTCTCATACTAAGGTTTGTATAAGTTCGTCCCAAGTTAGTCTAAGTTCATCCCAAGTTAGTCTCTTTCTAAGGACGAAGTTAGATAAACCTTAGAATGAGACTAACGAGACTAACTTGGGACGAACAAAGACAAACTTTAGTCTCATTCTAAAGTCTGTAATAGTTCGTCCCAAGTTAGTCTAAGTTCATCCCAAGTTAGTCTCTTTCTGAGGACGAACTTAGATAAACCTTAGAATGAGACTAACGAGACTAACTTGGGACGAACAAAGACAAACTTTAGTCTCATACTAAGGTTTGTATAAGTTCGTCCCAAGTTAGTCTAAGTTCGTCCCAAGTTAGTCTCTTTCTGAGGATGAACTTAGATAAACCTTAGAATGAGACTAACGAGACTAACTTGGGACTAACAAAGACAAACTTTAGTCTCATACTAAGGTTTGTATAAGTTCGTCCCAAGTTAGTCTAACTTCGTCCCAAGTTAGTCTCTTTCTGAGGATGAACTTAGATAAACCTTAGAATGAGACTAACGAGACTAACTTGGGACGAACTTAGATAAACTTTAGTCACATTCAAAAGTTTGTATATGTTCGTCCCAAGTCAGTCTAAGTTCGTCCCAAGTTTGCCTCTTTCTAAGGATGAACTTAGATAAACCTTAGAATGAGACTAACGAGACTAACTTGGGACGAACAAAGATAAACTTTAGTCTCATTCAAAAAATTGTATATGTTCGTCCCAAGTTAGTCTAAGTTCGTCCCAAGTTAGTCTCTTTCTAAGGACAAACTTAGATAAACCTTAGAATGAGACTAACGAGACGAACTTGGGATGAACAAAGACAAACTTTCGTCTCATTCTAAGGTATGTAAGTTCGTCCCATGTTTGTCTCTTTCTAAGGACGAACTTAGACAAACCTTAGAATGAGACTACCGAGACTAACTCAGGACGAACAAAGACAAACTTTAGTCTCATTCTAAGGTTTGTATAAGTTCATCCCAAGTTAGTCTAAGTTCGTCCCAAGTTAGTCTCTTTCTAAGGACGAACTTATATAAACCTTAGAATGAGACTAACGAGACTAACTTGGGACGAACAAAGACAAATTTTAGTCTCATTCAAAAGTTTGTATAAGTTCGTCCCAAGTTAGTCTATGTTCGTCCCAAGTTAGTCTCTTTCTAAGGACGAACTTAGATAAACCTTAGAATGAGACTAACGAGACTAACTTGGGACGAACAAAGACAAACTTTAGTCTCATTCTGAAGTTTGTATTAGTTCGTCCCAAGTTAGTCTAAGTTCATCCCAAGTTAGTCTCTTTCTAAGGACGAACTTAGATAAACCTTAGAATGAGACTAACGAGACTAACGAGACTAACTTGGGACGAACAAAGACAAACTTTAGTCTCATACTAAGGTTTGTATAAGTTCGTCCCAAGTTAGTCTAAGTTCGTCCCAAGTTAGTCTCTTTCTAAGGACGAACTTAGATAAACCTTAGAATGAGACTAACGAGACTAACTTGGGACGAACAAAGACAAACTTTAGTCTCATTCTAAAGTTTGTAATAGTTCGTCCTAAGTTAGTCTAAGTTCATCCCAAGTTAGTCTCTTTCTAAGGACGAACTTAGATAAACCTTAGAATGAGACTAACGAGACTAACTTGGGACGAACAAAGACAAACTTTAGTCTCATACTAAGGTTTGTATAAGTTCGTCCCAAGTTAGTCTAAGTTCGTCCCAAGTTAGTCTCTTTCTGAGGATGAACTTAGATAAACCTTAGAATGAGACTAACGAGACTAACTTGGGACGAACAAAGACAAACTTTAGTCTCATACTAAGGTTTGTATAAGTTCGTCCCAAGTTAGTCTAACTTCGTCCCAAGTTAGTCTCTTTCTGAGGATGAACTTAGATAAACCTTAGAATGAGACTAACGAGACTAACTTGGGACGAACTTAGATAAACTTTAGTCTCATTCAAAAGTTTGTATATGTTCGTCCCAAGTCAGTCTAAGTTCGTCCCAAGTTTGCCTCTTTCTAAGGACGAACTTAGATAAACCTTAGAATGAGACTAACGAGACTAACTTGGGACGAACAAAGATAAACTTTAGTCTCATTCAAAAAATTGTATATGTTCGTCCCAAGTTAGTCTAAGTTCGTCCCAAGTTAGTCTCTTTCTAAGGACAAACTTAGATAAACCTTAGAATGAGACTAACGAGACGAACTTGGGATGAACAAAGACAAACTTTCGTCTCATTCTAAGGTATGTAAGTTCGTCCCAAGTTTGTCTCTTTCTAAGGACGAACTTAGACAAACCTTAGAATGAGACTACCGAGACTAACTCAGGACGAACAAAGACAAACTTTAGTCTCATTCTAAGGTTTGTATAAGTTCATCCCAAGTTAGTCTAAGTTCGTCCCAAGTTAGTCTCTTTCTAAGGACGAACTTATATAAACCTTAGAATGAGACTAACGAGACTAACTTGGGACGAACAAAGACAAATTTTAGTCTCATTCAAAAGTTTGTATAAGTTCGTCCCAAGTTAGTCTATGTTCATCCCAAGTTAGTCTCTTTCTAAGGACGAACTTAGATAAACCTTAGAATGAGACTAACGAGACTAACTTTGGACGAACAAAGACAAACTTTAGTCTCATTCTGAAGTTTGTATTAGTTCGTCCCAAGTTAGTCTAAGTTCATCCCAAGTTAGTCTCTTTCTAAGGACGAACTTAGATAAACCTTAGAATGAGACTAACGAGACTAACGAGACTAACTTGGGACGAACAAAGACAAACTTTAGTCTCATACTAAGGTTTGTATAAGTTCGTCCCAAGTTAGTCTAAGTTCGTCCCAAGTTAGTCTCTTTCTAAGGACAAACTTAGATAAACCTTAGAATGAGACTAACGAGACTAACTTGGGACGAACAAAGACAAACTTTAGTCTCATTCTAAAGTTTGTAATAGTTCGTCCTAAGTTAGTCTAAGTTCATCCCAAGTTAGTCTCTTTCTAAGGACGAACTTAGATAAACCTTAGAATGAGACTAACGAGACTAACTTGGGACGAACAAAGACAAACTTTAGTCTCATACTAAGGTTTGTATAAGTTCGTCCCAAGTTAGTCTAAGTTCGTCCCAAGTTAGTCTCTTTCTGAGGATGAACTTAGATAAACCTTAGAATGAGACTAACGAGACTAACTTGGGACGAACAAAGACAAACTTTAGTCTCATACTAAGGTTTGTATAAGTTCGTCCCAAGTTAGTCTAACTTCGTCCCAAGTTAGTCTCTTTCTGAGGATGAACTTAGATAAACCTTAGAATGAGACTAACGAGACTAACTTGGGACGAACTTAGATAAACTTTAGTCTCATTCAAAAGTTTGTATATGTTCGTCCCAAGTCAGTCTAAGTTCGTCCCAAGTTTGCCTCTTTCTAAGGACGAACTTAGATAAACCTTAGAATGAGACTAACGAGACTAACTTGGGATGAACAAAGATAAACTTTAGTCTCATTCAAAAAATTGTATATGTTCGTCCCAAGTTAATCTAAGTTCGTCCCAAGTTAGTCTCTTTCTAAGGACAAACTTAGATAAACCTTAGAATGAGACTAACGAGACGAACTTGGGATGAACAAAGACAAACTTTCGTCTCATTCAAAGGTATGTAAGTTCGTCCCAAGTTTGTCTCTTTCTAAGGACGAACTTAGACAAACCTTAGAATGAGACTACCGAGACTAACTCAGGACGAACAAAGACAAACTTTAGTCTCATTCTAAGGTTTGTATAAGTTCATCCCAAGTTAGTCTAAGTTCGTCCCAAGTTAGTCTCTTTCTAAGGACGAACTTATATAAACCTTACAATGAGACTAACGAGACTAACTTGGGACGAACAAAGACAAATTTTAGTCTCATTCAAAAGTTTGTATAAGTTCGTCCCAAGTTAGTCTATGTTCGTCCCAAGTTAGTCTCTTTCTAAGGACGAACTTAGATAAACCTTAGAATGAGACTAACGAGACTAACTTGGGACGAACAAAGACAAACTTTAGTCTCATTCTGAAGTTTGTATTAGTTCGTCCCAAGTTAGTCTAAGTTCATCCCAAGTTAGTCTCTTTCTAAGGACGAACTTAGATAAACCTTAGAATGAGACTAACGAGACTAACGAGACTAACTTGGGACGAACAAAGACAAACTTTAGTCTCATACTAAGGTTTGTATAAGTTCGTCCCAAGTTAGTCTAAGTTCGTCCCAAGTTAGTCTCTTTCTAAGGATGAACTTAGATAAACCTTAGAATGAGACTAACGAGACTAACTTGGGACGAACAAAGACAAACTTTAGTCTAATTCTAAAGTTTGTAATAGTTCGTCCTAAGTTAGTCTAAGTTCATCCCAAGTTAGTCTCTTTCTAAGGACGAACTTAGATAAACCTTAGAATGAGACTAACGAGACTAACTTGGG
Organism: Rhodiola kirilowii; assembly: GCA_033675215.1. Lineage (NCBI taxonomy): Eukaryota > Viridiplantae > Streptophyta > Magnoliopsida > Saxifragales > Crassulaceae > Rhodiola > Rhodiola kirilowii. The sequence goes on along the minus strand of CM066196.1, from coordinate 32,826,374 downwards.
ACGAACAAAGACAAACTTTAGTCTCATACTAAGGTTTGTATAAGTTCGTCCCAAGTTAGTCTAAGTTCGTCCCAAGTTAGTCTCTTTCTGAGGATGAACTTAGATAAACCTTAGAATGAGACTAACGAGACTAACTTGGGACGAACAAAGACAAACTTTAGTCTCATACTAAGGTTTGTATAAGTTCGTCCCAAGTTAGTCTAACTTCGTCCCAAGTTAGTCTCTTTCTGAGGATGAACTTAGATAAACCTTAGAATGAGACTAACGAGACTAACTTGGGACGAACACAGACAAACTTTTGTCTCTTTCTAAGGTTTGTATAAGTTCGTCCCAACTTAGTCTAAGTTCGTCCCAAGTTAGTCTAAGTTCGTCCCAAGTTTGCCTCTTTCTAAGGATGAACTTAGATAAACCTTAGAATGAGACTAACGAGACTAACTTGGGACGAACAAAGATAAACTTTAGTCTCATTCACAAAATTGTATATGTTCGTCCCAAGTTAGTCTAAGTTCGTCCCAAGTTAGTCTCTTTATAAGGACAAACTTAGATAAACCTTAGAATGAGACTAACGAGACGAACTTGGGATGAACAAAGACAAACTTTCGTCTCATTCTAAGGTATGTAAGTTCGTCCCAAGTTTGTCTCTTTCTAAGGACGAACTTAGACAAACCTTAGAATGAGACTACCGAGACTAACTCAGGACGAACAAAGACAAACTTTAGTCTCATTCTAAGGTTTGTATAAGTTCATCCCAAGTTAGTCTAAGTTCGTCCCAAGTTAGTCTCTTTCTAAGGACGAACTTATATAAACCTTAGAATGAGACTAACGAGACTAACTTGGGACGAACAATGACAAATTTTAGTCTCATTCAAAAGTTTGTATAAGTTCGTCCCAAGTTAGTCTATGTTCATCCCAAGTTAGTCTCTTTCTAAGGACGAACTTAGATAAACCTTAGAATGAGACTAACGAGACTAACTTGGGACGAACAAAGACAAACTTTAGTCTCATTCTGAAGTTTGTATTAGTTCGTCCCAAGTTAGTCTAAGTTCATCCCAAGTTAGTCTCTTTCTAAGGACGAACTTAGATAAACCTTAGAATGAGACTAACGAGACTAACGAGACTAACTTGGGACGAACAAAGACAAACTTTAGTCTCATACTAAGGTTTGTATAAGTTCGTCCCAAGTTAGTCTAAGTTCGTCCCAAGTTAGTCTCTTTCTAAGGACGAACTTAGATAAACCTTAGAATGAGACTAACGAGACTAACTTGGGACGAACAAAGACAAACTTTAGTCTAATTCTAAAGTTTGTAATAGTTCGTCCTAAGTTAGTCTAAGTTCATCCCAAGTTAGTCTCTTTCTAAGGACGAACTTAGATAAACCTTAGAATGAGACTAACGAGACTAACTTGGGACGAACAAAGACAAACTTTAGTCTCATACTAAGGTTTGTATAAGTTCGTCCCAAGTTAGTCTAACTTCGTCCCAAGTTAGTCTCTTTCTGAGGATGAACTTAGATAAACCTTAGAATGAGACTAACGAGACTAACTTGGGACGAACTTAGATAAACTTTAGTCTCATTCAAAAGTTTGTATATGTTCGTCCCAAGTCAGTCTAAGTTCGTCCCAAGTTTGCCTCTTTCTAAGGATGAACTTAGATAAACCTTAGAATGAGACTAACGAGACTAACTTGGGACGAACAAAGATAAACTTTAGTCTCATTCACAAAATTGTATATGTTCGTCCCAAGTTAGTCTAAGTTCGTCCCAAGTTAGTCTCTTTATAAGGACAAACTTAGATAAACCTTAGAATGAGACTAACGAGACGAACTTGGGATGAACAAAGACAAACTTTCGTCTCATTCTAAGGTATGTAAGTTCGTCCCAAGTTTGTCTCTTTCTAAGGACGAACTTAGACAAACCTTAGAATGAGACTACCGAGACTAACTCAGGACGAACAAAGACAAACTTTAGTCTCATTCTAAGGTTTGTATAAGTTCATCCCAAGTTAGTCTAAGTTCGTCCCAAGTTAGTCTCTTTCTAAGGACGAACTTATATAAACCTTAGAATGAGACTAACGAGACTAACTTGGGACGAATAATGACAAATTTTAGTCTCATTCAAAAGTTTGTATAAGTTCATCCCAAGTTAGTCTATGTTCATCCCAAGTTAGTCTCTTTCTAAGGACGAACTTAGATAAACCTTAGAATGAGACTAACGAGACTAACTTGGGACGAACAAAGACAAACTTTAGTCTCATTCTGAAGTTTGTATTAGTTCGTCCCAAGTTAGTCTAAGTTCATCCCAAGTTAGTCTCTTTCTAAGGACGAACTTAGATAAACCTTAGAATGAGACTAACGAGACTAACGAGACTAACTTGGGACGAACAAAGACAAACTTTAGTCTCATACTAAGGTTTGTATAAGTTCGTCCCAAGTTAGTCAAAGTTCGTCCCAAGTTAGTCTCTTTCTAAGGACAAACTTAGATAAACCTTAGAATGAGACTAACGAGACTAACTTGGGACGAACAAAGACAAACTTTAGTCTCATTCTAAAGTTTGTAATAGTTCGTCCTAAGTTAGTCTAAGTTCATCCCAAGTTAGTCTCTTTCTAAGGACAAACTTAGATAAACCTTAGAATGAGACTAACGAGACTAACTTGGGACGAACAAAGACAAACTTTAGTCTCATACTAAGGTTTGTATAAGTTCGTCCCAAGTTAGTCTAAGTTCGTCCCAAGTTAGTCTCTTTCTGAGGATGAACTTAGATAAACCTTAGAATGAGACTAACGAGACTAACTTGGGACGAACAAAGACAAACTTTAGTCTCATACTAAGGTTTGTATAAGTTCGTCCCAAGTTAGTCTAACTTCGTCCCAAGTTAGTCTCTTTCTGAGGATGAACTTAGATAAACCTTAGAATGAGACTAACGAGACTAACTTGGGACGAACTTAGATAAACTTTAGTCTCATTCAAAAGTTTGTATATGTTCGTCCCAAGTCAGTCTAAGTTCGTCCCAAGTTTGCCTCTTTCTAAGGACGAACTTAGATAAACCTTAGAATGAGACTAACGAGACTAACTTGGGATGAACAAAGATAAACTTTAGTCTCATTCAAAAAATTGTATATGTTCGTCCCAAGTTAATCTAAGTTCGTCCCAAGTTAGTCTCTTTCTAAGGACAAACTTAGATAAACCTTAGAATGAGACTAACGAGACGAACTTGGGATGAACAAAGACAAACTTTCGTCTCATTCAAAGGTATGTAAGTTCGTCCCAAGTTTGTCTCTTTCTAAGGACGAACTTAGACAAACCTTAGAATGAGACTACCGAGACTAACTCAGGACGAACAAAGACAAACTTTAGTCTCATTCTAAGGTTTGTATAAGTTCATCCCAAGTTAGTCTAAGTTCGTCCCAAGTTAGTCTCTTTCTAAGGACGAACTTATATAAACCTTACAATGAGACTAACGAGACTAACTTGGGACGAACAAAGACAAATTTTAGTCTCATTCAAAAGTTTGTATAAGTTCGTCCCAAGTTAGTCTATGTTCGTCCCAAGTTAGTCTCTTTCTAAGGACGAACTTAGATAAACCTTAGAATGAGACTAACGAGACTAACTTGGGACGAACAAAGACAAACTTTAGTCTCATTCTGAAGTTTGTATTAGTTCGTCCCAAGTTAGTCTAAGTTCATCCCAAGTTAGTCTCTTTCTAAGGACGAACTTAGATAAACCTTAGAATGAGACTAACGAGACTAACGAGACTAACTTGGGACGAACAAAGACAAACTTTAGTCTCATACTAAGGTTTGTATAAGTTCGTCCCAAGTTAGTCTAAGTTCGTCCCAAGTTAGTCTCTTTCTAAGGACGAACTTAGATAAACCTTAGAATGAGACTAACGAGACTAACTTGGGACGAACAAAGACAAACTTTAGTCTAATTCTAAAGTTTGTAATAGTTCGTCCTAAGTTAGTCTAAGTTCATCCCAAGTTAGTCTCTTTCTAAGGACGAACTTAGATAAACCTTAGAATGAGACTAACGAGACTAACTTGGGACGAACAAAGACAAACTTTAGTCTCATACTAAGGTTTGTATAAGTTCGTCCCAAGTTAGTCTAAGTTCGTCCCAAGTTAGTCTCTTTCTGAGGATGAACTTAGATAAACCTTAGAATGAGACTAACGAGACTAACTTGGGACGAACAAAGACAAACTTTAGTCTCATACTAAGGTTTGTATAAGTTCGTCCCAAGTTAGTCTAACTTCGTCCCAAGTTAGTCTCTTTCTGAGGATGAACTTAGATAAACCTTAGAATGAGACTAACGAGACTAACTTGGGACGAACTTAGATAAACTTTAGTCTCATTCAAAAGTTTGTATATGTTCGTCCCAAGTCAGTCTAAGTTCGTCCCAAGTTTGCCTCTTTCTAAGGATGAACTTAGATAAACCTTAGAATGAGACTAACGAGACTAACTTGGGACGAACAAAGATAAACTTTAGTCTCATTCACAAAATTGTATATGTTCGTCCCAAGTTAGTCTAAGTTCGTCCCAAGTTAGTCTCTTTATAAGGACAAACTTAGATAAACCTTAGAATGAGACTAACGAGACGAACTTGGGATGAACAAAGACAAACTTTCGTCTCATTATAAGGTATGTAAGTTCGTCCCAAGTTTGTCTCTTTCTAAGGACGAACTTAGACAAACCTTAGAATGAGACTACCGAGACTAACTCAGGACGAACAAAGACAAACTTTAGTCTCATTCTAAGGTTTGTATAAGTTCATCCCAAGTTAGTCTAAGTTCGTCCCAAGTTAGTCTCTTTCTAAGGACGAACTTATATAAACCTTAGAATTAGACTAACGAGACTAACTTGGGACGAACAAAGACAAATTTTAGTCTCATTCAAAAGTTTGTATAAGTTCGTCCCAAGTTAGTCTATGTTCGTCCCAAGTTAGTCTCTTTCTAAGGACGAACTTAGATAAACCTTAGAATGAGACTAACGAGACTAACTTGGGACGAACAAAGACAAACTTTAGTCTCATTCTGAAGTTTGTATTAGTTCGTCCCAAGTTAGTCTAAGTTCATCCCAAGTTAGTCTCCTTCTAAGGACGAACTTAGATAAACCTTAGAATGAGACTAACGAGACTAACGAGACTAACTTGGGACGAACAAAGACAAACTTTAGTCTCATACTAAGGTTTGTATAAGTTCGTCCCAAGTTAGTCTAAGTTCGTCCCAAGTTAGTCTCTTTCTAAGGACGAACTTAGATAAACCTTAGAATGAGACTAACGAGACTAACTTGGGACGAACAAAGACAAACTTTAGTCTCATTCTAAAGTTTGTAATAGTTCGTCCTAAGTTAGTCTATGTTCATCCCAAGTTAGTCTCTTTCTAAGGACGAACTTAGATAAACCTTAGAATGAGACTAACGAGACTAACTTGGGACGAACAAAGACAAACTTTAGTCTCATACTAAGGTTTGTATAAGTTCGTCCCAAGTTAGTCTAAGTTCGTCCCAAGTTAGTCTCTTTCTGAGGATGAACTTAGATAAACCTTAGAATGAGACTAACGAGACTAACTTGGGACGAACAAAGACAAACTTTAGTCTCATACTAAGGTTTGTATAAGTTCGTCCCAAGTTAGTCTAACTTCGTCCCAAGTTAGTCTCTTTCTGAGGATGAACTTAGATAAACCTTAGAATGAGACTAACGAGACTAACTTGGGACGAACTTAGATAAACTTTAGTCTCATTCAAAAGTTTGTATATGTTCGTCCCAAGTCAGTCTAAGTTCGTCCCAAGTTTGCCTCTTTCTAAGGACGAACTTAGATAAACCTTAGAATGAGACTAACGAGACTAACTTGGGACGAACAAAGATAAACTTTAGTCTCATTCAAAAAATTGTATATGTTCGTCCCAAGTTAGTCTAAGTTCGTCCCAAGTTAGTCTCTTTCTAAGGACAAACTTAGATAAACCTTAGAATGAGACTAACGAGACGAACTTGGGATGAAAAAAGACAAACTTTCGTCTCATTCTAAGGTATGTAAGTTCGTCCCAAGTTTGTCTCTTTCTAAGGACGAACTTACACAAACCTTAGAATGAGACTACCGAGACTAACTCAGGACGAACAAAGACAAACTTTAGTCTCATTCTAAGGTTTGTATAAGTTCATCCCAAGTTAGTCTAAGTTCGTCCCAAGTTAGTCTCTTTCTAAGGACGAACTTATATAAACCTTAGAATGAGACTAACGAGACTAACTTGGGACGAACAAAGACAAATTTTAGTCTCATTCAAAAGTTTGTATAAGTTCGTCCCAAGTTAGTCTATGTTCGTCCCAAGTTAGTCTCTTTCTAAGGACGAACTTAGATAAACCTTAGAATGAGACTAACGAGACTAACTTGGGACGAACAAAGACAAACTTTAGTCTCATTCTGAAGTTTGTATTAGTTCGTCCCAAGTTAGTCTAAGTTCATCCCAAGTTAGTCTCTTTCTAAGGACGAACTTAGATAAACCTTAGAATGAGACTAACGAGACTAACGAGACTAACTTGGGACGAACAAAGACAAACTTTAGTCTCATACTAAGGTTTGTATAAGTTCATCCCAAGTTAGTCTAAGTTCGTCCCAAGTTAGTCTCTTTCTAAGGACGAACTTAGATAAACCTTAGAATGAGACTAACGAGACTAACTTGGGACGAACAAAGACAAACTTTAGTCTCATTCTAAAGTTTGTAATAGTTCGTCCTAAGTTAGTCTAAGTTCATCCCAAGTTAGTCTCTTTCTAATGACGAACTTAGATAAACCTTAGAATGAGACTAACGAGACTAACTTGGGATGAACAAAGACAAACTTTAGTCTCATACTAAGGTTTGTATAAGTTCGTCCCAAGTTAGTCTAAGTTCGTCCCAAGTTAGTCTCTTTCTGAGGATGAACTTAGATAAACCTTAGAATGAGACTAACGAGACTAACTTGGGACGAACAAAGACAAACTTTAGTCTCATACTAAGGTTTGTATAAGTTCGTCCCAAGTTAGTCTAACTTCGTCCCAAGTTAGTCTCTTTCTGAGGATGAACTTAGATAAACCTTAGAATGAGACTAACGAGACTAACTTGGGACGAACTTAGATAAACTTTAGTCTCATTCAAAAGTTTGTATATGTTCGTCCCAAGTCAGTCTAAGTTCGTCCCAAGTTTGCCTCTTTCTAAGGACGAACTTAGATAAACCTTAGAATGAGACTAACGAGACTAACTTGGGACGAACAAAGATAAACTTTAGTCTCATTCAAAAAATTGTATATGTTCGTCCCAAGTTAGTCTAAGTTCGTCCCAAGTTAGTCTCTTTCTAAGGACAAACTTAGATAAACCTTAGAATGAGACTAACGAGACGAACTTGGGATGAACAAAGACAAACTTTCGTCTCATTCTAAGGTATGTAAGTTCGTCCCAAGTTTGTCTCTTTCTAAGGACGAACTTAGACAAACCTTAGAATGAGAGTACCGAGACTAACTCAGGACGAACAAAGACAAACTTTAGTCTCATTCTAAGGTTTGTATAAGTTCATCCCAAGTTAGTCTAAGTTCGTCCCAAGTTAGTCTCTTTCTAAGGACGAACTTATATAAACCTTAGAATGAGACTAACGAGACTAACTTGGGACGAACAAAGACAAATTTTAGTCTCATTCAAAAGTTTGTATAAGTTCGTCCCATGTTAGTCTATGTTCGTCCCAAGTTAGTCTCTTTCTAAGGACGAACTTAGATAAACCTTAGAATGAGACTAACGAGACTAACTTGGGACGAACAAAGACAAACTTTAGTCTCATTCTGAAGTTTGTATTAGTTCGTCCCAAGTTAGTCTAAGTTCATCCCAAGTTAGTCTCTTTCTAAGGACGAACTTAGATAAACCTTAGAATGAGACTAACGAGACTAACGAGACTAACTTGGGACGAACAAAGACAAACTTTAGTCTCATACTAAGGTTTGTATAAGTTCGTCCCAAGTTAGTCTAAGTTCGTCCCAAGTTAGTCTCTTTCTAAGGACGAACTTAGATAAACCTTAGAATGAGACTAACGAGACTAACTTGGGACGAACAAAGACAAACTTTAGTCTCATTCTAAAGTTTGTAATAGTTCGTCCTAAGTTAGTCTAAGTTCATCCAAAGTTAGTCTCTTTCTAAGGACGAACTTAGATAAACCTTAGAATGAGACTAACGAGACTAACTTGGGACGAACAAAGACAAACTTTAGTCTCATACTAAGGTTTGTATAAGTTCGTCCCAAGTTAGTCTAAGTTCGTCCCAAGTTAGTCTCTTTCTGAGGATGAACTTAGTTAAACCTTAGAATGAGACTAACGAGACTAACTTGGGACGAACAAAGACAAACTTTAGTCTCATACTAAGGTTTGTATAAGTTCGTCCCAAGTTAGTCTAACTTCGTCCCAAGTTAGTCTCTTTCTGAGGATGAACTTAGATAATCCTTAGAATGAGACTAACAAGACTAACTTGGGACGAACTTAGATAAACTTTAGTCTCATTCAAAAGTTTGTATATGTTCGTCCCAAGTCAGTCTAAGTTCGTCCCAAGTTTGCCTCTTTCTAAGGACGAACTTAGATAAACCTTAGAATGAGACTAACGAGACTAACTTGGGACGAACAAAGATAAACTTTAGTCTCATTCAAAAAATTGTATATGTTCGTCCCAAGTTAGTCTAAGTTCGTCCCAAGTTAGTCTCTTTATAAGGACAAACTTAGATAAACCTTAGAATGAGACTAACGAGACGAACTAGGGATGAACAAAGACAAACTTTCGTCTCATTCTAAGGTATGTAAGTTCGTCCCAAGTTAGTCTCTTTCTAAGGACGAACTTAGACAAACCTTAGAATGAGACTACCGAGACTAACTCAGGACGAACAAAGACAAACTTTAGTCTCATTCTAAGGTTTGTATAAGTTCATCCCAAGTTAGTCTAAGTTCGTCCCAAGTTAGTCTCTTTCTAAGGACGAACTTAGATAAACCTTAGAATGAGACTAACGAGACTAACTTGGGACGAACAAAGACAAATTTTATTCTCATTCAAAAGTTTGTATAAGTTCGTCCCAAGTTAGTCTAAGTTCGTCCCAAGTTAGTCTCTTTCTAAGGAAGAACTTAGATAAACCTTAGAATGAGACTAACGAGACTAACGAGACTAACTTGGGACAAACTTAGATAAACTTTAGTCTCATTCTAAAGTTTGTATAAGTTCGTCCCAAGTTAGCCTCTTTCTAAGGACGAACTTAGATAAACCTTAGAATGAGAGTAACGAGACTAACTTGGGACGAACTTAGATAAACTTTAGTCTCATTCTAAAGTTTATATAAGTTCGTCCCAAGTTAGTCTAAGTTCGTCGCAACTTAGTCTCTTTCTAAGGAGGAACTTAGATAAACCTTAGAATGAGACTAACGAGACTAACTTGGGATGAACAAAGACAAACTTTTGTCTAATTCTAAGGTTTGTATAAGTTCGTCCCAAGTTAGTCTCTTTCTAAGGACGAACTTAGATAAACCATAGAATGAGACTAACGAGATTAACTTGGGACGAACAAAGACAAACTTTAGTCTCATACTAAGGTTTGTATAAGTTCGTCCCAAGTTAGTCTAAGTTAGTCTAAGTTCGTCCCAAGTTAGTCTCTTTCTGAGGATAAACTTAGATAAACCTTAGAATGAGACTAACGAGACTAACTTGGGACGAACTTACATAAACTTTAGTCTCATTCTAAAGTTTGTATAAGTTCGTCCCAAGTTAGTCTAAGTTCGTCGCAAGTTAGTCTTTTTCTAAGGACGAACTTAGATAAACATTAGAATGAGACTAACGAGACTAACTTGAGACGAACAAAGACAAATTTTAGTCTCATTCTGAGGTTTGTATAAGTTCGTCCCAAGTTGGTCTAAGTTCGTCCCAAGTTAGTCTCTTTCTAAGGACGAACTTAGATAAACCTTAGAATGAGACTAACGAGACTAACTTGGGACGAACTTAGATAAACTTTAGTCTCATTCTAAAGTTTATATAAGTTCGTCCCAAGTTAGTCTAAGTTCATCGCAAGTTAGTCTCTTTCTAAGGATGAACTTAGATAAACCTTAGAATGAGACTAACGAGACTAACTTGGGACGAACAAAGACAAATTTTAGTCTCATTCTAAAGTTTGTATTTGTTCGTCCCAAGTTAGTCTAAGTTCATCCCAAGGTAGTCTCTTTCTAAGGACGAACTTAGACAAACCTTAGAATGAGACTAACGAGACTAACTTGGGACGAACAAAGACAAACTTTAGTCTCATACTAAGGTTTGTATAAGTTCGTCCCAAGTTAGTCTAAGTTCGTCCCAAGTTAGTCTCTTTCTGAGGATGAACTTAGATAAACCTTAGAATGAGACTAACGAGACTAACTTGGGACGAACTTAGATAAACTTAAGTCTCATTTTAAAGTTTGTATAAGTTCGTCCCAAGTTAGTCTAAGTTCGTCGCAAGTTAGTCTTTTTCTAAGGACGAACTTAGATAAACCTTAGAATGAGACTAACGAGACTAACTTGCGACGAACAAAGACAAACTTTAGTCTCATTCTAAGGTTTGTATAAGTTCGTCCCAAGTTAGTCTAAGTTCGTCCCAAGTTATTCTCTTTCTAAGGACGAACTTAGACAAACCTTAGAATGAGACTAACGAGACTAACTTGGGATGAACAAAGACAAACTTTTGTCTAATTCTAAGGTTTGTATAAGTTCGTCCCAAGTTAGTCTAAGTTCGTCGCAAGTTAGTCTCTTCTAAGGACGAACTTAGATAAACCTTAGAATGAGACTAACGAGACTAACTTGGGACGAACAAAGACAAACTTTAGTCTCATTCTAAGTTTTGTATAAGTTCGTCCCACGTTAGTCTAAGTTCGTCCCAAGTTAGTCTCTTTCTAAGGACGAGTTTAAATAAACCTTAGAATGAGACTAACGAGACTAACTTGGGACGAACATAGATAAACTTTAGTCTCATTCTAAAGTTTGTATCAGTTCGTCCCAAGTTAGTCTCTTTCTAAGGACGAACTTAGATAAACCTTAGAATGAGACTAACGAGACTAACTTGGGATGAACTTAGATAAACTTTAGTCTCATTCTAAAGTTTGTATAAGTTCGTCCTAAGTTAGTCTCTTTCTAAGGACGAACTTAGATAAACCTTAGAATGAGACTAACGAGACTAACTTGGTACGAACAAACAAACTTTAGTCTCATTCTAAGGTTTGTATAAGTTCGTCCCAAGTTAGTCTCTTTCTGAGGACGAACTTAGATAAACCTTAGAATGAGAATAACGAGACTAACTTGGGACGAACAAAGACAAACTTTAGTCTCATTCTAAAGTTTGTATTAGTTCGTCCCAAGTTAGTCTAAGTTCATCCCAAGTTAGTCTTTTTCTAAGGACAAACTTTGATAAACCTTATAATGAGACTAACGAGACTAACTTGGGACGAACAAAGACAAACTTTAGTCTCATACTAAGGTTTGTATAAGTTCGTCCCAAGTTAGTCTAAGTTCGTCCCAAGTTAGTCTCTTTCTGAGGATGAACTTAGATAACCCTTAGAATGAGACTAACGAGACTAACTTGGGACGAACTTACATAAACTTTAGTCTCATACTAAAGTTTGTATAAGTTCGTCCCAAGTTAGTCTAAGTTCGTCGCAAGTTAGTCTTTTTCTAAGGACAAACTTAGATAAACCTTAGAATGAGACTAACGAGACTAACTTGGGACGAACAAAGACAAATTTTAGTCTCATTCTAAGGTTTGTATAAGTTCATCCCAAGTTAGTCTAAGTTCGTCGCAAGTTAGTCTCTTTCTAAGGACGAACTTAGATAAACCTTAGAATGAGACTAACGAGACTAACTTGGGACGAACAAAGACAAATTTTAGTCTCATTCTAAGGTTTGTATAAGTTCGTCCCAAGTTAGTCTAAGTTTGTCCCAAGTTAGTCTCTTTCTAAGGACGAACTTAGATAAACCTTAGAGTGAGACTAACGAGACTAACTTGGGACGCACTTAGATAAACTTTAGTCTCATTCTAAAGTTTGTATAAGTTCGTCCCAAGTTAGTCTAAGTTGGTCCCAAGTTAGCCTCTTTCTAAGGACGAACTTAGATAAACCTTAGAATGAGATTAACGAGACTAAATTGGGACGAACTTAGATAAACTTTAGTCTCCTTCTAAAGTTTGTATGAGTTCGTCCCAAGTTAGTCTAAGTTTGTCCCAAGTTAGTCTCTTTCTAAGGACGAACTTAGATAAACCTTAGAATGAGACTAACGAGACTAACTTGGGACGCACTTAGATAAACTTTAGTCTCATTCTAAAGTTTGTATAAGTTCGTCCCAAGTTAGTCTAAGTTGGTCCCAAGTTAGCCTCTTTCTAAGGACGAACTTAGATAAACCTTAGAATGAGATTAACGAGACTAAATTGGGACGAACTTAGATAAACTTTAGTCTCCTTCTAAAGTTTGTATGAGTTCGTCCCAAGTTAGTCTAAGTTCGTCGCAAGTTAGTCTCTTTCTAAGGACGAACTTAAATAAACCTTAGAATGAGACTAACGAGACTAACTTGGGACGAACAAAGACCAACTTTAGTCTCATTCTAAAGTTTGTATTAGTTCGTCCCAAGTTAGTCTAAGTTCATCCCAAGTTAGTCTCTTTCTAAGGACGAACTTAGATAAACCTTAGAATGAGACAAACGAGACTAACTTGGGACGAACTTAGATAAACTTTAGTCTCATTCTAAAGTTTGTATAAGTTTGTCCCAAGTTAGTCTCTTTCTAAGGACGAACTTAGATAAACCTTAGAATGAGACTAACGAGACTAACTTGGTACGAACAAAAACAAACTTTAGTCTTACTCTAAGGTTTGTATAAGTTCGTCCCAAGTTAGTCTAAGTTCGTCCCAAGTTAGTCTCTTTCTAAGGACGAACTTAGATAAACCGTAGAATGAGACTAACGAGACTAATTTGGGACGAACAAAGACAAATTTAAGTCTCATTCTAAGGTTTGTATAAGTTCGTCCCAAGTTAGTCTAAGTTCGTCCCAAGTTAGTCTCTTTCTAAGGACGAACTTAGATAAACCTTAGCATGAGACTAACGAGACTAACTTGGGACGAACTTAGATAAACTTTAGTCTCATTCTAAAGTTTGTATAAGTTCGTCCCAAGTTAGTCTAAGTTCGTCCCAAGTTAGTCTCTTTCTGAGGATGAACTTAGATAAACCTTAGAATGAGACTAACGAGACTAACTTGGGACGAACAAAGACAAACTTTAGTCTCATACTAAGGTTTGTATAAGTTCGTCCCAAGTTAGTCTAACTTCGTCCCATGTTAGTCTCTTCTAAGGACGAACTTAGATAAACCTTAGAATGAGAGTAACGAGACTAACTTGTGACGAACAAAGTCAAACTTTAGTCTCATTATAAGGTTTGTATAAGTTCGTCCCAAGTTAGTCTAAGTTCGTCAAAAGTTAGTCTCTTTCTAAGGACGAACTTAGATAAACCTTAGAATGAGACTAACGAGACTAACTTGGGATGAACAAAGACAAACTTTAGTCTCATTCTAAGGTTTGTATAACTTCGTCCCGAGTTAGTCTAAGTTCGTCCCAAGATAGTCTCTTTCTAAGGACGAACTTAGATAAACCTTAGAATGAGACTAACGAGACTAACTTGGGACGAACAAAGACAAACTTTAGTCTCATACTAAGGTTTGTATAAGTTCGTCCCAAGTTAGTCTAAGTTCGTCCCAAGTTAGTCTCTTTCTGAGGATGAACTTAGATAAACCTTAGAATGAGACTAACGAGACTAACTTGGGACGAACTTAGATAAACTTAAGTCTCATTTTAAAGTTTGTATAAGTTCGTCCCAAGTTAGTCTAAGTTCGTCGCAAGTTAGTCTTTTTCTAAGGACGAACTTAGATAAACCTTAGAATGAGACTAACGAGACTAACTTGGGACGAACAAAGACAAACTTTAGTCTCATTCTAAGGTTTGTATAAGTTCGTCCCAAGTTAGTCTAAGTTCGTCCCAAGTTAGTCTCTTTCTAAGGACGAACTTAGACAAACCTTAGAATGAGACTAACGAGACTAACTTGGGATGAACAAAGACAAACTTTTGTCTAATTCTAAGGTTTGTATAAGTTCGTCCCAAGTTAGTCCAAGTTCGTCGCAAGTTAGTCTCTTCTAAGGACGAACTTAGATAAACCTTAGAATGAGACTAACGAGACTAACTTGGGACGAACAAAGACAAACTTTAGTCTCATACTAAGGTTTGTATAAGTTCGTCCCAAGTTAGTCTAAGTTCATCCCAAGTTAGTCTTTTTCTAAGGACGAACTTTGATAAACCTTATAATGAGACTAACGAGACTAACTTGGGACGAACAAAGACAAACTTTAGTCTCATACTAAGGTTTGTATAAGTTCGTCCCAAGTTAGTCTAAGTTCGTCCCAAGTTAGTCTCTTTCTGAGGATGAACTTAGATAAACCTTAGAATGAGACTAACGAGACTAACTTGGGACGAACTTACATAAACTTTAGTCTCATACTAAAGTTTGTATAAGTTCGTCCCAAGTTAGTCTAAGTTCGTCGCAAGTTAGTCTTTTTCTAAGGAAGAACTTAGATAAACCTTAGAATGAGACTAACGAGACTAACTTGGGACGAACAAAGACAAATTTTAGTCTCATTCTAAGGTTTGTATAAGTTCATCCCAAGTTAGTCCAAGTTCGTCCCAAGTTAGTCTCTTTCTAAGGACGAACTTAGATAAACTTAGAATGAGACTAACGAGACTAACTTGGGACGAACAAAGACAAATTTTAGTCTCATTCTAAGGTTTGTATAAGTTCGTCCCAAGTTAGTCTAAGTTCGTCCCAAGTTTGTCTCTTTCTAAGGACGAACTTAGATAAACCTTAGAATGAGACTAACGAGACCAACTTTGGACGAACTTAGACAAACTTTAGTCTCATTCTAAAGTTTGTATAAGTTCGTCCCAAGTTAGTCTAAGTTCGTCCCAAGTTAGTCTCTTTCTGAGGATGAACTTAGATAAACCTTAGAATGAGAGTAACGAGACTAACTTGTGACGAACAAAGTCAAACTTTAGTCTCATTATAAGGTTTGTATAAGTTCGTCCCAAGTTAGTCTAAGTTCGTCGCAAGTTAGTCTTTTTCTAAGGACAAACTTAGATAAACCTTAGAATGAGACTAACGAGACTAACTTGGGACGAACAAAGACAAACTTTAGTCTCATTCTAAGGTTTGTATAAGTTTGTCCCAAGTTAGTCTAAGTTCGTCCCAAGTTAGTCTCTTTCTAAGGACGAACTTAGATAAACCTTAGAATGAGACTAACGAGACTAACTTGGGATGAACAAAGACAAACTTTTGTCTAATTCTAAGGTCTGTATAACTTCGTCCCAAGTTAGTCTAAGTTCGTCCCAAGTTAGTCTCTTCTAAGGACGAACTTAGATAAACCTTAGAATGAGACTAACGAGACTAACTTGGGACGAAGAAAGACAAACTTTAGTCTCATTCTAAGGTTTGTATAAGTTCGTCCCACGTTAGTCTAAGTTCCTCTCAAGTTAGTCTCTTTCTAAGGACGAACTTAGATAAACCTTAGAATGAGACTAACGAGACCAACTTTGGACGAACTTAGATAAACTTTAGTCTCATTCTAAAGTTTGTATAAGTTCGTCCCAAGTTAATCTCTTTCTAAGGACGAACTTAGATAAACCTTAGAATGAGACTAACGAGACTAACTTGGGATGAACTTAGAAAAACTTTAGTCTCATTCTAAAGTTTGTATAAGTTCGTCCCAAGTTAGTCTTTTTCTAAGGACGAGCTTAGATAAACCTTAGAATGAGACTAACGAGACTAACTTGGGACGAACAAAGACAAATTTTAGTCTCATTCTAAGGTTTGTATAAGTTCGTCCCAAGTTAGTCTCTTTCTAAGGACGAACTTAGATAAACCTTAGAATGAGACTAACGAGACAAACTTGGGACGAACAAAGACAAATTTTAGTCTCATTCTAAGGTTTTTATAAGTTCGTCCCAAGTTAGTCTAAGTTCGTCCCAAGTTTGTCTCTTTCTAAGGACGAACTTAGATAAACCTTAGAATGAGACTAACGAGACCAACTTTGGACGAACTTAGACAAACTTTAGTCTCATTCTAAAGTTTGTATAAGTTCGTCCCAAGTTAGTCTAAGTTCGTCCCAAGTTAGCCTCTTTCTAAGGACGAACTTAGATAAACCGTAGAATGAGACTAACGATACTAAATTGGGACGAACAAAGACAAACTTTAGTCTCATTCTAAAGTTTGTATTAGTTCGTCCCAAGTTAGTCTAAGTTCATCCCAAGTTAGTCTCTTTCTAAGGACGAACTTAGATAAACCTTAGAATGAGACTAACGAGACTAACTTGGGACGAACAAAGACAAACTTTAGTCTCATACTAAGGTTTGTATAAGTTCGTCCCAAGTTAGTCTCTTTCTGAGGATGAACTTAGATAAACCTTAGAATGAGACTAACGAGACTAACTTGGGACGAACTTACATAAACTTTAGTCTCATACTAAAGTTTGTATAAGTTCGTCCCAAGTTAGTCTAAGTTCGTCGCAAGTTAGTCTTTTTCTAAGGACGAACTTAGATAAACCTTAGAATGAGACTAACGAGACTAACTTGGGACGAACAAAGACAAATTTTAGTCTCATTCTAAGGTTTGTATAAGTTCGTCCCAAGTTAGTCTCTTTCTAAGGACGAACTTAGATAAACTTTAGAATGAGACTAACGAGACTAACTTGGGACGAACAAAGACAAATTTTAGTCTCATTCTAAGGTTTGTATAAGTTCGTCCCAAGTTAGTCTAAGTTTGTCCCAAGTTAGTCTCTTTCTAAGGACGAACTTAGATAAACCTTAGAATGAGACTAACGAGACTAACTTGGGCCGAACTTAGATAAACTTTTGTCTCATTCTAAAGTTTGTATAAGTTCGTCCCAAGTTAGTCTAAGTTCGTCCGAAGTTAGCCTCTTTCTAAGGACGAACTTAGATAAACCTTAGAATGAGACTAACGAGACTAAATTTGGACGAACTTAGATAAACTTTAGTCTCCTTCTAAAGTTTGTATAAGTTCGTCCCAAGTTAGTCTAAGTTCGTCGCAAG
The DNA here is from genome assembly GCA_033675215.1 of Rhodiola kirilowii. Classification (NCBI taxonomy): domain Eukaryota; kingdom Viridiplantae; phylum Streptophyta; class Magnoliopsida; order Saxifragales; family Crassulaceae; genus Rhodiola; species Rhodiola kirilowii. Next base: position 32,809,243 of record CM066196.1, on the reverse strand, counting down.
TTAGTCTCTTTCTAAGGACGAACTTAAATAAACCTTAGAATGAGACTAACGAGACTAACTTGGGACGAACAAAGACAAACTTTAGTCTCATTCTAAAGTTTGTATTAGTTCGTCCCAAGTTAGTCTAAGTTCATCCCAAGTTAGTCTCTTTCTAAGGATGAACTTAGATAAACCTTAGAATGAGACTAACGAGACTAACTTGGGACGAACAAAGACAAACTTTAGTCTCATTCTAAGGTTTGTATAAGTTCGTCCCAAGTTAGTCTAAGTTCGTCCCAAGTTAGACTCTTTCTGAGGATGAACTTAGATAAACCTTAGAATGAGACTAACGAGACTAACTTGGGACGAACTTAGATAAACTTTACTCTCATTCTAAAGTTTGTATAATTTCGTCCCAAGTTAGTCTAAGTTCGTCGCAAGTTAGTCTTTTTCTAAGGACGAACTTAGATAAACCTTAGAATGAGACTAACGAGACTAACTTGGCACGAACAAAGACAAACTCTAGTCTCATTCTAAAGTTTGTATAAGTTCATCCCAACTTAGTCTAAGTTCGTCACAAGTTAGTCTCTTTCTAAGGACGAACTTAGATAAACCTTAGATTGAGACTAACGAGACTAACTTGGGATGAACAAAGACAAACTTTTGTCTAATTCTAAGGTTTGTATAAGTTCGTCCCAAGTTAGTCTAAGTTCGTCGCATGTTAGTCTCTTCTAAGGACGAACTTAGATAAACCTTAGAATGAGACTAACGAGACTAACGTGGGACGAACTTAGATAAACTTTAGTCTCATTCTAAAGTTTGTATATGTTCGTCCCAAGTTAGTTTCTTTCTAAGGACGAACTTAGATAAACCTTAGAATGAGACTAACGAGACTAACTTGGGATGAACTTAGATAAACTTTAGTCTCATTCTAAAGTTTGTATAAGTTTGTCCCAAGTTAGTCTCTTTCTAAGGACGAACTTAGATAAACCTTAGAATGAGACTAACGAGACTAACTTGGTACGAACAAAAACAAACTTTAGTCTTACTCTAAGGTTTGTCTAAGTTCGTCCCAAGTTAGTCTAAGTTCGTCCCAAGTTAGTCTCTTTCTAAGGACGAACTTAGATAAACCTTAGAATGAGACTAACGAGACTAACTTGGACGAACTTAGATAAACTTTAGTCTCCTTCTAAAGTTTGTATGAGTTCGTCCCAAGTTAGTCTAAGTTCGTCGCAAGTTAGTCTCTTTCTAAGGACGAACTTAGATAAACCTTAGAATGAGACTAACGAGACTAACTTGGACGAACAAAGACAAATTTTAGTCTCATTCTAAGGTTTGTATAAGTTCGTCCCAAGTTAGTCTAAGTTCGTCCCAAGTTAGTCTCTTTCTAAGGACGAACTTAGATAAACCTTAGAATGAGACTAACGAGACTAACTTGGGACGAACTTAGATAAACTTTAGTCTCATTCTAATGTTTGTATAAGTTCGTCCCATGTTAGTCTAAGTTCGTCGCAAGTTAGTCTTTTTCTAAGGAAGAACTTAGATAAACCTTAGAATGAGACTAACGAGACTAACTTGGGACGAACACAGACAAACTTTTGTCTCTTTCTAAGGTTTGTATAAGTTCGTCCCAACTTAGTCTAAGTTCGTCCCAAGTTAGTCTCTTTCTAAGGACGAACTTAGATAAACCTTAGAATGAGAAGAACGAGACTAACTTGGGATGAACAAAGACAAACTTTTGTCAAATTCTAAGGTTTGTATAAGTTCGTCCCAAGTTAGTCTAAGTTCGTCCCAAGTTAGTCTCTTCTAAGGACGAACATAGATAAACCTTAGAATGAGAGTAACGAGACTAACTTGTGACGAACAAAGTCAAACTTTAGTCTCATTATAAGGTTTGTATAAGTTCGTCCCACGTTAGTCTAAGTTCGTCCCAAGTTAGTCTCTTTCTAAGGACGAACTTAGATAAACCTTAGAATAAGACTAACGAGACTAACTTGGGACTAACTTGGGACGAACTTAGATAAACTTTAGTCTCATTCTAAAGTTTGTATAAAATCGTCCCAAGTTAGTCTCTTTCTAAGGACGAACTTAGATAAACCTTAGAATGAGACTAACGAGACTAACTTGGGACGAACAAAGACAAATTTTAGTCTCATTCTAAGGTTTGTATAAGTTCGTCCGAAGTTAGTCTAAGTTCGTCCCAAGTTAGTCTCTTTCTAAGGACGAACTTAGATAAACCTTAGAATGAGACTAACGAGACTAACTTTGGACGAACTTAGATAAACTTTAGTCTCATTCTAAAGTTTGTATAAGTTTGTCCCAAGCTAGTCTAAGTTCGTCCCAAGTTAGCCTCTTTCTAAGGACGAACTTAGATAAACCATAGAATGAGACTAACGAGACTAAATTGGGACAAACTTAGATAAACTTTAGTCTCATTCTAAAGTTTGTATAAGTTTGTCCCAAGTTAGTCTAAGTTCGTCGCAACTTAGTCTCTTTTTAAGGACGAACTTAGATAAACTTTAGAATGAGACTAACGAGACTAACTTGGGACGAACAAAGACAAACTTTAGTCTCATTCTAAAGTTTGTATTAGTTCGTCCCAAGTTAGTCTAAGTTCATCCCAAGTTAGTCTCTTTCTAAGGACGAACTTAGATAAACCTTTGAATGAGACTAACGAGACTAACTTGGGACGAACTTAGATAAACTTTAGTCTCATTCTAAAGTTTGTATAAGTTCGTCCCAAGTTAGTCTCTTTCTAAGGACGAACTTAGATAAACCTTAGAATGAGACTAATGAGACTAACTTGGTATGAACAAAAACAAACTTTAGTCTCATTCTAATGTTTGTATAAGTTCGTCCCAAGTTAGTCTCTTTCTAAGGACGAACTTAGATAAACCATAGAATGAGACTAACGAGACTAACTTGGGACGAACAAAGACAAATTTTAGTCTCATTCTAAGGTTTGTATAAGTTCGTCCCAAGTTAGTCTAAGTTCGTCCCAAGTTAGTCTCTTTCTAAGGACGAATTTGGATAAACCTTAGAATGAGACTAACGAGACTAACTTGGGACGAACTTAGATAAACTTTAGTCTCATTCTAAAGTTTGTATAAGTTCGTCCCAAGCTAGTCTAAGTTCGTCCCAAGTTAGCCTCTTTCTAAGGACGAACTTAGATAAACCTTAGAATGAGACTAACGAGACTAACTTGGGACGAACTTAGATAAACTTTAGTCTCATTCTAAAGTTTGTATAAGTTCGTCCCAAGTTAGTCTATGTTCGTCGCAAGTTAGTCTCTTTCTAAGGACGAACTTAGATAAACCTTAGAATGAGACTAACGAGACTAACTTGGGACGAACAAAGACAAACTTTAGTCTCATTCTAAAGTTTGTATTAGTTCGTCCCAAGTTAGTCTAAGTTCGTCCCAAGTTAGTCTCTTTCTAAGGACGAACTTAGATAAACCTTAGAATGAGACTAACGAGACTAACTTGGGACGAACAAAGACAAACATTAGTCTCATACTAAGGTTTGTATAAGTTCGTCCCAAGTTAGTCTAAGTTCTTCCCAAGTTAGTCTCTTTCCGAGGATAAACTTAGATAAACTTTAGAATGAGACTAACGAGACTAACTTGGGACGAACTTAGATAAACTTTAGTCTCATTCTAAAGTTTGTATAAGTTCGTCCCAAGTTAGTCTAAGTTCGTCGCAAGTTAGTCTTTTTCTAAGGACGAACTTAGATAAACCTTAAAATGAGACTAACGAGACTAACTTGGGACGAACAAAGATAAACTTTAGTCTCATTCTAAGGTTTGTATAAGTTCGTCCCAAGCTAGTCTAAGTTCGTCGCAAGTTAGTCTCCTCTAAGGACGAACTTAGATAAACCTTAGAATGAGACTAACGAGACTAACTTGGGACGAACAAAGACAAACTTTAGTCTCATTCTAAGGTTTGTATATGTTCGTCCCACGTTAGTCTAAGTTCGTCCTAAGTTAGTCTCTTTCTAAGGACGAACTTAGACAAACCTTAGAATGAGACTAACGAGACTAACCTGGGACGAACAAAGACAAATTTTAGTCTCATTCAAAGGTTTGTATAAGTTGGTCCCAAGTTAGTCTAAGTTCGTCCCAAGTTAGTCTCTTTCTAAGGACGAACTTAGACAAACATTAGTCTCATACTAAGGTTTGTATAAGTTCGTCCCAAGTTAGTCTAAGTTCATCCAAAGTTAGTCTCTTTCTAAAGACGAACTTAGATAAATCTTAGAATGAGACTAACGAGACAAACATGGGACGAACTTAGATAAAGTTTAGTCTCATTCTAAAGTTTGTATAAGTGTGTCCCAAGTTAGTCTTTTTCTAAGGACGAACTTAGATAAACCTTAGAATGAAACTAACGAGACTAACTTGGGATGAACAAAGACAAACTTTTGTCTAATTCTAAGGTTTGTATAAGTTCGTCCCAAGTTAGTCTAAGTTCGTCCCAAGTTAGTCTCTTTCTAAGGATGAACTTAGATAAACCTTAGAATGAGACTAACGAGACTAACTTGGGACGAACAAAGACAAACTTTAGTTTCATTCTAAGGTTTGTATAAGTTCGTCCCAAGTTAGTTTAAGTTCGTCCCAAGTTAGTCTCTTTCTAAGGACGAACTTACACAAACCTTAGAATGAGACTAACGAGACTAACTTGGGACGAACAAAGACAAACTTTAGTCTCATTCTAAGGTTTGTATAAGTTCGTCCCAACTTAGTCTCTTTCAAGGACGAACTTAGATAAACCTTAGAATGAGACTAACGAGACTAACTTGGGACGAACAAAGACAAACTTTAGTCTCATTCTAAGGTTTGTATAAGTTTGTCCCAAGTTAGTCTCTTTCTAAGGACGAACTTAGATAAACCTTAGAATGAGACTAACGAGACTAACTTGGGACGAACAAAGACAAACTTTAGTCTCATTCTAACGTTTGTATATGTTCGTCCCAAGTTAGTCTAAGTTCGTCCCAAGTTAGTCTCTTTCTAAGGACGAACTTAGATAAACCTTAGAATGAGAGTAACGAGACTAACTTGTGACGAACAAAGTCAAACTTTAGTCTCATTATAAGGTTTGTATAAGTTCGTCCCACGTTAGTCTAAGTTCGTCCCAAGTTAGTCTCTTTCTAAGGACGAACTTAGATAAACCTTAGAATGAGACTAACGAGACTAACTTGGGACTAACTTGGGACGAACTTAGATAAACTTTAGTCTCATTCTAAAGTTTGTATAAAATCGTCCCAAGTTAGTCTCTTTCTAAGGACGAACTTAGATAAACCTTAGAATGAGACTAACGAGACTAACTTGGGACGAACAAAGACAAATTTTAGTCTCATTCTAAGGTTTGTATAAGTTCATCCCAAGTTAGTTTAAGTTCGTCCCAAGTTAGTCTCTTTCTAAGGACGAACTTAGATAAACCTTAGAATGGGACTAACGAGACTAACTTTGGACGAACTTAGATAAACTTTAGTCTCATTCTAAAGTTTGTATAAGTTCGTCCCAAGCTAGTCTAAGTTCGTCCCAAGTTAGCCTCTGTCTAAGGACGAACTTAGATAAACCGTAGAATGAGACTAACGAGACTAAATTGGGACAAACTTAGATAAACTTTAGTCTCATTCTAAAGTTTGTATAAGTTCGTCCCAAGTTAGTCTAAGTTCGTCGCAACTTAGTCTCTTTTTAAGGACGAACTTAGATAAACCTTAGAATGAGACTAACGAGACTAACTTGGGACGAACAAAGACAAACTTTAGTCTCATTCTAAGGTTTGTATAAGTTCGTCCCAAGTTAGTCTAAGTTCGTCCCAAGTTATTCTCTTTCTAAGGACGAACTTAGATAAACCTTAGAATGAGACGAACGAGACTAACTTGGGATGAACAAAGACAAACTTTTGTCAAATTCTAAGGTTTGTATAAGTTCGTCCGAAGTTAGTCTAAGTTCGTCCCAAGTTAGTCTCTTCTAAGGACGAACTTAGATAAACCTTAGAATGAGAGTAACGAGACTAACTTGTGACGAACAAAGTCAAACTTTAGTCTCATTATAAGGTTTGTATAAGTTCGTCCCACGTTAGTCTAAGTTCGTCCCAAGTTAGTCTCTTTCTAAAGACGAACTTAGATAAACCTTAGAATGAGACTAACGAGACTAACTTGGGACTAACTTGGGACGAACTTAGATAAACTTTAGTCTCATTCTAAAGTTTGTATAAAATCGTCCCAAGTTAGTCTCTTTCTAAGGACGAACTTAGATAAACCTTAGAATGAGACTAACGAGACTAACTTGGGACGAACAAAGACAAACTTTAGTCTCATTCTAAGGTTCGTATAAGTTCGTCCCAAGTTCGTCTAAGGTCATCCAAGTTAGTCTCTTTCTACGGACGAACTTAGATAAACCTTAGAATGAGACTAACGAGACTAACTTGGGACGAACAAAGACAAACTTTATTCTCATTCTATGGTTTGTATAAGTTCGTCCCAAGTTAGTCTAAGTTCGTCCCAAGTTTTCTCTTTCTAAGGATGAACTAAGATAAACCTTACAATGAGACTAACGAGACTAACTTGGGACGAACAAAGACAAACTTTAGGCTCATTCTCAGGTTTGTATAAGTTCGTCCCAAGTTAGTCTAAGTTCATCCCTAGTTAGTCTCTTTCTAATGACAAACTTAGATAAACCTTATAATGAGACTAACGAGACTAACTTGGGACGAACTTAGATAAAGTTTAGTCTCATTCTAAAGTTTGTATAACTTTGTCCCAAGTTAGTCTTTTTCTAAGGACGAACTTAGATAAACCTTAGAATGAGACTAAGGAGACTAACTTGGGATGAACAAAGACAAACTTTTGTCTAATTCTAAGGTTTGTATAAGTTCGTCCCAAGTTAGTCTAAGTTCGTCCCAAGTTAGTCTCTTTCTAAGGATGAACTTAGATAAACCTTAGAATGAGACTAACGAGACTAACTTGGGACGAACAAAGACAAACTTTAGTCTCCTTCTAAGGTTTGTATAAGTTCGTCCCAAGTTAGTTTAAGTTCGTCCCAAGTTAATCTCTTTCTAAGGACGAACTTATACAAACCTTAGAATGAGACTAACGAAACTAACTTGGGACGAACAAAGACAAACTTTAGTCTCATTCTAAGGTTTGTATAAGTTCGTCCCAAGTTAGTCTCTTTCAAGGACGAACTTAGATAAACCTTAGAATGAGACTAACGAGACTAACTTGGGACGAACAAAGACAAACTTTAGTCTCATTATAAGGTTTGTATAAGTTCGTCCCACGTTAGTCTAAGTTCGTCCCAAGTTAGTCTCTTCTAAGGACGAACTTAGATAAACCTTAGAATGAGACTAACGAGACTAACTTGGGACGAACAAAGACAAACTTTAGTCTCATTCTAAGGTTCGTATAAGTTCGTCCCAAGTTCGTCTAAGGTCATCCAAGTTAGTCTCTTTCTACGGACGAACTTAGATAAACCTTAGAATGAGACTAACGAGACTAACTTGGGACGAACAAAGACAAACTTTATTCTCATTCTATGGTTTGTATAAGTTCGTCCCAAGTTAGTCTAAGTTCGTCCCAAGTTTTCTCTTTCTAAGGATGAACTAAGATAAACCTTACAATGAGACTAACGAGACTAACTTGGGACGAACAAAGACAAACTTTAGGCTCATTCTCAGGTTTGTATAAGTTCATCCCAAGTTAGTCTAAGTTCATCCCTAGTTAGTCTCTTTCTAATGACGAACTTAGATAAACCTTATAATGAGACTAAAGAGACTAACTTGGGACGAACTTAGATAAAGTTTAGTCTCATTCTAAAGTTTGTATAACTTTGTCCCAAGTTAGTCTTTTTCTAAGGACGAACTTAGATAAACCTTAGAATGAGACTAAGGAGACTAACTTGGGATGAACAAAGACAAACTTTTGTCTAATTCTAAGGTTTGTATAAGTTCGTCCCAAGTTAGTCTAAGTTCGTCCCAAGTTAGTCTCTATCTAAGGATGAACTTAGATAAACCTTAGAATGAGACTAACGAGACTAACTTGGGACGAACAAAGACAAACTTTAGTCTCCTTCTAAGGTTTGTATAAGTTCGTCCCAAGTTAGTTTAAGTTCGTCCCAAGTTAGTCTCTTTCTAAGGACGAACTTATACAAACCTTAGAATGAGACTAACGAAACTAACTTGGGACGAACAAAGACAAACTTTAGTCTCATTCTAAGGTTTGTATAAGTTCGTCCCAAGTTAGTCTCTTTCAAGGACGAACTTAGATAAACCTTAGAATGAGACTAACGAGACTAACTTGGGACGAACAAAGACAAACTTCATTCTCATTCTATGGTTTGTATAAGTTCGTCCCAAGTTAGTCTAAGTTCATCCCAAGTTTTCTCTTTCTAAGGATGAACTTAGATAAACCTTAGAATGAGACTAACGAGACTAACTTGGGACGAACAAAGACAAACTTTAGGCTCATTCTAAGGTTTGTATAAGTTCGTCCCAAGTTAGTCTAAGTTCATCCCAAGTTAGTCTCTTTCTAAGGACGAACTTAGATAAACCTTATAATGAGACTAACGAGACTAACTTGGTACGAACAAAAACAAACTTTAGTCTCATTCTAAGGTTTGTATAAGTTCGTCCCAAGTTCGTCTAAGTTCGTCCCAAGTTAGTCTCTTTCTAAGGACGAACTTAGATAAACCTTAGAATGAGACTAACGAGACTAACTTGGGACGAACAAAGACAAACATTAGTCTAATTCTAAGGTTTGTATAAGTTCGTCCCAAGTTAGTCTAAGTTCATCTTAAGTTAGTCTCTTTCTAAGGACGAACTTAGATAAATCTTAGAATGAGACTAACGAGACTAACTTGGGACGAACTTAGAAAAAGTTTACTCTCATTCTAAAGTTTGTATAAGTTTGTCCCAAGTTATTCTTTTTCTAAGGACGAACTTAGATAAACCTTAGAATGAGACTAAGGAGACTAACTTGGGATGAACAAATACAAACTTTTGTCTAATTCTAAGGTTTGTATAAGTTCGTCCCAAGTTAGTCTCATTCTAAGGATGAACTTGGATAAACCTTATAATGAGACTAACGAGACTAACTTGGGACGAACAAAGACAAACTTTAGTCTCATTCTAAGGTTTGTATAAGTTCGTCCCAAGTTAGTTTAAGTTCGTCCCAAGTTAGTCTCTTTCTAAGGACGAACTTAGACAAACCTTAGAATGAGACTAACGAGACTAACTTGGGACAAACAAAGACAAACTTTAGTCTCATTCTAAGGTTTGTATAAGTTCGTCCCAAGTTAGACTCTTTCAAGGACGAACTTAGATAAACCTTAGAATGAGACTAACGAGACTAACTTGGGACGAACAAAGACAAACTTTATTCTCATTCTATGGTTTGTATAAGTTCGTCCCAAGTTAGTCTAAGTTCGTCCCAAGTTTTCTCTTTCTAAGGATGAACTTAGATAAACCTTAGAATGAGACTAACGAGACTAACTTGGGACGAACAAAGACAAACTTTAGGCTCATTCTAAGGTTTGTATAAGTTTGTCCCAAGTTAGTCTAAGTTCATCCCAAGTTAGTCTCTTTCTAAGGACGAACTTAGATAAACCTTAGAATGAGACTAACGAGACTAACTTGGTACGAACAAAAACAAACTTTAGTCTCATTCTAAGGTTTGTATAAGTTCGTTGATCGCGTGAAAATATAGTGTAAATATTCAATAAGAAATCGAATACTTATGCTAAGTCACGTTAAATCAAAACATTTGTAAAGACTCGGGAAACCCAAGGTCGTACCCAAAGGACAGGTGATTAAACTAATAGTGCTAACGATTAAACTAGAAATGTTTACATGCTTATAGCGTAAATATTCAAATAAGAATTCAAATACTTAAGCTAGTCACGGTGATCAAAACAATTTGTAATGACTCGGGAGAACCCAAGGTCGAACCCAAAGGATAGGTGATTAAACTATTAGTGCTAATGATTTACTTAGGAAGTCTAATGGATTGGGGGGAAATTTCCTCTAAAGAGGTTGATAGCCAAATTTTGACTATCCAAGAATGATTTTATCAACGAAAAGGGGAAACAATCAATTCAAAGATGACTAGGGATCTAATCCTCCACCTAAACAATTATTGTGACGGTAAACTAGGACACCATTGATGAAATCACATGCACGTGTTTAGAATTTAGCCATGTAACATTAATACTAGGTTCAACTCGCGCTACAACCCAATATCAAGAGGTTACACCTCGCATAACGCCTCACACTCGCGCTCTATTGGCATTATAGAACCTAATTATCTAGCCTCACACTCACGCTTTATTGACTAGACAATCAAATTCTTGTTAAGTTCAAGCCATTCTCATTAGGATTAAAGCATCGCCATGTAACACAAAAACCCTAATGCTTCTTCATTTAGGTCATTTGAAATCATGCCTTTCAACGCAAGTTACTTCAAACACGAAATCAAGCAAAGTTCCCATTGAGGCATTTTCACAAACACCTAATAGGCAACTCTAAACATTAAGTTCAAATGAAGAAGAAACATGTGCAAAACATTCATCAATAGCATCCATAAGGTTTATAATGTCACAAACATGTCTAGGGGATTCATAGATCCCCAATCAAGGTCACTACTCACTCATGGTGAGTTTACAAACAAAAACCATAATAGAAATGCAAACAAGCATGTAAAGAGGGTAGAGTTTAGAATCCAAAATCCAATGTGGGGATTCAATATCCCTAGATGATCCAATCCTTGGTGTTGATTGCTCCAAAATCCCAGCAAAAGTCCTCCAAGTCGTCCTCCCCAAAAGCTCCCCCAAAATCGGATCTCAAAATTACAATTTATAGCAAAAAGTAGGGTTTGGCACTGTAGCGGTCCAGTCGATCGACTGGCACAAAGAAGGATTCCAGTCGATCGACTGGGGAGAGTCAAATTGCATCAGCTCCTGTTTGTTGCCTGAGTCGATCGACTGGAGGAAGGAAGCCTCCCAGTCGATCGACTGGGGAAGAATTTCTGCACTCTTGGCTGGAGAACTTGCCAGTCGATCGACTGGCGTTGGGCTGATGGCCCAGTCGATCGACTGGAGGGAGAAATGATGCGCGGATAGCAGGATAGGATCTCAGTCGATCGACTGAGACAAGGAAGGCTCCCAGTCGATCGACTGGAAAGAGCTGATTTGCAGGCCCTCCTGAGGTTTCATCCAGTCGACCGACTGGAGGCAAAATCTGTCAACTTTTGCTCAAATCTTCGATTTTCCTCGAGTTTTCTTCTAATGGCATTTGACATTGAGATATCTCGATTTGTGCCTGAAACGCATGAAAAGAGGATCAAATGACATCAAATAGTAGTCGGAATCGAACTAGAGCTATAGTGAAGAGCGGGCATTAATGAGTCGAAAACTCGACTCATCATTCGTCCCAAGTTCGTCCCAAGTTAGTCTCTTTCTAAGGACGAACTTAGATAAATCTTAGAATGAGACTAACGAGACTAACTTGGGACTAACGAGACTAACTTGGGACGAACAAAGACAAACTTTAGTCTCATTCTAAGGTTTGTATAAGTTCGTCCCAAGTTAGTCTAAGTTCATCCAAAGTTAGTCTCTTTCTAAAGACGAACTTAGATAAATCTTAGAATGAGACTAACGAGACAAACATGGGACGAACTTAGATAAAGTTTAGTCTCATTCTAAAGTTTGTATAAGTGTGTCCCAATTTAGTCTTTTTCTAAGGACGAACTTAGATAAACCTTAGAATGAGACTAACGAGACTAACTTGGGATGAACAAAGACAAACTTTTGTCTAATTCTAAGGTTTGTATAAGTTCGTCCCAAGTTAGTCTAAGTTCGTCCCAAGTTAGTCTCTTTCTAAGGATGAACTTAGATAAACCTTAGAATGAGACTAACGAGACTAACTTGGGACGAACAAAGACAAACTTTAGTTTCATTCTAAGGTTTGTATAAGTTCGTCCCAAGTTAGTTTAAGTTCGTCCCAAGTTAGTCTCTTTCTAAGGACGAACTTACACAAACCTTAGAATGAGACTAACGAGACTAACTTGGGACGAACAAAGACAAACTTTAGTCTCATTCTAAGGTTTGTATAAGTTCGTCCCAACTTAGTCTCTTTCAAGGACGAACTTAGATAAACCTTAGAATGAGACTAACGAGACTAACTTGGGACGAACAAAGACAAACTTTAGTCTCATTCTAAGGTTTGTATAAGTTTGTCCCAAGTTAGTCTCTTTCTAAGGACGAACTTAAATAAACCTTAGAATGAGACTAACGAGACTAACTTGGGACGAACAAAGACAAACTTTAGTCTCATTCTAACGTTTGTATATGTTCGTCCCAAGTTAGTCTAAGTTCGTCCCAAGTTAGTCTCTTTCTAAGGACGAACTTAGATAAACCTTAGAATGAGAGTAACGAGACTAACTTGTGACGAACAAAGTCAAACTTTAGTCTCATTATAAGGTTTGTATAAGTTCATCCCACGTTAGTCTAAGTTCGTCCCAAGTTAGTCTCTTTCTAAGGACGAACTTAGATAAACCTTAGAATGAGACTAACGAGACTAACTTGGGACTAACTTGGGACGAACTTAGATAAACTTTAGTCTCATTCTAAAGTTTGTATAAAATCGTCCCAAGTTAGTCTCTTTCTAAGGACGAACTTAGATAAACCTTAGAATGAGACTAACGAGACTAACTTGGGACGAACAAAGACAAATTTTAGTCTCATTCTAAGGTTTGTATAAGTTCGTCCCAAGTTAGTCTAAGTTCGTCCCAAGTTAGTCTCTTTCTAAGGACGAACTTAGATAAACCTTAGAATGAGACTAACGAGACTAACTTTGGACGAACTTAGATAAACTTTAGTCTCATTCTAAAGTTTGTATAAGTTCGTCCCAAGCTAGTCTAAGTTCGTCCCATGTTAGCCTCTTTCTAAGGACGAACTTAGATAAACCGTAGAATGAGACTAACGAGACTAAATTGGGACAAACTTAGATAAACTTTAGTCTCATTCTAAGGTTTGTATAAGTTCGTCCCAAGTTAGTCTAAGTTCGTCGCAACTTAGTCTCTTTTTAAGGACGAACTTAGATAAACCTTAGAATGAGACTAACGAGACTAACTTGGGACGAACAAAGACAAACTTTAGTCTCATTCTAAGGTTTGTATAAGTTCGTCCCAAGTTAGTCTAAGTTCGTCCCAAGTTATTCTCTTTCTAAGGACGAACTTAGATAAACCTTAGAATGAGACGAACGAGACTAACTTGGGATGAACAAAGACAAACTTTTGTCAAATTCTAAGGTTTGTATAAGTTCGTCCGAAGTTAGTCTAAGTTCGTCCCAAGTTAGTCTCTTCTAAGGATGAACTTAGATAAACCTTAGAATGAGAGTAACGAGACTAACTTGTGACGAACAAAGTCAAACTTTAGTCTCATTATAAGGTTTGTATAAGTTCGTCCCACGTTAGTCTAAGTTCGTCCCAAGTTAGTCTCTTTCTAAAGACGAACTTAGATAAACCTTAGAATGAGACTAACGAGACTAACTTGGGACTAACTTGGGACGAACTTAGATAAACTTTAGTCTCATTCTAAAGTTTGTATAAAATCGTCCCAAGTTAGTCTCTTTCTAAGGACGAACTTAGATAAACCTTAGAATGAGACTAACGAGACTAACTTGGGACGAACAAAGACAAATTTTAGTCTCATTCTAAGGTTTGTATAAGTTCGTCCCAAGTTAGTCTAAGTTCGTCCCAAGTTAGTCTCTTTCTAAGGACGAACTTAGATAAACCTTAGAATGAGACTAACGAGACTAACTTTGGACGAACTTAGATAAACTTTACTCTCATTCTAAAGTTTGTATAAGTTCGTCCCAAGTTAGTCTAAGTTCGTCGCAACTTAGTCTCTTTTTACGGACGAACTTAGATAAACCTTAGAATGAGACTAACGAGACTAACTTGGGACGAACAACGACAAACTTTAGTCTCATTCTAAAGTTTGTATTAGTTCTTCCCAAGTTAGTCTAAGTTCATCCCAAGTTAGTCTCTTTCTAAGGACGAACTTAGATAAACCTTAGAATGAGACTAACGAGACTAACTTGGGACGAACTTAGATAAACTTTAGTCTCATTCTAAAGATTGTATAAGTTCGTCCCAAGTTAGTCTCTTTCTAAGGACAAACTTAGATAAACCTTAGAATGAGACTAACGAGACTAACTTGGTACGAACAAAAACAAACTTTAGTCTCATTCTAAGGTTTGTATAAGTTCGTCCCAAGTTAGTCTAAGTTCGTCCCAAGTTAGTCTCTTTCTAAGGACGAACTTAGATAAACCATAGAATGAGACTAACGAGACTAACTTGGGACGAACAAAGACAAATTTTAGTCTCATTCTAAGGTTTGTATAAGTTCGTCCCAAGTTAGTCTAAGTTCGTCCCAAGTTAGTCTCTTTCTAAGGACGAATTTGGATAAACCTTAGAATGAGACTAACGAGACTAACTTGGGACGAATTAGATAAACTTTAGTCTCATTCTAAAGTTTGTATAGTTTTGCCCCAAGTTAGTCTAAGTTCGTCCCAAGTTATCCTCTTTCTAAGGACGAACTTAGATAAACCTTAGAATGAGACTAACGAGACTAACTTGGGACGAACTTAGATAAACTTTAGTCTCATTCTAACGTTTGTATAAGTTCGTCCCAAGTTAGTCTAAGTTCGTCGCAAGTTAGTCTCTTTCTAAGGACGAACTTAGATAAACCTTAGAATGAGACTAACGAGACTAACTTGGGACGAACAAAGACAAACTTTAGTCTCATTCTAAAGTTTGTATTAGTTCGTCCCAAGTTAGTCTAAGTTCGTCCCAAGTTAGTCTCTTTCTAAGGACGAACTTAGATAAACCTTAGAATGAGACTAACGAGACTAACTTGGGACGAACAAAGACAAACATTAGTCTCATACTAAGGTTTGTATAAGTTCGTCCCAAGTTAGTCTAAGTTCTTCCCAAGTTAGTCTCTTTCTGAGGATAAACTTAGATAAACCTTAGAATGAGACTAACGAGACTGACTTGGGACGAACTTAGATAAACTTTAGTCTCATTCTAAAGTTTGTATAAGTTCGTCCCAAGTTAGTCTAAGTTCGTCGCAAGTTAGTCTTTTTCTAAGGACGAACTTAGATAAACCTTAAAATGAGACTAACGAGACTAACTTGGGACGAACAAAGATAAACTTTAGTCTCATTCTAAGGTTTGTATAAGTTCGTCCCAAGTTAGTCTAAGTTCGTCCCAAGTTAGTCTCTTCTAAGGACGAACTTAGATAAACCTTAGAATGAGACTAACGAGACTAACTTGGGACGAACAAAGACAAACTTTAGTCTCATTCTAAGGTTTGTATATGTTCATCCCACGTTAGTCTAAGTTCGTCCCAAGTTAGTCTCTTTCTAAGGACGAACTTAGACAAACCTTAGAATGAGACTAACGAGACTAACTTGGGACGAACAAAGACAAATTTTAGTCTCATTCTAAGGTTTGTATAAGTTGGTCCCAAGTTAGTCTAAGTTCGTCCCAAGTTAGTCTCTTTCTAAGGACGAACTTAGACAAACATTAGTCTCATACTAAGGTTTGTATAAGTTCGTCCCAAGTTAGTCTAAGTTCTTCCCAAGTTAGTCTCTTTCTGAGGATAAACTTAGATAAACCTTAGAATGAGACTAACGAGACTAACTTGGGACGAACTTAGATAAACTTTAGTCTCATTCTAAAGTTCATCCCAAGTTAGTCTAAGTTCGTCGCAAGTTAGTCTTTTTCTAAGGACGAACTTAGATAAACCTTAGAATGAGACTAACGAGACTAACTCAGGACGAACAAAGACAAACTTTAGTCTCATTCTAAGGTTTGTATAAGTTCATCCCAAGTTAGTCTAAGTTCATCCCAAGTTAGTCTCTTTCTAAGGAAGAACTTAGATAAACCTTAGAATGAGACTAACGAGACTAACTTGGGACGAACTTAGATAAACTTTAGTCTCATTCTAAAGTTTGTATAAGTTCGTCCCAAGTTAGTCTCTTTCTAAGGACGAACTTAGATAAACCTTAGAATGAGACTAACGAGACTAACTTGGTAAGAACAAAAACAAACTTTAGTCTCATTCTAAGGTTTGTATAAGTTCGTCCCAAGTTAGTCTAAGTTCGTCCCAAGTTAGTCTCTTTCTAAGGACGAACTTAGATAAACCTTAGAATGAGACAAACGAGACTAACTTGGGACGAACAAAGACAAACTTTAGTCTCATTCTAAGGTTTGTATAAGTTTGTCCCGAGTTAGTCAAAG
This sequence comes from Rhodiola kirilowii, assembly GCA_033675215.1. NCBI lineage: Eukaryota > Viridiplantae > Streptophyta > Magnoliopsida > Saxifragales > Crassulaceae > Rhodiola > Rhodiola kirilowii. The sequence continues at coordinate 32,792,959 of CM066196.1, read as the reverse complement.
TTCGACCCAAGTTAGTCTCTTTCTAAGGACGAACTTAGATAAACCTTAGAATAAGACTAACGAGACTAACTTGGGACGAACAAAGACAAACTTTAGGCTCATTCTAAGGTTCGTATAAGTTCGTCCCAAGTTAGTCTAAGGTCGTCCAAGTTAGTCTCTTTCTACGGACGAACTTAGATAAACCTTAGAATGAGACTAACAAGACTAACTTCGGACGAACAAAGACAAACTTTATTCTCATTCTATGGTTCGTATAAGTTCGTCCCAAGTTACTCTAAGTTCGTCCCAAGTTAGGCTCATTCTAAGGTTTGTATAAGTTCGTCCCAAGTTAGTCTAAGTTCATCCCAAGTTAGTCTCTTTCTAAGGACGAACTTAGATAAACCTTAGAATGAGACTAACGAGACTAACTTGGGACGAACTTAGATAAAGTTTAGTCTCATTCTAAAGTTTGTATAAGTTCGTCCCAAGTTAGTCTCTTTCTAAGGACGAACTTAGATAAACCTTAGAATGAGACTAACGAGACTAACTTCGTACGAACAAAAACAAACTTTAGTCTCATTCTAAGGTTTGTATAAGTTCATCCCAAGTTAGTCTGAGGTCGTCCCAAGTTAGTCTCTTTCTAAGGACGAACTTAGATAAACCTTAGAATGAGACTAACGAGACTAACTTGGGACGAACAAAGACAAATTTTGTCTCATTCTAAGGTTTGTATAAGTTCGTCCCAAGTTAGTCTAAGTTCGTCCCAAGTTAGTCTCTTTCTAAGGACGAACTTGGATAAACCTTAGAATGAGACTAACGAAACTAACTTGGGACGAACCTAGATAAACTTTAGTCTCATTCTAAAGTTTGTATAATTTCGTCCCAAGTTAGTCTAAGTTCGTCCCAAGTTATCCTCTTTCTAAGGACGAACTTAGATAAACCTTAGAATGAGACTAACGAGACTAACTTGGGACGAACTTAGATAAACTTTAGTCTCATTCTAAATTTTGTATAAGTTCGTCCCAAGTTAGTCTAAGTTCGTCGCAAGTTAGTCTCTTTCTAAGGACGAACTTAGATAAACCTTAGAATGAGACTAACGAGACTAACTTGGGACGAACAAAGACAAACTTTAGTCTCATTCTAAAGTTTGTATTAGTTCGTCCCAAGTTAGTCTAAGTTTGTCCCAAGTTAGTCTCTTTCTAAGGACGAACTTAGATAAACCTTAGAATGAGACTAACGAGACTAACTTCGGACGAACAAAGACAAACATTAGTCTCATACTAAGTTTTGTATAAGTTCGTCCCAAGTTAGTCTAAGTTCTTCCCAAGTTAGTCTCTTTCTGAGGATAAACTTAGATAAACCTTAGAATGATACTAACGAGACTAACTTGGGACGAACTTAGATAAACTTTAGTCTCATTCTAAAGTTTGTATAAGTTCGTCCCAAGTTAGTCTAAGTTCGTCGCAAGTTAGTCTTTTTCTAAGGATGAACTTAGATAAACCTTAGAATGAGACTAACGAGACTAACTTGGGACGAACAAAGATAAACTTTTGTCTCATTCTAAGGTTTGTATAAGTTCGTCCCAAGTTAGTCTAAGTTCGTCCCAAGTTAGTCTCTTCTAAGTACGAACTTAGATAAACCTTAGAATTAGACTACCGAGACTAACTTGGGACGAACAAAGACAAACTTTAGTCTCATTCTAAGGTTTGTATATGTTCGTCCCACGTTAGTCTAAGTTCGTCCCAAGTTAGTCTCTTTCTAAGGACGAACTTAGACAAACCTTAGAATGAGACTAACGAGACTAACTTGGGACGAACAAAGACAAATTTTAGTCTCATTCTAAGGTTTGTATAAGTTGGTCCCAAGTTAGTCTAAGTTCGTCCCAAGTTAGTCTCTTTCTAAGGACGAACTTAGACAAACCTTAGAATGAGACTAACGAGACTAACTCAGGACGAACAAAGACAAACTTTAGTCTCATTCTAAGGTTTGTATAAGTTCGTCCCAAGTTAGTCTAAGTTCGTCCCAAGTTAGTCTCTTTCTAAGGACGAACTTAGATAAACCTTAGAATGAGACTAACGAGACTAACTTGGGACGAACTTAGATAAACTTTAGTCTCATTCTAAAGTTTGTATAAGTTCGTCCCAAGTTAGTCTCTTTCTAATGACGAACTTAGATAAACCTTAGAATGAGACTAACGAGACTAACTTGGTAAGAACAAAAACAAACTTTAGTCTTATTCTATGGTTTCTATAAGTTTGTCCCAAGTTAGTCTAAGTTCGTCCCAAGTTAGTCTCTTTCTAAGGATGAACTTAGATAAACCTTAGAATGAGACTAACGAGACTAACTTGGGACGAACAAAGACAAACTTTAGTCTCGTTCTAAGGCTTGTATAAGTTTGTCCCGAGTTAGTCTAAGTTCGACCCAAGTTAGTCTCTTTCTAAGGACTAACTTAGATAAACCTTAGAATGAGACTAACGAGACTAACTTGGGACGAACAAAGACAAACTTTAGTCTCATTCTAAGGTTCGTATAAGTTCGTCCCAAGTTAGTCTAAGGTCATCCAAGTTAGTCTCTTTCTACGGACGAACTTAGATAAACCTTAGAATGAGACTAACGAGACTAACTTGGGACGAACAAAGACAAACTTTATTCTCATTCTATGGTTTGTATAAGTTCGTCCCAAGTTAGTCTAAGTTCGTCCCAAGTTTTCTCTTTCGAAGGATGAACTAAGATAAACCTTAGAATGAGACTAACGAGACTAACTTGGGACGAACAAAGACAAACTATAGGCTTAGTCTAAGTTCATCCCAAGTTAGTCTCTTTCTAAGGACGAACTTAGATAAACCTTATAATGAGACTAACGAGACTAACTTGGGACGAACTTAGATAAAGTTTAGTCTCATTCTAAAGTTTGTATAACTTTGTCCCAAGTTAGTCTTTTTCTAAGGACGAACTTAGATAAACCTTAGAATGAGACTAAGGAGACTAACTTGGGATGAACAAAGACAAACTTTTGTCTAATTCTAAAGTTTGTATAAGTTCGTCCCAAGTTAGTCTAAGTTCGTCCCAAGTTAGTCTCTTTATAAGGATGAACTTAGATAAACCTTAGAATGAGACTAACGAGACTAACTTGGGACGAACAAAGACAAACTTTAGTCTCATTCTAAGGTTTGTATAAGTTCGTCCCAAGTTAGTTTAAGTTCGTCCCAAGTTAGTCTCTTTCTAAGGACGAACTTATACAAACCTTAGAATGAGACTAACGAAACTAACTTGGGACGAACAAAGACAAACTTTAGTCTTATTCTAAGGTTTGTATAAGTTCGTCCCAAGTTAGTCTCTTTCAAGGACGAACTTAGATAAACCTTAGAATGAGACTAACGAGACTAACTTGGGACGAACAAAGACAAACTTCATTCTCATTCTATGGTTTGTATAAGTTCGTCCCAAGTTAGTCTAAGTTCATCCCAAGTTTTCTCTTTCTAAGGATGAACTTAGATAAACCTTAGAATGAGACTAACGAGACTAACTTGGGACGAACAAAGACAAACTTTAGGCTCATTCTAAGGTTTGTATAAGTTCGTCCCAAGTTAGTCTAAGTTCATCCCAAGTTAGTCTCTTTCTAAGGACGAACTTAGATAAACCTTATAATGAGACTAACGAGACTAACTTGGTACGAACAAAAACAAACTTTAGTCTCATTCTAAGGTTTGTATAAGTTCGTCCCAAGTTCGTCTAAGTTCGTCCCAAGTTAGTCTCTTTCTAAGGACGAACATAGATAAACCTTAGAATGAGACTAACGAGACTAACTTGGGACGAACAAAGACAAACATTAGTCTCATTCTAAGGTTTGTATAAGTTCGTCCCAAGTTAGTCTAAGTTCATCCCAAGTTAGTCTCTTTCTAAGGACGAACTTAGATAAATCTTAGAATGAGACTAACGAGACTAACTTGGGACGAACTTAGAAAAAGTTTACTCTCATTCTAAAGTTTGTATAAGTTTTTCCCAAGTTAGTCTTTTTCTATGGACGAACTTAGATAAACCTTAGAATGAGACTAAGGAGACTAACTTGGGATGAACAAAGACAAACTTTTGTCTAATTCTAAGGTTTGTATAAGTTCGTCCCAAGTTAGTCTCTTTCTAAGGATGAACTTGGATAAACCTTAGAATGAGACTAACGAGACTAACTTGGGACGAACAAAGACAAACTTTAGTCTCATTCTAAGGTTTGTATAAGTTCATCCCAAGTTAGTTTAAGTTCGTCCCAAGTTAGTCTCTTTTTAAGGACGAACTTAGACAAACCTTAGAATGAGACTAACGAGACTAACTTAGGACAAACAAAGACAAACTTTAGTCTCATTCTAAGGTTTGTATAAGTTCGTCCCAAGTTAGACTCTTTCAAGGACGAACTTAGATAAACCTTAGAATGAGACTAACGAGACTAACTTGGGACGAACAAAGACAAACTTTATTCTCATTCTATGGTTTGTATAAGTTCGTCCCAAGTTAGTCTAAGTTTGTCCCAAGTTTTCTCTTTCTAAGGATGAACTTAGATAAACCTTAGAATGAGACTAACGAGACTAACTTGGGACGAACAAAGACAAACTTTAGGCTCATTCTAAGGTTTGTATAAGTTCGTCCCAAGTTAGTCTAAGTTCATCCCAAGTTAGTCTCTTTCTAAGGACGAACTTAGATAAACCTTAGAATGAGACTAACGAGACTAACTTGGTACGAACAAAAACAAACTTTAGTCTCATTCTAAGGTTTGTATAAGTTCGTCCCAAGTTCGTCTAAGTTCGTCCCAAGTTAGTCTCTTTCTAAGGACGAACTTAGATAAACCTTAGAATGAGACTAACGAGACTAACTTGGGACTAACGAGACTAACTTGGGACTAACGAGACTAACTTGGGACGAACAAAGACAAACTTTAGTCTCATTCTAAGGTTTGTATAAGTTCGTCCCAAGTTCGTCTAAGTTCGTCCCAAGTTAGTCTCTTTCTAAGGACGAACATAGATAAACCTTAGAATGAGACTAACGAGACTAACTTGGGACGAACTTAGATAAAGTTTAGTCTCATTCTAAAGTTTGTATAACTTTGTCCAAAGTTAGTCTTTTTCTAAGGACGAACTTAGATAAACCTTAGAATGAGACTAAGGAGACTAACTTGGGATGAACAAAGACAAACTTTTGTCTAATTCTAAAGTTTGTATAAGTTCGTCCCAAGTTAGTCTAAGTTCGTCCCAAGTTAGTCTCTTTCTAAGGATGAACTTAGATAAACCTTAGAATGAGACTAACGAGACTAACTTGGGACGAACAAAGACAAACTTTAGTCTCATTCTAAGGTTTGTATAAGTTCGTCCCAAGTTAGTTTAAGTTCGTCCCAAGTTAGTCTCTTTCTAAGGACGAACTTATACAAACCTTAGAATGAGACTAACGAAACTAACTTGGGACGAACAAAGACAAACTTTAGTCTTATTCTAAGGTTTGTATAAGTTCATCCCAAGTTAGTCTCTTTCAAGGACGAACTTAGATAAACCTTAGAATGAGACTAACGAGACTAACTTGGGACGAACAAAGACAAACTTCATTCTCATTCTATGGTTTGTATAAGTTCGTCCCAAGTTAGTCTAAGTTCATCCCAAGTTTTCTCTTTCTAAGGATGAACTTAGATAAACCTTAGAATGAGACTAACGAGACTAACTTGGGACGAACAAAGACAAACTTTAGGCTCATTCTAAGGTTTGTATAAGTTCGTCCCAAGTTAGTCTAAGTTCATCCCAAGTTAGTCTCTTTCTAAGGACGAACTTAGATAAACCTTATAATGAGACTAACGAGACTAACTTGGTACGAACAAAAACAAACTTTAGTCTCATTCTAAGGTTTGTATAAGTTCGTCCCAAGTTCGTCTAAGTTCGTCCCAAGTTAGTCTCTTTCTAAGGACGAACATAGATAAACCTTAGAATGAGACTAACGAGACTAACTTGGGACGAACAAAGACAAACATTAGTCTCATTCTAAGGTTTGTATAAGTTCGTCCCAAGTTAGTCTAAGTTCATCCCAAGTTAGTCTCTTTCTAAGGACGAACTTAGATAAATCTTAGAATGAGACTAACGAGACTAACTTGGGACGAACTTAGAAAAAGTTTACTCTCATTCTAAAGTTTGTATAAGTTTGTCCCAAGTTAGTCTTTTTCTAAGGACGAACTTAGATAAACCTTAGAATGAGACTAAGGAGACTAACTTGGGATGAACAAAGAAAAACTTTTGTCTAATTCTAAGGTTTGTATAAGTTCGTCCCAAGTTAGTCTCTTTCTAAGGATGAACTTGGATAAACCTTAGAATGAGACTAACGAGACTAACTTGGGACGAACAAAGACAAACTTTAGTCTCATTCTAAGGTTTGTATAAGTTCATCCCAAGTTAGTTTAAGTTCGTCCCAAGTTAGTCTCTTTCTAAGGACGAACTTAGACAAACCTTAGAATGAGACTAACGAGACTAACTTAGGACAAACAAAGGCAAACTTTAGTCTCATTCTAAGGTTTGTATAAGTTCGTCCCAAGTTAGACTCTTTCAAGGACGAACTTAGATAAACCTTAGAATGAGACTAACGAGACTAACTTGGGACGAACAAAGACAAACTTTATTCTCATTCTATGGTTTGTATAAGTTCGTCCCAAGTTAGTCTAAGTTTGTCCCAAGTTTTCTCTTTCTAAGGATTAACTTAGATAAACCTTAGAATGAGACTAACGAGACTAACTTGGGACGAACAAAGACAAACTTTAGGCTCATTCTAAGGTTTGTATAAGTTCGTCCCAAGTTAGTCTAAGTTCATCCCAAGTTAGTCTCTTTCTAAGGACGAACTTAGATAAACCTTAGAATGAGACTAACGAGACTAACTTGGTACGAACAAAAACAAACTTTAGTCTCATTCTAAGGTTTGTATAAGTTCGTCCCAAGTTCGTCTAAGTTCGTCCCAAGTTAGTCTCTTTCTAAGGACGAACTTAGATAAACCTTAGAATGAGACTAACGAGACTAACTTGGGACTAACGAGACTAACTTGGGACTAACGAGACTAACTTGGGACGAACAAAGACAAACTTTAGTCTCATTCTAAGGTTTGTATAAGTTCATCCCAAGTTAGTCTAAGTTCATCCCAAGTTAGTCTCTTTCTAAAGACGAACTTAGATAAATCTTAGAATGAGACTAACGAGACAAACTAGGGACGAACTTAGATAAAGTTTAGTCTCATTCTAAAGTTTGTATAAGTGTGTCCCAAGTTAGTCTTTTTCTAAGGACGAACTTAGATAAACCTTAGAATGAGACTAACGAGACTAACTTGGGATGAACAAAGACAAACTTTTGTCTAATTCTAAGGTTTGTATAAGTTCGTCCCAAGTTAGTCTAAGTTCGTCCCAAGTTAGTCTCTTTCTAAGGATGAACTTAGATAAACCTTAGAATGAGACTAACGAGACTAACTTGGGACGAACAAAGACAAACTTTAGTTTCATTCTAAGGTTTGTATAAGTTCGTCCCAAGTTAGTTTAAGTTCGTCCCAAGTTAGTCTCTTTCTAAGGACGAACTTACACAAACCTTAGAATGAGACTAACGAGACTAACTTGGGACGAACAAAGACAAACTTTAGTCTCATTCTAAGGTTTGTATAAGTTCGTCCCAACTTAGTCTCTTTCAAGGACGAACTTAGATAAACCTTAGAATGAGACTAACGAGACTAACTTGGGACGAACAAAGACAAACTTTAGTCTCATTCTAAGGTTTGTATAAGTTCGTCCCAAGTTAGTCTCTTTCTAAGGACGAACTTAGATAAACCTTAGAATGAGACTAACGAGACTAACTTGGGACGAACAAAGACAAACTTTAGTCTCATTCTAACGTTTGTATATGTTCGTCCCAAGTTAGTCTAAGTTCGTCCCAAGTTAGTCTCTTTCTAAGGACGAACTTAGATAAACCTTAGAATGAGACTAACGAGACTAACTTGGGACGAACAAAGACAAACTTTAGTCTCATTCTAAGGTTTGTATAAGTTTATCGCAAGTTAGTCTAAGTTCGTCCCAAGTTAGTCTCTTTCTAAGGACGAACTTAGATAAACCTTAGAATGAGACTAACGAGACTAACTTGGGACGAACAAAGACAAACTTTAGTCTAATTCTAAAGTTTGTGTAAGTTCGTCCCAAGTTAGTCTAAGTTCATCCCAAGTTATCAACATGGATTTGTGCGCATCTCCAAGAAACCGGTTGCTTGCCATGGTTCTCGTCTTTCACCGATCCCATCAGACCCATCCCAATGGTGTAGCAGTTGTTGGCATCCCTTCTCCCCTTCATCAGTGTATCGCCATTCTTGTCTATGACAAGACATGAGTAGCTAGAGAATGACACATAGTGTCCATCGTCGCACAGTTGACTGATGTTGATAAGATTCCTTGTCAGTCCTTTGACAAGGAGGGTGTTCTTGAGTGCAAGGAGATCCGGAACCATCAATGTACCACAGCCGATCACCTGACCCTTTCCACCATCCCCGAAGGTGACAAACCACATCTGCTCAACAGGTCTAATATGGGTAAGATATTGAGAGTTACCTGTCATGTGGACGGAGCATCCGCTGTCGAAGATCCAACTGTCTTGCATTGTATAGGTTGAGGAGCAACAGGCCACCATGCAAACGGTTTGGTCTGCCTTTTGAACCCAGGCTTGTTTCTATCGTGGTATGGTCTGTTGTTGGAAAGCACGTCGTTCAGCAAGAAACAGGCGACACTTCAGTTTGATGTGTCCCATCTGGTTGCAGTACCAGCAAGTGCGCCACTCTCTTCTTTGCTTTACTGGTGAGAAATCACGGCGTTGGACAGGTGTTCTACGAGTCTTTCCATCATTTGGTGTGCTAGGAGACTTAACAGCTAGGTACTTTCCTCTGGACTGTTTCACCTTCTGTTCAGACCGCTGTTCCATCACCTATTGTGCTTTAACGAGGGTAGTGCCGTTTGAAGTGCCTTCTTCCGTAAACCCCAAGACTCGATGTCCAGACTCCATCCTCTGAGACCTGAGAATATCATTTAAGTCTTTAGTGCCAGAGTTGAGCATTCTTACTGAATGTTTGAGGTGATTGAGCTCCTTCTCAGTGTCTGCATGATCCATTCTTTCAGATTCAAGCTGGAGTTCCAGCTGTTCGATCCTCCTGAGTTGGAACACCTCCTTGCGCTTCAGATGTGTGATGGTTTTCCTCAGACCTGTCTTGCCGACTAGATGAGTCTCCCGATCTTTCTTCATGTCGAGTTTTAGTGTGGACACTGTGCCCATGAGGTCTACGTTCTGAGCAAGCAGACTGGTCCTTTCCTGTTTCATCTCAACCAGTTTAGTATTCAGTGAGTCCACCGTGCATTCGAGCTCTACCTTTTGTGTAAGTAGTATCTCAACCTCCTGCCAGACACTATCCTTTTCTATAGTGACGCTTGCAACTGTGTCGTTCAGCTTTTTGTTGACTTTGATCAGTAGCAGCCACTTTTCATACAGATCTTTATATGTCTGAGTGAGAGACTCCTGTGTGAGTTCTTCATCATCACTGTCTGAAGGGTATTCAGCTGGGAGTTTTGACTGAGATGGAATTGTTTCACCGGTGCTACAGCATTCACCCAGAGTTGTAACGAAGGCCACAAAGTTGGTGGTTTCTCCTCCTTTTTCTTCGTCTGACTCACTGTCGCTGAAGCTAGCGACCATTACCTTCTTCTTCATGAGGGTATTTGCACATTGTGAAGCAATATGACCGAAACCCCTGCATTCATGGCACTGAATCTCTTCTTTTCCTTTGTCAGATGAGTCTTGTCTTGAATCACTTGACCTTGGCCTGCCGGATTTCTAGTTTCGGAAACCAGTTGATGAAGGCTGACCTTGTTCTGGACCACGTCTGTTGATCTTCCGCACCATTCTTCCAAAGTTCTGTGCCATCATAGCCAGTTGCTCAGTGGTGCACCCAGCGTCCAGTTTGTCTTCTGTCATGTCTGCCTTGAGGGCGATTCCCTTCACATCTCCGGTTTGGAAATCATGATTGATCTCGTAGGTTCTGAGAGACCCCATCAGCTCATCCAGCTTTAGTTTGGTAATGTCATGCATTTCCTCAATGGATGTGACCTTCATGGCAAATCTCGGAGGGAGTGATCTCAGGACTTTGCTGGCCAACCTTTCTTCATCAAAGGGTTTCCCTAGTGCAGACGGCTCGTTGGACAGTTCCAGAACTCTGGTGTTGTACTCAGTGATGGTTTCATTTTCCTTCATTTTCATTTCTTCAAACCTGGTTGTGACAGTCTGCATGCGTGAGTTGCGAACCTTGTCCGTGCCTTCAAAGGCTGTTTGGAGGATGTCCTATGCTTCCTTAGCCACTTCACAGTTGATGATTAACTTCATGACATTTTCATCTACTGCGGAGAAGATCGTATTCATGGCCTTTGAGTTTCCCATAGATGCTTTGTCCTCATCTTCTGTCCACAGAGCTTCTGGTTTTGGAATCGGTTCTCCAGTGAGGTTGTTCATTATGGGTTCAGTCCAACATCTCAGGACTGCCTTCCAAGCCCTTTCGTCTTGTGATTTCAGAAACGATCTCATCACGAGCTTCCAGGTGGCATAGTTCGATCCTTCGAGCAGTAGAGGTCTGGTGATGCTTTGTCCTTCCTTCAGAGTCATCTTGAACAGTTCAGGATCCCACTCAGTGTGTCGAGTGTCTGCTTTGATACCAATTGAAATTATATCCCCTGTTCAAGCTTGTGTTCAAGATATAGTTGCGACAGACCTTGAACTCTTTTCACAACAGTTCAGTAGACAGTTCAAGGTACAGTTACGACAGACCTTGAACTCGTATCACAGCAGTTCAGGCAACAGAACGAAAGTAGAAGGACGCACATAGAATGATAACCCAGTTCGGCCACGCCTACTCTGGGGGGTTTCCCACACCCGAAAAAGGGACATCAAATCTTTATTACGAGTATAGGGCTTACACAGGGACTTACACTTACACCTTGTAATTGCCTAACCTCAATACTCCATCTCTCAGATTTGCAACTGAGGTTCACCGCAATTCCCATCGATACCCTTCGTTCAGACCTTCTATCCGAACGTTCTCGATCTCTCCTCGAAGCTCGGATGCTTTCTCTCGAAAGCTTGGTCACCTTTAGTTTTATGCTGCAGTTGAATCGCTTCAGGCAGTCTGGGTTGCACTTGAGCAGACTGCACTTGCACCGATGTATTTTCAATTAGAAAAATACAAACGGCCGTCGCTTTCTTCCTTCCCAATCGATAGTGTATACTCGTGTATGTTTGATCTTGAAAGCGATGAGTATTAGGGTTGCCCTAGCATTGTATTTATATGCTTAGACGAAACCCTAATTCTCATAAGATAATCCCATCAAATATTTAGGAGATAATCCTAATTATTTGATGTATATCTTTCACAAATCGGTTGGAAGGATATTCGAAATCTTCTTGCCCAAGTAAGCTACGCCGCCATCAATGTAGATATTCATTCGAATATCTAATGCTCGATTAAGTCGCTGGCCGACTTCAACTTTACGAAAACTTCGCTGTCCAATATCAGATGGGGAGATATCCTTGCGTCTGCTCCACGCTGTTCATGAGTACTAGGATATGATCGAACTCCCCCTGAACTCCTGCTCGAACTGTCTAAGCTACGTTTTGCCAAATACATGCCACTCAAGGAAACATCACTCTCTTTCTAAGGATGAACTTAGATAAACCTTAGAATGAGACAAACGAGACTAACTTGGGACGAACAAAGACAAACTTCTGTCTCATTCAAAGGTTTGTTTAAGTTCGTCCCAAGTTAGTCTCTTTCTAAGGACGAACTTAGATAAACCTTAGAATGAGACTAACGAGACTAACTTGGGACGAACAAAGACAAACATTAGTCTCATTCTAAGGTTTGTATAAGTTCGTCCCAAGTTAGTCTAAGTTCGTCCCAAGTTAGTCTCTTTCGAAGGACGAACTTAGATAAACCTTAGAATGAGACTAACGAGACTAACTTAGGACAAACTTAGATAAACTTTAGTCTCATTCTGAAGTTTGTATAAGTTCGTCCCAAGTTAGTCTAAGTTCGTCCCAAGTTAGTCTCTTTCTAAGGACGAACTTAGGTAAACCTTAGAATGAGACTAACGAGACTAACTTGGGATGAACTTAGATAAACTTTAGTCTCATTCTAAAGTTTGTATAAGTTCGTCCCAAGTTAGTCTAAGTTCGTCGCAAGTTAGTCTCTTTCTAAGGACGAACTTAGATAAATCTTAGAATGAGACTAACGAGACTAACTTGGGACGAACAAAGACAAACTTTAGTCTCATTCTAAAGTTTGTATAAGTTCGTCCCAAGTTAGTCTAAGTTCGTCCCAAGTTAGTCTCTTTCTAAGGACGAACTTAGATAAACCTTAGAATGAGACTAACGAGACTAACTTGGGACGAACAAAGACAAACTTTAGTCTCATTCTAAGGTTTGTATAAGTTCGTCCCAAGTTAGTCTAAGTTCGTCCCAAGTTAGTCTCTTTCTAAGGACGAACTTAGATAAACCATAGAATGAGACTAACGAGACTAACTTGGGACGAACTTAGATAAACTTTAGTCTCATTCTAAAGTTTGTATAAGTTCGTCCCAAGTTAGTCTAAGTTCGTCGCAAGTTAGTCTCTTTCTAAGGACGAACTTAGATAAACCTTAGAATGAGACTAACGAGACTAACTTGGGACGAACAAAGACAAACTGTAGTCTCATTCAAAGGTTTGTATAAGTTCGTCCCAAGTTAGTCTCTTTCTAACGACAAACTTAGACAAAACTTAGAATGAGACTAACGAGACTAACTTGGGACGAACAAAGACAAACTTTAGTCTCATTCTAAGGTTTGTATAAGTTCGTCCCAAGTTTGTCTCTTTCTAAGGCGAACTTAGATAAACCTTAGAATGAGACTAACGAGACTAACTTGGAATGAACTTAGATAAACTTTAGTCTCATTCTGAAGTTTGTATAAGTTCGTCCCAAGTTAGTCTAAGTTCGTCCCAAGTTAGTCTCTTTCTAAGGACGAACTTAGATAAACCTTAGAATGAGACTAACGAGACTAACTTGGGACGAACTTAGATAAACTTTAGTCTCATTCTAAAGTTTGTATAAGTTCGTCCCAAGTTAGTCTAAGTTCGTCGCAAGTTAGTCTCTTTCTAAGGACGACCTTAGAGAAATCTTAGAATGAGACTAACGAGACTAACTTGGGACGAACAAAGACAAACTTTAGTCTCATTCTAAAGTTTGTATAAGTTCGTCCCAAGTTAGTCTAAGTTCGTCCCAAGTTAGTCTCTTTCTAAGGACGAACTTAGATAAACCATAGAGTGAGACTAACGAGACTAACTTGGGACGTACAAAGACAAACTTTAGTCTCATTCTAAGGTTTGTATAAGTTCCTCCCAAGTTAGTCTAAGTTCATCCCAAGTTAGTCTCTTTCTAAGGACGAACTTAGATAAACCATAGAATGAGACTAACAAGACTAACTTGGGACGAACTTAGATAAACTTTAGTCTCATTCTAAAGTTTGTATAAGTTCGTTGCAAGTTAGTCTAAGTTCGTCGCAAGTTAGTCTCTTTCTAAGGACGAACTTAGATAAACCTTAGAATGAGACTAACGAGACTAACTTGGGACGAACAAAGACAAACTGTAGTCTCATTCAAAGGTTTGTATAAGTTCGTCCCAAGTTAGTCTCTTTCTAACGACGAACTTAGACAAAACTTAGAATGAGACTAACGAGACTAACTTGGGACGAACAAAGACAAACTTTAGTCTCATTCTAAGGTTTGTATAAGTTTGTCCCAAGTTAGTCTCTTTCTAAGGACGAACTTAGATAAACCTTAGAATGAGACTAACGAGACTAACTTGGAACGAACTTAGATAAACTTTAGTCTCATTCTGAAGTTTGTATAAGTTCGTCCCAAGTTAGTCTAAGTTCGTCCCAAGTTAGTCTCTTTCTAAGGACGAACTTAGATAAACCATAGAATGAGACAAACGAGACTAACTTGGGACGAACTTAGATAAACTTTAGTCTCATTCTAAAGTTTGTATAAGTTCGTCCCAAGTTAGTCTAAGTTCGTCGCAAGTTAGTCTATTTCTAAGGACGAACTTAGATAAATCTTAGAATGAGACTAACGAGACTAACTTGGGACGAACAAAGACAAACTTTAGTCTCATTCTGAAGTTTGTATAAGTTCGTCCCAAGTTAGTCTAAGTTCGTCCCAAGTTAGTCTCTTTCTAAGGACGAACTTAAATAAACCTTACAATGAGACTAACGAGACTAACTTGGGACGAACAAAGACAAACTTTAGTCTCATTCTAAGGTTTGTATAAGTTCCTCCCAAGTTAGTCTAAGTTCGTCCCAAGTTAGTCTCTTTCTAAGGACGAACTTAGATAAACCTTAGAATGAGACTAACGAGACTAACTTGGGACGAACATAGATAAACTTTAGTCTCATTCTAAAGTTTGTATATGTTCTTCCCAAGTTATGTTTACTAGGATATGTTTGAACTCCTCCTGAACACCTGCTCGAACTGTCTAAGCTACATTTTGCCAAATACATGCCACTTAAGGGAACATCAATCTCCCCCTTGGCATTTTGGCAAAACCAAATCTACTAGATAACTAAGTCTATCTAACTATCTAGACAGTAGAAAACTTTGAGGGAAACAAGAGTTGTCTCCTCCAAAATACTCCCCCTTTTTGCCACAAACTGGCAAGGGGTGCGATCGGAGTTCGAACAGTTAACAAAATGTGCCAGAACAAGCACTAAGTACGAAAGTTTTAAACAACTAGTTCAGGGAGATAGTTTTTAGAGGACCTTTATGCAGACGTTTCTTCAATTGAATCATCCTCAGAAGCTGTAGTCTCGGATTCATCGTCACTCGGAAAGCTGAGGGCACGAGCAAGCTTGTTGATCCGCCTGCGTTGCTCCTTGTCCACTTCGATGATTATATTCAGGTCCCTGAGTAGCTGGCTCCTCTCATCCCGGCCCATCCTGACTCCCCCTTGACTTGACTCCGTAGCACCCTTTCCTTTCTGATTCTCCTTCTTGAGATCGTTCACGTGACGTCCTTTGAACAACTTGTGGTCGACGATGAACTTGCTGGGTGCCTTTGTGAGATGGTCAGGCGAGGCCTTCAAATCTGGAGCTTGATGGATGATCAACTCATAAATCAGAGATGGGAAGCAGATCTGGTGCAGAGTTCTCATTGGTGTAGCATGTTCAGCAATCTGTTTGAACATTATTCTGCCCAGGTTGAACTTCAGCTTGTTCCCTATCTGATAAATCAGTTGGGCCATGTCCTTGTTGACAGTAGAGCGATGAGTAGACGGCCTCCAGTTGAACACCGCTATGAAAAACAGCATTGAATAGAACGTAGACAGATCCGCTGTATGCACAACTGACTCAGGCCTCCACTGAACAGAGCCTGCAGTGATGGTGCTCACTTTCTTCTCAAAGCTGGATTCTTCTTCATCAACAGCTGGGTCGTCCATGGAGAAGTATACATTGATCAGCTTTGGATCAATCTTGATCCTTCTTTCTCTAACATAGAAGACCCCATACGCTGCCTCTCCAATGACCCCAAACTTTGGAGGCAAGTTTGCCATGGCCTCACGCACCAGCTATTCGTTGTATGCTTGCATCTGTCCAACGTCCAGAACAGATCCGACTCTTTAAGCACCTCAACCACTTCCTTCCCTTTGTAACTGGATGCATCCAGCAGCCTCTCAGGTATGATTTTCCGTTTCAGCACACATTCCCCTTTCAACGCAGCTTCTTTAGTCACAAACCACACTCCTTTCTTGACCTTACCGACTGGGACAATCTCAGATTCAGGAGCTGGGACTTCACATCTCCCAGCATCTTCAGAGATGGGAACTGCAGCAACGCGCTTCCTTTTCTTGGAAGAGCCAGCCCCCCTACACCACTGCTGACTTCAGCAACCTTCTGAGCTGGTTCCTTTGTAGTCGTAGCAAAGGCTACCTTTTTCTTTTCCTTCCCCTTCGTTGTCCTTTTGAGATTGACAAGGGGAACACTGTCTTGATCATCTTCTGAAAGGGTAACACCTTTTGCTGCTGACATAGAAGCATCCTTACGAATGTATGAACCATCTTCCTCCAAATGATCCCTACGGCGATCATCTTGAACTGATATTGTCTCTTAACTCATTACTGTCTCTGGAGCTGGTGCTGTTTGAGCTTTCGTCTGAACCAATGTTCTAAAAAACGGCCGCCTATGCCGCTTAGGTGGCCTTTTTTTAGAACCCATTCCGTTTTATGTAATTAGACGGATGGGCAGTCCTAGGCGGTCCTGGGCGGCGCCTCGGCGGTCCTGGGCGGTGCCTGGGCGGTCCTGGGCGGTGCCTAGGTGGTCTGGGCAGCACCTGGGCGGTCCTGTGCGGTTAATTCGGCTTCTGTGCGATCTAAATCGATTCTTAGGCGGAATGGTCAACTATATGTCAATAGTCAAACTTGAAGGGCTTATTTGTTAATTTTTAAAAATTAACTAATTGGAACTAGGGATTTAGATTTCAATGCTTCAATTTGTATTGTTTCTGCTGCATGGTTCTTATTTTTCATAATTTGGATTTGATTAAATGTTCATATTTCTTTGCAATGTGCTTGAACCCATGAATTGATTAAAAGTTTACATTCTGGAGAATATGGAGGAAGAAATTTGTATATTAAATAATGTATATATAATATATATTTAAAAATATTAAAAATTCAAAACCGATTAATCCCCGCCTAGGCCCCGATTAATCCTTGGAGACCCTTTCCGCCCGATGCCCGCCTAGCGTTTTTTGGAACATTGGTCTGAACAGATGGTTTCACAGTTGAACCGCTTGTAGCTTTCTCTGTTGCTGTTCCCGTCTCAACACCAGACTGAACACTTGGTTCCATAGTTGGAACACTTGTAGCTTTGTCTGCATCAGATTCTTTTGCCCCAACAGCCTGATCACACTGAGCTTCCTCTGTACTTGCCACTTCCTGATCCTTCTCCTTTTCCAGGTCTTCCATGACATCATCAATGTCTTTGTACAACTTCTCCAACTTGTCATCCTGTTCTGTTGGGTCAAATTCTTTCAACACATCTGACTTCCCTGATGGAATAATCTCCTCCGCCATAGCCTCAGCATGAATACCGGAACCTTCTTCAGTGAATCCTCCTTGATTCTCAGATGGATCAGCATCATTAATCACAAAATTTCTCTTCCCCGAGGACTTAATAAACTTCTCCGTTTCTTCATCGGACATTGCAATCTTCCTCCCTCGAGTGGCATAGATCTGGGCTAGATATTTTCTGGGAGAGTCACTGGCCCGCTTAACCTTCTTCCTGCGACCAGCCTTCGGAGGAATATATCCTGTGGCGAAGATCTTTTCCCTCCATGTTCCTGAGCCTCCAGCCACCTTGCTGGGTCCCTCTTCTCCCATAATCTTGACAGAGTCCTTTTCAATAACCGCACTACCGGCTTTGTCAACCGCCACAGCCCTACCACTCTCAAGATTTCTATCATCATTACCACCAGGCACCTCCCTACTGGTTTCAACACCAACTTCTTTAACACTACTAACATCCTTACCACCATTATCACCAATTACAGCCCTTCTGGCTTCATCACCGTCAACCGACTTAACAACCTTCTCAACCTCCACAATCTTTTCAACAATAGGAATATTTGCAGAAGCTGAAGGAGCAGTTGGAAATACCTCAGATTTGGGACGAATTTCTTGAGACGAACCAGCATCTAATGTGACAGACGAGTCCACCGCGGTTGACTGAGGGATTTCAGCGGTAGACTTCTTCGCTTGGGCCAAAGATTCGGTGGCGGATTGTAAAGGCGACGCCTTTTTCACCGTCGGAGCTTTCGATTTTGGATTTTTGGATTTCGCCGCCAGAGTTTTTGAAGACTCCATGCTCTCTTTGTTCTTCTCAGCGGATTTGACGTCAGTTTTTGCTGACTTTCTGGTGTTTACCATCGTTGCGGAGGGGGAAACAATTGAGAGAGAAGTTGCCGTTCTTAGGGCTTTGGGGACGAGAGAGAGAAGACAATTGAACACACTCAACTATTTTGTGTTTCAAAAGTATCCTCCGGCCTTTTCAACTTCCCAAATTGGACAACCCTTGATTCAAATAACGACAGGAAAATCTTCGAGAATATTCAAAAACAAATTGGTCTTCACGCGCTGTACCTTCTAATCCAGCTCTCTTTATTAGGTGGTCAGTCCAACTGTTCAGCTGGAGAGTCGACTATGACTGACCACCATTGGATACTTTCAGTGGTTGACACCACATAGACCCACTGAGGGTCTGGGTGTTCCTCTCCGTATCCTGTGCCTTAGAGTTATCATCTTCTGGTGCCCTCCATATTCATATTTTCTTGTTCGGCTCCAGGCATATTTCTGTGGGCATAGTACGAACTCCTTCCGTAACTATGACACCCTCTGTTTCAACAGTTTCCTGGGACACCCGGCAACATGGATTTGTGCGCATCTCCAATCAGATCTTGTGTGCAAGGTCGTATTCACTCCCCCTCGCAGAAATCTGTGTTTGACGTTTGCACAAGCTAGAGGAACCAGATACTGGCCATGGTTCTCGACGTCCATTGATCCTTCCATCAGACCCATTGCAATGGTATAGCAGTTGTTGGCATCCCTTTTTCCTTTCATCAGTGTATCACCATTCTTGTCTAGGACAAGACATGAGTAGCTAGAGAATGACACATAGTGTCCATCATCGCACAGTTGACTGATGCTGATAAGATTCCTTGTCAGACCTTCGACAAGGAGGGTGTTCTTGAGTGCAGGGAGATCTGGAACCATCAATGTCCCACAGCCGATCACCTGACCCTTTCCACCATCCCCGAAGGTGACAAACCACATCTGCTCAATAGGTCTAATATGGGTAAGATATTGAGAGTTACCTGTCATGTGGGCGGAACATCCGCTGTCGAAGAGCCAACTGTCTTGCGCTGTGTAGCTTGAGGAGTAGCAGGCCACCATGCAAACGGTTTGGTCTGCCTTTTGAGCCCAGATTTATTTGTGTCGTTGTGAGGTTCGTTGTTGGAAAGCACGTCGTTCCGTAAGAAACAGGCGACACTTCATCTTGATGTGTCCCATCTGGTTACAGTAACAGCAAGTGCGCCGATCTATCCTTCAAGTCACTGGTGAATAGTCATGGTTTTGGATGGGTGATCTGCGGGTCTTTCCACCTCCGAGTGTTCCATGCGTCTCCTTGTGAACAGCTCGGTTCTTTCCTTTGGACTGGTCTTGGGACAAGTCTATTTTCTATCTGGGGTGCTGTCTCACCTTCTATTCTGGCAGGTGTTCAGACACTGATCTTGCTTTAACACACGAGCTGCTTTTGGAGGTACCTTCTTTTGTAAACCCCAGGCCTCGATGTCCAGATGCCAACCTCTGAGATCTGAGAATATCATTAAAGTCGTTAGTGCCAGAGTTTAGCATCCTTACCGACTGTTTGAGGTGATTGAGCTCCTTCTTAGTGTCTGAGTGATCCATCTTTTCAGATTCTAGCTGGAGTTCCAGCTGTTCTACTCTCCTCAGTTGGAACACCTCTTTACGCTTCAGATCTGTGATGGTTTTCCTTAGACCCGTCATTCCTGTAGGATGAGTGTCTCGGTTCTTCTCTATTTCGACTTTCAGTGAGGAGACAGTCCCCAAGAGCTCTGTTCTCTGAGCAAGAAGATCCAATCTTTTCTGTTTCATCTCAACCAGTTGAGAATTCAGAGAGACAATTGTACCTTCCAGTTCTACCTTCAGTGTAAGCAATATCTCGACCTCCTGCCAGACCTTGTCTTTTTCCATAGTGACGCTGGCAACTTTGTCATTTAGCTTCTTGTTGATTTTGATCAGAAGCA
Source organism: Rhodiola kirilowii (assembly GCA_033675215.1). Classification (NCBI taxonomy): domain Eukaryota; kingdom Viridiplantae; phylum Streptophyta; class Magnoliopsida; order Saxifragales; family Crassulaceae; genus Rhodiola; species Rhodiola kirilowii. The sequence goes on along the minus strand of CM066196.1, from coordinate 32,773,055 downwards.
ACCACTTCTCATACAGATCTTTATATGTCTGAGCCAGAGAATCCTGCGTGAGTTCTTCATTGTCACTGTCTGAGAGGTCTTCATTTGGGAGTTCCAACTGCGATGGAATTGTTTCACTGGTGTCGCTGCACTCACCCAGAGTAGTGACAAAGGCCACAAAATTAGTGGTTTCACCTTTTTCTTCGTCTGACTCATTGTCGCTGAAGCTAGCGACCATTGTCTTCTTCTTCATGAGTGTATTCGCACATTGGGAGGCAATATGTCCAAACCCCTTGCATTCATGACACTGAATTTCTTCATTTCCTTTGTCAGACGAGTCTTGTCTCATGTCTCTGGATCTTGACCTGTCAGGTTTCCAGTTTCAGAAGCTATTTGATGAAGGTTGACCCTGTTCTGGTCCACGTCTGTTGATTTTCCGCACCATTCTGCCAAAATTCTGAGCCATCATGGCCAGTTGTTCAGTAGTGCAGCCACCATCCTGTTTGTCTGCAGACACGTCTGCCTTGAGGGTGATTCCCTTCACTTCTCCAGGTTAAAAATCATGATTGATCTCATAGTTTCTGAGAGAACCCATCAGCTCGTCCAGTTTCAGTTTGGCAATGTCGTGCATTTCCTCTATGGCCGTGACCTTCATGGCAAACCTAGGAGGGAGTGATCTCAGGACTTTACTGGCCAATCTTTCTTCATCAATGGGTTTTCCGAGAGCAGACGCCTCGTTGGACAGTTCCAGAACTCTAGTGTTGTACTCAGTGATGGTTTCACTCTCCTTCATCTTCATCTCTTCGAACCAGGTTGTGACAACCTGCATGCGAGAGTTGCGAACTTTGTCTGTACCTTCAAAGGCTGTTTGGAGGATATCCCATGCTTCCTTGGCCACTTCACAGTTGATGATTAGCTTCATGACGTTTTCATCTACGGCCGAGAAAATTGCTTTCATAGCCTTTGAGTTTCCCATGGAAGCTTTGTCCTCCTCTTCTGTCCACAGTGCTTCTGGTTTTGCGATCGGTTCTCCAATGAGGTTATTCATTATGGGTTCCGTCCACCCTTTCAGAACAGCCTTCCACGCCTTTTCATCTAGAGATTTCAGGAAGGATCTCATCACGGGCTTCCAGGTGGCATAGTTCGATCCTTTGAGTAACGGGGGTCTGGTGATGCTTTGTCCTTCCTTCAGAGTCATCTTAAACAGTTCAGGATCCCACTCAGTGTGTCGAGTGTTTGCTCTGATACCAATTGAAATTATATCCCCTGTTCAAGCTTGTGTCCAGGGTACTGTTGCAACAGACTTTGAACTCTTTGCACTACAGTTCAAGGTTCAGTTGTGACAGATCTTGAACTCTAATCATAACAGTTCAACAAACAGACAAAAGTAGTAGAACACACAGACTGATAACCCAGTTCGGCTCCGCTTACTCTGTGGGTTTCCCACACCCGAAAAGAGACAACAAATCTTTATTACGAGTATAGGGTTTCCACAGGGACTTACACTTACACCTTGTAATAGCCTAACCTCAATACTCCATCTCTCAGATTTGCAACCTAGGTTCACCGCAATTCCCCTCGATCCCCTTCGTTCAGAACCTGCAGTCTGAACGTTCTCAACCTTCTCCAGAAGCTTGGATGCTTTCTCTCGAAAGCTTGTTCACCTTTGTTGTGTGCGGCAGTTGATACGCTTCAGGCAGTCTGTGTTGCACTTGAACAGACTGCACTTGCACCAATGTATTTTCAATGAGAAAACACAATCGGCCGTCGCTTTCTTCTTCTTCAATCAGCAGGATATGCTCGTGTGTATTTGATCTTGAAAGCGATAGTGAATAAGGGCGCCCTAGCATTGTATTTTTATGCTTGGCCGAAACCCTAATTCGCACAAGATAATCTCATCAAATATTTAGGAAATATTCCTAGATATTTGATGTATATCTTTTGAATCGGTTGGAAGAATATACGAAGTCGTCTTCTTGCACTAGATTGCTTTGCCGCCTTCAATGTAGATATTCAGTTGAATATCTCATGCTCGAATAAGTCGCTGGCCGACTTCAACTTAACGAAATCATCGTTGTCCAATATTCTCCCGGGAAATATCCTTGCGTCTGTTCCACGCTGTGTATGAGTACTAGGATATGTTCAAACTCCCCCGGAACACCTGCTCGAACTCTCTAAGCTACGTTTTGCCAAATACATGCCACTTAAGGGAACATCATCTTCTAAGGACGAACTTAGATAAACCTTAGAACGAGACTAACGGGACTAACTTGAGACGAACAAAGACAAACTTTAGTCTCATTCTAAGGTTTGTATAAGTTCGTCCCAAGTTAGGGTAAGTTCGTCCCAAGTTAGTCTCTTTCTAAGGACGAACTTAGATAAACCTTAGAAAGAGACTAACGAGACTAACTTGGGACGAACTTAGATAAACTTTAGTCTCATTCTAAAGTTTGTATAAGTTCTTCCCAAGTTAGTATAAGTTCGTCCCAAGTTAGTATAAGTTCGTCCCAAGTTCATCTTTTTCTAAGGACGAACTTAGATAAACCTTAGAATGAGACTAACGAGACTAACTTGGGATGAACAAAGACAAACTTTTGTCTAATTCTAAGGTTTGTATAAGTTCGTCCCAAGTTTGTCTAAGTTCGTCCCAAGTTAGTCTCTTCTAAGGACGAACTTAGATAAACCTTAGAATGAGACTAACGAGACTAACTTGGGACGAACAAAGAAAAACTTTAGTCTCATTCTAAGGTTTATCTAAGTTCGTCCCAAGTTAGTCTAAGTTCGTCCCAAGTTAGTCTCTTTCTAAGGATGAACTTAGACAAACCTAAGAATGAGACTAACGAGACTAACTTGGGACGAACAAAGACAAACTTTAGTCTCATTCTAAGGTTTATCTAAGTTCGTATCAAGTTAGTCTAAGTTCGTCCCAAGTTAGTCTCTTTCTAAGGATGAACTTAGACAAACCTTAAAATGAGACTAATGAGACTAACTTGGGACGAACAAAGACAAACTTTAGTCTCATTCTAAAGTTTGTATAAGTTCGTCCCAAGTTAGTCTAAGTTCGTCCCTAGTTAGTCTCTTTCTAAGGACGAACTTAGATAAACCTTAGAATGAGACTAACGAGACTAACTTGGGACGAACAAAGACAAACTTTAGTCTCATTCTAAGGTTTGTATAATTTCATCCCAAGTTAGTCTCTTTCTAAGGACGATCGTAGATAAACCTTAGAATGAGACTAACGAGACTAACTTGGGACGAACAAAGACAAACTTTAGTCTCATTCTAAAGTTTGCATAAGTTCGTCCCAAGTTAGTCTAAGTTGGTCCCAAGTTAGTCTCCTTCTAAGGACGAACTTAGATAAACCTTAGAATCAGACTAACGAGACTAACTTTGGACGAACAAAGACAAACTTTAGTCTCATTCTAAGGTTTATCTAAGTTCGTCCCAAGTTAGTCTAAGTTCGTCCCAAGTTAGTCTCTTTCTAAGGACGAACTTAGATAAACCTTAGAATGAGACAAACGAGACTAACTTGGGACGAACAAAGACAAACTTTAGTCTCATTCTAAGGTTTGTATAAGTTCGTCCCAAGTTAGTCTAAGTTCGTCCCAAGTTAGTCTCTTTGTAAGGACGAACTTAGACAAACCTTAGAATGAGACATACGAGACCAACTTGGGATGAACAAAGATAAACTTTAGTCTCATTCTAAGGTTTGTATAAGTTCGTCCCAAGTTAGTCTAAGTTTGTCCCAAGTTAGTCTCTTACTAAGGACGAACTTAGATAAACCTTAGAATGAGACTAACGAGACTAACTTGGGACGAATATAGATAAACTTTAGTCTCATTCTAAAGTTTGTATAAGTTCGTCCCAAGTTAGTCTAAGTTCATCGCAAGTTTGCCTTTTTCTAAGGACGAACTTGGATAAACCTTAGAATGAGACTAACGAGACTAACTTGGGACGAACTTAGATAAACTTTAGTCTCATTTTAAAGTTTGTATAAGTTCATCCCAAGTTAGTCTAAGTTCGTCCCAAGTTGGTCTATTTCTAAGGACGAACTTAGATAAACCTTAGAATGAGACTAACGAGACTAACTTGGGACGAACTTAGATAAACATTAGTCTCATTCTAAAGTTTGTATAAGTTCGTCCCAAGTTAGTCTAAGTTCGTCGCAAGTTAGTCTCTTTCTGAGGACGAACTTAGATAAAACTTAGAATGAGATTAACGAGACTAACTTTGGGACGAACAAAGACAAACTTTAGTCTCATTCTAAAGTTTGTAAAAGTTCGTCCCAAGTTAGTCTAAATTCGTCCCAAGTTAGTCTCTTTCTAAGGACGAACTTAGATAAACCTTAGAATGAGACTAACGAGACTAACTTGGGACGAACTTAGATAAACTTTAGTCTCATTTTAAAGTTTGTATAAGTTCATCCCAAGTTAGTCTAAGTTTGTCCCAAGTTGGTCTCTTTCTAAGGACGAACTTAGATAAACCTTAGAATGAGACTAACGAGACTAACTTGGGACGAACTTAGATAAACTTTAGTCTCATTCTAAAGTTTGTATAAGTTCGTCCCAAGTTAGTCTAAGTTCATCGCAAGTTAGTCTCTTTCTGAGGACAAACTTAGATAAAACTTAGAATGAGTCTAACGAGACTAACTTTGGGACGAACAAAGACAAACTTTAGTCTCATTCTAAAGTTTGTAAAAGTTCGTCCCAAGTTAGTCTAAGTTCGTCCCAAGTTAGTCTCTTTCTAAGGACGAACTTAGATGAACCTTAGAATGAGACTAACGAGACTAACTTAGGATGAACAAAGACAAACTTTAGTCTCATACTAAGGTTTGTATAAGTTCGTCCCAAGTTAGTCTAAGTTCATCCCAAGTTAGTCTCTTTCTAAGGACGAACTAAGATAAACCTTAGAATGAGACTAACGAGACTAACTTGGGACGAACTTAGATAAACTTTAGTCTCATTCTAAAGTTTGTATAAGTTCGTCCCAAGTTAGTCTAAGTTCGTCGCAAGTTAGTCTTTTTCTAAGGACGAACTTAGATAAACCTTAGAATGAGACTAACGAGACTAACTTGGGACGAACAAAGACAAACTTTAGTCTCATTCTAAGGTTTGTATAAGTTCATCCCAAGTTAGTCTAAGTTCGTCCCAAGTTAGTCTCTTTCTCAGGACGAACTTAGATAAACCTTAGAATGAGACTAACGAGACTAACTTGGGACGAACAAAGACAAACTTTATTCTCATTATAAGGTTTGTATAAGTTCGTCCCAAGTTAGTCTAAGTTCATCCCAAGTTAGTCTCTTTCTCAGGATGAACTTAGATAAACCTTAGAATGAGACTAACGAGACTAACTTGGGACGAACATAGATAAACTTTAGTTTCATTCTAAAGTTTGTATAAGTTTGTCTAAGATCGTCGCAAGTTAGTCTTTTTCTAAGGACGAACTTAGATAAACCTTAGAATGAGACTAACGAGACTAACTTGGGACGAACAAAGACAAACTTTAGTCTCATTCTAAGGTTTGTATAAGTTTGTCCCAAGTTAGTCTAAGTTCGTCCCAAGTTAGTCTCGTTCTAAGGACAAACTTAGATAAACCTTAGAATGAGACTAACGAGACTAACTTGGGACGAACTTAGATAAACTTCAGTCTCATTCTAAAGTTTATATAAGTTCGTCCCAAGTTAGTATAAGTTCGTCCCAAGTTAGTCTAAGTTCATCCCAAGTTGGTCTATTTCTAAGGACGAACTTAGATAAACCTTAGAATGAGACTAACGAGACTAACTTGGGACGACTTTAGATAAACTTTAGTCTCATTCTAAAGTTTGTATAAGTTCGTCCCAAGTTAGTCTAAGTTCGTCGCAAGTTAGTCTCTTTCTGAGGACGAACTTAGATAAAACTTAGAATGAGACTAACGAGACTAACTTTGGGACGAACAAAGACAAACTTTAGTCTCATTCTAAAGTTTGTAAAAGTTCGTCCCAAGTTAGTCTAAGTTCGTCCCAAGTTAGTCTCTTTCTAAGGACGAACTTAGATGAACCTTAGAATGAGACTAACGAGACTAACTTGGGATGAACAAAGACAAACTTTAGTCTCATACTAAGGTTTGTATAAGTTCGTCCCAAGTTAGTCTAAGTTCATCCCAAGTTAGTCTCTTTCTAAGGACGAACTTAGATAAACCTTAGAATGAGACTAACGAGACTAACTTGGGACGAACTTAGATAAACTTTAGTCTCATTTTAAAGTTTGTATAAGTTCATCCCAAGTTAGTCTAAGTTCGTCCCAAGTTGGTCTCTTTCTAAGGACGAACTTAGATAAACCTTAGAATGAGACTAACGAGACTAACTTGGGACGAACTTAGATAAACTTTAGTCTCATTCTAAAGTTTGTATAAGTTCGTCCCAAGTTAGTGTAAGTTCATCGCAAGTTAGTCTCTTTCAGAGGATGAACTTAGATAAAACTTAGAATGAGACTAACGAGACTAACTTTGGGACGAACAAAGACAAACTTTAGTCTCATTCTAAAGTTTGTAAAAGTTCGTCCCAAGTTAGTCTAAGTTTGTCCCAAGTTAGTCTCTTTCTAAGGACGAACTTAGATGAACCTTAGAATGAGACTAACGAGACTAACTTAGGATGACAAAGACAAACTTTAGTCTCATACTAAGGTTTGTATAAGTTCGTCCCAAGTTAGTCTAAGTTCATCCCAAGTTAGTCTCTTTCTAAGGACGAACTAAGATAAACCTTAGAATGAGACTAACGAGACTAACTTGGGACGAACTTAGATAAACTTTAGTCTCATTCTAAAGTTTGTATAAGTTCGTCCCAAGTTAGTCTAAGTTTGTTGCAAGTTAGTCTTTTTCTAAGGACAAACTTAGATAAACCTTAGAATGAGACTAACGAGACTAACTTGGGACGAACAAAGACAAACTTTAGTCTCATTCTAAGGTTTGTATAAGTTCGTCCCAAGTTAGTCTAAGTTCGTCCGAAGTTAGTCCCTTTCTCAGGACGAACTTAGATAAACCTTAGAATGAGACTAACGAGACTAACTTGGGACGAACAAAGACAAACTTTATTCTCATTATAAGGTTTGTATAAGTTCGTCCCAAGTTAGTCTAAGTTCATCCCAAGTTAGTCTCTTTCTCAGGATGAACTTAGATAAACCTTAGAATGAGACTAACGAGACTAACTTGGGACGAACATAGATAAACTTTAGTTTCATTTTAAAGTTTGTATAAGTTTGTCTAAGTTCGTCGCAAGTTAGTCTTTTTCTAAGGACGAACTTAGATAAACCTTAGAATGAGACTAACGAGACTAACTTGGGATGAACAAAGTCAAACTTTAGTCTCATTCTAAGGTTTGTATAAGTTTGTCCCAAGTTAGTCTAAGTTCGTCCCAAGTTAGTCTCGTTCTAAGGACAAACTTAGATAAACCTTAGAATGAGACTAACGAGACTAACTTGGGACGAACTTAGATAAACTTCAGTCTCATTCTAAAGTTTGTATAAGTTCGTCCCAAGTTAGTATAAGTTCGTCCCAAGTTGGTATAAGTTCATCCCAAGTTAGTCTTTTTCTAAGGACGAACTTAGATAAACCTTAGAATAAGACTAACGAGACTAACTTGGGATGAACAAAGACAAACTTTTGTCTAATTCTAAGGTTTGTATAAGTTCGTCCCAAGTTAGTCTAAGTTTGTCCCAAGTTAGTGTCTTCTAAGGACGAACTTAGATAAACCTTAGAATAAGACTAACGAGACTAACTTGGGACAAACAAAGACAAACTTCAGTCTCATTCTAAGGTTTATCTAAGTTCGTCCCAAGTTAGTCTAAGTTCGTCCCAAGTTAGTCTCTTTCTAAGGACGAACTTAGACAAACCTTAGAATGAGACTAACGGGACTAATTTGGGACGAACAAAGACAAACTTTAGTTTAATTCTAAGGTTTGTATAAGTTCATTCCAAGTTAGTCTAAGTTCGTCCCAAGTTAGTCTCTTTCTAAGGACGAACTTAGATAAACCTTAGAATGAGACTAACGAGACTAACTTGGGACGAACAAAGATAAACTTTAGTCTCATTCTAAGGTTTGTATAAGTTCGTCCCAAGTTAGTCTAAGTTCATCCCAAGTTAGTCTCTTTCTAAGGACGAACTTAGATAAACCTTAGAATCAGACTAACGAGACTAACTTGGGACGAACAAAGACAAACTTTAGTCTCATTCTAAGGTTTGTATAAGTTTGTCCCAAGTTAGTCTCTTTCAAGGACGAACTTAGATAAACCTTAGAATGAGACTAACGAGACTAACTTGGGACGAACAAAGACAAACTTTAGTCTCATTCTAAGGTTTGTATAAGTTTGTCCCAAGTTAGTCTAAGTTCGTCCCAAGTTAGTCTCGTTCTAAGGACAAACTTAGATAAACCTTAGAATGAGACTAACGAGACTAACTTGGGACGAACTTAGATAAACTTTAGTCTCATTTTAAAGTTTGTATAAGTTCATCCCAAGTTAGTCTAAGTTCGTCCCAAGTTGGTCTCTTTCTAAGGACGAACTTAGATAAACCTTAGAATGAGACTAACGAGACTAACTTGGGACGAACTTAGATAAACTTTAATCTCATTCTAAAGTTTGTATAAGTTCGTCCCAAGTTAGTGTAAGTTCATCGCAAGTTAGTCTCTTTCAGAGGACGAACTTAGATAAAACTTAGAATGAGACTAACGAGACTAACTTTGGGACGAACAAAGACAAACTTTAGTCTCATTCTAAAGTTTGTAAAAGTTCGTCCCAAGTTAGTCTAAGTTTGTCCCAAGTTAGTCTCTTTCTAAGGACGAACTTAGATGAACCTTAGAATGAGACTAACGAGACTAACTTAGGATGACAAAGACAAACTTTAGTCTCATACTAAGGTTTGTATAAGTTCGTCCCAAGTTAGTCTAAGTTCATCCCAAGTTAGTCTCTTTCTAAGGACGAACTAAGATAAACCTTAGAATGAGACTAACGAGACTAACTTGGGACGAACTTAGATAAACTTTAGTCTCATTCTAAAGTTTTTATAAGTTCGTCCCAAGTTAGTCTAAGTTTGTTGCAAGTTAGTCTTTTTCTAAGGACAAACTTAGATAAACCTTAGAATGAGACTAACGAGACTAACTTGGGACGAACAAAGACAAACTTTAGTCTCATTCTAAGGTTTGTATAAGTTCGTCCCAAGTTAGTCTAAGTTCGTCCGAAGTTAGTCCCTTTCTCAGGACGAACTTAGATAAACCTTAGAATGAGACTAACGAGACTAACTTGGGACGAACAAAGACAAACTTTATTCTCATTATAAGGTTTGTATAAGTTCGTCCCAAGTTAGTCTAAGTTCATCCCAAGTTAGTCTCTTTCTCAGGATGAACTTAGATAAACCTTAGAATGAGACTAACGAGACTAACTTGGGACGAACATAGATAAACTTTAGTTTCATTTTAAAGTTTGTATAAGTTTGTCTAAGTTCGTCGCAAGTTAGTCTTTTTCTAAGGACGAACTTAGATAAACCTTAGAATGAGACTAACGAGACTAACTTGGGATGAACAAAGACAAACTTTAGTCTCATTCTAAGGTTTGTATAAGTTTGTCCCAAGTTAGTCTAAGTTCGTCCCAAGTTAGTCTCGTTCTAAGGACAAACTTAGATAAACCTTAGAATGAGACTAACGAGACTAACTTGGGACGAACTTAGATAAACTTCAGTCTCATTCTAAAGTTTGTATAAGTTCGTCCCAAGTTAGTATAAGTTCGTCCCAAGTTGGTATAAGTTCATCCCAAGTTAGTCTTTTTCTAAGGACGAACTTAGATAAACCTTAGAATGAGACTAACGAGACTAACTTGGGATGAACAAAGACAAACTTTTGTCTAATTCTAAGGTTTGTATAAGTTCGTCCCAAGTTAGTCTAAGTTTGTCCCAAGTTAGTGTCTTCTAAGGACGAACTTAGATAAACCTTAGAATAAGACTAACGAGACTAACTTGGGACAAACAAAGACAAACTTCAGTCTCATTCTAAGGTTTATCTAAGTTCGTCCCAAGTTAGTCTAAGTTCGTCCCAAGTTAGTCTCTTTCTAAGGACGAACTTAGACAAACCTTAGAATGAGACTAACGGGACTAATTTGGGACGAACAAAGACAAACTTTAGTTTAATTCTAAGGTTTGTATAAGTTCATTCCAAGTTAGTCTAAGTTCGTCCCAAGTTAGTCTCTTTCTAAGGACGAACTTAGATAAACCTTAGAATGAGACTAACGAGACTAACTTGGGACGAACAAAGATAAACTTTAGTCTCATTCTAAGGTTTGTATAAGTTCGTCCCAAGTTAGTCTAAGTTCATCCCAAGTTAGTCTCTTTCTAAGGACGAACTTAGATAAACCTTAGAATCAGACTAACGAGACTAACTTGGGACGAACAAAGACAAACTTTAGTCTCATTCTAAGGTTTGTATAAGTTTGTCCCAAGTTAGTCTCTTTCAAGGACGAACTTAGATAAACCTTAGAATGAGACTAACGAGACTAACTTGGGACGAACAAAGACAAACTTTAGTCTCATTCTAAGGTTTGTATAAGTTTGTCCCAAGTTAGTCTAAGTTCGTCCCAAGTTAGTCTCGTTCTAAGGACAAACTTAGATAAACCTTAGAATGAGACTAACGAGACTAACTTGGGACGAACTTAGATAAACTTTAGTCTCATTTTAAAGTTTGTATAAGTTCATCCCAAGTTAGTCTAAGTTCGTCCCAAGTTGGTCTCTTTCTAAGGACGAACTTAGATAAACCTTAGAATGAGACTAACGAGACTAACTTGGGACGAACTTAGATAAACTTTAGTCTCATTCTAAAGTTTGTATAAGTTCGTCCCAAGTTAGTGTAAGTTCATCGCAAGTTAGTCTCTTTCAGAGGACGAACTTAGATAAAACTTAGAATGAGACTAACGAGACTAACTTTGGGACGAACAAAGACAAACTTTAGTCTCATTCTAAAGTTTGTAAAAGTTCGTCCCAAGTTAGTCTAAGTTTGTCCCAAGTTAGTCTCTTTCTAAGGACGAACTTAGATGAACCTTAGAATGAGACTAACGAGACTAACTTAGGATGACAAAGACAAACTTTAGTCTCATACTAAGGTTTGTATAAGTTCGTCCCAAGTTAGTCTAAGTTCATCCCAAGTTAGTCTCTTTCTAAGGACGAACTAAGATAAACCTTAGAATGAGACTAACGAGACTAACTTGGGACGAACTTAGATAAACTTTAGTCTCATTCTAAAGTTTTTATAAGTTCGTCCCAAGTTAGTCTAAGTTTGTTGCAAGTTAGTCTTTTTCTAAGGACAAACTTAGATAAACCTTAGAATGAGACTAACGAGACTAACTTGGGACGAACAAAGACAAACTTTAGTCTCATTCTAAGGTTTGTATAAGTTCGTCCCAAGTTAGTCTAAGTTCGTCCGAAGTTAGTCCCTTTCTCAGGACGAACTTAGATAAACCTTAGAATGAGACTAACGAGACTAACTTGGGACGAACAAAGACAAACTTTATTCTCATTATAAGGTTTGTATAAGTTCGTCCCAAGTTAGTCTAAGTTCATCCCAAGTTAGTCTCTTTCTCAGGATGAACTTAGATAAACCTTAGAATGAGACTAACGAGACTAACTTGGGACGAACATAGATAAACTTTAGTTTCATTTTAAAGTTTGTATAAGTTTGTCTAAGTTCGTCGCAAGTTAGTCTTTTTCTAAGGACGAACTTAGATAAACCTTAGAATGAGACTAACGAGACTAACTTGGGATGAACAAAGACAAACTTTAGTCTCATTCTAAGGTTTGTATAAGTTTGTCCCAAGTTAGTCTAAGTTCGTCCCAAGTTAGTCTCGTTCTAAGGACAAACTTAGATAAACCTTAGAATGAGACTAACGAGACTAACTTGGGACGAACTTAGATAAACTTCAGTCTCATTCTAAAGTTTGTATAAGTTCGTCCCAAGTTAGTATAAGTTCGTCCCAAGTTGGTATAAGTTCATCCCAAGTTAGTCTTTTTCTAAGGACGAACTTAGATAAACCTTAGAATGAGACTAACGAGACTAACTTGGGATGAACAAAGACAAACTTTTGTCTAATTCTAAGGTTTGTATAAGTTCGTCCCAAGTTAGTCTAAGTTTGTCCCAAGTTAGTGTCTTCTAAGGACGAACTTAGATAAACCTTAGAATAAGACTAACGAGACTAACTTGGGACAAACAAAGACAAACTTCAGTCTCATTCTAAGGTTTATCTAAGTTCGTCCCAAGTTAGTCTAAGTTCGTCCCAAGTTAGTCTCTTTCTAAGGACGAACTTAGACAAACCTTAGAATGAGACTAACGGGACTAATTTGGGACGAACAAAGACAAACTTTAGTTTAATTCTAAGGTTTGTATAAGTTCATTCCAAGTTAGTCTAAGTTCGTCCCAAGTTAGTCTCTTTCTAAGGACGAACTTAGATAAACCTTAGAATGAGACTAACGAGACTAACTTGGGACGAACAAAGATAAACTTTAGTCTCATTCTAAGGTTTGTATAAGTTCGTCCCAAGTTAGTCTAAGTTCATCCCAAGTTAGTCTCTTTCTAAGGACGAACTTAGATAAACATTAGAATCAGACTAACGAGACTAACTTGGGACGAACAAAGACAAACTTTAGTCTCATTCTAAGGTTTGTATAAGTTTGTCCCAAGTTAGTCTCTTTCAAGGACGAACTTAGATAAACCTTAGAATGAGACTAACGAGACTAACTTGGGACGAACAAAGACAAACTTTAGTCTCATTCTAAGGTTTGTATAAGTTTGTCCCAAGTTAGTCTAAGTTCGTCCCAAGTTAGTCTCGTTCTAAGGACAAACTTAGATAAACCTTAGAATGAGACTAACGAGACTAACTTGGGACGAACTTAGATAAACTTTAGTCTCATTCTAAAGTTTGTATAAGTTCGTCCCAAGTTAGTATAAGTTCGTCCCAAGTTGGTAAAAGTTCATCCCAAGTTAGTCTTTTTCTAAGGACGAACTTAGATAAACCTTAGAATGAGACTAACGAGACTAACTTGGGATGAACAAAGACAAACTTTTGTCTAATTCTAAGGTTTGTATAAGTTCGTCCCAAGTTAGTCTAAGTTTGTCCCAAGTTAGTGTCTTCTAAGGACAAACTTAGATAAACCTTAGAATAAGACTAACGAGACTAACTTGGGACAAACAAAAACAAACTTCAGTCTCATTCTAAGGTTTATCTAAGTTCGTCCCAAGTTAGTCTAAGTTCGTCCCAAGTTAGTCTCTTTCTAAGGACGAACTTAGACAAACCTTAGAATGAGACTAACGGGACTAATTTGGGACGAACAAAGACAAACTTTAGTCTAATTCTAAGGTTTGTATAAGTTCATTCCAAGTTAGTCTAAGTTCGTCCCAAGTTAGTCTCTTTCTAAGGACGAACTTAGATAAACCTTAGAATGAGACTAACGAGACTAACTTGGGACGAACAAAGATAAACTTTAGTCTCATTCTAAGGTTTGTATAAGTTCGTCCCAAGTTAGTCTAAGTTCATCCCAAGTTAGTCTCTTTCTAAGGACGAACTTAGATAAACCTTAGAATCAGACTAACGAGACTAACTTGGGACAAACAAATACAAACTTTAGTCTCATTCTAAGGTTTGTATAAGTTTGTCCCAAGTTAGTCTCTTTAAAGGACGAACTTAGATAAACCTTAGAATGAGACTAACGAGACTAACTTGGGACGAACAAATACAAACTTTAGTCTCATTCTAAGGTTTGGATAAGTTCATCCCAAGTTAGTCTAAGTCCGTCTCAAGTTAGTCTCTTTCTAAGGACGAACATAGATAAACCTTAGAAAGAGACTAAGAAGACTAACTTGGGACGAACAAAGACAAACTTTAGTCTCATTCTAAGGTTTGTATAAGTTCATACCAAGTTAGTCTAAGTTCATCCCAAGTTAGTCTCTTTCTAAGGATGAACTTAGCTAAACCTTAGAATGAGACTAACGAGACTAACTTGGGACGAACAAAGACAAACTTTAGCCTCATTCTAAAGTTAGTATAAGTTCGTCCCAAGTTTGTCTAAGTTCGTCCCAAATTAGTCTCTATCTAAGGACGAACTTAGATAAACCTTAGAATGAGACTAACGAGACTAACTTGGGACGAACAAAGACAAACTTTAGTCTCATTCTAAGGTTTGTATAAGTTCGTCCCAAGTTAGTCGAAGTTCGTCCCAAGTTAGTCTTTTTCTAAGGACGAACTTAGATAAACCATTGAATGAGACTAACGAGACTAACTTGGGACGAACTTAGATAAACTTTAGTCTCATTCTAAAGTTTGTATAAGTTCGTCCCAAGTTAGTCTAAGTTCGTCCCAAGTTAGTCTCTTTCTATGGACGAACTTAGATAAACCTTAGAATGAGACTAACGAGACTAGCTTGGGACGAACTTAGATAAACTTTAGTCTCATTCTAAAGTTTGTATAAGTTCGTCCCAAGTTAGTCTAAGTTCGTCGCAAGTTAGTCTCTTTCTGAGGATGAACTTAGATAAATCTTAGAATGAGACTAGCGAGACTAACTTGGGAAGAATAATGACAAACTTTAGTCTCATTCTAAAGTTTGTATAAGTTCGTCCCAAGTTAGTCTCTTTCTAAGGACGAACTTAGATAAACCTTAGAATGAGACTAACGAGACTAACTTGGGACGAACAAAGAAAAACTTTAGTCTCATTCTCAGGTTTGTATAAGTTCTTCGCAAGTTAGACTAAGTTCGTCCCAAGTTAGTCTCTTTCTAAGGACGAACTTAGATAAACCTTAGAATGAGACTAACGAGACTAACTTGGGACGAACAAAGACAAACTTTAGTCTCATTCTAATGTTTGTATAAGTTCGTCCCAAGTTAGTCTAAGTTCGTCGCAAGTTAGTCTTTTTCTAAGGACGAACTTAGATAAACCTTAGAATGAGACAAACGAGACTAACTTGGGACGGACAAAGACAAACTTTAGTCTCATTCTAAGGTTTGTATAAGTTTGTCCCAAGTTAGTCTAAGTTCGTCCCAAGTTAGTCTCTTTCTAAGGAAGAACTTAGACAAACCTTAGAATGAGACTAACGAGACTAACTTGGGACGAACAAAGACAAACTTTAGTCTCATTCTAAGGTTTGTATAAGTTCATCCCAAGTTAGTCTAAGTTCGTCCCAAGTTGGTCTCTTTCTAAGGACGAACTTAGATAAACCTTAGAATGAGACTAACGAGACTAACTTGGGACGAACTTAGATAACCTTTAGTCTGATTCTAAAGTTTGTATAAGTTCGTCCCAAGTTAGTCTAAGTTTGTCGCAAGTTAGTCTCTTTCTGAGGACGAACTTACATAAAACTTAGAATGATACTAACGAGACTAACTTTGGGACGAACAAAGACAAACTTTAGTCTCATTTTAAAGTTTGTATAAGTTCGTCCCAAGTTAGTCTAAGTTCGTCCCAAGTTAGTCTCTTTCTAAGGACGAACTTAGATAAACCTTAGAATGAGACTAACGAGACTAACTTGGGACGAACAAAGACAAACTTTAGTATCATACTAAGGTTTGTATAAGTTCGTCCCAAGTTAGTCTCTTTCTAAGGACGAACTAAGATAAACCTTAGAATGAAACTAACGAGACTAACTTGGGACAAACTTAGATAAACTTTAGTCTCATTCTAAAGTTTGTATAAGTTCGTCCCAAGTTAGTCTAAGTTCGTCCCAAGTTAGTCTTTTTCTCAGGACGAACTAAGATAAATGATGGACCAAAATTATACGAATCATAAACACAGTATAACCCCCTTAATTAGACATTTTGTCTATTTAACTTTTGCTTGTTAGTTCAGATATAGTTTTACAGGGTATTTCAGAGCTTAGAGAGAATACACACTAAAGAGGAGCTTTTAAAGCAGAAAAGATGTTACGAGTCAATCCAAGGTCAAGATCATATACCGACTGAAGAAATATCAAGGATCCTGACGTTGAATCACTCATAACAAATTAATCAGAAGAATCGGGAGAGGAATCAAGACAGCCCGGGACAAAACATATTGATAGTTTTTGTGAAAATACTGCACAAAACTGTACAAAATTCACATTTGGGCAAGATGACCGGCCACTGGGGCAAGAGGTGGCCAAAGCCACCCCTCCTCCTCCCTCCACCACCGGCAACCGGCGGCTCCTCCACCCATGGTGACCGGCGGCTTTTTGCTCCTCCACATGTCTCCTCCTCCTTGCTCCTCCTTGCTCCTCCCTTGGATCAAAAGACATGTGGTGGCTCCTCCACCCTCCATTCTCCTCCTCCATGGATGGCCTCCACATGCAACCATCTCCACCCTCCATCTCCACCCTCCATGGCTATAAAAGGAGGAGCTCCTCCCCTCATTTGAACACACCTCAATCATCCATAATTCACTTATCTCTCTAAGTTTATGTATTTGTAAGTTTTGCGTTGGAAATAAAGGATAGCTCCCTTGGCGCTTCAACGGTTGTAAGTAATTCTTAGTATTTATTCAACTGTTTTTTTTATTTCCTTAGTTATAATGTTTAGCACGATGAATAGTAGCTAAACTAGTAGTTTGGTAGAAGGGGCGCACTTGAATTATAAAATGTTTTAGACTATTAACTTAGTGTCTCGTATTAGTATTCAAAACTTATTCTATGTGCCATATATAAAGTTAGAATTTCCAAGGGTGAGTGAACCATTTGTAACTGGACCAAAGGGACCAAATGGGTAAGCTTGTCCTTGGGGGTTCGTGATCATACTCGGGTAAGTGGACCATTTGTAACTGGGCCAAAGGGACCAAATGAACAAGCTTATCCGAGGAGGTCGACTTATCCTAAAAACCATTTGAAAACTGGGCCAAAGGGATCAGATGGATGCACACAGGCTAGCGTACCTTGAAATGGGTACTGGTGCTAGTTTAAGTAGAATAAGTGCTCTACGACCTTGAAAAAGGCTTGGCAATGTTGCAAGTCTTGAGCTAGGAATAGCCTCGATTCATGTTTGAATACTTAGATGATTCACTAAAGGTCAATGATAAATAGGATATAATACAAGGCCCCTGAAACCGAACATTTCTCTTCAATTATAAACTGCAATTTACTTTCCAGTACTAAAACCAACCAACCAACCAATCAATCAATCAATCACTTAGCTGGTAGCTTTAAAACCAACCAACCGACCTAAAACACGCTCTCTCGCTGGACAACCCCCCTCAAAGAACATCTATTCCCCTGATTCCCTTGGGTTCGACCCCTACTTACCAAGTACTACCAGTAGTATAGTTGCGAGTAGCGGACTATTATAAATTTATTTGCACAAATCGCTTTGACGACGAGCGGTTTGTCAAATTGGCGCCGTTGCCGGGGAATCAGTCGTCGGATAGTTGTTCTTTCCCTTTCCTTTTTTTTCTTTTCCCTATGTCATTACCCATTACGCATGCATGGACAACGCGATTTCTACCCCTGTTCGGAGGAACGGAGGGAGAAGACCCAGTACATCACTGCCGAAACTTCCACCACGTCTGCCACCACATCAAACCTGAGAACGAAGTATTAGAGGAATTTAAGCTGAAATGCTTCAAATTCTCTCTAACCGACTTCGCCACGATATGGTATTACACATCCACCGCTAGCAGTGCAGAACGTTACGTAGATCTCTGCGTTCCATTCCTGAAGGAATTCACCCCACCATCTTTACGCCAAGAAACCCGTGAGAAGATCATGTGCCTTCATCAATCCCGGGATGAGACTTTGGACGAATACTACATGAACTACGATGCCATCGTCTCAAGCTGCCCGCACCATGGATTTACGAAGAAAGTTCTTCTCCAAAAATTTCTTCGTGGGATGAGGCCTGAAGAACTGGGAAGAGTTAACGAAGCTATGAGAAGGTCTGCCACAAACTTCACCATTGCAGACATGTGGTACCTTATAATCGGCCTGGTCGCTGCCACGAGACGAGTACCCCAAACTGACGAGGAAATGCAGACAGAAGAAGCTGACCCTAAGGCTGACAAAGAAGAAACCACCGAGCCGTCAGAAGAGACTCCTGAACCGTCTGAAGAATCAGACATGGAAAGCACCGGAAGCAACGAAGTAGGAGTCCAGAACACCACTGACGAATTGCCCAATCCATACCCGACTATCATTACCCAGGCAGCTGAAACTATCTACGATCAGTTCCTCACGAACCAACATAATGAGGCAGAACCAAGCCTCATGAGGCCTTCCCGACTTTTCCCCTTAATCAATGAGCAAGTCGCAGCGAACTGTGCGATCAATGAAGAAGCTCAAAGGAGGATGGGAAAAGGACCTCTGCAGAATGACCCCTCGATGGAGCATTGCTATGCCGCAACTGGACTAGGCAGTCCCAAATACAAAAACTTCAAAAGGCTAGTAGTGAAAGGTCCATCACCCCCTCCGGGGTATTGGAAGGAAAAAATCCCAAAACAAAGGAGTCCTGACCCGAATACAACATCCGGTAAGACGTCAGGACGAGTCAAAGCAAGAAACAACACAGGAACGGTGGCGAAGTTCGACTTGAGCCACCCATGGGACCCAAACCAGTAATCCACAACGAGGTACTGTCGAGCCAACGACGTTAAACAAGTGCACTGGTCGGGAGGTAACCCGACACTATCTTACTTTCCGCACTTTTAATTTCTGTCATTTAAATTCAGTATTTAGTTTTAAGCTTGCATGACTTTTGAACTAAGGCACGCCTTCGTTCAAAAGTGGGGGGTGAGAACCACCTGTGTACATAAATAACATGCTTGCTATTTTCTTTTTCTTTTTTAGTAGTAGTATCTTTTTGAAAATATGAACTTAAGAATGTGAAAAAGATAGATCATAATTCATGTATTAACCTTGTAAAAATTCAAACTGTTTAAAAACTTAGAATGTAACTTTTCAATTGTCCTTTGTGCTGAGATAACTAGGGATGTGGAGTTGACATAAACTGCCCTAGAGAGGCTTGGCAAGCAATCAAAGGATCAGATCAAACTATATGGTTTTCGAAGTCAGTGGAGGCTGCACTTCGGGTTTCAGTGAAGAATTGAAGTCATCTCCGCCATGCAGTGTTTATGCAAAAAGAAAAGAAAAGGCGAGGACGGGAATCAGACCGTCCTCTCTCTAGTCAAAGTAGCCGAGAAAATAGATGAGCGACCCTCTTCTTGACCCGCGCGAAGCGGCAACGATGAGAGGAGCGGGGAGGTATTTCCATAGGCTTGCGGGCGATGATTGGACCTCCCAAAAGAAAGGCTTGAGAAAATGGACTAGCAAGCCACAAAAAGGCAAAAAGCTCAAAGAAGCAAATCAAGAGGCCAAAGGCCCAAAATTGTGAAGGTTTTAACCGAACAAAAAAGTGAAGTACTCAAAGAGTCAAATCAAAGGCCAAAGGCCAATTCACTACAAAAAAGCAGTCCCTCGCCAAAAAGAAAAAAAATCAAAAAGGCTCAACTCAGTGAAACCAGAACCAAATCACGTGCTAGAGAAAGCTACCAGAAAACCATATAGTGCGAGACGATCCCGAGATTGCAGTCCAGGAGCCTAAAAAGGGCTATCTCCCGAGACATCCAATATAATTTGCATCTCAGCACGGAGGTACAAGTATTAAGTTTCTTCTATTTATTTACGCAGTTTAATTTAGTAATAAGTAGTAATGCATGAATTAGGATAGATCAAGTACCACAGTCTAATTTTCATATTTCAAAGCCAACTTAGAGTACAGCCCTTGAATAGTATTGTTCGGACGAACAACTAAAAGTGTGGGGTGATCTGATGGACCAAAATTATACGAATCATAAACACAGTATAACCCCCTTAATTAGACATTTTGTCTATTTAACTTTTGCTTGTTAGTTCAGATATAGTTTTACAGGGTATTTCAGAGCTTAGAGAGAATACACACTGAAGAGGAGCTTTTAAAGCAGAAAAGATGTTATGAGTCAATCCAAGGTCAAGATCATATGCCGACTGAAGAAATATCAAGGATCCTGACGTTGAATCACTCATAACAAATTAATCAGAAGAATCAGGAGAGGAATCAAGACAGCCCGGGACAAAACATATTGACAGTTTTTGTGAAAAGACTGCACAAAACTGTACAAAATTCACATTTGGGCAAGATGACCGGCCACTTGGGCAAGAGGTGGCCAAAGCCACCCCTCCTCCTCCCTCCACCACCGGCAACCGGCGGCTCCTCCACCCATGGTGACCGGCGGCTTTTTGCTCCTCCACATGTCTCCTCCTCCTTGCTCCTCCTTCCTCCTCCCTTGGATCAAAAGACATGTGGTGGCTCCTCCACCCTCCATTCTCCTCCTCCATGGATGGCCTCCACATGCAACCATCTCCACCCTCCATCTCCACCCTCGATGGCTATAAAAGGAGGAGCTCCTCCCCTCATTTGAACACACCTCAATCATCCATAATTCACTTCTCTCTCTAAGTTTATGTATTTGTAAGTTTGGCTTTGGAAATAAAGGATAGCTCCCTTGGCGCTTCAACGGTTGTAAGTAATTCTTAGTATTTATTCAACTGTTTTTTTTATTTCCTTAGTTATAATGTTTAGCGCGATGAATAGTAGCTAAACTAGTAGTTCGGTAGAAGGGGCGCACTTGTATTATAAAATGTTTTAGACTATTAACTTAGTGTCTCGTATTAGTATTCAAAACTTATTCTATGTGCCATATATAAAGTTAGAATTTCCAAGGGTGAGTGAACCATTTGTAACTGGACCAAAGGGACCAAATGGGTAAGCTTGTCCTTGGGGGTTCGTGATCATACTCGGGTAAGTGGACCATTTGTAACTGGGCCAAAGGGACCAAATGGACAAGCTTATCCGAGGAGGTCGACTTATCCTAAAAACCATTTGAAAAGTGGGCCAAAGGGATCAGATGGATGCACACAGGCTAGCGTACCTTGAAATGGGTACAGGTGCTAGTTTAAGTAGAATAAGTGCTCTACGACCTTGAAAAAGGCTAGGCAATGTTGCAAGTCTTGAGCTAGGAATAGCCTTGTTTCATGTTTGAATACTTAGATGATTCACTAAAGGTCAATGATAAATAGGATATAATACAAGGCCCCTGAAACCGAACATTTCTCTTCAATTATAAACTGCAATTTACTTTCCAGTACTAAAACCAACAAACCAACCAATCAATCAATCAATCACTTAGCTGGTAGCTTTAATACCAACCAATCAACCTAAAACACGCTCTCTCGCTGGACAACCCCCCTCAAAGAACATCTATTCCCCTGATTCCCTTGGGTTCGACCCCTACTTACCAAGTACTACCCAGTAGTATAGTTGCGAGTAGCGCACTATTATAAATTTATTTGCACAAATCGCTTTGACGACGAGCGGTCGGTCAATAAACCTTAGAATGAGACTAACGAGACTAACTTGGGATGAACAAAGACAAACTTTATTCTCATTCTAAGGTTTGTATAAGTTCGTCCCAAGTTAGTCTTTTTCTAAGGACGAACTTAGATAAACCTTAGAATGAGACTAAAGAGACTAATTTGGGACGAACAAAGACAAACTTTAGTCTCATTCTAAGGTTTGTATAAGTTCGTCCCAAGTTAGTCTAAGTTCGTCCCATGTTAGTCTCTTTCTAAGGACGAACTTAGACAAACCTTAAAATGAGACTAACGAGACTAACTTGGGACGAACTTAGATAAACTTTAGTCTCATTCTAAAGTTTGTATAAGTTCGTCACAAGTTAGTCTAAGTTCGTCCCAAGTTAGTCTCTTTCTAAAGACGAACTTAGATAAACCTTAGAATGAGACTAACGAGACTAACTTGGGACGAACTTAGATAAACTTTAGTCTCATTCTAAAGTTTGTATAAGTTCATCCCAAGTTAGTCTAAGTTCGTCGCAAGTTAGTCTCTTTCTGAGGACAAACTTAGATAAACCTTAGAATGAGACTAACGAGACTAACTTGGGACGAACAAAGACAAACTTTAGTCTCATTCTAAGGTTTGTATAAGTTCGTCCCAAGTTAGTCTAAGTTCGTTCCAAGTTAGTCTCTTTCTCAGGACGAACTTAGATAAACCTTAGAATGAGACTAACGAAACTAACTTGGGATGAACAAAGACAAACTTTATTCTCATTCTAAGGTTTGTATAAGTTCGTCCCAAGTTAGTCTAAGTTCGTCCCAAGTTAGTCTCTTTCTCAGGATGAACTTAGATAAACCTTAGAATGAGACTAACGAGACTAATTTGGGACGAACTTAGATAAACTTTAGCCTCATTCTAAAGTTTGTATAAGTTCGTCCCAAGTTAGTCTAAGTTCGTCGCAAGTTAGTCTTTTTCTAAGGATGAACTTAGATAAACCTTAGAATGAGACTAACGAGACTAACTTGGGACGAACAAAGACAAACTTTAGTCTCATTCTAAAGTTTGTATAAGTTCGTCACAAGTTAATCTAAGTTCGTCCCAAGTTAGTCTCTTTCAAAGGACGAACTTAGATAAACCTTAGAATGAGACTAACGAGACTAACTTGGGACGAACTTTGATAAACTTTAGTCTCTTTCTAAAGTTTGTATAAGTTCGTCCCAAGTTAGTATAAGTTCGTCCCAAGTTAGTATAAGTTCTTCCCAAGTTAGTCTTTTTCTAAGGACGAACTTAGATAAACCTTAGAATGAGACTAACGAGACTAACTCGGGATGAACAAAGACAAACTTTTGTCTAATTCTAGGGTTTGTATAAGTTCGTCCCAAGTTAGTCTAAGTTCGTCCCAAGTTAGTCTCTTCTAAGGACGAACTTAGATAAACCTTAGAATGAGACTAACGAGACTAACTTGGGACAAACAAAGATACACCTTAGTCTCATTCTAAGGTTTGTATAAGTTCTTCCCAAGTTAGTCTAAGTTCGTCCCAAGTTAGTCTCTTTCTAAGGACAAACTTAGACAAACCTTAGAATGAGACTAACGACACTAACTTGGGACGAACAAAGACAAACTTTAGTCTCATTCTAAGGTTTGTATAAGTTCGTCCCAAGTTAGTCTAAGTTCGTCCCAAGTTAGTCTCTTTCTAAGGACGAACTTAGACAAACCTTAGAATGAGACTAACGAGACAAACTTGGGACGAACAAAGATAAACTTTAGTCTCATTTTATGGTTTGTATAAGTTCGTCCCAAGTTAGTCTAAGTTCGTCCCAAGTTAGTCTCTTTCTAAGGACGAACTTAGATAAACCTTAGAATGAGAGTAACGAGACTAACTTGGGACGAACAAAGATAAACTTTAGTCTCATTCAAAAGTTTGTATAAGTTCGTCCCAAGTTAGTCTAAGTTCGTCCCAAGTTAGTCTCTTTATAAGGACGAACTTAGATAAACCTTAGAATGAGACTAACGAGACGAACTTGGGATGAACAAAGACAGACTTTAGTCTCATTCTAAGGTATGTATAAGTTCGTCCCAAGTTAGTCTAAGTTCATCCCATGTTAGTCTCTTTCTAAGGACGAACTTAGACAAACCTTAAAATGAGACTAACGAGACTAACTTGGGACGAACTTAGATAAACTTTAGTCTCATTCTAAAGTTTGTTTAAGTTCGTCCCAAGTTAGTCTAAGTTTGTCCCTAGTTAGTCTCTTTCTAATGACGAACTTAGATAAACCTTAGAATGAGACTAACGAGACTAACTTGGGACGAACTTAGATAAACTTTAGTCTCATTCTAAAGTTTGTATAAGTTCGTCCCAAGTTAGTCTAAGTTCGTCGCAAGTTAGTCTCTTTCTGAGGACAAACTTAGATAAATCTTAGAATGAGACTAGCGAGACTAACTTGGGACGAACAAAGACAAACTTTTGTCTCATTCTAAGGTTTTTATATGTTCGTCCAAGTTAGTCTAAGTTCGTCCCAAGTTATTCTCTTTCTCAGGACGAACTTAGATAAACCTTAGAATGAGACTAACGAGACTAACTTGGGACGAACAAAGACAAACTTTATTCTCATTCTAAGGTTTGTATAAGTTCGTCCCAAGTTAGTCTAAGTTCATCCCAAGTTAGTCTCTTTCTCAGGATGAACTTAGATAAACCTTAGAATGAGACTAACGAGACTAACTTGGGACGAACTTAGATAAACTTTTGTCTCATTCTAAAGTTTGTATAAGTTCGTCCCAAGTTAGTCTAAGTTCGTCCCAAGTTGGTCTCTTTCTAAGGTCGAACTTAGATAAACCTTAGAATGAGACTAACGAGACTAACTTTGGACGAACTTAGATAACCTTTAGTCTCATTCTAAAGTTTGTATAAGTTCGTCCCAAGTTAGTCTAAGTTCGTCGCAAGTTAGTCTCTTTCTGAGGACGAACTTAGATAAAACTTAGAATGAGACTAACGAGACTAACTTGGGACGAACTTGGATAAACTTTAGTCTCATTCTAAAGTTTGTATAAGTTCGTCCCAAGTTAGTATAAGTTCGTCCCAAGTTAGTCTCTTTCTAAGGACGAACTTAGATAAACCTTAGAATGAGACTAACGAGACTAACTTGGGACGAACAAAGACAAACTTTAGTCTCATACTAAGGTTTGTATAAGTTCGTCCCAAGTTAGTCTCTTTCTAAGGACGAACTAAGATAAACCTTAGAATGAGACTAACGAGACTAACTTGGGACGAACAAAGACAAACTTTATTCTCATTCTAAGGTTTGTATAAGTTCGCCCCAAGTTAGTCTAAGTTTGTCCAAAGTTAGTCTCTTTCTAAGGATGAACTTAGATAAACCTTAGAATGAGACTAACGAGACTAATTTGGGACGAACTTAGATAAACTTTAGTCTCATTCTAAAGTTTGTATAAGTTCGTCCCAAGTTAGTCTAAGTTCGTCCCAAGTTAGTCTAAGTTCGTCGCAAGTTAGTCTTTTTCTAAGGACGAAGTTAGATAAACCTTAGAATGAGACTAACGAGACTAACTTGGGATGAACAAAGACAAACTTTTGTCTAATTCTAGGGTTTGTATAAGTTCGTCCCAAGTTAGTCTAAGTTCATCCCAAGTTAGTCTCTTCTAAGGACGAACTTAGATAAACCTTAGAATGAGACTAACGAGACTAACTTGGGACGAACAAAGACAAACTTTAGTCTCATTCTAAGGTTTGTATAAGTTCGTCCCAAGTTAGTCTAAGTTCGTCCCAAGTTAGTCTCTTTCTAACGACAAACTTAGACAAACCTTAGAATGAGACTTACGACACTAAGTTGGGACGAACAAAGACAAACTTTAGTCTCATTCTAAGGTTTGTATAAGTTCGTCCCAAGTTAGTCTAAGTTCTTCCCAAGTTAGTCTCTTTCTAAGGTCGAACTTAGACAAACCTTAGAATGAGACTAACGAGACAAACTTGGGACGAACAAAGATTAACTTTAGTCTCATTCTAAGGTTTGTATAAGTTCGTCCCAAGTTAGTCTAAGTTCGTCCCAAGTTAGTCTCTTTCTAAGGACGAACTTAGATAAACCTTAGAATGAGACTAACGAGACTAACTTGGGACGAACAAAGATAAACTTTAGTCTCATTCAAAAGTTTGTATAAGTTCGTCCCAAGTTAGTCTCTTTCTAAGGACGAACTTAGATAAACCTTAGAATGAGACTAACGAGACGAACTTGGGATGAACAAAGACAAACTTTAGTCTCATTCTAAGGTATGTATAAGTTCGTCCCAAGTTAATCTAAGTTCATCCCATGTTAGTCTCTTTCTAAGGACGAACTTAGACAAACCTTAAAATGAGACTAACGAGACTAACTTGGGACGAACAAAGACAAACTTTAGTCTCATTCTAAAGTTTGTATAAGTTCGTCCCAAGTTAGTCTAAGTTCATCCCAAGTTAGTCTCTTTCTAAGGACGAACTTAGATAAACCTTAGAATGAGACTAACGAGACTAACCTGGGACGAACAAAGACAAACTTTAGTCTCATACTAAGGTTTGTATAAGTTCGTCCCAAGTAAGTCTAAGTTCATCCCAAGTTAGTCTCTTTCTAAGGACGAACTCAGATAAACCTTAGAATGAGACTAACGAGACTAACTTGGGACGAACAAAGACAAACTTTAGTCTCATACTAAGGTTTGTATAAGTTCATCCCAAGTTAGTCTAAGTTCGTCGCAAGTTAGTCTTTTTTTAAGGACAAACTTAGATAAACCTTAGAATGAGACTAACGAGACTAACTTGGGACGAACAAAGACAAACTTTAGTCTCATTCTAAGGTTTTTATAAGTTCGTCCCAAGTTATTCTAAGTTCGTCCCAAGTTAGTCTCTTTCTCAGGACGAACTTAGATAAACCTTAGAATGAGACTAACGAGACTAACTTGGGACGAACAAAGACAAACTTTAGTCTCATTCTAAAGTTTGTATAAGTTCGTCCCAACCTAGTCTCTTTCTAAGGACGAACTTAGATAAACCTTAGAATGAGACTAACGAGACTAACTTGGGACGAACAAAGACAAACTTTAGTCTCATACTAAGGTTTGTATAAGTTCGTCCCAAGTTAGTCTATGTTCATCCCAAGTTAGTCTCTTTCTAAGGACGAACAAAGATAAACCTTAGAATGAGACTAACGAGACTAACTTGGGATGAACAAAGACAAACTTTATTCTCATTCTAAGGTTTGTATAAGTTCGTCCCAAGTTAGTCTATGTTCGTCCCAAGTTAGTCTCTTTCTCAGGATGAACTTAGATAAACCTTAGAATGAGACTAACGAGACTAATTTGGGACGAAATTAGATAAACTTTAGTCTCATTCTAAAGTTTGTATAAGTTCGTCCCAAGTTAGTCTACGTTCGTCGCAAGTTAGTCTTTTTCTAAGGACGAACTTAGATAACCCTTAGAATGAGACTAACGAGACTAACTTGGGACGAACAAAGACAAACTTTAGTCTCATTCTAAGGCTTGTATAAGTTCGTCCTAAGTTAGTCTAAGTTCGTCCCAAGTTAGTCTCTTTCTAAGGACGAACTTAGATAAACCTTAGAATGAGAATAACGAGACTAACTTGGGATGAACAAAGACAAACTTTAGTCTCATTCTAAAGTTTGTATAAGTTCGTACCAAGTTAGTCTAAGTTCGTCCCAAGTTAGTCTCTTTCTAAGGACGAACTTAGATAAACCTTAGAATGAGACTAACGAGACTAACTTGGGACGAACAAAGACAAACTTTAGTCTCATACTAAGGTTTGTATAAGTTCGTCCCAAGTTAGTCTATGTTCATCCCAAGTTAGTCTCTTTCTAAGGACGAACAAAGATAAACCTTAGAATGAGACTAACGAGACTAACTTGGGATGAACAAAGACAAACTTTATTCTCATTCTAAGGTTTGTATAAGTTCGTCCCAAGTTAGTCTAAGTTCGTCCCAAGTTAGTCTCTTTCTCAGGATGAACTTAGATAAACCTTAGAATGAGACTAACGAGACTAATTTGGGACGAAATTAGATAAACTTTAGTCTCATTCTAAAGTTTGTATAAGTTCGTCCCAAGTTAGTCTACGTTCGTCGCAAGTTAGTCTTTTTCTAAGGACGAACTTAGATAACCCTTAGAATGAGACTAACGAGACTAACTTGGGACGAACAAAGACAAACTTTAGTCTCATTCTAAGGCTTGTATAAGTTCGTCCCAAGTTAGTCTAAGTTCGTCCCAAGTTAGTCTCTTTCTAAGGACGAACTTAGATAAACCTTAGAATGGGAATAACGAGACTAACTTTGGATGAACAAAGACAAACTTTTGTCTCATTCTAAAGTTTGTATAAGTTCATCCCAAGTTAGTCTAAGTTCGTCCCAAGTTAGTCTCTTTCTAAGGACGAACTTAGATAAACCTTAGAATGAGACTAACGAGACTAACTTGGGACGAACAAAGACAAACTTTAGTCTCATACTAAGGTTTGTATAAGTTCGTCCCCAGTTAGTCTATGTTCATCCCAAGTTAGTCTCTTTCTAAGGACGAACAAAGATAAACCTTAGAATGAGACTAACGAGACTAACTTGGGATGAACAAAGACAAACTTTATTCTCATTCTAAGGTTTGTATAAGTTCGTCCCAAGTTATTCTAAGTTCGTCCCAAGTTAGTCTCTTTCTCAGGATGAACTTAGATAAACCTTAGAATGAGACTAACGAGACTAATTTGGGACGAAATTAGATAAACTTTAGTCTCATTCTAAAGTTTGTATAAGTTCGTCCCAAGTTAGTCTACGTTCGTCGCAAGTTAGTCTTTTTCTAAGGACGAACTTAGATAACCCTTAGAATGAGACTAACGAGACTAACTTGGGACGAACAAAGACAAACTTTAGTCTCATTCTAAGGCTTGTATAAGTTCGTCCCAAGTTAGTCTAAGTTCGTCCCAAGTTAGTCTCTTTCTAAGGACGAACTTAGATAAACCTTAGAATGAGAATAACGAGACTAACTTGGGATGAATTTAGATAAACTTTAGTCTCATTCTAAAGTTTGTATAAGTTCGTCCCAAGTTAGTATAAGTTCTTCCCAAGTTAGTCTTTTTCAATAGACGAACTTAGATAAACCTTAGAATGAGACTAACGAGACTAACTTGGGATGAACAAAGACAAACTTTTGTCTAATTCTAGGGTTTGTATAAGTTCGTCCCAAGTTAGTCTTTTTCTAAGGACGAACTTAGATAACCCTTAGAATGAGACTAACGAGACTAACTTGGGATGAACAAAGACAAACTTTATTCTCATTCTAAGGTTTGTATAAGTTCGTCCCAAGTTATTCTAAGTTCGTCCCAAGTTAGTCTCTTTCTCAGGATGAACTTAGATAAACCTTAGAATGAGACTAACGAGACTAATTTGGGACGAAATTAGATAAACTTTAGTCTCATTCTAAAGTTTGTATAAGTTCGTCCCAAGTTAGTCTAAGTTCGTCCCAAGTTAGTCTCTTTCTAAGGACGAACTTAGATAAACCTTAGAATGAGAATAACGAGACTAACTTGGGATGAACTTAGATAAACTTTAGTCTCATTCTAAAGTTTGTATAAGTTCGTCCCAAGTTAGTATAAGTTCTTCCCAAGTTAGTCTTTTTCTAAGGACGAACTTAGATAAACCTTAGAATGAGACTAACGAGACTAACTTGGGATGAACAAAGACAAACTTTTGTCTAATTCTAGGGTTTGTATAAGTTCGTCCCAAGTTAGTCTAAGTTCGTCCCAAGTTAGTTTCTTCTAAGGACGAACTTAGATAAACCTTAGAATGAGACTAACGAGACTAACTTGGGACGAACAAAGACAAACTTTAGTCTCATTCTAAGGTTTGTATAAGTTCGTCCCAAGTTAGTCTAAGTTCAGTCCAAGTTTGTCTCTTTCTAAGGACGAACTTAGAGAAACCTTAGAATGAGACTAACGAGCCTAACTTGGGACGAACAAAGACAAACTTTAGTCTCATTCTAAGGTTTGTATAAGTTCTTCCCAAGTTAGTCTAAGTTCGTCCCAAGTTAGTCTCTTCTAAGGACGAACTTAGATAAACCTTAGAATGAGACTAACGAGACTAACTTGGGACGAACAAAGACAAACTTTATTCTCATTCTAAGGTTTGTATAAGTTCGTCCCAAGTTAGTCTAAGTTCATCCCAAGTTAGTCTCTTTCTCACGATGAACTTAGATAAACCTTAGAATGAGACTAACGAGACCAACTTGGGACGAACTTAGATAAACTTTTGTCTCATTCTAAAGTTTGTATAAGTTCGTCCCAAGTTAGTCTAAGTTCGTCCCAAGTTGGTCTCTTTCTAAGGTCGAACTTAGATAAACCTTAGAATGAGACTAACGAGACTAACTTAGGACGAACTTAGATAACCTTTAGTCTCATTCTAAAGTTTGTATAAGTTCGTCCCAAGTTAGTCTAAGTTCGTCGCAAGTTAGTCTCTTTCTGAGGACGAACTTAGATAAAACTTAGAATGAGACTAACGAGACTAACTTGGGACGAACTTGGATAAACTTTAGTCTCATTCTAAAGTTTGTATAAGTTCGTCCCAAGTTAGTATAAGTTCGTCCCAAGTTAGTCTCTTTCTAAGGACGAACTTAGATAAACCTTAGAATGAGACTAACGAGACTAACTTGGGACGAACAAAGACAAACTTTAGTCTCATACTAAGGTTTGTATAAGTTCGTCCCAAGTTAGTCTCTTTCTAAGGACGAACTAAGATAAACCTTAGAATGAGACTAACGAGACTAACTTGGGACGAACAAAGACAAACTTTATTCTCATTCTAAGGTTTGTATAAGTTCGCCCCAAGTTAGTCTAAGTTTGTCCCAAGTTAGTCTCTTTCTAAGGATGAACTTAGATAAACCTTAGAATGAGACTAACGAGACTAATTTGGGACAAACTTAGATAAACTTTAGTCTCATTCTAAAGTTTGTATAAGTTCGTCCCAAGTTAGTCTAAGTTCGTCCCAAGTTAGTCTAAGTTCGTCGCAAGTTAGTCTTTTTCTAAGGACGAAGTTAGATAAACCTTAGAATGAGACTAACGAGACTAACTTGGGATGAACAAAGACAAACTTTTGTCTAATTCTAGGGTTTGTATAAGTTCGTCCCAAGTTAGTCTAAGTTCGTCCCAAGTTAGTCTCTTCTAAGGACGAACTTAGATAAACCTTAGAATGAGACTAACGAGACTAACTTGGGACGAACAAAGACAAACTTTAGTCTCATTCTAAGGTTTGTATAAGTTCGTCCCAAGTTAGTCTAAGTTCGTCCCAAGTTAGTCTCTTTCTAAGGACAAACTTAGACAAACCTTAGAATGAGACTTACGACACTAAGTTGGGACGAACAAAGACAAACTTTAGTCTCATTCTAAGGTTTGTATAAGTTCGTCCCAAGTTAGTCTAAGTTCTTCCCAAGTTAGTCTCTTTCTAAGGTCGAACTTAGACAAACCTTAGAATGAGACTAACGAGACAAACTTGGGACGAACAAAGATTAACTTTAGTCTCATTCTAAGGTTTGTATAAGTTCATCCGAAGTTAGTCTAAGTTCGTCCCAAGTTAGTCTCTTTCTAAGGACGAACTTAGATAAACCTTAGAATGAGACTAACGAGACTAACTTGGGACGAACAAAGATAAACTTTAGTCTCATTCAAAAGTTTGTATAAGTTCGTCCCAAGTTAGTCTCTTTCTAAGGACGAACTTAGATAAACCTTAGAATGAGACTAACGAGACGAACTTGGGATGAACAAAGACAAACTTTAGTCTCATTCTAAGGTATGTATAAGTTCGTCCCAAGTTAATCTAAGTTCATCCCATGTTAGTCTCTTTCTAAGGACGAACTTAGACAAACCTTAAAATGAGACTAACGAGACTAACTTGGGACGAACAAAGACAAACTTTAGTCTCATTCTAAAGTTTGTATAAGTTCGTCCCAAGTTAGTCTAAGTTCATCCCAAGTTAGTCTCTTTCTAAGGACGAACTTAGATAAACCTTAGAATGAGACTAACGAGACTAACCTGGGACGAACAAAGACAAACTTTTGTCTCATACTAAGGTTTGTATAAGTTCGTCCCAAGTAAGTCTAAGTTCATCCCAAGTTAGTCTCTTTCTAAGGACGAACTAAGATAA
This sequence comes from Rhodiola kirilowii, assembly GCA_033675215.1. NCBI lineage: Eukaryota > Viridiplantae > Streptophyta > Magnoliopsida > Saxifragales > Crassulaceae > Rhodiola > Rhodiola kirilowii. The sequence continues at coordinate 32,741,572 of CM066196.1, read as the reverse complement.
ACCTTAGAATGAGACTAACGAGACTAACTTGGGACGAACAAAGACAAACTTTAGTCTCATACTAAGGTTTGTATAAGTTCATCCCAAGTTAGTCTAAGTTCGTCGCAAGTTAGTCTTTTTTTAAGGACAAACTTAGATAAACCTTAGAATAAGACTAACGAGACTAACTTGGGACGAACAAAGACAAACTTTAGTCTCATTCTAAGGTTTTTATAAGTTCGTCCCAAGTTAGTCTAAGTTCGTCCCAAGTTAGTCTCTTTCTCAGGACGAACTTAGATAAACCTTAGAATGAGACTAACGAGACTAACTTGGGACGAACAAAGACAAACTTTAGTCTCATTCTAAAGTTTGTATAAGTTCGTCCCAACCTAGTCTCTTTCTAAGGACGAACTTAGATAAACCTTAGAATGAGACTAACGAGACTAACTTGGGACGAACAAAGACAAACTTTAGTCTCATACTAAGGTTTGTATAAGTTCGACCCAAGTTAGTCTATGTTCATCCCAAGTTAGTCTCTTTCTAAGGACGAACAAAGATAAACCTTAGAATGAGACTAACGAGACTAACTTGGGATGAACAAAGACAAACTTTATTCTCATTCTAAGGTTTGTATAAGTTCGTCCCAAGTTAGTCTATGTTCGTCCCAAGTTAGTCTCTTTCTCAGGATGAACTTAGATAAACCTTAGAATGAGACTAACGAGACTAATTTGCGACGAAATTAGATAAACTTTAGTCTCATTCTAAAGTTTGTATAAGTTCGTCCCAAGTTAGTCTACGTTCGTCGCAAGTTAGTCTTTTTCTAAGGACGAACTTAGATAAACCTTAGAATGAGACTAACGAGACTAATTTGCGACGAAATTAGATAAACTTTAGTCTCATTCTAAAGTTTGTATAAGTTCGTCCCAAGTTAGTCTACGTTCGTCGCAAGTTAGTCTTTTTCTAAGGACGAACTTAGATAACCCTTAGAATGAGACTAACGAGACTAACTTGGGACGAACAAAGACAAACTTTAGTCTCATTCTAAGGCTTGTATAAGTTCGTCCTAAGTTAGTCTAAGTTCGTCCCAAGTTAGTCTCTTTCTAAGGACGAACTTAGTTAAACCTTAGAATGAGAATAACGAGACAAACTTGGGATGAACAAAGACAAACTTTAGTCTCATTCTAAAGTTTGTATAAGTTCGTACCAAGTTAGTCTAAGTTCGTCCCAAGTTAGTCTCTTTCTAAGGACGAACTTAGATAAACCTTAGAATGAGACTAACGAGACTAACTTGGGACGAACAAAGACAAACTTTAGTCTCATACTAAGGTTTGTATAAGTTCGTCCCAAGTTAGTCTATGTTCATCCCAAGTTAGTCTCTTTCTAAGGACGAACAAAGATAAACCTTAGAATGAGACTAACGAGACTAACTTGGGATGAACAAAGACAAACTTTATTCTCATTCTAAGGTTTGTATAAGTTCGTCCCAAGTTAGTCTAAGTTCGTCCCAAGTTAGTCTCTTTCTCAGGATGAACTTAGATAAACCTTAGAATGAGACTAACGAGACTAATTTGGGACGAAATTAGATAAACTTTAGTCTCATTCTAAAGTTTGTATAAGTTCGTCCCAAGTTAGTCTACGTTCGTCGCAAGTTAGTCTTTTTCTAAGGACGAACTTAGATAACCCTTAGAATGAGACTAACGAGACTAACTTGGGACGAACAAAGACAAACTTTAGTCTCATTCTAAGGCTTGTATAAGTTCGTCCCAAGTTAGTCTAAGTTCGTCCCAAGTTAGTCTCTTTCTAAGGACGAACTTAGATAAACCTTAGAATGGGAATAACGAGACTAACTTGGGATGAACAAAGACAAACTTTAGTCTCATTCTAAAGTTTGTATAAGTTCATCCCAAGTTAGTCTAAGTTCGTCCCAAGTTAGTCTCTTTCTAAGGACGAACTTAGATAAACCTTAGAATGAGACTAACGAGACTAACTTGGGACGAACAAAGACAAACTTTAGTCTCATACTAAGGTTTGTATAAGTTCGTCCCCAGTTAGTCTATGTTCATCCCAAGTTAGTCTCTTTCTAAGGACGAACAAAGATAAACCTTAGAATGAGACTAACGAGACTAACTTGGGATGAACAAAGACAAACTTTATTCTCATTCTAAGGTTTGTATAAGTTCGTCCCAAGTTATTCTAAGTTCGTCCCAAGTTAGTCTCTTTCTCAGGATGAACTTAGATAAACCTTAGAATGAGACTAACGAGACTAATTTGGGACGAAATTAGATAAACTTTAGTCTCATTCTAAAGTTTGTATAAGTTCGTCCCAAGTTAGTCTACGTTCGTCGCAAGTTAGTCTTTTTCTAAGGACGAACTTAGATAACCCTTAGAATGAGACTAACGAGACTAACTTGGGACGAACAAAGACAAACTTTAGTCTCATTCTAAGGCTTGTATAAGTTCGTCCCAAGTTAGTCTAAGTTCGTCCCAAGTTAGTCTCTTTCTAAGGACGAACTTAGATAAACCTTAGAATGAGAATAACGAGACTAACTTGGGATGAACTTAGATAAACTTTAGTCTCATTCTAAAGTTTGTATAAGTTCGTCCCAAGTTAGTATAAGTTCTTCCCAAGTTAGTCTTTTTCTAAGGACGAACTTAGATAAACCTTAGAATGAGACTAACGAGACTAACTTGGGATGAACAAAGACAAACTTTTGTCTAATTCTAGGGTTTGTATAAGTTCGTCCCAAGTTAGTCTTTTTCTAAGGATGAACTTAGATAACCCTTAGAATGAGACTAACGAGACTAACTTGGGATGAACAAAGACAAACTTTATTCTCATTCTAAGGTTTGTATAAGTTCGTCCCAAGTTATTCTAAGTTCGTCCCAAGTTAGCCTCTTTCTCAGGATGAACTTAGATAAACCTTAGAATGAGACTAACGAGACTAATTTGGGACGAAATTAGATAAACTTTAGTATCATTCTAAAGTTTGTATAAGTTCGTCCCAAGTTAGTCTAAGTTCGTCCCAAGTTAGTCTCTTTCTAAGGACGAACTTAGATAAACCTTAGAATGAGAATAACGAGACTAACTTGGGATGAACTTAGATAAACTTTAGTCTCATTCTAAAGTTCGTATAAGTTCGTCCCAAGTTAGTATAAGTTCTTCCCAAGTTAGTCTTTTTCTAAGGACGAACTTAGATAAACCTTAGAATGAGACTAACGAGACTAACTTGGGATGAACAAAGACAAACTTTTGTCTAATTCTAGGGTTTGTATAAGTTCGTCCCAAGTTAGTCTAAGTTCGTCCCAAGTTAGTTTCTTCTAAGGACGAACTTAGATAAACCTTAGAATGAGACTAACGAGACTAACTTGGGACGAACAAAGACAAACTTTAGTCTCATTCTAAGGTTTGTATAAGTTCGTCCCAAGTTAGTCTAAGTTCAGTCCAAGTTTGTCTCTTTCTAAGGACGAACTTAGACAAACCTTAGAATGAGACTAACGAGCCTAACTTGGGACGAACAAAGACAAACTTTAGTCTCATTCTAAGGTTTGTATAAGTTCTTCCCAAGTTAGTCTAAGTTCGTCCCAAGTTAGTCTCTTCTAAGGACGAACTTAGATAAACCTTAGAATGAGACTAACGAGACTAACTTGGGACGAACAAAGACAAACTTTAGTCTCATTCTAAGGTTTGTATAAGTTCGTCCCAAGTTAGTCTAAGTTCGTCCCAAGTTAGTCTCTTCTTAGGACGAACTTAGATAAACCTTAGAATGAGACTAACGAGACTAACTTGGGATGAACAAAGACAAACTTTAGTCTCATTCTAAAGTTTATATAAGTTCATCCCAAGTTAGTCTCTTTCTAAGGACGAACTTAGATAAACCTTAGAATGAGACTAACGAGACTAACTTGGGACGAACAAAGACAAACTTTAGTCTCATACTAAGGTTTGTATAAGTTCGTCCCAAGTTAGTCTATGTTCATCCCAAGTTAGTCTCTTTCTAAGGACGAACAAAGATAAACCTTAGAATGAGACTAACGAGACTAACTTGGGATGAACAAAGACAAACTTTATTCTCATTCTAAGGTTTGTATAAGTTCATCCCAAGTTAGTCTATGTTCGTCCCAAGTTAGTCTCTTTCTCAGGATGAACTTAGATAAACCTTAGAATGAGACTAACGAGACTAATTTGGGACGAAATTAGATAAACTTTAGTCTCATTCTAAAGTTTGTATAAGTTCGTCCCAAGTTAGTCTACGTTCGTCGCAAGTTAGTCTTTTTCTAAGGACGAACTTAGATAACCCTTAGAATGAGACTTACGAGACTAACTTGGGACGAACAAAGACAAACTTTAGTCTCATTCTAAGGCTTGTATAAGTTCGTCCCAAGTTAGTCTAAGTTCGTCCCAAGTTAGTCTCTTTCTAAGGACGAACTTAGATAAACCTTAGAATGAGAATAACGAGACTAACTTGGGATGAACAAAGACAAACTTTAGTCTCATTCTAAAGTTTGTATAAGTTCGTCCCAAGTTAGTCTAAGTTCGTCCCAAGTTAGTCTCTTTCTAAGGACGAACTTAGATAAACCTTAGAATGAGACTAACGAGACTAACTTGGGACGAACAAAGACAAACTTTAGTCTCATACTAAGGTTTGTATAAGTTCGTCCCAAGTTAGTCTATGTTCATCCCAAGTTAGTCTCTTTCTAAGGACGAACAAAGATAAACCTTAGAATGAGACTAACGAGACTAACTTGGGATGAACAAAGACAAACTTTATTCTCATTCTAAGGTTTGTATAAGTTCGTCCCAAGTTAGTCTAAGTTCGTCCCAAGTTAGTCTCTTTCTCAGGATGAACTTAGATAAACCTTAGAATGAGACTAACGAGACTAATTTGGGACGAAATTAGATAAACTTTAGTCTCATTCTAAAGTTTGTATAAGTTCGTCCCAAGTTAGTCTACGTTCGTCGCAAGTTAGTCTTTTTCTAAGGACGAACATAGATAACCCTTAGAATGAGACTAACGAGACTAACTTGGGACGAACAAAGACAAACTTTAGTCTCATTCTAAGGCTTGTATAAGTTCGTCCCAAGTTAGTCTAAGTTCGTCCCAAGTTAGTCTCTTTCTAAGGACGAACTTAGATAAACCTTAGAATGAGAATAACGAGACTAACTTGGGATGAACAAAGACAAACTTTAGTCTCATTCTAAAGTTTGTATAAGTTCGTCCCTAGTTAGTCTAAGTTCGTCCCAAGTTAGTCTCTTTCTAAGGACGAACTTAGATAAACCTTAGAATGAGACTAACGAGACTAACTTGGGACGAACAAAGACAAACTTTAGTCTCATACTAAGGTTTGTATAAGTTCGTCCCAAGTTAGTCTATGTTCATCCCAAGTTAGTCTCTTTCTAAGGACGAACAAAGATAAACCTAAGAATGAGACTAACGAGACTAACTTGGGATGAACAAAGACAAACTTTATTCTCATTCTAAGGTTTGTATAAGTTCGTCCCAAGTTAGTCTAAGTTCGTCCCAAGTTAGTCTCTTTCTCAGGATGAACTTAGATAAACCTTAGAATGAGACTAACGAGACTAATTTGGGACGAAATTAGATAAACTTTAGTCTCATTCTAAAGTTTGTATAAGTTCGTCCCAAGTTAGTCTACGTTCGTCGCAAGTTAGTCTTTTTCTAAGGACGAACTTAGATAACCCTTAGAATGAGACTAACGAGACTAACTTGGGACGAACAAAGACAAACTTTAGTCTCATTCTAAGGCTTGTATAAGTTCGTCCCAAGTTAGTCTAAGTTCGTCCCAAGTTAGTCTCTTTCTAAGGACGAACTTAGATAAACCTTAGAATGAGACTAACGAGACTAACTTGGGACGAACAAAGACAAACTTTAGTCTCATACTAAGGTTTGTATAAGTTCGTCCCAAGTTAGTCTATGTTCATCCCAAGTTAGTCTCTTTCTAAGGACGAACAAAGATAAACCTTAGAATGAGACTAACGAGACTAACTGGGGATGAACAAAGACAAACTTTATTCTCATTCTAAGGTTTGTATAAGTTCGTCCCAAGTTATTCTAAGTTCGTCCCAAGTTAGTCTCTTTCTCAGGATGAACTTAGATAAACCTTAGAATGAGACTAACGAGACTAATTTGGGACGAAATTAGATAAACTTTAGTCTCATTCTAAAGTTTGTATAAGTTCGTCCCAAGTTAGTCTACGTTCGTCGCAAGTTAGTCTTTTTCTAAGGACGAACTTAGATAACCCTTAGAATGAGACTAACGAGACTAACTTGGGACGAACAAAGACAAACTTTAGTCACATTCTAAGGCTTGTATAAGTTCGTCCCAAGTTAGTCTAAGTTCGTCCCAAGTTAGTCTCTTTCTAAGGACGAACTTAGATAAACCTTAGAATGAGAATAACGAGACTAACTTGGGATGAACTTAGATAAAATTTAGTCTCATTCTAAAGTTTGTATAAGTTCGTCCCAAGTTAGTATAAGTTCTTCCCAAGTTAGTCTTTTTCTAAGGACGAACTTAGATAAACCTTAGAATGAGACTAACGAGACTAACTTGGGATGAACAAAGACAAACTTTTGTCTAATTCTAGGGTTTGTATAAGTTCGTCCCAAGTTAGTCTAAGTTCGTCCCAAGTTAGTCTCTTCTAAGGACGAACTTAGATAAACCTTAGAATGAGACTAACGAGACTAACTTGGGACGAACAAAGACAAACTTTAGTCTCATTCTAAGGTTTGTATAAGTTCGTCCCAAGTTAGTCTAAGTTCAGTCCAAGTTAGTCTCTTTCTAAGGACGAACTTAGACAAACCTTAGAATGAGACTAACGAGCCTAACTTGGGACGAACAAAGACAAACTTTAGTCTCATTCTAAGGTTTGTATAAGTTCTTCCCAAGTTAGTCTAAGTTCGTCCCAAGTTAGTCTCTTTCTAAGGAAGAACTTAGATAAACCTTAGAATGAGACTAACGAGACTAACTTGGGACGAACAAAGACAAACTTTAGTCTCATTCTCAAGTTTGTATAAGTTCGTCGCAAGTTAGACTAAGTTCATCCCAAGTTAGTCTTTTTCTAAGGACGAACTTAGATAAACCTTAGAATGAGACTAACGAGACTAACTTGGGACGAACTTAGATAAACTTTAGTCTCATTTTAAAGTTTGTATAAGTTCGTCCCAAGTTAGTCTAAGTTCGTCGCAAGTTAGTCTTTTTCTAAGGACGAACTTAGATAAACCTTAGAATGAGACTAACGAGACCAACTTGGGACGAACAAAGACAAACTTTAGTCTCATTCTAAGGTTTGTATAAGTTCGTCCCAAGTTAGTCTAAGTTCGTCCCAAGTTAGTCTCTTTCTAAGGACGAACTTGGAGAAACCTTAGAATGAGACTAACGAGACTAACTTGGGACGAACTTAGATAAACTTTAGTCTCATTCTAAAGTTTGTATAAGTTCGTCCCAAGTTAGTCTAAGTTCGTCCCAAGTTGGTCTCTTTCTATGGACAAACTTAGATAAACCTTAGAATGAGACTAACGAGACTAACTTGGGACGATCTTAGATAAACTTTAGTGTCATTCTAAAGTTTGTATAAGTTCGTCCCAAGTTAATCTAAGTTCGTCGCAAGTTAGTCTCTTTCTGAGGACGAACATAGATAAAACTTAGAATGAGACTAACTTTGGGACGAACAAAGACAAACTTTAGTCTCATTCTAAAGTTTGTATAAGTTCGTCCCAAGTTAGTCTAAGTTCGTCCCAAGTTAGTCTCTTTCTAAGGACGAACTTACACAAACCTTAGAATGAGACTAACGAGACTAACTTGGGACGAACAAAGACAAACTTTAGTCTCATTCTAAGGTTTGTATAAGTTCGTCCCAAGTTAGTCTAAGTTCATCCCAAGTTAGTCTCTTTCTAAGGACGAACTTAGATAAACCTTAGAATGAGACTAACGAGACTAACTTGGGATGAACTTAGATAAACTTTAGTCTCATTCTAAAGTTTGTATAAGTTCGTCCCAAGTTAGTCTAAGTTCGTCCCAAGTTGGTCTCTTTCTAAGGACGAACTTAGATAAACCTTAGAATGAGACTAACGAGACTAACTTGGGGCGAACTTAGATAAACTTTAGTCTCATTCTAAAGTTTGTATAAGTTCGTCCCAAGTTAGTCTAAGTTCATCGCAAGTTAGTCTCTTTCTGAGGACGAACTTAGATAAAACTTAGAATGAGACTAACGAGACTAACTTTGGGACGAACAAAGACAAACTTTTGTCTCATTCTAAAGTTTGTATAAGTTCGTCCCAAGTTAGTCTAAGTTCATCCCAAGTTAGCCTCTTTATAAGGACGACTAAGATAAACCTTAGAATGAGACTAACGAGACTAACTTGGGACGAACTTAGATAAACTTTAGTCTCATTCTAAAGTTTGTATAAGTTCGTCCCAAGTTAGTCTAGGTTCATCGCAAGTTAGTCTTTTTCTAAGAACGAACATAGATAAACCTTAGAATGAGACTAACGAGACTAACTTGGGACGAACAAAGATAAACTTTAGTCTCATTCTAAGGTTTGTATAAGTTCGTCCCAAGTTAGTCTAAGTTCGTCCCAAGTTAGTCTCTTTCTAAGGACGAACTTAGATAAACCTTAGAATGAGACTAACGACACTAACTTTGGACGAACAAAGATAAACTTTAGTCTCATTCAAAAGTTTGTATAAGTTTATCCCAAGTTAATCTAAGTTCGTCCCAAGTTAGTCTCTTTCTAAGGACAAACTTAGACAAACCTTGGAATGAGACTAACGAGACGAACTTGGGATGAACTAAGACAAACTTTAGTCTCATTCTAAGGTATGTATAAGTTCGTCCCAAGTTAGTCTAAGTTCATCCCAAGTTAGTCTCTTTCTAAGGACGAACTTAGACAAACCTTAGAATGAGACTAACGAGACTAACTTGGGAAGAACTTAGATAAACTTTAGTCTCATTCTAAAGTTTGTATAAGTTCGTCCCAAGTTAGTCTACGTTCGTCCCAAGTTGGTCTCTTTCTAAGGACGAACTTAGATAAACCTTAGAATGAGACTAACGAGACTAACTTGGGACGAACTTAGATAAACTTTAGTCTCATTCTAAAGTTTGTATAAGTTCGTCCCAAGTTTGTCTAAGTCGTCGCAAGTTAGTCTCTTTCTGAGGACGAACTTAGATAAAACTTAGAATGAGACTAACGAGACTACCTTTGGGACGAACAAAGACAAAATTTAGTCTCATTCTAAAGTTTGTATAAGTTCGTCCCAAGTTAGTCTCTTTCTAAGGACGAACTTAGATAAACCTTAGAACGAGACTATCGAGACTAACTTGGGACGAACAAACACAAACTTTAGTCTCATACTAAGGTTTGTATAAGTTCGTCCCAAGTTAGTCTAAGTTCATCCCAAGTTTGTCTCTTTCTAAGGACGAACTAAGATAAACCTTAGAATGAGACTAACGAGACTAACTTGGGACGAACTTAGATCAACTTTAGTCTCATTCTAAAGTTTGTATATGTTCGTCCCAAGTTAGTCTAAGTTCGTCGCAAGTTAGTCTTTTTTTAAAGAAGAACTTAGATAAAACTTGGAATGAGACTAACGAGACTAACTTGGGACGAACAAAGACAAACTTTAGTCTCATTCTAAGGTTTGTATAAGTTCGCCCCAAGTTAGTCTAAGTTCGTCCCAAGTTAGTCTCTTTCTCAGGACAAACTTAGACAAACCTTAGAATGAGACTAACGAGACTAACTTGGGACGAACAAAGACAAACTTTTGTCTCATTCTAAGGTTTGTATAAGTTTGTCCCAAGTTAGTCTAAGTTCGTCCCAAGTTAGTCTCTTTCTAAGGACGAACTTGAACAAACCTTAGAATGAGACTAACGAGACAAACTTGGGACGAACAAAGATAAACTTTAGTCTCATTCTAAGGTTTGTTTTAGTTCGTCCCAAGTTAGTCTAAGTTCGTCCCAAGTTAGTCTCTTTCTAAGGACGAACTTAGATAAACCTTAGAATGAAACTAACGAGACTAACTTGGGACGAACAAAGATAAACTTTAGTCTCATTCAAAAGTTTGTTTAAGTTCGTCCCAAGTTATTCTAAGTTCGTCCCAAGTTAGTCTCTTTCTAAGGACGAACTTAGATAAACCTTAGAATGAGACTAACGAGATGAACTTGGGATGAACAAAGACAAACTTTAGTCTCATTCTAAGGTATGTATAAGTTCGTCCCAAGTTAGTCTAAGTTCATCCCAAGTTAGTCTCTTTCTAAGGACGAACTCAGACAAACCTTAGAATGAGACTAACGAGACTAACTTGGGACGAACTTAGATAAACTTTAGTCTCATTCTAAAGTTTGTATAAGTTCGTCCCAAGTTAGTCTAAGTGCGTCCCAAGTTGGTCTTTTTCTAAGTACGAACTTAGATAAACCTTAGAATGAGACTAACGAGACTAACTTGGGACGAACTTAGATAAACTTTAGTCTCATTCTAAAGTTTGTATAAGTTCGTCCCAAGTAAGTCTAAGTTCGTCGCAAGTTAGTGTCACGACCCAAAATCTAGGCCGAGACCGGCACTTGACCCAATGCCAAGCAAGCCTCTCACTTATTTCAAAACCGAATACTTACTATCGACATGTACACTTTAAATAAAAATAACCAAAATGAAAAAAATAACTGGGAGTATAACGTAACAGGTCTCACTACTAACATCCTATCTAAAGTACAACGGAGCGACATGTCTAACAGAAAATGAAATAACTAGATAAATAAAATAACTTCAACTGGATGACTGGTTGTGTGGCACCATACGCGAAAAGAATCAAGCTTCCTCGAAAAGATGATAGATAGCTCCCGACTTAGCGACTCACTTATCTGAAAAAGTGGGGGAAGAGGGGGGTGAGTCTGGGGAGACTCAGTGAATAATTAATACACTTAATTACGACAACTATATATTCATAAACACATATCCACAATCACATACTCCAAGTTTCACATCACAATAATAACATATGTAATAATGTGTAAATGCCCGATCGATCGCACTACCCGCTACCAACCCATTTGACCACCTGGCTATTCACCAGGCGGGTCGTATGGCACTGTCATCGAACCAATTTGACCACCTGGCTATTCACCAGGCGGGTCATATGGCACCGTCATCGAACCCATTTTGCCACTAGGACCAAACCCCTTCTGCCACCAGGCCGTGACCTGGCGGGTTGTAACCTAGCGGGACGTATGACGCTTTAACAAGGCCGTGGTAATGCATATCGTGTTTGCAATGCTGCACATATGCATATCAAAGTACTCCACATAAATCACGTAATCATATCAATCAATCACACATGTCAATACACACCACTTGTATTTAACGTCTTCGCAAGACGAGGGGTTTCACTTTCATCACTTTCGTAATCACCCAAACAGTTCAATATCACATGTCATATAAATAACGTATCATAATTAAGCATAATAACCACTCACTGTTATATGATCGACAAAATGTAGATGAGTGCACGTGATCGGCTCCTTCTACTGCACCACGAGAGTTACCTAGGACATGCAAAATCTGCTCAATATTTTTCGACACCTACTGATAATAATTATCGACTACCTTAACTCATGCCAATCTCTATGATACCAATCCTTAATTAGATCTATGATTGTCACAATGAAGATGTTAATTACCTCATGACGCATGTATGAATCTAATTAATAAACCATTATTAACCAATGAGTTAGATGTTGTTTCTTCCATTAACCTTAAAATTTGGTAATTTAGCCATCCACTGAGATTTATTCCAAGATAGCCACTAGTCATGATATCAATTATAAATTATGAGCCGTTGTTCCTTAATTGCAAACTTCTAAAGCAGACATGCCACCTTTATTTCTCACCCAATATCCAAAAATCTCTTAGCTTGTATTATGTGATACTCCAACGCGTATACCAAATTTAGCAACCTTCACAATCACCTACTTCGCACTATAATTTCCTCTATATAATCAGATTTTTTTAACCGATAATCAATCATCACATGCATCTCTCTTCTCTGACTCGATCACTCCCTATTTTTATTTATTTGATAGCAACCTCTTAAACTACACAGCATCACGATCATGTCTTAACAACAACTCACTTTGTCTGATTTGCACTATATTCTCACAGAGCTATTCAATTCTCTCAGGCGGCAGCTTTTCCTTTCTTCTTTCTTCTTTTTGTTTCTTTGTTTCTAAAACCATAGCCAACATGTATACGTGTGTATATATATAGGTGTCAACAAATCTAATTTAGCATTAATTTAGGAAATCTCACGTTTTATCTTCAACCACTCATCCTTATCTTTAACTACTTTTACACGCCAAATATGTTATTTACTTAGTCAAACAGATTGAATTCTCTTATAATTAAATCCAATTTCACAAATCTCGACTAATTTTTATTTGAATTTAATGTCAATTATATATATATATATATATAGAGGAGCGATCAAATGTTATGGCCAAATTAATGTGTTATGTGTTTCGGAGCTTCTGATTGGTTATTGAAAATCAAGGAACCAATCAGAAGCGAGGAACACCGTAACTACGGTGCACCCTCACCCATAAACCCCCCCGTGCTTGTGAGGTGCACCATAAGAACCGTGTTCCTCGCCTCTGATTGGTTCCTTGTTTTTCATCAACCAATCAGAACACCGTAACACATAACACATTAGTAAGCCATAACATTTGAGCGCGCCCCTATATATATATATATATATTTTCCGGATATTATAGTTAGTCTCTTTCTGAGGACGAACTTAGATAAAACTTACAATGAGACTAACGAGACTAACTTTGGGACGAACAAAGACAAACTTTAGTCTCATTCTAAAGTTTGTATCAGTTCGTCCCAAGTTAGTCTAAGTTCGTCCCAAGTTAGTCTCTTTCTAAGGACGAACTTAGATAAACCTTAGAATGAGACTAACGAGAATAACTTGGGACGAACAAACACAAACTTTAGTCTCATACTAAGGTTTGTATAAGTTCGTCCCAAGTTAGTCTAAGTTCATCCCAAGTTAGTCTCTTTCTAACGACGAACTTAGATAAACCTTAAAATGAGACTAACGAGACTAACTTGGGACGAACAAAGACAAACTTTAGTCTCATTGTAAGGTTTGTATAAGTTCGTCCCAAGTTAGTCTCTTTCAAGGACGAACTTAGATAAACCTTAGAATGAGACTAACGAGACTAACTTGGGACGAACAAAGACAAACTTTAGTCTCATTCTAAGGTTTGTAAAAGTTCGTCCCAAGTTAGTCTAAGTTCGTCCCAAGTTAGTCTCTTTCTAAGGAAGAACATAGATAAACCTTAGAATGAGACTAACGAGACTAACTTGGGACGAACAAAGACAAACTTTAGTCTCATTCTAAGGTTTGTATAAATTCATCCCAAGTTAGTCTAAGTTCGTCCCAAGTTAGTCTCTTTCTAAGGACGAACTTAGATAAACCTTAGAATGAGACTAACGAGACTAACTTGGGACGAACAAAGACAAACTTTAGTCTCATTGTAAGGTTTGTATAAGTTCATCCCAAGTTAGTCTCTTTCAAGGACGAACTTAGATAAACCTTAGAATGAGACTAACGAGACTAACTTGGGACGAACACAGACAAACTTTAGTCTCATTCTAAGGTTTGTATAAGTTTGTCCCAAGTTAGTCTAAGTTCGTCCCAAGTTAGTCTCTTCTAAGGACGAACTTAGATAAACCTTAGAATGAGACTAACGGGACTAACTTGGGACGAATAAAGACAAACTTTAGTCTCATTCTAAGGTTTGTATAAGTTCGTCCCAAGTTAGGCTAAGTTCGTCCCAAGTTAGTCTCTTTCTAAGGACGAACTTAGATAAACCTTCGAATGAGATTAAAGAGACTAACTTGGGACGAACTTAGATAAACTTTAGTCTCATTCTAAAGTTGGTATAAGTTCGTCCCAAGTTAGTCTAAGTTCTTCGCAAGTTAGTCTCTTTCTAAGGACGAACTTAGATAAATCTTTGAATGAGACTAACGAGACTAACATGGGACGAACAAAGACAAACTTTAGTCTCATTCTAAAGTTTGTATAAGTTCGTCCCAAGTTAGTCTAAGTTCGTCCCAAGTTAGTCTCTTTCTAAGGACGAACTTAGATAAACCTTAGAAAGAGACTAACGAGACTAACTTGGGACGAACAAAGACAAACTTTAGTCTCGATCTAAGGTTTGTATAAGTTCATCCCAAGTTAGTCTAAGTTCGTCCCAAGTTAGTCTCTTTCTAAGGACGAACTTAGACAAACCTTAGAATGAGACTAACGAGACTAACTTGGGACGAACAAAGACAAACTTTAGTCTCATTCTAAGGTTTGTATAAGTTCGTCCCAAGTTAGTCTATGTTCGTCCCAAGTTAGTCTCTTTCTAAGGACGAACTTAGACAACGCTTAGAATGAGACTAACGAGACTAACTTGGGACGAACAAAGACAAACTTTAGTCTCATTCTAAGGTTTGTATAAGTTCGTCCCAAGTTAGTCTAAGTTCGTCCCAAGTTTTCTCTTTCTAAGGATGAACTTAGATAAACCTTACAATGACACTAACGAGACTAACTTGGGACGAACAAAGATAAACTTTAGTCTCATTCTAAGGTTTGTATAAGTTCGTCCCATGTTAGTCTAAGTTTGTCCCAAGTTAGTCTCTTTCTAAGGACGAACTTAGATAAACCTTAGAATGAGACTAACGAGACTAACTTGGGACGAACAAAGACAAACTTTAGTCTCATTCTAAGGTATGTATAAGTTCGTCCCAAGTTAGTCTAAGTTCGTCCCAAGTTTTCTATTTCTAAGGATGAACTTAGATAAACCTTAGAATGAGACTAACGAGACTAACTTGGGACGAACAAAGACAAACTTTAGTCTCATTCTAAGGTTTGTATAAGTTCGTCTTAAGTTAGTCTAAGTTAGTCTAAGTTCGTCCCAAGTTAGTCTCTTTCTTAGGACGAACTTGGATAAACCTTAGAATGAGATTAACGAGACTAATTTGGGACAAACAAAGACAAACTTTAGTCTCATTGTAAGGTTTGTATAACTTCGTCGCAAGTTAGTCTAAGTTCGTCCCAATTTAGTCTCTTTCTAAGGACGAACTTATATAAACTTTAGAATGAGACTAACGAGACTAACTTGGGACGAACTTAGATAAACTTTTGTCTCATTCTAAAGTTTGTATAAGTTCGTCCCAAGGTAGTCTAAGTTCGTCCCAAGTTAGTCTCTTTCTAAGGACGAACTTAGACAAACCTTAGAATGAGACTAACGAGACTAACTTGGGACGAACAAAGACAAACTTTAGTCTCATTCTAAGGTTTGTATAAGTTCGTCCCAAGTTAGTCTAAGTTTGTCCCAAGTTAGTCTCTTTCTAAGGACGAACTTAGATAAACCTTAGAATGAGACTAACGAGACTAACTTGGGACGAACTTAGATAAACTTTAGTCTCATTCTAAAGTTTGTATAAGTTCGTCCCAAGTTAGTCTAAGTTCGTCCAAAGTTAGTATCTTTCTGATGTTCCCTTAAGTGGCATGTATTTGGCAAAACATAGCTTAGACAGTTCGAGCAGGTGTTCAGGGAGAGTTCGAAGAATATCCTGGTACTCCTGTACAACGTGATCAAGACGCGAGGATATTTTCCGGAAGATATTGGCAACGAAGATTTTGACAAGTGGAAACCAGCCTGCAACTTATTCGAGCATTAGATATTCGAATGAATATCTACATTGAAGATGGCGCGACTTACTTGGAAAGAAGACTTTGTATATTCTTCTGATCGATCTATGAAAGATATACATCAAATATTTAGGAATCAATTCCGAAATATTTGATGGGATTATCTTGTGCGAATTAGGGTTTCGCTTGAGCATATAAATACAATGCAAGGGCAAACCTAATTCTTGTCGCTTTCAAAGATCAATTATACACGAGCATATCCTGCAGATTGTAGAAGAAGAAAGCGACGGCCGGTTGTGTTTTCTCATTGAGAATACACCGGTGCAAGTGCAGTCTGTTCAAGTGCAACAACAGAGTGTCTGAAGCGTATCAACTGCCGCACACAACTAAGGTGAACAAGCTTTCGAGAGAAAGCATCCGAGCTTCTGTAGAAGGTCGAGAACGTTCAGACTGCAGGTTCTGAACGAAGGGGATCGAGGGGAATTGCGGTGAACCT
Organism: Rhodiola kirilowii; assembly: GCA_033675215.1. NCBI lineage: Eukaryota > Viridiplantae > Streptophyta > Magnoliopsida > Saxifragales > Crassulaceae > Rhodiola > Rhodiola kirilowii. Next base: position 32,725,384 of record CM066196.1, on the reverse strand, counting down.
CGGTTGCAAATCTGAGAGACGGAGTATTGAGGTTAGGCTATTACAAGGTGTAAGTGTAAGTCCCTGTGGAAACCCTATACTCGTAATAAAGATTTGCTGTCCCTTTTTCGGGTGTGGGAAACCCCCCAGAGTAGGCGGAGCCGAACTGGGTTATCAGTCTGTGTGTCTCTACTGCCTTTGTCTATTTACTGAACGGTTGTGATAAGAGTTCAACCTTTGTGTGTTGAACTGTTGTGCAAAGAGTCCCAGGTCTGTCGCAACACTACCTTGGACACAAGCTTGAACAGGAGACATAATTTCAATTGGTATCAGAGCAAACACTCGACACACTGAGTGGGATCCTGAACTGTTCAAGATGACTCTGAAAGAAGGACAAAGCATCACCAGGCCTCCTTTGCTTGAGGGATCTAACTATGCTACCTGGAAGCCCGTGATGAGATCATTTCTGAAATCACTAGACGAGAGGGCCTGGAAGGCAGTGCTGAGAGGTTGGACTGAACCCACGATGAATAACCTCACTGGAGAGCCGGTTCCAAAACCAGAAGCTCTGTGGACAGAAGACGAGGATAAATCTTCCATGGGAAACTCAAAGGCTATGAATGCAATCTTCTCAGCAGTGAATGAAAACGTCATGAAACTGATCATCAACTGTGAAGTCGCCAAGGAAGCATGGGACATTCTCCAGACAGCCTTTGAAGGTACAGACAAGGTTTGCAACTCTCGCATGCAGGCTGTTACAACCAAGTTCAAAGAGATGAAAATGAAGGAGGATGAGAATATCTCTGAGTACAACACCAGAGTTCTAGAACTGTCCAACGAGGCGTCTGCACTGGGAAAACCCATTGATGAAGAGAGATTGGCCAGTAAGATCTTGATATCACTTCCTCCAAGATTCGCCATGAAAGTCACTGCCATTGAGGAAATGCACGACATCACCAAACTGAAGCTGGACGAACTTATGGGTTCTCTCAGAACCTACGAGATCAATCGTGATTTCCAAACCAGTGAGCAGAAAGGAATCGCCCTTAAAGCAGACATGACGGAAGATAAGCTGGACGCTAGCTGCACCACTGAGCAACTGGCTATGATGGCACAAAAATTTGGAAGAATGGTGCGGAAAATCAACAAACGCGGTCCAGAACAAGGTCAGTCTTCATCAACTGGTTACAGAAACTGGAAATCCAGCAGACCAAGGTCAAGCGATTCGAGGCAAGACTCGTCTGACAAAGGAAAAGAAGAGAATCAGTGTCATGAATGCAAGGGTTTTGGTCATATTGCTTCACAATGTGCAAACACTCTCATGAAGAGAAAGGTAATGGTTGCTAGCTTCAGCGACAGTGAGTCAGACGAAGAGAAAGAAGAAGGTGAAACCACTAACTTTGTGGCCTTCACTACAACTCTGGGTGAATGCAGCACCACTGGTGAAACAGTTCCATCTCAGCCAGAACTCCCAGCTGAATATCCTTCAGACAGTGATGATGAAGAACTCACACAGGAGTCCCTCGCTCAGACATACAATGATCTGTATGGGAGATGGCTGCAACTGGTCAAGATCAATAAGAAGCTGAATGACACAATTGCTAGCGTCTCTATAGAAAAAGAAAAGGTCTGGCAGGAGGTTGAGATTCTACTAACACAAAAGGCAGAGCTCGAATACACGGTGGACTCTCTGAATACTCAACTGGCTGAGATGAAACAGGAAAAAGTGGATCTCCTTGGTCGGAGAACAGAACTCCTGGGGACCGTCTCCTCACTGAAAGTCGAAATGGATCACGACACTCATCCTGGAGGCATGACGGGTCTAAGAAAAACCATCACAGACCTGAAGCGGAAAGAAGTGTTCCAACTGAGGAGGGTAGAACAGCTGGAACTTCAGCTAGAATATGAAAAGATGGATCACTGTGACACGACGGAGGAACTCAATCACCTCAAACAGTCGGTAAGAATGCTTAACTCCGGCACCAAGAACTTAAATGATATTCTCAGATCTCAGAGAATGGAGTCCGGACATAGAGGATTGGGGTTCACAGGAGAAGGCAGCTCCAAAGGCACTATGTCTACTAAAGCAAGACCAGTGTCTGAAAAGAAGCCAGAACAGAAGGTGAGACAGCACCCGAGACAGAAAGTGGATTTGTCCCAAGATCAATCTAAAGGAAACAACCGAGCTGATCACAAGGAGACGCATAGAACACTCGGGGGTGGAAAGACTCGTGGAATGGCGCACCTGCTGGTATTGCAATCAGATGGGACACATTAAACTAAAGTGTCGCCTGTTTTTATCCGAACAATGTGCTTTCCAGCAACGAACCACATCGCAACAGAAACAAGTCTGGGTTCAAAAGGCAGACCGAACCGTTTGCATGGTAGCCTGTTACACCTTAAACTACTTATCGCATGATAGTTGGCTCTTCGACAGCGGATGCTCCGCACACATGACAGGTAACTCTCAATATCTTACCCACATTAGACCTGTTGAGCACATGTGGTTTGTCACCTTCGGGGATGGTGAAAAGGGTCAGGTGATCGGCTGTGGGACATTGATGGTTCCGGATCTCCCTGCACTCAAGAACACCCTCCTTGTGAAGGGACTGACCAGGAATCTTATCAGCATCAGTCAACTATGCGACGATGGACACTATGTGTCATTCTCCAGCTACTCGTGTCTTGTTCTAGACCAGAATGGCGATACGCTGATGAAAGGAAAAAGGGATGCCAACAACTGCTATACTATTAGGGTGGGTCTGACAGAGTCGATGAACAATGAGCAGTCGCACCATGGCCAGCAACCGGTTGCTCTCCCATGTGCATACGCACAACCTAGCTTTCTGCAAGGGGGAGTGGAGAAGACCTTGCACACAAGATCTGATTGTCGATGCGCACAAATCAAGGTTGTCGGGTGTCCCAAGAAGCTGTTGAATCAGTCGCTGGTACAGTTGCAAAAGGAGTTCGTACACTGCCCACAGGAATGTGCCTGGCCCCGTACAAGAAAATATGAATGATCACGAAAGATGGTAACTCTGAGGCCACATACTTGTGTGAAACCATATGGCAGGTCACGGAGTGAAACACCCAGATCCCCAGGGGGTCTATGTGGTGTCAACCACTAAAAGCATCCAACGGTGGTCAGTCATAGTCGAATCTCCAGCTGAAACAGTTGGACTGACCACCTAATATATAGAGCTGGAACAGAAGGCACAGCGCATGAAAATCATTTTTTTAAATATTCTCGAAGATTTTTCCTGCCGTTATTTGAATCAAGGGTTGGCTAATTTGGGAAGTTGAAAAGGCCAGAGGATAATTTTGAAACACAAAACAGTTGAGTGTGTTCAATTTCTTCTCTCTCTCATCCCCAAAACCCTAGAACAGCATCCACTCTCTCTCAACCGCTCATACACTCAACGGAGATGGTGAACACGAGGAAATCAGCGAAATCCGGCGTCAAAACTGCAGAGAAAATCAAAGAAAGCATGCAGACCTCAAAGGCCATGGCGGCGAAATCAAAGATTCCGAAATCAAAAGCTGCGAAGATGAAAAAGGCATCGCCTTTACACCCAGCCACCGAATCTTTGGCCAGAGAGAAGTTTGCGGAAGGAGTTACCATTGGGATACCTCAGCCGGGCACAGTGGATTCATCTCCAAAGGTTCAGGTAAATCCCAATATTCCTTCTGTCTCTCTGAATATCCCCGCTGTTGAAAAATCGGTGTTGAATGAAGAATCAAGTATGGAGGGTGAGAAGGTTGTTGAGTCGATTGACGGTGATGAAGCCAGAAGGGCTGCAATTGACGATAATGGTGGTAAGTCTGTTAGTGGTGTTAAAACTGATGGTGTTGAAACCAGTAGGGTGGTTCTTGATGGTGATAATGAGAGTGGTAGGGCGGTTGACAAAGCCGGTAGTGCGGTTTCTAAGAAGCAATCTGTCAAGAACGTGGAAGAAAAGGAACCCAGTAGGGGGGCTGGAGGCTCAGGAACGTGGAGAGAAAAGATCTTTGCCACTGGATACATTCCTCCGAAAGCTGGCCGCAGGAAGAAGGTGAAGCGGGCCAGTGACTTTCCCTGTAAATATCTAGCCCAGATCTATGCCACTCGAGGTAGGAAGATTGCAATGTCCGATGAGGAAACAGAGAAGTTTATCGAGTACTCGGGGAAGAGGAATGTGGTGTTGAGTGTTGCTGATCCGTTTGAGAGTCAAGAAGGAATCACTGAAGAAGATTCCGGTATGCATCATGAGACTATGGCAGAGGAGATTAAGACAGATGTGCTGAAAGAATCAGACCCTGCTGGAAGAGATGAGGAATTGGAGAAGTTATACAAAGACATCGATGATGTCATGGTAGGCCTAGAAAAGGAGAAGGATCAGGAAGTGGCTAGTCCAGAAGAAGCTCAGGCTGTTGGGGGAAAAGAATCTGATGCAGAAAAAGCTACAAGTGATCCATCTATGGAACAAAAAGTTCAGTCTGGTGTTGAGACTAGAAGAGCTACAGAGAAAGCTGCAAACGGTTCAATAGTGGAACACTCTATTCAGACCAAAGTTCAAACAGCACCAGCTCCAGAGGAAGGTCTGCGTAACCTAGGTGTTGAAGCAGAAGACCCTGGTACTGAAAAGATCTCAAGTGCTCGAACAGCGGAACAGAGTGTTCAAACTGAAGTTAAGACTGGAGTAGTTCCAGAGAAAGTAATGAGTGAAGATACCACGACAGTTCAAGATGATCGTAGGGATCATTTGGAGGAGGATGAAGCATCCATTCGTAAGGATGCCCCTATATCAGCAGCAGAAGGTGTTACCCTTTCAGAAGATGACCAAGACAAAGTTCCCCTTGTCAACCTCAAAAGGACAACGAAGGGGAAGGAAAAGAAAAAGGTTGCCTTTGCTACGTCTACAAAGGAACCAGCCCAGAAGGTTGCTGAGGTCAGTAGTGGTGCAGGGGGAGCTGGCTCTTCCAAGAAAAGAAAGCGCGTTGCTGCAGTTCCCATCTCTGAAGATGCTGGGAGATGTGAAGTCCCAGCCCCTGAATCTGAGGCAGTCCCAGTCGGTAAGGTCAAGAAAGGAGTATGGTTCGTAAACAAAGAAGCTGCATTGAAATGGGAATGTGTGCTGAAAAGGAAAGTCATACCGGAGAGGCTGCTGGATGCATCGAGTTACAAAGGAAAAGAAGTAGTTGAGGTACTCAAAGAATCGGATCTATTCTGGACATTAGATAGATTCAAGCCGTTCAACGAACAGCTGGTGCGTGAGGCCATGGCAAACTTGCCTCCAAAGTTTGGGGTCGTTGGAGATGCAGAATACGGGGTATTCTACGTCAGAGGGAGAAGGATCAACATTGATCCTGAACTTATAAATGTCTACTTCTCCATGGATGACCCCGCTGCTGATGAGGAGGAACCCAGCTTTGAGAAGGTAGTAAGGACTATCACTGGAGGTTCTATTCAGGGGCGGCCTGAATCAGTTGTGCATACAGCAGATCTGTCAACGTTCTATTCAATGTTGTTCTTCATTGCTGTCTTCAACTGGAGGCCGTCTACTCATCGCTCTACTGTCAACAAGGACACGGCCCAACTGATTTATCAGATAGGGAACAAGCTGAAGGTCAACATGGGCAGAATGATGTTCAAACAGATTGCTGAACACGCTACTTCTACGAGATCCCTGCACCAGATATGTTTTCCTTCACTTATCTATGAGCTGATCATCCACCAAGCTCCTGATTTGAAAGCCTCGTCGGACCGTCTTACCAAAGCTCCAAGCAAATTCACAGTGGACCACAAGCTTTTCAAAGGGCGTCATGTGAATGATCTGAAAGGGGGGAGCAGGAGAGGTAAAGAAGTTGGGGAATCTAGTCGAGGGGGAGCCAGAATGGGCGTGGATGAGAGGAGCAAGCTACTGAAGGACCTCCAGGCTATCATTGCTGCGGACAAGGAACAACGCCATCCGATCAACAGGCTCGCTCGAGCCCTTAGCTATCCCAGCGCTGATGAATCAGAAGCAATAGTCTCTGAAGATGATTCCATTGAAGAAGCTTCTGATTAAAGGTCCATTGAAAAACTAAACCCTCTAAACTTTTTGTTTAAAACTATCGCTCTTCGTGCTTGTTCTGGCACATTTTGATTGTCTATTCGAACTCGGATCGCACCCCATGCCAGTTTGTGGCAAAAAGGGTGAGTATTTTGGAGGAGACAATTCTTGTTTCCCTCAAAGTTGTCTACTGTCTAGATAGTTAGATAGACCTAGTTATCTAGTAGATCTGGTTTTTCCAAAATGCCAAGGGGGAGATTGATGTTCCCTTAAGTGGCATGTATTTGGCAAAACATAGCTTAGACAGTTTGAGCAGGTGTTCAGGGGGAGTTCGAACAATATCCTGGTACTCCTGTACAGCGTGATCAAGACGCGAGGATATTTTCCGGAAGATATTGGCATTGAAGATTTCGACGAGTGGAAACCGGCATGCGACTTATTCGAGCGTTAGATATTCGAATGAATATCTACATTGAAGATGTCGCGACTTACTTGGAAAGAAGACTTCGTATATTCTTCTGATCGATCTATGAAAGATATACATCAAATATTTAGGAATCAATTCCGAAATATTTGATGGGATTATCTTGTACGAATTAGGGTTTCGCTTGAGCATATAAATACAATGCAAGGGCAAACCTAATTCTTGTCGCTTTCAAAGATCAATTATACACGAGCATATCCTGCAGATTGGAGAAGAAGAAAGCGACGGCCGGTTGTGTTTTCTCATTGAGAATACACCGGTGCAAGTGCAGTCTGTTCAAGTGCAACAACAGACTGTCTGAAGCGTATCAACTGCCGCACACAACAAAGGTGAACAAGCTTTCGAGAGAAAGCATCCGAGCTTCTATAGAAGGTCGAGAACGTTCAGACTGCAGGTTCTGAACGAAGGGGATCGAGGGGAATTGCGGTGAACCTTGGTTTCAAATCTGAGAGACGGAGTATTGAGGTTAGGCTATTACAAGGTGTAAGTGTAAGTCCCTGTGGAAACCCTATACTCGTAATAAAGATTTGCTGTCCCTTTTTCGGGTGTGGGAAACCCCCCAGAGTAGGCGGAGCCGAACTGGGTTATCAGTCTGTGTGTCTCTACTGCCTTTATCTGTTTGCTGAACTGTTGTGATAAGAGTTCAACCTCTGTGTGTTGAACTGTTGTGCAAAGAGTCCCAGGTCTGTCGCAACACTACCTTGGACACAAGCTTGGACAGGGGACATAATTTCACATTCTAAGGACGAACTTAGATAAACCTTAGAATGAGACTAACGAGACTTATTTGGGACGAACAAAGACAAACTTTAGTCTCATTCTAAGGTTTGTATAAGTTCGTCCCAAGTTAGTCTAAGTTCGTCCCAAGTTATTCACTTTCTAAGGACGAACTTAGATAAACCTTAGAATGAGACTAACGAGACTAACTTGGGACGAACAAAGAAAAACTTTAGTCTCATTCTAAGGATTGTATAAGTTCGTCCCAAGTTAGTCTAAGTTCGTCCCAAGTTAGTCTCTTTCTAAGGATGAACTTAGATAAACCTTAGAATGAGACTAACTTGGGACGAACAAAGACAAACTTTAGTCTCATTCTAAGGTTTGTATAAGTTCGTCCCAAGTTAGTCTAAGTTCGTCCCAAGTTAGTCTCTTTCTAAGGACGAACTTAGATAAACCATAGAATGAGACTAACGAAACTAATTTGGGACGAACAAAGATAAACTTTAGTCTCATTCTAAGGTTTGTATAAGTTCGTCCCAAGTTAGTCTAAGTTCGTCCCAAGTTAGTCTCTTTCTAAGGACGAACTTAGATAAACCATAGAATGAGACTAACGAGACTAAATTGGGACGAACAAAGATAAACTTTAGTCTCATTCTAAGGTTTGTATAAGTTCGTCCCAAGTTAGTCTAAGTTCGTCCCAAGTTAGTCTCTTTCTAAGGACGAACATAGATAAACCATAGAACGAGACTAACGAGACTAACTTGGGACGAACAAAGACAAACTTTAGTCTCATTCTAAGGTTTGTATAAGTTCGTCCCAAGTTAGTCTAAGTTCGTCCCAAGTTTTCTCTTTCTAAGGACGAACTTAGATAAACCTTAGAATGAGACTAACGAGACTAACTTGGGACGAACAAAGACAAACTATAGTCTCATTCTAAGGTTTGTATAAGTTCGTCACAAGTTAGTCTAAGTTCGTCCCAAGTTTTCTCTTTCTAAGGACGAACTTAGATAAACCTTAGAATGAGACTAACGAGACTAACTTGGGACAAACAAAGACAAACTTTAGTCTCATTCTAAGGTTTGTATAAGTTCGTCTTAAGTTAGTCTAAGTTCGTCCCAAGTTAGTCTCTTTCTTAGGACGAACTTAGATAAACCTTAGAATGAGATTAACGAGACTAACTTGGGACAAACAAAGACAAACTTTAGTCTCATTGTAAGGTTTGTATAACTTTGTTGCAAGTTAGTCTAAGTTCGTCCCAATTTAGTCTCTTTCTAAGGACGAACTTAGATAAACATTAGAATGAGACTAACGAGACTAACTCGGGACGAACTTAGATAAACTTTAGTCTCATTCTAAAGTTTGTATAAGTTTGTCCCAAGTTAGTCTAAGTTCGTCCCAAGTTAGTCTCTTTCTAAGGACGAACTTAGACAAACCTTAGAATGAGACTAACGAGACTAACTTGGGACGAACAACACAAATATTTGTCCCATTCTAAGGTTTGTATAAGTTCCTCCCAAGTTAGTCTAAGTTCGTCCCAAGTTAGTCTCTTTCTAAGGACGAACTTAGATAAAACTTAGAATGAGACTAACGAGACTAACTTGGGACGAACTTAGATAAACTTTAGTCTCATTCTAAAGTTTGTATAAGTTCGTCCCAAGTTAGTCTAAGTTCGTCCTAAGTTAGTCTCTTTCTAAGGACGAACTTAGATAAACCTTAGAATGAGACTAACGAGACTTATTTGGGCAAACAAAGACAAACTTTAGTCTCATTCTAAGGTTTGTATAAGTTCGTCCCAAGTTAGTCTAAGTTCGTCCCAAGTTAGTCTCTTTCTAAGGACGAACTTAGATAAACCTTAAAATGAGACTAACGAGACTAACTTGGGACGAACAAAGACAAACTTTAGTCTCATTCTAAGGTTTGTATAACTTCGTGCCAAGTTAGTCTAAGTTCGTCCCAAGTTAGTCTCTTTCTAAGGACGAACTTAGATAAACCTTAGAATGCGACTAACGAGACTAACTTGGGACGAACAAAGACAAACTTTAGTCTCATTCTAAGGTTTGTATAAGTTCATCCCAAGTTAGTCTAAGTTCGTCCCAAGTTAGTCTAAGTTCGTCCCAAGGTAGTCTCTTTCTAAGGACGAACTTAGACAAACCTTAGAATGAGACTAACGAGACTAACTTGGGATGAACAAAGACAAACTTTAGTCTCATTCTAAGGTTTGTATAAGTTCGTCCCAAGTTAGTCTAAGTCCGTCCCAAGTTAGTCTCTTTCTAAGGACGAACTTAGATAAACCTTAGAATGTGACTAACTTGGGACGAACAAAGACAAACTTTAGTCTCATTCTAAGGTTTGTATAAGTTCGTCCCAAGTTAGTCTAAGTTCGTCCCAAGTTAGTCTCTTTCTGAGGACGAACTTAGATAAACCTTAGAATGAGACTAACGAAACTAACTTGGGACGAACAAAGATAAACTTTAGTCTCATTCTAAGGGTTGTAAAAGTTCGTCCCAAGTTAGTCTAAGTTCGTCCCAAGTTAGTCACTTTCTATGGATGAACTTAGACAAACCTTAGAATGAGACTAACGAGACTAACTTGGGAAGAACAAAGACAAACTTTAGTCTCATTCTAAGGTTTCTATAAGTTCGTCCCAAGTTAGTCTCTTTCTAAGGACGAACTTAGATAAACCTTAGAATGAGACTAACGAGACTAACTTGGGACGAACTTAGATAAACTTTATGCTCATTCGAAAGTTTGTATAAGTTCGTCCCAAGTTAGTCTAAGTTTGTCCTAAGTTAGTCTCTTTCTAAGGACGAACTTAGATATACCTTAGAATGAGACTAACGAGACTAACTTGGAACGAACAAAGACAAACTTTAGTCTCATTCTAAGGTTTGTATAAGTTCGTCCCAAGTTAGTCTAAGTTCGTCCCAAGTTAGTCACTTTCTAAGAACGAACTTAGATAAACCTTAGAATGAGACTAACGAGACTAACTTGGGACGAACTTAGATAAAATTTAGTCTCATTCTAAAGTTTTTATAAGTTTGTCCCAAGTTAGTCTAAGTTCATCCCAAGTTAGTCTCTTTCTAATGATGAACTTAGATAAACCTTTTAATGAGACTAACGAGACTAACTTGGGACGAACAAAGACAAACTTTAGTCCCATTCTAAGGTTTGTATAAGTTCGTCCCAAGTTAGTCTAAGTTCGTCCCAAGTTAGTCTCTTTCTAAGGACGAACTTAGACCAACCTTAGAATGAGACTAACGAGACTAACTTGGGACGAACAAAGACAAACTTTAGTCTCATTCTTAGGTTTGTATAAGTTCGTCCCAAGTTGGTCTAAGTTCGTCCCAAGTTAGTCTCTTTCTAAGGATGAACTTAGAAAAACCTTAGAATGAGACTAACGAGACTAACTTGGGACGAACAAAGACAAACTTTAGTCTCATTCTAAGGTTTGTATAAGTTCGTCCCAAGTTAGTTTAAGTTCGTCCCAAGTTAGTCTCTTTCTAAGGACGAACTTAGATAAACCTTAGAATGAGACTAACAAGACTAACTTGGGACGAACTTAGATAAACTTTAGTCTCATTCTAAAGTTTTTATAAGTTTGTCCCAAGTTAGTCTAAGTTCATCCCAAGTTAGTCTCTTTCTAAGGATGAACTTAGATAAACCTTTTAATGAGACTAACGAGACTAACTTGGGACGAACAAAGATAAACTTTAGTCTCATTCTAAGGTTTGTATAAGTTTGTCCCAAGTTAGTCTAACTTCGTCCCAAGTTAGTCTCTTTCTAAGGACGAACTTAGATAAACCTTAGAATGAGACTAACGAGACTAACTTGGGACGAACTTAGATAAACTTTAGTCTCATTCTTAAGTTTTTATAAGTTTGTCCCAAGTTAGTCCAAGTTCATCCCAAGTTAGTCTCTTTCTAAGGATGAACTTAGATAAACCTTAGAATGAGACTAACGAGACTCACTTGGGACGAACAAAGATAAACTTTAGTCTCATTCTAAGGTTTGTATAAGTTTGTCCCAAGTTAGTCTAAGTTCGTCCCAAGTTAGTCTCTTTCTAAGGACGAACTTAGATAAACCTTAGAATGAGACTAACGAGACTAACTTGGGACGAACTTAGATAAACTTTAGTCTCATTCTAAAGTTTTTATAAGTTTGTCCCAAGTTAGTCCAAGTTCAGCCCAAGTTAGTCTCTTTCTAAGGATGAACTTAGATAAACCTTAGAATGAGACTAACGAGACTAACTTGGGACGAACAAAGATAAACTTTAGTCTTATTCTAAGTTTTGTATAAGTTCGTCCCAAGTTAGTCTAAGTTCGTCCCAAGTTAGTCACTTTCTAAGGACGAACTTAGATAAACTTTAGAATGAGACTAACGAGACTAAATTGGGACGAACAAAGATAAACTTTAGTCTCATTCTAAGGTTTGTATAAGTTCGTCCCAAGTTAGTCTAAGTTCGTCCAAAGTTAGTCTCTTTCTAAAGACGAACTTAGATAAACCTTAGAATGAGACTAACGAGACTAACTTGGGACGAACTTAGATAAACTTTAGTCTCATTCTAAAGTTTTTATAAGTTTGTCCCAAGTTAGTCTAAGTTCATCCCAAGTTAGTCTCTTTCTAAGGATGAACTTTGATAAACCTTTTAATGAGACTAACGAGACTAACTTGGGACGAACAAAGACAAACTTTAGTCTCACTCTAAGGTTTGTATAAGTTCGTCCCAAGTTAGTCTAAGTTCGTCCCAAGTTAGTCTCTTTCTAAGGATGAACTTAGATAAACCTTAGAATGAGACTAACGAGACTAACTTGGGACGAACAAAGACAAACTTTAGTCTCATTCTAAGGTTTGTATAAGTTAGTCCCAAGTTAGTCAAAGTTCGTCCCAAGTTAGTCTCTTTCTAAGGACGAACTTAGACAAAGCTTAGAATGAGACTAACGAGACTAACTTGGGACGAATAAAGACAAACTTTAGTCTCATTCTAAGGTTTGTATAAGTTCGTCCCAAGTTAGTCTAAGTTCGTCCCAAGTTAGTCTCTTTCTAAGGACGAACTTAGATAAACCTTAGAATGAGACTAACGAGACTAACTTGGGACGAACAAAGATAAACTTTAGTCTCATTCTAAGGTTGGTATAAGTTCGTCCCAAGTTAGTCTAAGTTCATCCCAAGTTAGTCTCTTTCTAAGGACGAACTTAGATAAACCTTAGAATGAGACTAACGAGAGTAACTTGGGATGAACAAAGACAAACTTTAGTCTCATTCTAAGGTTTGTATAAGTTCGTCCCAAGTTAGTCTAAGTTCGTCCCAAGTTAGTGTCTTTCTAAGGACGAACTTAGATAAACCTTAGAATGAGACTAACGACACTAAATTGGGACGAACAAAGATAAACTTTAGTCTCATTCTAAGGTTTGTATAAGTTTGTCCCAAGTTAGTCTAAGTTCGTCCCAAGTTAGTCACTTTCTAAGGACGAACTTAGATAAACCTTAGAATGAGACTAACGAGACTAACTTGGGACGAACTTAGATAAACTTTAGTCTCATTCTAAAGTTTTTATAAGTTTGTCCCAAGTTAGTCTAAGTTCATCCCAAGTTAGTCTCTTTCTAAGGATGAACGTAGATAAACCTTAGAATGAGACTAACGAGATTAACTTGGGACGAACAAAGACAAACTTTAGTCTCATTCTAAGGTTTGTATAAGTTCGTCCCAAGTTAGTCTAAGTTCGTCCCAAGTTAGTCTCTTTCTAAGGACGAACTTAGATAAACCTTAGAATGAGACTAACGAGACTAACTTGGGACGAACTTAGATAAACTTTAGTCTCATTCTAAAGTTTGTATAAGTTCGTCCCCAAGTTAGTCTCTTTCTAAGGACAAACTTAGATAAACCTTAGAATGAGACTAACAAGACTAACTTGAGACGAACAAAGACAAACTTTAGTCTCATTCTAAGGTTTGTATAAGTTTGTCCCAAGTTATTCTAAGTTCATCCCAAGTTAGTCTCTTTCTAAGGATGAACTTAGAAAAACCTTAGAATGAGACTAACGAGACTAACTTGGGACGAACAAAGACAAACTTTAGTCTCATTCTAAGGTTTGTATAAGTTCGTCCCAAGTTAGTTTAAGTTCGTCCCAAGTTAGTCTCTTTCTAAGGACGAACTTAGATAAACCTTAGAATGAGACTAACAAGACTAACTTGGGACGAACTTAGATAAACTTTAGTCTCATTCTAAAGTTTTTATAAGTTTGTCCCAAGTTAGTCTAAGTTCATCCCAAGTTAGTCTCTTTCTAAGGATGAACTTAGATAAACCTTTTAATGAGACTAACGAGACTAACTTGGGACGAACAAAGATAAACTTTAGTCTCATTCTAAGGTTTGTATAAGTTTGTCCCAAGTTAGTCTAAGTTCGTCCCAAGTTAGTCTCTTTCTAAGGACGAACTAAGATAAACCTTAGAATGAGACTAACGAGACTAACTTGGGACGAACTTAGATAAACTTTAGTCTCATTCTAAAGTTTTTATAAGTTTGTCCCAAGTTAGTCCAAGTTCATCCCAAGTTAGTCTCTTTCTAAGGATGAACTTAGATAAACCTTAGAATGAGACTAACGAGACTAACTTGGGACGAACAAAGATAAACTTTAGTCTCATTCTAAGGTTTGTATAAGTTTGTCCCAAGTTAGTCTAAGTTCGTCCCAAGTTAGTCTCTTTCTAAGGACGAACTTAGATAAACCTTAGAATGAGACTAACGAGACTAACTTGGGACGAACTTAGATAAACTTTAGTCTCATTCTAAAGTTTTTATAAGTTTGTCCCAAGTTAGTCCAAGTTCATCCCAAGTTAGTCTCTTTCTAAGGATGAACTTAGATAAACCTTAGAATGAGACTAACGAGACTAACTTGGGACGAACAAAGATAAACTTTAGTCTTATTCTAAGTTTTGTATAAGTTCGTCCCAAGTTAGTCTAAGTTCGTCCCAAGTTAGTCACTTTCTAAGGACGAACTTAGATAAACCTTAGAATGAGACTAACGAGACTAAATTGGGACGAACAAAGATAAACTTTAGTCTCATTCTAAGGTTCGTATAAGTTCGTCCCAAGTTAGTCTAAGTTCGTCCAAAGTTAGTCTCTTTCTAAGGACGAACTTAGATAAACCTTAGAATGAGACTAACGAGACTAACTTGGGACGAATTTAGATAAACTTTAGTCTCATTCTAAAGTATTTATAAGTTTGTCCCAAGTTAGTCTAAGTTCATCCCAAGTTAGTCTCTTTCTAATGATGAACTTAGATAAACCTTTTAATGAGACTAACGAGACTAACTTGGGACGAACAAAGACAAACTTTAGTCTCACTCTAAGGTTTGTATAAGTTCGTCCCAAGTTAGTCTAAGTTCGTCCCAAGTTAGTCTCTTTCTAAGGATGAACTTAGATAAACCTTAGAATGAGACTAACGAGACTAACTTGGGACGAACAAAGACAAACTTTAGTCTCATTCTAAGGTTTGTATAAGTTCGTCCCAAGTTAGTCTAAGTTCGTCCCAAGTTAGTCTCTTTCTAAGGACGAACTTAGACAAAGCTTAGAATGAGCCTAACGAGACTAACTTGGGACGAATAAAGACAAACTTTAGTCTCATTCTAAGGTTGGTATAAGTTCGTCCCAAGTTAGTCTAAGTTCATCCCAAGTTAGTCTCTTTCTAAGGACGAACTTAGATAAACCTTAGAATGAGACTAACGAGAGTAACTTGGGATGAACAAAGACAAACTTTAGTCTCATTCTAAGGTTTGTATAAGTTCGTCCCAAGTTAGTCTAAGTTCGTCCCAAGTTAGTGTCTTTCTAAGGACGAACTTAGATAAACCTTAGAATGAGACTAACGACACTAAATTGGGACGAACAAAGATAAACTTTAGTCTCATTCTAAGGTTTGTATAAGTTTGTCCCAAGTTAGTCTAAGTTCGTCCCAAGTTAGTCACTTTCTAAGGACGAACTTAGATAAACCTTAGAATGAGACTAACGAGACTAACTTGGGACGAACTTAGATAAACTTTAGTCTCATTCTAAAGTTTTTATAAGTTTGTCCCAAGTTAGTCTAAGTTCATCCCAAGTTAGTCTCTTTCTAAGGATGAACTTAGATAAACCTTAGAATGAGACTAACGAGATTAACTTGGGACGAACAAAGACAAACTTTAGTCTCATTCTAAGGTTTGTATAAGTTCGTCCCAAGTTAGTCTAAGTTCGTCCCAAGTTAGTCTCTTTCTAAGGACGAACTTAGATAAACCTTAGAATGAGACTAACGAGACTAACTTGGGACGAACTTAGATAAACTTTAGTCTCATTCTAAAGTTTGTATAAGTTCGTCCCCAAGTTAGTCTCTTTCTAAGGACAAACTTAGATAAACCTTAGAATGAGACTAACAAGACTAACTTGAGACGAACAAAGACAAACTTTAGTCTCATTCTAAGGTTTGTATAAGTTTGTCCCAAGTTAGTCTAAGTTCATCCCAAGTTAGTCTCTTTCTAAGGATGAACTTAGAAAAACCTTAGAATGAGACTAACGAGACTAACTTGGGACGAACAAAGACAAACTTTAGTCTCATTCTAAGGTTTGTATAAGTTCGTCCCAAGTTAGTTTAAGTTCGTCCCAAGTTAGTCTCTTTTTAAGGACGAACTTAGATAAACCTTAGAATGAGACTAACAAGACTAACTTGGGACGAACTTAGATAAACTTTAGTCTCATTCTAAAGTTTTTATAAGTTTGTCCCAAGTTAGTCTAAGTTCATCCCAAGTTAGTCTCTTTCTAAGGATGAACTTAGATAAACCTTTTAATGAGACTAACGAGACTAACTTGGGACGAACAAAGATAAACTTTAGTCTCATTCTAAGGTTTGTATAAGTTTGTCCCAAGTTAGTCTAAGTTCGTCCCAAGTTAGTCTCTTTCTAAGGACGAACTTAGATAAACCTTAGAATGAGACTAACGAGACTAACTTGGGACGAACTTAGATAAACTTTAGTCTCATTCTAAAGTTTTTATAAGTTTGTCCCAAGTTAGTCCAAGTTCATCCCAAGTTAGTCTCTTTCTAAGGATGAACTTAGATAAACCTTAGAATGAGACTAACGAGACTAACTTGGGACGAACAAAGATAAACTTTAGTCTCATTCTAAGGTTTGTATAAGTTTGTCCCAAGTTAGTCTAAGTTCGTCCCAAGTTAGTCTCTTTCTAAGGACGAACTTAGATAATACTTAGAATGAGACTAACGAGACTAACTTGGGACGAACTTAGATAAACTTTAGTCTCATTCTAAAGTTTTTATAAGTTTGTCCCAAGTTAGTCCAAGTTCATCCCAAGTTAGTCTCTTTCTAAGGATGAACTTAGATAAACCTTAGAATGAGACTAACGAGACTAACTTGGGACGAACAAAGATAAACTTTAGTCTTATTCTAAGTTTTGTATAAGTTCGTCCCAAGTTAGTCTAAGTTCGTCCCAAGTTAGTCACTTTCTAAGGACGAACTTAGATAAACCTTAGAATGAGACTAACAAGACTAAATTGGGACGAACAAAGATAAACTTTAGTCTCATTCTAAGGTTCGTATAAGTTCGTCCAAAGTTAGTCTCTTTCTAAGGACGAACTTAGATAAACCTTAGAATGAGACTAACGAGACTAACTTGGGACGAACTTAGATAAACTTTAGTCTCATTCTAAAGTTTTTATAAGTTTGTCCCAAGTTAGTCTAAGTTCATCCCAAGTTAGTCTCTTTCTAATGATGAACTTAGATAAACCTTTTAATGAGACTAACGAGACTAACTTGGGACGAACAAAGACAAACTTTAGTCTCACTCTAAGGTTTGTATAAGTTCGTCCCAAGTTAGTCTAAGTTCGTCCCAAGTTAGTCTCTTTCTAAGGATGAACTTAGATAAACATTAGAATGAGACTAACGAGACTAACTTGGGACGAACAAAGACAAACTTTAGTCTCATTCTAAGGTTTGTATAAGTTCGTCCCAAGTTAGTCTAAGTTCGTCCCAAGTTAGTCTCTTTCTAAGGACGAACATGACAAAGCTTAGAATGAGACTAACAAGACTAACTTGGGACGAACTTAGATAAACTTTAGTCTCATTCTAAAGTTTGTATACGTTCGTCCCCAAGTTAGTCTCTTTCTAAGGACAAACTTAGATAAACCTTAGAATGAGACTAACAAGACTAACTTGAGACGAACAAAGACAAACTTTAGTCTCATTCTAAGGTTTGTATAAGTTTGTCCCAAGTTAGTCTAAGTTCATCCCAAGTTAGTCTCTTTCTAAGGATGAACTTAGAAAAACCTTAGAATGAGACTAACGAGACTAACTTGGGACGAACAAAGACAAACTTTAGTCTCATTCTAAGGTTTGTATAAGTTCATCCCAAGTTAGTTTAAGTTCGTCCCAAGTTAGTCTCTTTCTAAGGACGAAATTAGATAAACCTTAGAATGAGACTAACAAGACTAACTTGGGACGAACTTAGATAAACTTTAGTCTCATTCTAAAGTTTTTATAAGTTTGTCCCAAGTTAGTCTAAGTTCATCCCAAGTTAGTCTCTTTCTAAGGATGAACTTAGATAAACCTTAGAATGAGACTAACGAGACTAACTTGGGACGAACAAAGATAAACTTTAGTCTTATTCTAAGTTTTGTATAAGTTCGTCCCAAATTAGTCTAAGTTCGTCCCAAGTTAGTCACTTTCTAAGGACGAACTTAGATAAACCTTAGAATGAGACTAACGAGACTAAATTGGGACGAACATAGATAAACTTTAGTCTCATTCTAAGGTTCGTATAAGTTCGTCCCAAGTTAGTCTAAGTTCGTCCAAAGTTAGTCTCTTTCTAAGGACGAACTTAGATAAACCTTAGAATGAGACTAACGAGACTAACTTGGGACGAACTTAGATAAACTTTAGTCTCATTCTAAAGTTTTTATAAGTTTGTCCCAAGTTAGTCTAAGTTCATCCCAAGTTAGTCTCTTTCTAATGATGAACTTAGATAAACCTTTTAATGAGACTAACGAGACTAACTTGGGACGAACAAAGACAAACTTTAGTCTCACTCTAAGGTTTGTATAAGTTCGTCCCAAGTTAGTCTAAGTTCGTCCCAAGTTAGTCTCTTTCTAAGGATGAACTTAGATAAACCTTAGAATGAGACTAACGAGACTAACTTGGGACGAACAAAGACAAACTTTAGTCTCATTCTAAGGTTTGTATAAGTTCGTCCCAAGTTAGTCTAAGTTCGTTCCAAGTTAGTCTCTTTCTAAGGACGAACTCAGACAAAGCTTAGAATGAGACTAACGAGACTAACTTGGGACGAACTTAGATAAACTTTAGTCTCATTCTAAAGTTTGTATAAGTTCATCCCCAAGTTAGTCTCTTTCTAAGGACAAACTTAGATAAACCTTTGAATGAGACTAACAAGACTAACTTGAGACGAACAAAGACAAACTTTAGTCTCATTCTAAGGTTTGTATAAGTTTGTCCCAAGTTAGTCTAAGTTCATCCCAAGTTAGTCTCTTTCTAAGGATGAACTTAGATAAACCTTTTAATGAGACTAACGAGACTAACTTGGGACGAACAAAGATAAACTTTAGTCTCATTCTAAGGTTTGTATAAGTTTGTCCCAAGTTAGTCTAAGTTCGTCCCAAGTTAGTCTCTTTCTAAGGACGAACTTAGATAAACTTTAGAATGAGACTAACGAGACTACATTGGGACGAACTTAGATAAACTTTAGTCTCATTCTAAAGTTTTTATAAGTTTGTCCCAAGTTAGTCCAAGTTCATCCCAAGTTAGTCTCTTTCTAAGGATGAACTTAGATAAACCTTAGAATGAGACTAACGAGAATAACTTGGGACGAACAAAGATAAACTTTAGTCTCATTCTAAGGTTTGTATAAGTTTGTCCCAAGTTAGTCTAAGTACGTCCCAAGTTAGTCTCTTTCTAAGGACGAACTTAGATAAACCTTAGAATGAGACTAACGAGACTAACTTGGGACGAACTTAGATAAACTTTAGTCTCATTCTAAAGTTTTTATAAGTTTGTCCCAAGTTAGTCCAAGTTCATCCCAAGTTAGTCTCTTTCTAAGGATGAACTTAGATAAACCTTAGAATGAGACTAACGAGACTAACTTGGGACGAACAAAGATAAACTTTAGTCTTATTCTAAGTTTTGTATAAGTTCGTCCCAAGTTAGTCTAAGTTCGTCCCAAGTTAGTCACTTTCTAAAGACGAACTTAGATAAACCTTAGAATGAGACTAACGAGACTAAATTGGGACGAACAAAGATAAACTTTAGTCTCATTCTAAGGTTCGTATAAGTTCGTCCCAAGTTAGTCTAAGTTCGTCCAAAGTTAGTCTCTTTCTAAGGACGAACTTAGATAAACCTTAGAATGAGACTAACGAGACTAACTTGGGACGAACTTAGATAAACTTTAGTCTCATTCTAAAGTTTTTATAAGTTTGTCCCAAGTTAGTCTAAGTTCATCCCAAGTTAGTCTCTTTCTAATGATGAACTTAGATAAACCTTTTAATGAGACTAACGAGACTAACTTGGGACGAACAAAGACAAACTTTAGTCTCACTCTAAGGTTTGTATAAGTTCGTCCCAAGTTAGTCTAAGTTCGTCCCAAGTTAGTCTCTTTCTAAGGATGAACTTAGATAAACCTTAGAATGAGACTAACGAGACTAACTTGGGACGAACAAAGACAAACTTTAGTCTCATTCTAAGGTTTGTATAAGTTCATCCCAAGTTAGTCGAAGTTCGTCCCAAGTTAGTCTCTTTCTAAGGACGAACTTAGATAAACCTTAGAATGAGACTAACGAGACTAACTTGGGATGAACAAAGATAAACTTTAGTCTCATTCTAAGGTTGGTATAAGTTCATCCCAAGTTAGTCTAAGTTCATCCCAAGTTAGTCTCTTTCTAAGGACGAACTTTGATAAACCTTAGAATGAGACTAACGAGAGTAACTTGGGATGAACAAAGACAAACTTTAGTCTCATTCTAAGGTTTGTATAAGTTCGTCCCAAGTTAGTCTAAGTTCGTCCCAAGTTAGTGTCTTTCTAAGGACGAACTTAGATAAACCTTAGAATGAGACTAACGAGACTAAATTGGGACGAACAAAGATAAACTTTAGTCTCATTCTAAGGTTTGTATAAGTTTGTCCCAAGTTAGTCTAAGTTCGTCCCAAGTTAGTCTCTTTCTAAGGACGAACTTAGATAAACCTTAGAATGAGACTAACGAGACTAACTTGGGACGAACTTAGATAAACTTTAGTCTCATTCTAAAGTTTTTATAAGTTTGTCCCAAGTTAGTCTAAGTTCATCCAAGTTAGTCTCTTTCTAAGGATGAACTTAGATAAACCTTAGAATGAGACTAACGAGATTAACTTGGGACGAACAAAGACAAACTTTAGTCTCATTCTAAGGTTTGTATAAGTTCGTCCCAAGTTAGTCTAAGTTTGTCCCAAGTTAGTCACTTTCTAAGGACGAACTTAGATAAACCTTAGAATGAGACTAACGAGACTAACTTGGGACGAACTTAGATAAACTTTAGTCTCATTCTAAAGTTTTTATAAGTTTGTCCCAAGTTAGTCTAAGTTCATCCCAAGTTAGTCTCTTTCTAAGGATGAACTTAGATAAACCTTAGAATGAGACTAACGAGACTAACTTGGGACGAACAAAGATAAACTTTAGTCTTAATCTAAGTTTTGTATAAGTTCGTCCCAAGTTAGTCTAAGTTCGTCCCAAGTTAGTCACTTTCTAAGGACGAACTTAGATAAACCTTAGAATGAGACTAACGAGACTAAATTGGGACGAACAAAGATAAACTTTAGTCTCATTCTAAGGTTCGTATAAGTTCGTCCCAAGTTAGTCTAAGTTCGTCCAAAGTTAGTCTCTTTCTAAGGACGAACTTAGATAAACCTTAGAATGAGACTAACGAGACTATCTTGGGACGAACTTAGATAAACTTTATTCTCATTCTAAAGTTTTTATAAGTTTGTCCCAAGTTAGTCTAAGTTCATCCCAAGTTAGTCTCTTTCTAATGATGAACTTAGATAAACCTTTTAATGAGACTAACGAGACTAACTTGGGACGAACAAAGACAAACTTTAGTCTCACTCTAAGGTTTGTATAAGTTCGTCCCAAGTTAGTCTAAGTTCGTCCCAAGTTAGTCTCTTTCTAAGGACGAACTTAGACAAACCTTAGAATGAGACTAACGAGACTAACTTGGGACGAACAAAGACAAACTTTAGTCTCATTCTAAGGTTTGTATAAGTTCGTCCCAAGTTAGTCTAAGTTCGTCCCAAGTTAGTCTCTTTCTAAGGATGAACTTAGATAAACCTTAGAATGAGACTAACGAGACTAACGAGACTAACTTGGGACGAACAAAGACAAACTTTAGTCTCATTCTAAGGTTTGTATAAGTTCGTCCCAAGTTAGTCTAAGTTCGTCCCAAGTTAGTCTCTTTCTAAGGAAGAACTTAGATAAACCTTAGAATGAGACTAACGAGACTAACTTGCGACGAACAAAGACAAACTTTAGTCTCATGCTAAGGTTTGTATAAGTTCGTCCCAAGTTAGTCTAAGTTCGTCCCAAGTTAGTCTCTTTCTAAGGACTAACTTAGATAAACCTTAGAATGAGACTAACGAGACTAACTTGGGACAACCTTAGATAAACTTTATGCCCATTCTAGAATTTGTATAAGTTCGTCCCAAGTTAGTCTAAGTTCGTCCAAAGTTAGTCTCTTTCTAAGGACGAACTTAGATAAACCTTAGAATGAGACTAACGAGACTAACTTGGGACGAACTTAGATAAACTTTAGTCTCATTCTAAAGTTTTTATAAGTTTGTCCCAAGTTAGTCTAAGTTCATCCCAAGTTAGTCTCTTTCTAATGATGAACTTAGATAAACCTTTTAATGAGACTAACGAGACTAACTTGGGACGAACAAAGACAAACTTTAGTCTCACTCTAAGGTTTGTATAAGTTCGTCCCAAGTTAGTCTAAGTTCGTCCCAAGTTAGTCTCTTTCTAAGGATGAACTTAGATAAACCTTAGAATGAGACTAACGAGACTAACTTGGGACGAACAAAGACAAACTTTAGTCTCATTCTAAGGTTTGTATAAGTTCGTCCCAAGTTAGTCTAAGTTCGTTCCAAGTTAGTCTCTTTCTAAGGACGAACTCAGACAAAGCTTAGAATGAGACTAACGAGACTAACTTGGGACGAACTTAGATAAACTTTAGTCTCATTCTAAAGTTTGTATAAGTTCATCCCCAAGTTAGTCTCTTTCTAAGGACAAACTTAGATAAACCTTTGAATGAGACTAACAAGACTAACTTGAGACGAACAAAGACAAACTTTAGTCTCATTCTAAGGTTTGTATAAGTTTGTCCCAAGTTAGTCTAAGTTCATCCCAAGTTAGTCTCTTTCTAAGGATGAACTTAGATAAACCTTTTAATGAGACTAACGAGACTAACTTGGGACGAACAAAGATAAACTTTAGTCTCATTCTAAGGTTTGTATAAGTTTGTCCCAAGTTAGTCTCTTTCTAAGGACGAACTTAGATAAACTTTAGAATGAGACTAACGAGACTAACTTGGGACGAACTTAGATAAACTTTAGTCTCATTCTAAAGTTTTTATAAGTTTGTCCCAAGTTAGTCCAAGTTCATCCCAAGTTAGTCTCTTTCTAAGGATGAACTTAGATAAACCTTAGAATGAGACTAACGAGAATAACTTGGGACGAACAAAGATAAACTTTAGTCTCATTCTAAGGTTTGTATAAGTTTGTCCCAAGTTAGTCTAAGTACGTCCCAAGTTAGTCTCTTTCTAAGGACGAACTTAGATAAACCTTAGAATGAGACTAACGAGACTAACTTGGGACGAACTTAGATAAACTTTAGTCTCATTCTAAAGTTTTTATAAGTTTGTCCCAAGTTAGTCCAAGTTCATCCCAAGTTAGTCTCTTTCTAAGGATGAACTTAGATAAACCTTAGAATGAGACTAACGAGACTAACTTGGGACGAACAAAGATAAACTTTAGTCTTATTCTAAGTTTTGTATAAGTTCGTCCCAAGTTAGTCTAAGTTCGTCCCAAGTTAGTCACTTTCTAAAGACGAACTTAGATAAACCTTAGAATGAGACTAACGAGACTAAATTGGGACGAACAAAGATAAACTTTAGTCTCATTCTAAGGTTCGTATAAGTTCGTCCCAAGTTAGTCTAAGTTCGTCCAAAGTTAGTCTCTTTCTAAGGACGAACTTAGATAAACCTTAGAATGAGACTAACGAGACTAACTTGGGACGAACTTAGATAAACTTTAGTCTCATTCTAAAGTTTTTATAAGTTTGTCCCAAGTTAGTCTAAGTTCATCCCAAGTTAGTCTCTTTCTAATGATGAACTTAGATAAACCTTTTAATGAGACTAACGAGACTAACTTGGGACGAACAAAGACAAACTTTAGTCTCACTCTAAGGTTTGTATAAGTTCGTCCCAAGTTAGTCTAAGTTCGTCCCAAGTTAGTCTCTTTCTAAGGATGAACTTAGATAAACCTTAGAATGAGACTAACGAGACTAACTTGGGACGAACAAAGACAAACTTTAGTCTCATTCTAAGGTTTGTATAAGTTCATCCCAAGTTAGTCGAAGTTCGTCCCAAGTTAGTCTCTTTCTAAGGACGAACTTAGATAAACCTTAGAATGAGACTAACGAGACTAACTTGGGATGAACAAAGATAAACTTTAGTCTCATTCTAAGGTTGGTATAAGTTCATCCCAAGTTAGTCTAAGTTCATCCCAAGTTAGTCTCTTTCTAAGGACGAACTTTGATAAACCTTAGAATGAGACTAACGAGAGTAACTTGGGATGAACAAAGACAAACTTTAGTCTCATTCTAAGGTTTGTATAAGTTCGTCCCAAGTTAGTCTAAGTTCGTCCCAAGTTAGTGTCTTTCTAAGGACGAACTTAGATAAACCTTAGAATGAGACTAACGAGACTAAATTGGGACGAACAAAGATAAACTTTAGTCTCATTCTAAGGTTTGTATAAGTTTGTCCCAAGTTAGTCTAAGTTCGTCCCAAGTTAGTCTCTTTCTAAGGACGAACTTAGATAAACCTTAGAATGAGACTAACGAGACTAACTTGGGACGAACTTAGATAAACTTTAGTCTCATTCTAAAGTTTTTATAAGTTTGTCCCAAGTTAGTCTAAGTTCATCCAAGTTAGTCTCTTTCTAAGGATGAACTTAGATAAACCTTAGAATGAGACTAACGAGATTAACTTGGGACGAACAAAGACAAACTTTAGTCTCATTCTAAGGTTTGTATAAGTTCGTCCCAAGTTAGTCTAAGTTTGTCCCAAGTTAGTCACTTTCTAAGGACGAACTTAGATAAACCTTAGAATGAGACTAACGAGACTAACTTGGGACGAACTTAGATAAACTTTAGTCTCATTCTAAAGTTTTTATAAGTTTGTCCCAAGTTAGTCTAAGTTCATCCCAAGTTAGTCTCTTTCTAAGGATGAACTTAGATAAACCTTAGAATGAGACTAACGAGACTAACTTGGGACGAACAAAGATAAACTTTAGTCTTAATCTAAGTTTTGTATAAGTTCGTCCCAAGTTAGTCTAAGTTCGTCCCAAGTTAGTCACTTTCTAAGGACGAACTTAGATAAACCTTAGAATGAGACTAACGAGACTAAATTGGGACGAACAAAGATAAACTTTAGTCTCATTCTAAGGTTCGTATAAGTTCTTCCCAAGTTAGTCTAAGTTCGTCCAAAGTTAGTCTCTTTCTAAGGACGAACTTAGATAAACCTTAGAATGAGACTAACGAGACTAACTTGGGACGAACTTAGATAAACTTTATTCTCATTCTAAAGTTTTTATAAGTTTGTCCCAAGTTAGTCTAAGTTCATCCCAAGTTAGTCTCTTTCTAATGATGAACTTAGATAAACCTTTTAATGAGACTAACGAGACTAACTTGGGACGAACAAAGACAAACTTTAGTCTCACTCTAAGGTTTGTATAAGTTCGTCCCAAGTTAGTCTAAGTTCGTCCCAAGTTAGTCTCTTTCTAAGGACGAACTTAGACAAACCTTAGAATGAGACTAACGAGACTAACTTGGGACGAACAAAGACAAACTTTAGTCTCATTCTAAGGTTTGTATAAGTTCGTCCCAAGTTAGTCTAAGTTCGTCCCAAGTTAGTCTCTTTCTAAGGATGAACTTAGATAAACCTTAGAATGAGACTAACGAGACTAACGAGACTAACTTGGGACGAACAAAGACAAACTTTAGTCTCATTCTAAGGTTTGTATAAGTTCGTCCCAAGTTAGTCTAAGTTCGTCCCAAGTTAGTCTCTTTCTAAGGAAGAACTTAGATAAACCTTAGAATGAGACTAACGAGACTAACTTGCGACGAACAAAGACAAACTTTAGTCTCATGCTAAGGTTTGTATAAGTTCGTCCCAAGTTAGTCTAAGTTCGTCCCAAGTTAGTCTCTTTCTAAGGACTAACTTAGATAAACCTTAGAATGAGACTAACGAGACTAACTTGGGACAACCTTAGATAAACTTTATGCCCATTCTAGAATTTGTATAAGTTCGTCCCAAGTTAGTCTAAGTTCGTCCCAAGTTAGTCTCTTTCTAAGGACGAACTTAGATAAACCTTAGAATGAGACTAACGAGACTAACTTGGGACGAACAAAGACAAGCTTTAGTCTCATTCTAAAGTTTGTATAAGTTCGTCCCAAGTTAGTCTCTTTCTAAGGACGAACTTAGATAAACCGTAGAATGAGACTAACGAGACGAACTTGGGACGAACAAAGACAAACTTTAGTCTCATTCTAAGGTTTTTATAAGTTCGTCCCATGTTAGTCTTAGTTCGTCCCAAGTAAGTCTCTTTCTAAGGAGGAACTTAGATAAAACTTAGAATGAGACTAACGAGACTAACTTGGGACGAACAAAGACAAACTTTAGTCTCATTCTAAGGTTTGTATAAGTTCGTCCCAAGTTGGTGTAAGTTCGTCCCAAGTTAGTCTCTTTCTAAGGACGAACTTAGATAAACCTTAGAATGAGACTAACGAGACGAACTTGGGACGAACAAAGACAAACTTTAGTCTCATTCTAAGGTTTGTATAAGTTCATCCCCAGTTAGTCTAAGTTCGTCCCAAGTTAGTCTCTTTCTAAGGACGAACTTAGACCAACCTTAGAATGAGACTAACGAGACTAACTTGGGACGAACAAAGACAAACTTTAGTCTCATTCTTAGGTTTGTATAAGTTCGTCCCAAGTTAGTCTAAGTTCGTCCCAAGTTAGTCTCTTTCTAAGGATGAACTTAGAAAAACCTTAGAATGAGACTAACGAGACTAACTTGGGACGAACAAAGACAAACTTTAGTCTCATTCTAAGGTTTGTATAAGTTCGTCCCAAGTTAGTTTAAGTTCGTCCCAAGTTAGTCTCTTTCTAAGGACGAACTTAGATAAACCTTAGAATGAGACTAACAAGACTAACTTAGGACGAACTTAGATAAACTTTAGTCTCATTCTAAAGTTTTTATAAGTTTGTCCCAAGTTAGTCTAAGTTCATCCCAAGTTAGTCTCTTTCTAAGGATGAACTTAGATAAACCTTTTAATGAGACTAACGAGACTAACTTGGGACGAACAAAGACAAACTTTAGTCTCACTCTAAGGTTTGTATAAGTTCGTCCCAAGTTAGTCTAAGTTCGTCCCAAGTTAGTCTCTTTCTAAGGATGAACTTAGATAAACCTTAGAATGAGACTAACGAGACTAACTTGGGACGAACAAAGACAAACTTTAGTCTCATTCTAAGGTTTGTATAAGTTAGTCCCAAGTTAGTCTAAATTCGTCCCAAGTTAGTCTCTTTCTAAGGACGAACTTAGACAAAGCTTAGAATGAGACTAACGAGACTAACTTGGGACGAACAAAGATAAACTTTAGTCTCATTCTAAGGTTTGTATAAGTTCGTCCCAAGTTAGTCTAAGTTCGTCCCAAGTTAGTCTCTTTCTAAGGACGAACTTAGATAAACCTTAGAATGAGACTAACAAGACTAAATTGGGACGAACAAAGATAAACTTTAATCTCATTCTAAGGTTTGTATAAGTTTGTCCCAAGTTAGTCTAAGTTCGTCCCAAGTTAGTCTCTTTCTAAGGACGAACTTAGATAAACCTTAGAATGAGACTAACGAGACTAACTTGGGACGAACTTAGATAAACTTTAGTCTCATTCTAAAGTTTTTATAAGTTTGTCCCAAGTTAGTCTAAGTTCATCCCAAGTTAGTCTCTTTCTAAGGATGAACTTAGATAAACCTTAGAATGAGACTAACGAGATTAACTTGGGACGAACAAAGACAAACTTTAGTCTCATTCTAAGGTTTGTATAAGTTCGTCCCAAGTTAGTCTAAGATCGTCCCATGTTAGTCTCTTTCTAAGGATGAACTTAGACAAACCTTAGAATGAGACTAACGAGACTAACTTGGGACGAACAAAGACAAACTTTAGTCTCATTCTAAGGTTTGTATAAGTTCGTCTCAAGTTAGTCTAAGTTCGTGCCAAGTTAGTCTCTTTCTAAGGACGAACTTAGATAAACCTTAGAATGAGACTAACGAGACTAACTTGGGACGAACTTAGATTAACTTTAGTCTCATTCTAAAGTTTGTATATGTTCGTCCCAAGTTAGTCTAAGTTCCTCCTAAGTTATTCTCTTTCTAAGGACAAACTTAGATAAACCTTAGAATGAGACTAACGAGACTAACTTGGGACGAACAAAGACACACTTTAGTCTCATTCTATGGTTTGTATAAGTTCGTCCCAAGTTAGTCTAAGTTCGTCCCAAGTTAGTCTCTTTCTAAGGACGAACTTAGATAAACATTAAAATGAGACTAACGAGACTAACTTGGGACGAACAAAGACAAACTTTAATCTCATTCTTAGGTTTGTATAAGTTCATCCCAAGTTAGTCTATGTTCGTCCCAAGTTAGTCTCTTTCTAAGGACGAACTTAGATAAACTTTAGAATGAGACTAACGAGAGTAACTTGGGATGAACAAAGACAAACTTTAGTCTCATTCTAAGGTTTGTATAAGTTCGTCCCAAGTTAGTCTAAGTTCGTCCCAAGTTAGTGTCTTTCTAAGGACGAACTTAGATAAACCTTAGAATGAGACTAACGACACTAAATTGGGACGAACAAAGATAAACTTTAGTCTCATTCTAAGGTTTGTATAAGTTCGTCCCAAGTTAGTCTAAGTTCGTCCCAAGTTAGTCACTTTCTAAGGACGAACTTAGATAAACCTTAGAATGAGACTAACGAGACTAACTTGGGACGAACTTAGAT
This sequence comes from Rhodiola kirilowii, assembly GCA_033675215.1. Taxonomy (NCBI): domain Eukaryota; kingdom Viridiplantae; phylum Streptophyta; class Magnoliopsida; order Saxifragales; family Crassulaceae; genus Rhodiola; species Rhodiola kirilowii. The sequence goes on along the minus strand of CM066196.1, from coordinate 32,696,835 downwards.
AAACTTTAGTCTCATTCTAAAGTTTTTATAAGTTTGTCCCAAGTTAGTCTAAGTTCATCCCAAGTTAGTCTCTTTCTAAGGAAGAACTTAGATAAACCTTAGAATGAGACTAACGAGATTAACTTGGGATGAACAAAGACAAACTTTAGTCTCATTCTAAGGTTTGTATAAGTTCGTCCCAAGTTAGTCTAAGTTCGTCCCAAGTTAGTCTCTTTCTAAGGACGAACTTAGACAAACCTTAGAATGAGACTAACGAGACTAACTTGGGACGAACTTAGATAAACTTTAGTCTCATTCTAAAGTTTGTATAAGTTTGTCCCCAAGTTAGTCTAAGTTCATCCCAAGTTAGTCTCTTTCTAAGGAACAACTTAGACAAACCTTAGAATGAGACTAACGAGACTAACTTGGGACGAACTTAGATAAACTTTAGTCTCATTCTAAAGTTTGTATAAGTTCGTCCTAAGTTAGTCTAAGTTCGTCCCAAGTTAGTCTCTTTCTAAGGACGAACTTAGATAAACCTTAGAATGAGACTAACGAGATTAACATGGGACGAACAAAGACAAACTTTAGTCTCATTCTAAGGTTTGTATAAGTTCGTCCCAAGTTTGTCTCTTTCTAAGGATCAACTTAGATAAACCTTAGAATGAGGCTAACGAGACTAACTTGGGACGAACAAAGACAAACTTTAGTCTCACTCTAAGGTTTGTATAAGTTCGTCCCAAGTTAGTCTAAGTTCGTCCCAAGTTAGTCTCTTTCTAAGGATGAACTTAGACAAACCTTAGAATGAGACTAACGAGACTAACTTGGGACGAACAAAGACAAACTTTAGTCTCATTCTAAGGTTTGTATAAGTTCGTCCCAAGTTAGTCTAAGTTCGTCCCAAGTTAGTCTCTTTCTAAGGACAAACTTAGAAAAGGCTTAGAATGAGACTAACGAGACTAGCTTGGGACGAACTTAGATAAACTTTAGTCTCATTCTAATGTTTGTATAATTCATCCCCAGTTAGTCTAAGTTCGTCCCAAGTTAGTCTCTTTCTAAGGACGAACTTAGACAAACCTTTGAATGAGACTAACGAGACTAACTTGGGACGAACAAAGACAAACTTTAGTCTCATTCTAAGGTTTGTATAAGTTCATCCCAAGTTAGTCTAAGTTCGTCCCAAGTTAGTCTCTTTTTAAGGATGAACTTAGAAAACCTTAGAATGAGACTAACGAGACTAACTTGGGACGAACAAAGACAAACTTTAGTCTCATTCTAAGGTTTGTATAAGTTCGTCTCAAGTTAGTCTAAGTTCGTCCCAAGTTAGTCTCTTTCTAAGGACGAACTTAGATAAACCTTAGAATGAAACTAACGAGACTAACTTGGGACGAACTTAGATAAACTTTAGTCTCATTCTAAAGTTTGTATAAGTTCGTCCCAAGTTAGTAAGTTCGTCCCAAGTTATTCTCTTTCTAAGGACAAACTTAGATAAACCTTAGAATGAGACTAACGAGACTAACTTGAGACGAACAAAGACAAACTTTAGTCTCATTCTAAGGTTTGTATAAGTTCGTCCCAAGTAAGTCTATGTTCGTCCCAAGTAAGTCTCTTTTAAAGATGAACTTAGACAAACCTTAAAATGAGACTAACGAGACTAACTTGGGACGAACAAAGACAAACTTTAGTCTCATTCTAAGGTATGTATAAGTTCGTCCCAAGTTAGTCTAAGTTCGTCCCAAGTTAGTCTCTTTCTAAGGATGAACTTAGATAAATCGTAGAATGAGACTAACGAGACTAACTTGGGACGAACTTAGATAAACTTTAGTCTCATTCTAAAGTTTTTATAAGTTTGTCCCAAGTTAGTCTAAGTTCATCCCAAGTTAGTCTCTTTCTAAGGATGAACTTAGATAAACCTTAGAATGAGACTAACGAGACTAACTTGGGACGAACAAAGATAAACTTTAGTCTCCTTCTAAGGATTGTATAAGTTCGTCCCAAGTTAGTCTAAGTTCGTCCCAAGTTAGTCTCTTTCTAAGGACGAACTTAGATAAACCTTAGAATGAGACTAACGAGACTAACTTTGGACGAACTTAGATAAACTTTAGTCTCATTCCAAAGTTTGTATAAGTTCGTCCCAAGTTAGTCTAAGTTCGTCCCAAGTTAGTCTCTTTCTAAGGACGAACTTAGATAAACCTTAGAATGAGGTTAACGAGACTAACTTGGGACGAACAAAGACAAACTTTAGTCTCATTCTAAGGTTTGTATAAGTTCGTCCCAAGTAAGTCTAAGTTCGTCCCAAGTTAGTCTATTTCTAAGGACGAAATTAGATAAACCTTAGAATGAGACTGACGAGACTAACTTGGGACGAACAAAGACAAACTTTAGTCTCATTCTAAGGTTTGTATAAGTTCGTCCCAAGTTAGTCTAAGTTCGTCCCAAGTTAAGCTCTTTCTAAGGACGAACTTAGATAAACCTTAGAATGAGACTAACGAGACTAACTTGGGACGAACTTAGATAAACTTTAGTCTCATTCTAAAGTTTGTATAAGTTCGTCTCAAGTTACTCTAAGTTCGTCCCAAGTTATTCTCTTTCTAAGGACAAACTTAGATAAACCTTAGAATGAGACTAACGAGACTAACTTGGGACGAACTTAGATAAACTTTAGTCTCATTCTAAAGTTTTTATAAGTTTGTCCCAAGTTAGTCTAAATTCATCCCAAGTTAGTCTCTTTCTAAGGACGAACTTAGATAAACCTTAGAATGAGACTAACGAGACTAACTTGGGACGAACAAAGAAAAACTTAAGTCTCATTCTAAGGTTTGGATAAGTTCGTCCCAAGTTAGTCTAAGTTTGTCCCAAGTTAGTCACTTTCTAAGGACGAACTTAGATAAACCTTAGAATGAGACTAACGAGACCAAATTGGGATGAACAAAGATAAACTTTAGTCTCATTCTAAGGTTTGTATAAGTTCATCCCAAGTTAGTCTAAGTTCGTCCAAAGTTAGTCTCTTTCTAAGGACGAACTTAGATAAATCTTAGAATGAGACTAACGAGACTAACTTGGGACGAACTTAGATAAACTTTAGTCTCATTCTAAAGTTTTTATAAGTTTGTCCCAAGTTAGTCTAAGTTCATCCCAAGTTAGTCTCTTTCTAAGGATGAACATAGATAAACCTTAGAATGAGACTAACGAGACTAACTTGGGACGAACAAAGACAAACTTTAGTCTCACTCTAAGGTTTGTATAAGTTCGTCCCAAGTTAGTCTAAGTTCGTCCCAAGTTAGTGTCTTTCTAAGGATGAACTTAGACAAACCTTAGAATGAGACTAACGAGACTAACTTGGGACGAACAAAGACAAACTTTAGTCTCATTCTAAGGTTTGTTTAAGTTCATCCCCGGTTAGTCTAAGTTCGTCCCAAGTTAGTCTCTTTCTAAGGACGAACTAAGAAAAAACTTAGAATGAGACTAACTTGGGAGGAACAAAGACAAACTTTAGTCTTATTCTAAGGTTTGTATAAGTTCGTCCCAAGTTAGTCTAAGTTCGTCCCAAGTTAGTCTCTTTCTAAGGACGAACTTAGATAAACCTTAGAATGAGACTAACGAGACTAACTTGGGACGAACTTAGATAAACTTTAGTCTCATTCCAAAGTTTGTATAAGTTCGTCCCAAGTTAGTCTAAGTTCGTCCCAAGTTAGTCTCTTTCTAAGGACGAACTTAGATAAACCTTAGAATGAGACTAACGAGACTAACTTGGGACAAACAAAGACAAACTTTAGTCTCATTCTGAAGTTTGTATAAGTTCGTCCCAAGTTAGTCTAAGTTCGTCCCAAGTTAGTCTCTTTTTAAGGATGAACTTAGAAAACCTTAGAATGAGACTAACGAGACTAACTTGGGACGAACAAAGACAAACTTTAGTCTCATTCTAAGGTTTGTATAAGTTCGTCTCAAGTTAGTCTAAGTTCGTCCCAAGTTAGTCTCTTTCTAAGGACGAACTTAGATAAACCTTAGAATGAAACTAACGAGACTAACTTGGGACGAACTTAGATAAACTTTAGTCTCATTCTAAAGTTTGTATAAGTTCGTCCCAAGTTAGTAAGTTCGTCCCAAGTTATTCTCTTTCTAAGGACAAACTTAGATAAACCTTAGAATGAGACTAACGAGACTAACTTGAGACGAACAAAGACAAACTTTAGTCTCATTCTAAGGTTTGTATAAGTTCGTCCCAAGTAAGTCTATGTTCGTCCCAAGTAAGTCTCTTTTAAAGATGAACTTAGACAAACCTTAAAATGAGACTAACGAGACTAACTTGGGACGAACAAAGACAAACTTTAGTCTCATTCTAAGGTATGTATAAGTTCGTCCCAAGTTAGTCTAAGTTCGTCCCAAGTTAGTCTCTTTCTAAGGATGAACTTAGATAAATCGTAGAATGAGACTAACGAGACTAACTTGGGACGAACTTAGATAAACTTTAGTCTCATTCTAAAGTTTTTATAAGTTTGTCCCAAGTTAGTCTAAGTTCATCCCAAGTTAGTCTCTTTCTAAGGATGAACTTAGATAAACCTTAGAATGAGACTAACGAGACTAACTTGGGACGAACAATGATAAACTTTAGTCTCCTTCTAAGGATTGTATAAGTTCGTCCCAAGTTAGTCTAAGTTCGTCCCAAGTTAGTCTCTTTCTAAGGACGAACTTAGATAAACCTTAGAATGAGACTAACGAGACTAACTTGGGACGAACTTAGATAAACTTTAGTCTCATTCCAAAGTTTGTATAAGTTCGTCCCAAGTTAGTCTAAGTTCGTCCCAAGTTAGTCTCTTTCTAAGGACGAACTTAGATAAACCTTAGAATGAGGTTAACGAGACTAACTTGGGACGAACAAAGACAAACTTTAGTCTCATTCTAAGGTTTGTATAAGTTCGTCCCAAGTTAGTCTAAGTTCGTCCCAAGTTAGTCTATTTCTAAGGACGAAATTAGATAAACCTTAGAATGAGACTGACGAGACTAACTTGGGACGAACAAAGACAAACTTTAGTCTCATTCTAAGGTTTGTATAAGTTCGTCCCAAGTTAGTCTAAGTTCGTCCCAAGTAAAGCTCTTTCTAAGGACGAACTTAGATAAACCTTAGAATGAGACTAACGAGACTAACTTGGGACGAACTTAGATAAACTTTAGTCTCATTCTAAAGTTTGTATAAGTTCGTCTCAAGTTACTCTAAGTTCGTCCCAAGTTATTCTCTTTCTAAGGACAAACTTAGATAAACCTTAGAATGAGACTAACGAGACTAACTTGGGACGAACTTAGATAAACTTTAGTCTCATTCTAAAGTTTTTATAAGTTTGTCCCAAGTTAGTCTAAATTCATCCCAAGTTAGTCTCTTTCTAAGGACGAACTTAGATAAACCTTAGAATGAGACTAACGAGACTAACTTGGGACGAACAAAGAAAAACTTAAGTCTCATTCTAAGGTTTGGATAAGTTCGTCCCAAGTTAGTCTAAGTTTGTCCCAAGTTAGTCACTTTCTAAGGACGAACTTAGATAAACCTTAGAATGAGACTAACGAGACCAAATTGGGATGAACAAAGATAAACTTTAGTCTCATTCTAAGGTTTGTATAAGTTCATCCCAAGTTAGTCTAAGTTCGTCCAAAGTTAGTCTCTTTCTAAGGACGAACTTAGATAAATCTTAGAATGAGACTAACGAGACTAACTTTGGACGAACTTAGATAAACTTTAGTCTCATTCTAAAGTTTTTATAAGTTTGTCCCAAGTTAGTCTAAGTTCATCCCAAGTTAGTCTCTTTCTAAGGATGAACATAGATAAACCTTAGAATGAGACTAACGAGACTAACTTGGGACGAACAAAGACAAACTTTAGTCTCACTCTAAGGTTTGTATAAGTTCGTCCCAAGTTAGTCTAAGTTCGTCCCAAGTTAGTGTCTTTCTAAGGATGAACTTAGACAAACCTTAGAATGAGACTAACGAGACTAACTTGGGACGAACAAAGACAAACTTTAGTCTCATTCTAAGGTTTGTTTAAGTTCGTCCCAGGTTAGTCTAAGTTCGTCCCAAGTTAGTCTCTTTCTAAGGACGAACTAAGAAAAAACTTAGAATGAGACTAACTTGGGAGGAACAAAAACAAACTTTAGTCTTATTCTAAGGTTTGTATAAGTTCGTCCCAAGTTAGTCTAAGTTCGTCCCAAGTTAGTCTCTTTCTAAGGACGAACTTAGATAAACCTTAGAATGAGACTAACGAGACTAACTTGGGACGAACTTAGATAAACTTTAGTCTCATTCCAAAGTTTGTATAAGTTCGTCCCAAGTTAGTCTAAGTTCGTCCCAAGTTAGTCTCTTTCTAAGGACGAACTTAGATAAACCTTAGAATGAGACTAACGAGACTAACTTGGGACGAACAAAGACAAACTTTAGTCTCATTCTAAGGTTTGTATAAGTTCGTCCCAAGTTAGTCTCTTTCTAAGGACGAACTTAGATAAACCTTAGAATGAGACTAACGAGACTAACTTGGGACGAACAAAGACAAACTTTAGTCTCATTCTAAAGTTTGTATAAGTTCGTCCCAAGTTAGTCTAAGTTCGTCCCAAGTTAAGCTCTTTCTAAGGACGAACTTAGATAAACCTTAGAATAAGACTAACGAGACTAACTTGGGACGAACTTAGATAAACTTTAGTCTCATTCTAAAGTTTGTATAAGTTCGTCTCAAGTTACTCTAAGTTCGTCCCAAGTTATTCTCTTTCTAAGGACAAACATAGATAAACCTTAGAATGAGACTAACGAGACTAACTTGGGACGAACTTAGATAAACTTTAGTCTCATTCTAAAGTTTTTATAAGTTTGTCCCAAGTTAGTCTAAATTCATCCCAAGTTAGTCTCTTTCTAAGGACGAACTTAGATAAACCTTAGAATGAGACTAACAAGACTAACTTGGGACGAAATAAGAAAAACTTTAGTCTCATTCTAAGGTTTGGATAAGTTCGTCCCAAGTTAGTCTAAGTTTGTCCCAAGTTAGTCACTTTCTAAGGACGAACTTAGATAAACCTTAGAATGAGACTAACGAGACTAAATTGGGATGAACAAAGAAAAACTTTAGTCTCATTCTAAGGTTTGGATAAGTTCGTCCCAAGTTAGTCTAAGTTTGTCCCAAGTTAGTCTCTTTCTAAGGATGAACTTAGACAAACCTTAGAATGAGACTAACGAGACTAACTTGGGACGAATAAAGACAAACTTTAGTCTCATTCTAAGGTTTGTATAAGTTCGTCCCAGGTTAGTCTAAGTTCGTCCCAAGTTAGTCTCTTTCTAAGGACGAACTAAGAAAAAGCTTAGAATGAGACTAACTTGGGACGAACAAAGACAAACTTTAGTCTCATTCTAAAGTTTGTATAAGTTCGTCCAAAGTTAGTCTAAGTTCGTCCTAAGTTAGTCCCTTTCTACGAACGAACTTAGATAAACCTTAGAATGAGACTAACGAGACTAACTTGGGACGAACTTAGATAAACTTTAGTCTTATTCTAAAGTTTGTATAAGTTCGTCCTAAGTTAGTCTCAGTTCGTCCCAAGTTAGTCTCTTTCTAAGGACGAACTTAGACAAACCTTAGAATGAGACTAACGAGATTAACTTGGGACGAACAAAGACAAACTTTAGTCTCATTCTAAGGTTTGTATAAGTTCGTCCCAAGTTAGTCTAAGTTCGTCCCAAGTTAGTCTCTTTCTAAGGACAAACTTAGATAAACCTTAGAATGAGACTAACGAGACTAACTTGGGACGAACAAAGACAAACTTTAGTCTCATTCTAAGGTTTGTATAAGTTCGTCCCAAGTTAGTCTCTTTCTAAGGATCAACTTAGATAAACCTTAGAATGAGACTAACGAGACTAACTTGGGACGAACAAAGACAAACTTTAGTCTCATTCTAAGGTTTGTATAAGTTCGTCCCAAGTTAGTCTAAGTTTGTCCCAAGTTAAGCTCTTTCTAAGGACGAACTTAGATAAACCTTAGAATGAGACTAACGAGACTAACTTGGGACGAACTTACATAAACTTTAGTTTCATTCTAAAGTTTGTATAAGTTCGTCTCAAGTTACTCTAAGTTCGTCCCAAGTTATTCTCTTTCTAAGGACAAACTTAGATAAACCTTAGAATGAGACTAACGAGACTAACTTGGGACGAACTTAGATAAACTTTAGTCTCATTCTAAAGTTTTTATAAGTTTGTCCCAAGTTAGTCTAAATTCATCCCAAGTTAGTCTCTTTCTAAGGACGAACTTAGATAAACCTTAGAATGAGACTAACGAGACTAACTTGGGACGAACAAAGAAAAACTTAAGTCTCATTCTAAGGTTTGGATAAGTTCGTCCCAAGTTAGTCTAAGTTTGTCCCAAGTTAGTCACTTTCTAAGGACGAACTTAGATAAACCTTAGAATGAGACTAACGAGACCAAATTGGGATGAACAAAGATAAACTTTAGTCTCATTCTAAGGTTTGTATAAGTTCATCCCAAGTTAGTCTAAGTTCGTCCAAAGTTAGTCTCTTTCTAAGGACGAACTTAGATAAATCTTAGAATGAGACTAACGAGACTAACTTGGGACGAACTTAGATAAACTTTAGTCTCATTCTAAAGTTTTTATAAGTTTGTCCCAAGTTAGTCTAAGTTCATCCCAAGTTAGTCTCTTTCTAAGGATGAACATAGATAAACCTTAGAATGAGACTAACGAGACTAACTTGGGACGAACAAAGACAAAATTTAGTCTCACTCTAAGGTTTGTATAAGTTCGTCCCAAGTTAGTCTAAGTTCGTCCCAAGTTAGTGTCTTTCTAAGGATGAACTTAGACAAACCTTAGAATGAGACTAACGAGACTAACTTGGGACGAACAAAGACAAACTTTAGTCTCATTCTAAGGTTTGTTTAAGTTCGTCCCAGGTTAGTTTAAGTTCGTCCCAAGTTAGTCTCTTTCTAAGGACGAACTAAGAAAAAACTTAGAATGAGACTAACTTGGGAGGAACAAAGACAAACTTTAGTCTTATTCTAAGGTTTGTATAAGTTCGTCCCAAGTTAGTCTAAGTTCGTCCCAAGTTAGTCTCTTTCTAAGGACGAACTTAGATAAACCTTAGAATGAGACTAACGAGACTAACTTGGGACGAACTTAGATAAACTTTAGTCTCATTCCAAAGTTTGTATAAGTTCGTCCCAAGTTAGTCTAAGTTCGTCCCAAGTTAGTCTCTTTCTAAGGACGAACTTAGATAAACCTTAGAATGAGACTAACGAGACTAACTTGGGACGAACAAAGACAAACTTTAGTCTCATTCTAAGGTTTGTATAAGTTCGTCCCAAGTTAGTCTAAGTTCGTCCCAAGTTTGTCTCTTTCTAAGGACGAACTTAGATAAACCTTAGAATGAGACTAACGAGACTAACTTGGGACGAACAAAGACAAACTTTAGTCTCATTCTAAAGTTTGTATAAGTTCGTCCCAAGTTAGTCTAAGTTCGTCCCAAGTTAAGCTCTTTCTAAGGACGAACTTAGATAAACCTTAGAATAAGACTAACGAGACTAACTTGGGACGAACTTAGATAAACTTTAGTCTCATTCTAAAGTTTGTATAAGTTCGTCTCAAGTTACTCTAAGTTTGTCCCAAGTTATTCTCTTTCTAAGGACAAACTTAGATAAACCTTAGAATGAGACTAACGAGACTAACTTGGGACGAACTTAGATAAACTTTAGTCTCATTCTAAAGTTTTTATAAGTTTGTCCCAAGTTAGTCTAAATTCATCCCAAGTTAGTCTCTTTCTAAGGACGAACTTAGATAAACCTTAGAATGAGACTAACAAGACTAACTTGGGACGAAATAAGAAAAACTTTAGTCTCATTCTAAGGTTTGGATAAGTTCGTCCCAAGTTAGTCTAAGTTTGTCCCAAGTTAGTCACTTTCTAAGGACGAACTTAGATAAACCTTAGAATGAGACTAACGAGACTAAATTGGGATGAACAAAGAAAAACTTTAGTCTCATTCTAAGGTTTGGATAAGTTCGTCCCAAGTTAGTCTAAGTTTGTCCCAAGTTAGTCTCTTTCTAAGGATGAACTTAGACAAAACTTAGAATGAGACTAACGAGACTAACTTGGGACGAATAAAGACAAACTTTAGTCTCATTCTAAGGTTTGTATAAGTTCGTCCCAGGTTAGTCTAAGTTCGTCCCAAGTTAGTCTCTTTCTAAGGACGAACTAAGAAAAAGCTTAGAATGAGACTAACTTGGGACGAACAAAGACAAACTTTAGTCTCATTCTAAAGTTTGTATAAGTTCGTCCAAAGTTAGTCTAAGTTCGTCCTAAGTTAGTCTCTTTCTACGAACGAACTTAGATAAACCTTAGAATGAGACTAACGAGACTAACTTGGGACGAACTTAGATAAACTTTAGTCTTATTCTAAAGTTTGTATAAGTTCGTCCTAAGTTAGTCTCAGTTCGTCCCAAGTTAGTCTCTTTCTAAGGACGAACTTAGACAAACCTTAGAATGAGACTAACGAGATTAACTTGGGACGAACAAAGACAAACTTTAGTCTCATTCTAAGGTTTGTATAAGTTCGTCCCAAGTTAGTCTAAGTTCGTCCCAAGTTAGTCTCTTTCTAAGGACAAACTTAGATAAACCTTAGAATGAGACTAACGAGACTAACTTGGGACGAACAAAGACAAACTTTAGTCTCATTCTAAGGTTTGTATAAGTTCGTCCCAAGTTAGTCTCTTTCTAAGGATCAACTTAGATAAACCTTAGAATGAGACTAACGAGACTAACTTGGGACGAACAAAGACAAACTTTAGTCTCATTCTAAGGTTTGTATAAGTTCGTCCCAAGTTAGTCTAAGTTTGTCCCAAGTTAAGCTCTTTCTAAGGACGAACTTAGATAAACCTTAGAATGAGACTAACGAGACTAACTTGGGACGAACTTACATAAACTTTAGTCTCATTCTAAAGTTTGTATAAGTTCGTCTCAAGTTTCTCTAAGTTCGTCCCAAGTTATTCTCTTTCTAAGGACAAACTTAGATAAACCTTAGAATGAGACTAACGAGACTAACTTGGGACGAACTTAGATAAACTTTAGTCTTATTCTAAAGTTAGTCTAAATTCATCCCAAGTTAGTCTCTTTCTAAGGACGAACTTAGATAAACCTTAGAATGAGACTAACGAGACTAACTTGGGACGAACAAAGAAAAACTTAAGTCTCATTCTAAGGTTTGGATAAGTTCGTCCCAAGTTAGTCTAAGTTTGTCCCAAGTTAGTCACTTTCTAAGGACGAACTTAGATAAACCTTAGAATGAGACTAACGAGACCAAATTGGGATGAACAAAGATAAACTTTAGTCTCATTCTAAGGTTTGTATAAGTTCATCCCAAGTTAGTCTAAGTTCGTCCAAAGTTAGTCTCTTTCTAAGGACGAACTTAGATAAATCTTAGAATGAGACTAACGAGACTAACTTGGGACGAACTTAGATAAACTTTAGTCTCATTCTAAAGTTTTTATAAGTTTGTCCCAAGTTAGTCTAAGTTCATCCCAAGTTAGTCTCTTTCTAAGGATGAACATAGATAAACCTTAGAATGAGACTAACGAGACTAACTTGGGACGAACAAAGACAAACTTTAGTCTCACTCTAAGGTTTGTTTAAGTTCGTCCCAAGTTAGTCTAAGTTCGTCCCAAGTTAGTGTCTTTCTAAGGATGAACTTAGACAAACCTTAGAATGAGACTAACGAGACTAACTTGGGACGAACAAAGACAAACTTTAGTCTCATTCTAAGGTTTGTTTAAGTTCGTCCCAGGTTAGTTTAAGTTCGTCCCAAGTTAGTCTCTTTCTAAGGACGAACTAAGAAAAAACTTAGAATGAGACTAACTTGGGAGGAACAAAGACAAACTTTAGTCTTATTCTAAGGTTTGTATAAGTTCGTCCCAAGTTAGTCTAAGTTCGTCCCAAGTTAGTCTCTTTCTAAGGATGAACTTAGATAAACCTTAGAATGAGACTAACGAGACTAACTTGGGACGAACTTAGATAAACTTTAGTCTCATTCCAAAGTTTGTATAAGTTCGTCCCAAGTTAGTCTAAGTTCGTCCCAAGTTAGTCTCTTTCTAAGGACGAACTTAGATAAACCTTAGAATGAGACTAACGAGACTAACTTGGGACGAACAAAGACAAACTTTAGTCTCATTCTAAGGTTTGTATAAGTTCGTCCCAAGTTAGTCTAAGTTCGTCCCAAGTTTGTCTCTTTCTAAGGACGAACTTAGATAAACCTTAGAATGAGACTAACGAGACTAACTTGGGACGAACAAAGACAAACTTTAGTCTCATTCTAAAGTTTGTATAAGTTCGTCCCAAGTTAGTCTAAGTTCGTCCCAAGTTAAGCTCTTTCTAAGGACGAACTTAGATAAACCTTAGAATAAGACTAACGAGACTAACTTGGGACGAACTTAGATAAACTTTAGTCTCATTCTAAAGTTTGTATAAGTTCGTCTCAAGTTACTCTAAGTTTGTCCCAAGTTATTCTCTTTCTAAGGACAAACTTAGATAAACCTTAGAATGAGACTAACGAGACTAACTTGGGACGAACTTAGATAAACTTTAGTCTCATTCTAAAGTTTTTATAAGTTTGTCCCAAGTTAGTCTAAATTCATCCCAAGTTAGTCTCTTTCTAAGGACGAACTTAGATAAACCTTAGAATGAGACTAACAAGACTAACTTGGGACGAACAAAGAAAAACTTTAGTCTCATTCTAAGGTTTGGATAAGTTCGTCCCAAGTTAGTCTAAGTTTGTCCCAAGTTAGTCACTTTCTAAGGACGAACTTAGATAAACCTTAGAATGAGACTAACGAGACTAAATTGGGATGAACAAAGAAAAACTTTAGTCTCATTCTAAGGTTTGGATAAGTTCGTCCCAAGTTAGTCTAAGTTTGTCCCAAGTTAGTCTCTTTCTAAGGATGAACTTAGACAAACCTTAGAATGAGACAAACGAGACTAACTTGGGACGAATAAAGACAAACTTTAGTCTCATTCTAAGGTTTGTATAAGTTCGTCCCAGGTTAGTCTAAGTTCGTCCCAAGTTAGTCTCTTTCTAAGGACGAACTAAGAAAAAGCTTAAAATGAGACTAACTTGGGACGAACAAAGACAAACTTTAGTCTCATTCTAAAGTTTGTATAAGTTCGTCCAAAGTTAGTCTAAGTTCGTCCCAAGTTAGTCTCTTTCTACGGACGAACTTAGATAAACCTTAGATTGAGACTAACGAGACTAACTTGGGACGAACTTAGATAAACTTTAGTCTCATTCTAAAGTTTGTATAAGTTCGTCCTAAGTTAGTCTCAGTTCGTCCCAAGTTAGTCTCTTTCTAAGGACGAACTTAGACAAACCTTAGAATGAGACTAACGAGATTAACTTGGGACGAACAAAGACAAACTTTAGTCTCATTCTAAGGTTTGTATAAGTTCGTCCCAAGTTAGTCTAAGTTCGTCCCAAGTTAGTCTCTTTCTAAGGACAAACTTAGATAAACCTTAGAATGAGACTAACGAGACTAACTTGGGACGAACAAAGATAAACTTTAGTCTCATTCTAAGGTTTGTATAAGTTCGTCCCAAGTTAGTCTCTTTCTAAGGATCAACTTAGATAAACCTTAGAATGAGACTAACGAGTCTAACTTGGGACGAACAAAGACAAACTTTAGTCTCACTCTAAGGTTTGTATAAGTTCGTCACAAGTTAGTCTAAGTTCGTCCCAAGTTAGTCTCTTTCTAAGGATGAACTTAGACAAACCTTAGAATGAGACTAACGAGACTAACTTGGGACGAACAAAGACAAACTTTAGTCTCATTCTAAGGTTTGTATAAGTTCGTCCCAGGTTAGTCAAAGTTCGTCCCAAGTTAGTCTCTTTCTAAGGACGAACTTAGAAAAGGCTTAGAATGAGACTTACGAGACTAACTTGGGACGAACTTAGATAAACTTCAGTCTCATTCTAATGTTTGTATAAGTTCATCCCCAGTTAGTCTAAGTTCGTCCCAAGTTAGTCTCTTTCTAAGGACGAACTTAGACAAACCTTTGAATGAGACTAACGAGACTAACTTGGGACGAACAAAGACAAACTTTAGTCTCATTCTAAGGTTTGTATAAGTTCATCCCAAGTTAGTCTAAGTTCGTCCCAAGTTAGTCTCTTTTTAAGGATGAACTTAGACAAACCTTAGAATGAGACTAACGAGACTAACTTGGGACGAACAAAGACAAACTTTAGTCTCATTCTAAGGTTTGTATAAGTTCGTCTCAAGTTAGTCTAAGTTCGTCCCAAGTTAGTCTCTTTCTAAGGACGAACTTAGATAAACCTTAGAATGAGACTAACGAGACTAACTTGGGACTAACTTAGATAAACTTTAGTCTCATTCTAAAGTTTGTATAAGTTCGTCCCAAGTTAGTCTAGGTTCGTCCCAAGTTATTCTCTTTCTAAGGACAAACTTAGATAAACCTTAGAATGAGACTAACGAGACTAACTTGGGACGAACAAAGACAAACTTTAGTCTCATTCTAAGGTTTGTATAAGTTCGTCCCAAGTAAGTCTATGTTCGTCCCAAGTTAGTCTCTTTTAAAGACGAACTTAGACAAACCTTAGAATGAGACTAACGAGACTAACTTGGGACGAACAAAGACAAACTTTAGTCTCATTCTAAGGTATGTATAAGTTCGTCCCAAGTTAGTCTAAGTTCGTCCCAAGTTAGTCTCTTTCTAAGGATGAACTTAGATAAACCGTAGAATGAGACTAACGAGACTAACTTGGGACGTACTTAGATAAACTTTAGTCTCATTCTAAGGTTTGTATAAGTTCGTCCCAAGTTAGTCTAAGTTCGTCCCAAGTTAATCTCTTTCTAAGGACGAACTTAGATAAACCTTAGAATGAGACTAACGAGACTAACTTGGGACGAACTTAGATAAACTTTAGTCTCATTCTAAAGTTTGTATAAGTTCGTCCCAAGTTAGTCTAAGTTCGTCCCAAGTTAGTCTCTTTCTAAGAACGAACTTAGATAAACCTTAGAATGAGACTAACGAGACTAACTTGGGACGAACAAAGACAAACTTTAGTCTCATTCTAAGGTTTGTATAAGTTCGTCCCAAGTTAGTCTAAGTTCGACCCACGTTAAGCTCTTTCTAAGGACGAACTTAGATATACCTTAGAATGAGACTAACGAGACTAACTTGGGACGAACTTAGATAAACTTTAGTCTCATTCTAAAGTTTTTATAAGTTTGTCCCAAGTTAGTCTAAATTCATCCCAAGTTAGTCTCTTTCTAAGGACGAACTTAGATAAACCTTAGAATGAGACTAAATTGGGATGAACAAAGATAAACTTTAGTCTCACTCTAAGGTTTGTCTAAGTTCGTCCCAAGTTAGTCTAAGTTCGTCCCAAGTTAGTCTCTTTCTAAGGACGAACTTAGACAAACCTTAGAATGAGACTAACGAGACTAACTTGGGAAGAACAAAGACAAACTTTAGTCTCATTCTAAGGTTTGTATAAGTTCGTCCCAAGTAAGTCTATGTTCGTCCCAAGTTAGTCTCTTTCTAAAGACGAACTTAGACAAACCGTAGAATGAGACTAACTTGGGACGAACAAAGACAAACTTTAGTCTCATTCTAAGGTATGTATAAGTTCGTCTCAAGTTAGTCTAAGTTCGTCCCAAGTTAGTCTCTTTCTAAGGACGAACTTAGATAAACCTTAGAATGAGACTAACGAGACTAACTTGGGACGAACTTAGATAAACTTTAGTCTCATTCTAAAGTTTGTATAAGTTCTTCCCAAGTTAGTCTAAGTTCGTCCCAAGTTATTCTCTTTCTAAGGACAAACTTAGATAAACCTTAGAATGAGACTAACGAGACTAACTTGGGACAAACAAAGACAAACTTTAGTCTCATTCTAAGGTTTGTATAAGTTCGTCCCAAGTTTGTCTAAGTTCGTCCCAAGTTAGTCTCTTTCTAAGGACGAACTTAGATAAACCTTAGAATGAGACTAACGAGACTAACTTGGGACGAACAAAGACAAACTTTAGTCTCATTCTAAGGTTTGTATAAGTTCGTCCCAAGTTAGTCTAAGTTCGTCCCAAGTTTTCTCTTTCAAAGGACGAACTTAGATAAACCTTAGAATGAGACTAACGAGACTAACTTGGGACGAACAAAGACAAACTTTAGTCTCATTCTAAGGTTTGTATAAGTTCGTCCCAAGTTAGTCTAAATTCATCCCAAGTTAGTCTCTTTCTAAGGACGAACTTAGATAAACCTTAGAATGAGACTAACGAGACTAACTTGGGACGAACTTAGATAAACCGTAGAATGAGACTAACTTGGGACGAACAAAGACAAACTTTAGTCTCATTCTAAGGTATGTATAAGTTCGTCTCAAGTTAGTCTAAGTTCGTCCCAAGTTAGTCTCTTTCTAAGGACGAATGATGAGCCGTATTTATACGACTTGTCGAGTCATTAAATCCCACCATTTCATTCACTTTATTATGCGAACAGTTACTTTTTAGTGTTGTTTCGTGTTTCAGGTGATTTGGAAGCTCTAGGAGGAATCACGCTTAAAAGACGGCATTTTCATGCCAGAAACATCGCAATTGAAGATCAGACCAAAGGAGGGCCGTGAACAGTGTTTTTCGGCTCGTGAACAGTAACTCCGGCGTGAATAGTGATTCCGGCGTGAATAGTAACTCCGGCGTGAATAGTGATTCCGGCGTGAACAGTGTCCGATGAACAGTAATTCCGGCCCATGAACAGTACTTCGGAAAAAAGTCCAAGTTCCAAAGTCCAGCAGCCGGCCCAATTTGTATGCGACGCTAGGGTTTCGTAGCTTTATGACCAAGTTAGGGTTTCTCAAACCCTATAAATAGAAGAGCAGTGCTGCCATCCATAATCATCCCATCTCATATTCGAATACTATTCTCTTCACTTGGCCGTGCACCACCTGCTGCTCTCCATTCCTCCGCCGGATCTCAGCCTTGCTCAGCCGTACCCTCCTCCGTGCGCCGCCCATAGCCACCGTGCCTTGCTTTTGAAATCTCGATCTCATAGTGAAGTTCTTGTCCCTTTTATTTCCCTGCATTATTTAATTATGAATATGTGTAACTAAAACCCATATTCGGGTTAGGGTTAAATAATTGTGACTTATGTTTTTGAGATTTGAATCTTAATGCTTGTTTTATTATTCCATTAAACCTTGTGCTAATTATCTCGATTAATATTGTGAAACTGAGTTGATACCCGGAAAGGTTAGATTTAGTTGAACGATATAAATCCATTGTTTACTGTTTGTTTGATACTAGAGAGCTACAAACAAATAGAGCACTAATTTGATATATCTTGGAATGGAGTATTGAATTATTAGGTTTAAAAGAATTAGAAACATGATATTTAGAAATCAATGATAAAACCAAGTTACAATTGAATAATACCCTAACCTGAATATTTCTTTGATTGATAAATCCCTTGCAATTTTCGATTATTACACTAACCTTTACTTTCACATTAGTTTCTTGTTTTTTCTCTATTACAGAACGAAGTAATAACCATCTAGCTCCCTAGGGTTCGACCCTTACTCATCACTGTACTAACCCACAGCCAAGAGCGAGGAAAAATATAAATTGTTTTTGCACAGGTACGACGACAGCCTGTTCAAAATGGCGCCGTTGCCGGGGAGCTAAGCACGGTGAAATTTGTTCTTCTTTACTTTTTCGTTTATTTTTCTCTTTGCATTATTTCGAAATTTGCTTATCTCGGTGATATTTCAATTTCAACTGCTCGATTTTTGATTTTCATTCTTTTCGATTTCCAATTTCTAGCTCTCAGAGGGTTCTGTCACCAAGACTTACGAGTCTAAGGATTTTGGGTTTTAAGTGGGACCGCTGTGACCCCTCCAATCTCCTGGGAACCCTTTGTTGCTAGTCTGTCTGTGCTATTACGGTGTTTGCTAGACCGGTGCTTGCTATTTCTTGTAACATGTCTCATGCAGGAAGCAGCGTTGGTGGCAACAGTCACAACAGTCACATTAACGAAGAAGTCAACCAGAATGTACAAGGAGTACAGCATGGCGAAATCAGGGGGGCTATCCCTGAACAGTTTCAACCGTTTCAACAGTTCCAACAACAACAACCTCAGAACCAACAACAGAACCAACCCCAACCACAGTACCCACAGTACCCTCAGTACCCACCATATCAGCAATATCCACCACCACCATATCCACAGTACCCACAACCGCCATACCCTCAATATCCACAAACATATCCACCACTGCCATACCATCCACAACATCCATACCCACCACCTCAGAGACCCCCACGCCAGCCAGTAGTCAGAGACGATGTGGAAGACGAAGATGAAGGACCTACCATGGGCGAGCTCTCGGTTCCCAATTTCAGAGACCAAACGTGGCCTATCTATGAAGGACCAGACCTCGCAGCCATAACAGTCAGCACCTCAGTCATCCATCATCTACCCAAGTTCTCTGGAACCAAGGGAGAATCAGCCACATCTCACCTGACACGTTTTCACGGGATATGTTTGAACCTAAAGCCATACGGAGCCGAGGTGGATGACTTCAAACTGAAGGCATTTTACTTCTCACTTACGGACACTGCTACAGACTGGTTCTATTCGTTGCCCTCTAGTAGTATCTACACATGGGAGCAAATGCAGAGGAAATTCATTAGCAAATACTATCCAGCAGCCCGCGCAATGCAAGTCCGGAGACAGTTGCAAGAGCTCAAACAAGGCCTAAACGAGAACATGTACGAGTATGTGGAGAAATTCCTAGCCTTGGAGAAGAGCTGCTGCAATCTTGAGCTCCCAGAGAAATTAGTCGTTGAGTATATGCTGGATGGACTCCGCAGACTGGATAGGAAATTACTAGAGGCCTCAGCTGGAGGCAACCTCATGAACTTGACCCCAGCCAGAGTCCGACAAAAAATCATGGAAGTAGCAGAAAGTGAGCGGTTCCAGGATGAATCTACAAGGGAGGACGAATATGCCCGAACAAGGAACGTGTCAAAGGTTGAACCCTCAGTCAGTGCCATGGCCGAACAGATCAAGGAGCTGAAGGATATGATGCAACATGTGATCAGGAGGCAACCAGTCGAGACTAAGCCATGCGGCTTTTGCGCAGCCACAAACCACAAGACAGACGAGTGCCCGACCATCTTAGAGGACAACCAGGCCGAGGTCAACGTAATAGGTGACTATCAGAATTATGGCAACCAGGCGGGCCCAGTCAAGCAGTATGGCGCAGCAGCACCAAATCAAGGAACCTGGAGGAACAACAACCAGCAACAGCAGACAGCACGTCAGAATGCACCTCAGCAGACCCAGCAGCCTTACCAGCATCCTCATCATCAGTTTCGGCAAAATACGCCTGGACAGAATGCACCAAATCAGTACCAGCATAGAGGACAGAACAGTAATCAGCCAGGTCTGAGCAATCAAGGCTCATCCAACAAGGCTCTCGAGGACATGATAAAAGATCTGGCATCAGCTGTGATTCAGGATCGGGCCACGACTAAAGGAGACATAGAAGATTTGAAGAAGCAAATGTCCCAGCTCACTACTACAGTCTCAGACCTCGCAGCTAGTCTACACGCAGGACGACTCCCCTCACAGACAGTTGAAAACCCGAGAGGAAACGTCAGCCTAGTTGAGGTGATTAAGGTGGATGCAGCAGTTGAAGAGACCATCAAACCAACAGAGGAATTCGGCCAGCTTATACCTGAGGAAGCACCGGCCCTTGTCATCAAAGACACTACAACTCACGGTTCCTCTTATGCTATAGTTACTCGTGGAGATCAGATGTGTGAGAAAGCTGAGTCAGAAACAAGGATGGTGGTCAGGCCAACACAAACCGATCAGATGATGAGGCCGTCACCTACAGCGAGCCATGAGACACCTCCAGGAAAGAATAAGGACCCAGGAGCCTTCACAGTCACCTGTGGCATCGGCAAAACCCAGATACCCCACTGCTTGATTGACTTAGGTGCTGCCATCAATGTGATGCCTTACTCTCTGTACTACTCGCTGAACCTCGGTCCGTTGAAGCCCCCTAAGCTATCTATAGAGTTGGGAGACAGGTCGTGTGTTCGCCCCACTGGACTTCTCGAAAATCTGACCCTTCGGGTAGGAGATCTTGCTGTGCCTGCAGATTTCTATGTCTTGCAGATGGAGAATTCCAGAAAGGGCGAGCCACCAGGACTGATTTTGGGACGGCCATTCCTCTACGACACGAAGACTCAAATCAACATGGACTTAGGCCTACTATCATTATCATGCGGTGGGAAGGAAGCAGACTTCTATGTCTACGAGGATGACGATCGTCCACGCACAAGGAAACCGCCAGACATTGTGCACACATCAGAGTACGACACCCTAGTTCCAGACCCACCAGAGCAGGCTCTACAGACTACTAGGCCAGCAGCTATGGCCAAGATGTCCACATCTTCTCGAGGCTATAAGGGGAAGAAACCATCTGAATCTTGGAGAGTAGAGCAGAGCGCACAGCTAGATGCGCACACTGGACGAACAGAGGGAGTTGCTGAGCAGAAATATGACCTCACACGCCCATGGGACCCTAACTTGTGATCCCTACAGAGGTACTGTCGAGCCAACGACGTTAAACAAAGGCGCTCGCAGGGAGGCAGCCCTGCACGGTTTGCAATTCTTTTACATTTCGGTTTATTTACTTATTATGTTGTTTTGAGTCATTATTGTCACATTGTACCTTGGAAAGGATTTGGTTTCATTTTGCAGGGATTGGACTTAGTCGGCCGGATAATTCCCTTGGAGCTACGCATTTTAGCCCCGGACTTGATCCGAGTTCAACCGACCACCGTCTACACCCCAGGGGAGTCTCGTTCTACCCTTTTCCTTTCCTTATCTATTTATTGCATGCATTTGTGTGTCTAGATTTGAGTCGTGCCGTGAGGACACGGCTCATTTCAAAAGTGTGGGGTGGGAGAGTCAGTATTGAGTCAGCATGCCCACCATACAGAGTCAGCACGTTTCGAGTCATTTTTAAAATTTTTGTACATGATACTTCACTATTTCCTAGACTTGCAGTATTGGATAATGATTGGGTGAAATAGATATAGCCGATTTTACATGCATGTCTTGGTGAAAATTGATTTGTGCGACTAGCATGTGATCTTAAAATTTTGCGTGCCTTTGTTAGTTGAGATAAACAGGGATGTGGAGTTGATAGCAATGCCCTAGAGAGACTTGACAGATCGTTCAAAGGCCGAACTCAGAATATGTGGTTATGTGGAGTTCGTGGAGGCTAGCACTTCGAGGCAACATAGTACGAGTCTGCTCCGCCGCTGCGGTACCCTTTGCGGTTGGTCGGGACGGGAAAACTTCACACCGTCCAAGCTCTAGTCCAAGTAGCCGAGAAAACAGGCAAGCGACCCTTGACTTGACCCGTGTCGAAAGGACGATGATGAGTAAGAGCAGGAAGGTTTCTAATCCGAGTAGCCGGGAAAATAGACGAGCGACCCTCGGCTTGACTCGCGTCAAAAGGAGGAGAAACCACGGTTCGATCAAATCACAATCCGCACTACAAAGCAACAAATTCACAACCATCGTGATAGTCCACACGTCTCATGTGACAGCATCATTGAAATTCCGAATCAGATGACACTATAGCTGACCGAAATCTCTCAACACTTTGGAGCTCGAATCAATCACGTGCAAGAAAAAGCGGCAAAGCATAACCACATAGCAGCGAGTTCGAGCCCGAGAATGAGGGTTCATGGGTCTAAACAGGGCTATCTCCAGATACATCCGAATTGATTTGCATCTCGACCCAAAGGTAACACGTATCTTTAACCCATGTTTTAGCACAAAGACATTAGTAGCGAGCATGCATAACAGGCGAGATCTAGAGTAATCGATTCATGTCCATGTAGCACGTCTAGGATGACCGAAGCTTTGTGATGTTCGTACTTCATTTTTTCCTCTTATGACCTAGTCCTTGTTCGGGACGAACAAGTTTAAGTGTGGGGTGGTTTGATGAGCCGTATTTATACGACTTGTCGAGTCATTAAATCCCACCATTTCATTCACTTTATTATGCGAACAGTTACTTTTTAGTGTTGTTTCGTGTTTCAGGTGATTTGGAAGCTCTAGGAGGAATCACGCTTAAAAGACGGCATTTTCATGCCAGAAACATCGCAATTGAAGATCAGACCAAAGGAGGGCCGTGAACAGTGTTTTTCGGCTCGTGAACAGTAACTCCGGCGTGAATAGTGATTCCGGCGTGAATAGTAACTCCGGCGTGAATAGTGATTCCGGCGTGAACAGTGTCCGATGAACAGTAATTCCGGCCCATGAACAGTACTTCGGAAAAAAGTCCAAGTTCCAAAGTCCAGCAGCCGGCCCAATTTGTATGCGACGCTAGGGTTTCGTAGCTTTATGACCAAGTTAGGGTTTCTCAAACCCTATAAATAGAAGAGCAGTGCTGCCATCCATAATCATCCCATCTCATATTCGAATACTATTCTCTTCACTTGGCCGTGCACCACCTGCTGCTCTCCATTCCTCCGCCGGATCTCAGCCTTGCTCAGCCGTACCCTCCTCCGTGCGCCGCCCATAGCCACCGTGCCTTGCTTTTGAAATCTCGATCTCATAGTGAAGTTCTTGTCCCTTTTATTTCCCTGCATTATTTAATTATGAATATGTGTAACTAAAACCCATATTCGGGTTAGGGTTAAATAATTGTGACTTATGTTTTTGAGATTTGAATCTTAATGCTTGTTTTATTATTCCATTAAACCTTGTGCTAATTATCTCGATTAATATTGTGAAACTGAGTTGATACCCGGAAAGGTTAGATTTAGTTGAACGATATAAATCCATTGTTTACTGTTTGTTTGATACTAGAGAGCTACAAACAAATAGAGCACTAATTTGATATATCTTGGAATGGAGTATTGAATTATTAGGTTTAAAAGAATTAGAAACATGATATTTAGAAATCAATGATAAAACCAAGTTACAATTGAATAATACCCTAACCTGAATATTTCTTTGATTGATAAATCCCTTGCAATTTTCGATTATTACACTAACCTTTACTTTCACATTAGTTTCTTGTTTTTTCTCTATTACAGAACGAAGTAGTAACCATCTAGCTCCCTAGGGTTCGACCCTTACTCATCACTGTACTAACCCACAGCCAAGAGCGAGGAAAAATATAAATTGTTTTTGCACAGGTACGACGACAGCCTGTTCAACGAACTTAGATAAACCTTAGAATGAGACTAACGAGACTAACTTGGGACGAACTTAGATAAACTTTAGTCTCATTCTAAAGTTTGTATAAGTTCTTCCCAAGTTAGTCTAAGTTCGTCCCAAGTTATTCTCTTTCTAAGGACAAACTTAGATAAACCTTAGAATGAGACTAACGAGACTAACTTGGGACAAACAAAGACAAACTTTAGTCTCATTCTAAGGTTTGTATAAGTTCGTCCCAAGTTTGTCTAAGTTCGTCCCAAGTTAGTCTCTTTCTAAGGACGAACTTATATAAACCTTAGAATGAGACTAACGAGACTAACTTGGGACGAACAAGACAAACTTTAGTCTCACTCTAAGGTTTGTATAAGTTCGTCCCAAGTTAGTCTAAGTTCGTCCCAAGTTAGTCTCTTTCTAAGGACGAACTTAGACAAACCTTTGAATGAGACTAACGAGACTAACTTGGGACGAACAAAGACAAACTTTAGTCTCATTCTAAGGTTTGTATAAGTTCATCCCAAGTTAGTCTAAGTTCGTCCCAAGTTAGTCTCTTTCTAAGGACGAACTTAGACAAACCTTAGAATGAGACTAACGAGACTAACTTGGGACGAACAAAGACAAACTTTAGTCTCATTCTAAGGTTTGTATAAGTTCGTCTCAAGTTAGTCTAAGTTCGTCCCAAGTTAGTCTCTTTCTAAGGACGAACTTAGATAAACCTTAGAATGAGACTAACGAGACTAACTTGGGACGAACTTAGATAAACTTTAGTCTCATTCTAAAGTGTGTATAAGTTCGTCCCAAGTTAGTCTAGGTTCGTCCCAAGTTATTCTCTTTCTAAGGACAAACTTAGATAAACCTTAGAATGAGACTAACGAGACTAACTTGGGATGAACAAAGACAAACTTTAGTCTCATTCTAAGGTTTGTATAAGTTCGTCCCAAGTAAGTCTATGTTCGTCCCAAGTTAGTCTCTTTTAAAGACGAACTTAGACAAACCTTAGAATGAGACTAACGAGACTAACTTGGGACGAACAAAGACAAACTTTAGTCTCATTCTAAGGTATGTATAAGTTCGTCCCAAGTTAGTCTAAGTTCGTCCCAAGTTAGTCTATTTCTAAGGATGAACTTAGATAAACCGTAGAATGAGACTAACGAGACTAACTTGGGACGAACTTAGATAAACTTTAGTCTCATTCTAAAGTTTTTATAAGTTTGTCCCAAGTTAATCTAAGTTCATCCCAAGTTAGTCTCTTTTTAAGGATGAACTTAGATAAACATTAGAATGAGACTAACGAGACTAACTTGGGACGAACAAAGATAAACTTTAGTCTCATTCTAAGGTTTGTATAAGTTCGTCCCAAGTTAGCCTAAGTTCGTCCCAAGTTAATCTCTTTCTAAGGACGAACATAGATAAACCTTAGAATGAGACTAACGAGACTAACTTGGGACGAACTTAGATAAACTTTAGTCTCATTCTAAAGTTTTTATAAGTTTGTCCCAAGTTAGTCTAAATTCATCCCAAGTTAGTCTCTTTCTAAGGACGAACTTAGATAAACCTTAGAATGAGACTAACGAGACTAACTTGGGATGAACAAAGAAAAACTTTAGTCTCATTCTAAGGTTTGGATAAGTTCGTCCCAAGTTAGTCTAAGTTTGTCCCAAGTTAGTCACTTTCTAAGGACGAACTTAGATAAACCTTAGAATGAGACTAACGAGACTAAATTGGGATGAACAAAGATAAACTTTAGTCTCATTCTAAGGTTTGTATAAGTTCGTCCCAAGTTAGTCTAAGTTCGTCCAAAGTTAGTCTCTTTCTAAGGACGAACTTAGATAAACCTTAGAATGAGACTAACGAGACTAACTTGGGACGAACTTAGATAAACTTTAGTCTCATTCTAAAGTTTTTATAAGTTTGTCCCAAGTTAGTCTAAGTTCATCCCAAGTTAGTCTCTTTCTAAGGATGAACATAGATAAACCTTAGAATGAGACTAACGAGACTAACTTGGGACGAACAAAGACAAACTTTAGTCTCACTCTAAGGTTTGTATAAGTTCGTCCCAAGTTAGTCTAAGTTCGTCCCAAGTTAGTGTCTTTCTAAGGATGAACTTAGACAAACCTTAGAATGAGACTAACGAGACTAACTTGGGACGAACAAAGACAAACTTTAGTCTCATTCTAAGGTTTGTTTAAGTTCGTCCCAGGTTAGTCTAAGTTCGTCCCAAGTTAGTCTCTTTCTAAGGACGAACTAAGAAAAAGCTTAGAATGAGACTAACTTGGGACGAACAAAGACAAACTTTAGTCTTATTCTAAGGTTTGTATAAGTTCGTCCCAAGTTAGTCTAAGTTCGTCCCAAGTTAGTCTCTTTCTAAGGACGAACTTAGATAAACCTTAGAATGAGACTAACTAGACTAACTTGGGACGAACTTAGATAAACTTTAGTCTCATTCTAAGGTTTGTATAAGTTCGTCCCAAGTTAGTCTAAGTTCGTCCCAAGTTAGTCTCTTTCTAAGGACGAACTTAGATAAACCTTAGAATGAGACTAACGAGACTAACTTGGGACGAACAAAGACAAACTTTAGTCTCATTCCAAGGTTTGTATAAGTTCGTCCCAAGTTAGTCTAAGTTCGTCCCAAGTTAGTCTCTTTCTAAGGACGAACTTAGATAAACCTTAGAATGAGACTAACGAGACTAACTTGGGACGAACTTAGATAAACTTTAGTCTCATTCTAAAGTTTGTATAAGTTCGTCCCAAGTTAGTCTAAGTTCTTCCCAAGTTATTCTCTTTCTGAGGACAAACTTAGATAAACCTTAGAATGAGACTAACGAGACTAACTTGGGACGAACTTAGATAAACTTTAGTCTCATTCTAAAGTTTTTATAAGTTTGTCCCAAGTTAGTCTAAAATCATCCCAAGTTAGTCTCTTTCTAAGGACGAACTTAGATAAACCTTAGAATGAGACTAACGAGACTAACTTGGGACGAACAAAGACAAACTTTAGTCTCACTCTAAGGTTTGTATAAGTTCGTCCCAAGTTAGTCTAAGTTCGTCCCAAGTTAGTCTCTTTCTAAGGATGAACTTAGACAAACCTTAGAATGAGACTAACGAGACAAACTTGGGACGAACAAAGACAAACTTTAGTCTCATTCTAAGGTTTGTATAAGTTCGTCCCAGGTTAGTCTAAGTTCGTCCCAAGTTAGTCTCTTTCTAAGGACGAACTTAGAAAAAGCTTAGAATGAGACTAACGAGCCTAACTTTGGACGAACTTAGATAAACTTTAGTCTCATTCTAAGGTTTGTATAAGTTCATCCCCTGTTAGTCTAAGTTCGTCCCAATTTAGTCTCTTTCTAAGGACGAACTTAGACAAACCTTTGAATGAGACTAACGAGACTAACTTAGGACGAACAAAGACAAAATTTAGTCTCATTCTAAGGTTTGTATAAGTTCATCCCAAGTTAGTCTAAGTTCGTCCCAAGTTAGTCTCTTTCTAAGGACGAACTTAGACAAACCTTAGAATGAGACTAACGAGACTAACTTGGGACGAACAAAGACAAACTTTAGTCTCATTCTAAGGTTTGTATAAGTTCGTCTCAAGTTAGTCTAAGTTCGTCCCAAGTTTGTCTCTTTCTAAGGACGAACTTAGATAAACCTTAGAATGAGACTGACGAGACTAACTTGGGACGAACTTAGATAAACTTTAGTCTCATTCTAAAGTTTGTAGAAGTTCGTCCCAAGTTAGTCTAAGTTCGTCCCAAGTTATTCTCTTTCTAAGGACAAACTTAGATAAACCTTAGAATGAGACTAACGAGACTAACTTGGGACAAACAAAGACAAACTTTAGTCTCATTCTAAGGTTTGTATAAGTTCGTCCCAAGTTTGTCTAAGTTCGTCCCAAGTTAGTCTCTTTCTAAGGACGAACTTAGATAAACCTTAGAATGAGACTAACGAGACTAACTTGGGACGAACAAAGACAAACTTTAGTCTCATTCTAAGGTTTGTATAAGTTCGTCCCAAGTTAGTCTAAGTTCGTCCCAAGTTTTCTCTTTCAAAGGACGAACTTAGATAAACCTTAGAATGAGACTAACGAGACTAACTTGGGACGAACAAAGATAAACTTTAGTCTCATTCTAAGGTTTGTATAAGTTCGTCCCAAGTTAGTCTAAATTCATCCCAAGTTAGTCTCTTTCTAAGGACGAACTTAGATAAACCTTAGAATGAGACTAACGAGACTAACTTGGGATGAACAAAGACAAACTTTAGTCTCACTCTAAGGTTTGTATAAGTTCGTCCCAAGTTAGTCAAAGTTCGTCCCAAGTTAGTCTCTTTCTAAGGACGAACTTAGACAAACCTTTGAATGAGACTAACGAGACTAACTTGGGACGAACAAAGACAAACTTTAGTCTCATTCTAAGGTTTGTATAAGTTCATCCCAAGTTAGTCTAAGTTCGTCCCAAGTTAGTCTCTTTCTAAGGACAAACTT
This sequence comes from Rhodiola kirilowii, assembly GCA_033675215.1. Taxonomy (NCBI): domain Eukaryota; kingdom Viridiplantae; phylum Streptophyta; class Magnoliopsida; order Saxifragales; family Crassulaceae; genus Rhodiola; species Rhodiola kirilowii. Next base: position 32,669,112 of record CM066196.1, on the reverse strand, counting down.
AGACAAACCTTTGAATGAGACTAACGAGAATAACTTGGGACGAACAAAGACAAACTTTAGTCTCATTCTAAGGTTTGTATAAGTTCGTCTCAAGTTAGTCTAAGTTCGTCCCAAGTTAGTCTCTTTCTAAGGACGAACTTAGATAAACCTTAGAATGAGACTAACGAGACTAACTTGGGACGAACTTAGATAAACTTTAGTCTCATTCTAAAGTGTGTATAAGTTCGTCCCAAGTTAGTCTAAGTTTGTCCCAAGTTATTCTCTTTCTAAGGACAAACTTAGATAAACCTTAGAATGAGACTAACGAGACTAACTTGGGACGAACAAAGACAAACTTTAGTCTCATTCTATGGTTTGTATAAGTTCGTCCCAAGTAAGTCTATGTTCGTCCCAAGTTAGTCTCTTTCTAAAGACGAACTTAGACAAACCGTAGAATGAGACTAACGAGACTAACTTGGGACGAACAAAGACAAACTTTAGTCCCCTGTTCAAGCATGTGTCCAAGATAGTGTTGCGACAGACCTGGGACTCTTTGCACAACAGTTCAACACAGAGATTGAACTCTTATCACAACAGTTCAGCAAATAGATAAAGGCAGTAGAGACACAAAGACTGATAACCCAGTTCGGCTCCGCCTACTCTGGGGGTTTCCCACACCTGAAAAAGGGTCAGCAAATCTTTATTACGAGTATAGGGTTTCGACAGGGACTTACACTTACACCTTGTAACAGCCTAACCTCAATACTCCGTCTCTCAGATTTGCAACCAAGGTTCACCGCAATTCTCCTCGATCCCCTTCGTTCAGAACCTGCAGTCTGAACGTTCTCGACCTTCTCCAGAAGCTCGGATGCTTTCTCTCGAAAGCTTGTTCACCTTTGTTGTGTGCGGCAGTTGATACGCTTCAGAGAGTCTGTGTTGCACTAGAACAGACTGCACTTGCACCGGTGTATTCTCAATGAGACAACACAACCGGCCGTCGCTTTCCTCTTCTCCAATCAGCAGGATATGCTCGTGCATATTTGATCTTTGAAAGCGATGGAAATTAGGGTTGCCCTTGCATTGTATTTATATGCTCGAGCGAAACCCAAATTCGCACAAAATAATCCCATCAAATATTTCGGAATTGATTCCTAAATATTTGATGTATATCTTTCATAAATCGATCGGAAGAATATACAAAGTCTTCTTTCCAAGTAAGTCACGCCATCTTCAATGTAGATATTCATTCGAATATCTGATGCTCGAATAAGTCGCAGGCCGACTTCCACTTGTCAAAATCTTCGTTGCCAATATCTTCCGGAAAATATCCTCACGTCTTGATCACGCTGTACAGGAGTACCAGGATATTGTTCGAACTCCCCCTGAACAACTGCTCGAACTGTCTAAGCTACGTTTTGCCAAATACATGCCACCTAAGGGAACATCAAAGACAAACTTCAGTCTCATTCTAAGGTTTGTATAAGTTCGTCCCAAGTTAGTCTCTTTCTAAGGACGAACTTAGATAAACCTTAGAATGAGACTAACGAGACTAACTTGGGACAAACAAAGACAAACTTTAGTCTCATTCTAAGGTTTATATAAGTTCGTCCCAAGTTTGTCTAAGTTCGTCCCAAGTTAGTCTCTTTCTAATGACGAACTTAGATAAACCTTAGAATGAGACTAACGAGACTAACTTGGGATGAACAAAGACAAACTTTAGTCTCATTCTAAGGTTTGTATAAGTTCGTCCCAAGTTAGTCTAAGTTCGTCCCAAGTTTTCTCTTTCAAAGGACGAACTTAGATAAACCTTAGAATGAGACTAACGAGACTAACTTGGGACTAACAAAGATAAACTTTAGTCTCATTCTAAGGTTTGTATAAGTTCGTCCCAAGTTAGTCTAAATTCATCCCAAGTTAGTCTCTTTCTAAGGACGAACTTAGATAAACCTTAGAATGAGACTAACTAGACTAACTTGGGACGAACAAAGACAAACTTTAGTCTCACTCTAAGGTTTGTATAAGTTCGTCCCAAGTTAGTCTAAGTTCGTCCCAAGTTAGTCTCTTTCTAAGGATGAACTTAGACAAACCTTAGAATGAGACTAACGAGACTAACTTGGGACGAACAAAGACAAACTTTAGTCTCATTCTAAGGTTTGTATAAGTTCATCCCAGGTTAGTCTAAGTTCGTCCCAAGTTAGTCTCTTTCGAAGGACGAACTTAGAAAAAGCTTAGAATGAGACTAACGAGCCTAACTTGGGACGAACTTAGATAAACTTTAGTCTCATTCTAAGGTTTGTATAAGTTCATCCCCAGTTAGTCTAAGTTCGTCCCAAGTTAGTCTCTTTCTAAGGACGAACTTAGACAAACCTTTGAATGAGACTAACGAGACTAACTTGGGACGAACAAAGACAAACTTTAGTCTCATTCTAAGGTTTGTATAAGTTCATCCCAAGTTAGTCTAAGTTCGTCCCAAGTTAGTCTCTTTCTAAGGACGAACTTAGACAAACCTTAGAATGAGACTAACGAGACTAACTTGGGACGAACAAAGACAAACTTTAGTCTCATTCTAAGGTTTGTATAAGTTCGTCTCAAGTTAGTCTAAGTTCGTCCCAAGTTAGTCTCTTTCTAAGGACGAACTTAGATAAACCTTAGAATGAGACTAACGAGACTAACTTGGGACGAACAATGACAAACTTTAGTCTCACTCTAAGGTTTGTATAAGTTTGTCCCAAGTTAGTCTAAGTTCGTCCCAAGTTAGTCTCTTTCTAAGGATGAACTTAGACAAACCTTAGAATGAGACTAACGAGACTAACTTGGGACGAACAAAGACAAACTTTAGTCTCATTCTAAGGTTTGTATAAGTTCATCCCAAGTTAGTCTAAGTTCGTCCCAAGTTAGTCTCTTTCTAAGGACGAACTTAGACAAACCTTAGAATGAGACTAACGAGACTAACTTGGGACGAACAAAGACAAACTTTAGTCTCATTCTAAGGTTTGTATAAGTTCGTCTCAAGTTAGTCTAAGTTCGTCCCAAGTTAGTCTCTTTCTAAGGACGAACTTAGAAAAAGCTTAGAATGAGACTAACGAGCCTAACTTGGGACGAACTTAGATAAACTTTAGTCTCATTCTAAGGTTTGTATAAGTTCATCCCCAGTTAGTCTAAGTTCGTCCCAAGTTAGTCTCTTTCTAAGGACGAACTTAGACAAACCTTTGAATGAGACTAACGAGACTAACTTGGGACGAACAAAGACAAACTTTAGTCTCATTCTAAGGTTTGTATAAGTTCATCCCAAGTTAGTCTAAGTTCGTCCCAAGTTAGTCTCTTTCTAAGGACGAACTTAGACAAACCTTAGAATGAGACTAACGAGACTAACTTGGGACGAACAAAGACAAACTTTTGTCTCATTCTAAGGTTTGTGTAAGTTCGTCTCAAGTTAGTCTAAGTTGGTCCCAAGTTAGTCTCTTTCTAAGGACGAACTTAGATAAACCTTAGAATGAGACTAACGAGACTAACTTGGGACGAACTTAGATAAACTTTAGTCTCATTCTAAAGTGTGTATAAGTTCGTCCCAAGTTAGTCTAAGTTCGTCCCAAGTTATTCTCTTTCTAAGGACAAACTTATATAAACCTTAGAATGAGACTAACGAGACTAACTTGGGACGAACAAAGACAAACTTTAGTCTCATTCTAAGGTTTGTATAAGTTCGTCCCAAGTAAGTCTATGTTCGTCCCAAGTTAGTCTCTTTCTAAAGACGAACTTAGACAAACCGTAGAATGAGACTAACGAGACTAACTTGGGACGAACAAAGACAAACTTTAGTCTCATTCTAAGGTATGTATAAGTTTGTCTCAAGTTAGTCTAAGTTCGTCCCAAGTTAGTCTCTTTCTAAGGACGAACTTAGATAAACCTTAGAATGAGACTAACGAGACTAACTTGGGACGAACTTAGATAAACTTTAGTCTCATTCTAAAGTTTGTATAAGTTCATCCCAAGTTAGTCTAAGTTCGTCCCAAGTTAGTCTCTTTCTAAGGACGAACTTAGACAAACCTTAGAATGAGACTAACGAGACTAACTTGGGACGAACAAAGACAAACTTTAGTCTCATTCTAAGGTTTGTATAAGTTCGTCTCAAGTTAGTCTAAGTTCGTCCCAAGTTAGTCTCTTTCTAAGGACGAACTTAGAAAAAGCTTAGAATGAGACTAACGAGCCTAACTTGGGACGAACTTAGATAAACTTTAGTCTCATTCTAAGGTTTGTATAAGTTCATCCCCAGTTAGTCTAAGTTCGTCCCAAGTTAGTCTCTTTCTAAGGACGAACTTAGACAAACCTTTGAATGTGACTAACGAGACTAACTTGGGACGAACAAAGACAAACTTTAGTCTCATTCTAAGGTTTGTATAAGTTCATCACAAGTTAGTCTAAGTTCGTCCCAAGTTAGTCTCTTTCTAAGGACGAACTTAGACAAACCTTAGAATGAGACTAACGAGACTAACTTGGGACGAACAAAGACAAACTTTAGTCTCTTTCTAAGGTTTGTATAAGTTCGTCTCAAGTTAGTCTAAGTTCGTCCCAAGTTAGTCTCTTTCTAAGGACGAACTTAGATAAACCTTAGAATGAGACTAAAGAGACTAACTTGGGACGAACTTAGATAAACTTTAGTCTCATTCTAAAGTGTGTATAAGTTCGTCCCAAGTTAGTCTAAGTTCGTCCCAAGTTATTCTCTTTCTAAGGACAAACTTATATAAACCTTAGAATGAGACTAACGAGACTAACTTGGGACGAACAAAGACAAACTTTAGTCTCATTCTAAGGTTTGTATAAGTTCGTCCCAAGTAAGTCTATGTTCGTCCCAAGTTAGTCTCTTTCTAAAGACGAACTTAGACAAACCGTAGAATGAGACTAACGAGACTAACTTGGGACGAACAAAGACAAACTTTAGTCTCATTCTAAGGTATGTATAAGTTTGTCTCAAGTTAGTCTAAGTTCGTCCCAAGTTAGTCTCTTTCTAAGGACGAACTTAGATAAACCTTAGAATGAGACTAACGAGACTAACTTGGGACGAACTTAGATAAACTTTAGTCTCATTCTAAAGTTTGTATAAGTTCGTCCCAAGTTAGTCTAAGTTCGTCCCAAGTTATTCTCTTTCTAAGGACAAACTTAGATAAACCTTAGAATGAGACTAACGAGACTAACTTGGGATGAACAAAGACAAATTATGTCCCCTGTTCAAGCTTGTGTCCAAGATAGTGTTGCGATAGACCTGGGACTCTTTGCACAACAGTTCAACACAGAGATTGAACTCTTATCACAACAGTTCAGTAAATAGATAAAGGCAGTAGAGACACAAAGACTGATAACCCAGTTCGGCTCCGCCTACTCTGGGGGGTTTCCCACACCGGAAAAAAGGACAGCAAATCTTTATTATGAGTATAGGGTTTCGACAGGGACTTACACTTACACCTTGTAACAGCCTAACCTCAATACTCCGTCTCTCAGATTTGCAACCGAGGTTCACCGCAATTCCCCTCGATCCCCTTCGTTCAGAACCTGCAATCTGAACGTTCTCGACCTTCTCCAGAAGCTCGGATGCTTTCTTTCGAAAGCTTGTTCACCTTTGTTGTGTGCGGCAGTTGATACGCTTCAGAGAGTCTGTGTTGCACTTGAACAGACTGCACTTGCATCGGTGTATTCTCAATGAGACAACACAACCGGCCGTCGCTTTCCTCTTCTCCAATCAGCAGGATATGCTCGTGCATATTTGATCTTTGAAAGCGATGGAAATTAGGGTTGCCCTTGCATTGTATTTATATGTTCGAGCAAAACCCTAATTCGCACAAAATAATCCCATCAAATATTTCGGAATTGATTCCTAAATATTTGATGTATATCTTTCATAAATCGATCGGAAGAATATACAAAGTCTTCTTTCCAAGTAAGTCACGCCATCTTCAATGTAGATATTCATTCGAATATCTGATGCTCGAATAAGTCGCAGGCCGACTTCCACTTGTCAAAATCTTCGTTGCCAATATCTTCCAGAAAATATCCTCGCATCTTGATCACGCTGTACAGGAGTACCAGGATATTGTTCGAACTCCCCCTGAACAACTGCTCAAACTGTCTAAGCTACGTTTTGCCAAATACATGCCACCTAAGGGAACATCAAAGACAAACTTTAGTCTCATTCTAAGGTTTGTATAAGTTCGTCCCAAGTTAGTCTCTTTCTAAGGACGAACTTAGATAAACCTTATAATGAGACTAACGAGACTAACTTGGGACAAACAAAGACAAACTTTAGTCTCATTCTAAGGTTTATATAAGTTCGTCCCAAGTTTGTCTAAGTTCGTCCCAAGTTAGTGTCTTTCTAAGGACGAACTTAGATAAACCTTAGAATGAGACTAACGAGACTAACTTGGGATGAACAAAGACAAACTTTAGTCTCATTCTAAGGTTTGTATAAGTTCGTCCCAAGTTAGTCTAAGTTCGTCCCAAGTTTTCTCTTTCAAAGGATGAACTTAGATAAACCTTAGAATGAGACTAACGAGACTAACTTGGGACGAACAAAGATAAACTTTAGTCTCATTCTAAGGTTTGTATAAGTTCGTCCCAAGTTAGTCTAAATTCATCCCAAGTTAGTCTCTTTCTAAGGACAAACTTAGATAAACCTTAGAATGAGACTAACGAGACTAACTTGGGACGAACAATGACAAACTTTAGTCTCACTCTAAGGTTTGTATAAGTTCGTCCCAAGTTAGTCTAAGTTCGTCCCAAGTTAGTCTCTTTCTAAGGATGAACTTAGACAAACCTTAGAATGAGACTAACGAGACTAACTTGGGACGAACAAAGACAAACTTTAGTCTCATTCTAAGGTTTGTATAAGTTCATCCCAGGTTAGTCTAAGTTCGTCCCAAGTTAGTCTCTTTCGAAGGACGAACTTAGAAAAAGCTTAGAATGAGACTAACGAGCCTAACTTGGGACGAACTTAGATAAACTTTAGTCTCATTCTAAGGTTTGTATAAGTTCATCCCCAGTTAGTCTAAGTTCGTCCCAAGTTAGTCTCTTTCTAAGGATGAACTTAGACAAACCTTTGAATGAGACTAACGAGACTAACTTGGGACGAACAAAGACAAACTTTAGTCTCATTCTAAGGTTTGTATAAGTTCATCCCAAGTTAGTCTAAGTTCGTCCCAAGTTAGTCTCTTTCTAAGGACGAACTTAGACAAACCTTAGAATGAGACTAACGAGACTAACTTGGGACGAACAAAGACAAACTTTAGTCTCATTCTAAGGTTTGTATAAGTTCGTCTCAAGTTAGTCTAAGTTCGTCCCAAGTTAGTCTCTTTCTAAGGACGAACTTAGATAAACCTTAGAATGAGACTAACGAGACTAACTTGGGACGAACTTAGATAAACTTTAGTCTCATTCTAAAGTGTGTATAAGTTCGTCCCAAGTTAGTCTAAGTTCGTCCCAAGTTATTCTCTTTCTAAGGACAAACTTATATAAACCTTAGAATGAGACTAACGAGACTAACTTGGGACGAACAAAGACAAACTTTAGTCTCATTCTAAGGTTTGTATAAGTTCGTCCCAAGTAAGTCTATGTTCGTCCCAAGTTAGTCTCTTTCTAAAGACGAACTTTGACAAACCGTAGAATGAGACTAACGAGACTAACTTGGGACGAACAAAGACAAACTTTAGTCTCATTCTAAGGTATGTATAAGTTCGTCTCAAGTTAGTCTAAGTTCGTCCCAAGTTAGTCTCTTTCTAAGGACGAACTTAGATAAACCTTAGAATGAGACTAACGAGACTAACTTGGGACGAACTTAGATAAACTTTAGTCTCATTCTAAAGTTTGTATAAGTTCGTCCCAAGTTATTCTCTTTCTAAGGACAAACTTAGATAAACCTTAGAATGAGACTAACGAGACTAACTTGGGATGAACAAAGACAAATTATGTCCCCTGTTCAAGCTTGTGTCCAAGATAGTGTTGCGACAGACCTGGGACTCTTTGCACAACAGTTCAACACAGAGATTGAACTCTTATCACAACAGTTCAGCAAATAGATAATGGCAGTAGAGACACAAAGACTGATAACCCAGTTTGGCTCCGCCTACTCTGGGGGTTTCCCACACCTGAAAAAGGGACAGCAAATCTTTATTACGAATATAGGGTTTCGACAGGGACTTACACTTACACCTTGTAACAGCCTAACCTCAATACTCCGTCTCTCAGATTTGCAACCGAGGTTCACCGCAATTCCCCTCGATCCCCTTCGTTCAGAACCTACAGTCTGAACGTTCTCGACCTTTTCCAGAAGCTCGGATGCTTTCTCTCGAAAGCTTGTTCACCTTTATTGTGTGCGGCAGTTGATACGCTTCAGAGAGTCTGTGTTGCACTTGAACAGACTGCACTTGCACCGGTGTATACTCAATGAGACAACACAACCGGACGTCGCTTTCCTCTTCTCCAATCAGCAGGATATGCTCGTGCATATTTGATCTTTGAAAGCGATGGGAATCAGGGTTGCCCTTGCATTGTATTTATATGCTCGAGCGAAACCCTAATTTGCACAAGATAATCCCATCAAATATTTCGGAATTGATTCCTAAATATTTAATGTATATCTTTCATAAATCGATCGGAAGAATATACGAATTCTTCTTTCCAAGTAAGTCATGCCATCTTCAATGTAGATATTCATTCGAATATCTGATGCTCGAATAAGTCGCAGGCCGACTTCCACTTGTCAAAATCTTCGTTGCCAATATCTTCCAGAAAATATCCCCGCGTCTTGATCACGCTGTACAGGAGTACCAGGATATTGTTCGAACTCCCCCTGAACACCTGCTCGAACTGTCTAAGCTACATTTTGCCAAATACATGCCACTTAAGGGAACATCAAAGACAAACTTTAGTCTCATTCTAAGGTTTGTATAAGTTCATCCCAAGTTAGTCTCTTTCTAAGGACGAACTTAGATAAACCTTAGAATGAGACTAACGAGACTAACTTGGGACAAACAAAGACAAACTTTAGTCTCATTCTAAGGTTTGTATAAGTTCGTCCCAAATTTGTCTAAGTTCGTCCCAAGTTAGTCTCTTTCTAAGGACGAACTTAGATAAACCTTAGAATGAGACTAACGAGACTAACTTGGGACGAACAAAGACAAACTTTAGTCTCATTCTAAGGTTTGTATAAGTTCATCCCAAGTTAGTCTAAGTTCGTCCCAAGTTTTCTCTTTTAAAGGACGAACTTAGATAAACCTTAGAATGAGACTAACGAGACTAACTTGGGACGAACAAAGATAAACTTTAGTCTCATTCTAAGGTTTGTATAAGTTCGTCCCATGTTAGTCTAAGTTCGTCCCAAGTTAGTCTCTTTCTAAGCACGAACTTAGACAAACCTTAGAATGAGACTAACGAGACTAACATGGTACGTACAAAGATAAACTTTAGTCTCATTCTAAGGTTTGTATAAGTTCGTCCCAAGTTAGTCTAAGTTTGTCCCAAGTTAGTCTCTTTCTAAGGATGAACTTAGACAAACCTTAGAATGAGACTAACGAGACTAACTTCGGACGAACAAAGACAAACTTTGGTCTCATTCTAAGGTTTGTATAGTTCGTCCCAAGTTAGTCTAAGTTCATCCCAAGTTAGTCTCTTTCTAAGGACGAACTTAGATAAACCTTAAAATGAGACTAATGAGACTAACTTGGGACGAACTTAGATAAACTTTAGTCTCATTCTTAAGTTTGTATAAGTTCGTCCTAAGTTAGTCTAAGTTCGTCCCAAGTTAGTCTCTTTCTAAGGACGAACTTAGATAAACCTTAGAATGAGACTAACGAGACTAACTTTTGACGATTAAAGACAAACTTTAGTCTCATTCTAAGGTTTGTATAATTCGTCCCAAGTTAGTCTAAGTTCGTCCCAATTTAGTCTCTTTCTAAGGACGAACTAAGATAAACCTTAGAATGAGACTAACGAGACTAACTTGGGACGAACAAAGACAAACTTTAGTCTCACTCTAAGGTTTGTATAAGTTCGTCCCAAGTTAGTCTAAGTTCGTCCCAAGTTAGTCTCTTTCTAAGGACGAACTTAGATAAACCTTAGAATGAGACTAACGAGACTAACTTGGGACGAACAAAGATAAACTTTAGTCTCATTCTAAGGTTTGTATAAGTTCGTCCCAAGTTTGTCTAAGTTCGTCCCAAGTTAGTCTCTTTCTAAGGACGAACTTAGTAAACCTTAGAATGAGTCTAACGAGATTAAATTGGGACGAACAAAGATAAACTTTAGTCTCATTCTAAGGTTTGTACAAGTTTGTCCCAAGTTAGTCTAAGTTCGTCCCAAGTTAGTCTCATTCTAAGGACGAACTTAGATAAACCTTAGAATGAGACTAACGAGACTAACTTGGGACGAACAAAGATAAACTTAAGTCTCGTTCTAAAGTTTGTATAAGTTCGTCCCAAGTTAGTCTAAGTTCGTCCCAAGTTAGTCTCTTTCTAAGGACGAACTTAGATAAAACTTAGAATGAGACTAACGAGACTAACTTGGGATGAACAAAGACAAACTTTAGTCTCATTCTAAGGTTTGTATAAGTTCGTCCCGAGTTAGTCAAAGTTCGTCCCAAGTTAGTCTCTTTCGAAGGACGAACTTAGATAAACCTTAGAATGAGACTAACGAGACTAACTTGGGATGAACAAAGACAAAGTTTAGTCTCATTCTAAGGTTTGTATAAGTTCGTCCCAAGTTAGTCTATGTTCGTCCCAAGTTAGTCTCTTTCAAAGGATGAACTTAGATAAACCTTAGAAATAGACTAACGAGACTAACTTGGGACGAACAAAGACAAACTTTAGTCTCATTCTAAGGTTTGTATAAGTTCGTCCTAAGTTAGTCTCTTTCTAAGGACGAAGTTAGATAAACCTTAGAATGAGACTAACGAGGCTAACTTGGGACGAACTTAGATAAACTTTAGTCTCATTCTAAAGTTTGTATAAGTTCGTCCCAAGTTAGTCTTTTTATAAGGACGAACTTAGATAAACCTTAGAATGAGACTAACGAGACTAACTTGGGACGAACAAAGACAAACTTTAGTCTCATTCTAAGGTTTGTATAAGTTCGTCCCAAGTTAGTCTAAGTTCGTCCCAAGTTAGTCTCTTTCTAAGGACGAACTTAGACAAACCTTATAATGAGACTAACGAGACTAACTTGGGACGAACAAAGACAAACTTTAGTCTCATTCTAAGGTTTGTATAAGTTCGTCCCAAGTTAGTCTAAGTTCGTCCCAAATTTTCTCTTTCTAAGGACAAACTTAGATAAACCTTAGAATGAGACTAACGAGACTAACTTGGGACGAACAAAGATAAACTTTAGTCTCATTCTATAGTTTGTATAAGTTGGTCCCAAGTTAGTCAAAGTTGGTCCCAAGTTAGTCTCTTTCTAAGGATGAACTTAGATAAACCTTAGATTGAGACTAACAAGACTAACTTGGGACGAACAAAGATAAACTTTAGTCTCATTCTAAAGTTTGTATAAGTTCGTCCCAAGTTAGTCTAAGTTCGTCCCAAGTTAGTCTCTTTCTAAGGACGAACTTAGATAAACCTTAGAATGAGACTAACGAGACTAACTTGGGACGAACAAAGACAAACTTTAGTCTCATTCTAAGGTTTGTATAAGTTTGTCCCAAGTTAGTCTAAGTTCATCCCAAGTTAGTCTCTTTCTAAGGACGAACTTAGATAAACCTTAGAATGAGACTACCGAGACTAACTTGGGATGAACGAAGACAAACTTTAGTCTCATTCTAAGGTTTGTATAAGTTCGTCCCAAGTTAGTCAAAGTTCGTCCCAAGGTAGTCTCTTTCTAAGGACGAATTAGATAAACCTTATGAAATCTTCCCCTGGTAGATGAGATGTTGTTCTGGTCGAGATCCAGAGCAAATCCTAAAACAACTTATGCGCTAAAACAAGTAATGCGGAAATAAAACGACACGCAAAGTTGTTACCCAATTCGGCGTTAACGAGCCTACGTCTGGGGGGCGTTCTCTAGCCCGGTGGATAGCAATTCACTATTATTGAGTATTGCGAGTACAGAGTTTACCGTTTACAGAATCCCTCTTAAACAACCTGAGCCTCGGACACTCTAGTAATTGCAATCTAGGTCTCCCCCTTGATCTTCGCTTCCGCTCCGTATCCACCAGAATGATTCTCCGTGAGAATCAGCACCTTCTCCTGAATGCGCAGTGACAGAACTTCAGTGCGAGCCTTCAGCTTCGTCCTTCGATCAATCTGTTGAGCACCAATGCAGATTGATCCGAGCGCCTTCGATTAACCAGTGACGGTTAATTCTCCAGCCGTATACGTGCGTCGTGAATAACCAGTTACGATTGATTCACCGCCGTTTGCCTCCTCCTCCCTTCAATGAGTATGAGCGTGTATTGTATCTCCGTGAGTGCTACTAATAACCGAGTATTAGCACTCCTTATATAGAGCGGTCGAAACCCTAAAACAATAAGGATTCCTAAACTAAACCGCCTCTATCTTTAGGAAACCTTTCCTAATCTCTTGCGCATATCTCTTGTAGATAATCCTCCGTTCGAGTCTTCAAACTAGATTAAGCAACCTTCGATTATCTTCTCGACTAAGATAGCTTCAAGCGCAAGCAACCGACTCCAAGGATATTTCCAATAAACCATAAGCACCTGACTCGACAAAAATGATTTAGGAAATTCACTGCTGCGTCAGAGTTGTGCTAAGTCGGCTTAGACAAGTTTCCAAATCCGAATATGGAAACTTCCAACTTCTGTCCACTGATGTGCACACTTCTTCGGCTTCAACTTGTTCTAGGACAGTGGTCTCTTCCAGTCTTGAACAACATCTAGAACAACTATACTATGTTTTGCCAAACTACATGCCATATAAACTAACAATCTCCCCCTTGGCATTTTGGCAAAACTACCTATTTGAAGCTACATGTACTACTAATACAGATGAATCTTTGAGAAGATTTCAAACTCCCTAGCTGTGCTACTAACTAAGCTACCAACTGAATCTTTGAGGAGATTTCAAACTCCAAACACAATAAAAGCACAACGAATCTTTTAAGGAGATTTCAAACTCCAAACATGATAAACACTCTAGCACAACTGAATCTTTTAAGGAGCTTTCAAACTCCAAATTTACTCCCCCTTTTTGCCATAAAGTGACAAGGGAGTACCACGACTTCACAAGATGCAGATAATATGAAATACCTTGAAAATCCTTTGAAACTCATTCTATCCATACTACCTCCAGGTCAACCTATCACGTATAGATAAGAGAGAACCGGTTGACCACCCTGATGCGAAACCACTTAGTTGTCAATGACACACAGACCCAGAGAGGATCTAAGTGTCTCAAACTGAAGATTGTCCAAAGCCTTTGTGAATATGTCTGCAAGCTGTTTCTCCGTTGATACGTGGGTCAGGGTGAGAGTCTTCTTTTCTACAAGTTCCCAAATGAAATGATGCCTGATATCGATATGCTTTGTTCTAGAATGTTGTACCAGATTCTTAGATATATTGATGGCACTCATGTTGTCACAGTAGAGAGTCATCATACCTTGTTTTACCCCGTATTCCTCTAGCATCTGTTTCATCCATACCATCGGGATACAACAACTTCCGGCTGCAATATATTCTGCTTCAGCGGTAGATAAGGATATAATATTCTGCTTCTTACTGAACCAAGAGACCAGATTGTTTCCTAGAAAGAAACATCCTCCAGAGGTACTTTTGCGATCATCTGCATTCCCAGCCCAATCTGCATCACAATAGCCTACCAGACATGCGTTAGTATCCTTGGTATACCATAGACCATAGTCAGCTGTTCCACAAACATATCTGATAATTCTCTTCACATTCATCAGGTGACTCTCCTTGGGATTAGCTTGATATCTGGCAAAGACACCAACTGCATGAGCAATGTCCGATCTACTGGCTGTTAGGTATAGAAGACTGCCAATCATGCTTCTGTACAAGGTTTGATCCACCTTAGTACCAGCATCATCCTTTGTGACCTTCACATGAGTTGCAGCAGGGGTTCTCTTATGAGTTGCTTTCTCCAGATTAAACTTCTTGATAAGGTTCTTTGTATACTTGCTTTGGGAGATAAAGATTCCATCTGCCTTCTGTTTAACTTGTAACCCTAGGAAATAACTCATCTCTCCTACCATGCTCATCTGGAATTCGCTTTTCATTTGTTCAACAAATTTGTCCACCAGCGTCTGTCTGCTAGAGCCGAACACAATATCATCCACGTAAATCTGAGCAATGATGAAGTCTGACCCTGTGTGCTTCACAAACAGCGTCTTATCTACTCCCCCTCGCACATATTCATGAGAGACAAGGAACTCTGTAAGCCGCTCATACCAGGCCCTGGGCGCCTGTTTAAGACCATATAGAGCCTTCTTCAGGTGATACACATATTCCGGGTGATGAGGATCTTCGAATCCCTTTGGTTGGGCTACATAAACTTCTTCATTTAGCACCCCGTTGAGAAAAGCACTCTTTACGTCCATCTGAAACAACTTGAACTTTAGGTGGCATGCAAGAGCTAAGAGAAGTCGAATGGCTTCCAAACGAGCAACAGGGGCAAATGTCTCATCAAAGTCTATTCCTTCAATCTGAGTATAGCCTTGAGCCACAAGTCTTGCCTTGTTTCTAGTGATGTTTCCTTGCTTATCAGACTTGTTCTTGAAAATCCACTTCGTGCCAATGACATTCACATTATCAGGACGTGGAACAAGGTTCCAAACATCATTGCGCTGAAATTCACCAAGTTCTTCTTGCATGGCAACAACCCAGTATTCATCATTGATGGCTTCCTTGACGTTCTTGGGTTCGATAGAAGATATGAAGCATGCAAAGCCAGCCAGATCTCGAAAGTTTACTTGTTTACCTCTAGTAATGATGCCTTCATTTAGATCACCAATCACCTCGCTGATGGGATGATTCTTCTCGATGGCCCTTGAGGGATGAAGGACACGAGGGGAATCAGGAGACGTTGTATTCGGATTATTATCTTCTTCTGGCTGATTGTCATTCGAGGTCGGAAGTTTGGGATCTGTGTTAGAAATGACAGTTGTGTTAGGACAATTGATTCCCAATTGGTCTGGAAAGGATGGAGTATCATCGTCATCTGCAGTATGTGTCTCAGGAGCTTCTGGCACAACATCTTGAACAACCACATTAATAGATTCCATGATGACTCCAGTGCGCTTGTTGTAGACACGATATGCCCCGCTGTTAGTAGAGTAACCCAGAAAGATCCCTTCATCACTTTTAGGATCCAGCTTCTGCAGATACTCTCGATCTCTGAGAATATAGCACTGGCTTCCGAAGACATGAAAGTACTTTACTGTAGGTCGTTTACCCTTCCATAACTCGTAGCAAGTCTTCTCTGTTCCGGATCGAATCGTCACTCTGTTAATGACATAGCAGGTTGTATTCATTGCTTCCGCCCAAAATTTTAAAGGCACCTTCTTTGCGTGAAGCATAACTCGAGTCATCTCCTGAATAGTTCGATTCTTTCTCTCCACAACTCCATTCTGTTGAGGAGTGATAGGAGAAGAGAATTGTTGTATAATCCCTCTTTTTGAACAGAAATCAGCAAGAGCAGCATTCTCAAACTCTTTCCCATGATCACTTCTAATTTTTACTATATGCTCGTCTTTATCCTCTCTTTCGCGTTCCAGTTGAGTGCACAGCTGAACTAACGCCTGAACTGCATCTGACTTTTCTCTAAAAAAACAAGGCCAGGTGAACCTTGTGAAATCGTCAACACAAACAAGAACATACCTTTTGCCAGAATAACTTTCCACTTGCATAGGCCCCATTAGGTCAATATGAAGCAGTTCCAGGGGTCTGCTTGTAGTAATCTGAGTGGTGCTCTTGTGAGGGACTTTGATTTGTTTTCCAATCTGACAGTCTCCGCAAACAATGCTAAGTTCTCCTCGAACTCTGGGAATGCCTCGAACAAGCCCCTCTGAAGTAATCTTCTGTAACGTTCTAAGGTTCACATGTCCCATTTGCTGATGCCATAAGTTCATCTCTTCTGTACGGCTCAGTAAGCATGTAGTTTCAGCATTGGGTTTACCTAGGTTGAGAAGATAGCAGTTATTTGACGACCTTCTTCCTGTGAGGACTGGTTCATTCTTCTGGTTTAACACCACGCATTCATCCTGGGAGAATTGAACATGATGCTCTCCATCGCACAACTGACTTATGCTGATAAGATTGGCCTGTAAACCTTTGACAAGAAGAACTTCTTTCAATCTGGGTAGACCTTGAACATTTAGGATTCCTTTCCCAATGACTTTGCTCTCTACACCATCACCAAAAGTCACATTAGAACTTCCTTTGCATTCTTCTATACTGGTTAGAAACTCGGGATTGCCAGTCATATGTCTCGAACATCCACTGTCAAAGTACCACTTTTCTTTCTTCAGATGACTGGACGAACTGAATGCAACATAGCACACTTCACTTCTTTGCTTAACTCTCCAAACTTGCTTCATTCGTGGTTTCTGAACTTGTTTCACCTTTCTGAAGGACATATGAAACTCATGACATCTTGCCTTAATGTGTCCCATTTGATTACAGAAGAAACATCTTCGTCTGTCTCGCTATCTTGTGAGATGTCGTGTGGTAAGCCAAGATAATTTTCTTTGTGGGAAATGATTGGCTGGAACAGTTTCCGGTTCTGGCTTAGCAAAAGATCTTCTTTGAGTACGATGTTCAGCTGGAACAAGTTGTGGTAGTAGTTGTGGCACTTCCTTAACAAAAGTCGTCTTTCCGGAGCTTGATCCTCGAGTAAATCCAAGCCCTTTATGACCACCCCCTATCCTTTGTGCTCCCAGAATAGAGTCTAGATCTTTTGTTCCAGAGTTCAGCATTTTGACTGTCTTTTTCAAGTGATTCAGCTCTTCTATTGTCGCCTCATGAGCAAGTTTGCCTGTTTCGATTTCACATTTGAGGGAATCAATAATATCAGTAAGATTTACCTCTCTTCTTTTCAGAGTATCATTTTCTTGCTTTAGGTCATCTGTATCTCCTGAATGATCTCCTTGGTAGTTGTTACTTCGAAGTTTCAGGGAGGATATAACTGCCAGTAACTCCGTTTTTTGGGAGCTTAGCTCAGCTCTTTCGTTTGTCGCTGCCATCAACTGGGCTTTGAGATCAGTAATAGTCTGCTGATAATTTAGTTTTAAGGTGCTAACCTCTTTCTTGAGCTTCTCCTTTTCTGCAGTTAGATCTTCTAGAGAGTTCTGTAGATCTATTTTTCGCTTGATATCAACCAGCCATTGTTGATATAGATCTTTGTAGTTGTTAGCAATTTCCTCGTCAGTAATTTCATCATGGTCACTGTAGCTAGAATATAGAGTGTGATCTTCAGGTGATTTCATGGTCTCATCTTCTATGCTTTGGTCCTTTTTGGGTTTGACACATCCGGTGAGAGCAACAAAGTTGTTGGTTTTCCCCTCAGAGTCACTATCACTCCAATTCACAGCATATGCATTCTTTTTCTTCTGTGTGTTAATACATTCTGCCCGGATATGACCAAAGCCTTCACATTCTCTGCATTGGATCCCTTTGCCCTTGTTCTCGGATAAGGAGTCTTCAGCACTATTTTTCTTGTGATTTTTTTCTTCTTTCTGAAACTTGGTTCTGTTATTCTTCTGGAATCTTGAGTCAGACGACTGGATGGACTCAGTCCCTTTACCGTACTGCCTTCTTATAAATTTCCCAAAGTTTTTGGCAAACATGGCATACTGCTGTTCTGACGCATCGTCTGCCTTGTCCTTAACAACTTCAGCCTTTAGACCAACGCTGGAGACTTTTGTGAGACGGTCTTCTTCATTCATGTCCATCTCATGGGTCTGCAGGGTGCCCATCAGTTCATCTAGTCTCATGGTTTTCACATCATTGGCTTCCTTGACGGCAAGAGCTTTCATGGCGAACTGCTTTGTGAGAGATCTCAACACCTTTCTCACAAGTGTTTCCTCAGTCATTGGTTCTCCTAGCGCGAATGCTTCGTTAGAGATGTCAAGAACCCGAGTGTTGAAGTCAGCAATGGTCTCATCCTCCTACATTCTCAGATTTTCGAATTTTGATGTGACCGTCTCCATTCTAGAGATTTTAACTTTGGTTGTTCCTTCATGAGCAGTTTGAAGAATGTCCCAAGCCGTCTTGGCAATCTCACAGGTAGAGATCATCTTGAAATTCTTTCCATCAACTCCAGAGAATATGGCATTCATTGCTTTAGAGTTCGCCGCTTCAGCTTTCTTTTAAACCTCAGTCCACTTGTCTTTAGCAAGAAGGCTAACCTTACCTTCTTCGTCGGTAGCCACTGGGTGAGTCCATCCTTGTTCAACAGCTTCCCAGACTGATTCGTCTTGAGACTTTAGAAACGCCTTCATTCCTCCAGTAGCCATATTTGTTTCCTTCGAGCAGAGGAGGTCTCGTGATGTTCTGCCCTTCTCTTAAATCCATCTCACCAGCCTTCGGATCTTACTCTGTGTGTCGAGTATTTGCTCTGATACCAATTGAAATCTTCCCCTGGTAGATGAGATGTTGTTCTGGTCGAGATCCAGAGCAAATCCTAAAACAACTTATGCGCTAAAACAAGTAATGCGGAAATAAAACGACACGCAAAGTTGTTACCCAGTTCGGCGTTAACGAGCCTACGTCTCGGGGGCGTTCTCTAGCTCGGTGGATAGCAATTCACTATTATTGAGTATTGCGAGTACAGGGTTTACCGTTTACAGAATCCCTCTTAAACAACCTGAGCCTCGGACACTCTAGTAATTGCAATCTAGGTCTCCCCTAGATCTTCGCTCCCGCTCCGTATCCACCAGAATGATTCTCCTTGAGAATCAGCGCCTTCTCCCGAATGCGCAGTGACAGAACTTCAGCTTCGTCCTTCGATCAATCTATTGAGCACCAATGCAGATTGATCCGAGCGCCTTCGATTAACCAGTGACGGTTAGTTCTCCAGTCATATACGTGCGTCGTGAATAACCAGTTACGATTGATTCACCGCCGTTTGCCTCCTCCTCCCTTCAATGAGTATGAGCGTGTATTGTATCTCCGTGAGTGCTACTAATAACCGAGTATTAGCACTCCTTATATAGAGCGGTCGAAACCCAAAAACAATAAGGATTCCTAAACTAAACCGCCTCTATCTTTATGAAACCTTTCCTAATCACTTGCGCATATCTCTTGTAGATAATCCTCCGTTCGAGTCTTCAAACTAGATTAAGCAACCTTCGATTATCTTCTCGACTAAGATAGCTTCAAGCGCAAGCAACCGACTCCAAGGATATTTCCAATAAACCATAAGCACCTGACTCGACAAAAATGATTTAGGAAATTCACTGCTGCGTCAGAGTTGTGCTAAGTCGGCTTAGACAAGTTTCCAAATCCGAATATGGAAACTTCCAACTTCTGTCCACTGATGTGCAACCGCCTTGATCTTCCAACGGTCGACTAGGTTTCCTAATCTGATTTAGAAAACACTTCTTCTGCTTCAACTTGTTCTAGGACAGTTGTCTCTTCCAGTCTTGAACAACAGCTAGAACAACTATACTAAGTTTTGCCAAACTACATGCCATATAAACTAACACCTTAGAATGAGACTAACGAGACTAACTTGGTACGAACAAAGACAAACTTTAGTCTCATTCTAAGGTTTGTATAAGTTCGTCCCAAGTTAGTCTCTTTCTAAGGACAAACTTAGATAAACCTTAGAATGAGACTAACGAGACTAACTTGGGACGAACAAAGACAAACTTTAGTCTCATTCTAAGGTTTGTATAAGTTCGTCCCGAGTTAGTCTAAGTTCGTCCCAAATTAGTCTCTTTCTAAGGACGAACTTAGATAAACCTTAGAATGAGACTAACGAGACTAACTTGGGACGAACCAAGACAAAATTTAGTCTCATTCTAAGGTTTATATAAGTTCGTCCCAAGTTTGTCTCTTTCTAAGGACGAACTTAGATATACCTTAGAATGAGACTAACGAGGCTAACTTGGGACGAACTTAGATAAACTTTAGTCTCATTCTAAAGTTTGTATAAGTTCGTCCCAAGTTAGTCTCTTTCTAAGGACGAACTTAGATAACCCTTAGAATGAGACTAACGAGACTAACTTGGGATGAACAAAGAAAAACTTTAGTCTCATTCTAAGGTTTGGATAAGTTAGTCTCTTTCTAAGGACGAACTTAGACAAACCTTAGAATGAGACTAACGAGACTAACTTGGGACGAACAAAGACAAACTTTAGTCTCATTCTAAGGTTTGTATAAGTTCGTCCCAAGTTAGTCTAAGTTCGTCCCAAGTTAGTCTCTTTCTAAGGACGAACTTAGATAAACCTTAGAATGAGACAAACGAGACTAACTTGGGACGAACAAAGACAAACTTTAGTCTCATTCTAAGGTTTGTATAAGTTCGTCCCGAGTTAGTCTAAGTTCGTCCCAAGTTAGTCTCTTTCGAAGGACGAACTTAGATAAACCTTAGAATGAGACTAACGAGACTTACTTGGGACGACCAAAGACAAACTTTAGTCTCATTCTAAAGTTTGTATAAGTTCGTCCCAAGTTAGTCTCTTTCTAAGGACGAACTTAGATAAACCTTAGAATGAGACTAACGAGACTAACTTGGGACGAACAAAGAAAAACTTTAGTCTCATTCTAAGGTTTGGATAAGTTCATCCTAAGTTAGTCTAAGTTCGTCCCAAGTTAGTCTCTTTCTAAGGACGAACTTAGACAAACCTTAGAATGAGACTAACGAGACTAACTTGGGACGAAAAAAGACAAACTTTAGTCTCATGTTAAGGTTTGTATAAGTTCATCCCGAGTTAGTCTAAGTTCGTCCCAAGTTAGTCTCTTTCTAAGGACGAACTTAGATAAACCTTAGAATGAGACTAACGAGACTAACTTGGGACGAACAAAGACAAACTTTAGTCTCATTCTAAGGTTTCTATAAGTTCGTCCCAAGTAAGTCTCTTTCTAAGGATGAACTTAGATAAACCTTAGAATGAGACTAACGAGGCTAACTTGGGACGAACTTAGATAAACTTTAGTCTCATTCTAAAGTTTGTATAAGTTCGTCCCAAGTTAGTCTCTTTCTAAGGACGAACTTAGATAAACCTTAGAATGAGACTAACGAGACTAACTAGGGACAAACAAAGAAAAACTTTAGTCTCATTCTAAGGTTTGGATAAGTTCGTCCTAAGTTAGTCTAAGTTCGTCCCAAGTTTGTCTCTTTCTAAGGACGAACTTAGACAAACCTTAGAATGAGACTAACGAGACTAACTTGGGACGAACAAAGACAAACTTTAGTCTCATTCTAAGGTTTGTATAAGTTCGTCCCAAGTTAGTCTAAGTTTGTCCCAAGTTTTCTCTTTCTAAGGACGAACTTAGATAAACCTTAGCATGAGACTAACGCGACTAACTTGGGACGAACAAAGACAAACTTTAGTCTCATTCTAAGGTTTGTATAAGTTCGTCCCAAGTTAGTGTAAGTTCGTCCCAAGTTAGTCTCTTTCTAAGGACGAACTTAGATAAACCTTAGAATGAGACTAACGAGACTAACTAGGGACGAACAAAGACAAACTTTAGTCTCATTCTAAGGTTTGTATAAGTTCGTCCCAAGTTAGTCTAAGTTCGTCCCAAGTTTGTCTCTTTCTAAGGACGAACTTAGATAAACCTTAGAATGTAACTAACGAGACTAACTTGGGACGAACAAAGACAAACTTTAGTCTCATTCTAAGGTTTGTATAAGTTCGTCCCAAGTTAGTCTAAGTTCGTCCCAAATTTTCTCTTTCTAAGGACGAACTTAGATAAACCTTAGAATGAGACTAACGAGACTAACTTGGGACGAACAAAGATAAACTTTAGTCTCATTCTAAAGTTTGTATAAGTTCGTCCCAAGTTAGTCAAAGTTCGTCCCAAGTTAGTCTCTGAACTTAGATAAACCATAGAATGAGACTAACGAGACTAACTTGGGATGAACAAAGATAAACTTTAGTCTCATTCTAAAGTTTGTATAAGTTCGTCCCAAGTTAGTCTAAGTTCGTCCCAAGTTAGTCTCTTTCTAAGGACAAACTTAGATAAACCTTAGAATGAGACTAACGAGACTAACTTGGGACGAACAAAGACAAACTTTAGTCTCATTCTAAGGTTTGTATAAGTTCGTCCCAAGTTAGTCTCTTTCTAAGGATGAACTTAGATAAACCTTAGAATGAGACTACCGAGACTAACTTGGGACGAACAAAGACAAACTTTAGTCTCATTCTAAGGTTTATATAAGTTCGTCCCAAGTTAGTCAAAGTTCGTCCCAAGTTAGTCTCTTTCTAAGGACGAACTTATATAAACCTTAGAATGAGACTAACGAGACTAACTTGGTACGAACAAAGACAAACTTTAGTCTCATTCTAAGGTTTGTATAAGTTTGTCCCAAGTTAGTCTAAGTTCGTCCCAAGTTAGTCTCTTTCTAAGGAAGAACTTAGATAAACCTTAGAATGAGACTAACGAGACTAACTTGGGACGAACAAAGACAAACTTTAGACTCATTCTAAGGTTTGTATAAGTTCGTCCCGAGTTAGTCTAAGTTCGTCCCAAGTTAGTCTCTTTCTAAGGACGAACTTAGATAAACCTTAGAATGAGACTAACGAGACTAACTTGGGACGAACAAAGACAAACTTTAGTCTCATTCTACGGTTTGTATAAGTTCGTCCCAAGTTAGTCTCTTTCTAAGGACGAACTTAGATAAACCTTAGAATGAGACTAACGAGGTTAACTTGGGACGAACTTAGATAAACTTTAGTCTCATTCTAAAGTTTGTATAAGTTCGTCCCAAGTTAGTCTCTTTCTATGGACGAACTTAGATAACCCTTAGAATGAGACTAACGAGAGACTAACTTGGGACGAACAAAGAAAAACTTTTGTCTCATTCTAAGGTTTGGATAAGTTCGTCCCAAGTTAGTCTAAGTTCGTCCCAAGCTAGTCTCTTTCTAAGGATGAACTTAGACAAACCTTAGAATGAGACTAACGAGACCAACTTGGGACGAACAAAGACAAACTTTAGTCTCATTCTAAGGTTTGTATAAGTTAGTCCCAAGTTAGTCTAAGTTTGTCCCAAGTTTTCTCTTTCTAAGGACGAACTTAGAAAAACCTTAGAATGAGACTAACGAGACTAACTTGGGACGAACAAAGACAAACTTTAGTCTCATTCTATGGTTTGTATAAGTTCGTCCCAAGTTAGTCTAAGTTCATCCCAAGTTAGTCTCTTTCTAAGGACGAACTTAGATAAACCTTAGAATGAGACTAACGAGACTAACTTGGGACGAACAAAGACAAACTTTAGTCTCATTCTAAGGTTTGTATAAGTTCATCCCGAGTTAGTCTAAGTTCGTCCCAAGTTAGTCTCTTTCTAAGGACGAACTTAGATAAACCTTAGAATGAGACTAACGAGACTAACTTGGGACGACCAGAGACAAACATTAGTCTCATTCTAAGGTTTTTATAAGTTCGTCCCAAGTTAGTCTCTTTCTAAGGACGAACTTAGATAAACCTTAGAATGAGACTAACGAGGCTAACTTGGGACGAACTTAGATAAACTTTTGTCTCATTCTAATGTTTGTATAAGTTCGTCCCAAGTTAGTCTCTTTCTAAGGACGAACTTAGATAAACCTTAGAATGAGACTAACGAGACTAACTTGGGACGAACAAAGAAAAACTTTAGTCTCATTCTAAGGTTTGGATAAGTTCGTCCCAAGTTAGTCTAAGTTCGTCCCAAGTTAGTCTCTTTCAAAGGACGAACTTAGACAAACCTTAGAATGAGACTAACGAGACTAACTTGGGACGAACAAAGTCAAACTTTAGTCTCATTCTAAGGTTTGTATAAGTTCGTCCCAAGTTAGTCTAAGTTTGTCCCAAGTTTTCTCTTACTAAGGACGAACTTAGATAAACCTTAGCATGAGACTAACGAGACTAACTTGGGACGAACAAAGACAAACTTGTGTCTCATTCTAAGGTTTGTATAAGTTCGTCCCAAGTTAGTCTAAGTTCGTCCCAAGTTAGTCTCTTTCTAAGGACGAACTTAGATAAACCTTAGAATGAGACTAACGAGACTAACTTGGGACGAACAAAGACAAACTTTAGTCTCATTCTAAGGTTTGTATAAGTTCGTCCCAAGTTAGTCTAAGTTCGTCCCAAGTTAGTCTCTTTCTAAGGACGAACTTAGATAAACCTTAGAATGAGACTAACGAGACTAACTTGGTACGAACAAAGACAAACTTTAGTCTCATTCTAAGGTTTGTATAAGTTTGTCTTTGTTCGTCCCAAGTTAGTCTCGTTAGTCTCTTTCTAAGGACGAACTTAGATAAACCTTAGAATGAGACTAACGAGACTAACTTGGGACGAACAAAGACAAACTTTAGTCTCGTTCTAAGGTTTGTATAAGTTCGTCCCAAGTTAGTCTAAGTTCGTCCCAAATTTTCTCTTTCTAAGGACGAACTTAGATAAACCTTAGAATGAGACTAACGAGACTAACTTGGGACGAACAAAGATAAACTTTAGTCTCAATTTAAAGTTTGTATAAATTCGTCCCAAGTTAGTCAAAGTTCGTCCCAAGTCAGTCTCTTTCTAAGGACGAACTTAGATAAACCTTAGAATGAGACTAACGAGACTAACTTGGGACGAACAAAGACAAATTTAGTCTCATTCTAAAGTTTGTATAAGTTCGTCCCAAGTTAGTCTAAGTTCGTCCCAAGTTAGTCTCTTTCCAAGGACAAACTTAGATAAACCTTAGAATGAGACTAACGAGACTAACTTGGGGCGAACAAAGACAAACTTTAGTCTCATTCTAAGGTTTGTATAAGTTCGTCCCAAGTTAGTCTATGTTCGTCCCAAGTTAGTCTCTTTCTAAGGACGAACTTTGATAAACAGTAGAATGAGACTAACGAGACTAACTTGGGACGAACAAAGACAAACTTTAGTCTCATTCTAAGGTTTGTATAAGTTCATCCCAAGTTAGTCTAAGTTCGTCCCAAGTTAGTCTCTTTCTAAGGACGAACTTAGATAAACCTTAGAATGAGACTAACGAGACTAACTTGGGACGAACAAAGACAAACTTTAGTCTCATTTTAAGGTTTGTATAAGTTCGTCCCAAGTTAGTCTAAGTTCATCCCAAGTTAGTCTCTTTCTAAGGACGAAATTAGATAAACCTTAGAATGAGACTACCGAGACTAACTTGGACGAACAAAGAAAAACTTTAGTCTCATTCTAAGGTTTGTATAAGTTCGTCCCAAGTTAGTCAAAGTTCGTCCCAAGTTAGTCTCTTTCTAAGGACGAACTTAGATAAACCTTAGAATGAGACTAACGAGACTAACTTGATACGAATAAAGACAAACTTTAGTCTCATTCTAAGGTTTGTATAAGTTTGTCTTTGTTCGTCCCAAGTTAGTCTTGTTAGTCTCTTTCTAAGGACGAACTTAGATAAACCTTAGAATGAGACAAACGAGACTAACTTGGGACGAATAAAGACAAACTTTAGTCTCATTCTAAGGTTTGTATAAGTTCGTCCCGAGTTAGTCTAAGTTCGTCCCAAGTTAGTCTCTTTCTAAGGACGAACTTAGATAAACCTTAGAATGATACTAACGAGACTAACTTGGGACGAACAAAGACAAACTTTAGTCTCATTCTAAGGTTTGTATAAGTTCGTCCCAAGTTAGTCTCTTTCTAAGGACGAATTTAGATAAACCTTAGAATGAGACTAACGAGGCTAACTTGGGACGAACTTAGATAAACTTTAGTCTCATTCTAAAGTTTGTATAAGTTCGTCCCAAGTTAGTCTCTTTCTAAGGACGAACTTAGATAACCCTTAGAATGAGACTAACGAGACTAACTTGGGACAAACAGAGAAAAACTTTAGTCTCATTCTAAGGTTTGGATAAGTTAGTCCCAAGTTAGTCTAAGTTCGTCCCAAGTTAGTCTCTTTCTAAGGACGAACTTAGACAAACCTTAGAATGAGACTAACGAGACTAACTTGGGACGAACAAAGACAAACTTTAGTCTCATTCTAAGGTTTGTATAAGTTAGTCCCAAGTTAGTCTAAGTTTGTCCCAAGTTTTCTCTTTCTAAGGACGAACTTAGATAAACCTTAAAATGAGACTAACGAGACTAACTTGGGACGAACAAAGACAAACTTTAGTCTCATTCTAAGGTTTGTATAAGTTCGTCCCAAGTTAGTCTAAGTTCGTCCCAAGTTAGTCTCTTTCTAAGGACGAACTTAGATAAACCTTAGAATGAGACTAACTTGGGACGAACAACGACAAACTTTAGTCTCATTCTAAGGTTTGTATAAGTTCGTCCCAAGTTAGTCAAAGTTCGTCCCAAGTTAGTCTCTTTCTAAGGACGAACTTAGATAAACCTTAAAATGAGACTAACGAGACTAACTTGGGACGAACAAAGATAAACTTTAGTCTCATTCTAAAGTTTGTATAAGTTCGTCCCAAGTTAGTCAAAGTTCGTCCCAAGTTAGTCTCTTTGTAAGGATGAACTTAGATAAACCTTCAAATGAGACTAACAAGACTAACTTGGGACGAACAAAGATAAACTTTAGTCTCATTCTAAAGTTTGTATAAGTTCGTCCGAAGTTAGTCTAAGTTCGTCCCAAGTTAGTCTCTTTCTAAGGACGAACTTAGATAAACCTTAGAATGAGACCAAAGAGACTAACTTGGTACGAACAAAGACAAACTTTAGTCTCATTCTAAGGTTTGTATAAGTTCGTCCCAAGTTAGTCAAAGTTCGTCCCAAGTTAGTCTCTTTCTAAGGACGAACTTAGATAAACCTTAGAATGAGACTAACGAGACTAACTTGGGACGAACAAAGACAAACTTTAGTCTCATTCT
Organism: Rhodiola kirilowii; assembly: GCA_033675215.1. NCBI lineage: Eukaryota > Viridiplantae > Streptophyta > Magnoliopsida > Saxifragales > Crassulaceae > Rhodiola > Rhodiola kirilowii. The sequence goes on along the minus strand of CM066196.1, from coordinate 32,642,193 downwards.
AAGTTTTGTACAAGTTCGTCCCGAGTTAGTCTAAGTTCGTCCCAAGTTTGTCTGTTTCTAAGGACGAACTTATATAAACCTTAGAATGAGACTAACGAGACTAACTTGGTACGAACAAAGACAAACTTTAGTCACATTCTAAGGTTTGTATAAGTTCGTCCCAAGTTAGTCTAAGTTCGTCCCAAGTTAGTCTCTTTCTAAGGACGAACTTAGATAAACCTTAGAATGAGACTAACGAGACTAACTTGGGACGAACAAAGACAAACTTTAGTCTCATTCTAAGGTTTGTATAAGTTCGTCCTGAGTTAGTCTAAGTTCGTCCCAAGTTAGTCTCTTTCTAAGGACAAACTTAGATAAACCTTAGAATGAGACTAACGAGACTAACTTAGGACGAACAAACACAAACTTTAGTCTCATTCTAAGGTTTGTATAAGTTCGTCCCAAGTTAGTCTCTTTCTAAGGACGAATTTAGATAAACCTTAGAATGAGACTAACGAGGCTAACTTGGGACGAACTTAGATAAACTTTAGTCTTATTCTAAAGTTTGTATAAGTTCGTCCCAAGTTAGTCTCTTTCTAAACTTAGATAACCCTTAGAATGAGACTAACGAGACTAACTTGGGATGAACAAAGAAAAACTTTAGTCTCATTCTAAGGTTTGGATAAGTTCGTCCCAAGTTAGTCTAAGTTCGTCCCAAGTTAGTCTCTTTCTAAGGACAAACTTAGACAAACCTTAGAATGAGACTAACGAGACTAACTTGGGACGAACAAAGACAAACTTTAGTCTCATTCTAAGGTTTGTATAAGTTAACCCCAAGTTAGTCTAAGTTTGTCCCAAGTTTTTTCTTTCTAAGGACGAACTTAGATAAACCTTAGAATGAGACTAACGAGACTAACTTGGGACGAACAAAGACAAACTTTAGTCTCATTCTAAGGTTTGTATAAGTTCGTCCCAAGTTAGTCTAAGTTCGTCCCAAGTTAGTCTCTTTCTAAGGACGAACTTAGATAAACCTTAGAATGAGACTAACGAGACTAACTTGGGATGAACAAAGACAAACTTTAGTCTCATTCTAAGGTTTATATAACTTCGTCCCGAGTTAGTCTAAGTTTGTCCCAAGTTAGTCTCTTTCTAAGGACGAACTTAGATAAACCTTAGAATGAGACTAACGAGACTAACTTGGGACGAACAAAGACAAACTTTAGTCTCATTCTAAGGTTTGTATAAGTTCGTCCCAAGTTAGTCTCTTTCTAAGGACGAACTTAGATAAACCTTAGAATGAGACTAACGAGGCTAACTTGGGACGAACTTAGATAAACTTTAGTCTCATTCTAAAGTTTGTATAAGTTCGTCCCAGGTTAGTCTCTTTCTAAGGACGAACTTAGATAAACCTTAGAATGAGACTCACGAGACTAACTTGGGACGAACAAAGAAAAACTTTAGTCTCATTCTAAGGTTTGGATAAGTTCGGCCTAAGTTAGTCTAAGTTCGTCCCACGTTAGTCTCTTTCTAAGGACGAACTTAGACAAACCTTAGAATGAGACTAACGAGACTAACTTGGGACGAACAAAGACAAACTTTAGTCTCATTCGAAGGTTTGTATAAGTTCGTCCCAAGTTAGTCTAAGTTTGTCCCAAGTTTTCTCTTTCTAAGGATGAACTTAGATAAACCTTAGAATGAGACTAACGAGACTAACTTGGGACGAACAAAGACAAACTTTAGTCTCATTCTAAGGTTTGTATAAGTTCGTCCCAAGTTAGTCTATGTTCGTCCCAAGTTAGTCTCTTTCTAAGGACGAACTTAGATAAATCTTAGAATGAGACTAACGAGACTAACTTGGGATGAACAAAGACAAACTTTAGTCTCATTCTAAGGTTTGTATAAGTTCGTCCCAAGTTAGTCTAAGTTCGTCCCAAGTTAGTCTCTTTCTAAGGACGAACTTAGATAAACCTTAGAATGAGACTAACTTGGGACGAACAAAGACAAACTTTAGTCTCATTCTACGGTTTGTATAAGTTCGTCCCAAGTTAGTATAAGTTCGTCCCAAATTTTCTCTTTCTAAGGACGAACTTAGATAAACCTTAGAATGAGACTAACGAGACTAACTTGGGACGAACAAAGACAAACTTTAGTCTCATTCTAAGGTTTGTATAAGTTCGTCCCAAGTTAGTCAAAGTTCGTCCCAAGTTAGTCTCTTTCTAAGGATGAACTTTGATAACCCTTAGAATGAGACTAACGAGACTAACTTGGAACGAACAAAGATAAACTTTAGTCTCATTCTAAAGTTTGTATAAGTTCGTCCCAAGTTAGTCTAAGTTCGTCCCAAGTTAGACTCTTTCTAAGGACGAACTTAGATAAACCTTAGAATGAGACTAAAGAGACTAACTTGGTACGAACAAAGACAAACTTTAGTCTCATTCTAAGGTTTGTATAAGTTCGTCCCAAGTTAGGCTAAGTTCGTCCCAAGTTAGTCTCTTTCTAAGGACGAACTTAGATAAACCTTAGAATGAGACTAACGAGACTAACTTGGGACGAACAAAGACAAACTTTAGTCTCATTCTAAGGTTTGTATAAGTTCATCCCGAGTTAGTCTAAGTTCGTCCCAAGTTTGTCTGTTTCTAAGGACAAACTTATATAAACCTTAGAATGAGACTAACGAGACTAACTTGGTACGAACAAAGACAAACTTTAGTCTCTTTCTAAGGTTTGTATAAGTTCTTCCCAAGTTAGTCTAAGTTCATCCCAAGTTAGTCTATTTCTAAGGACGAACTTAGATAAACCTTAGAATGAGACTAACGAGACTAACTTGGGACGAACAAAGACAAACTTTAGTCTCATTCTAAGGTTTGTATAAGTTCGTCCTGAGTTAGTCTAAGTTCGTCCCAAGTTAGTCTCTTTCTAAGGACAAACTTAGATAAACCTTAGAATGAGACTAACGAGACTAACTTTGGACGAACAAACACAAACTTTAGTCTCATTCTAAGGTTTGTTTAAGTTCGTCCCAAGTTAGTCTCTTTCTAAGGACGAATTTAGATAAACCTTAGAATGAGACTAACGAGGCTAACTTGGGACGAACTTAGATAAACTTTAGTCTTATCCTAAAGTTTGTATAAGTTCGTCCCAAGTTAGTCTCTTTCTAAACTTAGATAACCCTTAGAATGAGACTAACGAGACTAACATGGGACGAACAAAGAAAAACTTTAGTCTCATTCTAAGGTTTGGATAAGTTCATCCCAAGTTAGTCAAAGTTCGTCCCAAGTTAGTCTCTTTCTAAGGACAAACTTAGACAAACCTTAGAATGAGACTAACGAGACTAACTTGGGACGAACAAAGACAAACTTTAGTCTCATTCTAAGGTTTGTATAAGTTAGTCCCAAGTTAGTCTAAGTTTGTCCCAAGTTTTTTCTTTCTAAGGACGAACTTAGATAAACCTTAGAATGAGACTAACGAGACTAACTTGGGACGAACAAAGACAAACTTTAGTCTCATTCTATGGTTTGTATAAGTTCGTCCCAAGTTAGTCTAAGTTCGTCCCAAGTTAGTCTCTTTCTAAGAACGAACTTAGATAAACCTTAGAATGAGACTAACTTGGGGCGAACAAAGACAAACTTTAGTCTCATTCTAAGGTTTGTATAAGTTCGTGCCAAGTTAGTCTAAGTTCGTCCCAAATTTTCTCTTTCTAAGGACGAACTTAGATAAACCTTAGAATGAGACTAACGAGACTAACTTGGGACGAACAAAGACAAACTTTAGTCTCATTCTAAGGTTTGTATAAGTTCGTCCCAAGTTAGTCAAAGTTCGTCCCAAGTTAGTCTCTTTCTAAGGATGAACTTAGATAAACCTTAGAATGAGACTAACGAGACTAACTTGGAACGAACAAAGATAAACTTTAGTCTCATTCTAAAGTTTGTATAAGTTCATCCCAAGTTAGTCTAAGTTCGTCCCTAGTTAGTCTCTTTCTAAGGACGAACTTAGATAAACCTTAGCATGAGACTAACGAGCCTAACTTGGGACGAACAAAGACAAAATTTAGTCTCATTCTAAGGTTTGTAAAAGTTCGTCCCAAGTTAGTCTAAGTTCGTCCCAAGTTCATCTCTTTCTAAGGACGAACTTAGATAAACCTTAGAATGAGACTAACGAGACTAACTTGGGACGAACAAAGACAAACTTTAGTCTCATTCTAAGGTTTGTATAAGTTCGTCCCAAGTTAGTCTAAGTTCGTCCCAAGTTAGTCTCTTTCTAAGGACGAACTTAGATAAACCTTAGAATGAGACTAACGAGACTAACTTGGGACGAACAAAGACAAACTTTAGTCTCATTCTAAGGTTTGTATAAGTTCGTCCCAAGTTAGTCTCTTTCTAAGTATGAACTTAGATAAACCTTAGAATGAGACTAACAAGACTAACTTGGGACGAACAAAGATAAACTTTAGTCTCATTCTAAAGTTTGTATCAGTTCGTCCCAAGTAAGTCTAAGTTCGTCCCTAGTTAGTCTCTTTCTAAGGACGAACTTAGATAAACCTTAGAATGAGACTAACGAGACTAACTTGGGACGAACTAAGACAAACTTTAGTCTGATTTTAAGGTTTGTATAAGTTCGTCCCAAGTTAGTCTAAGTTCATCCCAAGTTAGTCTCTTTCTAAGGACGAACTTAGATAAACCTTAGAATGAGACTACCAAGACTAACTTGGACGAACAAAGACAAACTTTAGTCTCATTCTAAGGTTTTTATAAGTTTGTCTTTGTTCGTCCCAAGTTAGTCTCGTTAGTCTCTTTCTAAGGACGAACTTAGATAAACCTTAGAATGAGACAAACGAGACTAACTTGGGACGAACAAAGACAAACTTTAGTCTCATTCTAAGGTTTGTATAAGTTCGTCCCGAGTTAGTCTAAGTTCGTCCCAAGTTAGTCTCTTTCTAAGGATGAACTTAGATAAACCTTAGAATGAGACTAACGAGACTAACTTGGGACGAACAAAGACAAACTTTAGTCTCATTCTAAGGTTTGTATAAGTTCGTCCCAAGTTAGTCTCTTTCTAAGGACGAATTTAGATAAACCTTAGAATGAGACTAACGAGGCTAACTTGGGACGAACTTAGATAAACTTTAGTCTCATTCTAAAGTTTGTATAAGTTCGTCCCAAGTTAGTCTCTTTCTAAGGACGAACTTAGATAACCCTTAGAATGAGACTAACGAGACTAACTTTGGACAAACAAAGAAAAACTTTAGTCTCATTCTAAGGTTTGGATAAGTTCGTCCCAAGTTAGTCTAAGTTCGTCCCAAGTTAGTCTCTTTCTAAGGACGAACTTAGACAAACCTTAGAATGAGACTAACGAGACTAACTTGGGACGAACAAAGACAAACTTTAGTCTCATTCTAAGGTTTGTATAAGTTAGTCCCAAGTTAGTCTAAGTTTGTCCCAAGTTTTCTCTTTCTAAGGACGAACTTAGATAAACCTTAGAATGAGACTAACGAGACTAACTTAGGACGAACAAAGACAAACTTTAGTCTCATTCGAAGGTTTGTATAAGTTCGTCCCAAGTTAGTCTAAGTTTGTCCCAAGTTTTCTCTTTCTAAGGATGAACTTAGATGAACCTTAGAATGAGACTAACGAGACTAACTTGGGACGAACAAAGACAAACTTTAGTCTCATTCTAAGGTTTGTATAAGTTCGTCCCAAGTTAGTCTAAGTTTGTCCCAAGTTTTCTCTTTCTAAGGATGAACTTAGATAAACCTTAGAATGAGACTAACGAGACTAACTTGGGACGAACAAAGACAAACTTTAGTCTCTTTCTAAGGTTTGTATAAGTTCGTCCCAAGTTAGTCTAAGTTCGTCCCAAGTTAGTCTATTTCTAAGGATGAACTTAGATAAACCTTAGAATGAGACTAACGAGACTAACTTGGGACGAACAAAGACAAACTTTAGTCTCATTCTAAGGTTTGTATAAGTTCGTCCTGAGTTAGTCTAAGTTCGTCCCAAGTTAGTCTCTTTCTAAGGACAAACTTAGATAAACCTTAGAATGAGACTAACGAGACTAACTTAGGACGAACAAACACAAACTTTAGTCTCATTCTAAGGTTTGTTTAAGTTCGTCGCAAGTTAGTCTCTTTCTAAGGACGAATTTAGATAAACCTTAGAATGAGACTAACGAGGCTAACTTGGGACGAACTTAGATAAACTTTAGTCTTATTCTAAAGTTTGTATAAGTTCGTCCCAAGTTAGTCTCTTTCTAAACTTAGATAACCCTTAGAATGAGACTAACGAGACTAACTTGGGACGAACAAAGAAAAACTTTAGTCTCATTCTAAGGTTTGGATAAGTTCATCCCAAGTTAGTCTAAGTTCGTCCCAAGTTAGTCTCTTTCTAAGGACAAACTTAGACAAACCTTAGAATGAGACTAACGAGACTAACTTGGGACGAACAAAGACAAACTTTAGTCTCATTCTAAGGTTTGTATAAGTTAGTCCCAAGTTAGTCTAAGTTTGTCCCAAGTTTTTTCTTTCTAAGGACGAACTTAGATAAACCTTAGAATGAGACTAACGAGACTAACTTGGGACGAACAAAGACAAACTTTAGTCTCATTCTATGGTTTGTATAAGTTCGTCCCAAGTTAGTCTAAGTTCGTCCCAAGTTAGTCTCTTTCTAAGGACGAACTTAGATAAACCTTAGAATGAGACTAACTTGGGACGAACAAAGACAAACTTTAGTCTCATTCTAAGGTTTGTATATGTTCGTCCCAAGTTAGTCTAAGTTCGTCCCAAATTTTCTCTTTCTAAGGACGAACTTAGATAAACCTTAGAATGAGACTAACGAGACTAACTTGGGACGAACAAAGACAAACTTTAGTCTCATTCTAAGGTTTGTATAAGTTCGTCCCAAGTTAGTCAAAGTTCGTCCCAAGTTAGTCTCTTTCTAAGGATGAACTTAGATAAACCTTAGAATGAGACTAACGAGACTAACTTGGAACGAACAAAGATAAACTTTAGTCTCATTCTAAAGTTTGTATAAGTTCGTCCCAAGTTAGTCTAAGTTCGTCCCTAGTTAGTCTCTTTCTAAGGACGAACTTAGATAAACCTTAGCATGAGACTAACGAGCCTAACTTGGGACGAACAAAGACAAACTTTAGTCTCATTCTAAGGTTTGTAAAAGTTTGTCCCAAGTTAGTCTAAGTTCGTCCCAAGTTCGTCTCTTTCTAAGGACGAACTTAGAGAAACCTTAGAATGAGACTAACGAGACTAACTTGGGACGAACAAAGACAAACTTTAGTCTCATTCTAAGGTTTGTATAAGTTCGTCCCAAGTTAGTCTAAGTTCGTCCCAAGTTAGTCTCTTTCTAAGGACGAACTTAGATAAACCTTAGAATGAGACTAACGAGACTAACTTGGGACGAACAAAGACAAACTTTAGTCTCATTCTAAGGTTTGTATAAGTTCGTCCCAAGTTAGTCTCTTTCTAAGTATGAACTTAGATAAACCTTAGAATGAGACTAACAAGACTAACTTGGGACGAACAAAGATAAACTTTAGTCTTATTCTAAAGTTTGTATCAGTTCGTCCCAAGTAAGTCTAAGTTCGTCCCTAGTTAGTCTCTTTCTAAGGACGAACTTAGATAAACCTTAGAATGAGACTAACGAGACTAACTTGGGACGAACTAAGACAAACTTTAGTCTCATTTTAAGGTTTTTATAAGTTCGTCCCAAGTTAGTCTAAGTTCATCCCAAGTTAGTCTCTTTCTAAGGACGAACTTAGATAAACCTTAGAATGAGACTACCGAGACTAACTTGGACGAACAAAGACAAACTTTAGTCTCATTCTAAGGTTTGTATAAGTTTGTCTTTGTTCGTCCCAAGTTAGTCTCGTTAGTCTCTTTCTAAGGACGAACTTAGATAAACCTTAGAATGAGACAAACGAGACTAACTTGTGACGAACAAAGACAAACTTTAGTCTCATTCTAAGGTTTGTATAAGTTCGTCCCGAGTTAGTCTAAGTTCGTCCCAAGTTAGTCTCTTTCTAAGGATGAACTTAGATAAACCTTAGAATGAGACTAACGAGACTAACTTGGGACGAACAAAGACAAACTTTAGTCTCATTCTAAGGTTTGTATAAGTTCGTCCCAAGTTAGTCTCTTTCTAAGGACGAATTTAGATAAACCTTAGAATGAGACTAACGAGTCTAACTTGGGACGAACTTAGATAAACTTTAGTCTCATTCTAAAGTTTGTATAAGTTCGTCCCAAGTTAGTCTCTTTCTAAGGACGAACTTAGATAACCCTTAGAATGAGACTAACGAGACTAACTTTGGACAAACAAAGAAAAACTTTAGTCTCATTCTAAGGTTTGGATAAGTTCGTCCCAAGTTAGTCTAAGTTCGTCCCAAGTTAGTCTCTTTCTAAGGACGAACTTAGACAAACCTTAGAATGAGACTAACGAGACTAACTTGGGACGAACAAAGACAAACTTTAGTCTCATTCTAAGGTTTGTATAAGTTAGTCCCAAGTTAGTCTAAGTTTGTCCCAAGTTTTCTCTTTCTAAGGACGAACTTAGATAAACCTTAGAATGAGACTAACGAGACTAACTTAGGACGAACAAAGACAAACTTTAGTCTCATTCGAAGGTTTGTATAAGTTCGTCCCAAGTTAGTCTAAGTTTGTCCCAAGTTTTCTCTTTCTAAGGATGAACTTAGATAAACCTTAGAATGAGACTAACGAGACTAACTTGGGACGAACAAAGACAAACTTTAGTCTCATTCTAAGGTTTGTATAAGTTCGTCCCAAGTTAGTCTAAGTTTGTCCCAAGTTTTCTCTTTCTAAGGATGAACTTAGATAAACCTTAGAATGAGACTAACGAGACTAACTTGGGACGAACAAAGACAAACTTTAGTCTCTTTCTAAGGTTTGTATAAGTTCGTCCCAAGTTAGTCTAAGTTCGTCCCAAGTTAGTCTATTTCTAAGGACGAACTTAGATAAACCTTAGAATGAGACTAACGAGACTAACTTGGGACGAACAAAGACAAACTTTAGTCTCATTCTAAGGTTTGTATAAGTTCGTCCTGAGTTAGTCTAAGTTCGTCCCAAGTAAGTCTCTTTCTAAGGACAAACTTAGATAAACCTTAGAATGAGACTAACGAGACTAACTTAGGACGAACAAACACAAACTTTAGTCTCATTCTAAGGTTTGTTTAAGTTCGTCGCAAGTTAGTCTCTTTCTAAGGACGAATTTAGATAAACCTTAGAATGAGACTAACGAGGCTAACTTGGGACGAACTTAGATAAACTTTAGTCTTATTCTAAAGTTTGTATAAGTTCATCCCAAGTTAGTCTCTTTCTAAACTTAGATAACCCTTAGAATGAGACTAACGAGACTAACTTGGGATGAACAAAGAAAAACTTTAGTCTCATTCTAAGGTTTGGATAAGTTCATCCCAAGTTAGTCTAAGTTCGTCCCAAGTTAGTCTCTTTCTAAGGACAAACTTAGACAAACCTTAGAATGAGACTAACGAGACTAACTTGGGACGAACAAAGACAAACTTTAGTCTCATTCTAAGGTTTGTAAAAGTTTGTCCCAAGTTAGTATAAGTTCGTCCCAAGTTCGTCTCTTTCTAAGGACGAACTTAGATAAACCTTAGAATGAGACTAACGAGACTAACTTGGGACGAACAAAGACAAACTTTAGTCTCATTCTAAGGTTTGTATAAGTTCGTCCCAAGTTAGTCTAAGTTCGTCCCAAGTTAGTCTCTTTCTAAGGACGAACTTAGATAAACCTTAGAATGAGACTAACGAGACTAACTTGGGACGAACAAAGACAAACTTTAGTCTCATTCTAATGTTTGTATAAGTTCGTCCCAAGTTAGTCTCTTTCTAAGTATGAACTTAGATAAACCTTAGAATGAGACTAACAAGACTAACTTGGGACGAACAAAGATAAACTTTAGTCTTATTCTAAAGTTTGTATCAGTTCGTCCGAAGTAAGTCTAAGTTCGTCCCTAGTTAGTCTCTTTCTAAGGACGAACTTAGATAAACCTTAGAATGAGACTAACGAGACTAACTTGGGACGAACTAAGACAAACTTTAGTCTCATTTTAAGGTTTGTATAAGTTCGTCCCAAGTTAGTCTAAGTTCATCCCAAGTTAGTCTCTTTCTAAGGACGAACTTAGATAAACCTTAGAATGAGACTACCGAGACTAACTTGGACGAACAAAGACAAACTTTAGTCTCATTCTAAGGTTTGTATAAGTTTGTCTTTGTTCGTCCCAAGTTAGTCTCGTTAGTCTCTTTCTAAGGACGAACTTAGATAAACCTTAGAATGAGACAAACGAGACTAACTTGTGACGAACAAAGACAAACTTTAGTCTCATTCTAAGGTTTGTATAAGTTCGTCCCGAGTTAGTCTAAGTTCGTCCCAAGTTAGTCTCTTTCTAAGGATGAACTTAGATAAACCTTAGAATGAGACTAACGAGACTAACTTGGGACGAACAAAGACAAACTTTAGTCTCATTCTAAGGTTTGTATAAGTTCGTCCCAAGTTAGTCTCTTTCTAAGGACGAATTTAGATAAACCTTAGAATGAGACTAACGAGTCTAACTTGGGACGAACTTAGATAAACTTTAGTCTCATTCTAAAGTTTGTATAAGTTCGTCCCAAGTTAGTCTCTTTCTAAGGACGAACTTAGATAACCCTTAGAATGAGACTAACGAGACTAACTTTGGACAAACAAAGAAAAACTTTAGTCTCATTCTAAGGTTTGGATAAGTTCGTCCCAAGTTAGTCTAAGTTCGTCCCAAGTTAGTCTCTTTCTAAGGACAAACTTAGACAAACCTTAGAATGAGACTAACGAGACTAACTTGGGACGAACAAAGACAAACTTTAGTCTCATTCTAAGGTTTGTATAAGTTAGTCCCAAGTTAGTCTAAGTTTGTCCCAAGTTTTCTCTTTCTAAGGACGAACTTAGATAAACCTTAGAATGAGACTAACGAGACTAACTTAGGACGAACAAAGACAAACTTTAGTCTCATTCGAAGGTTTGTATAAGTTCGTCCCAAGTTAGTCTAAGTTTGTCCCAAGTTTTCTCTTTCTAAGGATGAACTTAGATAAACCTTAGAATGAGACTAACGAGACTAACTTGGGACGAACAAAGACAAACTTTAGTCTCATTCTAAGGTTTGTATAAGTTCGTCCCAAGTTAGTCTAAGTTTGTCCCAAGTTTTCTCTTTCTAAGGATGAACTTAGATAAACCTTAGAATGAGACTAACGAGACTAACTTGGGACGAACAAAGACAAACTTTAGTCTCTTTCTAAGGTTTGTATAAGTTCGTCCCAAGTTAGTCTAAGTTCGTCCCAAGTTAGTCTATTTCTAAGGACGAACTTAGATAAACCTTAGAATGAGACTAACGAGACTAACTTGGGACGAACAAAGACAAACTTTAGTCTCATTCTAAGGTTTGTATAAGTTCGTCCTGAGTTAGTCTAAGTTCGTCCCAAGTAAGTCTCTTTCTAAGGACAAACTTAGATAAACCTTAGAATGAGACTAACGAGACTAACTTAGGACGAACAAACACAAACTTTAGTCTCATTCTAAGGTTTGTTTAAGTTCGTCGCAAGTTAGTCTCTTTCTAAGAACGAATTTAGATAAACCTTAGAATGAGACTAACGAGGCTAACTTGGGACGAACTTAGATAAACTTTAGTCTTATTCTAAAGTTTGTATAAGTTCGTCCCAAGTTAGTCTCTTTCTAAACTTAGATAACCCTTAGAATGAGACTAACGAGACTAACTTGGGATGAACAAAGAAAAACTTTAGTCTCATTCTAAGGTTTGGATAAGTTCATCCCAAGTTAGTCTAAGTTCGTCCCAAGTTAGTCTCTTTCTAAGGACAAACTTAGACAAACCTTAGAATGAGACTAACGAGACTAACTTGGGACGAACAAAGACAAACTTTAGTCTCATTCTAAGGTTTGTATAAGTTAGTCCCAAGTTAGTCTAAGTTTGTCCCAAGTTTTTTCTTTCTAAGGACGAACTTAGATAAACCTTAGAATGAGACTAACGAGACTAACTTGGGACGAACAAAGACAAACTTTAGTCTCATTCTATGGTTTGTATAAGTTCGTCCCAAGTTAGTCTAAGTTCGTCCCAAGTTAGTCTCTTTCTAAGGACGAACTTAGATAAACCTTAGAATGAGACTAACTTGGGACGAACAAAGACAAACTTTAGTCTCATTCTAAGGTTTGTATATGTTCGTCCCAAGTTAGTCTAAGTTCGTCCCAAATTTTCTCTTTCTAAGGACGAACTTAGATAAACCTTAGAATGAGACTAACGAGACTAACTTGGGACGAACAAAGACAAACTTTAGTCTCATTCTAAGGTTTGTATAAGTTCGTCCCAAGTTAGTCAAAGTTCGTCCCAAGTTAGTCTCTTTCTAAGGATGAACTTAGATAAACCTTAGAATGAGACTAACGAGACTAACTTGGAACGAACAAAGATAAACTTTAGTCTCATTCTAAAGTTTGTATAAGTTCGTCCCATGTTAGTCTAAGTTCGTCCCTAGTTAGTCTCTTTCTAAGGACGAACTTAGATAAACCTTAGCATGAGACTAACGAGCCTAACTTGGGACGAACAAAGACAAACTTTAGTCTCATTCTAAGGTTTGTAAAAGTTCGTCCCAAGTTAGTCTAAGTTCGTCCCAAGTTAGTCTCTTTCTAAGGACGAACTTAGATAAACCTTAGAATGAGACTAACGAGACTAACTTGGGACGAACAAAGACAAACTTTAGTCTCATTCTAAGGTTTGTATAAGTTCGTCCCAAGTTAGTCTAAGTTCGTCCCAAGTTAGTCTCTTTCTAAGGACGAACTTAGATAAACCTTAGAATGAGACTAACGAGACTAACTTGGGACGAACAAAGACAAACTTTAGTCTCATTCTAAGGTTTGTATAAGTTCGTCCCAAGTTAGTCTCTTTCTAAGGATGAACTTAGATAAACCTTAGAATGAGACTAACAACACTAACTTGGGACGAACAAAGATAAACTTTAGTCTCATTCTAAAGTTTGTATCAGTTCGTCCCAAGTAAGTCTTAGTTCGTCCCTAGTTAGTCTCTTTCTAAGGACGAACTTAGATAAACCTTAGAATGAGACTAACGAGACTAACTTGGGACGAACAAAGACAAACTTTAGTCTCATTTTAAGGTTTGTATAAGTTCGTCCCAAGTTAGTCTAAGTTCATCCCAAGTTAGTCTCTTTCTAAGGACGAACTTAGATATACCTTAGAATGAGACTACCGAGACTAACTTGGACGAACAAAGACAAACTTTAGTCTCATTCTAAGGTTTGTATAAGTTTGTCTTTGTTCGTCCCAAGTTAGTCTCGTTAGTCTCTTTCTAAGGACGAACTTAGATAAACCTTAGAATGAGACAAACGAGACTAACTTAGGACGAACAAAGACAAACTTTAGTCTCATTCTAAGGTTTGTATAAGTTCGTCCCGAGTTAGTCTAAGTTCGTCCCAAGTTAGTCTCTTTCTAAGGATGAACTTAGATAAACCTTAGAATGAGACTAACGAGACTAACTTGGGACGAACAAAGACAAACTTTAGTCTCATTCTAAGGTTTGTATAAGTTCGTCCCAAGTTAGTCTCTTTCTAAGGACGAATTTAGATAAACCTTAGAATGAGACTAACGAGGCTAACTTGAGACGAACTTAGATAAACTTTAGTCTCATTCTAAAGTTTGTATAAGTTCGTCCCAAGTTAGTCTCTTTCTAAGGACGAACTTAGATAACCCTTAGAATGAGACTAACGAGACTAACTTGGGACAAACAAAGAAAAACTTTAGTCTCATTCTAAGGTTTGGATAAGTTCGTCCCAAGTTAGTCTAAGTTCGTCCCAAGTTAGTCTCTTTCTAAGGACGAACTTAGACAAACCTTAGAATGAGACTAACGAGACTAACTTGGGACGAACAAAGACAAACTTTAGTCTCATTCTAAGGTTTGTATAAGTTAGTCCCAAGTTAGTCTAAGTTTGTCCCAAGTTTTCTCTTTCTAAGGACGAACTTAGATAAACCTTAGAATGAGACTAACGAGACTAACTTAGGACGAACAAAGACAAACTTTAGTCTCATTCGAAGGTTTGTATAAGTTCGTCCCAAGTTAGTCTAAGTTTGTCCCAAGTTTTCTCTTTCTAAGGATGAACTTAGATAAACCTTAGAATGAGACTAACGAGACTAACTTGGGACGAACAAAGACAAACTTTAGTCTCATTCTAAGGTTTGTATAAGTTAGTCCCAAGTTAGTCAAAGTTTGTCCCAAGTTTTTTCTTTCTAAGGACGAACTTAGATAAACCTTAGAATGAGACTAACGAGACTAACTTGGGACGAACAAAGTCAAACTTTAGTCTCATTCTATGGTTCGTATAAGTTCGTCCCAAGTTAGTCTAAGTTCGTCCCAAGTTAGTCTCTTTCTAAGGACGAACTTAGATAAACCTTAGAATGAGACTAACTTGGGACGAACGAAGACAAACTTTAGTCTCATTCTGAGGTTTGTATAAGTTCGTCCCAAGTTGGTCTAAGTTCGTCCCAAATTTTCTCTTTCTAAGGACGAACTTAGATAAACCTTAGAATGAGACTAACGAGACTAACTTGGGACGAACAAAGACAAACTTTAGTCTCATTCTAAGGTTTGTATAAGTTCGTCCCAAGTTAGTCAAAGTTCGTCCCAAGTTAGTCTCTTTCTAAGGACGAACTTAGATAAACCTTAGAATGAGACTAACGAGACTAACTTGGAACGAACAAAGATAAACTTTAGTCTCATTCTGAAGTTTGTATAAGTTCATCCCAAGTTAGTCTAAGTGCGTCCCAAGTTAGTCTCTTTCTAAGGACAAACTTAGACAAACCTTAGAATGAGACTAACGAGACTAACTTGGGACGAACAAAGACAAAATTTAGTCTCATTCTAAGGTTTGTATAAGTTAGTCCCAAGTTAGTCTAAGTTTGTCCCAAGTTTTTTCTTTCTAAGGACGAACTTAGATAAACCTTAGAATGAGACTAACGAGACTAACTTGGGACGAACAAAGACAAACTTTAGTCTCATTCTATGGTTTGTATAAGTTCGTCCCAAGTTAGTCTAAGTTCGTCCCAAGTTAGTCTCTTTCTAAGGACGAACTTAGATAAACCTTAGAATGAGACTAACTTGGGATGAACAAAGACAAACTTTAGTCTCATTCTAAGGTTTGTATATGTTCGTCCCAAGTTAGTCTAAGTTCGTCCCAAATTTTCTCTTTCTAAGGACGAACTTAGATAAACCTTAGAATGAGACTAACGAGACTAACTTGGGACGAACAAAGACAAACTTTAGTCTCATTCTAAGGTTTGTATAAGTTCGTCCCAAGTTAGTCAAAGTTCGTCCCAAGTTAGTCTCTTTCTAAGGATGAACTTAGATAAACCTTAGAATGAGACTAACGAGACTAACTTGGAACGAACAAAGATAAACTTTAGTCTCATTCTAAAGTTTGTATAAGTTCGTCCCAAGTTAGTCTAAGTTCGTCCCTAGTTAGTCTCTTTCTAAGGACGAACTTAGATAAACCTTAGCATGAGACTAACGAGCCTAACTTGGGACGAACAAAGACAAACTTTAGTCTCATTCTAAGGTTTGTAAAAGTTCGTCCCAAGTTAGACTAAGTTCGTCCCAAGTTAGTCTCTTTCTAAGGACGAACTTAGATAAACCTTAGAATGAGACTAACGAGACTAACTTGGGACGAACAAAGACAAACTTTAGTCTCATTCTAAGGTTTGTATAAGTTCGTCCCAAGTTAGTCTAAGTTCGTCCCAAGTTAGTCTCTTTCTAAGGACGAACTTAGATAAACCTTAGAATGAGACTAACGAGACTAACTTGGGACGAACAAAGACAAACTTTAGTCTCATTCTAAGGTTTGTATAAGTTCGTCCCAAGTTAGTCTCTTTCTAAGGATGAACTTAGATAAACCTTAGAATGAGACTAACAAGACTAACTTGGGACGAACAAAGATAAACTTTAGTCTCATTCTAAAGTTTGTATCAGTTCGTCCCAAGTAAGTCTAAGTTCGTCCCTAGTTAGTCTCTTTCTAAGGACGAACTTAGATAAACCTTCGAATGAGACTAACGAGACTAACTTGGGACGAACAAAGACAAACTTTAGTCTCATTTTAAGGTTTGTATAAGTTCGTCCCAAGTTAGTCTAAGTTCATCCCAAGTTAGTCTCTTTCTAAGGACGAACTTAGATAAACCTTAGAATGAGACTACCGAGACTAACTTGGACGAACAAAGACAAACTTTAGTCTCATTCTAAGGTTTGTATAAGTTTGTCTTTGTTCGTCCCAAGTTAGTCTCGTTAGTCTCTTTCTAAGGACGAACTTAGATAAACCTTAGAATGAGACAAACGAGACTAACTAGGGACGAACAAAGACAAACTTTAGTCTCATTCTAAGGTTTGTATAAGTTCGTCCCGAGTTAGTCTAAGTTCGTCCCAAGTTAGTCTCTTTCTAAGGATGAACTTAGATAAACCTTAGAATGAGACTAACGAGACTAACTTGGGACGAACAAAGACAAACTTTAGTCTCATTCTAAGGTTTGTATAAGTTCGTCCCAAGTTAGTCTCTTTCTAAGGACGAATTTAGATAAACCTTAGAATGAGACTAACGAGGCTAACTTGGGACGAACTTAGATAAACTTTAGTCTCATTCTAAAGTTTGTATAAGTTCGTCCCAAGTTAGTCTCTTTCTAAGGACGAACTTAGATAACCCTTAGAATGAGACTAACGAGACTAACTTGGGACAAACAAAGAAAAACTTTAGTCTCATTCTAAGGTTTGGATAAGTTCGTCCCAAGTTAGTCTAAGTTCGTCCCAAGTTAGTCTCTTTCTAAGGACGAACTTAGACAAACCTTAGAATGAGACTAACGAGACTAACTTGGGACGAACAAAGACAAACTTTAGTCTCATTCTAGGGTTTGTATAAGTTAGTCCCAAGTTAGTCTAAGTTTGTCCCAAGTTTTCTCTTTCTAAGGACGAACTTAGATAAACCTTAGAATGAGACTAACGAGACTAACTTAGGACGAACAAAGACAAACTTTAGTCTCATTCGAAGGTTTGTATAAGTTCGTCCCAAGTTAGTCTAAGTTTGTCCCAAGTTTTCTCTTTCTAAGGATGAACTTAGATAAACCTTAGAATGAGACTAACGAGACTAACTTGGGACGAACAAAGACAAACTTTAGTCTCATTCTAAGGTTTGTATAAGTTCGTCCCAAGTTAGTCTATGTTTGTCCCAAGTTTGTCTCTTTCTAAGGACGAACTTAGATAAACCTTAGAATGAGACTAACGAGACTAACTTGGGACGAACAAAGACAAACTTTAGTCTCATTCTAAGGTTTGTATAAGTTCGTCCCAAGTTAGTCTAAGTTTGTCCCAAGTTAGTCTCTTTCTAAGGACGAACTTAGATAAACCTTAGAATGAGATTAACTTGGGACGAACAAAGACAAACTTTAGTCTCATTCTAAGGTTTGTATAATTTCGTCCCAAGTTAGTCTAAGTTCATCCCAAGTTAGTCTCTTTCTAAGGACGAACTTAGATAAACCTTAGAATGAGACTAACTTGGGACGAACAAAGACAAACTTTTGTCTCATTCTAAAGTTTGTATAAGTTCGTCCCAAGTTAGTCTAAGTTCGTCCCTAGTTAGTCTCTTTCTAAGGACGAACTTAGATAAACCTTAGCATGAGACTAACGAGCCTAACTTGGGACGAACAAAGACAAACTTTAGTCTCATTCTAAGGTTTGTATAAGTTCGTCCCAAGTTAGTCAAAGTTCGTCCCAAGTTAGTCTCTTTCTAAGGACGAACTTAGATAAACCTTAGAATGAGACTAACGAGACTAACTTGGTACGAACAAAGACAAACTTTAGTCTCATTCTAAGGTTTGTATAAGTTTGTCTTTGTTCGTCCCAAGTTAGTCTCGTTAGTCTCTTTCTAAGGACGAACTTAGATAAACCTTAGAATGAGACAAACGAGACTAACTTGGGACGAACAAAGACAAACTTTAGTCTCATTCTAAGGTTTGTATAAGTTCGTCCCGAGTTAGTCTAAGTTCGTCCCAAGTTAGTCTCTTTCTAAGGACGAACTTAGATAAACCTTAGAATGAGACTAACGAGACTAACTTGGGACGAACAAAGACAAACTTTAGTCTCATTCTAAGGTTTGTATAAGTTCGTCCCAAGTTAGTCTCTTTCTAAGGACGAATTTAGATAAACCTTAGAATGAGACTAACGAGGCTAACTTGGGACGAACTTAGATAAACTTTAGTCTCATTCTAAAGTTTGTATAAGTTCGTCCCAAGTTAGTCTCTTTCAAAGGACGAACTTAGATAACCCTTAGAATGAGACTAACGAGACTAACTTGGGACAAACAAAGAAAAACTTTAGTCTCATTCTAAGGTTTGGATAAGTTCGTCCCAAGTTAGTCTAAGTTCGTCCCAAGTTAGTCTCTTTCTAAGGACGAACTTAGACAAACCTTAGAATGAGACTAACGAGACTAACTTGGGACGAACAAAGACAAACTTTAGTCTCATTCTAAGGTTTGTATAAGTTAGTCCCAAGTTAGTCTAAGTTTGTCCCAAGTTTTCTCTTTCTAAGGACCAACTTAGATAAACCTTAGAATGAGACTAACGAGACTAACTTAGGACGAACAAAGACAAACTTTAGTCTCATTCGAAGGTTTGTATAAGTTCGTCCCAACTTAGTCTAAGTTTGTCCCAAGTTTTCTCTTTCTAAGGATGAACTTAGATAAACCTTAGAATGAGACTAACGAGACTAACTTGGGACGAACAAAGACAAACTTTAGTCTCATTCTAAGGTTTGTATAAGTTCGTCCCAAGTTAGTCTATGTTTGTCCCAAGTTAGTCTCTTTCTAAGGACGAACTTAGATAAACCTTAGAATGAGACTAACGAGACTAACTTGGGACGAACAAAGACAAACTTTAGTCTCATTCTAAGGTTTGTATAAGTTCGTCCCAAGTTAGTCTAAGTTCGTCCCAAGTTAGTCTCTTTCTAAGGACGAACTTAGATAAACCTTAGAATGAGACTAACTTGGGACGAACAAAGACAAACTTTAGTCTCATTCTAAGGTTTGTATAAGTTCGTCCCAAGTTAGTCTAAGTTCGTCCCAAGTTAGTCTCTTTCTAAGGATGAACTTAGATAAACCTTAGAATGAGACTAACTTGGGACGAACAAAGACAAACTTTTGTCTCATTCTAAAGTTTGTATAAGTTCGTCCCAAGTTAGTCTAAGTTCGTCCCTAGTTAGTCTCTTTCTAAGGACGAACTTAGATAAACCTTAGCATGAGACTAACGAGCCTAACTTGGGACGAACAAAGACAAACTTTAGTCTCATTCTAAGGTTTGTATAAGTTCGTCCCAAGTTAGTCAAAGTTCGTCCCAAGTTAGTCTCTTTCTAAGGACGAACTTAGATAAACCTTAGAATGAGACTAACGAGACTAACTTGGTACGAACAAAGACAAACTTTAGTCTCATTCTAAGGTTTGTATAAGTTTGTCTTTGTTCGTCCCAAGTTAGTCTCGTTAGTCTCTTTCTAAGGACGAACTTAGATAAACCTTAGAATGAGACAAACAAGACTAACTTGGGACGAACAAAGACAAACTTTAGTCTCATTCTAAGGTTTGTATAAGTTCGTCCCGAGTTAGTCTAAGTTCGTCCCAAGTTAGTCTCTTTCTAAGGACGAACTTAGATAAACCTTAGAATGAGACTAACGAGACTAACTTGGGACGAACAAAGACAAACTTTAGTCTCATTCTAAGGTTTGTATAAGTTCGTCCCAAGTTAGTCTCTTTCTAAGGACGAATTTAGATAAACCTTAGAATGAGACTAACGAGGCTAACTTGGGACGAACTTAGATAAACTTTAGTCTCATTCTAAAGTTTGTATAAGTTCGTCCCAAGTTAGTCTCTTTCTAAGGACGAACTTAGATAACCCTTAGAATGAGACTAACGAGACTAACTTGGGACAAACAAAGAAAAACTTTAGTCTCATTCTAAGGTTTGGATAAGTTCGTCCCAAGTTAGTCTAAGTTTGTCCCAAGTTAGTCTCTTTCTAAGGACGAACTTAGACAAACCTTAGAATGAGACTAACGAGACTAACTTGGGACGAACAAAGACAAACTTTAGTCTCATTCTAAGGTTTGTATAAGTTAGTCCCAAGTTAGTCTAAGTTTGTCCCAAGTTTTCTCTTTCTAAGGACGAACTTAGATAAACCTTAGAATGAGACTAACGAGACTAACTTAGGACGAACAAAGACAAACTTTAGTCTCATTCGAAGGTTTGTATAAGTTCGTCCCAAGTTAGTCTAAGTTTGTCCCAAGTTTTCTCTTTCTAAGGATGAACTTAGATAAACCTTAGAATGAGACTAACGAGACTAACTTGGGACGAACAAAGACAAACTTTAGTCTAATTCTAAGGTTTGTATAAGTTCGTCCCAAGTTAGTCTATGTTTGTCCCAAGTTAGTCTCTTTCTAAGGATGAACTTAGATAAACCTTAGAATGAGACTAACGAGACTAACTTGGGACGAACAAAGACAAACTTTAGTCTCATTCTAAGGTTTGTATAAGTTCGTCCCAAGTTAGTCAAAGTTCGTCCCAAGTTAGTCTCTTTCTAAGGATGAACTTAGATAAACCTTAGAATGAGACTAACGAGACTAACTTGGGACCAACAAAGATAAACTTTAGTCTCATTCTAAAGTTTGTATCAGTTCGTCCCAAGTAAGTCTAAGTTCGTCCCTAGTTAGTCTCTTTCTAAGGACGAACTTAGATAAACCTTAGAATGAGACTAACGAGACTAACTTGGGACGAACAAAGACAAACTTTAGTCTCATTTTAAGGTTTGTATAAGTTCGTCCCAAGTTAGTCTAAGTTCATCCCAAGTTAGTCTCTTTCTAAGGACGAACTTAGATAAACCTTAGAATGAGACTACCGAGACTAACTTGGACGAACAAAGAAAAACTTTAGTCTCATTCTAAGGTTTGTAAAAGTTCGTCCCAAGTTAGTCAAAGTTCGTCCCAAGTTAGTCTCTTTCTAAGGACGAACTTAGATAAACCTTAGAATGAGACTAACGAGACTAACTTGGTACGAACAAAGACAAACTTTAGTCTCATTCTAAGGTTTGTATAAGTTTGTCTTTGTTCGTCCCAAGTTAGTCTCGTTAGTCTCTTTCTAAGGACGAACTTAGATAAACCTTAGAATGAGACAAACGAGACTAACTTGGGACGAACAAAGACAAACTTTAGTCTCATTCTAAGGTTTGTATAAGTTCGTCCCGAGTTAGTCTAAGTTCGTCCCAAGTTAGTCTCTTTCTAAGGACGAACTTAGATAAACCTTAGAATGAGACTAACGAGACTAACTTGGGACGAACAAAGACAAACTTTAGTCTCATTCTAAGGTTTGTATACGTTCGTCCTAAGTTAGTCTCTTTCTAAGGACGAATTTAGATAAACCTTAGAATGAGACTAACGAGGCTAACTTGGGATGAACTTAGATAAACTTTAGTCTCATTCAAAAGTTTGTATAAGTTCGTCCCAAGTTAGTCTCTTTCTAAGGATAAACTTAGATAACCCTTAGAATGAGACTAACGAGACTAACTTGGGACAAACAAAGAAAAACTTTAGTCTCATTCTAAGGTTTGGATAAGTTCGTCCCAAGTTAGTCTAAGTTCGTCCCAAGTTAGTCTCTTTCTAAGGACGAACTTAGACAAACCTTAGAATGAGACTAACGAGACTAACTTGGGACGAACAAAGACAAACTTTAGTCTCATTCTAAGGTTTGTATAAGTTAGTCCCAAGTTAGTCTAAGTTTGTCCCAAGTTTTCTCTTTCTAAGGACGAACTTAGATAAACCTTAGAATGAGACTAACGAGACTAACTTAGGACGAACAAAGACAAACTTTAGTCTCATTCTAAGGTTTGTATAAGTTCGTCTCAAGTTAGTCTCTTTCTAAGGACGAACTTAGATAAACCTTAGAATGAGACTAACGAGACTAACTTGGGACGAACAAAGACAAACTATAGTCTCATTCTAAGGTTTGTATAAGTTCGTCCCAAGTTAGTCTAAGTTCATCCCAAGTTAGTCTCTTTCTAAGGACGAACTTAGATAAACCTTAGAATGAGACTAACTTGGGACGAACAAAGACAAACTTTAGTCTCATTCTAAGGTTTGTATAAGTTCGTCCCAAGTTAGGCTAAGTTCGTCCCAAGTTAGTCTCTTTCTAAGGACGAACTTAGATAAACCTTAGAATGAGACTAACGAGACTAACTTGGGACGAACAAAGACAAACTTTAGTCTCATTCTAAGGTTTGTATAAGTTCGTCCCAAGTTAGTCAAAGTTCGTCCCAAGTTAGTCTCTTTCAAAGGATGAACTTAGATAAACCTTAGAATGAGACTAACGAGACTAACTTGGGACGAACAAAGACAAACTATAGTCTCATTCTAAGGTTTGTATAAGTTCGTCCCAAGTTAGTCTAAGTTCGTCCCAAGTTAGTCTCTTTCTAAGGACGAACTTAGATAAACCTTAGAATGAGACTAACTTGGGACGAACAAAGACAAACTTTAGTCTCATTCTAAGGTTTGTATAAGTTCGTCCCAAGTTAGTCTAAGTTCGTCCCAAGTTAGTCTCTTTCTAAGGATGAACTTAGATAAACCTTAGAATGAGACTAACGAGACTAACTTGGGACGAACAAAGATAAACTTTAGTCTCATTCTAAAGTTTGTATCAGTTCGTCCCAAGTAAGTCTAAGTTCGTCCCTAGTTAGTCTCTTTCTAAGGACGAACTTAGATAAACCTTAGAATGAGACTAACGAGACTAACTTGGGACGAACAAAGACAAACTTTAGTCTCATTTTATGGTTTGTATAAGTTCGTCCCAAGTTAGTCTAAGTTCATCCCAAGTTAGTCTCTGTCTAAGGACGAACTTAGATAAACCTTAGAATGAGACTACCGAGACTAACTTGGACGAACAAAGAAAAACTTTAGTCTCATTCTAAGGTTTGTATAAGTTCGTCCCAAGTTAGTCAAAGTTCGTCCCAAGTTAGTCTCTTTCTAAGGATGAACTTAGATAAACCTTAGAATGAGACTAACGAGACTAACTTGGTACGAACAAAGACAAACTTTAGTCTCATTCTAAGGTTTGTATAAGTTTGTCTTTGTTCGTCCCAAGTTAGTCTCGTTAGTCTCTTTCTAAGGACGAACTTAGATAAACCTTAGAATGAGACAAACGAGACTAACTTGGGACGAACAAAGACAAACTTTAGTCTCATTCTAAGGTTTGTATAAGTTCGTCCCGAGTTAGTCTAAGTTCGTCCCAAGTTAGTCTCTTTCTAAGGACGAACTTAGATAAACCTTAGAATGAGACTAACGAGACTAACTTGGGACGAACAAAGACAAACTTTAGTCTCATTCTAAGGTTTGTATAAGTTCGTCCCAAGTTAGTCTCTTTCTAAGGACGAATTTAGATAAACCTTAGAATGAGACTAACGAGGCTAACTTGGGACGAACTTAGATAAACTTTAGTCTCATTCTAAAGTTTGTATAAGTTCGTCCCAAGTTAGTCTCTTTCTAAGGACGAACTTAGATAACCCTTAGAATGAGACTAACGAGACTAACTTGGGACAAACAAAGACAAACTTTAGTCTCATTCTGAGGTTTGGATAAGTTCGTCCCAAGTTCGTCCCAAGTTAGTCTCTTTCTAAGGATGAACTTAGACAAACCTTAGAATGAGACTAACGAGACTAACTTGGGACGAACAAAGACAAACTTTAGTCTCATTCTAAGGTTTGTATCAGTTCGTCCCAAGTTAGTCTAAGTTTGTCCCTAGTTAGTCTCTTTCTAAGGACGAACTTAGATAAACCTTAGAATGAGACTAACGAGACTAACTTAGGACGAAGAAAGACAAACTTTAGTCTCATTCTAAGGTTTGTATAAGTTCGTCCCAAGTTAGTCTATGTTCGTCCCAAGTTAGTCTCTTTCTAAGGACGAACTTAGATAAACCTTAGAATGAGACTACCGAGACTAACTTGGACGAACAAAGAAAAACTTTAGTCTCATTCTAAGGTTTGTATAAGTTCGTCCCAAGTTAGTCAAAGTTTGTCCCAAGTTAGTCTCTTTCTAAGGGCGAACTTAGATAAACCTTAGAATGAGACTAACGAGACTAACTTGGTACGAACAAAGACAAACTTTAGTCTCATTCTAAGGTTTGTATAAGTTTGTCTTTGTTCGTCCCAAGTTAGTCTCGTTAGTCTCTTTCTAAGGACGAACTTAGATAAACCTTAGAATGAGACAAACGAGACTAACTTGGGACGAACAAAGACAAACTTTAGTCTCATTCTAAGGTTTGTATAAGTTCGTCCCGAGTTAGTCTAAGTTCGTCCCAAGTTAGTCACTTTCTAAGGACGAACTTAGATAAACCTTAGAATGAGACTAACGTGACTAACTTGGGACGAACAAAGACAAACTTTAGTCTCATTCTAAGGTTTGTATAAGTTCGTCCCAAGTTAGTCTCTTTCTAAGGACGAATTTAGATAAACCTTAGAATGAGACTAACGAGGCTAACTTAGGACGAACTTAGATAAACTTTAGTCTCATTCTAAAGTTTGTATAAGTTCGTCCCAAGTTAGTCTCTTTCTAAGGACGAACTTAGATAACCCTTAGAATGAGACTAACGAGACTAACTTGGGACAAACAAAGAAAAACTTTAGTCTCATTCTAAGGTTTGGATAAGTTCGTCCCAAGTTAGTCTAAGTTTGTCCCAAGTTGGTCTCTTTCTAAGGACGAACTTAGACAAACCTTAGAATGAGACTAACGAGACTAACTTGGGACGAACAAAGACAAACTTTAGTCTCATTCTAAGGTTTGTATATGTTCGTCCCAAGTTAGTCTAAGTTTGACCCAAGTTTTCTCTTTCTAAGGACGAACTTAGATAAACCTTAGAATGAGACTAACGAGACTAACTTAGGACGAACAAAGACAAACTTTAGTCTCATTCTAAGGTTTGTATAAGTTCGTCCCAAGTTAGTCTATGTTCGTCCCAAGTTAGTCTCTTTCTAAGGACGAATTTTGATAAACCTTAGAATGAGACTAACGAGACTAACTTGGGACGAACAAAGACAAACTTTAGTCTGATTCTAAGGTTTGTATAAGTTCGTCCCAAGTAAGTCTAAGTTCGTCCCAAGTTAGTCTCTTTCTAAGGACGAACTTAGATAAACCTTAGAATGAGACTAACTTGGGACGAACAAAGACAAACTTTAGTCTCATTCTAAGGTTTGTATAAGTTCGTCCCAAGTTAGTCTAAGTTCGTCCCAAATTTTCTCTTTCTAAGGACGAACTTAGAAAACCTTAGAATGAGACTAACGAGACTAACTTGGGACGAACAAAGATAAACTTTAGTCTCATTCTAAAGTTTGTATAAGTTCGTCCCAAGTTAGTCAAAGTTCGTCCCAAGTTAGTCTCTTTCTAAGAATGAACTTAGATAAACCTTAGAATGAGACTAACAAGACTAACTTGGGACGAACAAAGATAAACTTTAGTCTCATTCTAAAGTTTGTATAAGTTCGTCCCAAGTTAGTCTAAGTTCGTCCCAAGTTAGTCTCTTTCTAAGGACGAACTTAGATAAACCTTAGAATGAGACTAAAGAGACTAACTTGGTACGAACAAAGACAAACTTTAGTCTCATTCTAAGGTTTGTATAAGTTCGTCCCAAGTTAGTCTCTTTCTAAGGATGAACTTAGATAAACCTTAGAATGAGACTAACGAGACTAACTTGGGACGAACAAAGACAAACTTTAGTCTCATTCTAAGGTTTGTATAAGTTCGTCCCGAGTTAGTCTAGGTTCGTCCCAAGTTTGTCTGTTTCTAAGGACGAACTTATATAAACCTTAGAATGAGACTAACGAGACTAACTTGGTACGAACAAAGACAAACTTTATTCTCATTCTAAGGTTTGTATAAGTTCGTCCCAAGTTAGTCTAAGTTTGTCCCAAGTTAGTCTCTTTCTAAGGACGAACTTAGATAAACCTTAGAATGAGACTAACGAGACTAACTTGGGACGAACAAAGACAAACTTTAGTCTCATTCTAAGGTTTGTATAAGTTCGTCCTGAGTTAGTCTAAGTTCGTCCCAAGTTAGTCTCTTTCTAAGGACAAACTTAGATAAACCTTAGAATGAGACTAACGAGACTAACTTAGGACGAACAAAGACAAACTTTAGTCTCATTCTAAGGTTTGTATAAGTTCGTCCCAAGTTAGTCTCTTTCTAAGGACGAATTTAGATAAACCTTAGAATGAGACTAACGAGGCTAACTTGGGACGAACTTAGATAAACTTTAGTCTTATTCTAAAGTTTGTATAAGTTCGTCCCAAGTTAGTCTCTTTCTAAACTTAGATAACCCTTAGAATGAGACTAACGAGACTAACTTGGGACGAACAAAGAAAAACTTTAGTCTCATTCTAAGGTTTGGATAAGTTCGTCCCAAGTTAGTCTAAGTTCGTCCCAAGTTAGTCTCTTTCTAAGGACAAACTTAGACAAACCTTAGAATGAGACTAACGAGACTAACTTGGGACGAACAAAGACAAACTTTAGTCTCATTCTAAGGTTTGTATAAGTTCGTCCCAAGTTAGTCTAAGTTCGTCCCAAGTTAGTCTCTTTCTAAGGACGAACTTAGATAAACCTTAGAATGAGACTAACGAGACTAACTTGGGACGAACAAAGACAAACTTTAGTCTCATTTTATGGTTTGTATAAGTTCGTCCCAAGTTAGTCTAAGTTCATCCCAAGTTAGTCTCTGTCTAAGGACGAACTTAGATAAACCTTAGAATGAGACTACCGAGACTAACTTGGACGAACAAAGAAAAACTTTAGTCTCATTCTAAGGTTTGTATAAGTTCGTCCCAAGTTAGTCAAAGTTCGTCCCAAGTTAGTCTCTTTCTAAGGATGAACTCAGATAAACCTTAGAATGAGACTAACGAGACTAACTTGGTACGAACAAAGACAAACTTTAGTCTCATTCTAAGGTTTGTATAAGTTTGTCTTTGTTCGTCCCAAGTTAGTCTCGTTAGTCTCTTTCTAAGGACGAACTTAGATAAACCTTAGAATGAGACAAACGAGACTAACTTGGGACGAACAAAGACAAACTTTAGTCTCATTCTAAGGTTTGTATAAGTTCGTCCCGAGTTAGTCTAAGTTCGTCCCAAGTTAGTCTCTTTCTAAGGACGAACTTAGATAAACCTTAGAATGAGACTAACGAGACTAACTTGGGACGAACAAAGACAAACTTTAGTCTCATTCTAAGGTTTGTATAAGTTCGTCCCAAGTTAGTCTCTTTCTAAGGACGAATTTAGATAAACCTTAGAATGAGACTAACGAGGCTAACTTGGGACGAACTTAGATAAACTTTAGTCTCATTCTAAAGTTTGTATAAGTTCGTCCCAAGTTAGTCTCTTTCTAAGGACGAACTTAGATAACCCTTAGAATGAGACTAACGAGACTAACTTGGGACAAACAAAGACAAACTTTAGTCTCATTCTGAGGTTTGGATAAGTTCGTCCCAAGTTCGTCCCAAGTTAGTCTCTTTCTAAGGATGAACTTAGACAAACCTTAGAATGAGACTAACGAGACTAACTTGGGACGAACAAAGACAAACTTTAGTCTCATTCTAAGGTTTGTATCAGTTCGTCCCAAGTTAGTCTAAGTTTGTCCCTAGTTAGTCTCTTTCTAAGGACGAACTTAGATAAACCTTAGAATGAGACTAACGAGACTAACTTAGGACGAAGAAAGACAAACTTTAGTCTCATTCTAAGGTTTGTATAAGTTCGTCCCAAGTTAGTCTATGTTCGTCCCAAGTTAGTCTCTTTCTAAGGACGAACTTAGATAAACCTTAGAATGAGACTACCGAGACTAACTTGGACGAACAAAGAAAAACTTTAGTCTCATTCTAAGGTTTGTATAAGTTCGTCCCAAGTTAGTCAAAGTTTGTCCCAAGTTAGTCTCTTTCTAAGGGCGAACTTAGATAAACCTTAGAATGAGACTAACGAGACTAACTTGGTACGAACAAAGACAAACTTTAGTCTCATTCTAAGGTTTGTATAAGTTTGTCTTTGTTCGTCCCAAGTTAGTCTCGTTAGTCTCTTTCTAAGGACGAACTTAGATAAACCTTAGAATGAGACAAACGAGACTAACTTGGGACGAACAAAGACAAACTTTAGTCTCATTCTAAGGTTTGTATAAGTTCGTCCCGAGTTAGTCTAAGTTCGTCCCAAGTTAGTCTCTTTCTAAGGACGAACTTAGATAAACCTTAGAATGAGACTAACGTGACTAACTTGGGACGAACAAAGACAAACTTTAGTCTCATTCTAAGGTTTGTATAAGTTCGTCCCAAGTTAGTCTCTTTCTAAGGACGAATTTAGATAAACCTTAGAATGAGACTAACGAGGCTAACTTAGGACGAACTTAGATAAACTTTAGTCTCATTCTAAAGTTTGTATAAGTTCGTCCCAAGTTAGTCTCTTTCTAAGGACGAACTTAGATAACCCTTAGAATGAGAATAACGAGACTAACTTGGGACAAACAAAGAAAAACTTTAGTCTCATTCTAAGGTTTGGATAAGTTCGTCCCAAGTTAGTCTAAGTTTGTCCCAAGTTAGTCTCTTTCTAAGGACGAACTTAGACAAACCTTAGAATGAGACTAACGAGACTAACTTGGGACGAACAAAGACAAACTTTAGTCTCATTCTAAGGTTTGTATAAGTTAGTCCCAAGTTAGTCTAAGTTTGTCCCAAGTTTTCTCTTTCTAAGGACGAACTTAGATAAACCTTAGAATGAGACTAACGAGACTAACTTAGGACGAACAAAGACAAACTTTAGTCTCATTCTAAGGTTTGTATAAGTTCGTCCCAAGTTAGTCTATGTTCGTCCCAAGTTAGTCTCTTTCTAAGGACGAATTTTGATAAACCTTAGAATGAGACTAACGAGACTAACTTGGGACGAACAAAGACAAACTTTAGTCTGATTCTAAGGTTTGTATAAGTTCGTCCCAAGTAAGTCTAAGTTCGTCCCAAGTTAGTCTCTTTCTAAGGACGAACTTAGATAAACCTTAGAATGAGACTAACTTGGGACGAACAAAGACAAACTTTAGTCTCATTCTAAGGTTTGTATAAGTTCGTCCCAAGTTAGTCTAAGTTCGTCCCAAATTTTCTCTTTCTAAGGACGAACTTAGAAAACCTTAGAATGAGACTAACGAGACTAACTTGGGACGAACAAAGATAAACTTTAGTCCCATTCTAAAGTTTGTATAAGTTCGTCCCAAGTTAGTCAAAGTTCGTCCCAAGTTAGTCTCTTTCTAAGAATGAACTTAGATAAACCTTAGAATGAGACTAACAAGACTAACTTGGGACGAACAAAGATAAACTTTAGTCTCATTCTAAAGTTTGTATAAGTTCGTCCCAAGTTAGTCTAAGTTCGTCCCAAGTTAGTCTCTTTCTAAGGACGAACTTAGATAAACCTTAGAATGAGACTAAAGAGACTAACTTGGTACGAACAAAGACAAACTTTAGTCTCATTCTAAGGTTTGTATAAGTTCGTCCCAAGTTAGTCTCTTTCTAAGGATGAACTTAGATAAACCTTAGAATGAGACTAACGAGACTAACTTGGGACGAACAAAGACAAACTTTAGTCTCATTCTAAGGTTTGTATAAGTTCGTCCCGAGTTAGTCTAGGTTCGTCCCAAGTTTGTCTGTTTCTAAGGACGAACTTATATAAACCTTAGAATGAGACTAACGAGACTAACTTGGTACGAACAAAGACAAACTTTATTCTCATTCTAAGGTTTGTATAAGTTCGTCCCAAGTTAGTCTAAGTTCGTCCCAAGTTAGTCTCTTTCTAAGGACGAACTTAGATAAACCTTAGAATGAGACTAACGAGACTAACTTGGGACGAACAAAGACAAACTTTAGTCTCATTCTAAGGTTTGTATAAGTTCGTCCTGAGTTAGTTCAAGTTCGTCCCAAGTTAGTCTCTTTCTAAGGACAAACTTAGATAAACCTTAGAATGAGACTAACGAGACTAACTTAGGACGAACAAAGACAAACTTTAGTCTCATTCTAAGGTTTGTATAAGTTCGTCCCAAGTTAGTCTCTTTCTAAGGACGAATTTAGATAAACCTTAGAATGAGACTAACGAGGCTAACTTGGGACGAACTTAGATAAACTTTAGTCTTATTCTAAAGTTTGTATAAGTTCGTCCCAAGTTAGTCTCTTTCTAAACTTAGATAACCCTTAGAATGAGACTAACGAGACTAACTTGGGACGAACAAAGAAAAACTTTAGTCTCATTCTAAGGTTTGGATAAGTTCGTCCCAAGTTAGTCTAAGTTCGTCCCAAGTTAGTCTCTTTCTAAGGACAAACTTAGACAAACCTTAGAATGAGACTAACGAGACTAACTTGGGACGAACAAAGACAAACTTTAGTCTCATTCTAAGGTTTGTATAAGTTCGTCCCAAGTTAGTCTAAGTTCGTCCCAAGTTAGTCTCTTTCTAAGGACGAACTTAGATAAACCTTAGAATGAGACTAACGAGACTAACTTGGGACGAACAAAGACAAACTTTAGTCTCATTCTAAGGTTTGTATAAGTTCGTCCCAAGTTAGTCTAAGTTCGTCCCAAGTTAGTCTCTTTCTAAGGACGAACTTAGATAAACCTTAGAATGAGACTAACGAGGCTAACTTGGGACGAACTTAGATAAACTTTAGTCTCATTCTAAAGTTTGTATAAGTTCGTCCCAGGTTAGTCTCTTTCTAAGGACGAACTTAGATAAACCTTAGAATGAGACTCACGAGACTAACTTGGGACGAACAAAGAAAAACTTTAGTCTAATTCTAAGGTTTGGATAAGTTCGTCCTAAGTTAGTCTAAGTTCGTCCCACGTTAGTCTCTTTCTAAGGACGAACTTAGACAAACCTTAGAATGAGACTAACGAGACTAACTTGGGACGAACAAAGACAAACTTTAGTCTCATTCGAAGGTTTGTATAAGTTCGTCCCAAGTTAGTCTAAGTTTGTCCCAACTTTTCTCTTTCTAAGGATGAACTTAGATAAACCTTAGAATGAGACTAACGAGACTAACTTGGGACGAACAAAGACAAACTTTAGTCTCATTCTAAGGTTTGTAAAAGTTCGTCCCAAGTTAGTCTAAGTTCGTCCCAAGTTAGTCTCTTTCTAAGGACGAACTTAGATAAACCTTAGAATGAGACTAACTTGGGACGAACAAAGACAAACTTTAGTCTCATTCTAAGGTTTGTATAAGTTCGTCCCAAGTTAGTCTAAGTTCGTCCCAAATTTTCTCTTTCTAAGGACGAACTTAGATAAACCTTAGAATGAGACTAACGAGACTAACTTGCGACGAACAAAGACAAACTTTAGTCTCATTCTAAGGTTTGTATAAGTTCGTCCCAAGTTAGTCAAAGTTCGTCCCAAGTTAGTCTCTTTCTAAGGATGAACTTAGATAAAACTTAGAATGAGACTAACGAGACTAACTTGGAACGAACAAAGATAACTTTAGTCTCATTCTAAAGTTTGTATAAGTTCGTCCCAAGTTAGTCTAAGTTCGTCCCTAGTTAGTCTCTTTCTAAGGACGAACTTAGATAAACCTTAGAATGAGACTAACGAGCCTAACTTGGGACGAACAAAGACAAACTTTAGTCTCATTCTAAGGTTTGTAAAAGTTCGTCCCAAGTTAGTCTAAGTTCGTCCCAAGTTAGTCTCTTTCTAAGGACGAACTTAGATAAACCTTACAATGAGACTAACGAGGCTAACTTGGGACGAACAAAGACAAACTTTAGTCTCATTCTAAGGTTTGTATAAGTTCGTCCCAAGTTAGTCTAAGTTCGTCCCAAGTTAGTCTCTTTCTAAGGACGAACTTAGATAAACCTTAGAATGAGACTAACGAGACTAACTTGGGACGAACAAAGACAAACTTTAGTCTCATTCTAAGGTTTGTATAAGTTCGTCCCAAGTTAGTCTAAGTTCGTCCCAAATTTTCTCTTTCTAAGGACGAACTTAGATAAACCTTAGAATGAGACTAACGAGACTAACTTGGGACGAACAAAGACAAACTTTAGTCTCATTCTAAGGTTTGTATAAGTTCGTCCCAAGTTAGTCAAAGTTCGTCCCAAGTTAGTCTCTTTCTAAGGACGAACTTAGATAAACCTTAGAATGAGACTAACGAGACTAACTTGGGACGAACAAAGACAAACTTTAGTCTCATTCTAAGGTTTGTATAAGTTCGTCCCAAGTTAGTCAAAGTTTGACCCAAGTTAGTCTCTTTCTAAGGATGAACTTAGATAAACCTTAGAATGAGACTAACGAGACTAACTTGGGACGAACAAAGATAAACTTTAGTCTCATTCTAAAGTTTGTGTCAGTTCGTCCCAAGTTAGTCTAAGTTCGTCCCAAGTTAGTCTCTTTCTAAGGACAAACTTAGATAAACCTTAGAATGAGACTAACGAGACTAACTTGGGACGAACAAAGACAAACTTTAGTCTCATTCTAAGGTTTGTATAAGTTCGTCCCGAGTTAGTCTAAGTTCGTCCCAAGTTAGTCTCTTTCTAAAGACGAACTTAGATAAACCTTAGAATGAGACTAACGTGACTAACTTGGGACGAACAAAGACAAACTTTAGTCTCATTCTAAGGTTTGTATAAGTTCGTCCCAAGTTAGTCTCTTTCTAAGGACGAATTTAGATAAACCTTAGAATGAGACTAACGAGGCTAACTTGGGACGAACTTAGATAAACTTTAGTCTCATTCTAAAGTTTGTATAAGTTCGTCCCAAGTTAGTCTCTTTCTAAGGACGAACTTAGATAACCCTTAGAATGAGACTAACGAGACTAACTTGGGACAAACAAAGAAAAACTTTAGTCTCATTCTAAGGTTTGGATAAGTTCGTCCCAAGTTAGTCTAAGTTTGTCCCAAGTTAGTCTCTTTCTAAGGACGAACTTAGACAAACCTTAGAATGAGACTAACGAGACTAACTTGGGACGAACAAAGACAAACTTTAGTCTCATTCTAAGGTTTGTATAAGTTAGTCCCAAGTTAGTCTAAGTTTGTCCCAAGTTTTCTCTTTCTAAGGACGAACTTAGATAAACCTTAGAATGAGACTAACGAGACTAACTTAGGACGAACAAAGACAAAATTTAGTCTCATTCTAAGGTTTGTATAAGTTCGTCCCAAGTTAGTCTATGTTCGTCCCAAGTTAGTCTCTTTCTAAGGACGAATTTTGATAAACCTTAGAATGAGACTAACGAGACTAACTTGGGACGAACAAAGACAAACTTTAGTCTGATTCTAAGGTTTGTATAAGTTCGTCCCAAGTAAGTCTAAGTTCGTCCCAAGTTAGTCTCTTTCTAAGGACGAACTTAGATAAACCTTAGAATGAGACTAACTTGGGACGAACAAAGACAAACTTTAGTCTCATTCTAAGGTTTGTATAAGTTCGTCCCAAGTTAGTCTAAGTTCGTCCCAAATTTTCTCTTTCTAAGGACGAACTTAGAAAAACCTTAGAATGAGACTAACGAGACTAACTTGGGACGAACAAAGATAAACTTTAGTCTCATTCTAAAGTTTGTATAAGTTCGTCCCAAGTTAGTCAAAGTTCGTCCCAAGTTAGTCTCTTTCTAAGGATGAACTTAGATAAACCTTAGAATGAGACTAACAAGACTAACTTGGGACGAACAAAGATAAACTTTAGTCTCATTCTAAAGTTTGTATAAGTTCGTCCCAAGTTAGTCTAAGTTCGTCCCAAGTTAGTCTCTTTCTAAGGACGAACTTAGATAAACCTTAGAATGAGACTAAAGAGACTAACTTGGTACGAACAAAGACAAACTTTAGTCTCATTCTAAGGTTTGTATAAGTTCGTCCCAAGTTAGTCTCTTTCTAAGGATGAACTTAGATAAACCTTAGAATGAGACTAACGAGACTAACTTGGAACGAACAAAGACAAACTTTAGTCTCATTCTAAGGTTTGTATAAGTTCGTCCCGAGTTAGTCTAAGTTCGTCCCAAGTTTGTCTGTTTCTAAGGACGAACTTATATAAACCTTAGAATGAGACTAACGAGACTAACTTGGTACGAACAAAGACAAACTTTATTCTCATTCTAAGGTTTGTATAAGTTCGTCCCAAGTTAGTCTAAGTTCGTCCCAAGTTAGTCTCTTTCTAAGGACGAACTTAGATAAACCTTAGAATGAGACTAACGAGACTAACTTGGGACGAACAAAGACAAACTTTAGTCTCATTCTAAGGTTTGTATAAGTTCGTCCTGAGTTAGTCTAAGTTCGTCCCAAGTTAGTCTCTTTCTAAGGACAAACTTAGATAAACCTTAGAATGAGACTAACGAGACTAACTTAGGACGAACAAAGACAAACTTTAGTCTCATTCTAAGGTTTGTATAAGTTCGTCCCAAGTTAGTCTCTTTCTAAGGACGAATTTAGATAAACCTTAGAATGAGACTAACGAGGCTAACTTGGGACGAACTTAGATAAACTTTAGTCTTATTCTAAAGTTTGTATAAGTTCGTCCCAAGTTAGTCTCTTTCTAAACTTAGATAACCCTTAGAATGAGACTAACGAGACTAACTTGGGACGAACAAAGAAAAACTTTAGTCTCATTCTAAGGTTTGGATAAGTTCGTCCCAAGTTAGTCTAAGTTCGTCCCAAGTTAGTCTCTTTCTAAGGACAAATTTAGACAAACCTTAGAATGAGACTAACGAGACTAACTTGGGACGAACAAAGACAAACTTTAGTCTCATTCTAAGGTTTGTATAAGTTCGTCCCAAGTTAGTCTAAGTTCGTCCCAAGTTAGTCTCTTTCTAAGGACGAACTTAGATAAACCTTAGAATGAGACTAACGAGACTAACTTGGGACGAACAAAGACAAACTTTAGTCTCATTCTAAGGTTTGTATAAGTTCGTCCCAAGTTAGTCTAAGTTCGTCCCAAGTTAGTCTCTTTCTAAGGACGAACTTAGATAAACCTTAGAATGAGACTAACGAGGCTAACTTGGGACGAACTTAGATAAACTTTAGTCTCATTCTAAAGTTTGTATAAGTTCGTCCCAGGTTAGTCTCTTTCTAAGGACGAACTTAGATAAACCTTAGAATGAGACTCACGAGACTAACTTGGGACGAACAAAGAAAAACTTTAGTCTAATTCTAAGGTTTGGATAAGTTCGTCCTAAGTTAGTCTAAGTTCGTCCCACGTTAGTCTCTTTCTAAGGACGAACTTAGACAAACCTTAGAATGAGACTAACGAGACTAACTTGGGACGAACAAAGACAAACTTTAGTCTCATTCGAAGGTTTGTATAAGTTCGTCCCAAGTTAGTCTAAGTTTGTCCCAACTTTTCTCTTTCTAAGGATGAACTTAGATAAACCTTAGAATGAGACTAACGAGACTAACTTGGGACGAACAAAGACAAACTTTAGTCTCATTCTAAGGTTTGTAAAAGTTCGTCCCAAGTTAGTCTAAGTTCGTCCCAAGTTAGTCTCTTTCTAAGGACGAACTTAGATAAACCTTTGAATGAGACTAACTTGGGACGAACAAAGACAAACTTTAGTCTCATTCTAAGGTTTGTATAAGTTCGTCCCAAGTTAGTCTAAGTTCGTCCCAAATTTTCTCTTTCTAAGGACGAACTTAGATAAACCTTAGAATGAGACTAACGAGACTAACTTGCGACGAACAAAGACAAACTTTAGTCTCATTCTAAGGTTTGTATAAGTTCGTCCCAAGTTAGTCAAAGTTCGTCCCAAGTTAGTCTCTTTCTAAGGATGAACTTAGATAAAACTTAGAATGAGACTAACGAGACTAACTTGGAACGAACAAAGATAACTTTAGTCTCATTCTAAAGTTTGTATAAGTTCTTCCCAAGTTAGTCTAAGTTCGTCCCTAGTTAGTCTCTTTCTAAGGACGAACTTAGATAAACCTTAGAATGAGACTAACGAGCCTAACTTGGGACGAACAAAGACAAACTTTAGTCTCATTCTAAGGTTTGTAAAAGTTCGTCCCAAGTTAGTCTAAGTTCGTCCCAAGTTAGTCTCTTTCTAAGGACGAACTTAGATAAACCTTACAATGAGACTAACGAGGCTAACTTGGGACGAACAAAGACAAACTTTAGTCTCATTCTAAGGTTTGTATAAGTTCGTCCCAAGTTAGTCTAAGTTCGTCCCAAGTTAGTCTCTTTCTAAGGACGAACTTAGATAAACCTTAGAATGAGACTAACGAGACTAACTTGGGACGAACAAAGACAAACTTTAGTCTCATTCTAAGGTTTGTATAAGTTCGTCCCAAGTTAGTCTAAGTTCGTCCCAAATTTTCTCTTTCTAAGGACGAACTTAGATAAACCTTAGAATGAGACTAACGAGACTAACTTGGGACGAACAAAGACAAACTTTAGTCTCATTCTAAGGTTTGTATAAGTTCGTCCCAAGTTAGTCAAAGTTCGTCCCAAGTTAGTCTCTTTCTAAGGACGAACTTAGATAAACCTTAGAATGAGACTAACGAGACTAACTTGGGACGAACAAAGACAAACTTTAGTCTCATTCTAAGGTTTGTATAAGTTCGTCCCAAGTTAGTCAAAGTTTGACCCAAGTTAGTCTCTTTCTAAGGATGAACTTAGATAAACCTTAGAATGAGACTAACGAGACTAACTTGGGACGAACAAAGATAAACTTTAGTCTCATTCTAAAGTTTGTGTCAGTTCGTCCCAAGTTAGTCTAAGTTCGTCCCAAGTTAGTCTCTTTCTAAGGACAAACTTAGATAAACCTTAGAATGAGACTAACGAGACTAACTTGGGACGAACAAAGACAAACTTTAGTCTCATTCTAAGGTTTGTATAAGTTCGTCCCGAGTTAGTCTAAGTTCGTCCCAAGTTAGTCTCTTTCTAAAGACGAACTTAGATAAACCTTAGAATGAGACTAACGTGACTAACTTGGGACGAACAAAGACAAACTTTAGTCTCATTCTAAGGTTTGTATAAGTTCGTCCCAAGTTAGTCTCTTTCTAAGGACGAATTTAGATAAACCTTAGAATGAGACTAACGAGGCTAACTTGGGACGAACTTAGATAAACTTTAGTCTCATTCTAAAGTTTGTATAAGTTCGTCCCAAGTTAGTCTCTTTCTAAGGACGAACTTAGATAACCCTTAGAATGAGACTAACGAGACTAACTTGGGACAAACAAAGAAAAACTTTAGTCTCATTCTAAGGTTTGGATAAGTTCGTCCCAAGTTAGTCTAAGTTTGTCCCAAGTTAGTCTCTTTCTAAGGACGAACTTAGACAAACCTTAGAATGAGACTAACGAGACTAACATGGGACGAACAAAGACAAACTTTAGTCTCATTCTAAGGTTTGTATAAGTTAGTCCCAAGTTAGTCTAAGTTTGTCCCAAGTTTTCTCTTTCTAAGGACGAACTTAGATAAACCTTAGAATGAGACTAACGAGACTAACTTAGGACGAACAAAGACAAACTTTAGTCTCATTCTAAGGTTTGTATAAGTTCGTCCCAAGTTAGTCTATGTTCGTCCCAAGTTAGTCTCTTTCTAAGGACGAATTTTGATAAACCTTAGAATGAGACTAACGAGACTAACTTGGGACGAACAAAGACAAACTTTAGTCTGATTCTAAGGTTTGTATAAGTTCGTCCCAAGTAAGTCTAAGTTCGTCCCAAGTTAGTCTCTTTCTAAGGACGAACTTAGATAAACCTTAGAATGAGACTAACTTGGGACGAACAAAGACAAACTTTAGTCTCATTCTAAGGTTTGTATAAGTTCGTCCCAAGTTAGTCTAAGTTCGTCCCAAATTTTCTCTTTCTGAGGACGAACTTAGATAAACCTTAGAATGAGACTAACGAGACTAACTTGCGACGAACAAAGACAAACTTTAGTCTCATTCTAAGGTTTGTATAAGTTCGTCCCAAGTTAGTCAAAGTTCGTCCCAAGTTAGTCTCTTTCTAAGGATGAACTTAGATAAAACTTAGAATGAGACTAACGAGACTAACTTGGAACGAACAAAGATAACTTTAGTCTCATTCTAAAGTTTGTATAAGTTCGTCCCAAGTTAGTCTAAGTTCGTCCCTAGTTAGTCTCTTTCTAAGGACGAACTTAGATAAACCTTAGAATGAGACTAACGAGCCTAACTTGGGACGAACAAAGACAAACTTTAGTCTCATTCTAAGGTTTGTAAAAGTTCGTCCCAAGTTAGTCTAAGTTCGTCCCAAGTTAGTCTCTTTCTAAGGACGAACTTAGATAAACCTTACAATGAGACTAACGAGGCTAACTTGGGACGAACAAAGACAAACTTTAGTCTCATTCTAAGGTTTGTATAAGTTCGTCCCAAGTTAGTCTAAGTTCGTCCCAAGTTAGTCTCTTTCTAAGGACGAACTTAGATAAACCTTAGAATGAGACTAACGAGACTAACTTGGGACGAACAAAGACAAACTTTAGTCTCATTCTAAGGTTTGTATAAGTTCGTCCCAAGTTAGTCTAAGTTCGTCCCAAA
This sequence comes from Rhodiola kirilowii, assembly GCA_033675215.1. Lineage (NCBI taxonomy): Eukaryota > Viridiplantae > Streptophyta > Magnoliopsida > Saxifragales > Crassulaceae > Rhodiola > Rhodiola kirilowii. The sequence continues at coordinate 32,603,618 of CM066196.1, read as the reverse complement.
TTTTCTCTTTCTAAGGACAAACTTAGATAAACCTTAGAATGAGACTAACGAGACTAACTTGGGACGAACAAAGACAAACTTTAGTCTCATTCTAAGGTTTGTATAAGTTCGTCCCAAGTTAGTCAAAGTTCGTCCCAAGTTAGTCTCTTTCTAAGGACGAACTTAGATAAACCTTAGAATGAGACTAACGAGACTAACTTGGGACGAACAAAGACAAACTTTAGTCTCATTCTAAGGTTTGTATAAGTTCGTCCCAAGTTAGTCAAAGTTTGACCCAAGTTAGTCTCTTTCTAAGGATGAACTTAGATAAACCTTAGAATGAGACTAACGAGACTAACTTGGGACGAACAAAGATAAACTTTAGTCTCATTCTAAAGTTTGTGTCAGTTCGTCCCAAGTTAGTCTAAGTTCGTCCCAAGTTAGTCTCTTTCTAAGGACAAACTTAGATAAACCTTAGAATGAGACTAACGAGACTAACTTGGGACGAACAAAGACAAACTTTAGTCTCATTCTAAGGTTTGTATAAGTTCGTCCCGAGTTAGTCTAAGTTCGTCCCAAGTTAGTCTCTTTCTAAAGACGAACTTAGATAAACCTTAGAATGAGACTAACGTGACTAACTTGGGACGAACAAAGACAAACTTTAGTCTCATTCTAAGGTTTGTATAAGTTCGTCCCAAGTTAGTCTCTTTCTAAGGACGAATTTAGATAAACCTTAAAATGAGACTAACGAGGCTAACTTGGGACGAACTTAGATAAACTTTAGTCTCATTCTAAAGTTTGTATAAGTTCGTCCCAAGTTAGTCTCTTTCTAAGGACGAACTTAGATAACCCTTAGAATGAGACTAACGAGACTAACTTGGGACAAACAAAGAAAAACTTTAGTCTCATTCTAAGGTTTGGATAAGTTCGTCCCAAGTTAGTCTAAGTTTGTCCCAAGTTAGTCTCTTTCTAAGGACGAACTTAGACAAACCTTAGAATGAGACTAACGAGACTAACTTGGGACGAACAAAGACAAACTTTAGTCTCATTCTAAGGTTTGTATAAGTTAGTCCCAAGTTAGTCTAAGTTTGTCCCAAGTTTTCTCTTTCTAAGGACGAACTTAGATAAACCTTAGAATGAGACTAACGAGACTAACTTAGGACGAACAAAGACAAAATTTAGTCTCATTCTAAGGTTTGTATAAGTTCGTCCCAAGTTAGTCTATGTTCGTCCCAAGTTAGTCTCTTTCTAAGGACGAATTTTGATAAACCTTAGAATGAGACTAACGAGACTAACTTGGGACGAACAAAGACAAACTTTAGTCTGATTCTAAGGTTTGTATAAGTTCGTCCCAAGTAAGTCTAAGTTCGTCCCAAGTTAGTCTCTTTCTAAGGACGAACTTAGATAAACCTTAGAATGAGACTAACTTGGGACGAACAAAGACAAACTTTAGTCTCATTCTAAGGTTTGTATAAGTTCGTCCCAAGTTAGTCTAAGTTCGTCCCAAATTTTCTCTTTCTAAGGACGAACTTAGAAAAACCTTAGAATGAGACTAACGAGACTAACTTGGGACGAACAAAGATAAACTTTAGTCTCATTCTAAAGTTTGTATAAGTTCGTCCCAAGTTAGTCAAAGTTCGTCCCAAGTTAGTCTCTTTCTAAGGATGAACTTAGATAAACCTTAGAATGAGACTAACAAGACTAACTTGGGACGAACAAAGATAAACTTTAGTCTCATTCTAAAGTTTGTATAAGTTCGTCCCAAGTTAGTCTAAGTTCGTCCCAAGTTAGTCTCTTTCTAAGGACGAACTTAGATAAACCTTAGAATGAGACTAAAGAGACTAACTTGGTACGAACAAAGACAAACTTTAGTCTCATTCTAAGGTTTGTATAAGTTCGTCCCAAGTTAGTCTCTTTCTAAGGATGAACTTAGATAAACCTTAGAATGAGACTAACGAGACTAACTTGGAACGAACAAAGACAAACTTTAGTCTCATTCTAAGGTTTGTATAAGTTCGTCCCGAGTTAGTCTAAGTTCGTCCCAAGTTTGTCTGTTTCTAAGGACGAACTTATATAAACCTTAGAATGAGACTAACGAGACTAACTTGGTACGAACAAAGACAAACTTTATTCTCATTCTAAGGTTTGTATAAGTTCGTCCCAAGTTAGTCTAAGTTCGTCCCAAGTTAGTCTCTTTCTAAGGACGAACTTAGATAAACCTTAGAATGAGACTAACGAGACTAACTTGGGACGAACAAAGACAAACTTTAGTCTCATTCTAAGGTTTGTATAAGTTCGTCCTGAGTTAGTCTAAGTTCGTCCCAAGTTAGTCTCTTTCAAAGGACAAACTTAGATAAACCTTAGAATGAGACTAACGAGACTAACTTAGGACGAACAAAGACAAACTTTAGTCTCATTCTAAGGTTTGTATAAGTTCGTCCCAAGTTAGTCTCTTTCTAAGGACGAATTTAGATAAACCTTAGAATGAGACTAACGAGGCTAACTTGGGACGAACTTAGATAAACTTTAGTCTTATTCTAAAGTTTGTATAAGTTCGTCCCAAGTTAGTCTCTTTCTAAACTTAGATAACCCTTAGAATGAGACTAACGAGACTAACTTGGGACGAACAAAGAAAAACTTTAGTCTCATTCTAAGGTTTGGATAAGTTCGTCCCAAGTTAGTCTAAGTTCGTCCCAAGTTAGTCTCTTTCTAAGGACAAACTTAGACAAACCTTAGAATGAGACTAACGAGACTAACTTGGGATGAACAAAGACAAACTTTAGTCTCATTCTAAGGTTTGTATAAGTTCGTCCCAAGTTAGTCTAAGTTCGTCCCAAGTTAGTCTCTTTCTAAGGACGAACTTAGATAAACCTTAGAATGAGACTAACGAGACTAACTTGGGACGAACAAAGACAAACTTTAGTCTCATTCTAAGGTTTGTATAAGTTCGTCCCAAGTTAGTCTAAGTTCGTCCCAAGTTAGTCTCTTTCTAAGGACGAACTTAGATAAACCTTAGAATGAGACTAACGAGGCTAACTTGGGACGAACTTAGATAAACTTTAGTCTCATTCTAAAGTTTGTATAAGTTCGTCCCAGGTTAGTCTCTTTCTAAGGACGAACTTAGATAAACCTTAGAATGAGACTCACGAGACTAACTTGGGACGAACAAAAAAAACTTTAGTCTCATTCTGAGGTTTGGATAAGTTCGTCCTAAGTTAGTCTAAGTTCGTCCCACGTTAGTCTCTTTCTAAGGATGAACTTAGACAAACCTTAGAATGAGACTAACGAGACTAACTTGGGACGAACAAAGACAAACTTTAGTCTCATTCGAAGGTTTGTATAAGTTCGTCCCAAGTTAGTCTAAGTTTGTCCCAACTTTTCTCTTTCTAAGGATGAACTTAGATAAACCTTAGAATGAGACTAACGAGACTAACTTGGGACGAACAAAGACAAACTGGAGTCTCATTCTAAGGTTTGTAAAAGTTCGTCCCAAGTTAGTCTAAGTTCGTCCCAAGTTAGTCTCTTTCTAAGGACGAACTTAGATAAACCTTAGAATGAGACTAACTTGGGACGAACAAAGACAAACTTTAGTCTCATTCTAAGGTTTGTATAAGTTCGTCCCAAGTTAGTCTAAGTTCGTCCCAAATTTTCTCTTTCTAAGGACGAACTTAGATAAACCTTAGAATGAGACTAACGAGACTAACTTGGGATGAACAAAGACAAACTTTAGTCTCATTCTAAGGTTTGTATAAGTTCGTCCCAAGTTAGTCAAAGTTCGTCCCAAGTTAGTCTCTTTCTAAGGATGAACTTAGATAAACCTTAGAATGAGACTAACGAGACTAACTTGGAACGAACAAAGATAAACTTTAGTCTCATTCTAAAGTTTGTATAAGTTCATCCCAAGTTAGTCTAAGTTCGTCCCTAGTTAGTCTCTTTCTAAGGACGAACTTAGATAAACCTTAGAATGAGACTAACGAGCCTAACTTGGGACGAACAAAGACAAACTTTAGTCTCATTCTAAGGTTTGTAAAAGTTCGTCCCAAGTTAGTCTAAGTTCGTCCCAAGTTAGTCTCTTTCTAAGGACGAACTTAGATAAACCTTACAATGAGACTAACGAGGCTAACTTGGGACGAACAAAGACAAACTTTAGTCTCATTCTAAGGTTTGTATAAGTTCGTCCCAAGTTAGTCTAAGTTCGTCCCAAGTTAGTCTCTTTCTAAGGACGAACTTAGATAAACCTTAGAATGAGACTAACGAGACTAACTTGGGACGAACAAAGACAAACTTTAGTCTCATTCTAAGGTTTGTATAAGTTCGTCCCAAGTTAGTCAAAGTTCGACCCAAGTTAGTCTCTTTCTAAGGATGAACTTAGATAAACCTTAGAATGAGACTAACGAGACTAACTTGGGACGAACAAAGATAAACTTTAGTCTCATTCTAAAGTTTGTATCAGTTCGTCCCAAGTTAGTCTAAGTTCGTCCCAAGTTAGTCTCTTTCTAAGGACGAACTTAGATAAACCTTAGAATGAGACTAACGAGACTAACTTGGGACGAACAAAGACAAACTTTAGTCTCATTTTAAGGTTTGTATAAGTTCATCCCAAGTTAGTCTAAGTTCATCCCAAGTTAGTCTCTTTCTAAGGACGAACTTAGATAAACCTTAGAATGAGACTACCGAGACTAACTTGGACGAACAAAGAAAAACTTTAGTCTCATTCTAAGGTTTGTATAAGTTCGTCCCAAGTTAGTCAAAGTTCGTCCCAAGTTAGTCTCTTTCTAAGGAAGAACTTAGATAAACCTTAGAATGAGACTAACGAGACCAACTTGGTACGAACAAAGACAAACTTTAGTCTCATTCTAAGGTTTGTATAAGTGTGTCTTTGTTCGTCCCAAGTTAGTCTCGTTAGTCTCTTTCTAAGGACGAACTTAGATAAACCTTAGAATGAGACAAACGAGACTAACTTGGGACGAACAAAGACAAACTTTAGTCTCAGTCTAAGGTTTGTATAAGTTCGTCCCGAGTTAGTCTAAGTTCGTCCCGAGTTAGTCTAAGTTTGTCCCAAGTTAGTCTCTTTCTAAGGACGAACTTAGATAAACCTTAGAATGAGACTAACGAGACTAACTTGGGACGAACAAAGACAAACTTTAGTCTCATTCTAAGGTTTGTATAAGTTCGTCCCAAGTTAGTCTAAGTTCGTCCCATGTTAGTCTCTTTCTAAGGAGGAACTTAGATAAAACTTAGAATGAGACTAACGAGACTAACTTGGGACGAACAAAGACAAACTTTAGTCTCATTCTAAGGTTTGTATAAGTTTGTCCCGAGTTAGTCTAAGTTCATCCCAAGTTAGTCTCTTTCTAAGGACGAACTTAGATAAACCTTAGAATGAGACTAACGAGACTAACTTGGGACGACCAAAGACAAACTTTAGTCTCATTCTAAGGTTTGTATAAGTTCGTCCCAAGTTAGTCTCTTTCTAAGGACGAACTTAGATAAACCTTAGAATGAGACTAACGAGGCTAACTTGGGACGAACTTAGATAAACTTTAGTCTCATTCTAAAGTTTGTATAAGTTCGTCCCAAGTTAGTCTCTTTCTAAGGACGAAGTTAGATAAACCTTAGAATGAGACTAACGAGACTAACTTGGGACGAACAAAGAAAAACTTTAGTGTCATTCTAAGGTTTGGATAAGTTCGTCCTAAGTTAGTCTAAGTTCGTCCCAAGTTAGTCTCTTTCTAAGGATGAACTTAGATAAACCTTAGAATGAGACTAACGAGACTAACTTGGGACGAACAAAGAGAAACTTTAGTCTCATTCTAAGGTTTGTATAAGTTAGTACCAAGTTAGTCTAAGTTTGTCCCAAGTTTTCTCTTTCTAAGGACGAACTTAGATAAACCTTAGAATGAGACTAACGAGACTAACTTGGGACGAACAAAGACAAACTTTAGTCTCATTCTAAGGTTTGTATAAGTTCGTCCCAAGTTAGTCTAAGTTCGTTCCAAGTTAGTCTCTTTCTAAGGACGAACTTAGATAAACCTTAGAATGAGACTAACGAGACTAACTTGGGACGAACAAAGACAAACTTAAGTCTCATTCTAAGGTTTGTATAAGTTCGTCCCAAGTTAGTCTAAGTTCGTCCCAAGTTAGTCTCTTTCTAAGGACGAACTTAGATAAACCTTAGAATGAGACTAACGAGGCTAACTTGGGACGAACTTAGATAAACTTTAGTCTCATTCTAAAGTTTGTATAAGTTCGTCCCAGGTTAGTCTCTTTCTAAGGAGGAACTTAGATAAACCTTAGAATGAGACTAACGAGACTAACTTGGGACGAACAAAGAGAAACTTTAGTCTCATTCTAAGGTTTGTATAAGTTAGTCCCAAGTTAGTCTAAGTTTGTCCCAAGTTTTCTCTTTCTAAGGACGAACTTAGATAAACCTTAGAATGAGACTAACGCGACTAACTTGGGACGAACAAAGACAAACTTTAGTCTCATTCTAAGGTTTGTATAAGTTCGTCCCAAGTTAGTCTAAGTTCGTCCCAAGTTAGTCTCTTTCTAAGGACGAACTTAGATAAACCTTAGAATGAGACTAACGAGACTAACTTGGGACGAACAAAGACAAACTTTAGTCTCATTCTAAGGTTTGTATAAGTTCGTCCCAAGTTAGTCTAAGTTCGTCCCAAGTTAGTCTCTTTCTAAGGACGAACTTAGATAAACCTTAGAATGAGACTAACGAGGCTAACTTGGGACGAACTTAGATAAACTTTAGTCTCATTCTAAAGTTTGTATAAGTTCGTCCCAGGTTAGTCTCTTTCTAAGGACGAACTTAGATAAACCTTAGAATGAGACTCACGAGACTAACTTGGGACGAACAAAGAAAAACTTTAGTCTCATTCTAAGGTTTGGATAAGTTCGTCCTAAGTTAGTCTAAGTTCGTCCCACGTTAGTCTCTTTCTAAGAACGAACTTAGACAAACCTTAGAATGAGACTAACGAGACTAACTTGGGACGAACAAAGACAAATTTTAGTCTCATTCGAAGGTTTGTATAAGTTCGTCCCAAGTTAGTCTAAGTTTGTCCCAACTTTTCTCTTTCTAAGGATGAACTTAGATAAACCTTAGAATGAGACTAACGAGACTAACTTGGGACGAACAAAGACAAACTTTAGTCTCATTCTAAGGTTTGTAAAAGTTCGTCCCAAGTTAGTCTAAGTTCGTCCCAAGTTAGTCTCTTTCTAAGGACGAACTTAGATAAACCTTAGAATGAGACTAACTTGGGACGAACAAAGACAAACTTTAGTCTCATTCTAAGGTTTGTATAAGTTCGTCCCAAGTTAGTCTAAGTTCGTCCCAAATTTTCTCTTTCTAAGGACGAACTTAGATAAACCTTAGAATGAGACTAACGAGACTAACTTGGGACGAACAAAGACAAACTTTAGTCTCATTCTAAGGTTTGTATAAGTTCGTCCCAAGTTAGTCAAAGTTCGTCCCAAGTTAGTCTCTTTCTAAGGATGAACTTAGATAAACCTTAGAATGAGACTAACGAGACTAACTTGGAACGAACAAAGATAAACTTTAGTCTCATTCTAAAGTTTGTATAAGTTCGTCCCAAGTAAGTCTAAGTTCGTCCCTAGTTAGTCTCTTTCTAAGGACGAACTTAGATAAACCTTAGAATGAGACTAACGAGCCTAACTTGGGACGAACAAAGACAAACTTCAGTCTCATTCTAAGGTTTGTAAAAGTTCGTCCCAAGTTAGTCTCTTTCTAAGGACGAACTTAGATAAACCTTACAATGAGACTAACGAGGCTAACTTGGGACGAACAAAGACAAACTTTAGTCTCATTTTAAGGTTTGTATAAGTTCATCCCAAGTTAGTCTAAGTTCATCCCAAGTTAGTCTCTTTCTAAGGACGAACTTAGATAAACCTTAAAATGAGACTACCGAGACTAACTTGGACGAACAAAGAAAAACTTTAGTCTCATTCTAAGGTTTGGATAAGTTCGTCCTAATTTAGTCTAAGTTCGTCCCACGTTAGTCTCTTTCTAAGGATGAACTTAGACAAACCTTAGAATGAGACTAACGAGACTAACTTGGGACGAACAAAGACAAACTTTAGTCTCATTCGAAGGTTTGTATAAGTTCGTCCCAAGTTAGTCTAAGTTTGTCCCAACTTTTCTCTTTCTAAGGATGAACTTAGATAAACCTTAGAATGAGACTAACGAGACTAACTTGGGACGAACAAAGACAAACTTGAGTCTCATTCTAAGGTTTGTAAAAGTTCGTCCCAAGTTAGTCTAAGTTCGTCCCAAGTTAGTCTCTTTCTAAGGACGAACTTAGATAAACCTTAGAATGAGACTAACTTGGGACGAACAAAGACAAACTTTAGTCTCATTCTAAGGTTTGTATAAGTTCGTCCCAAGTTAGTCTAAGTTCGTCCCAAATTTTCTCTTTCTAAGGACGAACTTAGATAAACCTTAGAATGAGACTAACGAGACTAACTTGGGATGAACAAAGACAAACTTTAGTCTCATTCTAAGGTTTGTATAAGTTCGTCCCAAGTTAGTCAAAGTTCGTCCCAAGTTAGTCTCTTTCTAAGGATGAACTTAGATAAACCTTAGAATGAGACTAACGAGACTAACTTGGAACGAACAAAGATAAACTTTAGTCTCATTCTAAAGTTTGTATAAGTTCGTCCCAAGTTAGTCTAAGTTCGTCCCTAGTTAGTCTCTTTCTAAGGACGAACTTAGATAAACCTTAGAATGAGACTAACGAGCCTAACTTGGGACGAACAAAGACAAACTTTAGTCTCATTCTAAGGTTTGTAAAAGTTCGTCCCAAGTTAGTCTAAGTTCGTCCCAAGTTAGTCTCTTTCTAAGGACGAACTTAGATAAACCTTACAATGAGACTAACGAGGCTAACTTGGGACGAACAAAGACAAACTTTAGTCTCATTCTAAGATTTGTATAAGTTCGTCCCAAGTTAGTCTAAGTTCGTCCCAAGTTAGTCTCTTTCTAAGGACGAACTTAGATAAACCTTAGAATGAGACTAACGAGACTAACTTGGGACGAACAAAGACAAACTTTAGTCTCATTCTAAGGTTTGTATAAGTTCGTCCCAAGTTAGTCAAAGTTCGACCCAAGTTAGTCTCTTTCTAAGGATGAACTTAGATAAACCTTAGAATGAGACTAACGAGACTAACTTGGGACGAACAAAGATAAACTTTAGTCTCATTCTAAAGTTTGTATCAGTTCGTCCCAAGTTAGTCTAAGTTCGTCCCAAGTTAGTCTCTTTCTAAGGACGAACTTAGATAAACCTTAGAATGAGACTAACGAGACTAACTTGGGACGAACAAAGACAAACTTTAGTCTCATTTTAAGGTTTGTATAAGTTCATCCCAAGTTAGTCTAAGTTCATCCCAAGTTAGTCTCTTTCTAAGGACGAACTTAGATAAACCTTAGAATGAGACTACCGAGACTAACTTGGACGAACAAAGAAAAACTTTAGTCTCATTCTAAGGTTTGTATAAGTTCGTCCCAAGTTAGTCAAAGTTCGTCCCAAGTTAGTCTCTTTCTAAGGAAGAACTTAGATAAACCTTAGAATGAGACTAACGAGACTAACTTGGTACGAACAAAGACAAACTTTAGTCTCATTCTAAGGTTTGTATAAGTGTGTCTTTGTTCGTCCCAAGTTAGTCTCGTTAGTCTCTTTCTAAGGACGAACTTAGATAAACCTTAGAATGAGACAAACGAGACTAACTTGGGACGAACAAAGACAAACTTTAGTCTCAGTCTAAGGTTTGTATAAGTTCGTCCCGAGTTAGTCTAAGTTCGTCCCAAGTTAGTCTCTTTCTAAGGACGAACTTAGATAAACCTTAGAATGAGACTAACGAGACTAACTTGGGACGAACAAAGACAAACTTTAGTCTCATTCTAAGGTTTGTATAAGTTTGTCCCGAGTTAGTCTAAGTTCATCCCAAGTTAGTCTCTTTCTAAGGACGAACTTAGATAAACCTTAGAATGAGACTAACGAGACTAACTTGGGACGACCAAAGACAAACTTTAGTCTCATTCTAAGGTTTGTATAAGTTCGTCCCAAGTTAGTCTCTTTCTAAGAACGAACTTAGATAAACCTTAGAATGAGACTAACGAGGCTAACTTGGGACGAACTTAGATAAACTTTAGTCTCATTCTAAAGTTTGTATAAGTTCGTCCCAAGTTAGTCTCTTTCTAAGGACGAAGTTAGATTAACCTTAGAATGAGACTAACGAGACTAACTTGGGACGAACAAAGAAAAACTTTAGTGTCATTCTAAGGTTTGGATAAGTTCGTCCTAAGTTAGTCTAAGTTCGTCCCAAGTTAGTCTCTTTCTAAGGACGAACTTAGATAAACCTTAGAATGAGACTAACGAGACTAACTTGGGACGAACAAAGAGAAACTTTAGTCTCATTCTAAGGTTTGTATAAGTTAGTACCAAGTTAGTCTAAGTTTGTCCCAAGTTTTCTCTTTCTAAGGACGAACTTAGATAAACCTTAGAATGAGACTAACGAGACTAACTTGGGACGAACAAAGACAAACTTTAGTCTCATTCTAAGGTTTGTATAAGTTCGTCCCAAGTTAGTCTAAGTTCGTTCCAAGTTAGTCTCTTTCTAAGGACGAACTTAGATAAACCTTAGAATGAGACTAACGAGACTAACTTGGGACGAACAAAGAAAAACTTTAGTCTCATTCTAAGGTTTGTATAAGTTTGTCCCGAGTTAGTCTAAGTTCATCCCAAGTTAGTCTCTTTCTAAGGACGAACTTAGATAAACCTTAGAATGAGACTAACGAGACTAACTTGGGACGACCAAAGACAAACTTTAGTCTCATTCTAAGGTTTGTATAAGTTCGTCCCAAGTTAGTCTCTTTCTAAGAACGAACTTAGATAAACCTTAGAATGAGACTAACGAGGCTAACTTGGGACTAACTTAGATAAACTTTAGTCTCATTCTAAAGTTTGTATAAGTTCGTCCCAAGTTAGTCTCTTTCTAAGGACGAAGTTAGATAAACCTTAGAATGAGACTAACGAGACTAACTTGGGACGAACAAAGAAAAACTTTAGTGTCATTCTAAGGTTTGGATAAGTTCGTCCTAAGTTAGTCTAAGTTCGTCCCAAGTTAGTCTCTTTCTAAGGACGAACTTAGATAAACCTTAGAATGAGACTAACGAGACTAACTTGGGACGAACAAAGAGAAACTTTAGTCTCATTCTAAGGTTTGTATAAGTTAGTACCAAGTTAGTCTAAGTTTGTCCCAAGTTTTCTCTTTCTAAGGACGAACTTAGATAAATCTTAGAATGAGACTAACGAGACTAACTTGGGACGAACAAAGACAAACTTTAGTCTCATTCTAAGGTTTGTATAAGTTCGTCCCAAGTTAGTCTAAGTTCGTTCCAAGTTAGTCTCTTTCTAAGGACGAACTTAGATAAACCTTAGAATGAGACTAACGAGACTAACTTGGGACGAACAAAGACAAACTTTAGTCTCATTCTAAGGTTTGTATAAGTTCGTCCCAAGTTAGTCTAAGTTCGTCCCAAGTTAGTCTCTTTCTAAGGACGAACTTAGATAAACCTTAGAATGAGACTAACGAGGCTAACTTGGGACGAACTTAGATAAACTTTAGTCTCATTCTAAAGTTTGTATAAGTTCGTCCCAGGTTAGTCTCTTTCTAAGGACGAACTTAGATAAACCTTAGAATGAGACTAACGAGACTAACTTGGGACGAACAAAGAGAAACTTTAGTCTCATTCTAAGGTTTGTATAAGTTAGTCCCAAGTTAGTCTAAGTTTGTCCCAAGTTTTCTCTTTCTAAGGACGAACTTAGATAAACCTTAGAATGAGACTAACGAGACTAACTTGGGACGAACAAAGACAAACTTTAGTCTCATTCTAAGGTTTGTATAAGTTCGTCCCAAGTTAGTCTAAGTTCGTCCCAAGTTAGTCTCTTTCTAAGGACGAACTTAGATAAACCTTAGAATGAGACTAACGAGACTAACTTGGGACGAACAAAGACAAACTTTAGTCTCATTCTAAGGTTTGTATAAGTTCGTCCCAAGTTAGTCTAAGTTCGTCCCATGTTAGTCTCTTTCTAAGGAGGAACTTAGATAAACCTTAGAATGAGACTAACGAGACTAACTTGGGACGAACAAAGACAAACTTTAGTCTCATTCTAAGGTTTGTATAAGTTTGTCCCGAGTTAGTCTAAGTTCATCCCAAGTTAGTCTCTTTCTAAGGACGAACTTAGATAAACCTTAGAATGAGACTAACGAGACTAACTTGGGACGACCAAAGACAAACTTTAGTCTCATTCTAAGGTTTGTATAAGTTCGTCCCAAGTTAGTCTCTTTCTAAGAACGAACTTAGATAAACCTTAGAATGAGACTAACGAGGCTAACTTGGGACGAACTTAGATAAACTTTAGTCTCATTCTAAAGTTTGTATAAGTTCGTCCCAAGTTAGTCTCTTTCTAAGGACGAAGTTAGATAAACCTTAGAATGAGACTAACGAGACTAACTTGGGACGAACAAAGAAAAACTTTAGTGTCATTCTAAGGTTTGGATAAGTTCGTCCTAAGTTAGTCTAAGTTCGTCCCAAGTTAGTCTCTTTCTAATGACGAACTTAGATAAACCTTAGAATGAGACTAACGAGACTAACTTGGGACGAACAAAGAGAAACTTTAGTCTCATTCTAAGGTTTGTATAAGTTAGTACCAAGTTAGTCTAAGTTTGTCCCAAGTTTTCTCTTTCTAAGGACGAACTTAGATAAACCTTAGAATGAGACTAACGAGACTAACTTGGGACGAACAAAGACAAACTTTAGTCTCATTCTAAGGTTTGTATAAGTTCGTCCCAAGTTAGTCTAAGTTCGTTCCAATTTAGTCTCTTTCTAAGGACGAACTTAGATAAACCTTAGAATGAGACTAACGAGACTAACTTGGGACGAACAAAGACAAACTTTAGTCTCATTCTAAGGTTTGTATAAGTTCGTCCCAAGTTAGTCTAAGTTCGTCCCAAGTTAGTCTCTTTCTAAGGACGAACTTAGATAAACCTTAGAATGAGACTAACGAGGCTAACTTGGGACGAACTTAGATAAACTTTAGTCTCATTCTAAAGTTTGTATAAGTTCGTCCCAGGTTAGTCTCTTTCTAAGGACGAACTTAGATAAACCTTAGAATGAGACTAACGAGACTAACTTGGGACGAACAAAGAGAAACTTTAGTCTCATTCTAAGGTTTGTATAAGTTAGTCCCAAGTTAGTCTAAGTTTGTCCCAAGTTTTCTCTTTCTAAGGACGAACTTAGATAAACCTTAGAATGAGACTAACGAGACTAACTTGGGACGAACAAAGACAAACTTTAGTCTCATTCTAAGGTTTGTATAAGTTCGTCCCAAGTTAGTCTAAGTTCGTCCCAAGTTAGTCTCTTTCTAAGGACGAACTTAGATAAACCTTAGAATGAGACTAACGAGACTAACTTGGGACGAACAAAGACAAACTTTAGTCTCATTCTAAGGTTTGTATAAGTTCGTCCCAAGTTAGTCTAAGTTCGTCCCAAGTTAGTCTCTTTCTAAGGACGAACTTAGATAAACCTTAGAATGAGACTAACGAGGCTAACTTGGGACGAACTTAGATAAACTTTAGTCTCATTCTAAAGTTTGTATAAGTTCGTCCCAGGTTAGTCTCTTTCTAAGGACGAACTTAGATAAACCTTAGAATGAGACTCACGAGACTAACTTGGGACGAACAAAGAAAAACTTTAGTCTCATTCTAAGGTTTGGATAAGTTCGTCCTAAGTTAGTCTAAGTTCGTCCCACGTTAGTCTCTTTCTAAGGACGAACTTAGACAAACCTTAGAATGAGACTAACGAGACTAACTTGGGACGAACAAAGACAAATTTTAGTCTCATTCGAAGGTTTGTATAAGTTCGTCCCAAGTTAGTCTAAGTTTGTCCCAACTTTTCTCTTTCTAAGGATGAACTTAGATAAACCTTAGAATGAGACTAACGAGACTAACTTGGGACGAACAAAGACAAACTTTAGTCTCATTCTAAGGTTTGTAAAAGTTCGTCCCAAGTTAGTCTAAGTTCGTCCCAAGTTAGTCTCTTTCTAAGGACGAACTTAGATAAACCTTAGAATGAGACTAACTTCGGACGAACAAAGACAAACTTTAGTCTCATTCTAAGGTTTGTATAAGTTCGTCCCAAGTTAGTCTAAGTTCGTCCCAAATTTTCTCTTTCTAAGGACGAACTTAGATAAACCTTAGAATGAGACTAACGAGACTAACTTGGGACGAACAAAGACAAACTTTAGTCTCATTCTAAGGTTTGTATAAGTTCGTCCCAAGTTAGTCAAAGTTCGTCCCAAGTTAGTCTCTTTCTAAGGGTGAACTTAGATAAACCTTAGAATGAGACTAACGAGACTAACTTGGAACGAACAAAGATAAACTTTAGTCTCATTCTAAAGTTTGTATAAGTTCGTCCCAAGTTAGTCTAAGTTCGTCCCTAGTTAGTCTCTTTCTAAGGACGAACTTAGATAAACCTTAGAATGAGACTAACGAGCCTAACTTGGGACGAACAAAGACAAACTTTAGTCTCATTCTAAGGTTTGTAAAAGTTCGTCCCAAGTTAGTCTCTTTCTAAGGACGAACTTAGATAAACCTTACAATGAGACTAACGAGGCTAACTTGGGACGAACAAAGACAAACTTTAGTCTCATTTTAAGGTTTGTATAAGTTCATCCCAAGTTAGTCTAAGTTCATCCCAAGTTAGTCTCTTTCTAAGGACGAACTTAGATAAACCTTAGAATGAGACTACCGAGACTAACTTGGACGAACAAAGAAAAACTTTAGTCTCATTCTAAGGTTTGGATAAGTTCATCCTAATTTAGTCTAAGTTCGTCCCACGTTAGTCTCTTTCTAAGGACGAACTTAGACAAACCTTAGAATGAGACTAACGAGACTAACTTGGGACGAACAAAGACAAATTTTAGTCTCATTCGAAGGTTTGTATAAGTTCGTCCCAAGTTAGTCTAAGTTTGTCCCAACTTTTCTCTTTCTAAGGATGAACTTAGATAAACCTTAGAATGAGACTAACGAGACTAACTTGGGACGAACAAAGACAAACTTTAGTCTCATTCTAAGGTTTGTAAAAGTTCGTCCCAAGTTAGTCTAAGTTCGTCCCAAGTTAGTCTCTTTCTAAGGACGAACTTAGATAAACCTTAGAATGAGACTAACTTGGTACGAACAAAGACAAACTTTAGTCTCATTCTAAGGTTTGTATAAGTTCGTCCCAAGTTAGTCTAAGTTCGTCCCAAATTTTCTCTTTCTAAGGACGAACTTAGATAAACCTTAGAATGAGACTAACGAGACTAACTTGGGACGAACAAAGACAAACTTTAGTCTCATTCTAAGGTTTGTATAAGTTCGTCCCAAGTTAGTCAAAGTTCGTCCCAAGTTAGTCTCTTTCTAAGGATGAACTTAGATAAACCTTAGAATGAGACTAACGAGACTAACTTGGAACGAACAAAGATATACTTTAGTCTCATTCTAAAGTTTGTATAAGTTCGTCCCAAGTTAGTCTAAGTTCGTCCCTAGTTAGTCTCTTTCTAAGGACGAACTTAGATAAACCTTAGAATGAGACTAACGAGCCTAACTTGGGACGAACAAAGACAAACTTTAGTCTCATTCTAAGGTTTGTAAAAGTTCGTCCCAAGTTAGTCTCTTTCTAAGGACGAACTTAGATAAACCTTACAATGAGACTAACGAGGCTAACTTGGGACGAACAAAGACAAACTTTAGTCTCATTTTAAGGTTTGTATAAGTTCATCCCAAGTTAGTCTAAGTTCATCCCAAGTTAGTCTCTTTCTAAGGACGAACTTAGATAAACCTTAGAATGAGACTACCGAGACTAACTTGGACGAACAAAGAAAAACTTTAGTCTCATTCTAAGGTTTGTATAAGTTCGTCCCAAGTTAGTCAAAGTTCGTCCCAAGTTAGTCTCTTTCTAAGGACGAACTTAGATAAACCTTAGAATGAGACTAACGAGACTAACTTGGTACGAACAAAGACAAACTTTAGTCTCATTCTAAGGTTTGTATAAGGACGAACTTAGATAAACCTTAGAATGAGACTACCGAGACTAACTTGGACGAACAAAGAAAAACTTTAGTCTCATTCTAAGGTTTGTATAAGTTCGTCCCAAGTTAGTCAAAGTTCGTCCCAAGTTAGTCTCTTTCTAAGGACGAACTTAGATAAACCTTAGAATGAGACTAACGAGACTAACTTGGTACGAACAAAGACAAACTTTAGTCTCATTTTAAGGTTTGTATAAGTTCGTCCCAAGTTAGTCAAAGTTCGTCCCAAGTTAGTCTCTTTCTAAGGACGAACTTAGATAAACCTTAGAATGAGACAAACGAGACTAACTTGGGACGAACAAAGACAAACTTTAGTCTCAGTCTAAGGTTTTTATAAGTTCGTCCCGAGTTAGTCTAAGTTCATCCCAAGTTAGTCTCTTTCTAAGGACGAACTTAGATAAACCTTAGAATGAGACTAACGAGACTAACTTGGGACGACCAAAGACAAACTTTAGTCTCATTCTAAGGTTTGTATAAGTTCGTCCCAAGTTAGTCTCTTTCTAAGGACGAACTTAGATAAACCTTAGAATGAGACTAACGAGGCTAACTTGGGACGAACTTAGACAAACTTTAGTCTCATTCTAAGGTTTGTATAAGTTCGTCCCAAGTTAGTCAAAGTTCGTCCCAAGTTAGTCCCTTTCTAAGGACGAACTTAGATAAACCTTAGAATGAGACTAACGAGACTAACTTGGGACGAACAAAGACAAACTTTAGTCTCATTCTAAGGTTTGTATAAGTTCGTCCCAAGTTAGTCTAAGTTCGTCCCATGTTAGTCTCTTTCTAAGGAGGAACTTAGATAAACCTTAGAATGAGACTAACGAGACTAACTTGGGACGAACAAAGACAAACTTTAGTCTCATTCTAAGGTTTGTATAAGTTTGTCCCGAGTTAGTCTAAGTTCATCCCAAGTTAGTCTCTTTCTAAGGACGAACTTAGATAAACCTTAGAATGAGACTAACGAGACTAACTTGGGACGACCAAAGACAAACTTTAGTCTCATTCTAAGGTTTGTATAAGTTCGTCCCAAGTTAGTCTCTTTCTAAGGACGAACTTAGATAAACCTTAGAATGAGACTAACGAGGCTAACTTGGGATGAACTTAGATAAACTTTAGTCTCATTCTAAAGTTTGTATAAGTTCGTCCCAAGTTAGTCTCTTTCTAAGGACGAAGTTAGATAAACCTTAGAATGAGACTAACGAGACTAACTTGGGACGAACAAAGAAAAACTTTAGTGTCATTCTAAGGTTTGGATAAGTTCGTCCTAAGTTAGTCTAAGTTCGTCCCAAGTTAGTCTCTTTCTAAGGACGAACTTAGATAAACCTTAGAATGAGACTAACGAGACTAACTTGGGACGAACAAAGAGAAACTTTAGTCTCATTCTAAGGTTTGTATAAGTTAGTCCCAAATTAGTCTAAGTTTGTCCCAAGTTTTCTCTTTCTAAGGACGAACTTAGATAAACCTTAGAATGAGACTAACGAGACTAACTTGGGACGAACAAAGACAAACTTTAGTCTCATTCTAAGATTTGTATAAGTTCGTCCCAAATTAGTCTAAGTTCATCCCGAGTTTTCTCTTTCTAAGGACGAACTTAGAAAAACCATAGAATGAGACTAACGAGACTAACTTGGGACGAACAAAGACAAACTTTAGTCTCATTCTAAGGTTTGTATAAGTTCGTCCCAAGTTAGTCTAAGTTTGTCCCAAGTTAGTCTCTTTCTAAGGACGAACTTTGATAAACCTTAGAATGAGACTAACGAGACTAACTTGGGACGAACAAAGACAAACTTTAGTCTCATTCTAAGGTTTGTATAAGTTCGTCCCGAGTTCGTCTAAGTTCGTCCCAAGTTAGTCTCTTTCTAAGGACGAACTTAGATAAACCTTAGAATGAGACTAACGAGACTAACTTGGGACGACCAAAGAGAAACTTTAGTCTCATTCTATGGTTTGTATAAGTTCGTCCCAAGTTAGTCTCTTTCTAAGGACGAACTTAGATAAACCTTAGAATGAGACTAACGAGACTAACTTGGGACGAACAAAGAAAAACTTTAGTCTCATTCTAAGGTTTGGATAAGTTCGTCCTAAGTTAGTCTAAGTTCGTCCCAAGTTAGTCACTTTCTAAGGATGAACTTAGATAAACCTTAGAATGAGACTAACGAGACTAACTTGGGACGAACAAAGATAAACTTTAGTCTCATTCTAAATTTGTATAAGTTCGTCCCAAGTTAGTCTAAGTTCGTCCCATGTTAGTCTCTTTCTAAGGACGAACTTAGATAAACCTTAGAATGAGACTAACGAGACTAACTTGGGACGAACAAAGACAAACTTTAGTCTCATTCTAAGGTTGGTATAAGTTCGTCCCAAGTTAGTCTAAGTTCATCCCAAGTTAGTCTCTTTCTAAGGACGAACTTAGATAAACCTTAGAATGAGACTACCGAGACTAACTTGGGACGAACAAAGACAAACTTTAGTCTCATTCTAAGGTTTGTATAACTTTGTCCCAAGTTAGTCAAAGTTCGTCCCAAGTTAGTCTCTTTCTAAGGACGAACTTAGATAAACCTTAGAATGAGACTAACGAGACTAACTTGGTACGAACAAAGACAAACTTTAGTCTCATTCTAAGGTATGTATAAGTTCGTCCCAAGTTAGTCTAAGTTCGTCCCAAGTTAGTCTCTTTCTAAAGACGAACTTAGATAAACCTTAGAATGAGACTAATGAGACTAACTTGGGACGAACACAGACAAACTTTAGTCTCATTCAAAGGTTTGTATAAGTTCGTCCCAAGTTAGTCTCTTTCTAAGGACGAACTTAGATAAACCTTAGAATGAGACTCACGAGACTAACTTGGGACGAACAAAGAAAAACTTTAGTCTCATTCTAAGGTTTGGATAAGTTCGTCCTAATTTAGTCTAAGTTCGTCCCACGTTAGTCTCTTTCTAAGGACGAACTTAGACAAACCTTAGAATGAGACTAACGAGACTAACTTGGGACGAACAAAGACAAATTTTAGTTTCATTCGAAGGTTTGTATAAGTTCGTCCCAAGTTAGTCTAAGTTTGTCCCAACTTTTCTCTTTCTAAGGATGAACTTAGATAAACCTTAGAATGAGACTATCGAGACTAACTTGGGACGAACAAAGACAAACTTTAGTCTCATTCTAAGGTTTGTAAAAGTTCGTCCCAAGTTAGTCTCTTTCTAAGGACGAACTTAGATAAACCTTAGAATGAGACTAACTTGGGACGAACACAGACAAACTTTAGTCTCATTCAAAGGTTTGTATAAGTTCGTCCCAAGTTAGTCTCTTTCTAAGGACGAACTTAGATAAACCTTAGAATGAGACTACCGAGACTAACTTGGGACGAACAAAGAAAAACTTTAGTCTCATTCAAAGGTTTGTATAAGTTCGTCCCACGTTAGTCTCTTTCTAAGGACGAACTTAGACAAACCTTAGAATGAGACTAACGAGACTAACTTGGGACGAACAAAGACAAATTTAGTTTCATTCGAAGGTTTGTATAAGTTCGTCCCAAGTTAGTCTAAGTTTGTCCCAACTTTTCTCTTTCTAAGGATGAACTTAGATAAACCTTAGAATGAGACTAACGAGACTAACTTGGGACGAACAAAGACAAACTTTAGTCTCATTCTAAGGTTTGTAAAAGTTCGTCCCAAGTTAGTCTAAGTTCGTCCCAAGTTAGTCTCTTTCTAAGGACGAACTTAGATAAACCTTAGAATGAGACTAACTTGGGACGAACACAGACAAACTTTAGTCTCATTCAAAGGTTTGTATAAGTTCGTCCCAAGTTAGTCTCTTTCTAAGGACGAACTTAGATAAACCTTAGAATGAGACTAACGAGACTAACTTGGGACGAACAAAGACAAACTTTAGTCTCATTCTAAGGGTTGTATAAGTTCGTCCCAAGTTAGTCAAAGTTCGTCCCAAGTTAGTCTCTTTCTAAGGATGAACTTAGATAAACCTTAGAATGAGACTAACGAGACTAACTTGGAACGAACAAAGATAAACTTCAGTCTCATTCTAAAGTTTGTATAAGTTCGTCCCAAGTTAGTCTAAGTTCGTCCCTAGTTAGTCTCTTTCTAAGGACGAACTTAGATAAACCTTAGAATGAGACTAACGAGCCTAACTTGGGACGAACAAAGACAA
The DNA here is from genome assembly GCA_033675215.1 of Rhodiola kirilowii. Lineage (NCBI taxonomy): Eukaryota > Viridiplantae > Streptophyta > Magnoliopsida > Saxifragales > Crassulaceae > Rhodiola > Rhodiola kirilowii. Next base: position 32,583,333 of record CM066196.1, on the reverse strand, counting down.
ACTTTAGTCTCATTCTAAGGTTTGTAAAAGTTCGTCCCAAGTTAGTCTCTTTCTAAGGACGAACTTAGATAAACCTTACAATGAGACTAACGAGGCTAACTTGGGACGAACAAAGACAAACTTTAGTCTCATTCTAAGGTTTGTATAAGTTCGTCCCAAGTTAGTCTAAGTTCGTCCCAAGTTAGTCTCTTTCTAAGGACGAACTTAGATAAACCTTAGAATGAGACTAACGAGACTAACTTGGGACGAACAAAGACAAACTTTAGTCTCATTCTAAGGTTTGTATAAGTTCGTCCCAAGTTAGTCAAAGTTCGACCCAAGTTAGTCTCTTTCTAAGGATGAACTTAGATAAACCTTAGAATGAGACTAACGAGACTAACTTGGGACGAACAAAGATAAACTTTAGTCTCATTCTAAAGTTTGTATCAGTTCATCCCAAGTTAGTCTAAGTTCGTCCCTAGTTAGTCTCTTTCTAAGGACGAACTTAGATAAACCTTAGAATGAGACTAACGAGACTAACTTGGGACGAACAAAGACAAACTTTAGTCTCATTTTAAGGTTTGTATAAGTTCGTCCCAAGTTAGTCTAAGTTCATCCCAAGTTAGTCTCTTTCTAAGGACGAACTTAGATAAACCTTAGAATGAGACTACCGAGACTAACTTGGACGAACAAAGAAAAACTTTAGTCTCATTCTAAGGTTTGTATAAGTTCGTCCCAAGTTAGTAAAAGTTCGTCCCAAGTTAGTCTCTTTCTAAGGATGAACTTAGATAAACCTTAGAATGAGACTAACGAGACTAACTTGGTACGAACAAAGACAAACTTTAGTCTCATTCTAAGGTTTGTATAAGTTTGTCTTTGTTCGTCCCAAGTTAGTCTCGTTAGTCTCTTTCTAAGGACGAACTTAGATAAACCTTAGAATGAGACAAACGAGACTAACTTGGGACGATCAAAGACAAACTTTAGTCTCAGTCTAAGGTTTGTATAAGTTCGTCCCGAGTTAGTCTAAGTTCGTCCCAAGTTAGTCTCTTTCTGAGGACGAACTTAGATAAACCTTAGAATGAGACTAACGAGACTAACTTGGGACGAACAAAGACAAACTTTAGTCTCATTCTAAGGTTTGTATAAGTTCGTTCCAAGTTAGTCTAAGTTCGTCCCATGTTAGTCTCTTTCTAAGGAGGAACTTAGATAAACCTTAGAATGAGACTAACGAGACTAACTTGGGACGAACAAAGACAAACTTTAGTCTCATTCTGAGGTTTGTATAAGTTTGTCCCGAGTTAGTCTAAGTTCATCCCAAGTTAGTCTCTTTCTAAGGACGAACTTAGATAAACCTTAGAATGAGACTAACGAGACTAACTTGGGACGACCAAAGACAAACTTTAGTCTCATTCTAAGGTTTGTATAAGTTCGTCCCAAGTTAGTCTCTTTCTAAGGACGAACTTAGATAAACCTTAGAATGAGACTAACGAGGCTAACTTGGGACGAACTTAGATAAACTTTAGTCTCATTCTAAAGTTTGTATAAGTTCGTCCCAAGTTAGTCTCTTTCTAAGGACGAAGTTAGATAAACCTTAGAATGAGACTAACGAGACTAACTTGGGACGAACAAAGAAAAACTTTAGTGTCATTCTAAGGTTTGGATAAGTTCGTCCTAAGTTAGTCTAAGTTCGTCCCAAGTTAGTCTCTTTCTAAGGACGAACTTAGATAAACCTTAGAATGAGACTAACGAGACTAACTTGGGACGAACAAATAGAAACTTTAGTCTCATTCTAAGGTTTGTATAAGTTAGTTCCAAATTAGTCTAAGTTTGTCCCAAGTTTTCTCTTTCTAAGGACGAACTTAGATAAACCTTAGAATGAGACTAACGAGACTAACTTGGGACGAACAAAGACAAACTTTAGTCTCATTCTAAGGTTTGTATAAGTTCGTCCCAAATTAGTCTAAGTTCATCCCGAGTTTTCTCTTTCTAAGGACGAACTTAGAAAAACCATAGAATGAGACTAACGAGACTAACTTGGGACGAACAAAGACAAACTTTAGTCTCATTCTAAGGTTTGTATAAGTTCGTCCCAAGTTAGTCTAAGTTCGTCCCAAGTTAGTCTCTTTCTAAGGACGAACTTTGATAAACCTTAGAATGAGACTAACGAGACTAACTTGGGACGAACAAAGACAAACTTTAGTCTCATTCTAAGGTTTGTATAAGTTCATCCCGAGTTAGTCTAAGTTCGTCCCAAGTTAGTCTCTTTCTAAGGACGAACTTAGATAAACCTTAGAATGAGACTAACGAGACTAACTTGGGACGACCAAAGACAAACTTTAGTCTCATTCTATGGTTTGTATAAGTTCGTCCCAAGTTAGTCTCTTTCTAAGGACGAACTTAGATAAACCTTAGAATGAGACTAACGAGGCTAACTTGGGACGAACTTAGATAAACTTTAGTCTCATTCTATAGTTTGTATAAGTTCGTCCCAAGTTAGTCTCTTTCTAAGGACGAACTTAGATAAACCTTAGAATGAGACGAACGAGACTAACTTGGGACGAACAAAGAAAAACTTTAGTCTCATTCTAAGGTTTGGATAAGTTCGTCCTAAGTTAGTCTAAGTTCGTCCCAAGTTAGTCTCTTTCTAAGGATGAACTTAGATAAACCTTAGAATGAGACTAACGAGACTAACTTGGGACGAACAAAGATAAACTTTAGTCTCATTCTAAATTTGTATAAGTTCGTCCCAAGTTAGTCTAAGTTCGTCCCATGTTAGTCTCTTTCTAAGGACGAACTTAGATAAACCTTAGAATGAGACTAACGAGACTAACTTGGGACGAACAAAGACAAACTTTAGTCTCATTCTAAGGTTTGTATAAGTTCGTCCCAAGTTAGTCTAAGTTCATCCCAAGTTAGTCTCTTTCTAAGGACGAACTTAGATAAACCTTAGAATGAGACTACCGAGACTAACTTGGGACGAACAAAGACAAACTTTAGTCTCATTCTAAGGTTTGTATAACTTTGTCCCAAGTTAGTCAAAGTTCGTCCCAAGTTAGTCTCTTTCTAAGGACGAACTTAGATAAACCTTAGAATGAGACTAACGAGACTAACTTTGTACGAACAAAGACAAACTTTAGTCTCATTCTATGGTATGTATCAGTTCGTCCCAAGTTAGTCTAAGTTCGTCCCAAGTTAGTCTCTTTCTAAAGACGAACTTAGATAAACCTTAGAATGAGACTAATGAGACTAACTTGGGACGAACACAGACAAACTTTAGTCTCATTCAAAGGTTTGTATAAGTTCATCCCGAGTTAGTCTAAGTTCGTCCCAAGTTAGTCTCTTTTTAAGGACGAACTTAGATAAACCTTAGAATGAGACTAACGAGACAAACTTAGGACGAACAAAGACAAACTTTAGTCTCATTCTAAGGTTTGTATAAGTTCGTCCCAAGTTAGTCTCTTTCTAAGGACGAATTTAGATAAACCTTAGAATGAGACTAACGAGGCTAACTTGGGACGAACTTAGATAAACTTTAGTCTCATTCTAAAGTTTTTATAAGTTTGTCCCAAGTTAGTCTCTTTCTAAGGACGAACTTAGATAACCCTTAGAATGAGACTAACGAGACTAACTTGGGACGAACAAAGAAAAACTTTAGTCTCATTCTAAGGTTTGGATAAGTTCGTCCCAAGTTAGTCTAAGTTCGTCCCAAGTTAGTCTCTTTCTAAGGACGAACTTAGACAAATCGTAGAATGAGACTAACGAGACTAACTTGGGACGAACAAAGACAAACTTTAGTCTCATTCTAAGGTTTGTATAAGTTAGTCCCAAGTTAGTCTAAGTTTGTCCCAAGTTTTCTCTTTCTAAGGACGAACTTAGATAAACCTTAGAATGAGACTAACGAGACTAACTAGGGACGAACAAAGACAAACTTTAGTCTCATTCTAAGGTTTGTATAAGTTCGTCCCAAGTTAGTCTAAGTTCATCCCAAGTTAGTCTCTTTCTAAGGACGAACTTAGATGAACCTTAGAATGAGACTAACGAGTCTAACTTGGGACGAACAAAGACAAACTTTTGTCTCATTCTAAGGTTTGTATAAGTTCGTCCCGAGTTAGTCTAAGTTCGTCCCAAGTTAGTCTCTTTCTAAGGACGAACTTAGATAAATCTTAGAATGAGACTAACGAGACTAACTTGGGACGAATAAAGACAAACTTTAGTCTCATTCTAAGGTTTGTATAAGTTCGTCCCAGGTTAGTCTAAGTTCGTCCCAAGTTTGTCTCTTTCTAAGTACGAACTTAGATAAACCTTAGAATGAGACTAACGAGACTAACTTGGGACGAACAAAGACAAAGTTTAGTCTCATTCTAAGGGTTGTATAAGTTCATCCCAAGTTAGTCTAAGATAGTCTCAAGTTAGTCTCTTTCTAAGGACGAACTTAGATAAACCTTAGAATGAGACTAACGAGACTAACTTGGGACGAACAAAGACAATCTTTAGTCTCATTCTAAGGTTTGTATAAGTTCATCCCAAGTTAGTCTAAGTTCGTCCCAAGTTAGTCTCTTTCTAAGGATGAACTTAGATAAACCTTAGAATGAGACTAACGAGACTAACTTCGGACGAACAAAGACAAACTTTAGTCTCATTCTAAGGTTTGTATAAGTTCGTCCCAAGTTAGTCTAAGTTCGTCCCAAGTTTTCTCTTTCTAAGGACGAACTTAGATAAACCTTAGAATGAGACTAATGAGACTAACTTGGGACGAACAAAGACAAACTTTAGTCTCATTCTAAGGTTTGTATAAGTTCGTTGATGGACCATATTTATATGATTCATTAAGTCAGTTAAACCTACCAAATTAGACACTTTGTCTATTTAACTTTTGCTTGTTAGTCCCATATTTAATCTACAGGGTATTTTGAGGTTCAGAGAGAAAACAAGCTAAAATGGGGTTCTTAAGGCCAAAAAGGATAGACAAACAGTTATGGCCAAGAAATCGCACCCAAGGACAGAGAAAATCAGCCCAGGACCAAGAAATGTCGAGCCGCGTCCTAGAAATGCCGGACGCGCCCCTGATCCTATACCGAGGACCCCAGGTCCCTAACCGAGAGTGTCGAGGAATACCGGGCCCAAGTGCCGAGAGTGCCGAGAGAACGCCCGGGCCATGCCCATGCCATCTAGGTCCAAAATCAAGTTGCCCGGGCAAACAAGCCCATCTGATTAATCCACCTCGACCAAAGTGATCATAATGACAAATACGGTGGACAATGTTGAGAAACCAAGGAGAATGCCCGAGCAGATTGGCAGTTGGCCCAACTCCAAAGCAAAGGCCCCGCACGCATAGGCACCTAATCAAAGTTGCTCGACCCAACCATGGAATCTGGAAAATCTGGCTCGACCAGAGTGTTTAAAATGTCAGATGACTCGATGAATCTCAAATCCCAGACAAAATGCCCGAGTAAAATCATCCATGGCCAAGAAAACGAAGTCGCGCCCGAGAGACAGTATCGGAGAAGTACCGAGCGCGCCCGAGGCCCGCGACCGAGACAACACGAGTCCCCGCTCGAAACAACACCCGGCGCGCCCGAGGCCAGCGCCCTAGGCCCCCGGCCGAGAGAACCAGGCCCGCGTCCGAGTCTGTCCGAGGCCTGCGCGCACGCTGAACTTCACATCAGGCCCCGACCATGTTCCGACCAGATTCCGGCAAAACGATCTCGACCAAAAGGCTTAGGATTGCTTCAACATTCAAAATCAACTATTCACAATCAACTATTCAAAAGCAAAGTACCCCGGCCCAAATTCCGGCAAAACCCCGATCAACCACCGTTTGACCTCCGATCATACTCCGATCAGGCTCATATCACCACCACCATGGTCCGGTCAATATCACCTCCAACCGAGTCCAACCGGAGATGGGTCCTCCCGGAGCAAATTTCGGCCAAAACCTTTACTATTCACAAATATCTCCTGCCCCATGTGGCGGTGGAATAATGATGAATAGTGCTGGAATAGTGTTGTCATCATTACAAAGGACGGAATAGTGTCAAATAGTGGTGGAATAGTGCCGGAATAGTGGCCATCATCAATGCAAAGGGGAGGAATAGTGGCCATCATCAATGCCTCATCAATGCCGACCACCATGAATGGAGGAGGACCTCAAGCCGCCCACCATGAATGGAGGAGGACTTGTCCTCCAACCGCCTCTCCCATGGCCTTTAAATACAAGACCTCCTCTTCAAAGATCAATGTCTCACACCCCATGTCCTCAAGCTTGTAGAGCTTAGTTACTTCTCAAATCTCTCTAGAAATCTAGCCACAAAACACTTGTAAACACTCTCCATTTCAATACCAAAGTTCAAGGTTCTACTTTTGTTCTTGTTTTGTTCCATTACTTTGTTCTAAAACCGAGAGCTCTTCTTTCCAAAACCAAGAGCCTCTCTTTCTTTTCTTGTCTTTCATTTACTTATTTTCGAGCACTCTTGTTGGTTCTCGAGTGCTCAAGTCTTTACTTTCCTTGTCTTTCAAAAACCCTTGTTTTAGTTCACTAGCTATGGTATCCTCTTCCATGGATAACCGTAGCTAAACCCTTCATTCGGTTGAAGGGGTGTACTTGTGTTAAAGAAAATGATGTTTTAGACCCTTTACTTAGTGCTTCTAGTGTATTCAACTTGATTTATGTGCCTTATAATCGGGTAGAACATCACGGTTGAGTGGATGCTTGAAATGGAAAAACTCTTCCGTGGGTTCATGAACGGAATCGGTTAAGTGGATGCTTGAAATGGCAAAGCTTAACCGCGGGTTCATTTACATACTTGGTTAAGTGGATGCTTGAAATGGCAAAGCTTAACCGAGGAGTTAAACCTCTCTAAAACACCATTTGGTTTGATCGGAAATGATGGATCAGATGGATGCACATAGGCTAGTATACATTGAAATGGGGTATTAGTCTAGATAAATCAAGTGATCAATGCCTTGAAATGGGCTAGACGATGTGGCAAGTCGAGTGCTTGAAATGGCCTTGATACATTTGAATACGTAGGTCGATCATTAGCGGTCCATGATAAACTATTCTATGACACAAGGCCCCTGAAACCAAATACTTTTTACTTGCTAAAAAACCAACCCGGCACTTACTTTCTGTTCCAATATCAACTGCTTACTTTCCACAAGTCTTGTTCTTCAAGCATTTACTTTCTGCAAGCATTGTCCTTCAAGCAATTTACTTTCTGCAAGCCTTGTCCTTCAAGCAATTTACTTTCTCGCACCTTAATTTTCGTATTTACTTTCGCTTATTACAGACTTTATCAACATCAGCCCGACATGACTTTTGATACGCAACACGCTTGAGACACAGCGTGCGGCCAGTATCAAACGTGTGTTTGCAGTCGGTCTTGAAATCGACTGTTCCAGCACTTACTTTCCCGTACTTTCTTTTCAGTATTTACTTTTCAGTACTAAAACCTCAACCAACCTCAATCGCACTTTCATTTCAGTACAAAATCAAAAGAACCGATATCCACCATATTTTCCCTTGGGTTCGACCCGTACTTACCACTTACTACCTAAAATAGTAAAGTCGCGAGTATCGGACTTATAAATTTATTTTGTACATTTGCCTCGCGACAAGGCATCTGTCAAATTGGCGCCGTTGCCGGGGAAAATTGGAATTAAAAACGGATAAGTGCTTTTCTTTTTTCTATTTTTCTTACACTTTTCACCATGTATGGATGGATGACTCAGCATCTCACCCAGTTTAAAGGTACAGTTGGAGAGGACCCTGTTATACACTGCCAACACTTTCACCATATATGCCGCTACATGAAACCTGAAAATGAATCGATAGAAGAGTTTAAAATGAAATGCTTTAAACACTCTCTAACTGACTTTGCGACAGTCTGGTATTATGCATCGAATGCTAGTTGTACAGGATATTATGAGGACCTTCATGCCCAATTCCTGAAAGAATTCTCCCCCCATCCTTACGACATGACACCCGAGAGAGGATCATCTGCCTTCAACAATCCCGGGATGAGACTTTGGACGAGTACTACACGTACTTTGACACCATCGTTTCATGCTGCCCGCACCATGGATTCACGAATGTAGTTCTTCTTCAAAAATTCCTTTGTGGGATGAGGCCAGTTGCTCAATCAAGGATTAATGACGCAGTAGGAGGATCAGCCATGCACTTAACCATGACTCAAATGTGGGATGTTATAGATGACTTGGCCGAAGCCACAAAACGAAGGCCAATGCCCCGAGCTAATAGAGGAATGCAGACAGTAGAGGCTAGTCCAGAGAAGAATGAGGAAGACATCACAGAGGCCATAATGGATGAATCAGAAACAGGAAGCACCGAAGAGGAGCCCACATGGGAAATCACCCCCGAGCCATCAGAAGACCTAGAGTCAGACTCTGAGATAGTTTGGGACGAAGAAAAGCCTTCATGGGAACTCGGGACCGTGCCAGCAGAGGAGGAAGTCCAGAACACCACTGGCGAGCTGCTCGAGACATACCCTACTCTCACTACCGAAGCAGCCGAAGAAATCGACCTAGACCAGGTTCTCACGGATAGTCTGGCCAATATGGAACCAGCCCTGCTAATGGAAGCTTCCCAACTTTTCCCTTTGATCAATATACAAATCGCGGAAGACTATGTGGTCAATGGAGAGTATGAAAGAAGGATGGAAGAAGGGCCTGAACAGAACGACTCCTTGATGGAGTATTCACTCGCCACAAATAGACAAGGCAGCCCTAAACACAAGAGAGTCCGACGCAAAAGACCAGCAACTAAGGTTAAAGGTCCCTCGCCTTCTCAGAGAAATTGGAAGGAGAAACCACCAAAACAAAGGAGTCCTGACCCGGGCACATCATCTCACAAAAACCTTGGAAGGGCCAAGGCAAGAATCAACACAGGAGCTGCGGCACAATTTGACCTAAGCCGCCCATGGGATTCGCACTTATGATCCATGAGGGAGGTACCGTCGAGCTAACTACGTTAAACAAAGGCACTGGTTGGGAGGTAACCCGACACTTATCTTATTTTTCAGTCATTTTATTTTATGTTATTTAACTTTTTGAACTGTTCTCATCTTTCTTGTAAATATTTGCTTGAAATCAGCTTTTGAACTAGTCGTGCTGTGAGGCACGCCTTCGTTCAAAAGTGTGGGGTGAGAAATGCCTTTGCACATAGTAGTTCAACATGTTTATATCTTTTTCCTTTTCCCTTAATGTTATCTTTTTGAAAATATGAACTTGAGAATGTGAAGAAGATAGATCTAAATTCAAGCATTAACCTTGTGAAATCTCAACTGTTTAAAGACTTAGGATGTAACTTCTCATTTGTCCCTTTGTGCTGAGATATACAGGGGATGTGGAGTTGATATAAAATGCCCTAGAGAGGCTTGGCAAGCATCCGAAGGATTGAATTTCGCTATATGGTTTATGAAGTCAGTGGAGGCTGCACTTCGAGTTTCAAAGAAGATCAGAGTCATCTCTGCCGTGCAGCGTTTATGCAAGAGGCGGGACGGGAATCAAACCGTCCTATCTCTAGTCCTAGTATCCGAGAAAATAGATGAGCGACCCTCATCTTGACCCGCGCGAAATGGCGAGGATGAGAAAGAGCGGGGAGGTATTTCCATATGCTCTCGGGCAATGATTGGACCTCCCAAAGAAAGGTTGAGAAAAAGGACTAGCAAGTCACAAAGAAGCAAAAGCTCAAAGAAGCAAATCAAGGCCGAAGGCCTAAAATTGTGAAGGTTTTAACCGAAACACAAGGGAAGAAACTCCAATTCAAAATCAAAGGTCAAAGGTCAAAGACCAAATCACTTCAAAAGCTGTCCCTCATCAAAAGGAAATCAAAGAGCTCAGATCACTGAAACCCGAACCAAATCAAGTGCTAGAAAAAGCTACGAGAAAACCATATAGTGCGAGATGATCCCGAGAATGCAGTCCAGGAGCCTGAAAAGGGCTATCTCCCGATTCATCCGAATTAATTTGCATCTCAGCACAAGGTACAAGTATTAAGTTTCTTCTAAGTATTTACACGGTTTAGTTTGGAAACAAGTAAGTATTGCATGAATAGGACAAATCTAATCCCATATTCTCACCTTCATATTTAAAGTTTTTACTTGGATTTTGTGTTCCGCCCTCTAATAGCATTGTTCGGGACGAACAACTAAAAGTGTGGGGTGATTTGATGGACCATATTTATATGATTCATTAAGTCAGTTAAACCCACCAAATTAGACACTTTGTCTATTTAACTTTTGCTTGTTAGTCCCATATTTAATCTACAGGGTATTTTGAGGTTCAGAGAGAAAACAAGCTAAAATGGGGTTCTTAAGGCCAAAAAGGATAGACAAACAGTTATGGCCAAGAAATCGCACCCAAGGACCGAGAAAATCAGCCCATGACCAAGAAATGTCGGGCCGCGTCCTAGAAATGCCGGACGCGCCCCGGATCCTATACCGAGGACCCCAGGTCCCTGACCGAGAGTGCCGAGGAATACCGGGCCCAAGTGCCGAGAGTGCCGAGAGAACGCCCGGGCCATGCCCATATGTTCCGAGAGTGCCGAGAGAACGCCCAAGTGCCGAGAGTGCCGAGAGTCTCTTTCTAAGGTTTGTATACGTTCATCCCAAGTTAGTCTAAGTTAGTCTCAAGTTAGTCTCTTTCTAAGGACGAACTTAGACAAACCTTAGAATGAGACTAACGAGACTAACTTGGGACGAACAAAGACAATCTTTAGTCTCATTCTAAGGTTTGTATAAGTTCGTCCCAAGTTAGTCTAAGTTCGTCCCAAGTTAGTCTCTTTCTAAGGACGAACTTAGATAAACCTTAGAATGAGACTAACGAGACTAACTTTGGATGAACAAAGACAAACTTTAGTCTCATTCTAAGGTTTGTATAAGTTCGTCTCAAGTTAGTCTATGTTCGTCCCAAGTTTTCTCTTTCTAAGGACGAACTTAGATAAACCGTAGAATGAGACTAACGAGACTAACTTGGGACCAACAAAGACAAACTTTTGTCTCATTCTACGGTTTGTATAAGTTCGTCCCAAGTTAGTCTATGTTCGTCCCAAGTTAGTCTCTTTCTATGGATGAACTTAGATAAACCTTAGAATGAGACTAACGAGACTAACTTGGGACGAACAAAGACAAACTTTAGTCTCATTCTAAGGTTTGTATAAGTTCGTCTCAAGTTAGTGATGGACCACAATTATACGAATCAAAAACACAGATAAACCCCCCAAGTTAGACTATTTGTCTGTCTAACATCCACTTGTTAGTTCCGATATATTTCCACAGGGCATTTTAGAGATTAAAGTGAAAACACGTTAAGGAGAGGCTTTTAGCACAGAAAAGATATAAGGAGTCGATTCAAGGTCAAGATCATATGCCGACTGAAGAAATATCAAGGATCCTGACGATGAATCACTCATCACAAATTGTGCAGAGATGGAATCAAGTCAACCCAGTGCCAAATTACACTGACAGTTTTGCGAAAAGACAGTGCAAAACTGTACAAAACTCACATATGGGCAAGATGACTTGTGACTTGGAAAAGAGGTGGCCAAAGAGGAAAACCACCCCAAAACCACCACCCACCACCGGCGGCTCCTCCCTCCTCCTCCATGGATGACCGGCTCTCCTCCGCCCAATGAGCCGCCGCCATGTGGTGGCTCCTCCACCACATGTTCCTCCTCTCTCCTCCTTGGATGACTTGATGACTTGCTTGGGAGGTGGCTTCCACCACCATTTACTCCTCCACCACCACCTCCTACCGGCGGCTGCTCCTCCACCACTCCTCCGCCGCCAAGTGGCGGCGCCTCCTTGGCTCATCCATGCCTCATCCTCCACCCTTGGATCAAATCAATCCTAGCCCTCCATTTCCTCCCATTTCTCCTATAAAAGGAGGCTCACCCCTCCTCATTTCATCATCCAAAAAACCATTCCATACACAATCACTTATCTCTCTACATTTTGTAATATTTTGTAAGTTGGTTTGGATCAATAAAGTTACGATATTTGGCTAGGCGCCCTCCTCCTTGGACAGGCGAGGCTAAACTCCTCATTCGGCGGAAGGTATAATCTTGTATTATTTAATGTTTAATTAGCTTAGTTTATTTTCTTAGTATTCAATACTTGTTCTATGTGCCATATAAAAGTCAGAATGTCTCTAAGGTAGAGTGAACGATTTTGGGAATGTGACCATTAGGGGTCCAACTTCGTAAGTTCTTCCTTAAGATATTCGTGATCACACCCGGATAGGGGAGGTCGTAACAGACAAAGCTATCTGAAAGAGGTCGACTATATTTAAAAAACCATTATGGGAAACCGTAACAGGAGAGCAGGTGGATGCACATAGACTAGCGTACCTAACTGGTACTGGCGCTAGTCTAAATAGAACAAGTGTGATTTAGCCGATGTTGCAAGTCTTGAGCTATCGCTAGCCTCGATTCATCGTTTGAATACTTAGAAGATTTACTAAACTAATAAACATGTGATAATACAAGAATACCTGAAACCGAATACGCTCTTTCAATTGCAAACACCCCCTGTATTTAATTTCCTAGTATAACTGCTCAATCAAACACAACCACCAACCACTCACATACCGGAGGAATCAACAATCACGCATCACCCACTGTAAGTCTTCTAACCCTCAACTCCTTTATTTTCTGTATTTAATTTCAGTATTTATTTTCTGTATTTACTTTCCGCACAAAAAACCCAAAAAACCCAAAAACAGTAGTTTAGTAATTAGCAGTAAGTCCACACTCGACCTAAAATCACGCACCGTGTAAGCCGTAACGAACAATCTATCCCCCTAATTCCCTTGGGTTCGACCCCTACTTACCCTTACTACCCAGTAGTTAAGTCGCGAGTAGTGGACATTATAAATTTATTTGTACGAGACGCATTGCACCCTAACGACAGTGCAACCGACGTTCCCGTCAAATTGGCGCCGTTGCCGGGGAATTAGCCATCGGATAGTTGTTCTTCACCTCACATGACCTCATGACTCAACCACCCTCGTATGCATGGACAACACGGCACCTTCCACTGTTCAAAGGAACGGATGCAGAAGATCCAGTACTACACTGTCGAAGCTTTCACTACGTTTGCTGCCACATAAAACCTGAGAATGAAACGTTAGAAGAATTTAAGCTTAAATGCTTTAAATTCTCTCTAACGGATTTCGCAACAATTTGGTACTACACATCACCCGCTAGTAGTGCAGCACGTTTCGTGGACATCTGCGCACCATTCCTAAGAGAATTCTCCCCACCATCCTTACGCCAAGAAACCCGCGAGAAAATCCTGAACCTTCAACAATCCCGGGATGAGACCTTGGACGAATACTACATGAACTACGATGCCATCGTCTCAAGCTGCCCGCACCATGGATTCTCAAAGAAAGTTCTTCTCCAAAAATTTCTTCGTGGGATGAGATCCGAAGAGCTGGGAAGAGTAAACGAAGCAATGAGAAGATCAGCCGAGAACTTCACCATTGCGAGCATGTGGAACCTTATAATTGGCCTGGCTGCAGTCACAGAACGAACATCCCAAACTGACGAAGAAATGCAAACAGAAGAAGCTGACCCTGAGGCTGATCACGAAGAAACTACCGAGCCGTCAGAAGTAACTCCTGAACCGTCTGAAGAGTCAGACATAGAAAGTATCGGGAGTAACAATGAGGTGTTAGCAATAGAAAAAGTCCGGAATACCGCTAACATGCTGCCAGAACCATACCCAGCTAGCATCACAAACAAACACGACGAGGCAGAATCGAGCCTTAAGATGCAAGCTTCCCGACTTTTCCCCTCGATCAATAGGCAAATCGCTGAAAACCATGTGATCAAAGAAGAGGCTGAAAAGAGGATGGGAAAAGGGCCTATGCAGAATAATTCTCCAATAGAGCATTGTTACGCCATAACCGGACAAGCCAGCCCTGAACACCAGAAAACCCGGTTCAAGAAGTTGGTAGTAAAAGGTCCCTCACCTCCCCTGAGACATTGGAAGGAGGCACCACCAGTACAAGGGGAACGGGACCCCAACCAGTCATCTGCTCAAAAATCAGGAAGACTCACCGCAAGAATCAAGGTCGGTGGAATCAAAAAATTCGACCTAAGACACCCATGGGATCCCAACCAATGATCCAGAACAAGGTACTGTCGAGCCAACGATGTTAAACAAGTGCACTAGTCGGGAGGTAACCCGACACTATCTTACTTTCTGTCATTTTAATTTTCAATAAGCGCTCTCACCCATCTTTTTGTCCAGAAGAAATGTCTTACATGTAGGAATTAAGTTTCGGAGCAAGGATCAGATCAGCCAGGCAGCTTCCGTGAATTTACCGGGCCTGCGCTGAGAGTTTAAGGCCCCAGCCGAACTCCCTCGATTATCCAGCCTCATGCCATGTCGTTCACTCGACACCTTAAAGGGAGTTCTGCTCTTCTTTTTTCCTAAAGTCATTTCCTTCTCCTATATATATTTGCATGACTTTTGAACTAAGGCTTGCCTTCGTTCAAAAGTGGGGGGTGAGAACCAATGCATGTTTTTTCTTTTTTTTTTTTTAAAAAAAAGTATCTTTTTGAAAGTATGAACTTAAGAATGTGAAAAAGATAGATCATGATTCATGCATCAACCTTATGAAAAGGCAAACTGTTTAAAAACTTAGAATGTAACTTTTCATTTGTCCCTTTGTGTTGAGATAACCTAGGGATGTGGAGTTGAAAGAAATTGCCCTAGAGAGGCTTGGCAAGCACTTAAAGGATCAAATCAAACTATATGGTTTTCGAAGTCAGTGGAGGCTGCACTTCGGATTTTCAGTGAACAATTGAGTCAAACTCCGCCAGGAAGCATCTATGCAAAGGCGAGGACGGGAATCAGACCGTCCTCTCTCTAGTCAAAATAGCCAAGAAAATAAATGAGCGACCCTCATCTTGACCCGCGCGAAACGACGAAGACGAGAGGAGAGGGGAGGTATTTCCATAGGCTTGCGGGCGATGATTGGACCTCCCAAGAAGGCTGACAAAATGGACTAGCAAGTCACAAAGGAGCAAAAAACTCAAAGAAGAAAATCAAAAGAGGCCAAGGCCCAAAAAATTGTGAAGGTTTTAACCGAGCAAAAGTGAAGCACTCAAAAAGACAGAGGCAGAATCACTACAAAAAAAAGCTAGTCCCTCGCCAAAGTAGAAAAAAGAAAATCAAAAAGGCTCAACTCACTGAAACCCGAATCGAATCACGTGCTAGAGAAAGCTACAAGAAAACCATATAGTGCGAGACGGTCCCGAGGGTGTAGTCCAAGAGCCTAAAAAGGGCTATCTCCCGAAACATCCGGAATAATTCGCATCTCGGCACGAAGGTACACGTATCAAGTTACTTCTAATTATTTTTACAGTTTAAATTGGCTATAAGTAGTAATGCATGAATTAGGAGAAATCGAGTACCGCAAACTTAATTTCATACTTCAAACCAACTTACATAGTGACGCCCATATAAAGCATTGTTCGGGACGAACAACTAAAAGTGGGGGGTGATTTGATGGACCACAATTATACGAATCAAAAACACAGATAAACCCCCCAAGTTAGACTGTTTGTCTGTCTAACATCCACTTGTTAGTTTCGATATATTTCCACAGGGCATTTTAGAGATTAAAGTGAAAACACGTTAAGGAGAGGCTTTTAGCACAGAAAAGATATAAGGAGTCGATTCAAGGTCAAGATCATATGCCGACTGAAGAAATATCAAGGATCCTGACGATGAATCACTCATCACAAATTGTGCAGAGATGGAATCAAGTCAACCCAGTGCCAAATTACACTGACAGTTTTGCGAAAAGACAGTGCAAAACTGTACAAAACTCACATATGGGCAAGATGACTTGTGACTTGGAGAAGAGGTGGCCAAAGAGGAAAACCACCCCAAAACCACCACCCACCACCGGCGGCTCCTCCCTCCTCCTCCATGGATGACCGGCTCTCCTCCGCACAATGAGCCGCCGCCATGTGGTGGCTCCTCCACCACATGTTCCTCCTCTCTCCTCCTTGGATGACTTGATGACTTGCTTGGGAGGTGGCTTCCACCACCCTTTGCTCCTCCACCACCACCTCCTACCGGCGGCTGCTCCTCCACCACTCCTCCGCCGCCAAGTGGCGGCGCCTCCTTGGCTCATCCATGCCTCATCCTCCACCCTTGGATCAAATCAATCCTAGCCCTCCATTTCCTCCCATTTCTCCTATAAAAGGAGGCTCACCCCTCCTCATTTCATCATCCAAAAAACCATTCCATACACAATCACTTATCTCTCTACATTTTGTAATATTTTGTAAGTTGGTTTGGATCAATAAAGTTACGATATTTGGCTAGGCGCCCTCCTCCATGGACAGGCGAGGCTAAACTCCTCATTCGGCGGAAGGTATAATCTTGTATTATTTAATGTTTAATTAGCATAGTTTATTTTCTTAGTATTCAATACTTGTTCTATGTGCCATATAAAAGTCAGAATGTCTCTAAGGTAGAGTGAACGATTTTGGGAATGTGACCATTAGGGGTCCAACTTCGTAAGTTCTTCCTTAAGATATTCGTGATCACACCCGGATAGGGGAGGTCGTAACAGACAAAGCTATCTGAAAGAGGTCGACTATATTTAAAAAACCATTATGGGAAACCGTAACCGGAGAGCAGGTGGATGCACATAGACTAGCGTACCTAACTGGTACTGGCGCTAGTCTAAATAGAACAAGTGTGATTTAGCCGATGTTGCAAGTCTTGAGCTATCGCTAGCCTCGATTCATCGTTTGAATACTTAGAAGATTTACTAAACTAATAAACATGTGATAATACAAGAATACCTGAAACCGAATACGCTCTTTCAATTGCAAACACCCCCTGTATTTAATTTCCTAGTATAACTGCTCAATCAAACACAACCACCAACCACTCACATACCGGAGGAATCAACAATCACGCATCACCCACTGTAAGTCTTCTAACCCTCAACTCCTTTATTTTCTGTATTTAATTTCAGTATTTATTTTCTGTATTTACTTTCCGCACAAAAAACCCAAAAAACCCAAAAACAGTAGTTTAGTAATTAGCAGTAAGTCCACACTCGACCTAAAATCACGCACCGTGTAAGCCGTAACGAACAATCTATCCCCCTAATTCCCTTGGGTTCGACCCCTACTTACCCTTACTACCCAGTAGTTAAGTCGCGAGTAGTGGACATTATAAATTTATTTGTACGAGACGCATTGCACCCTAACGACAGTGCAACTGACGTTCCCGTCAAATTGGCACCGTTGCCGGGGAATTAGCCATCGGATAGTTGTTCTTCACCTCACATGACCTCATGACTCAACCACCCTCGTATGCATGGACAACACGGCACCTTCCACTGTTCAAAGGAACGGATGCAGAAGATCCAGTACTACACTGTCGAAGCTTTCACTACGTTTGCTGCCACATAAAACCTGAGAATGAAACGTTAGAAGAATTTAAGCTTAAATGCTTTAAATTCTCTCTAACGGATTTCGCAACAATTTGGTACTACACATCACCCGCTAGTAGTGCAGCACGTTTCGTGGACATCTGCGCACCATTCCTAAGAGAATTCTCCCCACCATCCTTACGCCAAGAAACCCGCGAGAAAATCCTGAACCTTCAACAATCCCGGGATGAGACCTTGGACGAATACTACATGAACTACGATGCCATCGTCTCAAGCTGCCCGCACCATGGATTCTCAAAGAAAGTTCTTCTCCAAAAATTTCTTCGTGGGATGAGATCCGAAGAGCTGGGAAGAGTAAACGAAGCAATGAGAAGATCAGCCGAGAACTTCACCATTGCGAGCATGTGGAACCTTATAATTGGCCTGGCTGCAGTCACAGAACGAACATCCCAAACTGACGAAGAAATGCAAACAGAAGAAGCTGACCCTGAGGCTGATCACGAAGAAACTACCGAGCCGTCAGAAGTAACTCCTGAACCATCTGAAGAGTCAGACATAGAAAGTATCGGGAGTAACAATGAGGTGTCAGCAATAGAAAAAGTCCGGAATACCGCTAACATGCTGCCAGAACCATACCCAGCTAGCATCACAAACAAACACGACGAGGCAGAATCGAGCCTTAAGATGCAAGCTTCCCGACTTTTCCCCTCGATCAATAGGCAAATCGCTGAAAACCATGTGATCAAAGAAGAGGCTGAAAAGAGGATGGGAAAAGGGCCTATGCAGAATAATTCTCCAATAGAGCATTGTTACGCCATAACCGGACAAGCCAGCCCTGAACACCAGAAAACCCGGTTCAAGAAGTTGGTAGTAAAAGGTCCCTCACCTCCCCTGAGACGTTGGAAGGAGGCACCACCAGTACAAGGGGAACGGGACCCCAACCAGTCATCTGCTCAAAAATCAGGAAGACTCACCGCAAGAATCAAGGTCGGTGGAATCAAAAAATTCGACCTAAGCCACCCATGGGATCCCAACCAATGATCCAGAACAAGGTACTGTCGAGCCAACGATGTTAAACAAGTGCACTAGTCGGGAGGTAACCCGACACTATCTTACTTTCTGTCATTTTAATTTTCAATAAGCGCTCTCACCCATCTTTTTGTCCAGAAGAAATGTCTTACATGTAGGAATTAAGTTTCGGAGCAAGGATCAGATCAGCCAGGCAGCTTCCGTGAATTTACCGGGCCTGCGTTGAGAGTTTAAGGCCCCAGCCGAACTCCCTCGATTATCCAGCCTCATGCCATGTCGTTCACTCGACACCTTAAAGGGAGTTCTGCTCTTCTTTTTTCCTAAAGTCATTTCCTTCTCCTATATATATTTGCATGACTTTTGAACTAAGGCTTGCCTTCGTTCAAAAGTGGGGGGTGAGAACCAATGCATGTTTTTTCTTTTTTTTTTTTTTTAAAAAAGTATCTTTTTGAAAGTATGAACTTAAGAATGTGAAAAAGATAGATCATGATTCATGCATCAACCTTATGAAAAGGCAAACTGTTTAAAAACTTAGAATGTAACTTTTCATTTGTCCCTTTGTGTTGAGATAACCTAGGGATGTGGAGTTGAAAGAAATTGCCCTAGAGAGGCTTGGCAAGCACTTAAAGGATCAAATCAAACTATATGGTTTTCGAAGTCAGTGGAGGCTGCACTTCGGATTTTCAGTGAACAATTGAGTCAAACTCCGCCAGGAAGCATCTATGCAAAGGCGAGGACGGGAATCAGACCGTCCTCTCTCTAGTCAAAATAGCCGAGAAAATAAACGAACAAAGACAAACTTTAGTCTCATTCGAAGGTTTGTATAAGTTCGTCTCAAGTTAGTCTAAGTTCGTCCCAAGTTAGTCTCGTTCTAAGGACGAACTTAGATAAACCTTAGAATGAGACTAACGAGACTAACTTGGGACGAACATAGATAAACTTTAGTCTCATTCTAAAGTTTGGATAAGTTCATCCCAAGTTAGTCTAAGTTCGTCCCAAGTTTGTCTCTTTCTAAGGACAAACTTAGATAAACCTTAGAATGAGACTCGCGATACTAACTTGGGATGAACAAAGACAAACTTTAGTCTCATTCTAAGCTTTGTATAAGTTCGTCCCAAGTTAGTCTAAGTTCGTCCCAAGGTAGTCTCTTTCTAAGGACAAACTTAGATAAACCTTAGAATGAGACTAACGAGACTAACTTGGGACAAACAAAGACAAACTTTAGTCTCATTCTAAGGTTTGTATAAGTTCATCCCAAGTTAGTCTCTTTCTAAGGACGAACTTAGATAAACCTTAGAATGAGACTAACGAGACTAACTTGGGACGAACTTAGATAAACTTTAGTCTCATTCTAAAGTTTGTATAAGTTCATCCCAAGTTAGTCTAAGTTCGTCCCAAGTTAGTCTCTTTCTAAGGACAAACTTAGATAAACCTTAGAATGAGACTCGCGATACTAACTTGGGATGAACAAAGACAAACTTTAGTCTCATTCTAAGCTTTGTATAAGTTCGTCCCAAGTTAGTCTAAGTTCGTCTCAAGGTAGTCTCTTTCTAAGGACAAACTTAGATAAACCTTAGAATGAGACTAACGAGACTAACTTGGGACAAACAAAGACAAACTTTAGTCTCATTCTAAAGTTTGTATAAGTTCGTCCCAAGTTAGTCTCTTTCTAAGGACGAACTTAGATAAACCTTAGAATGAGACTAACGAGACTAACTTGGGACGAGCAGGACAAACTTTAGTCTCATTCTAAGGTTTGTATAAGTTCGTCCCAAGTTAGTCTATGTTCGTCCCAAGTTAGTCTCTTTCTAAGGACGAACTTAGACAAACCTTAGAATGAGACTAACGAGACTAACTTGGGACGAACAAAGACAAACTTTAGTCTCATTCTAAGGTTTGTATAAGTTCGTCCCAAGTTAGTCTAAGTTCGTCCGAAGTTACTCTCTTTCTAAGGACAAACTTAGATAAACCTTAGAATGAGACTCGCGATACTAACTTGGGATGAACAAAGACAAACTTTAGTCTCATTCTAAGCTTTGTATAAGTTCGTCCCAAGTTAGTCTAAGTTCGTCCAAAGGTAGTCTCTTTCTAAGGACGAACTGAGATAAACCTTAGAATGAGACTAACGAGACTAACTTGGGACGAACAAAGACAAACTTTAGTCTCATTCGAAGGTTTGTATAAGTTCGTCTCAAGTTAGTCTAAGTTCGTCCCAAGTTAGTCTCTTTCTAAGGACGAACTTAGATAAACCTTAGAATGAGACTAACGAGACTAACTTTGAACGAACAAAGACAAACTTCAGTCTCATTCTAAGGTTTGTATAAGTTCGTCCCAAGTTAGTCTAAGTTCGTCCCAAGTTAGTCTCTTTCTAAGGACGAACTTAGACAAACCTTAGAATGAGACTAACGAGACTAACTTGGGATGAACAAAGACAAACTGTAGTCTCATTCTAAGCTTTGTATAAGTTCGTCCCAAGTTAGTCTAAGTTCGTCCCGAGGTAGTCTCTTTCTAAGGACAAACTTAGATAAACCTTAGAATGAGACTAACGAGACTAACTTGGGACAAACAAAGACAAACTTTAGTCTCATTCTAAGGTTTGTATAAGTTCATCCCAAGTTAGTCTCTTTCTAAGGACGAATTTAGATAAACCTTAGAATGAGACTAACGAGGCTAACTTGGGACGAACTTAGATAAACTTTAGTCTCATTCTAAAGTTTGTATAAGTTCGTCCCAAGTTAGTCTCTTTCTAAGGACGAACTTAGATAAACCTTAGAATGAGACTAACGAGACTAACTTGGGACGAGCAGGACAAACTTTCGTCTCATTCTAAGGTTTGTATAAGTTCGTCCCAAGTTAGTCTCTTTCTAATGACGAACTTAGACAAACCTTAGAATGAGACTAACGAGACTAACTTGGGACGAACAAAGACAAACTTTAGTCTCATTCTAAGGTTTGTATAAGTTTGTACCAAGTTAGTCTAAGTTCGTCCGAAGTTTTCTATTTCTAAGGACGAACTTAGATAAACCTTAGAATGAGACTAACGAGACTAACTTGGGACGAACAAAGACAAACTTTTGTCTAATTCTAAGGTATGTATAAGTTCGTCCCAAGTTAGTCTAAGTTCGTCCCAAGTTAGTCTCTTTCTAAGTACGAACTTAGATAAACCTTAGTATGAGACTAACGAGACTAACTTGGGACGAACAAAGACAAACTTTAGTCTCATTCTAAGGTTTGTATAAGTTCATCCCAAGTTAGTCTAAGTTAGTCTCAAGTTAGTCTCTTTCTAAGGACGAACTTAGATAAACCTTAGAATGAGACTAACGAGACTAACTTGGGACGAACAAAGACAATCTTTAGTCTCATTCTAAGGTTTGTATAAGTTCATCCCAAGTTAGTCTAAGTTCGTCCGAAGTTTTCTCTTTCTAAGGACGAACTTAGATAAACCTTAGAATGAGACTAACGAGACTAACTTAGGACAAACAAAGACAAACTTTTGTCTCATTCTAAGGTTTGTATAAGTTCGTCCCAAGTTAGTCTCTTTCTAAGGACGAACTTAGATAAACCTTAGAATGAGACTAACGAGGGTAACTTGGGACGAACTTAGATAAACTTTAGTCTCATTCTAAAGTTTGTATAAGTTCGTCCCAAGTTAGTCTCTTTCTAAGGACGAACTTAGATAAACCTTAGAATGAGACTAACAAGACTAACTTTGAACGAACAAAGACAAACTTCAGTCTCATTCTAAGGTTTGTATAAGTTCGTCCCAAGTTAGTCTAAGTTCGTCCCAAGTTAGTCTCTTTCTAAGGACGAACTTAGACAAACCTTAGAATGAGACTAACGAGACTAACTTGGGATGAACAAAGACAAACTTTAGTCTCATTCTAAGGTTTGTATAAGTTCGTCCCAAGTTAGTCTAAGTTCGTCCCAAGTTAGTCTCTTTCTAAGGACAAACTTAGATAAACCTTAGAATGAGACTAACGAGACTAACTTGGGACAAACAAAGACAAACTTTAGTCTCATTCTAAGGTTTGTATAAGTTCATCCCAAGTTAGTCTCTTTCTAAGGACGAACTTAGATAAACCTTAGAATGAGACTAACGAGGCTAACTTGGGACGAACTTAGATAAACTTTAGTCTCATTCTAAAGTTTGTATAAGTTCATCTCAAGTTAGTCTCTTTCTAAGGACGAACTTAGATAAACCATAGAATGAGACTAACGAGACTAACTTGGGACGAGCAGGACAAACTTTAGTCTCATTCTAAGGTTTGTATAAGTTCGTCCCAAGTTAGTCTAAGTTCGTCCCAAGTTATTCTCTTTCTAAGGACGAACTTAGACAAACCTTAGAATGACATTAACGAGACTAACTTGGGACGAACAAAGACAAACTTTAGTCTCATTCTAAGGTTTGTATAAGTTCGTCCCAAGTATGTCTAAGTTCGTCCGAAGTTTTCTATTTCTAAGGACGAACTTAGATAAACCTTAGAATGAGACTAACGAGACTAACTTGGGACGAACAAAGACAAACTTTTGTCTCATTCTAAGGTATGTATAAGTTCGTCCCAAGTTAGTCTAAGTTCGTCCCAAGTTAGTCTCTTTCTAAGTACGAACTTAGATAAACCTTAGTATGAGACTAACGAGACTAACTTGGGACGAACAAAGACAAACTTTAGTCTCATTCTAAGGTTTGTATAAGTTCATCCCAAGTTAGTCTAAGTTAGTCTCAAGTTAGTCTCTTTCTAAGGACGAACTTAGATAAACCTTTGAATGAGACTAACGAGACTAACTTGGGACGAACAAAGACAATCTTTAGTCTCATTCTAAGGTTTGTATAAGTTCATCCCATGTTAGTCTAAGTTCGTCCGAAGTTTTCTCTTTCTAAGGACGAACTTAGATAAACCTTAGAATGAGACTAACGAGACTAACTTAGGACAAACAAAGACAAACTTTTGTCTCATTCTAAGGTTTGTATAAGTTCGTCCCAAGTTAGTCTCTTTCTAAGGACGAACTTAGATAAACCTCAGAATGAGACTAACGAGGGTAACTTGGGACGAACTTAGATAAACTTTAGTCTCATTCTAAAGTTTGTATAAGTTCGTCCCAAGTTAGTCTCTTTCTAAGGACGAACTTAGATAAACCTTAGAATGAGACTAACGAGACTAACTTTGAACGAACAAAGACAAACTTCAGTCTCATTCTAAGGTTTGTATAAGTTCGTCCCAAGTTAGTCTAAGTTCGTCCCAAGTTAGTCTCTTTCTAAGGACGAACTTAGACAACCCTTAGAATGAGAGTAACGAGACTAACTTGGGATGAACAAAGACAAACTTTAGTCTCATTATAAGGTTTGTATAAGTTCGTCCCAAGTTAGTCTAAGTTCGTCCAAAGTTTTCTCTTACTAAGGACAAACTTAGATAAACCTTAGAATGAGACTAACGAGACTAACTTGGGACGAACAAAGACAAACTTTAGTCTCATTCTAAACTTTGTATAAGTTCGTCCCAAGTTAATCTAAGTTCATCCCAAGTTAGTCTCTTTCTAAGGACGAACTGAGATAAACCTTAGAATGAGAGTAACGAGACTAACTTGGGACGAACAAAGACAAACTTTAGACTCATTCGAAGGTTTGTATAAGTTCGTCTCAAGTTAGTCTAAGTTCTTCCCAAGTTAGTCTCGTTCTAAGGACGAACTTAGATAAACCTTAGAATGAGACTAACGAGACTAACTTGGGACGAACTTAGATAAACTTTAGTCTCATTCTAAAGTTTGTATAAGTTCATCCCAAGTTAGTCTAAGTTCGTCCCAAGTTAGTCTCTTTCTAAGGACAAACTTAGATAAACCTTAGAATGAGACTCGCGATACTAACTTGGGATGAACAAAGACAAACTTTAGTCTCATTCTAAGCTTTGTATAAGTTCGTCCCAAGTTAGTGTAAGTTCGTCCCAAGGTAGTCTCTTTCTAAGGACAAACTTAGATAAACCTTAGAATGAGACTAACGAGACTAACTTGGGACAAACAAAGACAAACTTTAGTCTCATTCTAAGGTTTGTATAAGTTCATCCCAAGTTAGTCTCTTTCTAAGGACGAACTTAGATAAACCTTAGAATGAGACTAACGAGGCTAACTTGGGACGAACTTAGATAAACTTTAGTCTCATTCTAAAGTTTGTATAAGTTCGTCCCAAGTTAGTCTCTTTCTAAGGACGAACTTAGATAAACCTTAGAATGAGACTAACGAGACTAACTTGGGACGAGCAGGACAAACTTTAGTCTCATTCTAAGGTTTGTATAAGTTCGTCCCAAGTTAGTCTAAGTTCGTCCCAAGTTAGTCTCTTTCTAAGGACGAACTTAGACAAACCTTAGAATGAGACTAACGAGACTAACTTGGGACGAATAAAGACAAACTTTAGTCTCATTCTAAGGTTTGTATAAGTTCATCCCAAGTAAGTCTAAGTTAGTCTCAAGTTAGTCTCTTTCTAAGGACGAACTTAGATTAACCTTAGAATGAGACTAACGAGACTAACTTGGGACGAACAAAGACAATCTTTAGTCTCATTCTAAGGTTTGTATAAGTTCATCCCAAGTTAGTCTAAGTTCGTCCGAAGTTTTCTCTTTCTAAGGACGAACTTAGATAAACCTTAGAATGAGACTAACGAGACTAACTTAGGATAAACAAAGACAAACTTTTGTCTCATTCTAAGGTTTGTATAAGTTCGTCCCAAGTTAGTCTCGTTAGTCTCATTCTAAGGTTTTTCCATATGCTCTCGGGCAATGATTGGACCTCCCAAAGAAAGGTTGAGAAAAAGGACTAGCAAGTCACAAAGAAGCAAAAGCTCAAAGAAGCAAATCAAGGCCGAAGGCCTAAAATTGTGAAGGTTTTAACCGAAACACAAGGGAAGAAACTCCAATTCAAAATCAAAGGTCAAAGGTCAAAGACCAAATCACTTCAAAAGCTGTCCCTCATCAAAAGGAAATCAAAGAGCTCAGATCACTGAAACCCGAACCAAATCAAGTGCTAGAAAAAGCTACGAGAAAACCATATAGTGCGAGATGATCCCGAGAATGCAGTCCAGGAGCCTGAAAAGGGCTATCTCCCGATTCATCCGAATTAATTTGCATCTCAGCACAAGGTACAAGTATTAAGTTTCTTCTAAGTATTTACACGGTTTAGTTTGGAAACAAGTAAGTATTGCATGAATAGGACAAATCTAATCCCATATTCTCACCTTCATATTTAAAGTTTTTACTTGGATTTTGTGTTCCGCCCTCTAATAGCATTGTTCGAGACGAACAACTAAAAGTGTGGGGTGATTTGATGGACCATATTTATATGATTCATTAAGTCAGTTAAACCCACCAAATTAGACACTTTGTCTATTTAACTTTTGCTTGTTAGTCCCATATTTAATCTACAGGGTATTTTGAGGTTCAGAGAGAAAACAAGCTAAAATGGGGTTCTTAAGGCCAAAAAGGATAGACAAACAGTTATGGCCAAGAAATCGCACCCAAGGACCGAGAAAATCAGCCCAGGACCAAGAAATGTCGGGCCGCGTCCTAGAAATGCCGGACGCGCCCCGGATCCTATACCGAGGACCCCAGGTCCCTGACCGAGAGTGCCGAGGAATACCGGGCCCAAGTGCCGAGAGTGCCGAGAGAACGCCCGGGCCATGCCCATATGTTCCGAGAGTGCCGAGAGAACGCCCAAGTGCCGAGAGTGCCGAGAGTCTCATTCTAAGGTTTGTATACGTTCATCCCAAGTTAGTCTAAGTTAGTCTCAAGTTAGTCTCTTTCTAAGGACGAACTTAGACAAACCTTAGAATGAGACTAACGAGACTAACTTGGGACGAACAAAGACAATCTTTAGTCTCATTCTAAGGTTTGTATAAGTTCGTCCCAAGTTAGTCTAAGTTCGTCCCAAGTTAGTCTCTTTCTAAGGACGAACTTAGATAAACCTTAGAATGAGACTAACGAGACTAACTTTGGATGAACAAAGACAAACTTTAGTCTCATTCTAAGGTTTGTATAAGTTCGTCTCAAGTTAGTCTATGTTCGTCCCAAGTTTTCTCTTTCTAAGGACGAACTTAGATAAACCGTAGAATGAGACTAACGAGACTAACTTGGGACCAACAAAGACAAACTTTAGTCTCATTCTACGGTTTGTATAAGTTCGTCCCAAGTTAGTCTATGTTCGTCCCAAGTTAGTCTCTTTCTATGGATGAACTTAGATAAACCTTAGAAAGAGACTAACGAGACTAACTTGGGACGAACAAAGACAAACTTTAGTCTCATTCTAAGGTTTGTATAAGTTCGTCTCAAGTTAGTGATGGACCACAATTATACGAATCAAAAACACAGATAAACCCCCCAAGTTAGACTATTTGTCTGTCTAACATCCACTTGTTAGTTCCGATATATTTCCACAGGGCATTTTAGAGATTAAAGTGAAAACACGTTAAGGAGAGGCTTTTAGCACAGAAAAGATATAAGGAGTCGATTCAAGGTCAAGATCATATGCCGACTGAAGAAATATCAAGGATCCTGACGATGAATCACTCATCACAAATTGTGCAGAGATGGAATCAAGTCAACCCAGTGCCAAATTACACTGACAGTTTTGCGAAAAGACAGTGCAAAACTGTACAAAACTCACATATGGGCAAGATGACTTGTGACTTGGAGAAGAGGTGGCCAAAGAGGAAAACCACCCCAAAACCACCACCCACCACCGGCGGCTCCTCCCTCCTCCTCCATGGATGACCGGCTCTCCTCCGCCCAATGAGCCGCCGCCATGTGGTGGCTCCTCCACCACATGTTCCTCCTCTCTCCTCCTTGGATGACTTGATGACTTGCTTGGGAGGTGGCTTCCACCACCATTTACTCCTCCACCACCACCTCCTACCGGCGGCTGCTCCTCCACCACTCCTCCGCCGCCAAGTGGCGGCGCCTCCTTGGCTCATCCATGCCTCATCCTCCACCCTTGGATCAAATCAATCCTAGCCCTCCATTTCCTCCCATTTCTCCTATAAAAGGAGGCTCACCCCTCCTCATTTCATCATCCAAAAAACCATTCCATACACAATCACTTATCTCTCTACATTTTGTAATATTTTGTAAGTTGGTTTGGATCAATAAAGTTACGATATTTGGCTAGGCGCCCTCCTCCTTGGACAGGCGAGGCTAAACTCCTCATTCGGCGGAAGGTATAATCTTGTATTATTTAATGTTTAATTAGCTTAGTTTATTTTCTTAGTATTCAATACTTGTTCTATGTGCCATATAAAAGTCAGAATGTCTCTAAGGTAGAGTGAACGATTTTGGGAATGTGACCATTAGGGGTCCAACTTCGTAAGTTCTTCCTTAAGATATTCGTGATCACACCCGGATAGGGGAGGTCGTAACAGACAAAGCTATCTGAAAGAGGTCGACTATATTTAAAAAACCATTATGGGAAACCGTAACAGGAGAGCAGGTGGATGCACATAGACTAGCGTACCTAACTGGTACTGGCGCTAGTCTAAATAGAACAAGTGTGATTTAGCCGATGTTGCAAGTCTTGAGCTATCGCTAGCCTCGATTCATCGTTTGAATACTTAGAAGATTTACTAAACTAATAAACATGTGATAATACAAGAATACCTGAAACCGAATACGCTCTTTCAATTGCAAACACCCCCTGTATTTAATTTCCTAGTATAACTGCTCAATCAAACACAACCACCAACCACTCACATACCGGAGGAATCAACAATCACGCATCACCCACTGTAAGTCTTCTAACCCTCAACTCCTTTATTTTCTGTATTTAATTTCAGTATTTATTTTCTGTATTTACTTTCCGCACAAAAAACCCAAAAAACCCAAAAACAGTAGTTTAGTAATTAGCAGTAAGTCCACACTCGACCTAAAATCACGCACCGTGTAAGCCGTAACGAACAATCTATCCCCCTAATTCCCTTGGGTTCGACCCCTACTTACCCTTACTACCCAGTAGTTAAGTCGCGAGTAGTGGACATTATAAATTTATTTGTACGAGACGCATTGCACCCTAACGACAGTGCAACCGACGTTCCCGTCAAATTGGCGCCGTTGCCGGGGAATTAGCCATCGGATAGTTGTTCTTCACCTCACATGACCTCATGACTCAACCACCCTCGTATGCATGGACAACACGGCACCTTCCACTGTTCAAAGGAACGGATGCAGAAGATCCAGTACTACACTGTCGAAGCTTTCACTACGTTTGCTGCCACATAAAACCTGAGAATGAAACGTTAGAAGAATTTAAGCTTAAATGCTTTAAATTCTCTCTAACGGATTTCGCAACAATTTGGTACTACACATCACCCGCTAGTAGTGCAGCACGTTTCGTGGACATCTGCGCACCATTCCTAAGAGAATTCTCCCCACCATCCTTACGCCAAGAAACCCGCGAGAAAATCCTGAACCTTCAACAATCCCGGGATGAGACCTTGGACGAATACTACATGAACTACGATGCCATCGTCTCAAGCTGCCCGCACCATGGATTCTCAAAGAAAGTTCTTCTCCAAAAATTTCTTCGTGGGATGAGATCCGAAGAGCTGGGAAGAGTAAACGAAGCAATGAGAAGATCAGCCGAGAACTTCACCATTGCGAGCATGTGGAACCTTATAATTGGCCTGGCTGCAGTCACAGAACGAACATCCCAAACTGACGAAGAAATGCAAACAGAAGAAGCTGACCCTGAGGCTGATCACGAAGAAACTACCGAGCCGTCAGAAGTAACTCCTGAACCGTCTGAAGAGTCAGACATAGAAAGTATCGGGAGTAACAATGAGGTGTCAGCAATAGAAAAAGTCCGGAATACCGCTAACATGCTGCCAGAACCATACCCAGCTAGCATCACAAACAAACACGACGAGGCAGAATCGAGCCTTAAGATGCAAGCTTCCCGACTTTTCCCCTCGATCAATAGGCAAATCGCTGAAAACCATGTGATCAAAGAAGAGGCTGAAAAGAGGATGGGAAAAGGGCCTATGCAGAATAATTCTCCAATAGAGCATTGTTACGCCATAACCGGACAAGCCAGCCCTGAACACCAGAAAACCCGGTTCAAGAAGTTGGTAGTAAAAGGTCCCTCACCTCCCCTGAGACATTGGAAGGAGGCACCACCAGTACAAGGGGAACGGGACCCCAACCAGTCATCTGCTCAAAAATCAGGAAGACTCACCGCAAGAATCAAGGTCGGTGGAATCAAAAAATTCGACCTAAGCCACCCATGGGATCCCAACCAATGATCCAGAACAAGGTACTGTCGAGCCAACGATGTTAAACAAGTGCACTAGTCGGGAGGTAACCCGACACTATCTTACTTTCTGTCATTTTAATTTTCAATAAGCGCTCTCACCCATCTTTTTGTCCAGAAGAAATGTCTTACATGTAGGAATTAAGTTTCGGAGCAAGGATCAGATCAGCCAGGCAGCTTCCGTGAATTTACCGGGCCTGCGCTGAGAGTTTAAGGCCCCAGCCGAACTCCCTCGATTATCCAGCCTCATGCCATGTCGTTCACTCGACACCTTAAAGGGAGTTCTGCTCTTCTTTTTTCCTAAAGTCATTTCCTTCTCCTATATATATTTGCATGACTTTTGAACTAAGGCTTGCCTTCGTTCAAAAGTGGGGGGTGAGAACCAATGCATGTTTTTTCTTTTTTTTTATTTTTAAAAAAGTATCTTTTTGAAAGTATGAACTTAAGAATGTGAAAAAGATAGATCATGATTCATGCATCAACCTTATGAAAAGGCAAACTGTTTAAAAACTTAGAATGTAACTTTTCATTTGTCCCTTTGTGTTGAGATAACCTAGGGATGTGGAGTTGAAAGAAATTGCCCTAGAGAGGCTTGGCAAGCACTTAAAGGATCAAATCAAACTATATGGTTTTCGAAGTCAGTGGAGGCTGCACTTCGGATTTTCAGTGAACAATTGAGTCAAACTCCGCCAGGAAGCATCTATGCAAAGGCGAGGACGGGAATCAGACCGTCCTCTCTCTAGTCAAAATAGCCGAGAAAATAAATGAGCGACCCTCATCTTGACCCGCGCGAAACGACGAAGACGAGAGGAGAGGGGAGGTATTTCCATAGGCTTGCGGGCGATGATTGGACCTCCCAAGAAGGCTGACAAAATGGACTAGCAAGTCACAAAGGAGCAAAAAACTCAAAGAAGAAAATCAAAAGAGGCCAAGGCCCAAAAAATTGTGAAGGTTTTAACCGAGCAAAAGTGAAGCACTCAAAAAGACAGAGGCAGAATCACTACAAAAAAAAGCTAGTCCCTCGCCAAAGTAGAAAAAAGAAAATCAAAAAGGCTCAACTCACTGAAACCCGAATCGAATCACGTGCTAGAGAAAGCTACAAGAAAACCATATAGTGCGAGACGGTCCCGAGGGTGTAGTCCAAGAGCCTAAAAAGGGCTATCTCCCGAAACATCCGGAATAATTCGCATCTCGGCACGAAGGTACACGTATCAAGTTACTTCTAATTATTTTTACAGTTTAAATTGGCTATAAGTAGTAATGCATGAATTAGGAGAAATCGAGTACCGCAAACTTAATTTCATACTTCAAACCAACTTACATAGTGACGCCCATATAAAGCATTGTTCGGGACGAACAACTAAAAGTGGGGGGTGATTTGATGGACCACAATTATACGAATCAAAAACACAGATAAACCCCCCAAGTTAGACTGTTTGTCTGTCTAACATCCACTTGTTAGTTTCGATATATTTCCACAGGGCATTTTAGAGATTAAAGTGAAAACACGTTAAGGAGAGGCTTTTAGCACAGAAAAGATATAAGGAGTCGATTCAAGGTCAAGATCATATGCCGACTGAAGAAATATCAAGGATCCTGACGATGAATCACTCATCACAAATTGTGCAGAGATGGAATCAAGTCAACCCAGTGCCAAATTACACTGACAGTTTTGCGAAAAGACAGTGCAAAACTTTACAAAACTCACATATGGGCAAGATGACTTGTGACTTGGAGAAGAGGTGGCCAAAGAGGAAAACCACCCCAAAACCACCACCCACCACCGGCGGCTCCTCCCTCCTCCTCCATGGATGACCGGCTCTCCTCCGCACAATGAGCCGCCGCCATGTGGTGGCTCCTCCACCACATGTTCCTCCTCTCTCCTCCTTGGATGACTTGATGACTTGCTTGGGAGGTGGCTTCCACCACCATTTGCTCCTCCACCACCACCTCCTACCGGCGGCTGCTCCTCCACCACTCCTCCGCCGCCAAGTGGCGGCGCCTCCTTGGCTCATCCATGCCTCATCCTCCACCCTTGGATCAAATCAATCCTAGCCCTCCATTTCCTCCCATTTCTCCTATAAAAGGAGGCTCACCCCTCCTCATTTCATCATCCAAAAAACCATTCCATACACAATCACTTATCTCTCTACATTTTGTAATATTTTGTAAGTTGGTTTGGATCAATAAAGTTACGATATTTGGCTAGGCGCCCTCCTCCATGGACAGGCGAGGCTAAACTCCTCATTCGGCGGAAGGTATAATCTTGTATTATTTAATGTTTAATTAGCTTAGTTTATTTTCTTAGTATTCAATACTTGTTCTATGTGCCATATAAAAGTCAGAATGTCTCTAAGGTAGAGTGAACGATTTTGGGAATGTGACCATTAGGGGTCCAACTTCGTAAGTTCTTCCTTAAGATATTCGTGATCACACCCGGATAGGGGAGGTCGTAACAGACAAAGCTATCTGAAAGAGGTCGACTATATTTAAAAAACCATTATGGGAAACCGTAACAGGAGAGCAGGTGGATGCACATAGACTAGCGTACCTAACTGGTACTGGCGCTAGTCTAAATAGAACAAGTGTGATTTAGCCGATGTTGCAAGTCTTGAGCTATCGCTAGCCTCGATTCATCGTTTGAATACTTAGAAGATTTACTAAACTAATAAACATGTGATAATACAAGAATACCTGAAACCGAATACGCTCTTTCAATTGCAAACACCCCCTGTATTTAATTTCCTAGTATAACTGCTCAATCAAACACAACCACCAACCACTCACATACCGGAGGAATCAACAATCACGCATCACCCACTGTAAGTCTTCTAACCCTCAACTCCTTTATTTTCTGTATTTAATTTCAGTATTTATTTTCTGTATTTACTTTCCGCACAAAAAACCCAAAAAACCCAAAAACAGTAGTTTAGTAATTAGCAGTAAGTCCACACTCGACCTAAAATCACGCACCGTGTAAGCCGTAACGAACAATCTATCCCCCTAATTCCCTTGGGTTCGACCCCTACTTACCCTTACTACCCAGTAGTTAAGTCGCGAGTAGTGGACATTATAAATTTATTTGTACGAGACGCATTGCACCCTAACGACAGTGCAACCGACGTTCCCGTCAAATTGGCACCGTTGCCGGGGAATTAGCCATCGGATAGTTGTTCTTCACCTCACATGACCTCATGACTCAACCACCCTCGTATGCATGGACAACACGGCACCTTCCACTGTTCAAAGGAACGGATGCAGAAGATCCAGTACTACACTGTCGAAGCTTTCACTACGTTTGCTGCCACATTAAACCTGAGAATGAAACGTTAGAAGAATTTAAGCTTAAATGCTTTAAATTCTCTCTAACGGATTTCGCAACAATTTGGTACTACACATCACCCGCTAGTAGTGCAGCACGTTTCGTGGACATCTGCGCACCATTCCTAAGAGAATTCTCCCCACCATCCTTACGCCAAGAAACCCGCGAGAAAATCCTGAACCTTCAACAATCCCGGGATGAGACCTTGGACGAATACTACATGAACTACGATGCCATCGTCTCAAGCTGCCCGCACCATGGATTCTCAAAGAAAGTTCTTCTCCAAAAATTTCTTCGTGGGATGAGATCCGAAGAGCTGGGAAGAGTAAACGAAGCAATGAGAAGATCAGCCGAGAACTTCACCATTGCGAGCATGTGGAACCTTATAATTGGCCTGGCTGCAGTCACAGAACGAACATCCCAAACTGACGAAGAAATGCAAACAGAAGAAGCTGACCCTGAGGCTGATCACGAAGAAACTACCGAGCCGTCAGAAGTAACTCCTGAACCATCTGAAGAGTCAGACATAGAAAGTATCGGGAGTAACAATGAGGTGTCAGCAATAGAAAAAGTCCGGAATACCGCTAACATGCTGCCAGAACCATACCCAGCTAGCATCACAAACAAACACGACGAGGCAGAATCGAGCCTTAAGATGCAAGCTTCCCGACTTTTCCCCTCGATCAATAGGCAAATCGCTGAAAACCATGTGATCAAAGAAGAGGCTGAAAAGAGGATGGGAAAAGGGCCTATGCAGAATAATTCTCCAATAGAGCATTGTTACGCCATAACCGGACAAGCCAGCCCTGAACACCAGAAAACCCGGTTCAAGAAGTTGGTAGTAAAAGGTCCCTCACCTCCCCTGAGACGTTGGAAGGAGGCACCACCAGTACAAGGGGAACGGGACCCCAACCAGTCATCTGCTCAAAAATCAGGAAGACTCACCGCAAGAATCAAGGTCGGTGGAATCAAAAAATTCGACCTAAGCCACCCATGGGATCCCAACCAATGATCCAGAACAAGGTACTGTCGAGCCAACGATGTTAAACAAGTGCACTAGTCGGGAGGTAACCCGACACTATCTTACTTTCTGTCATTTTAATTTTCAATAAGCGCTCTCACCCATCTTTTTGTCCAGAAGAAATGTCTTACATGTAGGAATTAAGTTTCGGAGCAAGGATCAGATCAGCCAGGCAGCTTCCGTGAATTTACCGGGCCTGCGCTGAGAGTTTAAGGCCCCAGCCGAACTCCCTCGATTATCCAGCCTCATGCCATGTCGTTCACTCGATACCTTAAAGGGAGTTCTGCTCTTCTTTTTTCCTAAAGTCATTTCCTTCTCCTATATATATTTGCATGACTTTTGAACTAAGGCTTGCCTTCGTTCAAAAGTGGGGGGTGAGAACCAATGCATGTTTTTTCTTTTTTTTTTTAAAAAAAAAAGTATCTTTTTGAAAGTATGAACTTAAGAATGTGAAAAAGATAGATCATGATTCATGCATCAACCTTATGAAAAGGCAAACTGTTTAAAAACTTAGAA
The DNA here is from genome assembly GCA_033675215.1 of Rhodiola kirilowii. NCBI lineage: Eukaryota > Viridiplantae > Streptophyta > Magnoliopsida > Saxifragales > Crassulaceae > Rhodiola > Rhodiola kirilowii. The sequence continues at coordinate 32,548,738 of CM066196.1, read as the reverse complement.
TGTAACTTTTCATTTGTCCCTTTGTGTTGAGATAACCTAGGGATGTGGAGTTGAAAGAAATTGCCCTAGAGAGGCTTGGCAAGCACTTAAAGGATCAAATCAAACTATATGGTTTTCGAAGTCAGTGGAGGCTGCACTTCGGATTTTCAGTGAACAATTGAGTCAAACTCCGCCAGGAAGCATCTATGCAAAGGCGAGGACGGGAATCAGACCGTCCTCTCTCTAGTCAAAATAGCCGAGAAAATAAACGAACAAAGACAAACTTTAGTCTCATTCGAAGGTTTGTATAAGTTCGTCTCAAGTTAGTCTAAGTTCGTCCCAAGTTAGTCTCGTTCTAAGGACGAACTTAGATAAACCTTAGAATGAGACTAACGAGACTAACTTGGGACGAACATAGATAAACTTTAGTCTCATTCTAAAGTTTGGATAAGTTCATCCCAAGTTAGTCTAAGTTCGTCCCAAGTTTGTCTCTTTCTAAGGACAAACTTAGATAAACCTTAGAATGAGACTCGCGATACTAACTTGGGATGAACAAAGACAAACTTTAGTCTCATTCTAAGCTTTGTATAAGTTCGTCCCAAGTTAGTCTAAGTTCGTCCCAAGGTAGTCTCTTTCTAAGGACAAACTTAGATAAACCTTAGAATGAGACTAACGAGACTAACTTGGGACAAACAAAGACAAACTTTAGTCTCATTCTAAGGTTTGTATAAGTTCATCCCAAGTTAGTCTCTTTCTAAGGACGAACTTAGATAAACCTTAGAATGAGACTAACGAGACTAACTTGGGACGAACTTAGATAAACTTTAGTCTCATTCTAAAGTTTGTATAAGTTCATCCCAAGTTAGTCTAAGTTCGTCCCAAGTTAGTCTCTTTCTAAGGACAAACTTAGATAAACCTTAGAATGAGACTCGCGATACTAACTTGGGATGAACAAAGACAAACTTTAGTCTCATTCTAAGCTTTGTATAAGTTCGTCCCAAGTTAGTCTAAGTTCGTCTCAAGGTAGTCTCTTTCTAAGGACAAACTTAGATAAACCTTAGAATGAGACTAACGAGACTAACTTGGGACAAACAAAGACAAACTTTAGTCTCATTCTAAAGTTTGTATAAGTTCGTCCCAAGTTAGTCTCTTTCTAAGGACGAACTTAGATAAACCTTAGAATGAGACTAACGAGACTAACTTGGGACGAGCAGGACAAACTTTAGTCTCATTCTAAGGTTTGTATAAGTTCGTCCCAAGTTAGTCTATGTTCGTCCCAAGTTAGTCTCTTTCTGAGGACGAACTTAGACAAACCTTAGAATGAGACTAACGAGACTAACTTGGGACGAACAAAGACAAACTTTAGTCTCATTCTAAGGTTTGTATAAGTTCGTCCCAAGTTAGTCTAAGTTCGTCCGAAGTTACTCTCTTTCTAAGGACAAACTTAGATAAACCTTAGAATGAGACTCGCGATACTAACTTGGGATGAACAAAGACAAACTTTAGTCTCATTCTAAGCTTTGTATAAGTTCGTCCCAAGTTAGTCTAAGTTCGTCCAAAGGTAGTCTCTTTCTAAGGACGAACTGAGATAAACCTTAGAATGAGACTAACGAGACTAACTTGGGACGAACAAAGACAAACTTTAGTCTCATTCGAAGGTTTGTATAAGTTTGTCTCAAGTTAGTCTAAGTTCGTCCCAAGTTAGTCTCTTTCTAAGGACGAACTTAGATAAACCTTAGAATGAGACTAACGAGACTAACTTTGAACGAACAAAGACAAACTTCAGTCTCATTCTAAGGTTTGTATAAGTTCGTCCCAAGTTAGTCTAAGTTCGTCCCAAGTTAGTCTCTTTCTAAGGACGAACTTAGACAAACCTTAGAATGAGACTAACGAGACTAACTTGGGATGAACAAAGACAAACTGTAGTCTCATTCTAAGCTTTGTATAAGTTCGTCCCAAGTTAGTCTAAGTTCGTCCCGAGGTAGTCTCTTTCTAAGGACAAACTTAGATAAACCTTAGAATGAGACTAACGAGACTAACTTGGGACAAACAAAGACAAACTTTAGTCTCATTCTAAGGTTTGTATAAGTTCATCCCAAGTTAGTCTCTTTCTAAGGACGAATTTAGATAAACCTTAGAATGAGACTAACGAGGCTAACTTGGGACGAACTTAGATAAACTTTAGTCTCATTCTAAAGTTTGTATAAGTTCGTCCCAAGTTAGTCTCTTTCTAAGGACGAACTTAGATAAACCTTAGAATGAGACTAACGAGACTAACTTGGGACGAGCAGGACAAACTTTAGTCTCATTCTAAGGTTTGTATAAGTTCGTCCCAAGTTAGTCTCTTTCTAATGACGAACTTAGACAAACCTTAGAATGAGACTAACGAGACTAACTTGGGACGAACAAAGACAAACTTTAGTCTCATTCTAAGGTTTGTATAAGTTTGTCCCAAGTTAGTCTAAGTTCGTCCGAAGTTTTCTATTTCTAAGGACGAACTTAGATAAACCTTAGAATGAGACTAACGAGACTAACTTGGGACGAACAAAGACAAACTTTTGTCTAATTCTAAGGTATGTATAAGTTCGTCCCAAGTTAGTCTAAGTTCGTCCCAAGTTAGTCTCTTTCTAAGTACTAACTTAGATAAACCTTAGTATGAGACTAACGAGACTAACTTGGGACGAACAAAGACAAACTTTAGTCTCATTCTAAGGTTTGTATAAGTTCATCCCAAGTTAGTCTAAGTTAGTCTCAAGTTAGTCTCTTTCTAAGGACGAACTTAGATAAACCTTAGAATGAGACTAACGAGACTAACTTGGGACGAACAAAGACAATCTTTAGTCTCATTCTAAGGTTTGTATAAGTTCATCCCAAGTTAGTCTAAGTTCGTCCGAAGTTTTCTCTTTCTAAGGACGAACTTATATAAACCTTAGAATGAGACTAACGAGACTAACTTAGGACAAACAAAGACAAACTTTTGTCTCATTCTAAGGTTTGTATAAGTTCGTCCCAAGTTAGTCTCTTTCTAAGGACGAACTTAGATAAACCTTAGAATGAGACTAACGAGGGTAACTTGGGACGAACTTAGATAAACTTTAGTCTCATTCTAAAGTTTGTATAAGTTCGTCCCAAGTTAGTCTCTTTCTAAGGACGAACTTAGATAAACCTTAGAATGAGACTAACAAGACTAACTTTGAACGAACAAAGACAAACTTCAGTCTCATTCTAAGGTTTGTATAAGTTCGTCCCAAGTTAGTCTAAGTTCGTCCCAAGTTAGTCTCTTTCTAAGGACGAACTTAGACAAACCTTAGAATGAGACTAACGAGACTAACTTGGGATGAACAAAGACAAACTTTAGTCTCATTCTAAGGTTTGTATAAGTTCGTCCCAAGTTAGTCTAAGTTCGTCCCAAGTTAGTCTCTTTCTAAGGACAAACTTAGATAAACCTTAGAATGAGACTAACGAGACTAACTTGGGACAAACAAAGACAAACTTTAGTCTCATTCTAAGGTTTGTATAAGTTCATCCCAAGTTAGTCTCTTTCTAAGGACGAACTTAGATAAACCTTAGAATGAGACTAACGAGGCTAACTTGGGACGAACTTAGATAAACTTTAGTCTCATTCTAAAGTTTGTATAAGTTCATCTCAAGTTAGTCTCTTTCTAAGGACGAACTTAGATAAACCATAGAATGAGACTAACGAGACTAACTTGGGACGAGCACGACAAACTTTAGTCTCATTCTAAGGTTTGTATAAGTTCGTCCCAAGTTAGTCTAAGTTCGTCCCAAGTTATTCTCTTTCTAAGGACGAACTTAGACAAACCTTAGAATGACATTAACGAGACTAACTTGGGACGAACAAAGACAAACTTTAGTCTCATTCTAAGGTTTGTATAAGTTCGTCCCAAGTATGTCTAAGTTCGTCCGAAGTTTTCTATTTCTAAGGACGAACTTAGATAAACCTTAGAATGAGACTAACGAGACTAACTTGGGACGAACAAAGACAAACTTTTGTCTCATTCTAAGGTATGTATAAGTTCGTCCCAAGTTAGTCTAAGTTCGTCCCAAGTTAGTCTCTTTCTAAGTACGAACTTAGATAAACCTTAGTATGAGACTAACGAGACTAACTTGGGACGAACAAAGACAAACTTTAGTCTCATTCTAAGGTTTGTATAAGTTCATCCCAAGTTAGTCTAAGTTAGTCTCAAGTTAGTCTCTTTCTAAGGACGAACTTAGATAAACCTTTGAATGAGACTAACGAGACTAACTTGGGACGAACAAAGACAATCTTTAGTCTCATTCTAAGGTTTGTATAAGTTCATCCCATGTTAGTCTAAGTTCGTCCGAAGTTTTCTCTTTCTAAGGACGAACTTAGATAAACCTTAGAATGAGACTAACGAGACTAACTTAGGACAAACAAAGACAAACTTTTGTCTCATTCTAAGGTTTGTATAAGTTCGTCCCAAGTTAGTCTCTTTCTAAGGACGAACTTAGATAAACCTCAGAATGAGACTAACGAGGGTAACTTGGGACGAACTTAGATAAACTTTAGTCTCATTCTAAAGTTTGTATAAGTTCGTCCCAAGTTAGTCTCTTTCTAAGGACGAACTTAGATAAACCATAGAATGAGACTAACGAGACTAACTTTGAACGAACAAAGACAAACTTCAGTCTCATTCTAAGGTTTGTATAAGTTCGTCCCAAGTTAGTCTAAGTTCGTCCCAAGTTAGTCTCTTTCTAAGGACGAACTTAGACAACCCTTAGAATGAGAGTAACGAGACTAACTTGGGATGAACAAAGACAAACTTTAGTCTCATTATAAGGTTTGTATAAGTTCGTCCCAAGTTAGTCTAAGTTCGTCCAAAGTTTTCTCTTACTAAGGACAAACTTAGATAAACCTTAGAATGAGACTAACGAGACTAACTTGGGACGAACAAAGACAAACTTTAGTCTCATTCTAAAGTTTGTATAAGTTCGTCCCAAGTTAATCTAAGTTCATCCCAAGTTAGTCTCTTTCTAAGGACGAACTGAGATAAACCTTAGAATGAGAGTAACGAGACTAACTTGGGACGAACAAAGACAAACTTTAGACTCATTCGAAGGTTTGTATAAATTCGTCTCAAGTTAGTCTAAGTTCTTCCCAAGTTAGTCTCGTTCTAAGGACGAACTTAGATAAACCTTAGAATGAGACTAACGAGACTAACTTGGGACGAACTTAGATAAACTTTAGTCTCATTCTAAAGTTTGTATAAGTTCATCCCAAGTTAGTCTAAGTTCGTCCCAAGTTAGTCTCTTTCTAAGGACAAACTTAGATAAACCTTAGAATGAGACTCGCGATACTAACTTGGGATGAACAAAGACAAACTTTAGTCTCATTCTAAGCTTTGTATAAGTTCGTCCCAAGTTAGTGTAAGTTCGTCCCAAGGTAGTCTCTTTCTAAGGACAAACTTAGATAAACCTTAGAATGAGACTAACGAGACTAACTTGGGACAAACAAAGACAAACTTTAGTCTCATTCTAAGGTTTGTATAAGTTCATCCCAAGTTAGTCTCTTTCTAAGGACGAACTTAGATAAACCTTAGAATGAGACTAACGAGGCTAACTTGGGACGAACTTAGATAAACTTTAGTCTCATTCTAAAGTTTGTATAAGTTCGTCCCAAGTTAGTCTCTTTCTAAGGACGAACTTAGATAAACCTTAGAATGAGACTAACGAGACTAACTTGGGACGAGCAGGACAAACTTTAGTCTCATTCTAAGGTTTGTATAAGTTCGTCCCAAGTTAGTCTAAGTTCGTCCCAAGTTAGTCTCTTTCTAAGGACGAACTTAGACAAACCTTAGAATGAGACTAACGAGACTAACTTGGGACGAATAAAGACAAACTTTAGTCTCATTCTAAGGTTTGTATAAGTTCATCCCAAGTAAGTCTAAGTTAGTCTCAAGTTAGTCTCTTTCTAAGGACGAACTTAGATTAACCTTAGAATGAGACTAACGAGACTAACTTGGGACGAACAAAGACAATCTTTAGTCTCATTCTAAGGTTTGTATAAGTTCATCCCAAGTTAGTCTAAGTTCGTCCGAAGTTTTCTCTTTCTAAGGACGAACTTAGATAAACCTTAGAATGAGACTAACGAGACTAACTTAGGATAAACAAAGACAAACTTTTGTCTCATTATAAGGTTTGTATAAGTTCGTCCCAAGTTAGTCTCTTTCTAAGGACGAACTTAGATAAACCTTAGAATGAGACTAACGAGACTAACTTGGGATGAAGAAAGACAAACTTTAGTCTCATTCTAAGGTTTGTATAAGTTCGTCGCAAGTTAGTCTAAGTTCGTCCCAAGTTTTCTCTTTCTAAGGACGAACTTAGATAAACCTTAGAATGAGACTAACGAGACTAACTTAGGACGAACAAAGACAAACTTTATTCTCATTCTAAGGTTTGTATAAGTTCGTCCCAAGTTAGTCTAAGTTCATCCCAAGTTAGTCGCTTTCTAAGTACAAACTTAGATAAACCTTAGTATGAGACTAACGAGACTAACTTGGGACGAACAAAGACAAACTTTTGTCTCATTCTAAGGTTTGTATACGTTCATCCCAAGTTAGTCTAAGTTAGTCTCAAGTTAGTCTCTTTCTAAGGACGAACTTAGATAAACCTTAGAATGAGACTAACGAGACTAACTTGGGACGAACAAAGACAATCTTTAGTCTCATTCTAAGGTTTGTATAAGTTCGTCCCAAGTTAGTCTAAGTTCGTCCCAAGTTAGTCTCTTTCTAAGGACGAACTTAGATAAACCTTAGAATGAGACTAACGAGACTAACTTGGGATGAACAAAGACAAACTTTAGTCTCATTCTAAGGTTTTTATAAGTTCATCTTAAGTTAGTCTATGTTCGTCATAAGTTTTCTCTTTCTAAAGACGAACTTAGATAAACCTTAGAATGAGACTAACGAGACTAACTTGGGACGAACAAAGACAAACTTTAGTCTCATTCTAAGGTTTGTATAAGTTCGTCCCAAGTTAGTCTAAGTTCGTCCCAAGTTAGTTTCTTTCTAAGGGCGAACTTAGATAAACCTTAGAATGAGACTAACGAGACTAACTTGGGACAAACAAAGACAAACTTTAGTCTCATTCTAAGGTTTGTATAAGTTCATCCCAAGTTAATCTAAGTTCATCCCAAGTTAGTCTCTTTCTAAGGACGAACTTAGATAAACCTTAAAATGAGACTAACGAGACTAACTTGGGACGAACAAAGACAAACTTTAGTCTCATTCTAAGGTTTGTATAAGTTCGTCTCAAGTTAGTCTAAGTTCGTCCCAAGTTAGTCTCTTTCTAAGGACGAACTTAGATAAACCTTAGAATGAGACTAACGAGACTAACTTGGGGCGAACTTAGATAAACTTTAGTCTCATTCTAAAGTTTGTATAAGTTCATCCCAAGTTAGTCTAAGTTCGTCCCAAGTTAGTCTCTTTCTAAGGACAAACTTAGATAAACCTTAGAATGAGACTCACGATACTAACTTGGGACGAACAAAGACTAACTTTAGTCTCATTCTAAGGTTTGTATAAGTTCGTCTCACGTTAATCTATGTTCGTCCCAAGTTTTCTCTTTCTAAGGACGAACTTAGATAAACCTTAGAATGAGACTAACGAGACTAACTTGGGACGAACAAAGACAAACTTTAGTCTCATTCTAAGGTTTGTATAAGTTCGTCCCAAATTAGTCTAAGTTCGTCCCAAGTTAGTCTCTTTCTAAGGACGAACTTAGATAAACCTTAGAATGAGACTAACGAGACTAACTTGGGACGAACAAAGACAAACTTAAGTCTCATTCTAAGGTTTCTATAAGTTTGTCCCAAGTTAATCTAAGTTCATCCCAAGTTAGTCTCTTTCTAAGGACGAACTTAGATAAACCTTACAATGAGACTAACGAGACTAACTTGGGACGAACAAAGACAAACTTTAGTCTCATTCTAAGGTTTGTATAAGTTCATCCCAAGTTAGTCTAAGTTCGTCCCAAGTTAGTCTTTTTCTAAGGACGAACTTAGATAAACCTTAGAATGACACTAACGAGACTAACTTGGGACGAACAAAGACAAACTTTAGTCTCATTCTAAGGTTTGTATAAGTTCGTCCCAAGTTAATCTAAGTTCATCCCAAGTTAGTCTCTTTCTAAGGACGAACTTAGATAAACCTTAGAATGAGACTAACGAGACTAACTTGGGACGAAAAAAGACAAACTTTAGTCTCATTCTAAGGTTTGTATAAGTTCGTCTCAAGTTAGTTTTAATTCGTCCCAAGTTAGTCTCTTTCTAAGGACGAACTTAGATAAACCTTAGAATGAGACTAATGAGACTAACTTGGGTCGAACTTAGATAAACTTTAGTCTCATTCTAAAGTTTGTATAAGTTCATCCCAAGTTAGTCTAAGTTCGTCCCAAGTTAGTCTCTTTCTAAGGACAAACTTAGATAAACCTTAGAATGAGACTCATGATACTAACTTGGGATGAACAAAGACAAACTTTAGTCTCATTCTAAGCTTTGTATAAGTTCGTCCCAAGTTAGTCTAAGTTCGTCCCAAGTTAGTCTCTTTCTAAGGACGAACTTAGATAAACCTGAGAATGAGACTAACGAGACTAACTTGGGACGAACAAAGACAAACTTTAGTCTCATTCTAAGGTTTGTATAAGTTCGTCCCAAGTGAGTCTAAGTTCGTCCCAAGTTAGTCTCTTTCTAAGGACGAACTTAGACAAACCTTAGAATGAGACTAACGAGACTAACTTGGGACGAACAAAGACAAACTTTAGTCTCATTCTAAGGTTTGTATAAGTTCGTCCCAAGTTAGTCTAAGGTCGTCCGAAGTTTTCTCTTTCTAAGGATGAACTTAGATAAACCTTAGAATGAGACTAACGAGACTAACTTGGGACGAACAAAGACAAACTTTTGTCTCATTCTAAGGTTTGTATAAGTTTGTCCCAAGTTAGTCTAAGTTCGTCCCAAGTTAGTATCTTTCTAAGGACGAACTTAGATAAACCTTAGAATGAGACTAACGAGACTAACTTGGGACGAACAAAGACAAACTTTAGTCTCATTCTAAGGTTTGTATAAGTTCGTCTCAAGTTAGTCTAAGTTTGTCCCAAGTTAGTCTCTTTCTAAGGACGAACTTAGATAAACCTTAGAATGAGACTAACGAGATTAACTTGTGACGAACTTAGATAAACTTTAGTCTCATTCTAAAGTTTGTATAAGTTCATCCCAAGTTAGTCTAAGTTCGTCCCAAGTTAGTCTCTTTCTAAGGACAAACTTAGATACACCTTAGAATGAGACTCACGATACTAACTTGGGACGAACAAAGACAAACTTTAGTCTCATTCTAAGGTTTGTATAAGTTCGTCTCAAGTTAGTCTATGTTCGTCCCAAGTTTTCTCTTTCTAAGGACGAACTTAGATAAACCTTAGAATGAGACTAACGAGACTAACTTGGGACGAACAAAGACAAACTTTAGTCTCATTCTAAGGTTTGTATAAGTTCATCCCAAGTTAGTCTCTTTCTAAGGACGAATTTAGATAAACCTTAGAATGAGACTAACGAGGCTAACTTGGGACGAACTTAGATAAACTTTAGTCTCATTCTAAAGTTTGTATAAGTTCGTCCCAAGTTAGTCTCTTTCTAAGGACGAACTTAGATAAACCTTAGAATGAGACTAACGAGACTAACTTGGGACGAGCAGGACAAACTTTAGTCTCATTCTAAGGTTTGTATAAGTTCGTCCCAAGTTAGTCTCTTTCTAATGACGAACTTAGACAAACCTTAGAATGAGACTAACGAGACTAACTTGGGACGAACAAAGACAAACTTTAGTCTCATTCTAAGGTTTGTATAAGTTCATCCCAAGTTAGTCTCTTTCTAAGGACGAATTTAGATAAACCTTAGAATGAGACTAACGAGGCTAACTTGGGACAAACTTAGATAAACTTTAGTCTCATTCTAAAGTTTGTATAAGTTCGTCCCAAGTTAGTCTCTTTCTAAGGACGAACTTAGATAAACCTTAGAATGAGACTAACGAGACTAACTTGGGACGAGCAGGACAAACTTTAGTCTCATTCTAAGGTTTGTATAAGTTCGTCCCAAGTTAGTCTCTTTCTAATGACGAACTTAGACAAACCTTAGAATGAGACTAACGAGACTAACTTGGGACGAACAAAGACAAACTTTAGTCTCATTCTAAGGTTTGTATAAGTTTGTCCCAAGTTAGTCTAAGTTCGTCCGAAGTTTTCTATTTCTAAGGACGAACTTAGATAAACCTTAGAATGCGACTAACGAGACTAACTTGGGACGAACAAAGACAAACTTTTGTCTAATTCTAAGGTATGTATAAGTTCGTCCCAAGTTAGTCTAAGTTCGTCCCAAGTTAGTCTCTTTCTAAGTACAAACTTAGATAAACCTTAGTATGAGACTAACGAGACTAACATGGGACGAACAAAGACAAACTTTAGTCTCATTCTAAGGTTTGTATAAGTTCATCCCAAGTTAGTCTAAGTTAGTCTCAAGTTAGTCTCTTTCTAAGGACGAACTTAGATAAACCTTAGAATGAGACTAACGAGACTAACTTGGGACGAACAAAGACAATCTTTAGTCTCATTCTAAGGTTTGTATAAGTTCATCCCAAGTTAGTCTAAGTTCGTCCGAAGTTTTCTCTTTCTAAGGACGAACTTAGATAAACCTTAGAATGAGACTAACGAGACTAACTTAGGACAAACAAAGACAAACTTTTGTCTCATTCTAAGGTTTGTATAAGTTGGTCCCAAGTTAGTCTCTTTCTAAGGACGAACTTAGATAAACCTTAGAATGAGACTAACGAGGGTAACTTGGGACGAACTTAGATAAACTTTAGTCTCATTCTAAAGTTTGTATAAGTTCGTCCCAAGTTAGTCTCTTTCTAATGACGAACTTAGATAAACCTTAGAATGAGACTAACAAGACTAACTTTGAACGAACAAAGACAAACTTCAGTCTCATTCTAAGGTTTGTATAAGTTCGTCCCAAGTTAGTCTAAGTTCGTCCCAAGTTAGTCTCTTTCTAAGGACGAACTTAGACAAACCTTAGAATGAGACTAACGAGACTAACTTGGGATGAACAAAGACAAACTTTAGTCTCATTCTAAGGTTTGTATAAGTTCGTCCCAAGTTAGTCTAAGTTCGTCCCAAGTTAGTCTCTTTCTAAGGACAAACTTAGATAAACCTTAGAATGAGACTAACGAGACAAACTTGGGACAAACAAAGACAAACTTTAGTCTCATTCTAAGGTTTGTATAAGTTCATCCCAAGTTAGTCTCTTTCTAAGGACGAACTTAGATAAACCTTAGAATGAGACTAACGAGGCTAACTTGGAACGAACTTAGATAAACTTTAGTCTCATTCTAAAGTTTGTATAAGTTCATCTCAAGTTAGTCTCTTTCTAAGGACAAACTTAGATAAACCATAGAATGAGACTAACGAGACTAACTTGGGACGAGCAGGACAAACTTTAGTCTCATTCTAAGGTTTGTATAAGTTCGTCCCAAGTTAGTCTAAGTTCGTCCCAAGTTATTCTCTTTCTAAGGACGAACTTAGACAAACCTTAGAATGACACTAACGAGACTAACTTGGGACGAACAAAGACAAACTTTAGTCTCATTCTAAGGTTTGTATAAGTTCGTCCCAAGTTAGTCTCTTTCTAAGGATGAACTTAGATAAACCTTAGAATGAGACTAACGAGGCTAACTTGGGACGAACTTAGATAAACTTTAGTCCCATTCTAAAGTTTGTATAAGTTCGTCCCAAGTTAGTCTCTTTCTAAGGACGAACTTAGATAAACCTTAGAATGAGACTAACGAGACTAACTTGGGACGAACAAAGACAAACTTTAGTCTCATTCTAAGGTTTGTATAAGTTCGTCCCAAGTGAGTCTAAGTTCGTCCCAAGTTAGTCTCTTTCTAAGGACGAACTTAGACAAACCTTAGAATGAGACTAACGAGACTAACTTGGGACGAACAAAGACAAACTTTAGTCTCATTCTAAGGTTTGTATAAGTTCGTCCCAAGTTAGTCTAAGGTCGTCCGAAGTTTTCTCTTTCTAAGGACGAACTTAGATAAACCTTAGAATGAGACTAACGAGACTAACTTGGGACGAACAAAGACAAACTTTTGTCTCATTCTAAGGTTTGTATAAGTTTGTCCCAAGTTAGTCTAAGTTCGTCCCAAGTTAGTATCTTTCTAAGGACGAACTTAGATAAACCTTAGAATGAGACTAACGAGACTAACTTGGGACGAACAAAGACAAACTTTAGTCTCATTCTAAGGTTTGTATAAGTTCGTCTCAAGTTAGTCTAAGTTTGTCCCAAGTTAGTCTCTTTCTAAGGACGAACTTAGATAAACCTTAGAATGAGACTAACGAGATTAACTTGGGACGAACTTAGATAAACTTTAGTCTCATTCTAAAGTTTGTATAAGTTCATCCCAAGTTAGTCTAAGTTCGTCCCAAGTTAGTCTCTTTCTAAGGACAAACTTAGATACACCTTAGAATGAGACTCACGATACTAACTTGGGATGAACAAAGACAAACTTTAGTCTCATTCTAAGGTTTGTATTAGTTCGTCTCAAGTTAGTCTATGTTCGTCCCAAGTTTTCTCTTTCTAAGGACGAACTTAGATAAACCTTAGAATGAGACTAACGAGACTAACTTGGGACGAACAAAGACAAACTTTAGTCTCATTCTAAGGTTTGTATAAGTTCATCCCAAGTTAGTCTCTTTCTAAGGACAAATTTAGATAAACCTTAGAATGAGACTAACGAGGCTAACTTGGGACGAACTTAGATAAACTTTAGTCTCATTCTAAAGTTTGTATAAGTTCGTCCCCAGTTAGTCTCTTTCTAAGGACGAACTTAGATAAACCTTAGAATGAGACTAACGAGACTAACTTGGGACGAGCAGGACAAACTTTAGTCTCATTCTAAGGTTTGTATAAGTTCGTCCCAAGTTAGTCTCTTTCTAATGACGAACTTAGACAAACCTTAGAATGAGACTAACGAGACTAACTTGGGACGAACAAAGACAAACTTTAGTCTCATTCTAAGGTTTGTATAAGTTCATCCCAAGTTAGTCTCTTTCTAAGGACGAATTTAGATAAACCTTAGAATGAGATTAACGAGGCTAACTTGGGACGAACTTAGATAAACTTTAGTCTCATTCTAAAGTTTGTATAAGTTCGTCCCAAGTTAGTCTCTTTCTAAGGACGAACTTAGATAAACCTTAGAATGAGACTAACGAGACTAACTTGGGACGAGCAGGACAAACTTTAGTCTCATTCTAAGGTTTGTATAAGTTCGTCCCAAGTTAGTCTCTTTCTAATGACGAACTTAGACAAACCTTAGAATGAGACTAACGAGACTAACTTGGGACGAACAAAGACAAACTTTAGTCTCATTCTAAGGTTTGTATAAGTTTGTCCCAAGTTAGTCTAAGTTCGTCCGAAGTTTTCTATTTCTAAGGACGAACTTAGATAAACCTTAGAATGAGACTAACGAGACTAACTTGGGACGAACAAAGACAAACTTTTGTCTAATTCTAAGGTATGTATAAGTTCGTCCCAAGTTAGTCTAAGTTCGTCCCAAGTTAGTCTCTTTCTAAGTACGAACTTAGATAAACCTTAGTATGAGACTAACGAGACTAACTTGGGACGAACAAAGACAAACTTTAGTCTCATTCTAAGGTTTGTATAAGTTCATCCCAAGTTAGTCTAAGTTAGTCTCAAGTTAGTCTCTTTCTAAGGACGAACTTAGATAAACCTTAGAATGAGACTAACGAGACTAACTTGGGACGAACAAAGACAATCTTTAGTCTCATTCTAAGGTTTGTATAAGTTCATCCCAAGTTAGTCTAAGTTCGTCCGAAGTTTTCTCTTTCTAAGGACGAACTTAGATAAACCTTAGAATGAGACTAACGAGACAAACTTAGGACAAACAAAGACAAACTTTTGTCTCATTCTAAGGTTTGTATAAGTTCGTCCCAAGTTAGTCTCTTTCTAAGGACGAACTTAGATAAACCTTAGAATGAGACTAACGAGGGTAACTTGGGACGAACTTAGATAAACTTTAGTCTCATTCTAAAGTTTGTATAAGTTCGTCCCAAGTTAGTCTCTTTCTAAGGACGAACTTAGATAAACCTTAGAATGAGACTAACAAGACTAACTTTGAACGAACAAAGACAAACTTCAGTCTCATTCTAAGGTTTGTATAAGTTCGTCCCAAGTTAGTCTAAGTTCGTCCCAAGTTAGTTTCTTTCTAAGGACGAACTTAGACAAACCTTAGAATGAGACTAACGAGACTAACTTGGGATGAACAAAGACAAACTTTAGTCTCATTCTAAGGTTTGTATAAGTTCGTCCCAAGTTAGTCTAAGTTCGTCCCAAGTTAGTCTCTTTCTAAGGACAAACTTAGATAAACCTTAGAATGAGACTAACGAGACTAACTTGGGACAAACAAAGACAAACTTTAGTCTCATTCTAAGGTTTGTATAAGTTCATCCCAATTTAGTCTCTTTCTAAGGACGAACTTAGATAAACCTTAGAATGAGACTAACGAGGCTAACTTGGGACGAACTTAGAAAAACTTTAGTCTCATTCTAAAGTTTGTATAAGTTCATCTCAAGTTAGTCTCTTTCTAAGGACGAACTTAGATAAACCATAGAATGAGACTAACGAGACTAACTTGGGACGAGCAGGACAAACTTTAGTCTCATTCTAAGGTTTGTATAAGTTCGTCCCAAGTTAGTCTAAGTTCGTCCCAAGTTATTCTCTTTCTAAGGATGAACTTAGACAAACCTTAGAATGACACTAACGAGACTAACTTGGGACGAACAAAGACAAACTTTAGTCTCATTCTAAGGTTTGTATAAGTTCGTCCCAAGTTAGTCTAAGTTCGTCCGAAGTTTTCTATTTCTAAGGACGAACTTAGATAAACCTTAGAATGAGATTAACGAGACTAACTTGGAACGAACAAAGACAAACTTTTGTCTCATTCTAAGGTATGTATAAGTTCGTCCCAAGTTAGTCTAAGTTCGTCCCAAGTTAGTCTCTTTCTAAGTACGAACTTAGATAAACCTTAGTATGAGACTAACGAGACTAACTTGGGACGAACAAAGACAAACTTTAGTCTCATTCTAAGGTTTGTATAAGTTAATCCCAAGTTAGTCTAAGTTAGTCTCAAGTTAGTCTCTTTCTAAGGACGAACTTAGATAAACCTTAGAATGAGACTAACGAGACTAACTTGGGACGAACAAAGACAATCTTTAGTCTCATTCTAAGGTTTGTATAAGTTCATCCCATGTTAGTCTAAGTTCGTCCGAAGTTTTCTCTTTCTAAGGACGAACTTAGATAAACCTTAGAATGAGACTAACGAGACTAACTTAGGACAAACAAAGACAAACTTTTGTCTCATTCTAAGGTTTGTATAAGTTCGTCCCAAGTTAGTCTCTTTCTAAGGACGAACTTAGATAAACCTTAGAATGAGACTAACGAGGGTAACTTGGGACGAACTTAGATAAACTTTAGTCTCATTCTAAAGTTTGTATAAGTTCGTCCCAAGTTAGTCTCTTTCTAAGGACGAACTTAGATAAACCTTAGAATGAGACTAACGAGACTAACTTTGAACGAACAAAGACAAACTTCAGTCTCATTCTAAGGTTTGTATAAGTTCGTCCCAAGTTAGTCTAAGTTCGTCCCAAGTTAGTCTCTTTCTAAGGACGAACTTAGACAACCCTTAGAATGAGAGTAACGAGACTAACTTGGGATGAACAAAGACAAACTTTAGTCTCATTCTAAGGTTTGTATAAGTTCGTCCCAAGTTAGTCTAAGTTCGTCCAAAGTTTTCTCTTACTAAGGACAAACTTAGATAAACCTTAGAATGAGACTAACGAGACTAATTGGGACGAACAAAGACAAACTTTAGTCTCATTCTAAAGTTTGTATAAGTTCGTCCCAAGTTAATCTAAGTTCATCCCAAGTTAGTCTCTTTCTAAGGACGAACTGAGATAAACCTTAGAATGAGAGTAACGAGACTAACTTGGGACGAACAAAGACAAACTTTAGACTCATTCGAAGGTTTGTATAAGTTCGTCTCAAGTTAGTCTAAGTTCTTCCCAAGTTAGTCTCGTTCTAAGGACGAACTTAGATAAACCTTAGAATGAGACTAACGAGACTAACTTGGGACGAACTTAGATAAACTTTAGTCTCATTCTAAAGTTTGTATAATTTCATCCCAAGTTAGTCTAAGTTCGTCCCAAGTTAGTCTCTTTCTAAGGACAAACTTAGATAAACCTTAGAATGAGACTCGCGATACTAACTTGGGATGAACAAAGACAAACTTTAGTCTCATTCTAAGCTTTGTATAAGTTCGTCCCAAGTTAGTGTAAGTTCGTCCCAAGGTAGTCTCTTTCTAAGGACAAACTTAGATAAACCTTAGAATGAGACTAACGAGACTAACTTGGGACAAACAAAGACAAACTTTAGTCTCATTCTAAGGTTTGTATAAGTTCATCCCAAGTTAGTCTCTTTCTAAGGACGAACTTAGATAAACCTTAGAATGAGACTAACGAGGCTAACTTGGGATGAACTTAGATAAACTTTAGTCTCATTCTAAAGTTTGTATAAGTTCATCCCAAGTTAGTCTCTTTCTAAGGACGAACTTAGATAAACCTTAGAATGAGACTAACGAGACTAACTTGGGACGAGCAGGACAAACTTTAGTCTCATTCTAAGGTTTGTATAAGTTCGTCCCAAGTTAGTCTAAGTTCGTCCCAAGTTAGTCTCTTTCTAAGGATGAACTTAGACAAACCTTAGAATGAGACTAACGAGACTAACT
Source organism: Rhodiola kirilowii (assembly GCA_033675215.1). NCBI lineage: Eukaryota > Viridiplantae > Streptophyta > Magnoliopsida > Saxifragales > Crassulaceae > Rhodiola > Rhodiola kirilowii. Next base: position 32,531,867 of record CM066196.1, on the reverse strand, counting down.
TGGGACGAACAAAGACAAACTTTAGTCTCATTCTAAGGTTTGTATAAGTTCATCCCAAGTAAGTCTAAGTTAGTCTCAAGTTAGTCTCTTTCTAAGGACGAACTTAGATAAACCTTAGAATGAGACTAACGAGACTAACTTGGGACGAACAAAGACAATCTTTAGTCTCATTCTAAGGTTTGTATAAGTTCATCCCAAGTTAGTCTAAGTTCGTCCGAAGTTTTCTCTTTCTAAGGACGAACTTAGATAAACCTTAGAATGAGACTAACGAGACTAACTTAGGACAAACAAAGACAAACTTTTGTCTCATTCTAAGGTTTGTATAAGTTCATCCCAAGTTAGTCTCTTTCTAAGGACGAACTTAGATAAACCTTAGAATGAGACTAACGAGACTAACTTGGGATGAAGAAAGACAAACTTTAGTCTCATTCTAAGGTTTGTATAAGTTCGTCGCAAGTTAGTCTAAGTTCGTCCCAAGTTTTCTCTTTCTAAGGACGAACTTAGATAAACCTTAGAATGAGACTAACGAGACTAACTTAGGACGAACAAAGACAAACTTTATTCTCATTCTAAGGTTTGTATAAGTTCGTCCCAAGTTAGTCTAAGTTCATCCCAAGTTAGTCGCTTTCTAAGTACAAACTTAGATAAACCTTAGTATGAGACTAACGAGACTAACTTGGGACGAACAAAGACAAACTTTTGTCTCATTCTAAGGTTTGTATACGTTCATCCCAAGTTAGTCTAAGTTAGTCTCAAGTTAGTCTCTTTCTAAGGACGAACTTAGATAAACCTTAGAATGAGACTAACGAGACTAACTTGGGATGAAGAAAGACAAACTTTAGTCTCATTCTAAGGTTTGTATAAGTTCGTCGCAAGTTAGTCTAAGTTCGTCCCAAGTTTTCTCTTTCTAAGGACGAACTTAGATAAACCTTAGAATGAGACTAACGAGACTAACTTAGGACGAACAAAGACAAACTTTATTCTCATTCTAAGGTTTGTATAAGTTCGTCCCAAGTTAGTCTAAGTTCATCCCAAGTTAGTCGCTTTCTAAGTACAAACTTAGATAAACCTTAGTATGAGACTAACGAGACTAACTTGGGACGAACAAAGACAAACTTTTGTCTCATTCTAAGGTTTGTATACGTTCATCCCAAGTTAGTCTAAGTTAGTCTCAAGTTAGTCTCTTTCTAAGGACGAACTTAGATAAACCTTAGAATGAGACTAACGCGACTAACTTGGGACGAACAAAGACAATCTTTAGTCTCATTCTAAGGTTTGTATAAGTTCGTCCCAAGTTGGTCTAAGTTCGTCCCAAGTTAGTCTCTTTCTAAGGACGAACTTAGATAAACCTTAGAATGAGACTAACGAGACTAACTTGGGATGAACAAAGACAAACTTTAGTCTCATTCTAAGGTTTGTATAAGTTCATCTTAAGTTAGTCTATGTTCGTCATAAGTTTTCTCTTTCTAAAGACGAACTTAGATAAACCTTATAATGAGACTAACGAGACTAACTTGGGACGAACAAAGACAAACTTTAGTCTCATTCTAAGGTTTGTATAAGTTCGTCCCAAGTTAGTCTAAGTTCGTCCCAAGTTAGTTTCTTTCTAAGGGCGAACTTAGATAAACCTTAGAATGAGACTAACGAGACTAACTTGGGACAAACAAAGACAAACTTTAGTCTCATTCTAAGGTTTGTATAAGTTCATCCCAAGTTAATCTAAGTTCATCCCAAGTTAGTCTCTTTCTAAGGAGGAACTTAGATAAACCTTAAAATGAGACTAACGAGACTAACTTGCGACGAACAAAGACAAACTTTAGTCTCATTCTAAGGTTTGTATAAGTTCGTCTCAAGTTAGTCTAAGTTCGTCCCAAGTTAGTCTCTTTCTAAGGACGAACTTAGATAAACCTTAGAATGAGACTAACGAGACTAACTTGGGGCGAACTTAGATAAACTTTAGTCTCATTCTAAAGTTTGTATAAGTTCATCCCAAGTTAGTCTAAGTTCGTCCCAAGTTAGTCTCTTTCTAAGGACAAACTTAGATAAACCTTAGAATGAGACTCACGATACTAACTTGGGACGAACAAAGACTAACTTTAGTCTAATTCTAAGGTTTGTATAAGTTCGTCTCACGTTAATCTATGTTCGTCCCAAGTTTTCTCTTTCTAAGGACGAACTTAGATAAACCTTAGAATGAGACTAACGAGACTAACTTGGGACGAACAAAGACAAACTTTAGTCTCATTCTAAGGTTTGTATAAGTTCGTCCCAAATTAGTCTAAGTTCGTCCCAAGTAAGTCTCTTTCTAAGGACGAACTTAGATAAACCTTAGAATGAGACTAACGAGACTAACTTGGGACGAACAAAGACAAACTTAAGTCTCATTCTAAGGTTTGTATAAGTTTGTCCCAAGTTAATCTAAGTTCATCCCAACTTAGTCTCTTTCTAAGGACGAACTTAGATAAACCTTAGAATGAGACTAACGAGACTAACTTGGGACGAACAAAGACAAACTTTAGTCTCATTCTAAGGTTTGTATAAGTTCATCCCAAGTTAGTCTAAGTTCGTCCCAAGTTAGTCTCTTTCTAAGGACGAACTTAGATAAACCTTAGAATGACACTAACGAGACTAACTTGGGACGAACAAAGACAAACTTTAGTCTCATTCTATGGTTTGTATAAGTTCGTCCCAAGTTAATCTAAGTTCATCCCAAGTTAGTCTCTTTCTAAGGACGAACTTAGATAAACCTTAGAATGAGACTAACGAGACTAACTTGGGACGAACAAAGACAAACTTTAGTCTCATTCTAAGGTTTGTATAAGTTCGTCTCAAGTTAGTCTTAATTCGTCCCAAGTTAGTCTCTTTCTAAGGATGAACTTAGATAAACCTTAGAATGAGACTAATGAGACTAACTTGGGTCGAACTTAGATAAACTTTAGTCTCATTCTAAAGTTTGTATAAGTTCATCCCAAGTTAGTCTAAGTTCGTCCCAAGTTAGTCTCTTTCTAAGGACAAACTTAGATAAACCTTAGAATGAGACTCATGATACTAACTTGGGATGAACAAAGACAAACTTTAGTCTCATTCTAAGCTTTGTATAAGTTCGTCCCAAGTTAGTCTAAGTTCGTCCCAAGTTAGTCTCTTTCTAAGGACGAACTTAGATAAACCTGAGAATGAGACTAACGAGACTAACTTGGGACGAACAAAGACAAACTTTAGTCTCATTCTAATGTTTGTATAAGTTCGTCCCAAGTTAGTCTCTTTCTAAGGACGAACTTAGATAAACCTTAGAATGAGACTAACGAGGCTAACTTTGTATAAGTTCGTCCCAAGTTAGTCTCTTTCTAAGGACGAACTTAGATAAACCTTAGAATGAGACTAACGAGACTAACTTGGGACGAACAAAGACAAACTTTAGTCTCATTCTAAGGTTTGTATAAGTTCGTCCCAAGTGAGTCTAAGTTCGTCCCAAGTTAGTCTCTTTCTAAGGACGAACTTAGACAAACCTTAGAATGAGACTAACGAGTCTAACTTGGGACGAACAAAGACAAACTTTAGTCTCATTCTAAGGTTTGTATAAGTTCGTCCCAAGTTAGTCTAAGGTCGTCCGAAGTTTTCTCTTTCTAAGGACGAACTTAGATAAACCTTAGAATGAGACTAACGAGACTAACTTGGGACGAACAAAGACAAACTTTAGTCTCATTCTAAGGTTTGTATAAGTTCGTCCCAAGTTAGTCTAAGTTCGTCCCAAGTTAGTCGGTTTCTAAGTACGAACTTTGATAAACCTTAGTATGAGACTAACGAGACTAACTTGGGACGAACAAAGACAAACTTTAGTCTCATTCTAAGGTTTGTATAAGTTCATCCCAAGTTAGTCTAAGTTCGTCCCAAGTTAGTCTCTTTCTAAGGACGAACTTAGATAAACCTTAGAATGAGACTAACGAGACTAACTTGGGACGAACAAAGACAAACTTTAGTCTCATTTTAAGGTTTGTATAAGTTCGTCCCAAGTTAGTCTAAGTTCGTCCCAAGTTAATCTCTTTCTGAGGACCAACTTAGATAAACCTTAGAATGAGACTAACGAGACTAACTTGGGACGAACAAAGACAAACTTTAGTCTCATTCTAAGGTTTGTATAAGTTTGTCCCAAGTTAGTCTAAGTTCGTCCCAAGTTAGTCTCTTTCTAAGGACGAACTTAGACAAACCTTAGAATGAGACTAACGAGACTAACTTGGTACGAACAAAGACAAACTTTAGTCTCATTCTAAGGTTTGTATAAGTTCGTCCCAAGTTAGTCTAAGTTCATCCCAAGTTAGTCTCTTTCTAAGGACGAACTTAGATAAACCTTAGAATGAGTCTAACGAGACTAACTTGGGATGAACAAAGACAAATGTTAGTCTCATTCTAAGGTTTATCTAGGTTCGTCCCAAGTTAGTCTAAGTTTGTCCCAAGTTAGTCTCTTTCTAAGGACGAACTTAGATAAACCTTAGAATGAGACTAACGAGACTAACTTGGGACGAACAAAGAAAAACTTTTGTCTCATTCTAAGGTTTGTATAAGTTCGTCCCAAGTTAGTCTCTTTCTAAGGACGAACTTAGATAAACCTTAGAATGAGACTAACGAGGCTAACTTGGGACAAACTTAGATAAACTTTAGTCTCATTCTTAAGTTTGTATAAGTTCGTCCCAAGTTAGTCTCTTTCTAAGGATGAACTTAGATAAACCTTAGAATGAGACTAACGAGACTAACTTGGGACGAACAAAGACAAACTTTAGTCTCATTCTATGGTTTGTATAAGTTCGTCCCAAGTTATTTTAAGTTCATCCCAAGTTAGTCTCTTTCTAAGGACGAACTTAGACAAACCTTAGAATGAGTCTAACGAGACAAACTTGGGACGAACAAAGACAAACTTTAGTCTCATTCTAAGGTTTGTATAAGTTCGTCCCAAGTTAGTCTAAGTTCGTCCCAAGTTAGTCGCTTTCTAAGTACGAACTTTGATAAACCTTAGTATGAGACTAACGAGACTAACTTGGGACGAACAAAGACAAACTTTAGTCTCATTCTAAGGTTTGTATAAGTTCGTCCCAAATTAGTCTAAGTTCGTCCCAAGTTAGTCTCTTTCTAAGGACGAACTTAGATAAACCTTAGAATGAGACTAACGAGACTAACTTGGGACGAACAAAGACAAACTTAAGTCTCATTCTAAGGTTTGTATAAGTTTGTCCCAAGTTAATCTAAGTTCATCCCAAGTTAGTCTCTTTCTAAGGACGAACTTAGATAAACCTTAGAATGAGACTAACGAGACTAACTTGGGACGAACAAAGACAAACTTTAGTCTCATTCTAAGGTTTGTATAAGTTCATCCCAAGTTAGTCTAAGTTCGTCCCAAGTTAGTCTCTTTCTAAGGACGAACTTAGATAAACCTTAGAATGACACTAACGAGACTAACTTGGGACGAACAAAGACAAACTTTAGTCTCATTCTATGGTTTGTATAAGTTCGTCCCAAGTTAATCTAAGTTCATCCCAAGTTAGTCTCTTTCTAAGGACGAACTTAGATAAACCTTAGAATGAGACTAACGAGACTAACTTGGGACGAACAAAGACAAACTTTAGTCTCATTCTAAGGTTTGTATAAGTTCGTCTCAAGTTAGTCTTAATTCGTCCCAAGTTAGTCTCTTTCTAAGGATGAACTTAGATAAACCTTAGAATGAGACTAATGAGACTAACTTGGGTCGAACTTAGATAAACTTTAGTCTCATTCTAAAGTTTGTATAAGTTCATCCCAAGTTAGTCTAAGTTCGTCCCAAGTTAGTCTCTTTCTAAGGACAAACTTAGATAAACCTTAGAATGAGACTCATGATACTAACTTGGGATGAACAAAGACAAACTTTAGTCTCATTCTAAGCTTTGTATAAGTTCGTCCCAAGTTAGTCTAAGTTCGTCCCAAGTTAGTCTCTTTCTAAGGACGAACTTAGATAAACCTGGGAATGAGACTAACGAGACTAACTTGGGACGAACAAAGACAAACTTTAGTCTCATTCTAAGGTTTGTATAAGTTCGTCCCAAGTTAGTCTCTTTCTAAGGACGAACTTAGATAAACCTTAGAATGAGACTAACGAGGCTAACTTTGTATAAGTTCGTCCCTAGTTAGTCTCTTTCTAAGGACGAACTTAGATAAACCTTAGAATGAGACTAACGAGACTAACTTGGGACGAACAAAGACAAACTTTAGTCTCATTCTAAGGTTTGTATAAGTTCGTCCCAAGTGAGTCTAAGTTCGTCCCAAGTTAGTCTCTTTCTAAGGACGAACTTAGACAAACCTTAGAATGAGACTAACGAGACTAACTTGGGACGAACAAAGACAAACTTTAGTCTCATTCTAAGGTTTGTATAAGTTCGTCCCAAGTTAGTCTAAGGTCGTCCGAAGTTTTCTCTTTCTAAGGACGAACTTAGATAAACCTTAGAATGAGACTAACGAGACTAACTTGGGACGAACAAAGACAAACTTTTGTCTCATTCTAAGGTTTGTATAAGTTTGTCCCAAGTTAGTCTAAGTTCGTCCCAAGTTAGTATCTTTCTAAGGACGAACTTAGATAAACCTTAGAATGAGACTAACGAGACTAACTTGGGACGAACAAAGACAAACTTTAGTCTCATTCTAAGGTTTGTATAAGTTCGTCTCAAGTTAGTCTAAGTTTGTCCCAAGTTAGTCTCTTTCTAAGGACGAACTTAGATAAACCTTAGAATGAGACTAACGAGATTAACTTGGGACGAACTTAGATAAACTTTAGTCTCATTCTAAAGTTTGTATAAGTTCATCCCAAGTTAGTCTAAGTTCGTCCCAAGTTAGTCTCTTTCTAAGGACAAACTTAGATACACCTTAGAATGAGACTCACGATACTAACTTGGGACGAACAAAGACAAACTTGAGTCTCATTCTAAGGTTTGTATAAGTTCGTCTCAAGTTAGTCTATGTTCGTCCCAAGTTTTCTCTTTCTAAGGACGAACTTAGATAAACCTTAGAATGAGACTAAAGAGACTAACTTGGGACGAACAAAGACAAACTTTAGTCTCATTCTAAGGTTTGTATAAGTTCGTCCCAAGTTAGTCTAAGTTCGTCCCAAGTTAGTCTCTTTCTAAGGACGAACTTAGATAAACCTTAGAATGAGACTAACGAGACTAACTTGGGACGAACAAAGACAAACTTTGGTCGCATTCTAAGGTTTGTATAAGTTCGTTCCAAGTTAATCTAAGTTCATCCCAAGTTAGTCTCTTTTATAAGGACGAACTTAGATAAACCTTAGAATGAGACTAACGAGACTAACTTGGGACGAACAAAGACAAACTTTAGTCTCATTCTAAGGTTTGTATAAGTTCGTCTCAAGTTAGTCTAAGTTCGTCCCAAGTTAGTCTCTTTCTAAGGACGAACTTAGATAAGCCTTAGAATGAGACTAACGAGACTAACTTGGGACGAACTTAGATAAACTTTAGTCTCATTCTAAAGTTTGTATAAGTTCATCCCAAGTTAGTCTAAGTTTGTCCCAAGTTAGTCTCTTTCTAAGGACAAACTTAGATAAACCTTAGAATGAGACTCACGATACTAACTTGGGATGAACAAAGACAAACTTTAGTCTCATTCTAAGCTTTGTATAAGTTCGTCCCAAGTTAGTCTAAGTTCGTCCCAAGTTAGTCTCTTTCTAAGGACGAACTTAGATAAACCTGAGAATGAGACTAACGAGACTAACTTGGGACGAACAAAGACAACCTTTAGTCTCATTCTATGGTTTGTATGAGTTCGTCCCAAGTTAGTCTCTTTCTATGGACGAACTTAGATAAACCTTAGAATGAGACTAACGAGGCTAACTTGGGACGAACTTAAATAAACTTTAGTCTCATTATAAAGTTTGTATAAGTTCGTCCCAAGTTAGTCTCTTTCTAAGGACGAACTTAGAAAACCTTAGAATGAGACTAACGAGACTAACTTGGGACGAACAAAGACAAACTTTAGTCTCATTCTAAGGTTTGTATAAGCTCGTCCCAAGTGAGTCTAAGTTCGTCCCAAGTTAGTCTCTTTCTAAGGACGAACTTAGACAAACCTTAGAATGAGACTAACGAGACTAACTTGGGACGAACAAAGACAAACTTTAGTCTCATTCTAAGGTTTGTTTAAGTTCGTCCCAAGTTAGTCTAAGTTCGTCCGAAGTTTTCTCTTTCTAAGGACGAACTTAGATAAACCTTAGAATGAGACTAACGAGACTAACTTGGGACGAACAAAGACAAACTTTTGTCTCATTCTAAGGTTTGTATAAGTTCGTCCCAAGTTAGTCTAAGTTCGTCCCAAGTTAGTCTCTTTCTAAGGACGAACTTAGATAAACCTTAGAATGAGACAAACGAGACTAACTTTGGATGAACAAAGACAAACTTTAGTCTCATTCTAAGGTTTGTATAAGTTCGTCGCAAGTTAGTCTAAGTTCGTCCCAAGTTTTCTCTTTCTAAGGACGAACTTAGATAAACCTTAGAATGAGACTAACGAGACTAACTTGGGACGAACAAAGACAAACTTTATTCTCATTCTAAGGTTTGTATAAGTTCGTCCCAAGTTAGTCTAAGTTCGTCCCAAGTTAGTCGGTTTCTAAGTACGAACTTTGATAAACCTTAGTATGAGACTAACGAGACTAACTTGGGACGAACAAAGACAAACTTTAGTCTCATTCTAAGGTTTGTATAAGTTCATCCCAAGTTAGTCTAAGTTCATCCCAAGTTAGTCTCTTTCTAAGGACGAACTTAGATAAACCTTAGAATGAGACTAACTTGGGACGAACAAAGACAAACTTTAGTCTCATTTTAAGGTTTGTATAAGTTCGTCCCAAGTTAGTCTAAGTTCGTCCCAAGTTAATCTCTTTCTGAGGACCAACTTAGATAAACCTTAGAATGAGACTAACGAGACTAACTTGGGACGAACAAAGACAAACTTTAGTCTCATTCTAAGGTTTGTATAAGTTTGTCCCAAGTTAGTCTATGTTCATCCCAAGTTAGTCTCTTTCTAAGGACGAACTTAGATAAACCTTAGAATGAGTCTAACGAGACTAACTTGGGATGAACAAAGACAAATGTTAGTCTCATTCTAAGGTTTATCTAGGTTCGTCCCAAGTTAGTCTAAGTTTGTCCCAAGTTAGTCTCTTTCTAAGGACGAACTTAGATAAACCTTAGAATGAGACTAACGAGACTAACTTGGGACGAACAAAGAAAAACTTTTGTCTCATTCTAAGGTTTGTATAAGTTCGTCCCAAGTTAGTCTCTTTCTAAGGACGAACTTAGATAAACCTTAGAATGAGACTAACGAGGCTAACTTGGGACAAACTTAGATAAACTTTAGTCTCATTCTTAAGTTTGTATAAGTTCGTCCCAAGTTAGTCTCTTTCTAAGGATGAACTTAGATAAACCTTAGAATGAGACTAACGAGACTAACTTGGGACGAACAAAGACAAACTTTAGTCTCATTCTATGGTTTGTATAAGTTCGTCCCAAGTTATTTTAAGTTCATCCCAAGTTAGTCTCTTTCTAAGGACGAACTTAGACAAACCTTAGAATGAGACTAACGAGACAAACTTGGGACGAACAAAGACAAACTTTAGTCTCATTCTAAGGTTTGTATAAGTTCGTCCCAAGTTAGTCTAAGTTCGTCCCAAGTTAGTCGCTTTCTAAGTACGAAATTTGATAAACCTTAGTATGAGACTAACGAGACTAACTTGGGACGAACAAAGACAAACTTTAGTCTCATTCTAAGGTTTGTATAAGTTCATCCCAAGTTAGTCTAAGTTCGTCCCAAGTTAGTCTCTTTCTAAGGACGAACTTAGATAAACCTTAGAATGAGACGAACGAGACTAACTTGGGACGAACAAAGACAAACTTTAGTCTCATTCTAAGGTTTGTATAAGTTCGTCCCAAGTTAGTCTAAGTTCGTCCCAAGTTAGTCTCTTTCTAAGGACCAACTTAGATAAACCTTAAAATGAGACTAACGAGACTAACTTGGGACGAACAAAGACAAACTTTAGTCTCATTCTAAGGTTTGTATAAGTTGGTCCCAAGTTAGTCTAAGTTCGTCCCAAGTTAGTCTCTTTCTAAGAACGAACTTAGACAAACCTTAGAATGAGACTAACGAGACTAACTTGGTACGAACAAAGACAAACTTTAGTCTCATTCTAAGGTTTGTATAATTTCGTCCCAAGTTAGTCTAAGTTCGTCCCAAGTTTGTCTCTTTCTAAGGACGAACTTAGATAAACCTTAGAATGAGACTAACGAGACTAACTTGGGACGAACAAAGACAAACTTTAGTCTCATTCTAAGGTTTGTATAAGTTCGTCCCGAGTTAGTCTCTTTCTAAGGACGAACTTAGACAAACCTTAGAATGAGACTAACTAGACTAACTTGGGACGAAAAAAGACAAACGTTAGTTTCATTCTAAGGTTTGTCTTTGTTCGTCCTAAGTTAGTCTCTTTCTAAGGACAAAATTAGACAAGCCTTAGAATGATACTAACGAGACTAACTTGGGACGAACAAAGACAAACTAATCTCATTCTAAGGTTTGTCTAAGTTCGTCCCAAGTTAGTCTCTTTCTAAGGACGACCTTAGACAAACCTTAGAATGAGTCTAACGAGACTAACTTGGGATGAACAAAGACAAACGTTAGTCTCATTCTAAAGTTTATCTAGGTTTTGTCCCATGTTAGTCTAAGTTTGTCCCAAGTTAGTCTCTTTCTAAGGACGAACTTAGACAAACATTAAATAAAACTAACTTGGGATGAACAAAGACGAACATTAGTCTCATTCTAAGGTTTGTCTAAGTTCGTCCCAAGTTAGCCTAAGTTCATCCCAAGTTAATCTTTTTCTAAGGACGAACTTAGACAAACCTTAGAATGGGACTAACAAGACTAACTTGGGACGAACAAAGATAAACGTTAGTCTTATTCCAAGGTTTGTCTATGTTCGTCCTATGTTAGTCTCTTTCTAAGGACGAACTTAGACAAACCTTAGAATGAGACTAACGAGACTAACTTGGGACGAACAAAGACAAACTTTAGTCTCATTCTAAAGTTTGTATAAGTTCGTCCCAAGTTAGTCTTAGTTCGTCCCAAGTTTTCTCTTTCTAAGGATGAACTTAGATAAACCTTAGAATAAGACTAATGAGACTAACTTGGGACGAACAAAGACAAACTTTAGTCTCATGCTAAGGTTTGTATAAGTTCGTCCCAAGTTAGTCTAAGTTCATCCCAAGTTAGTCTCTTTCTAAGGACGAACTTAGATAAACCTTAGAATGAGACTAACGAGACTAACTTGGGACGAACAAAGACAAACTTTAGTCTTATTCTAAGGTTTGTATAAGTTCGTCCCAAGTTCGTCTAAGTTCATCCCAAGTTATTCTCTTTCGAAGGACGAACTTAGATAAACCTTAGAATAAGACTAACGAGACTAACTTGGGACGAACAAAGACAAACTTTAGTCTCATTCTAAGGTTTGTATAAGTTCATCCCAAGTTCGTCTAAGTTCGTCCGAAGTTTTCTCTTTCTAAGGACGAACTTAGATAAACCTTATAATGAGACTAACGAGTCTAACTTGGGACGGACAAAGACAAACTTTTGTCTCATTCTAAGGTTTGTATAAGTTCGTCCCAAGTTAGTCTAAGTTCGTCCCAAGTTAGTCTCTTTCTAAGGACGAACTTTGATAAACCTTAGAATGAGGCTAACGAGACTAACTTGGGACGAACAAAGACAAACTTTAGTCTCATTCTAAGGTTTGTATAAGTTCATCTCAAGTTAGTCTAAGTTCGTCCCAAGTTAGTCTCTTTCTAAGGACGAACTTAGATAACCCTTAGAATGAGACTAACGAGACTAACTTGGGACGAACTTAGATAAACTTTAGTCTCATTCTAAAGTTTGTATAAGTTCATCCCAAGTTAGTCTAAGTTAGTCCCAAGTTAGTCTCTTTCTAAGGACAAACTTAGATAAACCTTAGAATGAGACTAACGAGGCTAACTTGGGACAAACTTAGATAAACTTTAGTCTCATTCTTAAGTTTGTATAAGTTCGTCCCAAGTTAGTCTCTTTCTAAGGATGAACTTAGATAAACCTTAGAATGAGACTAACGAGACTAACTTAGGACGAACAAAGACAAACTTTAGTCTCATTCTATGGTTTGTATAAGTTCGTCCCAAGTTATTTTAAGTTCATCCCAAGTTAGTCTCTTTCTAAGGACGAACTTAGACAAACCTTAGAATGAGACTAACGAGACAAACTTGGGACGAACAAAGACAAACTTTAGTCTCATTCTAAGGTTTGTATAAGTTCGTCCCAAGTTAGTCTAAGTTCGTCCCAAGTTAGTCGCTTTCTAAGTACGAACTTTGATAAACCTTAGTATGAGACTAACGAGACTAACTTGGGACGAACAAAGACAAACTTTAGTCTCATTCTAAGGTTTGTATAAGTTCATCCCAAGTTAGTCTAAGTTCGTCCCAAGTTAGTCTCTTTCTAAGGACGAACTTAGATAAACCTTAGAATGAGACGAACGAGACTAACTTGGGACGAACAAAGACAAACTTTAGTCTCATTCTAAGGTTTGTATAAGTTCGTCCCAAGTTAGTCTAAGTTCGTCCCAAGTTAGTCTCTTTCTAAGGACGAACTTAGATAAACCTTAAAATGAGACTAACGAGACTAACTTGGGACGAACAAAGACAAACTTTAGTCTCATTCTAAGGTTTGTATAAGTTAGTCTAAGTTCGTCCCAAGTTAGTCTCTTTCTAAGAACGAACTTAGACAAACCTTAGAATGAGACTAACGAGACTAACTTGGTACGAACAAAGACAAACTTTAGTCTCATTCTAAGGTTTGTATAATTTCGTCCCAAGTTAGTCTAAGTTCGTCCCAAGTTTGTCTCTTTCTAAGGACGAACTTAGATAAACCTTAGAATGAGACTAACGAGACTAACTTGGGACGAACAAAGACAAACTTTAGTCTCATTCTAAGGTTTGTATAAGTTCGTTCCGAGTTAGTCTCTTTCTAAGGACGAAATTAGACAAACCTTAGAATGAGACTAACTAGACTAACTTGGGACGAAAAAAGACAAACGTTAGTTTCATTCTAAGGTTTGTCTAAGTTCGTCCTAAGTTAGTCTCTTTCTAAGGACAAAATTAGACAAGCCTTAGAATGATACTAACGAGACTAACTTGGGACGAACAAAGACAAACTAATCTCATTCTAAGGTTTGTCTAAGTTCGTCCCAAGTTAGTCTCTTTCTAAGGACGACCTTAGACAAACCTTAGAATGAGTCTAACGAGACTAACTTGGGATGAACAAAGACAAACGTTAGTCTCATTCTAAGGTTTATCTAGGTTTTGTCCCATGTTAGTCTAAGTTTGTCCCAAGTTAGTCTCTTTCTAAGGACGAACTTAGACAAACATTAAATAAAACTAACTTGGGATGAACAAAGACGAACATTAGTCTCATTCTAAGGTTTGTCTAAGTTCGTCCCAAGTTATCCTAAGTTCATCCCAAGTTAATCTTTTTCTAAGGACGAACTTAGACAAACCTTAGAATGGGACTAACAAGACTAACTTGGGACGAACAAAGATAAACGTTAGTCTTATTCCAAGGTTTGTCTATGTTCGTCCTATGTTAGTCTCTTTCTAAGGACGAACTTAGACAAACCTTAGAATGAGACTAACGAGACTAACTTGGGACGAACAAAGACAAACTTTAGTCTCATTCTAAAGTTTGTATAAGTTCGTCCCAAGTTAGTCTTAGTTCGTCCCAAGTTTTCTCTTTCTAAGGATGAACTTAGATAAACCTTAGAATAAGACTAATGAGACTAACTTGGGACGAACAAAGACAAACTTTAGTCTCATGCTAAGGTTTGTATAAGTTCATCCCAAGTTAGTCTAAGTTCATCCCAAGTTAGTCTCTTTCTAAGGACGAACTTAGATAAACCTTAGAATGAGACTAACGAGACTAACTTGGGACGAACAAAGACAAACTTTAGTCTTATTCTAAGGTTTGTATAAGTTCGTCCCAAGTTCGTCTAAGTACATCCCAAGTTAGTCTCTTTCGAAGGACGAACTTAGATAAACCTTAGAATAAGACTAACGAGACTAACTTGGGACGAACAAAGACAAACTTTAGTCTCATTCTAAGGTTTGTATAAGTTCATCCCAAGTTCGTCTAAGTTCGTCCAAAGTTTTCTCTTTCTAAGGACGAACTTAGATAAACCTTATAATGAGACTAACGAGTCTAACTTGAGACGGACAAAGACAAACTTTTGTCTCATTCTAAGGTTTGTATAAGTTCGTCCCAAGTTACTCTAAGTTCGTCCCAAGTTAGTCTCTTTCTAAGGACGAACTTTGATAAACCTTAGAATGAGGCTAACGAGACTAACTTGGGACGAACAAAGACAAACTTTAGTCTCATTCTAAGGTTTGTATAAGTTCATCTCAAGTTAGTCTAAGTTCGTCCCAAGTTAGTCTCTTTCTAAGGACGAACTTAGATAACCCTTAGAATGAGACTAACGAGACTAACTTGGGACGAACTTAGATAAACTTTAGTCTCATTCTAAAGTTTGTATAAGTTCATCCCAAGTTAGTCTAAGTTAGTCCCAAGTTAGTCTCTTTCTAAGGACAAACTTAGATAAACCTTAGAATGAGACTCACGATACTAACTTAGGACGAACAAAGACAAACTTTAGTCTCATTCTAAGGTTTGTATAAGTTCGTCTCAATATAGTCTATGTTCGTCCCAAGTTTTCTCTTTATAAGGACGAACTTAGATAAACCTTAGAATGAGACTAACGAGACTAACTTGGGACGAACAAAGACAAACTTTAGTCTCATTCTAAGGTTTGTATAAGTTCGTCCCAAGTTAGTCTAAGTTCGTCCCAAGTTAGTCTCTTTCTAAGGACAAACTTAGATAAACCTTAGAATGAGACTAACCAGACTAACTTGGGACGAACAAAGACAAACTTTAGTCTTATTCTAAGGTTTGTATAAGTTCGTCCCAAGTTAATCTAAGTTCATCCGAAGTTAGTCTCTTTTATAAGGACGAACTTAGATAAACCTTAGAATGAGACTAACGGGACTAACTTGGGACGAACAAAGACAAACTTTAGTCTCATTCTAAGGTTTGTATAAGTTCGTCTCAAGTTAGTCTAAGTTCGTCTCAAGTTAGTCTAAGTTTGTCCCAAGTTAGTCTCTTTCTAAGGACGAACTTAGATAAACCTTAGAATGAGACTAACGAGACTAACTTGGGGCGAACTTAGATAAACTTTAGTCTCATTCTAAAGTTTGTATAAGTTCATCCCAGGTTAGTCTAAGTTCGTCCCAAGTTAGTCTCTTTCTAAGGACAAACTTAGATAAACCTTAGAATGAGACTCACGATACTAACTTGGGATGAACAAAGACAAACTTTAGTCTCATTCTAAGCTTTGTATAAGTTCGTCCCAAGTTAGTCTAAGTTCGTCCCAAGTTAGTCTCTTTCTAAGGACGAACTTAGAGAAACCTGAGAATGAGACTAACGAGACTAACTTGGGACGAACAAAGACAAACTTTAGTCTCATTCTAAGGTTTGTATAAGTTCGTCCCAAGTTAGTCTCTTTCTAAGGACAAAATTAGACAAGCCTTAGAATGAGACTAACGAGACTAACTTGGGACGAACAAAGACAAACTAATCTCATTCTAAGGTTTGTCTAAGTTCGTCCCAAGTTAGTCTCTTTCTAAGGACGACCTTAGACAAACCTTAGAATGAGTCTAACGAGACTAACTTGGGATGAACAAAGACAAACGTTAGTCTCATTCTAAGGTTTATCTAGGTTTTGTCCCATGTTATTCTAAGTTTGTCCCAAGTTAGTCTCTTTCTAAGGACGAACTTAGACAAACATTAAATAAAACTAACATGGGATGAACAAAGATGAACATTAGTCTCATTCTAAGGTTTGTCTAAGTTCGTCCCAAGTTAGCCTAAGTTCATCCCAAGTTAATCTTTTTCTAAGGACGAACTTAGACAAACCTTAGAATGGGACTAACAAGACTAACTTGGGACGAACAAAGATAAACGTTAGTCTTATTCCAAGGTTTGTCTATGTTCGTCCTATGTTAGTCTCTTTCTAAGGACGAACTTAGACAAACCTTAGAATGAGACTAACGAGACTAACTTGGGACGAACAAAGACAAACTTTAGTCTCATTCTAAAGTTTGTATAAGTTCGTCCCAAGTTAGTCTTAGTTCGTCCCAAGTTTTCTCTTTCTAAGGATGAACTTAGATAAACCTTAGAATAAGACTAACGAGACTAACTTGGGACGAACAAAGACAAACTTTAGTCTCATGCTAAGGTTTGTATAAGTTCGTCCCAAGTTAGTCTAAGTTCATCCCAAGTTAGTCTCTTTCTAAGGACGAACTTAGATAAACCTTAGAATGAGACTAACGAGACTAACTTGGGACGAACAAAGACAAACTTTAGTCTTATTCTAAGGTTTGTATAAGTTCGTCCCAAGTTCGTCTAAGTTCATCCCAAGTTAGTCTCTTTCGAAGGACGAACTTAGATAAACCCTAGAATAAGACTAACGAGACTAACTTGGGACGAACAAAGACAAACTTTAGTCTCATTCTAAGGTTTGTATAAGTTCATCCCAAGTTCGTCTAAGTTCGTCCGAAGTTTTCTCTTTCTAAGGACGAACTTAGATAAACCTTAGAATGAGACTAACGAGTCTAACTTGGGACGGACAAAGACAAACTTTTGTCTCATTCTAAGGTTTGTATAAGTTCGTCCCAAGTTAGTCTAAGTTCGTCCCAAGTTAGTCTCTTTCTAAGGACGAACTTTGATAAACCTTAGAATGAGGCTAACGAGACTAACTTGGGACGAACAAAGACAAACTTTAGTCTCATTCTAAGGTTTGTATAAGTTCATCTCAAGTTAGTCTAAGTTCGTCCCAAGTTCGTCTCTTTCTAAGGACGAACTTAGATAACCCTTAGAATGAGACTAACGAGACTAACTTGGGACGAACTTAGATAAACTTTAGTCTCATTCTAAAGTTTGTATAAGTTCATCCCAAGTTAGTCTAAGTTAGTCCCAAGTTAGTCTCTTTCTAAGGACAAACTTAGATAAACCTTAGAATGAGACTCACGATACTAACTTAGGACGAACAAAGACAAACTTTAGTCTCATTCTAAGGTTTGTATAAGTTCGTCTCAAGTTAGTCTATGTTCGTCCCAAGTTTCCTCTTTCTAAGGACGAACTTAGATAAACCTTAGAATGAGACTAACGAGACTAACTTGGGACGAACAAAGACAAACTTTAGTCTCATTCTAAGGTTTGTATAAGTTCGTCCCAAGTTAGTCTAAGTTCGTCCCAAGTTAGTCTCTTTCAAAGGACAAACTTAGATAAACCTTAGAATGAGACTAACCAGACTAACTTGGGACGAACAAAGACAAACTTTAGTCTCATTCTAAGGTTTGTATAAGTTCGTCCCAAGTTAATCTAAGTTCATCCGAAGTTAGTCTCTTTTATAAGGACGAACTTAGATAAACCTTAGAATGAGACTAACGAGACTAACTTGGGACGAACAAAGACAAACTTTAGTCTCATTCTAAGGTTTGTATAAGTTCGTCTCAAGTTAGTCTAAGTTCGTCTCAAGTTAGTCTAAGTTCGTCCCAAGTTAGTCTCTTTCTATGGACGAACTTAGATAAACCTTAGAATGAGACTAACGAGACTAACTTGGGGCGAACTTAGATAAACTTTAGTCTCATTCTAAAGTTTGTATAAGTTCATCCCAGGTTAGTCTAAGTTCGTCCCAAGTTAGTCTCTTTCTAAGGACAAACTTAGATAAACCTTAGAATGAGACTCACGATACTAACTTGGGATGAACAAAGACAAACTTTAGTCTCATTCTAAGCTTTGTATAAGTTCGTCCCAAGTTAGTCTAAGTTCGTCCCAAGTTAGTCTCTTTCTAAGGACGAACTTAGAGAAACCTGAGAATGAGACTAACGAGACTAACTTGGGACGAACAAAGACAAACTTTAGTCTCCTTCTAAGGTTTGTATAAGTTCGTCCCAAGTTAGTCTCTTTCTAAGGACGAAATTAGATAAACCTTAGAATGAGACTAACGAGGCTAACTTGGGACGAACTAAGATAAACTTTAGTCTCATTCTAAAGTTTGTATAAGTTCGTCCCAAGTTAGTCTCTTTCTAAGGACGAACTTAGATAAACCTTAGAATGAGACTAACGAGACTAACTTGGGACGAACAAAGACAAACTTTAGTCTCATCCTAAGGTTTGTATAAGTTCGTCCCAAGTGAGTCTAAGTTCGTCCCAAGTTAGTCTCTTTCTAAGGACGAACTTAGACAAACCTTAGAATAAGACTAACGAGACTAACTTGGGACGAACAAAGACAAACTTTAGTCTCATTCTAAGGTTTGTTTAAGTTCGTCCCAAGTTAGTCTAAGTTCGTCCGAAGTTTTCTCTTTCTAAGGACGAACTTAGATAAACCTTAGAATGAGACTAACGAGACTAACTTGGGACGAACAAAGAAAAACTTTTGTCTCATTCTAAGGTTTGTATAAGTTCGTCCCAAGTTAGTCTAAGTTCGTCCCAAGTTAGTCTCTTTCTAAGGACGAACTTAGATAAACCTTAGAATGAGACAAACGAGACTAACTTGGGATGAACAAAGACAAACTTTAGTCTCATTCTAAGGTTTGTATAAGTTCGTCGCAAGTTAGTCTAAGTTCGTCCCAAGTTTTCTCTTTCTAAGGACGAACTTAGATAAACCTTAGAATGAGACTAACGAGACTAACTTGGGACGAACAAAGACAAACTTTATTCTCATTCTAAGGTTTGTATAAGTTCGTCCCAAGTTAGTCTAAGTTCGTCCCAAGTTAGTCGGTTTCTAAGTACGAACTTTGATAAACCTTAATATGAGACTAACGAGACTAACTTGGGACGAACAAAGACAAACTTTAGTCTCATTCTAAGGTTTGTATAAGTTCATCCCAAGTTAGTCTAAGTTCGTCCCAAGTTAGTCTCTTTCTAAGGACGAACTTAGATAAACCTTAGAATGAGACTAACGAGACTAACTTGGGACGAACAAAGACAAACTTTAGTCTCATTCTAAGGTTTGTATAAGTTCGTCCCAAGTTAGTCTAAGTTCGTCCCAAGTTAATCTCTTTCTGAGGACCAACTTAGATAAACCTTAGAATGAGACTAACGAGACTAACTTGGGACGAACAAAGACAAACTTTAGTCTCATTCTAAGGTTTGTATAAGTTTGTCCGAAGTTAGTCTAAGTTCATCCCAAGTTAGTCTCTTTCTAAGGACGAACTTAGACAAACCTTAGAATGAGACTAACGAGACTAACTTGATACGAACAAAGACAAACTTTAGTCTCATTCTAAGGTTTGTATAAGTTCGTCCCAAGTTAGTATAAGTTCGTCCCAAGTTAGTCTCTTTCTAAGGATGAACTTAGATAAACCTTAGAATGAGACTAACGAGACTAACTTGGGACGAACAAAGACAGACTTTAGTCTCATTCTAAGGTTTGTATAAGTTCGTCCCGAGTTAGTCTCTTTCTAAGGACGAACTTTGACCAATCTTAGTATGAGACTAACTAGACTAACTTGGGACAAGTTTCATTCTAAGGTTTGTCTAAGTTCGTCCTAAGTTAGTCTCTTTCTAAGGGAAAGATTAGACAAGCCTTAGAATGAGACTAACGAGACTAACTTGGGACGAACAAAGACAAACTATAGTCTCATTCTAAGGTTTGTCTAAGTTCGTCCCAAGTTAGTCTCTTTCTACGGACGACCTTAGACAAACCTTAGAATGAGTCTAACGAGACTAGCTTGGGATGAACAAAGACAAATGTTAGTCTCATTCTAAGGTTTATCTAGGTTCGTCCCTAGTCTAAGTTTGTCCCAAGTTAGTCTCTTTCTAAGGATGAACTTAGATAAACCTTAGAATGAGACTAACGAGACTAACTTGGGACGAACAAAGACAAACTTTTGTCTCATTCTAAGGTTTGTATAAGTTCGTCCCAAGTTAGTCTCTTTCTAAGGACGAACTTAGATAAACCTTAGAATGAGACTAACGAGGCTAACTTGGGACAAACTTAGATAAACTTTAGTCTCATTCTAAAGTTCGTATAAGTTCGTCCCAAGTTAGTCTCTTTCTAAGGACGAACTTAGATAAACCTTAGAATGAGACTAACGAGACTAACTTGGGACGAACAAAGACAAACTTTAGTCTCATTCTAAGGTTTGTATAAGTTCGTCCCAAGTTATTTTAAGTTCATCCCAAGTTAGTCTCTTTCTAAGGACGAACTTAGACAAACCTTAGAATGAGACTAACGAGACTAACTTGGGACGAACAAAGACAAACTTTAGTCTCATTCTAAGGTTTGTATAAGTTCGTCCCAAGTTATTTTAAGTTCATCCCAAGTTAGTCTCTTTCTAAGGACGAACTTAGACAAACCTTAGAATGAGACTAACGAGACTAACTTGGGACGAACAAAGACAAACTTTAGTCTCATTCTAAGGATTGTATAAGTTCGTCCCAAGTTAGTCTAAGTTCGTCCCAAGTTAGTCACTTTCTAAGTACGAACTTTGATAAACCTTAGTATGAGACTAACGAGACTAACTTGGGACGAACAAAGACAAACTTTAGTCTCATTCTACGGTTTGTATAAGTTCATCCCAAGTTAGTCTAAGTTCATCCCAAGTTAGTCTCTTTCTAAGGACGAACTTAGATAAACCTTAGAATGAGACTAACGAGACTAACTTGGGACGAACAAAGACAAACTTTAGTCTCATTCTAAGGTTTGTATAAGTTGGTCCCAAGTTAGTCTAAGTTCGTCCCAAGTTAGTCTCTTTCTAAGGACGAACTTAGACAAACCTTAGAATGAGACTAACGAGACTAACTTGGTACGAACAAAGACAAACTTTAGTCTCATTCTAAGGTTTGTATAAGTTCGTCCCAAGTTAGTCTAAGTTCATCCCAAGTTAGTCTCTTTCTAAGGACGAACTTAGATAAACCTTAGAATGAGACTAACGAGACTAACTTGGGACGAACAATGACAAACTTTAGTCTCATTCTAAGGTTTGTATAAGTTCGTCCCAAGTTAGTCTCTTTCTAAGGACGAACTTAGACAAACCTTAGAATAAGACTAACTAGACTAACTAGACTAACTTGGGACGAAAAAAGACAAACGTTAGGTTTATTCTAAGGTTTGTCTAAGTTCATCCTAAGTTAGTCTCTTTCTAAGGACAAAATTAGACAAGCCTTAGAATGAGACTAACGAGACTAACTTGGGACGAATAAAGACAAACTAGTCTCATTCTAAGGTTTGTCTAAGTTCGTCCCAAGTTAGTCTCTTTCTAAGGACGACCTTAGACAAACCTTAGAATGAGTCTAACGAGACTAACTTGGGATGGACAAAGACAAACGTTAGTCTCATTCTCAGGTTTATCTAGGTTTCGTCCCAAGTTAGTCTAAGTTTGTCCCAAGTTAGTCTCTTTCTAAGGACGAACTTAGACAAACCTTAAATAAAACTAACTTGGGATGAACAAAGACGAACATTAGTCTCAATCTAAGGTTTGTCTAAGTTAGTCATAAGTTAGCCTAAGTTCATCCCAAGTTAATCTTTTTCTAAGGACGAACTTAGACAAACCTTAGAATGGGACTAACAAGACTAACTTGGGACGAACAAAGATAAACGTTAGTCTTATTCCAAGGTTTGTCTAAGTTCGTCCTATGTTCGTCTCTTTCTAAGGACGAACTTAGACAAACCTTAGAATGAGACTAACGAGACTAACTTGGGACGAACAAAGACAAACTTTAGTCTCATTCTAATGTTTGTATAAGTTCATCCCAAGTTAGTCTAAGTTCGTCCCAAGTTTTCTCTTTCTAAGGATGAACTTAGATAAACCTTATAATAAGACTAACGAGACTAACTTGGGACGAACAAAGACAAACTTTAGTCTCATTCTAAGGTTTATATAAGTTCGTCCCAAGTTAGTCTAAGTTCATCCCAAGTTAGTCTCTTTCTAAGGACGAACTTAGATAAACCTTAGAATGAGACTAACGAGACTAACTTGGGACGAACAAAGACAAACTTTAGTCTCATTCTAAGGTTTGTATAAGTTCGTCCCAAGTTTGTCTAAGTTCATCCCAAGTTAGTCTCTTTCGAAGGACGAACTTAGATAAACCTTAGAATAAGACTAACGAGACTAACTTGGGACGATCAAAGACAAACTTTAATCTCATTCTAAGGTTTGTATAAGTTCATCCCAAGTTCGTCTAAGTTTGTCCCAAGTTAGTCTCTTTCTAAGGACGAACTTAGATAAACCTTAGAATAAGACTAACGAGACTAACTTGGGACGAACAAAGACAAACTTTAGTCTAATTCTAAACTTTAGTCTCGTTCTCAATGATAGCACAAATTATTTGTTGGAATATTAGAGGTATAGGAAATATGCCTACTCAGCAGTATTTTAAAGTCATTCTTAAAGAGCATCCCGTGAATATGATAGCTATTCTTGAGCCAAAAATTGATGCAGATCGTATTGATAAGATTGCAGAGTTCCTTGGCTATGAAAATTGTATGAGTGATGGTATTATCAACACTCATATTTGGATTTTCTGGAAAGACCCTCTTGTGTTATCTAATATAGTTTGGAAGGAGCAAAGTGTTACTTTTGAGCTTTTAAAGAATAATGGGGATAGTGAAATGATTTGTTCCTTTATCTATGCTTCATGTGATAAGGATATTCGTCAGGAGTTGTTTGATGATTTGGTGGAGTATGGAGCTATGGTGAATCTGCCCTGGATTATCGTTGGGGATTTAAATGTTATTTCTAATCCGGATGTAAAAAGGGGAGGGAATCTAGATGATGATGGTAGTATAGGGGCTTTCAATCAATTCCAAATGGATGCTGGGTTTTCTGACGCTGGTTTCAAATGGAACCCTTTTACTTCGAGCAATAATCATAAGGGGGAGTCTCGGATCTGGGAACGCCTTGATCGAGTTTTTTGTAATGATCTTGCCTATTGTAATTTTCCTAATCTGCAGGTTACTCATCTGGCCAGAATCAAATCAGATCACTGTCCTCTTTTTATTGATTTGGAGCAAAAAGATAAAAGGAGATCCTTCTTTCATTACCTAAAAATCTGGGAGGAGCATCCAGGCTTTATTTCTGTTGTGGAGGAAGCTTGGAATGGGTCTCTACACCCTAATTCTATTATGAACGTTGCGCTCAAGCTTAAAATGGTGCGAGGCAGACTTAAATGGTGGAACTGGGCTGTTTTCCGCTGTACTAAAAGAATAATGAGAGAGCTCAAGCTGAAAATCCAAGTTTTGGAAAGGAAGTTGCAAGAGAAGTATGATGATAACCGGAACTCGGAGATTATTCATTGCAAATCTATGCTGGAGGATGCTATTAACCAAGACTTTGCATTATTAAAAGAAAAAGCAAGAGTTAGATGGCTTAGAGAAGGTGATATTAACTCTGCTTTCTACCATGGTGCCATCAAAATGAGAAGAAATAGCGCCCGTATCAATTTTATTCAAGAAGATGAAGATTCTATTGTGCTGACCTCGGAGCAGATTGGTGCTGATGCTGTTCACTTTTATTCTAATCTCCTTACAGGGCTTCACCCCCCTCCTGATCAGAGTTCCTTTGAGTGCTTCGAAAAAGTAATTTCTGATGCAGAAAATATTTCTCTTTGCAAATCCCCTACAGAAGAGGAAATTCTCCACGAATTGAAAGCTATGAGCGATGATAGTGCTCCGGGCCCGGATGGTTTCACCTCTAGGTTCTTTGTTTACTTCTGGAGTCTTATTAAAGCTGATATGGTGGCTGCGGTAGCTGGGTTTTTCTATGGTCTTCAAATCCCTAAGATCCTTGGTGCCACATATTTGACCTTGATTCCTAAAGCAGCTAATCCAACAGGTATCTCAGATCTTCACCCTATTAGCTTATGTAATGTGTTGCACAAGTTGCTGTCCCGCATATTGAACACTAGACTGTCCATCCATCTTCACAAACTTGTGAGTCCCGAACAAGTGGGATTTGTTAAGAATAGAAGTTTCCATGAAAATATAGCGCTTGCCCATGATATGGCCTTCGATCTCAAAAGGCCTACTTATGGGGGAAATGTTATGGTTAAACTCGACATGTCTAAAGCCTACGACAGATTATCCTGGAGCTTTATTCTGGCAGCTTTGAGGGCGTTTGGATGTAATGAAACCTTTGTTGACATGGTGTTTAGATGCATTTCGAGCCCTTGTTTCTCCATCAAATGGGATGGTCAGTTGCATGGGGATTTCAAATCTACGCATGGTCTGAGGCAAGGAGATCCTATATCCCCTACTGTATTCATTATTGCTAGGGAATGGCTTACCGGAACTATTAATAATGCTGTGAGCGATCGGCTTATGAAAGGATTTCAAAATGGTGTTTATGGAAGATTTATTAACACCCTAATGTTTGTTGACGACATTCTTATTTTTACAAATGGGTGTAAAAGATCTTTGGAAGCCATGATGAAGATTATCCAGGATTTTTGCCATTTATCTGGACAACAGCTCAACAATGACATAAACTTTATCTTTTTTCCTGAGGATATGAGTAACATAAGGCAGAAGCAATTCTGGAGGTCACTAAATTCCATAAAGGCTCTTTTCCAGTAAAATATTTGGGTGTTCCTCTCTATGTCGGGCGCACAAAGATCGAGTACTTCCAGTAGCTTGAAGAAAAAGTTCAAAAGAGGATGGGCGGCTGGACAAAAAATATTCTCTCCTTCGGAGGCAAGGTTACTCTTATTGATTCCGTGCTAAACTTGGTGGGTATTCACTGTATGTCTGTTATTCCTATTCCCAAGATGGTCCTCAATCGCATTGGAGGGCTCATTTGTAGCTTTCTTTGGGATAAAGGGGATGGGAAGAGAAGGCATTGGGTGGGCTGGGAGAAGATTTGAAGAGAAAAATCAGTAGGAGGTTTGGGCATAAAAAACTTGGAAGATATTATGCTTTCCCTCAAAGGCAAGATGGCTTGGAGTTTCCTGAATTCGGATTCTTTATGGGCTCTGCATGCGAGGAGGAAATTTCAACATGGTGTTAAGGGCTCGTGCATTTGGAATTCTATTGACCATATCATTCTCAAGCTTCAAGAAGAAACTCGATGGATCATAGGGCAAGGAGATACTTCTGTTAAAACCTTTTGCTCCAAGCTAGTCTTTGAGCCTCCTAACGATCTGGGGCATTTAAAACTCCAAGAGATTCACTCTAATAGTAATGACTGGGAAAGGCTCCTTGATTGCATTCCTGAGCAATGCAAGAGAGGCTATGATCAGATGACCTTTTCTAGTGGGGACGACCTCTTTGTGTGGGAAGGTGATGCCTCTGGAAGATTTTATACCAAAGCCTTTCGTGTTTCTTTCCAAACTCAGTGGCCAGAGGTTAGTTCGGCAAAGCATATATGGCATAATTGGATTCCCATGAAAATCAGTTGCTTCATGTGGAAATTCTTCATGGATGCCTTACCCTCAGATGATAAAGTGATGGAGGTGGGGATTCAGATGGCCTCTAAATGTAGATATTATATTGAGGCGAAAGTTGAAAACATTAATCACATTTTCTTCAAAGGAGATGTGGCGCTGGAAGCTTGGGATTTCTTCAAGTCTTCTTTTGGAGGTGAGTTAATTCGCGGCAGAGCTAGCTTGTCCAGAATTATTGATGGAGAAAAGCCTAAGGACTTCATGTCCTATTTGAAGATTGGTATGGCCTTCTGTACAATGTGGGAAATATGGAAGAATCGAAATGCTAAATTCTTTGATAGCCATTGCCCTGCTATCAAGCCTTGCATTAGAAAATGGGGATCAGACCTTGGAAAACTTGTTCCTTTGAAATTTGCTAATAAAGTTAGCAATAATACTCTCCGCAGAATTCAACATATGTCCATTCCTGGCAGACGTTTAATGTTTGGCAGATGGCTTAATGCCCCTCTGCATAGTAGCAAGAACTCTATTTACTTGGCGCTTTTTAATCGAGGAGGAGCTACGTTTGGAGGAGTTGTCGTTAAAAAACCCATAGGGTCCTGTGTTTTCTTGCAGGGCGTTGAGTTGGTTGGTAATGACGAATGGACTTGCCTGATCGAGTTCATTAGAGAGGCTATTTCTAATATCGTTGGCAATGGCATGGAGGTTGGGATGGTGGTTGGGTCTTCTCCCTTCATGCATTGGTTGAGTATTTCCCGCAGAGATGACATTCTGTGGAATGAAATCAGCAGGCAAAGGAGTGTGCTAAATGAGTTCCATTCAATGCAGTTCCTGAGATGCTGCCCTAGAGCAAATGGCTCGGCTATTGCTACTGCGTGTGCCTCGGCGCACGGGAAGGAGGTCCGGATGGGACAGTGTCCAGTTTTTGTTAAGCAGGCGATCCTCCATGATCAACTCAGTCACCTTTTTTTCTGTGACAAGGTTGAGTACGAGCACAATGAAGATGACTTAGATATTGTTCTCCGGGAAGTTCGAGATGACATCCTCCTGCGCGCTTATTAGAGTTCTGCAGTGGATCTCTCATTATTTGTCTTTCTTTTTGTTCCTAGTTTTGCCTGTTCTTTTTTGCCTTGTGTCCTCATGTTGGAGTGACTAGGCTGTTTCTGCCCCGTGGGGTTTTTGTATCAGGTGATCTCTTGGAATTTTCAATAATATAAGGACTCCATGTCCGTTTAAAAAAAAGGTTTGTATAAGTTCGTCCCAAGTTAGTCTAAGTTCGTCCCAAGTTTTCTCTTTCTAAGGACGAACTTAGATAAACCTTAGAATGAAACTAACGAGACTAACTTGGGACGAACAAAGACAAACTTTAGTCTCATTCTAAGGTTTGTGTATGTTCGTCCCAAGTTAGTCTAAGTTCGTCCCAAGTTAGTCTCTTTCTAAGGACGAACTTAGATAAACCTTAGAATGAGACTAACGAGACTAACGAGACTAACTTGGGACAAACATAGACAAACTTTAGTCTCATACCAAGGTTTGTATAAGTTCATCCCAAGTTACTCTAAGTTCGTCCCAAGTTAGTCTCTTTCTAAGGACGAACATAGATAAACCTTAGAATGAGACTAACGAGACTAACTTGGGACGAACAAAGACAAACTTTAGTCTCATTCTACGGTTTGTATAAGTTCGTCCCAAGTTAGTCTAAGTTCGTCCCAAGTTAGTCTATTTCTGAGGATGAACTTAGACAAACCTTAGAATGAGACTAACGAGACTAACTTGGGACGAACAAAGACAGACTTTAGTCTCATTCTAAGGTTAGTATAAGTTCGTCTCAAGTTAGTCGAAGTTCGTCCCAAGTTAGTCTCTTTCTAAGGATGAACTTAGATAAACCTTAGAATGAGACTAACGAGACTAACTTGGGACGAACTTAGATAAACTTTAGTCTCATTCTAAAGTTTGTATAAGTTCGTCCCAAGTTAGACTAAGTTCGTCCCAAGTTAGTCTCTTTCTAAGGACAAACTTAGATAAACCTTAGAATGAGACTCACGAGACTAACTTGGGACGAACAAAGACAAACTTTAGTCTCATTCTAAGGTTTGTATAAGTTCGTCCCAAGGTACTCTAAGTTCGTCCCAAGTTAGTCTCTTTCTAAGGACGAACTTAGATAAACCTTAGAATGAGACTAACGAGACTAACTTGGGACGAACAAAGACAAACTTTAGTCTCATTCTAAGGTTTGTATAAGTTTGTCCCAAGTTAGTCTAAGTTTGTCCCAAGTTAGTCTCTTTCTAAGGACGAACTTAGATAAACCTTAGAATGAGACTAACGAGACTAACTTGGGACGAACAAAGACAAACTTTAATCTCATTCTAAGGTTTGTATAAGTTCGTCCCAAGTTAGTCTCTTTCTGAGGACGAACTTAGATAACACTTAGAATGAGACTAACGAGGCTAACTTGGGACGAACTTAGATAAACTTTAGTCTCATTCTAAAGTTTGTATAAGTTCGTCCCAAGTTAGTCTAAGTTTGTCCCAAGTTAGTCTCTTTATAAGGACGAACTTTTTAAAAAAAAAAAAAAATTGGACATGGTGTCCTTGTATTATTGATAAAGCCAAGAGAAAAACCTGTTACAAAAACCCCCACGGGGCAAACAACACCCTAGTCACTCCAACATGAGGACAAAAGGCAAAAAGAAAATAGGCTATTCTAGACAAAAAGGACAAGCACGAAGAATCCACTGCAAAAACTCTAAGGATGCAGGAGGATGTCATCTCGAACTTCTCGGGGAACAATATCCAAGTCCTCTTCATTGTGCTCGCATCCAGCCTTGTCACAGAAAAAGAGGTGACTAAGCTGATCATAAAGAATAGCCTGCTTAACAAAAACTGGAGACTGTCCTAGCCGGACCTCCTTCCCTTGTGCCGAGGCACACGCAATAGCAATGGCCGAGCCATTCGCTCTAGGACAGCATTTGAGAAACTGCACCGACTGGAAATCATTTAACAAACTCTGTTGCCTGCTGATTTCATTCCAAGGAATCTCACCACCGCGGGAAGAACTCGAACTTAGAAGAGACGTTAGGCAATCCTAGCAATCCTATAGACTAGATTCTTGTCGAGTGCATTCTAAGAGACTAGATGTTGGGCTATGTAAATTTTTGCCCAACTTTCAGAAATGAACTGTTTTGCCGGCATACTAGCCTTTTGCACAAACTTAGGATGGGGAGTAGGGG
The DNA here is from genome assembly GCA_033675215.1 of Rhodiola kirilowii. NCBI lineage: Eukaryota > Viridiplantae > Streptophyta > Magnoliopsida > Saxifragales > Crassulaceae > Rhodiola > Rhodiola kirilowii. The sequence continues at coordinate 32,503,120 of CM066196.1, read as the reverse complement.
GCTTTTTGCCCAACTTTAAGCTTTTGTTTCTTTTTTCGGACAAGGGTCCAAGCATTGTCTTCGTTATCCGGGTTCCTCGAGACATGTTCCGAGTGAGACAGCACATGGCAGTGTTAGCCGAGCTATCTGCATTTTGTGACAGACTAGGCATGGTACAACTTGTGTACGGCTGGGCGGGACAAACGCTAGCCTTGTCCTTAGGCAACCTAAGGACACGCGCCTCCCGAGTGCGTGTCACCTCTTCCGCCCAGCGAGTTTGCAGATCCCCTTGACTTGTTCGACGAGTAAGAAGACCCCCTTGGTCACCTCCGTCCATTGGGGTTGCTGCTTGCTGCTCCCCGGAGCTAGACGTCGAATTCTGGCGTTTCCTGCAAGACTCGAGTTGGTGCCCATGTAACTTGCAAAGACTGCAATATAGCAGTTTGTTTTCGTACTCTAAAGGTTGCCAGAACCCTTTGAAAGATCCCGGTGTTACCCAGGTTTCCTTAGGCGGCATTTTTTGGAGGTCGGTTTCAATGCAGGCACGAGCGAAACTTGGGTTCCGGTACGTCCGAGTGCCCTCGTCAATGGCCAGAAAATGACCAATGGGGCTGACTATAGCCTCGATGTAGCTGGAGTTAAAGAGCTCGGCTGGCAGTCTGGGGAGCTTGATCCAAGACGTTGTCATGCCTGGCTCCTTGTTACGTTTGAAGTCTTGAGTCCAACGGAATAGTCTAAATAGGTAGTTACCTATTTTTCCGAGCTGGGTGAGTAAGGATCCGGTTGGCCATAGGAGCAGTGGGAAGGATGATGAGCACATGACGTGCATCCATTGCTCCATTGTTGATGGACGATTCAATACCCCAGATATGCAAAAGGAGGTGGCGAACATCTTCAATCCGAGGTCTACCAGCGGAGAACTTAGCAATCAATGAGTGCTGAAGCTTTGGGATCCCCGGTAGTAACTCCGACTGAGTGAAGGAGACCGAGGGTTTACCTTCTTTTGTTCCATAGCGTCTTGGGGCAAGCTTCACCTCCATAAGGAGAGGATCCGGTCGGCCTTCGGTGACTTCCGTAAAAGAAAGCCCGGAAGTTAGAGGTTTTGCATGTGATGAAGGCACATCACCACTGGCCGGAGTGGCCATGAATGAGGGGACTCACAGCTGAGCAAATCGGCTCAAACCCAAGTTTGAGAATTTTAGAGAGAAGTCAGAGCTTTCTCCTTGTTGCATCTCATGTTGGTCAGAGGCGCAGTGAGAGCATTAACCAGGAGCTTGTCTAAGGATGAACTTAGACAAACCTTGTTGCATCTTAGGTTTTGCATCTCATGTTGGTTAGAGGCGCAGTCACCATTCTAAGGTTTGTCTAAATTCGTCCCTAGTTAGTCTCTTTCTAAGGATGAACTTAGACAAACCTTAGAATGAGACTAAGGAGACTAACGTGGGGACAACAAAGACAAACTTTAGTCTCATTTTAAGGTTTGTCTAAGTTCGTCCCAAGTTAGTCTCTTTCTAAGGACGAACTTAGACAAACCTTAAAATGAGACTAACGAGCCTAACCTGGGATGAATAAAGACAAACGCTAGTGATGGACCATAATTATACGAATCAAAAACACAGTAAAACCCACTAAATTAGACTGTTGGTCTATTTAACTTTTGCTTGTTAGTTCCGATATATTTCTACAGGGTATTTTGGACTCTAGAGAGAATACACGCTAAGGAGAGGATTTTACGCTGAAAAGATACTATGAGTCAGTCCAAGGTCACGATCAGACGCTAAATGCAGAAATCTCAAGATCCTGACATTGAATTACTCAAAATAAATCCAACCGAGGAGCAACCGGTGTCAGACCGGAGCTGAATGGACCCGATGGCTTTTTGGATGGCTTGGATGCACACACATCTTCCTTCTCCTCTCATCCAAGCCACACATGTGGCTCTCCTCTCCCATAGCCGCCGGCGGCTAGCTCTCCCCCTCCATGTGGTGTGATCTCCTTCACTCATCTTCTCATCCTCTCATCCTTTGCCAAGTGTTGGCATCTCCCACCTCCTACATGGCTATAAAAGGAGAGCTCCTCCTCCTCATTTCATCATCCTCAAATCAACATTTCACTTATCTCTCTAGAAAGTTTGGCATTTGTTAGTTTGGTTTTTAATATATAATACTCCTGTTGGTTCTTGAGTATTATAGTTCGGTCTTGAGTACTCCTGTCGGTTCTTGAGTACTCAAGCTTTTCTTTATTCTCGAGTACTCTTGTCGGTTCTAGAAGTACTCACCCCTTTCCTTTACTGTCTTTTACTTTCAAAGCTTTTACTTTCCTGTCTTTCAGAACTACAATTTTACTTTCCTTGTCTTTACTTTCAAAAACTTTACTTTCCTTGTCTTTACTTTCAAAACCTTTACTTTTCCTGTCTTACAAAACCTTTACTTTTCAAATACTTAACTATGATATCCTCTTCCATGGATAATCGTAGCTAAACCCTTCATTCGATTGAAGGGGTGTATTTGTGTCATAAAATGTTTTAGACCCTTTTCTTAATGCCTCTTTGTGTTCAACTTGTTCTAAGTGTCTTATATTAGGTCAGAACTTCATTGGTAGAGTGGATGCTCGGAAGAGCAAAGCTCTATCATGAACTCGCAACCTCCGTGGATTAGTGGAGGCTCGGAAGAGCACAGCTTATTTGTGGAGATCAACCTCTTCCAAAAACCATTTGATTTATCAGGAATGATGGTCAAATGGATGCACATATTAGACAAGAGTACCATGTCTTGCAAAAGACTAGACGGTGTGGCAAGTCTTGTGCTAGGAATAGCCTCGATTCACTTTTGAACACTTAGTATGGTCATTAACGGTCAATGATAAACGGATTATGATACAAGGCCCCTGAAACCGAATCTTTCTTTAGATTTAAAAAACCCCTTGCACTTACTTTCTTAGTATAAAGTGCTCTATCAACTGCTCACCTTCCGGAGGACTCGCAAATCATGCATCACCCACTGTAAGTCTTTCGTTTTACTTTTCAGTATTTATTTTTCTGCAATTTACTTTTCCGCACTCAAAACCAAAAACAACCAAAAAAAGTCACTTAGTCATAACCGCTAGAATCTCAATCAACCTTAAAACACGCTCCCTCGCTGAACAAATCCATCAAAGAACGACTATCCCCCTAATTCCCTTGGGTTCGACCCCTACTTACCACTTGCTACCCAGTAGTAATGTCACGAGTAGCGGAAAATATAAATTTATTTGTACACATTGCCTCGGGACAAGGACGTGCTGTCAGCAAGTCTCATTCTAAGGGTTGTCTAAGTTTGTCCCAAGTTAGTCTCTTTCTAAGGACAAACTTATACAAACCTTAGAATGAGACTAACGAGACTAACTTGGTACGAACAAAGACAAACGTTAGTCTCATTCTAAGGTTTGTCTAAGTTCGTCCCAAGTTAGTCTAAGTTCGTCCCAAGTTAGTCTAAGTTCGTCCCTAGTTAGTCTCTTACTAAGGACGAACTTAGACAAACCTTAGAATGAGACTAACGAGAATGACTTGGGACGAATAAAGACAAACATTAGACTTATTCTAAGGTTTGTCTAAGTTCGTGCCAAGTTAGTCTCTTTCTAAGGACGAACTTAGACAAACTATAGAATGAGACTAAGTTGGGACGAGTAATGACAAACGATAGTCTCATTCTAAGATTTGTCTAAGTTCATCCTAAGTTAATCTAAGTTCGTCCCAATTCAGTCTCTTTCTAAGGATGAACTTAGACAAACCTTAGAATGAGAATAGCGAGACTAACTTGAGACGAACAAAGACAAACTTGAATCTCATTCTAAGGGTTGTCTAAGTTCGTCCCAAGTTAGTCTCTTTCCAAGGACGTACTTAGACAAACCTTAGAATGAGACTAATGAGACTAACTTGGGACAAACAAAGACAAACGTTAGTCTCATTCTAAGGTTTGTCTAAGTTCGTCCCAAGTTAGTCTCTTTCAAAGGTTTGTCAAAGTTCATCCAAAGTTAGTCTAAGTTCATCCCAAGTTAGTCTAAGTTCATCCCAAGTTAGTCTACTTCTAAGGACAAAATTTGACAAACGTAAGAATGAGACTAACGAGACTAACTTGGCACTAACAAAGACAAACTTTAGTTTCCTTCTTAGACTAGTCTAAGTTCGTCCCAAGTTAGTATCTTTCTAAGGACGAACTTAGACTAACCTATGAATGAAACTAACGAGACTAACTTGGGAGGAATAGAGACAAACGTTAGTCTCATTCTAAGGTTTTTCCAAGTTCGTCCCAAGTTAGTCTAAGTTCGTCCCAAGTTAGTCTCTTTCTAAAAAAAAAGTTAGTCTCTTTCTAAGGACGAACTTAGACGAACCGTAGAATGAGACTAACGAGACTAACTTGGGATGAACAAGGACAAACTTTAGTCTCATTCTAAGCTTGTCTAAGTTCGTGCCAAGTTAGTGTCTTTCTAAGGACGAACTTAGACAAACCTTAGAATGAGACTAACGAGACTAACTTGGGAGGAATAAAGACAAACGTTAGTCTCATTCTAAGATTTGTCTAAGTTCGTCCCAAGTTAGTCTCTTTCTTAGGAAGAACTTAGACAAACCTTAGAATGAGAGTAACGAGACTACCTTGGGATGAACAAAGACAAACTTTAGTCTCATTCTAAGGTTTGTCTAAGTTCGTCCCAAGTTATTCTCTTTCTAAGGAAGAACTTAGACAAACCTTAGAATGAGACTAACAAGACTAACTTGGGATGAACAAATATAAACTTTAGTCTCATTCTAAGGTTTGTCTAAGTTCATCCTAAGTTAGTGTCTTTCTAAAGACGAACTTAGACAAACCTTAGAATGAGACTAACGAGACTAACAGGGACGAATAAAGACAAACGTTAGTCTCATTCTAAGTCTTGTCTATGTTCTTCCCAAGTTAGTCTATGTTCCTCCCAAGTTAGTCTCTTTCTAAGGACGAACTTAGACAAACCTTAGAATGAGACTAACGAGACTAACTTGGGACGAACAAAGACAAACCTTAGTCTCATTCTAAGGTTTATCTAAGTCCATCCCAAGTTAGTCTAAGTTCGTCCCAAGTAAGTCTCTTTCTAAGGACGAACTTAGACAAACCTTAGAATGATACTAACGAGACTCACTTGGGACGAACAAAGACAAACTTTAGCCTCATTCTAAGGTTTGTCAAAGTTCGTCCCAAGTTAGTCTATTTCTAGGATGAAATTTGACAAACATAAGAATGAGAATAACGAGACTAACTTGGCACAAACAAAGACAAACTTTTGTTTCATTCTAAGGCTAGTCTAAGTTCGTCCCATGTTAGTCTAAGTTCGTCCCAAGTAAGTCTCTTTCTAAGAACGAAGTTAGACAAACTTCAGAATGAGACTAATGAGACTAACCTTGGATGAATAAAGACAAGCGTTAGTCTCATTCTAAGGTTTGTCTAAGTTCGTCCCAAGTTAGTCGAAGTTCGTCGCAAGTTAGTCTCTTTGTAAGGACGAACTTAGACAAACCTTACATGAGACTAACGAGACTAACTTGGGTTGAACAAGGACAAACTTTAGTCTCATTCTAAGGTTGTCTAAGTTCGTCCCAAGTTAGTCTCTTTCTTAGGACGAACTTAGACAAACCTTAGAATGAGACTAACTTGGGACAAACAAAGACAAATGTTAGGCTCATTCTAGGGTTTTCTAAGTTTGTCCCAAGTTAGTCTAAGTTTGTTCATAGTTAGTCTCTTTCTAAGGACGAACTTAGACAAACCTTAGAAAGCGACTAACGAGACCAACTTGGGATGAACAAAGACAAACGTTAGTCTCATTCTTAGGTTTGTCTAAGTTCGTCCCAAGTTAGTCTAAGTTCGTCCCAAGTTAGACTCTTTCTAAGGATGAACTTAGACAAACCTTAGAATGTGACTAACGAGACTAACTTGGGACGAATAAAGACAAACGTTAGTCTCATTATAAGGTTTGTCTAAGTTCGTCCCAAGTTAGTCTCTTTCTAAGGACGAACTTAGATTAACCTTAGAATGAGACTAAGAAGACTAACTTGGGATAAACAAAGACAAACTTTAGTCTCCTTCTAAGGTTTGTCTAAGTTCGTCCCAAGTTAGTCTCTTTCTAAGGACGCACTTAGACAAACCTTAGAATGAGACTAACGAGACTAACTTGGGACGAACAAAGACAAACGTTAGTCAGTATCTAAGGCTTGTCAAAGTTCGTCCCAAGTTAGTCTAAGTTTGTCCCAAGTTAGTCTCTTTCTAAGGACAAACTTAGACAAACCTTAGAGTGAGACTAACGAGACTAACTTGTGACGAACAAAGACAAACGTTAGTCTCATTTTAAGGTTTGTATATGTTCGTCCCAAGTTAGTGTAAGTTCATCCCAAGTTAGTCTAAGTTCGTGCCAAGTTAGTCTGTTTCTAAGGACGGACTTAGACAAACCTTAGAATGAGACTAACGAGACTAACTTGGGAAGAACAAAGACAAACGTTAGTCGCATTCTAAGGGTTGTCTTAGTTCGTCCCAAGTTAGTCTCTTTCAAAGGAAAAACATAGACAAACCTTAAAATGACACTAACGAGAGTAACTTGGGACGAACAAAGACAAATGTTAGTCAGTATCTAAGGCTTGCCAAAGTTCGTCCCAAGTTTGTCTAAGTTTGTCCCAAGTTAGTCTCTTTCTAAGGACAAACTTAGACAAACCGTAGAACGAGACTAACGAGACTAACTTGGGACGAACAACAACAAACCTTAGTCTCATTTTACGGTTTGTCTAAGTTCGTCCCAAGTTAGTCTAAGTTTGTCCCAAGTTAGTCTAAGTTCGTCCCAAGTTAGTCTCTTTCTAAGGACGAACTTGGACAAACCTTAGAATGAGACTAACGAGACTAACTTGGGACGAACAAAGACAAACTTTAGCCTCATTCTATGGTTTGTCAAAGTTTGTCCCAAGTTAGTCTATTTCTAAGGATGAAATTTGACAAACGTAAGAATGAGAGTAACGAGACTAACTTGGCACGAACAAAGACAAACTTTTGTTTCATTCTAAGGCTAGTCTAAGTTCGTCCCAAGTTAGTCTCTTTCGAAGGACGAACCTAGACAAACTTCAGAATGAGACTAACGAGACTAACTTGGGATGAATAAAGACATACGTTAGTCTCATTCTAAGGTTTGTCTAAGTTCGTCCCAAGTTAGTCTAAGTTCGTCCCTAGTTAGTCTCTTACTAAGGACGAACTTAGACAAACCTTAGAATGAGACTAATGAGACAGACTTGGGACGAATAAAGAAAAACATTAGTCTCATTCTAAGGTTTGTCTAAGTTCGTCCCAAGTAAGTCTCTTTCTAAGGATGAACTTAGATAAACCTTAGAATGAGACTAACGAGACTAACTTGGGACGAATAAAGACAAACGTTAGTCTCATTCTATGGTTTTTCAAAGTTCATCCCAAGTTAGTCTCTTTCTAAGGACGAACTTAGACAAACTACAGAATGAGACTAACGAGACTAACTTGGGACGAACAAAGACAAACTATAGTCTTATTCTAAGATTTGTCTAAGTTCGTCCCATGTTAGCCTAAGTTCGTCCCAAGTTAGTTTCTTTCTATGAAGGAACTTAGAAAACCTTAGAATGAGACAAACGAGACTAACTTGGGACGAATAAAGACAAACGATAGTCTCATTCTAAGGTTTTTCAAAGTTCATCCCAAGTTAGTCTCTTTCTAAGGACGAACTTAGACAAACTACAGAATGAGACTAACAAGACTAACTTGGGACGAACAAAGACAAACTATAGTCTCATTCTAAGATTTGTCTAAGTTCGTCCCATGTTAGCCGAAGTTCGTCCCAAGTTAGTTTCTTTCTAAGAACGAACTTAGACAAACCTTAGAATGAGACAAACGAGACTAACTTGGGACGAATAAAGACAAACGTTAGTTTTATTCTAAGGTTTGTCTAAGTTCGTCCTAAGTTAGTCTCTTTCTAAAGATGAACTTAGACAAACCTTTGAATAAGACTAACGAGACTAACTTGGGATGTAAAAAGAGAAACTGTAGTCTCATTCTAAGGTTTGTCTAAGTTCGTTCCAAGTTAGTCTCTTTCTAAGGACGAACTTAGACAAACCTTAGAATGAGACTAACGAGACTAACTTGGGACGAACAAAGACAAACGTTAGTCTCATTCTAAGGTTTGTCTAAGTTCGTCCCATGTTAGCCTAAGTTCGTCCCAAGTTAGTCTCTTTCAAAGAACGAACTTAGACAAACCATAGAATGAGACAAACGAGACTAACTTGGGACGAATAAAGACAAACGTTAGTCTCATTATATGGTTTGTCTAAGTTCATCCCAATTTAGTCTCTTTCAAAGGATGAACTTAGACAAACCTTAGAATGAGACTAACGAGACTAACTTGGGACGAACAAAGACAAACTTTAGTCTCATTCTAATGTTTGTCAAAGTTCGTCCCAAGTTAGTCTCTTTCTAAGAACGACCTTAGACAAACCTTAGAATGAGACTAACGAGACTAACTTGGGATGAACAAAGACAAACGTTAGTCTCATTCTAAGGTTTATCTAGGTTCGTCCCAAGTTAGTCTAAGTTTGTCCCAAGTTAGTCTCTTTCTAAGGACGAACTTAGACAAACCTTAAATAAGACTAACTAGGGATGAACAAAGCCGAACATTAGTCTCATTCTAAGGATGAACTTAGACAAACCTTAGAATTAGACTAACGAGACTAACTTGGGACAAACGTTAGTTTCATTTTAAGGTTTGTCTAAGTTCATCCAAAGTTAGTCTAAGTTCATCCCAAGTTAGTCTAAGTTCATCCCAAGTTAGTCTACTTCTAAGGACAAAATTCGACAAACGTAAGAATGAGACTAACGAGACTAACTTGGCACGAACAAAGACAAACTTTAGTTTCCTTCTAAGGCTAGTCTAAGTTCGTCCCAAGTTAGTATCTTTCTAAGGACAAACTTAGACAAACCTATGAATGAAACTACGAGACTAACTTGGGAGGAATAAAGACAAACGTTAGTCTCATTCTAAGGTTTTTCTAAGTTTGTTCCAAGTTAGTCTAAGTTCGTCCCAAGTTAGTCTCTTTCTAAAAAAAAGTTAGTCTCTTTCTAAGGACGAACTTAGACGAACCTTAGAATGAGACTAACGAGACTAACTTGGGATGAACAAGGACAAACTTTAGTGTCATTCTAAGGTTGTCTAAGTTCGTGCCAAGTTAGTGTCTTTCTAAGGACGAACTTAGACAAACCTTAGAATGAGACTAACGAGACTAACTTGGGAGGAATAAAGACAAACGTTAGTCTCATTCTAAGATTTGTCTAAGTTCGTCCCAAGTTAGTCTCTTTCTTAGGAAGAACATAGACAAACCTTAGAATGAGAGTAACGAGACTACCTTGGGATGAACAAAGACAAACTTTAGTCTCATTCTAAGGTTTGTCTAAGTTCGTCTTAAGTTATTCTCTTTCTAAGGAAGAACTTAGACAAACCTTAGAATGAGACTAACGAGACAAACTTGGGATGAACAAACATAAACTTTAGTCTCATTCTAAGGTTTGTCTAAGTTCATCCTAAGTTAGTGTCTTTCTAAGGTAGAACTTAGACAAACCTTAGAATGAGACTAACGAGACTAACTTGGGACGAATAAAGACAAACGTTAGTCTCATTCTAAGTCTTGTCTAAGTTCTTCCCAAGTTAGTCTATGTTCCTCCCAAGTTAGTCTCTTTCTAAGGACGAACTTAGACAAACCTTAGAATGAGACCAACGAGACTAACTTGGGACGAACAAAGACAAACGTTAGTCTCATTCTAAGGTTTATCTAAGTCCATCCCAAGTTAGTCTAAGTTCATCCCAAGTAAGTCTCTTTCTAAGGACGGACTTAGACAAACCTTAGAATGAGACTAACGAGACTAACTTGGGACGAACAAAGACAAACTTTAGCCTCATTCTAAGGTTTGTCAAAGTTCGTCCCAAGTTAGTCTATTTCTAGGATGAAATTTGGCAAACGTAAGAATGAGACTAACGAGACTAACGAGACTAACTTGGCACAAACAAAGACTAACTTTTGTTTCATTCTAAGGCTAGTCTAAGTTCGTCCCAAGTTACTCTAAGTTCGTTCCAAGTAAGTCTCTTTCTAAGAACGAACTTAGACAAACTTCAGAATGACACTAATGAGACTAACTTGGGATGAATAAAGACAAGCGTTAGTCTCATTCTAAGGTTTGTCTAAGTTCGTCCCAAGTTAGTCTCTTTCTAAGGACGAACTTAGACAAACCTTACATGAGACTAACGAGACGAACTTGGGTTGAACAAGGACAAACTTTAGTCTCATTCTAAGGTTGTCTAAGTTCGTCCCAAGTTAGTCTCTTTCTAAGGACGAACTTAGACAAGCCTTAAAAAGAGACTAACGAGACTAACTTGGGACGAACAAAGACAAATGTTAGTCTCATTCTAAGGTTTGTCTAAGTTCATCCCAAGTTAGTCTCTTTTTAAGGACAAACTTAGACAAAACTTAGAATGAGACTAACGAGACTAACTTGGGACGAATAAAGACAAACGTTAGTTTCATTCTAAGGTTTGTCTAAGTTCGTCCTAAGTTAGTCTCTTTCTAAGGACGAACCTAGACAAACCTTAGAATGAGACTAACGAGACAAACTTGGGATGAACAAAGAGAAACTTTAGTCTCATTCTAAGGTTTGTCGAAGTTCGTCCCAAGTTAGTCTTTTCTAAGGACGAAGTTAGACAAACCTTAGAATTAGACTAACGAGACTAACTTGGGACGAATAACGACAAACGTTAGTTTCATTCTAAGGTTTGTCTAAGTTCGTCCCAAGTTAGTCTCTTTCTAAGGATGAACTTAGACAAACCTTAGAATGAGACTAACGAGACTAACTTGGGATGAATAAAGACAAACGTTAGTCTCATTATAAGGTTTGTCTAAGTTCGTCCCAATTTAGTCTCTTTCAAAGGTGGAACTTAGACAAACCTTAGAATGAGACTAACGAGACTAACTTGGGACGAACAAAGACAAACTTTAGTCTCATTCTAAGGTCTGTCTAAGTTCGTCCCAAGTTAGTCTCTTTCTAAGGACGAACTTAGATAAACCTTAGAACGTGACTAAAGAGACTAACTTAAGATGAACAAAGACAAACGTTAGTCTCGTTCTAAGGTTTGTCTAAGTTCGTCCCAAGTTAGTCTCTTACTAAGGATGAACTTAGACAAACCTTAGAATGAGACTAACGAGACTAACTTGAGACGAATAAAGACAAACGTTAGTCTCATTCAAAGGTTTGTCTAAGTTGGTCCCAAGTTAGTCTCTTTCTAAGGACGAACTTAGACAAGCCTTAGAATGAGACTAACGAGACTAACTTGGGATAAATAAAGACAAACGTTAGTCTCATTCTAAGGTTTGTCTAAGTTCGCCCCAAGTTTGTCTCCTTCTAAGGACGAACTTAGACAAACCTTAGAATGAGACTAACGAGACTAACGTGGGACGAATAAAGACAAACGTTAGTTTCATTCTAAGGTTTGTCTAAGTTCGTCCTAAGTTAGTCTCTTTCTAAGGACGAACCTAGACAAACCTTAGAATGAGACTAACGAGACTAACTTGGGATGAACAAAGAGAAACTTTAGTCTCATTCTAAGGTTTGTCTAAGTTTGTCCCAAGTTAGTCTCTTTCTAAGGACGAACTTAGACAAACCTTAGAATTGGACTAACGAGACTAACTTGGGAAGAATAAAGACAAACGTTAGTTTCATTCTAAGGCTTGTCTAAGTTCTTCCCAAGTTAGTCTCTTTCTAAGGATGAACTTAGACAACCCTTAGAATGAGACTAACGAGACTAACTTGGGACGAATAAAGACAAACGTTAGTCTTAATATAAGGTTTATCTAATTTCGTCCCAATTTAGTCTCTTTCAAAGGATGAACTTAGACAAACCTTAGAATGAGACTAACGAGACTAACTTGGGACGAACAAAGACAAACTTTAGTCTCATTCTAAGGTTTGTCAAAGTTCGTCCCAAGTTAGTCTCTTTCTAAGGACGAACTTAGACAAACCTTAGAATGAGATAAAAGAGACTAACTTGGGACGAACAAAGACAAACGTTAGTCTCATTCTTAGGTTTGTCTAAGCTCGTCCCAAGTTAGTCTCTTTCTAAGGACGAACTTAGACAAACCTTAGAATGAGACTAACGAGACTAACATGGGACGAATAAAAACAAACGTTAGTTTCATTCTAAGGTTTGTCTAAATTCGTCCTAAGTTAGTCTCTTTCTACAGACGAAATTAGACAAGCCTTAGAATGAGACTAACGAGACTAACTTGGGACGAACAAAGACAAACTATAGTTTCATTCTAAGGTTTGTCTAAGTTCGTCCCAATTTAGTCTCTTTCTAAGGACAACCTTAGACAAACCTTAGAATGAGACTAACGAGACTAAATTGGGATGAACAAAGACCATCGTTAGTCTCATTCTAAGGTTTATCTAGGTTCGTTCCATGTTAGTCTAAGTTTGTCCCAAGTTAGTCTCTTTCTAAGGACGAACTTAGACAACCCTTAAATAAGACTAACTTGGGATGAACAAATACAAACATTAGTCTCATTCTAAGGTTTGTCTAAGTTCGTCCCAAGTTAGCCTAAGTTCGTCCCAAGTTAGTCTTTTTCTAAGGACGAACTGAGACAAACCTTAGAATGGGACTAACGAGACTAACTTGGGACGAACAAAGACAAACGTTAGTCTTATTCCAAGGTTTGTCTAAGTTCGTCCTAAGTTAGTCACTTTCTAAGGACGAACTTAGACAAACCTTAGAATGAGACTAACGAGACAAACTTGGGATGAACAAAGAGGAACTTTAGTCTCATTCTAAGTTTTGTCTAAGTTTGTCCCAAGTTAGTCTCTTTCTAAGGACGAACATAGACAAACCCTAGAATGGGACTAACGAGACTAACTTGGGATGAACAAAGAGAAACTTTAGTCTCATTCTAAGGTTTGTCTAAGTTCATCCCAAGTTAGTCTCTTTCTAAGGATGAACTTAGACAAACCTTAGAATGAGACTAATGAGACTAACTTGAGACGAATAAAGACAAACGTTAGTCTCATTCTAAGGTATGTCTAAGTTTGTCCCAAGTTAGTCTCTTTCTAAGGACGAACTTAGACAAGCCTTAGAATGAGACTAACGAGACTAACTTGGGACGAACAAATACAAACGTTAGTCTCATTCTAAGGTTTGTCTAAGTTCGTCCCAAGTTAGTCTCTTTCAAAGGACGAACTTAGAGAAACCTTAGATTGAGACAAACGAGACTAACTTGGGACGAATAAAGACAAACGTTAGTTCCATTCTAAGGTTTGTCTAAGTTCGTCCTAAGTTAGTCTCTTTCTAAGGACGAACCTAGACAAACCTTAGAATGAGACTAACGAGACTAACTTGGGATGAACAAAGAGAAACTTTAGTCTCATTCTAAGGTTTGTCTAAGTTCGTCTTAAGTTAGTCCCTTTCTAAGGACGAACTTAGACAAACCTTAGAATTAAACTAACGAGACTAACTTGGGACGAATAAAGACAAACATTAGTTTCATTCTAAGGTTTGTCTAAGTTCATCTCAAGTTAGTCTCTTTCTAAGGATGAACTTAGACAAACCTTAGAATGAGACTAACGAGACTAACTTGGGACGAATAAAGACAAACGTTAGTCTCATTATAAGGTTTGTCTAAGTTCGTCCCAATTTAGTCTCTTTCAAAGGATGAACTAAGATAAACCTTAGAATTAGAATAACGAGACTAACATGGGACGAACAAAGACAAACTTTAGTCGCGTCCTAAGGTTTGCCAAAGTTCGTCCCAAGTTAGTCTCTTTCTAAGGACGAACTTAGACAAACCTTAGAATGAGACCAAAGATACAAACTTGGGACGAACAAAGACAAACGTTAGTCTCATTTTTAGGTTTGTCTATGTTCGTCCCAAGTTAGTCTCTTTCTAAGGACGAACTTAGACAAACCTTAGAATGAGACTAACGAGACTTACTTGGGACGAATAAAGACAATTGTTAGTGTCATTCTAAGGTTTGTCTAAGTTCGTCCTAAGTTAGTCTCGTTCTAAGGACGAACTTAGACAAACCTTAGAATGAGACTAACGAGACTAACTTGGGATGAACAAATAGAAACTTTAGTCTCATTCTAAGGTTTGTCTAAGTTCGTCCCAAGTTAGTCTCTTTCTAAGGATGAACTTAGACAAACCTTAGAATGAGACTAACGAGACTAACTTGGGACGAACAAAGACAAACGTTAGTCTCATTCTAAGGTTTGTCTAAGTTCGTCCCAAGTGAGTCTCTTTCTAAGGACGAACTTAGACAAACCTTAGAATGAGACTAACGAAACACACTTGGGACGAACAAAGACAAACGTTAGTCTCATTCTAAGGGTTGTCCAAGTTCATCCCAAGTTAGTCTAAGTTCGTCCCAAGTAAGTCTCTTTCTATGGACGAACTTAGACAAACCTTAGAATGAGACTAACGAGACTAACTTGGGATGAACAAAGATAAACTTTACCCTCATTCTTAGGTTTGTCAAAGTTTGTCCCAAGTTAGTCTATTTCTAAGGATGAAATTTGACAAACGTAAGAATGAGACTAACGATACTAACTTGGCACGAACAAAGACAAACTTTTGTTTCATCCTAAGGCTAGTCTAAGTTCGTCCCAAGTTCGTCTCTTACGAAGGACGAACCTAGACAAACTTCAGAATGAGACTAACATGATTAACTTGGGATGAATAAAGACAAACGTTAGTCTCATTCTAAGGTTTGTCTATGTTTGTCCCAAGTTAGTCTAAGTTCGTCCCAAGTTAGACTCTTTCTAAGGACGAACTTTGACAAACCTTACAATGAGATTAACGAGACTAACTTGGGATGAACAAAGACAAATATTAGGCTCATTCTAAGGTTTTTCTAAGTTTGTCCCAAGTTAGTCTAAGTTTGTCCCAAGTTAGTCTCTTTCTAAGGACGAACTTCGAAAAACCTTAGAATGAGACTAACGAGACTAACTTGGGACGAATAAAGACAAATGTTAGTCTCATTCTAAGGTTTGTCTAAGTTCGTCCCAAGTTAGTCTCTTTCTAAGGACGAACATAGACAAACCTTAGAATGAGACTAAGAAGACTAACTTGGGATAAACAAAGAAAAACTTTAGTCTCAGTCTAAGGTTTGTCTAAGTTCGCCCCAAGTTAGTCTCTTTCTAAGGACGAACTTTGACAAACCTTAGAATGAGACTAACGAGACTAACTTGGGACGAACAAAGACAAACGTTAATCAGTATCTAAGGCTTGACAATGTTCGTCCCAAGTTAGTCTAAGTTTGACCCAAGTTAGTCTCTTTCTAAGGACAAACTTAGACAAATCTTAGAATGAGACTAACGAGACTAAATTGGGATAAACAAAGACAAACTATAGTCTCATTTTAAGGTTTGTCTAAGTTCGTCCCAAGTTAGTCTCTTTCTAAGGACGAACTTAGACAAACCTTAGAATGAGACTAACGAGACTAACTTGAGACGAATAAAGACAAACGTTAGTCTCATTCTAAGGTATGTCTAAGTTCGTCCCAAGTTAGTCTCTTTCTAAGGACGAACTTAGACAAGCCTTAGAATGAGACTAACGAGACTAACTTGGGACGAACAAAGACAAACGTTAGTCTCATTCTAAGGTTTGTCTAAGTTCGTCCCAAGTTAGTCTCTTTCTAAGGACGAACTTAGACAAGCCTTAGAAAGAGCTAACGAGACTAACTTGGGACGAACAAAGACAAACGTTAGACTCATTCTAAGGTTTGTCTAAGTTCGTCCCAAGTTAGTCTCTTTCAAAGGTAGAACTTAGACAAACCTTAGAATGAGACTAACGAGACTAACTTGGGACGAACAAAGACAAACGTTAGTCTCATTCTAAGGTTTGTCTAAGTTAGTCCCAAGTTAGTCACTTTCTAAGGACAAACTTAGACAAACCTTAGAATGAGACTAACGAGACTAACTTGGGACGAACAAAGACAAACGTTAGTCTCATTCTAAGGTTTGTCTAAGTTAGTCCCAAGTTAGCCTAAGTTCGTCAAGTTTGTCTTTCTTCGTCCCAAGTTAGTCACGTTTGTCTCATTCTAAGGTTTGTCTAAGTTCGTCCCAAGTTAGTCTCTTTATAAGGACGAACTTAGACAAACCTTAGAATGAGTCTAACGAGACTGACTTGGGACGAAAAAAGACAAACTATAGTCTCATTCTAAGGTTTGTCTAAGTTCGTCTCAAGTTAGTCTCTTTCTAAGGACGAAGTTAGACAAGCCTTAGAATGAGACTAACGAGACTATCTTGGGACGAACAAAGACAAACTATAGTCTCATTCTAAGGTTTGTCTAAGTTTGTCTCAAGTTAGTCTCTTTCTAAGGACGATCTTAGACAAACCTTAGAATGAGACTAACAAGACTAACTTGGGATGAAAAAAGACAAACGGTTGTCTCATTCGAAGGTTTAATTAGGTTCATCCCAAGTTAGTCTAAGTTTGTCCCAAGTTAGTCTCTTTCTAAGGACGAACTTAGACAAACCTTAAATACGACTAACTTGGGATGAACAAAGAGAAACTTTAGTCTCATTCTCAGGTTTGTCTAAGTTCGTCCCAAGTTAGTCTCTTTCTAAGGATGAACTTAGACAAACCTTATAATGAGACTAAAGAGACTAACTTGGGACGAACAAAGACAAACGTTAGTCTCATTCTTAGGTTTGTCTAAGTTTGTCCCAAGTTTGTCTCTTTGTAAGGACGAACTTAGAAAAACCTTAGAGTGAGACTAACGAGACTAACTTGGGATGAATAAAGACAAACGTTAGTTTCATTCTAAGGTGTGTATAAGTTCATCCTAAGTTAGTCTCTTTCTAAGGACGAACTTAGACAAACCTTAGAATGAGACTAACGAGACTAACTTGGGATGAACAAAGAGAAACTTTAGTCTCATTCTAAGGTTGGTCTAAGTTCGTCCCAAGTTAGTCTCTTTTTAAGGAAGAACTTAGACAAACCTAAGAATGAGACTAACGAGACTAACTTGGGACGAATAAAGAAAAACGTTAATCTCATTCTAAGGTTTGTCTAAGTTCGTCCCAAGTTAGTATCTTTCTAAGGACGAACTTAGACAAGCCTTAGAATGAGACTAACAAGACTAACTTGGGAAGAACAAAGACAAACGTTAGTTTCATTCTAAGGTTTGTCTAAGTTCGTCCCAAGTTAGTCTCTTTCTAAGGAAGAACTTAGACAAACCTTAGAATGAGACTAACGAAACTGACTTGGGACGAACAAAGAAAAACGTTAGTCTCATTCTTAGGTTTGTCTAAGTTCGTCCTAAGTTTGTCTCTTTCTAAGGTTGAACTTAGACTAACCTTAGAATGAGACTAACGAGACTAACTTGGGACGAATAAAGACAAACGTTAGTTTCATTCTAAGGTGTGTCTAAGTTCGTCCTAAGTTAGTCTCTTTCTAAGGAAGAACTTAGACAAGCCTTAGAATGAGACTAACGAGATTAACTTGGGACGAACAAAGACAAACGTTAGTCTCATTCTAAGGTTTGTCTAAGTTCGTCCCAAGTTAATCTCTTTCTAATGACGAAATTAGACAAACCTTCGAATGAGACTAACGAGACTAACTTGGGACGAACAAAGACAAACGTTAGTCTCATTCTAAGGTTTGTCTAAGTTCGTCCCAAGTTAGTCTCTTTCTAAGGAGGAACTTAGACAAACCTAAGAACGAAGCTAACGAGACTAACTTGGGACGAATAAGGACAACCATTAGTTTCATTCTAAGGTTTGTCTAAGGTCGTCCTATTTTAGTCTCTTTCTGAGGACGAACCTAGACAAACCTTAGAATGAGACTAACGAAACTAACTTGGGACGAACAAAGACAAACGTTAGTTTCATGCTAAGGTTTGTCTAAGTTCGTCCTAAGTTAGTCTCTTTCTAAGGATGAACTTAGACAAACCTTAGAATGAGACTAACGAGACTAACTTGGGACGAACAAAGACAAACGTTAGTCTCATTCTAAGGTTTGTCTAAGTTCATCCCAAGTGAGTCTCTTTCTAAGGACGAACTTAGACAAACCTTAGAATGAGACTAACGAAACACACTTGGGACGAACAAAGACAAACGTTAGTCTCATTCTAAGGTTTGTCTAAGTTCATCCCAAGTTAGTCTAAGTTCGTCCCAAGTAAGTCTCTTTCTATGGACGAACTTAGACAAACCGTAGAATGAGACTAACGAGACTAACTTGGGATGAACAAAGATAAACTTTACCCTCATTCTTAGGTTTGTCAAAGTTTGTCCCAAGTTAGTCTATTTCTAAGGAAGAAATTTGACAAATGTAAGAATGAGACTAACGAGACTAACTTGGCACGAACAAAGACAAACTTTTGTTTCATCCTAAGGCTAGTCTAAGTTCGTCCCAAGTTCGTCTCTTACGAAGGACGAACCTAGACAAACTTCAGAATGAGACTAACATGATTAACTTGGGATGAATAAAGACAAACGTTAGTCTCATTCTAAGGTTTGTCTATGTTTGTCCCAAGTTAGTCTAAGTTCGTCCCAAGTTAGTCTCTTTCTAAGGACGAACTTTGACAAACCTTACAATGAGATTAACGAGACTAACTTGGGACGAACAAAGACAAATATTAGGCTCATTCTAAGGTTTTTCTAAGTTGGTCCCAAGTTAGTCTAAGTTTGTCCCAAGTTAGTCTCTTTCTAAGGACGAACTTCAAAAAACCTTAGAATGAGACTAACGAGATTAACTTGGGACGAATAAAGACAAATGTTAGTCTCATTCTAAGGTTTGTCTAAGTTCGTCCCAAGTTAGTCTCTTTCTAAGGACGAACATAGACAAACCTTAGAATGAGACTAAAAAGACTAACTTGGGATAAACAAAGAAAAACTTTAGTCTCAGTCTAAGGTTTGTCTAAGTTCGCCCCAAGTTAGTCTCTTTCTAAGGATGAACTTTGACAAACCTTAGAATGAGACTAACTTGGGACGAACAAAGACAAACGTTAATCAGTATCTAAGGCTTGACAATGTTCGTCCCAAGTTAGTCTAAGTTTGACCCAAGTTAGTCTCTTTCTAAGGACAAACTTAGACAAATCTTAGAATGAGACTAACGAGACTAAATTGGGATAAACAAAGACAAACTATAGTCTCATTTTAAGGTTTGTCTAAGTTCGTCCCAAGTTAGTCTCTTTCTAAGGACGAACTTAGACAAACCCTAGAATGAGACTAACGAGACTAACTTGCGACGAACAAAGACAAACTTTTCTCTCATTCTAAGGTTTGTCTAAGTTCGTCCCAAGTTAGTCTCTTTCTAAGGACGAACTTAGACAAACTTTAGAATGAGACTAAAGAGACTAACTTGGGACGAACAAAGATAAACGTTAGTCTCATTCTAAGATTTGTCTAAGTTCGTCCCAAGTTAGTCTCTTTCTAAGGACGAACTTAGACAAACCTTAGAATGAGACTAACGAGACTAACTTGGGCCGAATAAAGACAAACGTTAGTTTCATTCTAAGGTGTGTCTAAGTTCATCCTAAGTTAGTCTCTTTCTAAGGATGAACTTAGACAAACCTTAGAATAAGACTAACGAGACTAACTTGGGATGTACAAAGAGAAACTTTAGTCTCATTCTAAGGTTTGTCTAACTTCGTCCCAAGTTAGTCTCTTTCTAAGGACGAACTTAGACAAACCTTAGAATGAGACTAACGAGACTAACTTGGGACGAACAAAGACAAACGTTAGTCTCATTCTAAGGTTTGTCTAAGTTCGTCCCAAGTTAGCCTAAGTTCGTCCCAAGTTAGTCTCTTTCTAAGAACGAACTTAGACAAACCTTAGAATGAGACTAAAGAGACTAACTTGGGATGAACAAAGAGAAACTTTAGTCTCATTCTAAGGTTTGTCTAAGTTCGTCCCAAATTAGTCTCTTTCTAAGGACGAACTTAGACAACCCTTATAATGGGACTAACGAAACTAACTAGGGACGAACAAGGACAAACGTTAGTCTCGTTCTAAGGTTTGTCTAAGTTCATCCCAAGTTAGTCTCTTTCTCAGGATGAACTTAGACAAACCTTAGAATGAGACTAACGAGACTAACTTAGGACGAAGAAAGACAAACGTTAGTCTCATTCTAAGGTTTGTCTAAGTTTTGTCCCAAGTTAGTCTCTTTCTAAGGACGAACTTTGACAAGACTTAAAATGAGACTAACGAGACTAACTTGGGATGAACAAAGACAAACGTTAGTCGCATTTTAAGGTTTGTCTATGTTCGTCCCAAGTTGGTCTCTTTCTAAGGACGAACTTAGACAAACCTAAGAATGAGGCTAACGAGACTAACTTGGGACGAACAAAGACAAGCGTTAGTCTCGTTCTAAGGTTTGTCGAAGTTCGTCCCAAGTTAGTCTCTTTCTAAGGATGAACTTAGACAAACCTTAGAATGAGACTAACGAGACTAACTTGAGACGAATAAAGACAAACGTTAGTCTCATTCTAAGGTATGTCTAAGTTCGTCCCAAGTTAGTCTCTTTCTAAGAACGAACTTAGACAAGCCTTAGAATGAGACTAACGAGACTAACTTGGGACGAACAAAGACAAACGTTAGTCTCATTCTAAGGTTTGTCTAAGTTCGTCCCAAGTTAGTCTCTTTCTAAGGACGAACTTAGACAAGCCTTAGAAAGAGACTAACGAGACTAACTTGGGACGAACAAAGACAAACGTTAGACTCATTCTAAGGTTTGTCTAAGTTCGTCCCAAGTTAGTCTCTTTCAAAGGTAGAACTTAGACAAACCTTAGAATGAGACTAACGAGACTAACTTGGGACAAACAAAGACAAACGTTAGTCTCATTCTAAGGTTTGTCTAAGTTAGTCCCAAGTTAGTCACTTTCTAAGGACAAACTTAGACAAACCTTAGAATGAGACTAACGAGACTAACTTGGGACGAACAAAGACAAACGTTAGTCTCATTCTAAGGTTTGTCTAAGTTGGTCCCAAGTTAGCCTAAGTTCGTCAAGTTTGTCTTTCTTCGTCCCAAGTTAGTCACGTTTGTCTCATTCTAAGGTTTGTCTAAGTTCGTCCCAACTTAGTCTCTTTATAAGGACGAACTTAGACAAACCTTAGAATGAGTCTAACGAGACTGACTTGGGACGAACAAAGACAAACTATAGTCTCATTCTAAGGTTTGTCTAAGTTCGTCTCAAGTTAGTCTCTTTCTAAGGACGAAGTTAGACAAGCCTTAGAATGAGACTAACGAGACTAACTTGGGACGAACAAAGACAAACTATAGTCTCATTCTAAGGTTTGTCTAAGTTTGTCTCAAGTTAGTCTCTTTCTAAGGACGATCTTAGACAAACCTTAGAATGAGACTAACAAGACTAACTTGGGATGAAAAAAGACAAATGGTTGTCTCATTCGAAGGTTTAATTAGGTTCATCCCAAGTTAGTCTAAGTTTGTCCCAAGTTAGTCTCTTTATAAGGACGAACTTAGACAAACCTTAAATACGACTAACTTGGGATGAACAAAGAGAAACTTTAGTCTCATTCTCAGGTTTGTCTAAGTTCGTCCCAAGTTAGTCTCTTTCTAAGGATGAACTTAGACAAACCTTATAATGAGACTAAAGAGACTAACTTGGGACGAACAAAGACAAACGTTAGTCTCATTCTTAGGTTTGTCTAAGTTTGTCCCAAGTTTGTCTCTTTGTAAGGACGAACTTAGACAAACCTTAGAGTGAGACTAACGAGACTAACTTGGGATGAATAAAGACAAACGTTAGTTTCATTCTAAGGTGTGTATAAGTTCATCCTAAGTTAGTCTCTTTCTAAGGACGAACTTAGACAAACCTTAGAATGAGACTAACGAGACTAACTTGGGATGAACAAAGAGAAACTTTAGTCTCATTCTAAGGTTGGTCTAAGTTCGTCCCAAGTTAGTCTCTTTTTAAGGAAGAACTTAGACAAACCTAAGAATGAGACTAACGAGACTAACTTGGGACGAATAAAGAAAAACGTTAATCTCATTCTAAGGTTTGTCTAAGTTCGTCCCAAGTTAGTATCTTTCTAAGGACGAACTTCGACAAGCCTTAGAATGAGACTAACAAGACTAACTTGGGAAGAACAAAGACAAACGTTAGTTTCATTCTAAGGTTTGTCTAAGTTCGTCCCAAGTTAGTCTCTTTCTAAGGAAGAACTTAGACAAACCTTAGAATGAGACTAACGAAACTGACTTGGGACGAACAAAGAAAAACGTTAGTCTCATTCTTAGGTTTGTCTAAGTTCGTCCTAAGTTTGTCTCTTTCTAAGGTTGAACTTAGACAAACCTTAGAATGAGACTAACGAGACTAACTTGGGACGAATAAAGACAAACGTTAGTTTCATTCTAAGGTGTGTCTAAGTTCGTCCTAAGTTAGTCTCTTTCTAAGGAAGAACTTAGACAAGCCTTAGAATGAGACTAACGAGATTAACTTGGGACGAACAAAGACAAACGTTAGTCTCATTCTAAGGTTTGTCTAAGTTCGTCCCAAGTTAATCTCTTTCTAATGACGAAATTAGACAAACCTTAGAATGAGACTAACGAGACTAACTTGGGACGAACAAAGACAAACGTTAGTCTCATTCTAAGGTTTGTCTAAGTTCGTCCCAAGTTAGTCTCTTTCTAAGGACGAACTTAGACAACCCTAAGAATGAAGCTAACGAGACTAACTTGGGACGAATAAGGACAACCGTTAGTTTCATTCTAAGGTTTGTCTAAGGTCGTCCTATTTTAGTCTCTTTCTGAGGACGAACCTAGACAAACCTTAGAATGAGACTAACGAGACTAACTTGGGACGAACAAAGACAAACGTTAGTTTCATGCTAAGGTTTGTCTAAGTTCGTCCTAAGTTAGTCTCTTTCTAAGGATGACCTTAGACAAACCTTAGAATGAGACTAACGAGACTAACTTGGGATGTACAAAGCGAAACTTTAGTCTCATTCTAAGGTTTGTCTAACTTCGTCCCAAGTTAGTCTCTTTCAAAGTACGAACTTAGACAAACCTTAGAATGAGACTAACATGACCAACTTGGGACGAACAAAGACAAACGTTAGTCTCATTCTAAGGTTTGTCTAAGTTTGTCCCAAGTAAATCTATTTCTAAGGACAAACTTAGACAAACCTTAGTATGAGACTAACGAGACAAACTTGGGACGAACAAAGACAAACGTTAGTCTCATTCTAAGGTTTGTCTAAGTACATCCCAAGTTAGTCTCTTTCTAAGGACGAACTTAGACAAACCTAAGAATGAAGCTAACGAGACTAACTTGGGATGAATAAAGACAAACGTTAGTTTCATTCTAAGGTTTGTCTAAGTTCGTCCTAATTTAGTCTCTTTATGTGGACGAACCTAGACAAACTTTAGAATGAGATTAACGAGACTAACTTGGGACGAACAAAGACAAACGTTAGTTTCATTCTTAGGTTTGTCTAACTTCGTCCTAAGTTAGTCTCTTTCTAAGGATGAACTTAGATAAACCTTAGAATGAGACTAACGAGACTAACTTGGGATGTACAAAGAGAAACTTTAGTCTCATTCTAAGGTTTGTCTAACTTCGTCCCAAGTTAGTCTCTTTCTAAGGACGAAATTAGACAAACCTTAGAATGAGACTAACGAGACTAACTTGGGACGAACAAAGACAAATGTTAGTCTCATTCTAAGAATTGTCTAAGTTCGTCCCAAGTTAGCCTAAGTTCGTCCCAAGTTAGTCTCTTTCTAAGAACGAACTTAGACAAACCTTAGAATGAGACTAACGAGACTAACTTGAGACGAATAAAGACAAACGTTAGTCTCATTCTAAGGTATGTCTAAGTTCGTCCCAAGTTAGTCTCTTTCTAAGGATGAACTTAGACAAGCCTTAGAATGAGACTAACGAGACTAACTTGGGACGAACAAAGACAAACGTTAGTCTCATTCTAAGGTTTGTCTAAGTTCGTCCCAAGTTAGTCTCTTTCTAAGGACGAACTTAGACAAGCCTTAGAAAGAGACTAACGAGACTAACTTGGGACGAACAAAGACAAACGTTAGACTCATTCTAAGGTTTGTCTAAGTTCGTCCCAAGTTAGTCTCTTTCAAAGGTAGAACTTAGACAAACCGTAGAATGAGACTAACGAGACTAACTTGGGACGAACAAAGACAAACGTTAGTCTCATTCTAAGGTTTGTCTAAGTTAGTCCCAAGTTAGTCACTTTCTAAGGACAAACTTAGACAAACCTTAGAATGAGACTAACGAGACTAACTTGGGACGAACAAAGACAAACGTTAGTCTCATTCTAAGGTTTGTCTAAGTTGGTCCCAAGTTAGCCTAAGTTCGTCAAGTTTGTCTTTCTTCGTCCCAAGTTAGTCACGTTTGTCTCATTCTAAGGTTTGTATAAGTTCGTCCCAAGTTAGTCTCTTTATAAGGACGAACTTAGACAAACCTTAGAATGAGTCTAACGAGACTGACTTGGGACGAACAAAGACAAACTATAGTCTCATTCTAAGGTTTGTCTAAGTTCGTCTCAAGTTAGTCTCTTTCTAAGGACGAAGTTAGACAAGCCTTAGAATGAGACTAACGAGACTAACTTGGGACGAACAAAGACAAACTATAGTCTCATTCTAAGGTTTGTCTAAGTTTGTCTCAAGTTAGTCTCTTTCTAAGGACGATCTTAGACAAACCTTAGAATGAGACTAACAAGACTAACTTGGGATGAAAAAAGACAAACGGTTGTCTCATTCGAAGGTTTAATTAGGTTCATCCCAAGTTAGTCTAAGTTTGTCCCAAGTTAGTCTCTTTCCAAGGATGAACTTAGACCAACCTTAAATACGACTAACTTGGGATGAACAAAGAGAAACTTTAGTCTCATTCTCAGGTTTGTCTCAGTTCGTCCCAAGTTAGTCTCTTTCTAAGGATGAACTTAGACAAACCTTATAATGAGACTAAAGAGACTAACTTGGGACGAACAAAGACAAACGTTAGTCTCATTCTTAGGTTTGTCTAAGTTTGTCCCAAGTTTGTCTCTTTGTAAGGACGAACTTAGACAAACCTTAGAGTGAGACTAACGAGACTAACTTGGGATGAATAAAGACAAACGTTAGTTTCATTCTAAGGTGTGTCTAAGTTCATCCTAAGTTAGTCTCTTTCTAAGGACGAACTTAGACAAACCTTAGAATGAGACTAACGAGACTAACTTGGGATGAACAAAGAGAAACTTTAGTCTCATTCTAAGGTTGGTCTAAGTTCGTCCCAAGTTAATCTCTTTCTAATGACGAAATTAGACAAACCTTAGAATGAGACTAACGAGACTAACTTGGGACGAACAAAGACAAACGTTAGTCTCATTCTAAGGTTTGTCTAAGTTCGTCCCAAGTTAGTCTCTTTCTAAGGAAGAACTTAGACAAACCTAAGAATGAAGCTAACGAGACTAACTTGGGACGAATAAGGACAACCGTTAGTTTCATTCTAAGGTTTGTCTAAGGTCGTCCTATTTTAGTCTCTTTCTGAGGACGAACCTAGACAAACCTTAGAATGAGACTAACGAGACTAACTTGGGACGAACAAAGACAAACGTTAGTTTCATGCTAAGGTTTGTCTAAGTTCGTCCTAAGTTAGTCTCTTTCTAAGGATGACCTTAGACAAACCTTAGAATGAGACTAACGAGACTAACTTGGGATGTACAAAGCGAAACTTTAGTCTCATTCTAAGGTTTGTCTAACTTCGTCCCAAGTTAGTCTCTTTCAAAGTACGAACTTAGACAAACCTTAGAATGAGACTAACATGACCAACTTGGGACGAACAAAGACAAACGTTAGTCTCATTCTAAGGTTTGTCTAAGTTTGTCCCAAGTAAATCTATTTCTAAGGACAAACTTAGACAAACCTTAGTATGAGACTAACGAGATAAACTTGGGACGAACAAAGACAAACGTTAGTCTCATTCTAAGGTTTGTCTAAGTACATCCCAAGTTAGTCTCTTTCTAAGGACGAACTTAGACAAACCTAAGAATGAAGCTAACGAGACTAACTTGGGATGAATAAAGACAAACGTTAGTTTCATTCTAAGGTTTGTCTAAGTTCGTCCTAATTTAGTCTCTTTATGTGGACGAACCTAGACAAACTTTAGAATGAGATTAACGAGACTAACTTGGGACGAACAAAGACAAACGTTAGTTTCATTCTTAGGTTTGTCTAACTTCGTCCTAAGTTAGTCTCTTTCTAAGGATGAACTTAGACAAACCTTAGAATGAGACTAACGAGACTAACTTGGGATGTACAAAGAGAAACTTTAGTCTCATTCTAAGGTTTGTCTAACTTCGTCCCAAGTTAGTCTCTTTCTAAGGACGAAATTAGACAAACCTTAGAATGAGACTAACGAGACTAACTTGGGACGAACAAAGACAAATGTTAGTCTCATTCTAAGAATTGTCTAAGTTCGTCCCAAGTTAGCCTAAGTTCGTCCCAAGTTAGTCTCTTTCTAAGAACGAACTTAGACAAACCTTAGAATGAGACTAACGAGACTAACTTGAGACGAATAAAGACAAACGTTAGTCTCATTCTAAGGTATGTCTAAGTTCGTCCTAAGTTAGTCTCTTTCTAAGGACGAACTTAGACAAGCCTTAGAATGAGACTAACGAGACTAACTTGGGACGAACAAAGACAAACGTTAGTCTCATTCTAAGGTTTGTCTAAGTTCATCCCAAGTTAGTCTCTTTCTAAGGACGAACTTAGACAAGCCTTAGAAAGAGACTAACGAGACTAACTTGGGACGAACAAAGACAAACGTTAGACTCATTCTAAGGTTTGTCTAAGTTCGTCCCAAGTTAGTCTCTTTCAAAGGTAGAACTTAGACAAACCTTAGAATGAGACTAAAGAGACTAACTTGGGACGAACAAAGACAAACGTTAGTCTCATTCTAAGGTTTGTTTAAGTTAGTCCCAAGTTAGTCACTTTCTAAGGACAAACTTAGACAAACCTTAGAATGAGACTAACGAGACTAACTTGGGACGAACAAAGACAAACGTTAGTCTCATTCTAAGGGTTGTCTAAGTTGGTCCCAAGTTAGCCTAAGTTCGTCAAGTTTGTCTTTCTTCGACCCAAGTTAGTCACGTTTGTCTCATTCTAAGGTTTGTCTAAGTTCGTCCCAAGTTAGTCTCTTTATAAGTACGAACTTAGACAAACCTTAGAATGAGTCTAACGAGACTGACTTGGGACGAACAAAGACAAACTATAGTCTCATTCTAAGGTTTGTCTAAGTTCGTCTCAAGTTAGTCTCTTTCTAAGGACGAAGTTAGACAAGCCTTAGAATGAGACTAACGAGACTAACTTGGGACGAACAAAGACAAACTATAGTCTCATTCTAAGGTTTGTCTAAGTTTGTCTCAAGTTAGTCTCTTTCTAAGGACGATCTTAGACAAACCTTAGAATGAGACTAACAAGACTAACTTGGGATGAAAAAAGACAAACGGTTGTCTCATTCGAAGGTTTAATTAGGTTCATCCCAAGTTAGTCTAAGTTTGTCCCAAGTTAGTCTCTTTCCAAGGACGAACTTAGACCAACCTTAAATACGACTAACTTGGGATGAACAAAGAGAAACTTTAGTCTCATTCTCAGGTTTGTCTAAGTTCGTCCCAAGTTAGTCTCTTTCTAAGGATGAACTTAGACAAACCTTATAATGAGACTAAAGAGACTAACTTGGGACGAACAAAGACAAACGTTAGTCTCATTCTTAGGTTTGTCTAAGTTTGTCCCAAGTTTGTCTCTTTGTAAGGACGAACTTAGACAAACCTTAGAGTGAGACTAACGAGACTAACTTGGGATGAATAAAGACAAACGTTAGTTTCATTCTAAGGTGTGTCTAAGTTCATCCTAAGTTAGTCTCTTTCTAAGGACGAACTTAGACAAACCTTAGAATGAGACTAACGAGACTAACTTGGGATGAACAAAGAGAAACTTTAGTCTCATTCTAAGGTTGGTCTAAGTTCGTCCCAAGTTAGTCTCTTTTTAAGGAAGAACTTAGACAAACCTAAGAATGAGACTAACGAGACTAACATGGGACGAATAAAGAAAAACGTTAATCTCATTCTAAGGTTTGTCTAAGTTCGTCCCAAATTAGTATCTTTCTAAGGACGAACTTAGACAAGCCTTAGAATGAGACTAACAAGACTAACTTGGGAAGAACAAAGACAAACGTTAGTTTCATTCTAAGGTTTGTCTAAGTTCGTCCCAAGTTAGTCTCTTTCTAAGGAAGAACTTAGACAAACCTTAGAATGAGACTAACGAAACAGACTTGGGACGAACAAAGAAAAACGTTAGTCTCATTCTTAGGTTTGTCTAAGTTCGTCCTAAGTTTGTCTCTTTCTAAGGTTGAACTTAGACAAACCTTAGAATGAGACTAACGAGACTAACTTGGGACGAATAAAGACAAACGTTAGTTTCATTCTAAGGTGTGTCTAAGTTCGTCCTAAGTTAGTCTCTTTCTAAGGAAGAACTTAGACAAGCTTTAGAATGAGACTAACGAGATTAACTTGGGACGAACAAAGACAAACGTTAGTCTCATTCTTAGGTTTGTCTAAGTTTGTCCCAAGTTTGTCTCTTTGTAAGGACGAACTTAGACAAACCTTAGAGTGAGACTAACGAGACTAACTTGGGATGAATAAAGACAAACGTTAGTTTCATTCTAAGGTGTGTCTAAGTTCATCCTAAGTTAGTCTCTTTCTAAGGACGAACTTAGACAAACCTTAGAATGAGACTAACGAGACTAACTTGGGATGAACAAAGAGAAACTTTAGTCTCATTCTAAGGTTGGTCTAAGTTCGTCCCAAGTTAGTCTCTTTTTAAGGAAGAACTTAGACAAACCTAAGAATGAGACTAACGAGACTAACATGGGACGAATAAAGAAAAACGTTAATCTCATTCTAAGGTTTGTCTAAGTTCGTCCCAAATTAGTATCTTTCTAAGGACGAACTTAGACAAGCCTTAGAATGAGACTAACAAGACTAACTTGGGAAGAACAAAGACAAACGTTAGTTTCATTCTAAGGTTTGTCTAAGTTCGTCCCAAGTTAGTCTCTTTCTAAGGAAGAACTTAGACAAACCTTAGAATGAGACTAACGAAACAGACTTGGGACGAACAAAGAAAAACGTTAGTCTCATTCTTAGGTTTGTCTAAGTTCGTCCTAAGTTTGTCTCTTTCTAAGGTTGAACTTAGACAAACCTTAGAATGAGACTAACGAGACTAACTTGGGACGAATAAAGACAAACGTTAGTTTCATTCTAAGGTGTGTCTAAGTTCGTCCTAAGTTAGTCTCTTTCTAAGGAAGAACTTAGACAAGCTTTAGAATGAGACTAACGAGATTAACTTGGGACGAACAAAGACAAACGTTAGTCTCATTCTAAGGTTTGTCTAAGTTCGTCCTAAGTTAGTCTCTTTCTAAGGATGACCTTAGACAAACCTTAGAATGAGACTAACGAGACTAACTTGGGATGTATAAAGCGAAACTTTAGTCTCATTCTAAGGTTTGTCTAACTTCGTCCCAAGTTAGTCTCTTTCAAAGTACGAACTTAGACAAACCTTAGAATGAGACTAACATGACCAACTTGGGACGAACAAAGACAAACGTTAGTCTCATTCTAAGGTTTGTCTAAGTTTGTCCCAAGTAAATCTATTTCTAAGGACAAACTTAGACAAACCTTAGTATGAGACTAACGAGACAAACTTGGGACGAACAAAGACAAACGTTAGTCTCATTCTAAGGTTTGTCTAAGTACATCCCAAGTTAGTCTCTTTCTAAGGACGAACTTAGACAAACCTAAGAATGAAGCTAACGAGACTAACGTGGGATGAATAAAGACAAACGTTAGTTTCATTCTAAGGTTTGTCTAAGTTCGTCCTAATTTAGTCTCTTTATGTGGACGAACCTAGACAAACTTTAGAATGAGATTAACGAGACTAACTTGGGACGAACAAAGACAAACGTTAGTTTGATTCTTAGGTTTGTCTAACTTCGTCCTAAGTTAGTCTCTTTCTAAGGATGAACTTAGACAAACCTTAGAATGAGACTAACGAGACTAACTTGGGATGTACAAAGAGAAACTTTAGTCTCATTCTAAGGTTTGTCTAACTTCGTCCCAAGTTAGTCTCTTTCTAAGGACGAAATTAGACAAACCTTAGAATGAGACTAACGAGACTAACTTGGGACGAACAAAGACAAATGTTAGTCTCATTCTAAGAATTGTCTAAGTTCGTCCCAAGTTAGCCTAAGTTCGTCCCAAGTTAGTCTCTTTCTAAGAACGAACTTAGACAAACCTTAGAATGAGACAAACGAGACTAACTTCGGATGAATAAAGACAAACGTTAGTCTCATTATAAGGTTTGTCTAAGTTCATCCCAAGTTAGTCTCTTTCTAAGGACGAACTTAGACAAACCTTAGAATGAGACTAACGAGACTAACTTGGGATGAACAAAGAGAAACTTTAGTCTCATTCTAAGGTTTGTCCAAGTTCGTCCCAAGTTAGTCTGTTTCTAAGGACGAACTTAGACAAACCTTAGAATGGGACTAACGAGACTAACTTGGGACAAACAAAGACAAACGTTAGTCTCGTTATAAGGTTTGTCTAAGTTCGTCCCAAGTTAGTCTCTTTTTAAGGATGAACTTAGACAAACCTTAGAAAGAGACTAACGAGACTAACTTGAGACTAATAAAGACAAACATTAGTCTCATTCTAAGGTTTGTCTAAGTTTGTCCCAAGTTAGTCTCTTTCCAAGGACGAACTTAGACAAGGCTTTAAATGAAACTAACGACACTAACTTGGGACGAACAAAGACAAATGTTAGTCTCATTCTAAGGTTTGTCTAAGTTCTTCCCAAGTTAGTCTCTTTCTAAGGACGAACTTAGACAAACCTAAGAATGAAGCTAACGAGACTAACTTGGGACGAATAAAGACAAACGTTAGTTTCATTCTAAGGTTTGTCTAAGTTCGTCCTAATTTAGTCTCTTTCTGAGGACGAATCTAGACAAACCTTAGAATGAGACTAACGAGACTAACTTGGGATGAACAAAGAGAAACTTTAATCTCATTCTAAGGTTTGTCTAAGTTCATCCCAAGTTAGTCTCTTTCTAAGGACAAACTTAGACAAACCTTAGAAGTAGACTAACAAGACTAACTTGGGACGAATAATGAAAAACATTAGTTTCATTCTAAGGTTTGTCTAAGTTCGTCCCAAGTTAGTCTCTTTCTAAGGATGAACTTAGACAAACCTTAGAATGAGACTAACGAGACTAACTTGGGACGAACAAATATAAACTTTAGTCTCATTCTAAGGTTTGTCTAAGTTAGTCCCAAGTTAGTCACTTTCTAAGGACAAACTTAGACAAACCTTAGAATGAGACTAACGATACTAACTTGGGACGAACAAAGACAAACGTTAGTCTCATTCTAAGGTTTGTCTAAGTTGGTCCCAAGTTAGCCTAAGTTCGTCAAGTTTGTCTTTCTTCGTCCCAAGTTAGTCTCGTTTGTCTCATTCTAAGGTTTGTCTAAGTTAGTCCCAAGTTAGTCTCTTTATAAGGACGAACTTAGACAAACCTTAGAATGAGTCTAACGAGACTGACTTGGGACGAACAAAGACAAACTATAGTCTCATTCTAAGGTTTGTCTAAGTTTGTCTCAAGTTAGTCTCTTTCTAAGGAAGATCTTAGACAAACCTTAGAATGAGATTAACAAGACTAACTTGGGATGAAAAAAGACAAACGGTTGTCTCATTCTAAGGTTTAATTAGGTTCATCCCAAGTTAGTCTAAGTTTGTCCCAAGTTAGTCTCTTTCTAAGGACGAACTTAGACAAACCTTAAATACGACTAACTTGGGATGAACAAAGAGAAACTTTAGTCTCATTCTAAGGTTTGTCTAAGTTCGTCCCAAGTTAGTCTCTTTCTAAGGATGAACTTAGACAAACCTTAAAATGAGACTAAAGAGACTAACTTGGGACGAACAAAGACAAACGTTAGTCTCATTCTTAGGTTTGTCTAAGTTTGTCCCAAGTGTGTCTCTTTATAAGGACGAACTTAGACAAACCTTAGAGTGAGACTAACGAGACTAACTTGGGATGAATAAAGACAAACGTTAGTTTCATTCTAAGGTGTGTCTAAGTTCATCCTAAGTTAGTCTCTTTCTAAGGACGAACTTAGACAAACCTTAGAATGAGACTAACGAGACTAACTTGGGATGAACAAAGAGAAACTTTAGTCTCATTCTTAGGTTTGTCTAAGTTCGTCCCAAGTTAGTCTCTTTCTAAGGAAGAACTTAGACAAACCTAAGAATGAGACTAACGAGACTAACTTGGGACGAATAAAGAAAAACGTTAATCTCATTCTAAGGTTTGTCTAAGTTCGTCCCAAGTTAGTATCTTTCTAAGGACGAACTTAGACAAGCCTTAGAATGAGACTAACAAGACTAACTTGGGAAGAACAAAGACAAACGTTAGTTTCATTCTAAGGTTATTCTAAGTTCGTCCCAAGTTAGTCTCTTTCTAAGGAAGAACTTAGCCAAACCTTAGAATGAGACTAACGAGACTGACTTGGGACGAACAAAGAAAAACGTTAGTCTCATTCTTAGGTTTGTCTAAGTTCGTCCTAAGTTTGTCTCTTTCTAAGGTTGAACTTAGACAAACCTTAGAATGAGACTAACGAGACTAACTTGGGACGAATAAAGACAAACGTTAGTTTCATTCTAAGGTGTGTCTAAGTTCGTCCTAAGTTAGTCTCTTTCTATGGAAGAACTTAGACAAGCCTTAGAATGAGACTAACGAGATTAACTTGGGACGAACAAAGACAAACGTTAGTCTCATTCTAAGGTTTGTCTAAGTTCGTCCCAAGTTAATCTCTTTCTAATGACGAAATTAGACAAACCTTAGAATGAGACTAACGAGACTAACTTGGGACAAACAAAGACAAACGTTAGTCTCATTCTAAGGTTTGTCTAAGTTCGTCCCAAGTTAGTCTCTTTCTAAGGACGAACTTAGACAAACCTAAGAATGAAGCTAACGAGACTAACTTGAGACGAATAAGGACAACCGTTAGTTTCATTCTAAGGTTTGTCTAAGGTCGTCCTATTTTAGTCTCTTTCTGAGGACGAACCTAGACAAACCTTAGAATGAGACTAACGAGACTAACTTGGGACGAACAAAGACAAACGTTAGTTTCATTCTAAGGTTTGTCTAAGTTCGTCCTAAGTTAGTCTCTTTCTAAGGATGACCTTAGACAAACCTTAGAATGAGACTAACGAGACTAACTTGGGATGTACAAAGCGAAACTTTAGTCTCATTCTAAGGTTTGTCTAACTTCGTCCCAAGTTAGTCTCTTTCAAAGTACGAACTTAGACAAACCTTAGAATGATACTAACATGACCAACTTGGGACGAAAAAAGACAAACGTTAGTCTCATTCTAAGGTTTGTCTAAGTTTGTCCCAAGTAAATCTATTTCTAAGGACGAACTTAGACAAACCTTAGAATGAGACTAACGAGACAAACTTGGGACGAACAAAGACAAACGTTAGTCTCATTCTAAGGTTTGTCTAAGTACATCCCAAGTTAGTATCTTTCTAAGGACGAACTTAGACAAACCTAAGAATGAAGCTAACGAGACTAACTTGGGATGAATAAAGACAAACGTTAGTTTCATTCTAAGGTTTGTCTAAGTTCGTCCTAATTTAGTCTCTTTATGTGGATGAACCTAGACAAACTTTAGAATGAGATTAACGAGACTAACTTGGGACGAACAAAGACAAACGTTAGTTTCATTCTTAGGTTTGTCTAAGTTCGTCCTAAGTTAGTCTCTTTCTAAGGATGAACTTAGACAAACCTTAGAATGAGACTAACGAGACTAACTTGGGATGTACAAAGAGAAACTTTAGTCTCATTCTAAGGTTTGTCTAACTTCGTCCCAAGTTAGTCTCTTTCTAAGGACGAAATTAGACAAACTATAGAATGAGACTAACGAGACTAACTTGGGACGAACAAAGACAAATGTTAGTCTCATTCTAAGAATTGTCTAAGTTCGTCCCAAGTTAGCCTAAGTTCGTCCCAAGTTAGTCTCTTTCTAAGAACGAACTTAGACAAACCTTAGAATGAGACAAATGAGACTAACTTGGGATGAATAAAGACAAACGTTAGTCTCATTCTAAGGTTTGTCTAAGTTCATCTAAAGTTAGTCTCTTTCTAAGGACGAACTTAGACAAACCTTAGAATGAGACTAACGAGACTAACTTGGGATGAACAAAGAGAAACTTTAGTCTCATTCTAAGGTTTGTCCAAGTTCGTCCCAAGTTAGTCTCTTTCTAAGGACGAACTTAGACAAACCTTAGAATGGGACTAACGAGACTAACTTGGGACAAACAAAGACAAACGTTAGTCTCGTTCTAAGGTTTGTCTAAGTTCGTCCCAAGTTAGTCTCTTTTTAAGGATGAACTTAGACAAACCTTAGAATGAGACTAACGAGACTAACTTGAGACTAATAAAGACAAACGTTAGTCTCATTCTAAGGTTTGTCTAAGTTTGTCCCAAGTTAGTCTCTTTCCAAGGATGAACTTAGACAAGGCTTTAAATGAAACTAACGACACTAACTTGGGACGAACAAAGACAAACGTCAGTCTCATTCTAAGGTTTGTCTAAGTTCTTCCCAAGTTAGTCTCTTTCTAAGGACGAACTTAGACAAACCTAAGAATGAAGCTAACGAGACTAACTTGGGACGAATAAAGACAAACGTTAGTTTCATTCTAAGGTTTGTCTAAGTTCGTCCTAATTTAGTCTCTTTCTGAGGACGAATCTAGACAAACCTTAGAATGAGACTAACGAGACTAACTTGGGATGAACAAAGAGAAACTTTAATCTCATTCTAAGTGACGGAGGGCCACCGCACTGTCGTTAAGGTGCAGTGTCCTCTGTACAAATAAATTTATAATATCCGCTACTTGTGACTACACTACTGGGTAGTAAGTGGTAAGTAGGGGTCGAACCCAAGGGAATTAGGGGAATAGGCTAATCTTTTAGGGTGATTGTACTGGGGGGAGCGTCTTTTATGGTTGATTGAGGTTTTAGCGCTCTGATTAACTACGTGATTTTTTGAGGGTTTTTGGTTTTGATTGCGGAAAAGTAAATACAGAAATTAAATGCTGTAAATACAAAGAAGACTTACAGTGGGTGATGCGTGATTGTAATTCCTCCGGTAGATCAGCAGTTGGTGATTGCGGTTTAACAGTAAAGAGAAGCATTCGGTTTCAGGTACTCTTGTATTATAACATGTATATAATAAACTGTTAGTAACTTTTCTAAGTATTCAAAGATGAATCGAGGCCCTTTCGTAGCGCAAGACTTGCAACATCGTTTAAAGCAACCCTTGTTCTATTTCAGATTAATTCCTCCTTTCGAAGTATCTTAGCCTTTTGTGCATCCACCTGATCTCACAGTTACGATTGACCAAGTGGTGTTTTAGATGAGTGGAACTTCTCAGATAAGCTTTGCCCTTTCGTAGCATCCACTTACCCGAGTATGTTCACGAACCCCATGGAAGAGTTTTGCCCTTTCGTAGCATCCACTCAACCTTGGAAATTCTGACTATAAATGGCACATAGAACAAGTTTTGAATACTAAGAAATGAAACTAAAAGATATTACAACATTATATAATACAAGAAAATACCTTCCACCGAATAAAGAGTTTAGCTACGAATATCCATAGAGATGGATACCATAGCTAAATACTCGGGGGTTTTTGAAAACAGTAAGAGGGAAAGGGGTGGAATACTCAAGAACCAACAGGAGTATTCCTAATTCCTACTGAATACTCAAGAACCAACAGGAGTATTCTCTACAGTATTATAATACTCGAGAACCGACAAGAGTATTATAATTTCCAGTATAATACTCAAGAACAAACAGGAGTATTATTTCAAAACCGAACCAAACTTACAAGTAACAAAATGTAGAGAGAGAAGTGATTTTACAATTTTTGGATGTTGAAATGAGGAGGAGGAGCACCTCCTTTTATAGGAAAAATGGGTGGAGATGGGTGGTGGAGATTGGTTTGATCCAAGGGAGGAGGAGGAGGCAAGGAGGAGCCACCAAGTGGCGGAGGAGGAGTGGTGGAGCTCAGCCGCCGGTAGCCGGTTGTGGTGGAGGAGCAAAGGGTTGTTTCCTCCACCTCCAAGGCAAGTAGCCGGTCACCAAGGAGGAGGAGGGGTGGCGCCGCCGGTAGTGGGTGGTGGAATGGGGAGGTTTTCCTCCTTTGGCCACCTCTTCATCAAGTCACCAAGTCATCTTTCCATATGTGAGTTTTGTACAGTTTTGTGCAGTCTTTTCACAAAACTGTCAGTGTGTTCCTTCCCCGGGCTGTCTTGATTCCTCTCCTGATTCTTCTGATTAATTTGTTATGGTCAATTTCACGTCAGGATCCTTGATATTTCTTCAGTCGGCATATGATCTTGACCTTGGATTGACTCTTGTTATCTTTTCAGCATAAAATCCTCTCCTTAGCGTGTTTTCACTTCAGTCTCTAAAATGCCCTGTGGAAATATATCGGGACTAACAGACAAAAGTTAACTAGACAAACAGTCTAATTTGGTGGGTTTACTTGTGTTTTTGATTCGTACAATTATGGTCCATCACTAAGGTTTGTCTAAGTTCATCCCAAGTTAGTCTCTTTCTAAGGACGAACTTAGACAAACCTTAGAAGTAGACTAACAAGACTAACTTGGGACGAATAATGACAAACATTAGTTTCATTCTAAGGTTTGTCTAAGTTCGTCCCAAGTTAGTCTCTTTCTAAGGATGAACTTAGACAAACCTTAGAATGAGACTAACGAGACTAACTTGGGACGAACAAATATAAACTTTAGTCTCATTCTAAGGTTTGTCAAAGTTCGCCCCAAGTTAGTCTCTTTCTGAGGACGAACTTAGACAAACCTTAGATTGAGACTAAAGAGACTAACTTGGGATGAACAAAGACAAAAGTTAGTCTCTTTCTTAGGTTTGTCTTAGTTCGTCCCAAGTTAGTCTCTTTCTAAGGACGAACTTAGACAAACCTTAGAATGAGACTAACGAGACTAACTTGGGATGAATAAAGACAAACGTTAGTTTCATTCTAAGGTGTGTCTAAGTTCATCCTTTGAAAGAAACTAACGAGACTAACTTGGGATGAATAAAGACAAACGTTAGTCTCTTTCAAAGGATGAACTTAGACAAACCTTAGAATGAGACTAAAGAGACTAACTTGGGACGAACAAAGACCAACGTTAGTCTCATTCTTAGGTTTGTCTAAGTTCGTCCCAATTTAGTCTCTTTCAAAGGATAAACTTAGACAAACCTTAGAATGAGACTAACGAGACTAACTTGGGACGAATAAAGACAAACGTTAGTCTTATTCTAAGGTTTGTCTAAGTTTGTCCCAATTTAATCTCTTTCAACGGATGAACTTAGACAAACCTAGAATGAGACTAACGAGACTAACTTGGGATGTACAAAGACAAACTTTAGTCTCATTCTAGGGTTTGTCAAAGTTCGTCCCAAGTTAGTCTCTTTCTAAGGACGAATTTAGACAAACCTTAGAATGAGACTAAAGAGACTAACTTGGGACGAACAAAGGCAAACGTTAGTCTCATTCTTATGTTTGTCTAAGTTCGTCCTAAGTTTGTCTCTTTCTAAGGTTGAACTTAGACAAACCTTAGAATGAGACTAACGAGACTAACTTGGGACGAATAAAGACAAACGTTAGTTTCATTCTAAGGTGTGTCCAAGTTCGTCCTAAGTTAGTCTCTTTCTAAGGAAGAACTTAGACAAACCTTAGAATGAGACTAACGAGACTAACTTGGGATGAACAAAGAGAAACTTTAATCTCATTCTAAGGTTTGTCTAAGTTCGTCCCAAGTTAGTCTCTTTCTAAGGATGAACTTAGACAAACCTTAGAATGAGACTAACGAGACTAACTTGGGACGAATAAAGACAAACGTTAGTCTCATTCTAAGGTTTGTCAAAGGTCATCCCAAGTTAGTCTCTTTCTAAGGATGAACTTGGACAAGCCTTAGAATGAGACTAACGAGACTAACTTGGGACGAACAAAAACAAACGTTTGTCTCATTCTAAGGTTTGTCTAAGTTCGTCCCAAGTTAATCTCTTTCTAAGGACGAACTTAGACAAACCTTAGAATGAGACTAACGAGACTAACTTGGGACGAACAAAGACAAACGTAAATCTCATTCTAAGGCTTGTCCAAGTTCGTCCTTAGAAAGAGATTAACTTGGGACGAACTAAGACAAGCTTTAGTCTTATTCTATGGTTTGTATAAGTTAGTCCCAAGTTAGTCTAAGTTCGTCCTAAGTTAGTCTCTTTCTAAGGACGAACTTAGATAAACCTTAGAATGAGACTAACGAGACTAACTTGGGACGAACAAAGACAAACTTTAGTCTCATTCTAATGTTTGTATAAGTTTGTCCTAAGTTAGTCTAAGTTTGTCCCAAGTTAGTCTCTTTCTAAGGACGAACTTAGACAAACCTTAGAATGAGACTAACGAGACTAACTTTTTTTTAAAAAAAACTGGACGGTTCCAGTGCCTTTATTAGATAAATGATCCAAAAAGCCTGGATCGTGGCAAGTACAAACCAGCCCTCAAGCGCCAGAGGTAAGTTATAAAACCTTCCTCCTTAAAAACGCCGAACAGGCTAAAAAAGGATAGCCAGGAAATACCCCAGCAAAAAATAGATGAACAAAGAATATCCCTACTACTACCTACGACACCGCAGCTATCATCAAAAAACAACCACTGAAGCAAAAGGATCAGCCAATAGGCTGAAAAAGGCAGACGCCTACGAGCTAAAAAGCCTCGCCTCCTGAAAAAGGGAGAGGCCTGATGAGCGAAAACGCCACACCCACCTTTAAATACTAAGATCATGTCTAATCTTCCGCAACACCAACACCTCACTATCATGGTCATGAACACAATCCTCACGATCACACAGAAAGATATGGCTTAAATTATCGTGATTTATGGCCTGCTTGAGAAAGGAGGGAGCTCTCCCCTCTGTAAGATCCTCCCCCTGGGCGGCTGCACAAGCAACTGCAATAGCAGCGCCATTGGCTTTAGGGCAGCTCCTCCAGAACTGAACATCTGGCAAATCAGCAAACAAACTCCTCTGCTTATACACATCACTCCAGGGAATATCATGAAAGTGTCTCGGATCAAGGCACAACATGAAAGGAGAGGAGCTAGCAACGAGACTGACAGTCATCCCCTTATCAATCCCATGCCGAACAGCCATCTTAATAACAGAAATGAGACAGGAGAAATCATCTAACTTCACAACCTCCTCCCCATGGAAGTGGGACACAATGCCTGTATCATTCTTGATGACAAAACCTCCAAACATACGATCCATTCTGCGAATGCAGGCTAGATAGGCCGAGAATCTGTTGGGAATAGTAGTGCTGGCGACCCATCTACCCACAAGGGGCTTCCTCCCTGCCATAGAGAATAAAAGAACCCTTTTAAGGCTATCATCACTAATACCCCACACATGCTTCGCAGGTAAAAGCCTAGCAAGGTCCATCACCCATCTGCTGATACTCACTTTAATGGGGGGACTGCGCTGATCAAAGAAAATGGCATTACGGTAATTCCATATCTCCCACAAAATGCAACAGGTCACACCAATTTTAAGATAGGACATGAAGTCCTTGGGATTCTTAGCAGCAATAACTCTAGAGAAGCTCTCTTCCCTCCAAAAAGCCCGCCACCAAACATCAACTTGAAGCTATTCCAGGCAGACTGGGCAATGTCCCCTTTAAAAAACAGATGATTGATGGACTCCGTAGATGGACATTGGTAGCATCTACATCTAGAGGCCATGCTGATGCCAATATCCATCACCTTATCATCAGTAGGAACAGCTGCCATGAAAAATTTCCAGGCAAAACACCCAACTTTCATTGGGATCCAAATGCGCCAAATATTAGTAGCCCACCTAACATCATGCCACTTAGTCTGGAAAGAGATCCTTAATTTGCTCGCAGAAAATTTACCTGTTTCACAGCCTTCCCATATGAATATATCATCACCACTAGTAAATACCAGGTTCTCATATAGATTTCTCTTATTGGCCGGGATGCAACTCATAACATCTTGCCAAGAATAAGGCTCGTCACGAATATCCTGCAACCTAGCATCAACTAGGCCCCTGGGTCTTTTGCCACCAAGCCGATCACAAAATTGGTTCCCAGAGATGTTTCCTTGGCCAATGATCCATCTCGACTCCTCACGCAGCTTAATCACCATATGATCAACAAAATTCCATATGCAAGAACCCCTAATACCATGAGCAAACCTCCTCCATGGTTTTCAGTGCTGGTTATCCAGTTACAAAAACGACCCCATAGGCTTTCAGTTTCGTGTCTCTCTAAAATTGCAGTCATGGAAAAATCTTGGTTTATTTAATCATTAGGGACTCCCAAGCAACCAAATTTTCTATAAAGGAAATTCTATATTTATAGATAATTGAAGGCTTGTTATTCAATAGTATAACATGAATTATATGTCCATGTCAACCAATATCTATAGATGTATAGCTATATATTATCGAATATTTACCTAGATCCATCACCATTTTTTATCAATAAGGGGCTTTTTCTAAAAAAATTCTTATAGAAGACTGGGTTGCCCGGGACTCGAACCCGGAACTAGTCGGATGGAGTAGAAAATTTCTTAGGGAAGAAAATGAAACTCTTCTCATTGTTAAGCTGCTGCCCAGAATAATCACAAAAGTCTTGAATGATAACCATAAGGTTTTCTAAAGACCTTTTGCAACCATTAGTAAAAATGAGGATATCATCAGCAAACATTAGAGAGTTGATGTATCTCCCTCCAACACCAGTTTGGTACCCCGAAATAAAGCCTTCATTGACTGCATGATTAATATCTCTGGTAAGTCACTCCATGGCAATCACGAAAAGGGTGGGGGAAAGGGGATCACCCTGACGTAATCCCTGCGAGGACTTAAAATGCCCATATCGTCTGCCATCCCATTTAATGGAAAACCACAAGCTAGATATGCATCTGAAAACTAGATCAACAAACTTTTCACAGCAGCCAGATGCTCTCAGAGCAGCCAAAATAAAACTCCAAGACAATCTGTCATAAGCCTTAGACATGTCAAGTTTGATCATGATATTGCCACCCTCTGTTTTCCGCTTAAAATTAAACAATAAGTCATGCCCAAGACCAATATTCTCTAGAATA
This sequence comes from Rhodiola kirilowii, assembly GCA_033675215.1. Classification (NCBI taxonomy): domain Eukaryota; kingdom Viridiplantae; phylum Streptophyta; class Magnoliopsida; order Saxifragales; family Crassulaceae; genus Rhodiola; species Rhodiola kirilowii. The sequence continues at coordinate 32,461,834 of CM066196.1, read as the reverse complement.
CTCCTGCCTTTCACAAAACCAACTTGCTCAGGACTAACAAGCTTGTGGAGAACACACGACAACCGAGTATTCAAAACTCTAGAGAAAAGCTTGTGCACCACGTTACATAAACCGATCGGACGAAGATCAGCAACACTCACCAGATTTGGAGCCTTAGGAATCAAAGTCAGATAAGTCCCCCTATAATGGGAGGGAGCTGCAGCCCAAAAAATAAACCAGTAACAGCCTTCATCACATCCGCCTTAATAAGCTCACAGAAGAACACAAAAAAGCGTGAAGTAAACCCATCCGGGCTCGGAACGCTATCATCACTCATACCTTTTAACTCCTGGAGGATCTCATCATCAGAAGGACACCTCGAAAGGCTATCATTCTCCTCATCGGAGATCACTTTCTCAAAATACCCAAAAGTATCTGGAGGAGGCGGCGGCGTATGCCCAGTTAACAGATTAGAGTAGAAACAATTTGCCAGGGCTCCAATCTGCTCCGGGGTTGGAGCAACTGAATCCTCATCCACTACAAAATTCACTCTCGATTGGTTGCGCCTCATCTTAATAGCACCATGGAAGAAAGCCGAATTAACATCACCCTCCTTTAGCCATCTCACCCTAGCTTTTTCTTTCAACAAATTCAAATCTTGTCGTATGACATCATCAAGCATCATTTTGCAATTAAGGAGCTCAGAATTCAGCACATCATCATAACCTTCCTGAATCCTTCTTTCAAGCACTTGTATTTTCATTTTCAAATCCCGCATTCTCCTCTTAGTACACCAAAAAACCACCCAGTTCCAGGTTTTAAGACGAACTCTGGCCCTTTTCAACTTCAGCCCAAGATTCATAATAGGATTTGGATGGATATTACCGGACCAAGCTTCCTTCACAGTACCATAGAAACCGGGATGATCTTCCCAAATTTTCAAATAATGAAAGAAGAAACCTTTCCTATCTTTAACCTCCTAGTCAATCAGCAGAGGACAGTGGTCCGATTTAACACGGGCTAAGTGCTGCACTTGCATATGCGGGAACTTACAAAAGGCTTGGTCATTGCAGAGCACACGGTCCAACCTCTCCCAAACTCTAGACTCACCCCTGTGATTATTGCTCCAAGTGAAGGGATTACCTTTAAAACCAACATCAGAAACACCAGCATCCATGTGAAATTGATTAAAGGCATCCATACTACCATCATCATCCAAGTTACCTCCCCTTTTCTCATCCCAGTTAGAAATAACATTGAAATCTCCAGCAATAATCCAAGGCCGATTAACTGACTCGCTATACTCCACCAAATCATCAAAAACCCATGTCTTTCATTCTTATCACAAGAAGCATATATAAAAGAACAGGACATATTTTCCCCATCATTAACACTATTCACTTCCACAGTAAGACACTGCCTATTCCAAAAAGGATTATTCACAACAACATCATCCTTCCAGAATAGCCATATATGATCATTAATATCAGCACCTTCCATATAATTAGTAAAGCCAAGAGAACTAGCGATACTAGAAATGCGACCACCATTAATTTTGGGCTCCAGAATTGCCAACATATCAATAGAATGAGAATTAAGAATACCCTTAAGATATTAGTGAGAATCAGCATTGCCTATCCCTCGGATATTCCAACAAAGGATATGGTTTGTCAACATTGATCACCTTCTTCTAGGTAGTACTTGCTACCTTTTCCACATTCAGATCCCTGTGCTTCATGTTCCATAGCTATTTTGGCTAAGGCTATTCTAATATCATCATTCCCCATCCCTTTCCTTACTTGTAAATCACGAGCCGCTTCTCATGTGTGAACTAAAGTGCCCAACTCCTCACAAAAGACTATACTACCTCCCTTCTTTGAATGACCATCATCAGAATTGCCATTTAAAGCTTTCAACCTTGCCATTCTGATCGCAAGATGATCCATGCTTGTATTGGGATGAATAGTGTCAGATTTCCGGAGACTGGATTTCTTGGGAGGTCCAAGCTCAAGTCCTTGTTGTTTTGAAGAATCAGCCATTACAATCTTATCTTCTACATTTGCTTTCTCTTTAAATATAACCACAGCCGACTTTGGGTCAATATCAGGCCCTCATTGCATCTCAGCCCTGCCCAAAAAAGTAATAATCTCACTTGTTGCAGCCAATTGATTTACCTCAGGGAAAAGCTCATCAATTTTCTGAATATCACCATTCTGATTATCCTCCTTGCCCGTGGCCTCTTGATTCGTCTCAGCGCATTGACTATCCTACTCCCCTTGATTATTTCCCATACTTGTCTCCTCTATACTACTTCCATCAGCGGGTTTCTTTTGGAAAGTCACTGATTTGTTATTGTTTGAGAATCTGACCTTTCTCACACTTTTCTTCTTCTTTACTTGCACCCATTCTAAGCATGCACCCATTCTAACAAGACTAACTTGGGACGAACAAAGCCAAACGTTAGTCTCATTCTAAGGTTTGTCTAAGTTCGTCCCAAGTTAGCCTAAGTTTGTCCCAAGTTAGTCTCTTTCTAAGAACGAACTTAGACAAACAATAGAATGAGACAAACGAGACTAACTTGGGACGAAGACAGAAGAACGTTAGTCTCATTCTAAGGTTTGTCCCAAGTTAGTCTCTTTCTAAGGATGAACTTAGACAAACCTTAGAATGAGTCTAACGAGACTAACTTGGGACGAACAATGACAAACTATAGTCTCATTCTGAGGTTTGTCTAAGTTCGTCCCAAGTTAGTCTCTTTCTAAGGACGAAATTAGACAAGCCTTAGATGAGACTAACGAGACTAACTTGGGACGAACAAAGACAAACTATAGTCTTATTCTAAGGTTTGTCTAAGTTGGTCCCAAGTTAGTCTCTTTCTAACGAGACTAACTTGGGATGAACAAAGAGAAACTTTAGTCTCATTCAAAGGTTTGTCTAAGTTCGTCTCAAGTTAGTCTCTTTCTAAGGACGAACTTAGACAAACCTTAGAATGGGACTAACGAGACTAACTTGGGATGAACAAAGACAAACGATAGTCTCGTTCTAAGGTTTGTATAAGTTCATCCCAAGTTAGTCTCTTTCTAAGGATGAACTTAGACAAACCTTAGAATGAGACTAACGAGACTAACCTGAGACGAATAAAGACAAACGTTAGTCTCATTCTAAGGTTTGTCTAAGTTCATCCAAAGTTAGTCTCTTTCTAAGGACGAACTTAGACAAGCCTTAGAATGAGACTAACGAGACTAACAAGGGACAAACAAAGACAAACATTAGTCTCATTCTAAGGTTTGTCTAAGTCCGTCCTAAGTTTGTCTCTTTCTAAGGACGAACTTAGACAAACCTTAGAATGAGATTAACGAGACTAACTTGGGACAAATAAAGACAAACCTTAGTTTCATTCTAAGATTTGTCTAAGTTCGCCCTAAGTTAGCCTCTTTCTAAGGACGAACCTAGACAAACACTACAAAAAAATCATTGATCGGTGATGACCTCGAGTCATCGCTGAATGTCAAAATGTCATCGCTTATCAATTTATGTGATGACTTTTACAGTTGTCGTATGTCGTAGCAGTAGGTTCCCTCGCAGAAAGTTTATACGATGACTTTATCAGGTCATCACATTTAGTATTTATTGCAATGACAATTAAGTTATCACATAAGAATTTTGTGACCACTTAAGCAATCACAAAAAATGACTAAGGCGACCACTTTAGATATTACAAAAACTATTCAGCGACTTCTTAAGTCATTGCAATATCACATTTCACCAACCACCATTGACGTCATAATAGGTCTTGTTACAACCACCAAGGCCATCGCTTAAAATATTTCTTAAACTCAGGTAGTATCAATTCAAAGGCGATTTACTTGCTAGCTTGTTCGAACCACTCATCTCAAATACTTTTACAACTGTAGCAGATACTCTAAAAACTTGGCATCAAAACATTTTGTTTACAAATAGACATCAAAAGATGTCTGGGCATAATTCTCAAACGCTACAACATCCTTTTTCTTGTTTATAACAAGCTAGAGTAGGAAAACAACAATAGACCAGCCTTCCTCTTGTTTCAAGCCGGTCAACAAACCACACATCTCTTGCAATACATCAGTACCAATTTCATCAATGAGTTAGTTCACATCTTGGTTCCTCACTGCCGCAATCTGCATTCATCATAATTATGAAGACTGTCAAGCAAAGTTAGAGCTTTATTTATATTAAAAACCCAAAAGTTAGACCTTTCATGTTTCTTTCAAACAATTAAAACTTAAAAAGTATCTTAGGCTTGGATCACCTGATGAAGTTTTCACTGTTAATACATTTCATAGACGTACACTTTCATTGTGTAAATTTCATCTGGAGATCACATAAAATAAACAGTGCTGCTTGTTGTCAAATGCAGGAAAATATTTACCTTTTCAAAAGTAGCAATGTCAAGCAATCGAGCTACTATCTTCCAATCTAAGGTTTCAGCGCCACTCTGTTAATAAGTAAACGTCAAGATATCAGAAGTATCAAAAGTTTGCACAAATTATTTACAGAAATATTTAGTAGTGCACTAGAATAAAAGGATTAAAGAAGTAATTATGCAATGAGGTCAATGAAGAACCTGTTGAGATGGGTATTAATTTTCCCTTAGGTGTGCAGAACTAAATGTTTCATACAATACTGGTCTATACTAAAGTGCTTGTAGCTCACCTTAAAGGACAATGATCAGTGTTTTTACGGAGACATGTAATGTGGTCTGCACATTATGTAAGAACGGCAGATTGAGTTTCCATTAGGATGGAAATAGGACTCATCAGGATCCAAATGTAATGAAAGACGCACCAACATCAGAGCCAAAATCTGTGGAAAGCCCTACAAAAGAGGATCTCTTATCTTTACAAAACTAGAAAAAAGAAAACTCAATAGAACATTTCCCGGAGGCTGGCGACACACCACTATATATGGTGCTCTATTCCCTAGCCCTTGAAAAGCTTTGATAAAGCCTCAAGAGTTGAGATACATAAATGCATTAGCTATCAAAAGTTTATATGCAAGTTCATTCAGTTCAGGTCATCGTCATCAATCCAACCATCATGTTGAGGAAGCATTTTTGTGTTTATGATTTGTAACACGTTATTAGATCTTAGGATCATCTTCAACATCACAAACCCACACTCTACATGTTATGTCAAAACTAAAAATCAAATTATCTTCACATCTATGTTCACTAAAACTGAATCAACATAACAAGACACACCTTGTAACTAATAGATGTTTCTGTAAAAAGCTTTGGGCGTTCCTGTGCCTCCAACAAAAATTATCAATTGCTTCCTAGTCATTGACTATGACCAGGTGACTCAAATCGAAGCACTACTTCTTCGCATCAATGACTAGCGAACGAACAGATTTATCCTCACCGATATCCTTCCGAGTGATGAACCCAAGTATGTCGATGTCGCTGAACCACTTCACACTGCTGGTCTCCTTCTCAGCCATCGCTCTGGCCGTCACCAATGATCTAAAATCAAGAAGGAAGAGCAACCCTAGGACCCGTTTCTCTACAGTGAGATCGAAGATACGGTTTCGGTTAGCGCAAAACCCTTACTTGACACGCTTCTGAGCGATCGCTCCAGCCATGGTTTGGTATTTGGGCTCAATAGCCCAACTTGACCCATTTGATTTTTCACAAATTGAGAACCTTTACTATTGATTCCATGTCCTGAGAATTATAAAAAGAAAAACCATGTTTTCTAAAACGGTTCTTATTCAATTTTCTTAGAATTTTATTTGCATAAGTTTTCAAGATAATTTCTAAAATAAAAACACTTAAAATTAACTCTTATGAATGATGAAATAATCAAATAAGAGATGACTTTATTTGAACCGGCGTTACCAAGTTATATATCACAACAATTAATTTTGTCTTCTCATAAACCGATAATAAGTGAATATTATAATTTTTTTATCAGTAATTTAACATTTTGTGATAGTTGTTGTAAATCATCACTAGTTTGGTTCAGCAATAATTATTTTTGGTCATCACATTAACTACTAATCAGTGACAACTTCGAGTTAGTCATCACAGTTTTTAATATTCTGTGATGACTTTTTTAAATCATCACTAATTTTGGTTGCAGATTAACAAATTTTTGGTAGTGAAACCTTAGAATGAGACTAACGAGACTAACTTGGGATGAACAAAGAGAAACTTTAGTCTCATTCTAAGGTTTGTCTAAGTTCGTCCCAAGTTAGCCTCTTTCTAAGGACGAGCTTAGACAAACCTTAGAATTAGACTAACGAGACTAACTTGGGACGAATAAAGACAAATGTTAGTTTCATTCTAAGGGTTGTCTAAGTTTGCCCTAAATTAGCCTCTTTCTAAGGATGAACCTAGACAAACCTTAGAATGAGACTAACGAGACTAATTTGGGATGAACAAAGAGAAACGTTAGTCTCATTCTAAGGTTTGTCTAAGTTTGTCCCAAGTTAGTCTCTTTCTAAGGACGAACTTAGACTAACCTTAAAATAAGACTAACGAGACTAACTTCGGATGAACAAAGAGAAACTTTAGTCTCATTCTAAGGTTTGTCTAAGTTCGTCCCAAGTTAGTCTCTTTCTAAGGACGAACTTAGACAAACCTTAGAATGAGACTAACGAGACTAACTTGGGACGAACAAAGACAAACTTTAGTCTCATTCTAAGGTTTGTCTAAGTTCATCCCAAGTTAGCCTAAGTTCGTCCCAAGTTAGTCTCTTTCTAAGGACAAACTTAGACAAACCTTAAATAAGACTAACTTGGGACGAACAAAGACAAACATTAGTCTCATTCTAAGGTTTGTCTAAGTTTGTCCCAAGTTAGCATAAGTTCGTCCCAAGTTAGTCTCTTTCTGAGGACGAACTTAGACAGACCTTAGAATGATACTAACGAGACTAACTTGGGATGAACAAAGAGAAACTTTAGTCTCATTCTAAGCTTTGTCTAAGTTCATCCCAAGTTAGCCTAAGTTCGTCCCAAGTTAGTCTTTTTATAAGGACAAACTTAGACAAACCTTAGAATGAGACTAACGAGACTAACTTGGGACGAATAAAGACAAACGTTAGTTTCATTCTAAGGATTGTCTAAGTTCGTCCTAAGTAGTCTCTTTCTAAGGACGAACTCAAACAAACCAAAGAATGAGACTAACGAGACTAACTTGGGATGAACAAAGAGAATCTTTAGTCTCATTCTATGGTTTGTATAAGTTAGTCCCAAGTTAGTCTATTCTAAGGATGAACTAAGACAAACCTTAGAATGAGACTAACGAGACTAACTTTGGATTTTTTTAAATTAAGCTGGGTCGGTGCCAGCTGTTTTATTAATGGGGTTCGAAGGAGCTGAACCACGGCTCGGACACAGGACCCTCAAGTGCCAGGCGTTGTTAAAAACCAACACCTTAAAAACACCGAACAGGCCAAAGTAATTCAAACAGTGGTGTCTGGGCCTTAGCACTCCACAAGGGGCTTCATCGGCACCACCACACACCGTAACAGGATGGGAGGTGCTAGGCCTCCTCTCACTCGCAGGAGGAATCAAAGGCCAAACTAAAACAACGAAACAAGGAAGCAAGAGAGCCCCCTGACGGAGGGCCGCCGCACTGTCGTTAAGGTGCAGTGTCCTCTGTACAAATAAATTTATAATATCCGCTACTTGTGACTACACTACTGGGTAGTAAGTGGTAAGTAGGGGTCGAACCCAAGGGAATTAGGGGAATAGGCTATTCTTTTAGGGTGATTGTACTGGGGGGAGCGTGTTTTTTGGTTGATTGAGGTTTTAGCGCTCTGATTAACTACGTGATTTTTTGAGGGTTTTTGGTTTTGATTGCGGAAAAGTAAATACAGAAATTAAATGCTGTAAATACAAAGAAGACTTATAGTGGGTGATGCGTGATTGTAATTCCTCCGGTAGATCAGCAGTTGGTGATTGCGGTTTAACAGTAAAGAGAAGCATTCGGTTTCTGGTACTCTTGTATTATAACATGTATATAATAAACTGTTAGTAACTTTTCTAAGTATTCAAAGATGAATCGAGGCCCTTTCGTAGCGCAAGACTTGCAACATCGTTTAAAGCAACCCTTGTTCTATTTCAGACTAATTCCTCCTTTCGAAGTATCTTAGCCTTTTGTGCATCCACCTGATCTCACAGTTACGATTGACCAAGTGGTGTTTTAGATGAGTCGAACTTCTCAGATAAGCTTTGCCCTTTCGTAGCATCCACTTACCCGAGTATGTTCACGAACCCCATGGAAGAGTTTTGCCCTTTCGTAGCATCCACTCAACCTTGGAAATTCTGACTATAAATGGCACATAGAACAAGTTTTGAATACTAAGAAATGAAACTAAAAGATATTACAACATTATATAATACAAGAAAATACCTTCCACCGAATAAAGAGTTTAGCTACGAATATCCATAGAGATGGATACCATAGCTAAATACTCGGGGGTTTTTGAAAATAGTAAGAGGGAAAGGGGTGGAATACTCAAGAACCAACAGGAGTATTCCTAATTCCTACTGAATACTCAAGAACCAACAGGAGTATTCTCTACAGTATTATAATACTCTAGAACCGACAAGAGTATTATAATTTCCAGTATAATACTCAAGAACAAACAGGAGTATTATTTCAAAACCGAACCAAACTTACAAGTAACAAAATGTAGAGAGAGAAGTGATTTTACAATTTTTGGATGTGAAATGAGGAGGAGGAGCACCTCCTTTTATAGGAAAATTGGGTGGAGATGGGTGGTGGAGATTGGTTTGATCCAAGGGAGGAGGAGGAGGCAAGGAGGAGCCAAGGAGGAGCCACCAAGTGGCGGAGGAGGAGTGGTGGAGCTCAGCCGCCGGTAGCCGGTTGTGGTGGAGGAGCAAAGGGTTGTTTCCTCCACCTCCAAGGCAAGTAGCCGGTCACCAAGGAGGAGGAGGGGTGGCGCCGCCGGTAGTGGGTGGTGGAATGGGGAGGTTTCCCTCCTTTGGCCACCTCTTCATCAAGTCACTAAGTCATCTTGCCATATGTGAATTTTGTACAGTTTTGTGCAGTCTTTTCACAAAACTGTTAGTGTGTTCCTTCCCCGGGCTGTCTTGATTCCTCTCCTGATTCTTCTGATTAATTTGTTATGGTCAATTTCACGTCAGGATCCTTGATATTTCTTCAGTCGGCATATGATCTTGACCTTGGATTGACTCTTGTTATCTTTTCAGCATAAAATCCTCTCCTTAGCGTGTTTTCACTTCAGTCTCTAAAATGCCCTGTGGAAATATATCGGGACTAACAGACAAAAGTTAACTAGACAAACAGTCTAATATGGTGGGTTTAACTGTGTTTTTGATTCGTACAATTATGGTCCATCAGAATACCCTCCACTTTTAGTTGTTCGTCCCGAACAATGCTATTAAAGGGCGTAAGTTCTAGGTTCGGATTTGACATATGAAAATTAGACTGTGGTACTCGATCTATCCTAATCCATGCATTGCTTACTTATTACCAAATTAAACTGCGTAAATAAATAGAAGAAACTTAATACTTGTACCTCCGTGCTGAGATACAAATTATATTGGATGTGTCGGGAGATTGCCCTTTTCAGGTTCCTGGGTTGCAGCCTCGGGATCGTTTCGTACTATATGGTCTTTTGGTAGCTTTCTCATGCACGTGATTCGGTTCGGGTTTCAGTGAGTTGAACCTTCTTGATTTTTTTCTTTGGCGAGGGACTGCTTTTTTTGTTGTAGTGAATCGGCCTTTGGCCTTTGATTTGACTTTGTTGAGTGCTTCACTTTTGCTCGGTTAAAACCTTCACAATTTTGGGCCTTTGGCCCATTTTGATTTTCTTCTTTGAGTTTTTCGCTTCTTTGTGACTTGCTAGTCCATTTTGTCAGCCTTCTTGGGAGGTCCAATCATCGCCCGTAAGCCTATGGATATACCTCCCCTCTCCTCTCGTCTTCGTCGTTTTGCACGGGTCAAGATGAGGGTCGCTTATCTATTTTCTCGGCTATTTTGACTAGAGAGAGGACGGTCTGATTCCCGTCCTCGCCTTTGCATAGATGCTTCTTGGCGGAGTTTGACTCAATTATTCACTGAACCCCGAAGTGCAGCCTCCACTGACTTCGAAAACCATATAGTTTGATCTGATCCTTTGATTGCTTCCCAAGTCCTTCTAGGGCAGTTTATGTCAACTCCACATCCCTAGTTATCTTAGCACAAAGGACAAATGGAAAGTTACATTCTAAGTTTTTAAACAGTTTGAATTTTCACAAGGTAAATGCATGAATTCTGATTTATCTTTTTCACATTCTTAAGTTCATATTTTCAAAAAGATACTATTACTAAAAAAGAAAAACAGCAAGCATGTTATTTATGTACACAGGCGGTTTTCACCCCCCACTTCTGAACGAAGGCGTGCCTTAGTTCAAAAGTCATGCAAGCTTAAAACTAAGTACTGAAAGTAAGTGCGGAAAGTAAGATAGTGTCGGGTTACCTCCCGACCAGTGCACTTGTTTTACGTCGTTGGCTCGACGATACCTCGTTGTGGATTACTGGTTTGGGTCCCATGGGTGGCTGAGGTCGAACTTTTTGATTCCACCGACCTTGATTCTTGCGGTGAGTCTTCCTGATTTTTTAGCAGATGACGGGTTTGGGTCCAGTTCTGATGGTATCTCCTTCCAACGTTTCTGAGAAGGCGAGGGACCTTTCACTATTAGCTTTTTGAACTCGGTGTTCTCCTGTTTAGGGCTGCCTTGTCCAGTCATGGAGAAAGCGTGCTCCATGTAGGAGTCATTCTGCTCAGGCCCTTTTCCCATCCTCCTTGGAGCTTCTTCATTGATCGCACAGTTTGCTGCGACTTGCTCATTGATTAAGGGGAAAAGTCGGGAAGGCCTCATGAGGCTAGGATCTGCCTCGTTCTGATGGTTCGTGACGAACTGATCGTAGGTAGTTTCAGCTGCCTGGGTGATGATAGTCGGGAATGGCCTGGGAAATTCGTCAGTGGTGTTCTGGACTCCTACTTCGTTGCTTCCGGTGCTTTCCATGTCTGATTCTTCAGATGGTTCAGGAGTCTCTTCTGACGGTTCGGTGGTTTCTCCTTCATCAGCCTCTGGGTCAGCTTCTTCTGTCTGCATTTCCTCGTCAATCTGGGGTGCTCGTCTTGTGGCAGCGGCCAGGCCGATTATAAGGTACCACATGTCTGCAATGGTGAAGTTTATGGCAGACCTTCTCATAGCTTCGTTAACTCTTCCCAGCTCTTCGGCCCTCATCCCACGAAGAAATTTTTGGAGAAGAATTTTCTTCGTAAACCCATGGTGCGGGCAGCTTGAGACGATGGCATCGTAGTTCATGTAGTATTCGTCCAAAGTCTCATCCCGGGATTGTTGAAGGTTCAGGATCTTCTCGCGGGTTTCTTGGCGTAAAGATGGTGGGGAGAATTCTTTCAGGAATGGTGCACAGAGGTCCACGAAACGTACCGCACTACTAGCGGGTGATGTGTAATACCAGATTGTTGCGAAATCCGTTAGAGAGAATTTAAAGCATTTAAGCTTAAATTCTTCTAACGTTTCAGTCTCAGGTTTAATGTGGCAACAAACGTAGTGAAAGCTCCGACAGTGTAGTATTGGATCTTCTGCATCCGTTCCCCCGAACAGTGGAAGGTGCCGTGTTGTCCATGCATATGAAGGTGGTTGCGTCATGAGGTCATGGGAGGGAACGAAAGAATAGCTTATTCGATGGCTAATTCCCCGGCAACGGCGCCAATTTGACAGAGGGCCACCGCACTGTCGTTAAGGTGCAGTGTCCTCTGTACAAATAAATTTATAATATCCGCTACTTGTGACTACACTACTGGGTAGTAAGTGGTAAGTAGGGGTCGAACCCAAGGGAATTAGGGGAATAGGCTATTCTTTTAGGGTGATTGTACTGGGGGGAGCGTGTTTTATGGTTGATTGAGGTTTTAGCGCTCTGATTAACTGCGTGATTTTTTGAGGGTTTTTGGTTTTGATTGCGGAAAAGTAAATACAGAAATTAAATGCTGTAATTACAAAGAAGACTTACAGTGGGTGATGCGTGATTGTCATCGTCTCAAGCTGCCCGCACCATGGGTTTACGAATACTACATGAACTACGATGCGTGATTGTCATCGTCTCAACCTTCAACAATCCCGGGATGAGACTTTGGACGAATACTACATGAACTACAATGCCATCGTCTCAAGCTGCTCGCACCATGGGTTTACGAAGAAAATTCTTCTCCAAAAATTTCTTCGTGGGATGAGGGCTGAAGAGCTGGGAAGAGTTAACGAAGCTATGAGAAGGTCTGCCATAAACTTCACCATTGCAGACATGTGGTACCTTATAATCGGCCTGGCCGCTGCCACAAGACGAGCACCCCAAATTGACGAGGAAATGCAGACAGAAGAAGCTGACCCAGAGGCTGATGAAGGAGAAACCACCGAACCGTCAGAAGAGACTCCTGAACCATCTGAAGAATCAGACATGGAAAGCACCGGAAGCAACGAAGTAGGAGTCCAGAACACCACTGACGAATTTCCCAGGCCATTCCCGACTATCATCACCCAGGCAGCTGAAACTACCTACGATCAGTTCGTCACGAACCATCAGAACGAGGCAGAATCTAGCCTCATGAGGCCTTCCCGACTTTTCCCCTTAATCAATGAGCAAGTCGCAGCAAACTGTGCGATCAATGAAGAAGCTCCAAGGAGGATGGGAAAAGGGCCTGAGCAGAATGACTCCTACATGGAGCACGCTTTCGCCATGACTGGACAAGGCAGCCCTAAACAGGAGAACACCCAGTTCAAAAAGCTAATAGTGAAAGGTCCCTCACCTTCTCAGAAACGTTGGAAGGAGATACCATCAGAACTGGACCCCAACCCGTCATCTGCTAAAAAATCAGGAAGACTCACCGCAAGAATCAAGGTCGGTGGAATCAAAAAGTTCGACCTCAGCCACCCAAGGGACCCAAACCAGTAATCCACAACGAGGTATCGTCGAGCCAGCGACGTAAAACAAGTGCACTGGTCGGGAGGTAACCCGACACTATCTTACTTTCCGCACTTACTTTCAGTACTTAGTTTTAAGCTTGCATGACTTTTGAACTAAGGCACGCCTTCGTTCAAAAGTGGGGGGTGAAAACCGCCTGTGTACATAAATAACATGCTTGCTATTTTTCTTTTTTAGTAATAGTATCTTTTTGAAAATATGAACTTAAGAATGTGAAAAAGATAAATCAGAATTCATGCATTTACCTTGTGAAAATTCAAACTGTTTAAAAACTTAGAATGTAACTTTCCATTTGTCCTTTGTGCTAAGATAACTAGGGATGTGGAGTTGACATAAACTGCCCTAGAAGGACTTGGGAAGCAATCAAAGGATCAGATCAAACTATATGGTTTTCAAAGTCAGTGGAGGCTGCACTTCGGGGTTCAGTGAATAATTGAGTCAAACTCCGCCAAGAAGCATCTATGCAAAGGCGAGGACGGGAATCAGACCGTCCTCTCTCTAGTCAAAATAGCCGAGAAAATAGATAAGCGACCCTCATCTTGACCCGCGCAAAACGACGAAGACGAGAGGAGAGGGGAGGTATATCCATAGGCTTGCGGGCGATGATTGGACCTCCCAAGAAGGCTGACAAAATGGACTAGCAAGTCACAAAGAAGCGAAAAACTCAAAGAAGAAAATCAAAAGAGGCCAAAGGCCCAAAATTGTGAAGGTTTTAACCGAGCAAAAGTGAAGCACTCAACAAAGTCAAATCAAAGGCCAAAGGCCGATTCACTACAACAAAAAAGCAGTCCCTCGCCAAAGAAAAAAATCAAGAAGGTTCAACTCACTGAAAGCCGAACCGAATCACGTGCATGAGAAAGCTACCAGAAGACCATATAGTACGAAACGATCCCGAGGCTGCAACCCAGGAACCTGAAAAGGGCTATCTCCCGAAACATCCAATATAATTTGCATCTCAGCACGGAGGTACAAGTATTAAGTTTCTTCTATTTATTTACGCAGTTTAATTTGGTAATAAGTAAGCAATGCATGAATTAGGATAGATCGAGTACCACAGTCTAATTTTCATATGTCAAATCCGAACCTAGAACTTACGCCCTTTAATAGCATTGTTCGGGACGAACAACTAAAAGTGGGGGGTATTCTGATGGACCATAATTGTACGAATCAAAAACACAGTTAAACCCACCAAATTAGACTGTTTGTCTAGTTAACTTTTGTATGTTAGTCCCGATATATTTCCACAGGGCATTTTAGAGACTGAAGTGAAAACACGCTAAGGAGAGGATTTTATGCTGAAAAGATAACAAGAGTCAATCCAAGGTCAAGATCATATGCCGACTGAAGAAATATCAAGGATCCTGACGTGAAATTGACCATAACTAATTAATCAGAAGAATCAGGAGAGGAATCAAGACAGCCCGGGGAAGGAACACACTGACAGTTTTGTGAAAAGACTGCACAAAACTGTACAAAACTCACATATGGCAAGATGACTTGGTGACTTGATGAAGAGGTGGCCAAAGGAGGAAAACCCCCCCATTCCACCACCCACAACCGGCGGCTCCTCCACCCTCCTCCTCCTTGGTGACCGGTTGACTTGCCTTGGAGGTGGCAATGCCACCACCTCCTCCTCCACCACAACCGGCTACCGGCGGCTAAGCTCCACCACTCCTCCTCCGCCACTTGGTGGCTCCTCCTTGCCTCCTCCTCCTCCCTTGGATCAAACCAATCTCCACCACCCATCTCCACCCATTTTTCCTATAAAAGGAGGTGCTCCTCCTCCTCATTTCATCATCCCAAAATTGTAAATCACTTCTCTCTCTACATTTTGTTACTTGTAAGTTTGGTTCGGTTTTGAAATAATACTCCTGTTTGTTCTTGAGTATTATACTGGAAATTATAATACTCTTGTCGGTTCTCGAGTATTATAATACTGTAGAGAATACTCCTGTTGGTTCTTGAGTATTCCACCCCTTTCCCTCTTACTGTTTTCAAAAACCCCCGAGTATTTAGCTATGGTATCCATCTCTATGGATATTCGTAGCTAAACTCTTTATTCGGTGGAAGGTATTTTCTTGTATTATATAATGTTGTAATATCTTTTAGTTTCATTTCTTAGTATTCAAAACTTGTTCTATGTGCCATTTATAGTCAGAATTTCCAAGGTTGAGTGGATGCTACGAAAGGGCAAAACTCTTCCATGGGGTTCGTGAACATACTCGGGTAAGTGGATGCTACGAAAGGGCAAAGCTTATCTGAGAAGTTCGACTCATCTAAAACACCACTTGGTCAATCGTAACTGTGAGATCAGGTGGATGCACAAAAGGCTAAGATACTTCGAAAGGAGGAATTAGTCTGAAATAGAACAAGGGTTGCTTTAAACGATGTTGCAAGTCTTGCGCTACGAAAGGGCCTCGATTCATCTTTGAATACTTAGAAAAGTTACTAACAGTTTATTATATACATGTTATAATACAAGAGTACCTGAACCCGAATGCTTCTCTTTACTGTTAAACCGCAATCACCAACTGCTGATCTACCGGAGGAATTACAATCACGCATCACCCACTGTAAGTCTTCTTTGTATTTACAGCATTTAATTTCTGTATTTACTTTTCCGCAATCAAAACCAAAAACCCTCAAAAAATCACGTAGTTAATCAGAGCGCTAAAACCTCAATCAACCATAAAACACGCTCCCCCCAGTACAATCACCCTAAAAGAATAGCCTATTCCCCTAATTCCCTTGGGTTCGACCCCTACTTACCACTTACTACCCAGTAGTGTAGTCACAAGTAGCGGATATTATAAATTTATTTGTACAGAGGACACTGCACCTTAACGACAGTGCGGTGGCCCTCTGTCACTTGCCCAAATTCTCAGGAGCTCATGGAGAATCTGCAACAACTCACCTCCAATGCCTACATGGCATTTGCCAGAATCTAAAGCCCAATCGAGTGAATATGGACGACTTCAAGTTAAAGGCGTTCTATTTTTCCCTCATAGACTCGGCAAGCGACTGGTTCCTTTAATTGCCTTCCAGAAGCATCAGAACATGGGCTCAGATGGAAAAGAAAATCTTAGACAAATACTATCCGGCTGGAAGAGCAATGCAAGTAAGGAGGCAACTACAGGAAATCAGGCAAGGTCCCAATGAAACCATGTACGATTACCTGGAAAAGTTCAATCACCTAGAAAGAAGTTGTTGTACCCTTGGACTGCCCGAGAAATTAGTCATCGGGTACCTCATTGATGGATTAAGACCCTTAGACAAAATGCTCTTGGATGCCTCAGCGGGAGGATCCATGATGAATCTATCATTGAGTGGCATAAGGAATCTCATCGCCAACGTTGCTGAAAATGCCCGATTTAGAGAAGAGACTACTCGTCAAGATGAATTCTCTCGATCAAAAAAGGTAGCACAAGCCGAGACATCAGTAAACTCCATGACTGAAGAGATGAAACAGTTAAAGGAGATGATGATCGAGATCATACGTAGACAGCCAGTTCCGGTAAAACCTTGCGAGTTTTGTGGTTCTACAGACCACAAAACTGACGCATGCCCAACATTGATAGAAGAAGAACCGGCGAAAGTAAATATAGTAGGAGGATATGAAGGATACAACGACAGAGCTGGATAAAACAGACATTACGGTCAAACATCCAACCCAGGCTGGCGTAACAACAACAACTATCCTCTGAAGGAGACACAAACAGCTGTCCCTCAACTAGCTCAATCATTCTGCCAACCCCCCCACCGACAGTATAACTAGAACGCTCCCTCGGTAGGCCAATATCAGCAAAAAGGGAAAAATCAGTACCAAGCCGGCCCGAGCAATCAGTAGGAACCAAGCAAGTCGCTCAATGACATGATGAAGGAGCTCGCGGGAAACGTTAATCAATTGGGTACTTCGCTACACCAGTACCAGGCAAAAACTGACGGGGCAATTTCAGAATTGACCAAACAAATGTCCCAGCTCGCCACCGCAATGTCAACACTCACTACTGAACCTGGCAGACTTCCTTCACAGACCGTCCAAAATCCAAAGGCGAACATAAGCATGATAAGGAGGTCAAACATGAAGGCTACACTAGGAGAAATAGCACGGTCCCCAACCTACAGACTTACAAACAATCACTTCAACCGTAGGCGTCGACCTGATTGGAATCAAGAAGAAGACCGACCCAATGATGGCAAAACATGGGTTACACATGCTGACAATGGACGGTACGCGTTCACTATTTGCATAACACCGCCGCCGATCACACACTTTGACATACCAGCATCTGGTTGGGACTCCCCAACTAATACTTATGCTTCGAAGCAAAATGTTAAAGGGTCCGAGTATGCAAATCCTAAACCAGGGAATGGGCAGAATAGCCCGACAATAGAAAGAGCCCTCACTTCAGATCATGAGTCACAACCGGAAAGAGATAAAGACCCTGGGGCCTTTACAATCACTTGCGGTATTGGTGAAACCCAGATCCATAAATGCTTAGTCGATCTTGGGGCTGCTTTCAACGCCATGCCTTCCTCCTTGTATTACTTACTTGGACTTGGTCCGTTGAAACCACCCCGCTCGAACATCGAGCTAGGAGATAAATCATGCATCCGCCCGGTTGGAGAACTGGAAGATGTAATACTCCATGTGGGAGAACTCGTCGTTGCTGCAGACTTCTATGTAATACCAACAGAAGAGACATGCGAAGACGACCTACCAACAATAATATTGGGACGACCATTCCTCTACGCCACTAAAGCAAGAATCGATGTTGGCAAGGGCTCATTATCACTTAAGTTCGGCGGCAAAATTGCACACTTCTACATTGATAAGAGCCGCCCGGACACAAAGAAACCGCCAGACATAACACCTATCTCAGATCACGGTGCACAGTTTTCTGACCTGTCATTAGAGACCAGAAAAGTAACAAGACCAGCAGCTATGGTCAAGGGTCTCCCGCCTTCTCAGAAACAATGGAAAGAGAAAACACTAAAACCATGTAGCTCTTACTCCGGCAAGAAGTCAGTAAGAAACAACACAGGAACGGTGGCGAAGTTTGACTTGAGCCACCCATGGGACCCAAACCAGTGATCTACAACGAGGTATCGTCGAGCCAACGACGTAAAACAAGTGCACTGCTCGGGAGGTAACCCGACACTATCTTACTTTCCGCACTTTTAATTTCTGTCATTTAAATTCAGTATTTAGTTTTAAGCTTGCATGACTTTTGAACTAAGGCACGCCTTCGTTCAAAAGTGGGGGGTGAGAACCACCTGTGTACATAAATAACATGCTTGCTGTTTTTTCTTTTTTAGTAATAGTATCTTTTTGAAAATATGAACTTAAGAATGTGAAAAAGATAAATCATAATTCATGCATTAACCTTGTGAAAATTCAACTGTTTAAAAACTTAGAATGTAACTTTCCATTTGTCCTTTGTGCTGAGATAACCAGGGATGTGGAGTTGACATAAACTGTCCTAGAGAGGCTTGGCAAGCAATTAAAGGATCAGATCAAACTATATGGTTTTCGAAGTCAGTGGAGGCTGCACTTCGGGTTTTCAATGAAGATTGAAGTCAACTCCGCCATGCAGTGTTTATGCAAAAAGAAAAAAGGCGAGGACGGGAATCAGACCGTCCTCTCTCTAGTCAAAGTAGCCGAGAAAATAGATGAGCGACCCTCTTCTTGACCTGCGCGAAACGACAACGATGAGAGGAGTGGGGAGGTATTTCCATAGGCTTGCGGGCGATGATTGGACCTCCCAAAAAGGCTTGAGAAAATGGACTAGCAGCCACAAAAAGGCAAAAAGCTCAAAGAAGCAAATCAAGAGGCCAAAGGCCCAAAATTGTGAAGGTTTTAACCGAACAAAAAGTGAAGAACTCAAAGAGTCAAATCAAAGGCCAAAGGCCAATTCACTACAAAAGCAGTCCCTCGCCAAAAGAAAATCAAAGTACTCAAACCATTGAAACCCGAACCAAATCACGTGCTAGAGAAAGCTACCAGAAAACCATATAGTGCGAGACGATCCCGAGGTTGCAGTCCAGGAGCCTAAACAGGGCTATCTCTCGAGACATCCAATATAATTTGCATCTCAGCACGGAGGTACAAGTATTAAGTTTCTTCTATTTATTTACGCAGTTTAATTTGGTAATAAGTAAGCAATGCATGAATTAGGATAGATCGAGTACCACAGTCTAATTTTCATATTTCAAAGCCAACTTAGAGTACAGCCCTTTAATAGCATTGTTCGGGACGAACAACTAAAAGTGTGGGGTGATCTGATGGACCAAAATTATACGAATCATAAACACAGTATAACCCCCTTAATTAGACATTTTGTCTATTTAACTTTTGCTTGTTAGTTCAGATATATTTTTGCACGGTAATTCAGAGCTTAGAGAGAATACACACTAAAGAGGAGCTTTTAGAGCAGAAAAGATGTTACGAGTCAATCCAAGGTAAAGATCATATGCCGACTGAAGAAATATCAAGAATCCTGACGTTAAAGCACTCATAACAAATTAATCAGAAGAATCAGGAGAGGAATCAAGACAGTCCGGGGAAGAAACACATTGACAGTTTTGTGAAAAGACTGCACAAAACTATACAAGACTCACACATGGGCAAAGTGACCGGCCACTTGGGCAAGAGGTGGCCAAAGCCACCCCTCCTCCTCCACCACCGGCTACCGGCGGCTTTCCTCCACCATGACCGGCGGCTTTTGCTCCTCCATAGGTGGCGGCTCCTCCTTGCTCCTTGACAGATGCTTGTCGTCACAGCAAATGTGCAAATAAATTTATAAGTCCGCTACTCGCGACTTAACTACTGGGTAGCAAGTGGTAAGTAGGGGTCGAACCCAAGGGAGTCAGTGTGGATTAATTGTTCTTTAATGAAGCTTATGCAGAATTTAATTACGATTGGGGTTGGGCTTGAGTGCGTTTTTAGAACTGAAAGTAAATTACAGCAGTTGATAATGGATTGTAAGGAAAGTATTCGGTTTTAGGGGCCTTGTATTATAATTGTTTATCATCGACTGCTAATGATCATACCAAGTGGTCAAAGATGAATTGAGGCTATTTCTAGCGCAAGACATGATCATGCTAAGTATTAAAAGATGAATCGAGGCTATTTCTAGCGCAAGACTTGCAACACCATTTAAAACACTTGTTCTAAGCAAAACTAATTCCTCCTTTCGAAGTATCTTAGTCGTAAGTGCATCCATCTGGTCCGTCATTTCCGATCAAACCAGATGGTGTTTAAGATGAGTCAAACTTCTCAAATAAGCTTAGCCATTCCAAGCATACACTTATCAGTACAAGTTTACGAACCCCCATGGTGAGCTTTGCCATTCCAAGCGTCCCCTCAACCATGGACGTTCTGACTTAGTATATGGCACATAGAACAAGTATCGAATACAAAGGTATACTAAGAGTAAAGTCTAAAACATTTATAATACAAGTACGCCCCTTCTACCGAACTACTAGTTTAGCTACTATTCATCGCGCTAAACATTATACTAAGGAAATAAAAAAAGTTGATTAAATACTAAGAAATACTTACAACCGTTGAAGCGCCAAGGGAGCTATCCTTTATTTCCAAAACGAAGAACAATTTTATTGAAAAGTAAGAGAGGAGGGTTAAGCCCTCTCTCTCTCTAAAGTGTAAACAAGTATGGGATGGTGTGTTACAAATGAGAGGAGGAGCTCTCATATTTATAGGCTAAGGGAGGAGGAATGGAGGGTGGAGATGGTGGCATGTGGAGGAGCATCCAAGGGTGGAGGAGGAGGAGATGAAGATGTGGTGGGGGAGCCACCACATGGCAACTTCTCCATGGAGGAGCAAAAGCCGCCGGTGGCTTTGGGAGGAGAGGAGGAGGAGCCGCCACTTGGAGGGAGGAGAGTGGAGGAGCCACCATGTGAGGAGGAGCATCCCTTCTAGAAGCTTGTGACTTCTTCACAAAAGCCATCGGTTTGACCGGATCTGACCGGAGCTTTGGCCGGAGCTTCTTGGATTTTGGAGAGTGTATTTTGAATGAAAATGTCATTCTAAGATGATCTCAAGAAGGAACCTAAGCCAAATTCTGCTTGGAACATGGTCGAAATCCCAAATCCGATGAAATTGCCCTTGTTTGGCCTTTACCGGGCTTGGTGCCTTTGCCTTGCGTTCTTGTCCATTTGCCGACGGTTATAGAATATTTGAGTGATTCCAAGTCGGTTCCATGAAGGATGTTAAGGCTGATCTTGAGTGTAGCATGGTCGTGACCTAGAATGACTCGTTCTTCATTTTCCGAATAAAAACTCCTCCTTAGCGTGTTTTCTCTCTAAGTGCCAAAATACCCTGTAGAAATAAATCGGGACTAACAAGTAGAAGTTAAATAGACCAACAGTCTAATTTGGTGGGTTTTACTGTGTTTTTGATTCGTATAATTTTGGTCCATCAGATCACCCCACACTTTTAGTTGTTCGTCCCGAACAATGCTATTAAAGGGCGTGCACACAATCCATGTAAAAACTTTGAATATGAAAGTGAGACTATGAACTAGATTTATCCTAACTCATGCATTACTACTTATTACCAAATTAAACTGTGTAAATAAATAGAAGTAAATTAATACTTGTACCTCCGTGCTGAGATGCAAATTATATTGGATGTTTCGGGAGATTGCCCTTTTTAGGCTCCTGGACTGCAACTTCGGGATCGTCTCTTACTAGATGGTTTCCTTGTAGCTTTCTCTAGCACGTGATTCGGTTCGGGTTTCACTGGTTTGAGTACTTTGATTTTCTTTCGGCGAGGGACTGCTTTTTGTAGTGAATCGACATTTGGCCTTTGATTTGACTTTTTGAGTTCTTCACTTTTTGTTCGGTTAAAATCTTCACAATTTTGGGCCTTTGGCCTCTTGATTTGCTTCTTCGAGCTTTTCGCCTTTTTGTGACTTTGCAAGTCCATTTTCTCAGCCTTTTTTGGGAGGTCCAATCATCGCCCGCAAGCCTATGGAAATACCTCCCCGCTCCTCTCTTTTTTTTTCGTTTTCGCGCGGGTCAAGGTGAGGGTCGCTCATCTATTTTCTCGGCTACTTTGACTGTCGTTTTCGCGCGAGTCAAGATGAGGGTCGCTCATCTATTTTCTTGGCTACTTTGACCGGAGATAGGACGGTCTGATTCCCGTCCTCTCCTTTTGCATTGCATGGCGGAGATAACTTCAATCTTCACTGAAACCCGAAGTGCAGCCTCCACTGACTTTGAAAACCATATAGTTTGATCTGATCCTTTAATTGCTTGCCAAGCCTCTCTATGGCAGTTTATATCAACTTCACATCCCTAGTTATCTCAGCACAGAGGGACAAATGAGAAGTTACATTCTAAGTTTTTAAACAGTTGAATTTTCACAAGGTTAATGCATGAATTTTGGTCTATCTTTTTCACATTCTTAAGTTCATATTTTCAAAAAGATATTATTTATTAACTAATATATACAGGTGGTTCTCACCCCACACTTCTGAACGAAGTCGTTCTTTTTACGAAATGACTTAATTCAAAAGCCATGCAAGCAGATATTGTACGAGAAGAAAATACTATTAAGGAAAAGGAAAGACAGAACTCCCTTTAAGGTGTCGAGTGAACGACATGGCACGAGGCTGGATAATCTAGGAAGTTCGGCTGGGGCCTTGAACTCTGAGCGTAGCCCTGACTGGCTTAATGTTGCACCCAAGTCCGATTCCTGAATAGTCAAATCTTCTATGCACCAAGTGGGTGAGAGCGACTTATTGAAAAAGTAAAATACAGAAAATAAAAGACAGAAAATTAAAGTGCGGAAAGTAAGATAGTGTCGGGTTACCTCCCGACTAGTGCACTTGTTTAACGTCGTTGGCTCGACAATACCTCAATCATGGATCATAAGGTCGGATCCCATGGGTGGGTGAGGTCAAACTTTTTCTCGGCAGCCCTTTTGCTCCGAGAGGGTGAGGTTTCCTTGACCATAGCTGCTGGTCCAATGCGTCGTGCTTGCTTGTTTCTCCTTCCGGGTTTCCATTCTTTCGGCCCATGTTTTTGCCGCCTCTTCATGTTGGAATAGTTGGCACTTTCGCGAGTTTGGAAGTTGGGTTTTGTGCCTTCAAACATCGGCGACCACAGGCATGTTCCCATGTGAGGCCTCTTCTTGGTGGTAGCTATGAATGGTTGTCTTGGAATGATTGAGTTCCCGGGTGGTTTTTCTTGGCTTGTGACGAGAGAGATTTCCTTTGTCGGCTTTTTTGGCTCATGCTCTGCCTCCAACTCCCCTTGTACCGCATCATCATTGATTATATGATCTTCGGTGGTTATGATCGGCATAAAATACGAAGGTTTGAGTTGAGGCACTTCGACCATGAGGACTAGGTCTGTTTCAGGTGCTCCGACAGTGAGGATTAGGTCTTTCTCGGACAGTTCGGCAATGAGGTCCGGGACTTCCTCGGGTGCTTCGAGCGCAAGTACCGGGCTTGGCTTGATTTCTTCGGCCGCTTCAGCAGTGAGGTTCGGGACTTCTGTAGGCTCGGCAGTTAGGACAGTGATTTCCTCGGATGGATTGGTGATAAGGACCGGGTCTGATTGGGGCAGTTCTTCTTTGGTCATTTGCGAGTCCTCATCCTCAGTCGGCTCCTCGGGTTCAGCCGTGAATTGGTGCATCAATGCACTCAATTGCTGCATGTCTGTGGCCAATTGCTGGGTGCTAGCTGCCAGCTCCTTTTCTGCCGCCCATAGTTCAGTTTTGGCCCTGATTTGTTGCATCGTGTTGTCCAACTGCTGGATGCTAGATGCCAGCTCCGTTATACCGTCCTCGATTGGCTCGGCCTGATCTTGGCTTGGTATTGACCTCGCGGCCAAATCGTTTATTAATTTCCAAAGATCATCCTCGGTTAAGTCCCACATTGATCCTCCTGCTGCATTATTTAGCTGGTCCCACTCATGTGGAAACATTCCACAGAGAAACTTTGTTTGAAGATCGAGGTTGGTGAATCCATGGTGCGGGCAGCTCGTCACAATGGAATCGAAGTACCATAAGTACTCATCCAATGTTTCGTCCCGGGATTGCGTTATTTTGTTGATCTTCTCGCGGATTTCAAGTTCGAAGGGTGGTGGGGAAAACTCCGTATTGTTCCAAGGTTCCATTCCGTAGTAGTTTGACTTGGTGAATTGCATGATAAAAGAAAAAAGAAAAAAGAACAACTATTCCTATGCACAACTCCCCGGCAACGGCGCCAATTTGACAGATGCTTGTCGTCACAGCAAATGTGCAAATAAATTTATAAGTCCGCTACTCGCGACTTAACTACTGGGTAGCAAGTGGTAAGTAGGGGTCGAACCCAAGGGAGTCAGTGTGGATTAATTGATCTTTAATGAAGCTTATGCAGAATTTAATTACGATTGGGGTTGGGTTTGAGTGCGTTTTTAGAACTGAAAGTAAATTACAGCAGTTGATAATGGATTGTAAGGAAAGTATTCGGTTTTAGGGGCCTTGTATTATAATTGTTTATCATCGACTGCTAATGATCATACCAAGTGGTCAAAGATGAATTGAGGCTATTTCTAGCGCAAGACATGATCATGCTAAGTATTCAAAGATGAATCGAGGCTATTTCTAGCGCAAGACTTGCAACACCATTTAAAACACTTGTTCTAAGCAAAACTAATTCCTCCTTTCGAAGTATCTTAGTCGTAAGTGCATCCATCTGGTCCGTCATTTCCGATCAAACTAGATGGTGTTTAAGATGAGTCAAACTTCTCAAATAAGCTTAGCCATTCCTAGCATCCACTTATCAGTACAAGTTTACGAACCCCCATGGTGAGCTTTGCCATTCCAAGCGTCCCCTCAACCAGGGACGTTCTGACTTAGTATATGGCACATAGAACAAGTATCGAATACAAAGGTATACTAAGAGTAAAGTCTAAAACATTTATAATACAAGTACGCCCCTTCTACCGAACTACTAGTTTAGCTACTATTCATCGCGCTAAACATTATACTAAGGAAATAAAAACAGTTGATTAAATACTAAGAAATACTTACAACCGTTGAAGCGCCAAGGGAGCTATCCTTTATTTCCAAAGCGAAGAACAATTTTATTGAAAATGAAGAGAGGAGGGTTAAGCCCTCTCTCTCTCTAAAGTGTATACAAGTATGGGATGGTGTGTTACAAATGAGAGGAGGAGCTCTCATATTTATAGGCTAAGGGAGGAGGAATGGAGGGTGGAGATGGTGGCATGTGGAGGAGCATCCAAGGGTGGAGGAGGAGGAGATGAAGATGTGGTGGAGGAGCCACCACATGGCAACTTCTCCATGGAGGAGAAAAAGCCGCCGGCGGCTTTGGGAGGAGAGGAGGAGGAGCCGCCACTTGGAGGGAGGAGAGTGGAGGAGCCACCATGTGAGGAGGAGCATCCCTTCTAGAAGCTTGTGACTTCTTCACAAAAGCCATCGGTTTGACCGGATCTGACCGGAGCTTTGGCCGGAGCTTCTTGGATTTTGGAGAGTGTATTTTGAATGAAAATGTCATTCTAAGATGATCTCAAGAAGGAACCTAAGCCAAATTCTGCTTGGAACATGGTCGAAATCCCAAATCCGATGAAATTGCCCTTGTTTGGCCTTTACCGGGCTTGGTGCCTTTGCCTTGCGTTCTTGTCCATTTGCCGACGGTTATAGAATATTTGAGTGATTCCAAGTCGGTTCCATGAAGGATGTTAAGGCTGATCTTGAGTGTAGCATGGTCGTGACCTGGAATGACTCGTTCTTCATTTTCCGCTTAAAAACTCCTCCTTAGCGTGTTTTCTCTCTAAGTGCCAAAATACCCTGTAGAAATAAATCGGGACTAACAAGTAGAAGTTAAATAGACCAACAGTCTAATTTGGTGGGTTTTACTGTGTTTTTGATTCGTATAATTTTGGTCCATCACTCCTCCTCTCCTTCCTCCATGTGTTGGCCATCTCCTCCATCCATTTTCTCCTCCAATCACCATGGGACACTTGTGGCCATCTCCTCCTCCTCCCATGGCTATATAAGGAG
Source organism: Rhodiola kirilowii (assembly GCA_033675215.1). NCBI lineage: Eukaryota > Viridiplantae > Streptophyta > Magnoliopsida > Saxifragales > Crassulaceae > Rhodiola > Rhodiola kirilowii. The sequence goes on along the minus strand of CM066196.1, from coordinate 32,435,795 downwards.
GAGCTCCTCCCCTCATTTTCATAACCACCTCACTTGTAAAAATTCACTTCTCTCTCTAAGTTATGTATTCGTAAGTTTGGCTTTGGAAATAAAGGATAGCTCCCTTGGCGCTTCAACGGTTGTAAGTATTATTTTTAGTATTTATTCAACTGTTTTATTTCCTTAGTTATAATGTTTAGCGCGATGAATATTAGCTAAACTAGTAGTTCGGTAGAAGGGGCGCACTTGTATTATAAAATGTTTTAGACTATTAACTTAGCGTCTCGTCTTAGTATTCAAAACTTGTTCTATGTTCCATATATCAAGTCAGAGTTTCCAAGGTTGAGTGGAAGCTGTCACAAGCAAAGCTCTTTCGTGGGAATTCGTGATCATACTCGGTAAGTGGAAGCTGTCACAAGCAAAGCTTATCGAGGAGTTCGACTTATCTAAAACACCACTTGGTCAATAACGTAACTGGGAGATCAAGTGGATGCACATAAGGCTAAGATACTTCGAAAGGAGGAATTAGTCTTAAGTAGAACTAGTGTTGCTTTAGACGATGTTGCAAGTCTTGCGCTACGAAAGGGCCTCGATTCATCTTTGAATACTTAGATGATTCACTAAGGGTCAATGATAAACAGGATTTAATACAAGGCCCCTGAAACCGAACATTTCTCTTTAATTATAAACTGCAATTTACTTTCCAGTACTAAAACCAACCAACCAACCAATCAATCAATCAATCAATCACTTAGCGGGTAGCTTTAAAACCAACCAACCGACCTAAAACACGCTCTCTCGCTGGACAACCCCCTCAAAGAACATCTATTCCCCTGATTCCCTTGGGTTCGACCCCTACTTACCAAGTACTACCCAGTAGTATAGTCGCAAGTAGCGGACTATTATAAATTTATTTGCACAAATCGCTTTAACGACGAGCGGTCTGTCACCCACCTTCATTTTTAGGAACGCAGAAAGTCTCCCAGCCAACCCAATGGTGCTTTTCATCCCAAAGAAAATTTGAGAGTAAGCTTTCCATTCTTCGGAGACACGCTTTGGGGACAGGGATAATAGACATCGTATGGATAGTGAGGGATCCCAACACTGAACCAATAAGTAATGCTCTGCCACTGATAGAAATAAAGTTCTTTGCCCACCCAGCCACTTTTGACCTTATACAATCCTCCAGATGACTGAAGTAGCTGATTCTTGCTCTCCTCGGGAATAGCGGAGCCCCAAGTTATTTAGTGGGAAAGCTCCCTTCTTTGAACTTAGTAAGGTCAAGCAGAGATTTTTTCCTGTCATTTCCAAAGTGTTTAGAAAAGAAAATCCTGCTCTTGGTAACATTAAGTTGTTGACTTGAAACATGGCAGAAAATGTTGATAGTTTCTAACAATCTCTTGACCGATCTCTTATGACCATTCGTGAAGAGCAACAAATCATCAGCATATAAAAGATGGTGGACCCTATTTCTACACCCTTTCAGTTGATAGGCCATAATCCTAGTGTTGGCAACCTCATTATTAAGCAATCTTGAGAAGAACTCCATAGCCAAAATAAAGAGGGTAGGAGAAAGGGGATCTCCCTGGCGCACGCCTCTATTAGACTTAAAGAAACCGTATTGTTTCCCATTCCACACCACCGAATACAAGCAATTAGAGATATTTCTGTAAATCAAATCAATCTAGGTATTAGAGAAACCCAAGATAGTGAGCATTTTGAGTAGAAATCTCCACGAGCGTCTGTCATACGCTTTAGACATATCAAGTTTAATCAGGATGTTCCCACCATAGGTTTTATGATGAATATCTATAACCATGTCATGAGCCATACCAATGCAGTCATGTATACTTGATGGACCATATTTATATGATTCATTAAGACATTTAAACCCACCAAATTAGACTCTTTGTCTATTTAAATTTTGCTTGTTAGTTCCGATATTTATCTACAGGGTATTTTGAAGTCTAGAGATGATACGAGCTAAAAAGGAGTTTAAAGCTGAAAATGAATTACAAGTCACTCCAGGACACGACCAGATTCCGATTGTACAACTTTCATGAACTTGACATGGAATCACTCAAAACAAGTCCAACCGAAGAGCAACCAGAGTCAGACCGGAGCTGAAAGGGAACCGATGGCTTTTGGGAAAAGATCTCAACTCACACTCACCCACTCCCCTCCACCTAGCCGGCGGCTTTGGCCATGGAAATGACACATGGGGGGCGGCTCTCCTCCCTTGCCACCTCACCCCGGCGGCTCCAGCTCCTCCTCTCCCCATGTGCCAAGTGTTGAGTCCTCCTTGCTCCTCCATGCCTATAAATAGAACCTTCACCTCCTTGTATCCATATCTCATCACACAATCATCATCCCACAATCCACAAAGCTCCATAGTTCTTGGTTAGTGAGAGAAGCTCTCTAGATTTTTGGGCACAATTCATGTAAAACACACCACTTTGATATTGAAGTTCCAAGTTGTTCTTGAGTACTCTTGTCGGTTCTTAAAGTACTCAAGCTTGTCTTTACTTTTACTGTTCTTGAGTTTACTCCTGTTGGTTCTCGAGTATTCTCCTTTTACTTTCCTGTCTTTACTTTCAAAAACTTTACTTTCCTGTCTTTTGAAAACATTTACTTTCAAGCACTTAGCTATGATGTCGTCTTCCATGGATGTTTGTAGCTAAACTCTTCATTTGGTTGAAGGGGAGTGCTTGTATCATACAATGTTTTAGACCCTTCTCTTAAATGCCTCTTTGTGTTCAAAACTTGTTCTATGTGCCACATAATAGGTTAGAACTTCCAAGGTTGAGTGGATGCTTTAACGGGCAAAGCTCTTCCGTGGGGTTCGTGAACATACTCGGGTAAGTGGAGGCTTTAACGAGCAAAGCTTATCTGAGGAGTTCAACCTCTTTTAAAAAACAATTTGGTTGATCGTAACTGAAGATCAAATGGATGCACATAAGGCTAAGATACTTCGAAAGGAGGAATTAGTCTAATAGAACAAGTGTTCTAAATGATGTGGCAAGTCATGTGCTAGAAATAGCCGTGATACATCTTTGAACACATAGTATGATCATTAGAGGTCAATGATAAACAGATTATGGTACAAGGCCCCTAAAACCGAATCTTTCCTTTAATTGTAATATCACCTGTTACTTTACTTTCAGTCTCATATCAACTGCTTACTTTCAGTCTCATATTAACTGCTTACTTTCAGTCCATATCAACTGCTTACTTTCCGCAAGTCTTGTCCATCAAGCAATTACTTTCTGCACTTTACTTTTACTACAGACTTTATCAACATCAGCCCGGCATAACCTTTGGTACGCAACACGCTTAAAACACAGCGTGCGGCCAGTATCAAACGTGTGTCTGCGGTTGATCTTGAAATCGACTGTTCCAGCACTTTACTTTTCAGTACTAAAACCACAACCAACCTCCAAACTGTCTTATTTAATTTTCCCTTTTTGAAAGAACAACTATCAACTAATTCCCTTGGGTTCGACCCGTACTTACCACTTACTACCCAAAATAGTAAAGTCGCGAGTATCGGATTTATAAATTTATTTTTGCACAAAGACATCGCACTTTAACGACGGTGCGGTGGCTCTGTCCAAATTGGCGCCGTTGCCGGGGAGTTAGCTTTCTGACTAGTTGTTCTTTTCTTTTGTACCCGTTTCTGCATAACCATGTCTCGCGAAGGAAGCCACCATGACTATCAGGATGACGACGAGATGAACTTGTACGATCGAAACAATGAGGCGCCGCCTCCAATTCTTGACGATCCGGGACAGATCATCCAAAACCAAAGAGCGCGTAATCGGGAAGGCGCCCGAAGAAACCAAGAACCACCCGAGGACCGAAATGAAGCTGGTCTAGTACCACCCCCTAGATATCCCCCACCTCCTCGACATCAACAAGTGCCAAGATGGGAACCCATCTTCGATGATTACTATGGGGATAACAACTACCGCGAACCTACTATGGGAGAACTTAATGCCCCATATTTCGAAAATCAGCCGTGGTGCATTTACGAGGGCCCTGAACTGGAAAACATTACCATCGACACGTCAGTGGCCCACAGTTTGCGCAAGTTCTCAGGAGCTCATAGATAATCTGCGACAACTCATCTCCAACGCTTACATGGCATTTGCCAAAATCTTAAGCCCAATCGAGTGAATATAGACGACTTCAAGTTGAAGGCGTTCTACTTTTCCCTCATTGACTCGGCAAATGACTGGTTCCTTTCATTGCCTTCGGGAAGCATCAGAACATGGGTTCAGATGCAAAAGAAATTCCTAGACAAATACTACCCAGCGGGAAAAGCGATGCAAGTAAGGAGGCAACTGCAGGACATAAGGCAGGGACCTAATGAAACCATGTACGACTACCTGGAGAAATTCAACCACCTGGAGAGAAGCTGCTGCACTCTTGGATTACCCGAGAAGCTCATCATCGAGTACCTGATTGATGGACTGAATCCCTTAGACAAAAAGCTCCTTGATGCTTCAGCTGGAGGGTCAATGATGAGCCTACCATTAAGCGGCATACGACGACTAGTCACAAAATTTGCTGAAAATGCCCGGTTCAGAGAGGAGACCACTCAGCATGATGAGTTTACCCGAACCAAGAATGTGGCAAGTGCCGAGACACTGGTAAACTCAATGCCCGAGCAAATAGAACAGATGAATGAAATGATGATGCAAATCCTACGAAAGTAGACAGTTCAAGTAAGACCTTGCGAGTTTTGCGGCTCTACGGACCACAAGACCGATGGATGCCCAACTTCGATCGAAGAGGACCCGGTGGAGGCCAATGCAGTAGAGGGATATCAAGGGTACAATAACAATAACAACCACGCCAGTCCAAGCCGGTAGTATGGTCAAGTGACCAACCCGAGCTGGAAAAATGAGAACCACCCTTCAAGGGTGACACAACAAGCCACACCTCAACCAGCTCAGTCATTCTATTAACCGCCCCACCAGCAGTACAACCAGAATGCCCCACCAGCGGGCCAATACCAACAAAGGGGACCAAACCAGTACCCGACGGGCCAATATTAACAGAAAGGACCAAACCAGTACCCGACGGGCCAATATCAACAGAAGGGACCAAATCAGTACCAAGCCAGCTCGAGTAATCAGCTAGGACCGAACAAGTGGCTGGAGGACATGATGAAGGAGCTCTCGAGTACTGTGCAACAATCCTCGGGTACTGTGCAGCAATTGTCAGGCACTGTGCAGCAGTTTAGTACTACTGTGCATCAAAACCAGGCGAAAAATGATGGAGCAATAGCCGACCTGAAGAAGCACATGTCCCAACTCGCTACCGCAATGTCCGCGCTCACTAATGAACCCGGCAGACTTCCTTCATAAACCGTCCAGAACCCGAGGGAAAATGTGAATGCCGTGACTCTTAGGAGTGGAAAAAAGCTAGACATTGCACCCATGGAACAAGAGGAAGACGAAAGCCCGGAGTTGCCCGAGGATAATAAGGATGCGCCCGAGGAACACAGGCCTGGCCTGGTACCAGTGGCCAGCCCGATTCCCACGTCCGAGGAGCACAAGGAGCGCCCGGTGCCAAGAACCGAGACCTCCAAATTCAGCACCGCGCTCCCATTTCCTGTGCCAGCCCGAGTACCAAAACAGCATGTCATGGACGAGGATGTATTTGAATTGTTCAGCAAAGTCGAGATCAACATCCCCCTCTTAGAAGCCATCAAGCAAATCCCTCGATATGCAAAGTTTTTAAAGGAGCTTTGCACCAATCGAAGAAGGAGTACTAGAAATGATCAAGAGCTGATGAGTAGAAACATCTCCGCGGTCATACAAAGGAATGTGCCCCCCAAATGCGGCGACCCGGGTACTTACACCATTCTCTGCACAATCAGGAACATCTGAATTAAGAACTGCATGCTAGACCTAGGAGCTTCGATCAACGTTCTTCCATTTTCACTCTATTCGTGCCTCAGGATTGGACCCCTCAAACCCACCGGTCTCACTATCCAGCTGGCAGACCGATCTTGCAAACAGCCCGAGGGAAAAATAGAAGACGTCCTGGTTCAAGTGGGCAAATTGGTGTTTCCAGCAGATTTCTACGTCCTAAAGATGGAGACTGGCGGGCCAACAGACCATGCACCTATCCTTCTCGGCCGTCCATTCCTCCAAACATCTAAAATGAAGATAGACTGCGGTAGTGGCATGCTCTCAATGGAGGTGGAAGGAGAGGTGTTCAGCTTCGACATATTCCGAACAATGAAAGATTCCATAGAGTTCGAGGAAGTGCACACTCTCGATGCTTTGGACGACCTAGTCCAATAAATTAAACCGGAACCAAGAGCAGACCCTTTAGAACTCGTGCTTAATGGAGCCGAAAGCTCTTATGAATTAGCCGAAGGCTTGCATGAAACACTAGCCCACCTAACAATTTCGGAGCCTCTCACACCAGGATACGAAGTCAACGAGGTAAAACTATTCAAATCCAATACCTTTTTGCCCTCAGTAATGCAAGCTCCCGAAATAGAATTGAAGCCCCTACCCGTGCATCTGAAGTACGCATTCCTAGGGGAAAATGACACACTCCCGGTAATCATCAAGAGTGGCTTGGAAACAGACCAGGAGCGTCGTTTGATAAAAGTGCTGAGACAACACAAGTAAGCTATTGGATGGACTCTAGCCGACTTGAGAGGAGTTAGCCCAGCGGTTTGCATGCATCGCATCTTACTCGAGGATGGAGCTAAGCCGTCAAGGGAACCTCAGCGACAACTCAATCCAATCATGATGGAAATCGTTCAGAAAGAAATACAGAAGCTCCTGGATGCGGTTGTCATCTATCTAATCTTGGATAGCCAGTGGGTAAGTCCGGTCCACGTGGTCCCGAAGAAAACTGGAATCACGATCGAGGAAGATACCGAAGGGAAAATGGTGACAACAAGGGTCAAGAACGGCTGGAGAATGTGCATCGACTACAGAAAACTGAATGCCGTCACAAGGAAGGACCATTTCCCACTACCATTCATCGATCAAATGTTAGATCGACTGGCGGGCAAACCATACTTTTGCTTCCTGGATGGATTCTCGGGCTACAACCAGATCCCCATAGCGCCTGAGGACCAAGAAAAGACTACATTCACCTGCCCATTCGGCACATTCGCCTTCAGAAGAATGTCATTCGGTCTATGCAATGCTCCGGGAACTTTCCAAAGAGTGGTGACCAGCATCTTCTCGGACATGATCGGAATATTCATCGAAGTCTTCATGGACGACTTCACCATCTATGGCGATACATTCGACGCTTGCCTTGATAACTTGAGCACAGTTCTGGCACGATGTGTCTCTATGAACCTCGTGCTCAATTATGAGAAGTGCCACTTCATGGTAACTCATGGAGTAGTCTTAGGGCACGTCGTCTCACAAGAAGGCATAAAGGTGGACAAGGCTAAAATAGACCTGATCATGACTTTACCATACCCCTCCACTGTCCGAGACATCCAATCCTTCCCTGGGCATGTGGGATTCTACCGACGATTCATCAAGGACTTCTCCAAAAAGGCGTTGCCTCTATCCACTCTCCTCCAAAAAGAAGTTCCTTTTGAATTCACCAATGCATGCAAGGAAGCCTTTAATGAGCTCAAGAAGGCCCTCACTAGCACACCCATCATCCAAACTCCGGATTGGAAAAAACCATTTGAAATCATGTGCGACGCAAGCGACTTTGCTGTGGGGGCAGTTCTCGGCCAAAAGGTTGATAAGAAGGATGGTGTGATCTACTACGCCTCATGAACCCTAGATTCTGCCCAACGAAACTAATCCACCACCGAGAAGGAACTCCTGGCAGTGGTATTCGCTCTGGAAAAATTCAGATCTTATTTGCTTGGAGCAAAAGTGATAGTTTATTCTGACCATGCTGCCATCCGTTACCTGATGAAGAAAAGGGAGGCCAAGCCAAGGCTCATTCGGTGGATATTACTATTGCAAGAATTCGATGTGGAAATAAGGGACAAAAAGGGGATCGAGAATACTGTGGCCGACCACCTAAGTAGGATTGTCCGGAAGGAAGAAGAGGGGCACATAACCGAGTCATTTCCAGACGAGCACCTCTATGCAGTCTCAACCAAGGTGCCGTGGTATGCGTCAATCGTCAACTACCTTGTAGGAGGTACATTTCCTCCTTCTTTTACTAAAGCACAATGCATGAAACTTAGGCATGATGCTAGACACTACTTATGGGATGATCCTTATTTATGGAAAATAGGAGCAGATCAAATACTTAGGAGATGCATCCCCGATAATGAAATAGCTTCTGTCATTAGCTTTTGTCATGAGTTTGCATATGAGAACACTTCGGGCCTAGGAGAACCACTAGGAAAATCCTAGATAGCGGCTTCTTTTGGCCGAGTATATTTAGAGATGCATATGAGAAGTGTAAAAAGTGCGATAGGTGTCAAAGAGTAGGAAATATGTCAGCTAGAAATGAGATGCCTCAAGTACCCATATTGGTCAACGATGTTTTCGACATTTGGGGCATTGATTTCACGGGTCCATTCCCAGTTTCATGCGGCTATACTTACATTCTAGTTGCTGTAGATTATGTGTCAAAATGGGTGGAGGCTAAGGCCACAAGGTGCGACGATGCAAAAACTGTCATAGATTTTTTGCGCACTAACCTATTTTGTAGGTACGGGGTACCCAAGGCCATAATCATCGACCAAGGAACTCATTTCTGCAACCGCATAATGGCTGCCACCTTGAAGCGCTACCATGTCCACCACCGAACATCCACGGCGTATCATCCCCAAACCAACGGTCAAGCGGAGATCTCTAACCGTGAAATCAAAGGCATTCTTGAAAAGATGGTGAAACCAGGTAGGAAAGATTGGAGTCAGAGGCTAGACGAAGCTCTTTGGGCTTATCGAACGGCATACAAGACGCCAATTGGAACCTCCCCCTTTCTGCTTTTTTACAGGAAAGCATGTCACCTTCCGGTGGAATTAGAACATAAAGCCTATTGGGCTCAAGCATTGCAATCCGGAGTTAAAGGCTGCCGGTTTGGATAGGAAACTTAATCTGTGTGAGCTTGAGGAGTTGCGGCTTGAGGCCTATGAAGGGCAAACGGACTACAAGGCGCGGACAAAGTTGTATCATGACAAATTCATCCTCCGGCGCTCATTTGAGGAAGGACAACAAGTACTACTCTTCTCCTCACGGTTGAAGTTGATGCCAGGCAAACTAAAATCAAGATGAACCGGTCCTTATACCGTGACCAAGGTATTCAACCGTGGGATGCTTGAGTTGGAAAGCATGGAGGATGGAAGACGATTCAATGTGAATGGGCAGCAAGTCAAACACTACCATGGCGAGGTCAACTTGACAACAGCAAAATTTGACCTGAGCCACCCATGGGATCCCACCTTATGATCCAGGAATGAGGTACTGTCGAGCTAACGACGTTAAACAAATGCACTGGTCAGGAGGTAACCCGACATCTATATTACTTTCAGTCATTAAATTTCTGTCATTTAGTATTTTGCCTTTAGTCATTCTCACCTTGCCTGTATATATTTGCTTGCAATTAACTTTTGAACTAAGTTGTGCTGTGAGGCACGCCTTCGTTCAAAAGTGTGGGGTGAGAACCACCTTTGTACATAGTTAATTAACATGTTTTTTCTTTTCCTTTTCCCTTAATATTATCTTTTTGAAAATATGAACTTGAGAATGTGAAAAAGATAGATCTAAATTCATGCAATTACCTTGTGATAATTCAACTGTTTAAAAACTTAGGATGTAACTTCTCATTTGTCCCTTTGTGCCGAGATATACAGGGGATGTGGAGTTGATATAAATTGCCCTAGAGAGGCTTGGCATGCAATCGAAGGATTGAATTTCACTATATGGTTTACGAAGTCAGTGGAGGCTGCACGTCGGGTTTCAAGAAGATCAAAGTCATCTCCGCCGTGCAGCGTTTATGCAAGAGGCGGGACGGGAATCAAACCGTCCTATCTCTAGTCAGAGTAGCCGGGAAAATAGATGAGCGACCCTCATCTTGACCCGCGCGAAACGGCAAGGATGAGAAAGAGTGGGGAGGTATTTCCATATGCTCTCGGGCAACGATTGGACCTCCCAAAGAAAGGTTGAGAAAATGGACTAGCAAGTCACAAAGAAGCAAAAGCTCAAAGAAGCTAATCAAAGGCCAAAAGCCAAAATTGTGAAGGTTTTAACCAAACAAAAGTGAAGAAACTCCAATTCAACATCAAAGGCCAAAGGCCAAAGGCCGATTCACTTCAGATGCTGTCCCTCACCAAAAAGAAATCAAAATTCTCAACTCAGTGAAACCCGAATCAAATCATGTGCTAGAGAAAGCGACAAGTTAACCATATAGTGCGAGTCTGTCCCGAGAATGCAGTCCAGGAGCCTGAAAAGGGCTATCTCCCGAAACATCCAAATTAAATTGCATCTCGGCTCGAAGGTACAAGTATCAGGTTACTTCTAAGTATTTACACGGTTTAGGTTTGTAATAAGTAAGTAATGCATGAATAGGATAAATCTAGTTCCATATCCTCACTTTCATGTTTTAAAGTTTACTTGGATTTTGTGTTCCGCCCTTAAATAGCGTTGTTCGGGACGAACAACTAAAAGTGTGGGGTGATCTGATGGACCATATTTATATGATTCATTAAGACAGTTAAACCCACCAAATTAGACTCTTTGTCTATTTAACTTTTGCTTGTTAGTTCCGATATTTATCTACAGGGTATTTTGAAGTCTAGAGATGATACGAGCTAAAAAGGAGTTTTAAAGCTGAAAATGAATTCCAAGTCACTCCAGGACACGACCAGATTCCGACTGTACAACTTTCATGAACTTGACATGGAATCACTCAAAACAAGTCCAACCGAAGAGCAACCAGAGTCAGACCGGAGCTGAAAGGGAACCGATGGCTTTTGGGAAAAGATCTCAACTCACACTCACCCACTCCCCTCCACCTAGCCGGCGGATTTGGCCATGGAAATGACACATGGGGGGGGGGCGGCTCTCCTCCCTTGCCACCTCACCTCGGCGGCTCTAGCTCCTCCTCTCCCCTTGTGCCAAGTGTTGAGTCCTCCTTGCTACTCCTGTCGGTTCTCGAGTATTCTCCTTCTACTTTCCTGTCTTTACTTTCAAAAACTTTACTTTCTTATCTTTTGAAAACCTTTACTTTCAAGCACTTAGCTATGATGTCCTCTTCCATGGATATTCGTAGCTAAACTCTTCATTCGGTTGAAGGGGAGTGCTTGTATCATACAATGTTTTAGACCCTTCTCTTAAATGCCTCTTTGTGTTCAAAACTTGTTCTATGTGCCACATATTAGGTTAGAACTTCCAAGGTTGAGTGGATGCTTTAACGGGCAAAGCTCTTCCGTGGGGTTCGTGAACATACTCGGGTAAGTGGACGCTTTAACGAGCAAAGCTTATCTGAGGAGTTCAACCTCTTTTAAAAAACCATTTGGTTGATCGTAACTGAAGATCAAATGGATGCACATAAGGCTAAGATACTTTGAAAGGAGGAATTAGTCTAAATAGAACAAGTGTTCTAAATGATGTGGCAAGTCATGTGCTAGATATAGCCGTGATACATCTTTGAACACATAGTATGATCATTAGAGGTCAATGATAAACAGATTATGGTACAAGGCCCCTAAAACCGAATCTTTCCTTTAATTGTAATATCACCTGTTACTTTACTTTCAGTCTCATATCAACTGCTTACTTTTAGTATCATATCAACTGCTTACTTTCAGTCCATATCAACTGCTTACTTTCCGCAAGTCTTGTCCATCAAGCAATTACTTTCTGCACTTTACTTTCACTACAGACTTTATCAACATCAGCCCGGCATAACCTTTGGTACGCAACACGCTTGAAACACAGCGTGCGGCCAGTATCAAACGGGTGTCTGCGGTCGATCTTGAAATCGACTGTTCCAGCACTTTACTTTTCAGTACTAAAACCACAACCAATCTCCAAACTGTCTTATTTAATTTTCCCTTTTTGAAAGAACAACTATCAACTAATTCCCTTGGGTTCGACCCGTACTTACCACTTACTACCCAAAATAGTAAAGTCGCGAGTATCGGATTTATAAATTTATTTTTGCGCAGAGACATCACACTTTGACGACGGTGCGGTGGCTCCGTCAATACTCCTGCCCTCCATAAAGCCTGATTGTTCCGGGCTAATAATATGACTCAACACCTTCTTCAGTCTAGTGTTAAGAAGTTTCGAGATAATTTTGTGAACAAAATTACATAAGCTGATAAGGCGAAGTTGATCGAGAGAACAAGCTTTTCTAACCTTAGGTAACAACATGATGTTAGTAGCAGAGATAGCTTTAGGTAAATGAATGCCATCAAAGAAGCCCTGAATAGCCAAAATCAAATCTTTCCCAACGATATCCCAGCAGCTGGTAAAGAACTTCCCTGTGAAACCATCAGGGCCTGGAGAGCTTTTGGGGTTCATGTCAAAAACTGTCTGACAGATCTCTTCTGCATTAGGAGGCCGAGAAAGGGCCGCGTTTTGATCTTCATAAATAATGGGACTGATGAGATCTGGAATGTTCAACAAACCTGAGTTAGGAAAATCCCCAAATTGATTTTGAAAGTGAATACTTGCCTTGGTGCCAATAATATCCGGATCTTCGGTATAAGAACCATCATCGAGCTGAAGGCGGATAGGGTTTTGAATTCTTCTGGCCTTGATGGATACATGGAACAGGCTTGTGTTACGCTCCCCACTTTGCAGCCAGTTCACCCTAGCCTTTTCCTCTAAAATATTATGCTGGTAGCGCAAGAGAGTAGCAAGGTCAGATTTAGAATTGCCTAGCATCGTGTTCAGATTCGAGTCCCATCCTCCCTGCAGTTGCGATTCAAGCTCCTCAATCTCCTTCGTCACTCGGCTAATCTGCTTAGTGACATTGCCAAAACACTCCCAATTCCAATTTTTCAAATCGGATCTAGTCTGCTTTAGTTTGATGGCAATATTAATCAGAGGGTTAGGATGGTCATTTCTCTGCCAGTCCTTTTTTACCACATCGAAAAAGTCTTTATGCTCTGTCCAAACTCCCATAAATTTGAAGCTTCTCCCCACATTGTTCTTGGCTCCGTTGAAGGCGACTAGGAGCGGACAGTGGTCGGAGGAAACTCTGGGCAAATGAGTCACCTGCAGCTGCTGGAAGGCGGCCATAGCACGGCCATTCAAGAGAGCACGGTCTAGTCTAAGCCAGATCCTACTAGTACCACTTTGGTTATTAGACCACGTGAAAGGCGAGCCAGAGTAGCCTGCATCCGAAACACCCACATTAGCCATGAAGTCATTAAAATCTCTGATGGAGTTACCAGCCATCCTGTTGCCACCCCTTTTTTTTGACCAGGAAGAAATAGTATTGAAATCTCCAACCAGAACCCAAGGTTTGTTCATTTGCTGGGAGATTATACTCAGCTCATCCCACAACCGGATACGGAGCTTAGGATCAATGGAGGCATATATAAAACTTCAACTCAGAGTCTCATTACTGCTGTCACTGGAAATATCCACAGTAATATGCTGGGAGGAATGGCTAATCAAGGAGGCCTGAAAACCACTTTTCTAAAGAATCCATATGTGAGAGTTATTAGGAGAACAATGAAGAAAATCACAAAAATTAAGAGTCCTGACAAGCATCTGCAATGCATCAGCATCAGCCTTGGGTTCGAGGATAGCACAAAAATCAACATTATGAGAGCGAATCAAGAGACGAAGAGGATCCAGAGTATCTTGATTCATTATACCTCTAGCATTCCAAGAAAGCATATTGTTTAACATCATTGAGACTGGTGGTTAAGGCAGTACTTGCAACCTGAGGGAATATTGGCTTTTTCCTTGGATCGAGCTGCATCTCTGATTTTTTGATATCTGGGAATGTCTTTAGGGTGCACCCAAACACCCAAAGCATCACAGTACACCAGGGAACTAGACTCACTCTTTAATTTCAACTCAGCCTTGGAAAGATCATTAGGAACTACCTGGATAGGTGGAGATCCGGTACCACTCACGATTTCCAAAGGTTGGTGCAGGGCCCCAGCCTCCTGATCACTGTAGACCACCATGGCCATATTGTTTTGCTCCATATCAATGGGAGAGCTAACATTTTCCTGATTGTTGATAGAACTTTTTGTACTGTCCTGAACCACATCTGGCATTTGGACTACTGCTTTCTCCTTTTGGGTAATCTCCTGGCCTTCAACTTTGTTGACCAATTACTGAACAGAGCATCCCTCAGCCCCCTGGGTGGTAACATCTTGCACTGGATCCTGAACCTGTCCACCAATGGTGTCCTGAGTAATCCCTTGGTTCTGTCCTCCTTGGGAAACTGTAGGAACTGAAGGTTGACCATTCTTATTTCTTTTACCTCTCCTTTTCTTAGAAACCAGCTTACAACCATCATCATCATTCACTTGAGGATCAATCTGGCTCCCTTCCTTATGGCTTGTCTATTACCCGGAATGGTTATAGAAATATCAGTTCCTTTTCCACCAACAACTCTCACTTTGGTCTTGTTGTATTTGCAGCCCCAACTAGATCAACAGGGGAATTTCCAGCAGCATTCTGCTTATGTTGGACCATGCGTTCCTTCCTGGCTAGATTTTTTCTACATATAGCAAGATTATGGCCATGCACTTTGCAGTGGGAGCAATACGCAAGCTTACTTTCAACGATAATAGGCTGCCAATATGCTTTATACTGAGGGATGTTCACCCAAACTTCACTAGGAATGGGGTTAGAAACATCCACCTCAATGCAGCATCGCAGGTACTTCATAAACTCACAAGATTTGGAGCGTTCATCCACATCCAACAATCGAACAAAAGTAGAAACAAGTACCTCAATAAAGCACCTTTCATATATAGGGGTTGGCAATCCAGGAAAGCGAATCCAAGCTGTGGTGACTCTGGATTCTTTCTTTGGATCATAATCCATAGTCTATCGGAAGAGCTTGAACATCGAATGACCTATTTTTCTGAGATGGCAAGCCAAAGCCGCTGTGGCGTCGGTCTCAGAATCAAGGTTGATCAGAACATGACGGTCGTCCTAGATTTCGCTAAATGTAGCACGCCCCGAAATGCTCCAATTGTCCAGGCAGGCCTTTTTAATCTCCTCAATCAGAGGTTTGCCCACAGTAAATTTCGCGACCAAGGAGTAGGTGAATCGCTTAGCGCCAGCCTCAACCTCGGCCGCCGAGAACGTAACAGCAGGCTTCCCATCCTTTGTCCCCACCTGACGAGATGAAATCTTCATCGGGGGGAAGCGAGGATGGTACTTCGTCGGACCTACGAGAGGACCATACGAACGAACATGCCCTTGCGTCGTCTCCGTCGACGGATCTGCATGCGACTTCATTGGTGCTGCATGGAGGATGTTCGGATCGGGAGGAGGATGCTGAGATCCAGAGGGCTGTGTGGCCGTTGCCATCAGACCAGATCGCCACGGAAATGCGACTGTCGGCCTTCCCTGACAAAAACCCTAATCGCCTATCGCCTGAGACAGATCCGAGATCCGCTACCTTGAACTTAGTCTAACTTGGGATGAACAAAGACAAATGTTAGTCTCATTCTAAGGTTTGTCTAAGTTCGTCCCAAGTTAGCCTAAGTTCGTCCCAAGTTAGTCTCTTTCTAAGGATGAACTTAGACAAACCTTAGAATGAGAATAACGAGACTAACTTGTGACGAACAAAGACAAACTTTAGTCTCATTCTAAGGTTTGTCTAAGTTCGTACCAAGTTAGTCTCTTTCTAAGGACGATCTTAGCCAAACCTTAGAATGAGACTAACGAGACTAACTTGGGACGAACAAAGACAAACGTTAGTCTCATTCTAAGGTTTGTCTAGGTTCGTCCCAAGTTAGTCTAAGTTTGTCCCAAGTTAGTCTCTTTCTAAGGACGAACTTATACAAACCTTAAATAAGACTAACTTGGGAAGAACAAACACAAACATTAGTCTCATTATATGGTTTGTCTAAGTTCATAACAAGTTAGCCTAAGTTCGTCCCAAGTTAGTCTCTTTCTAAGGACGAACTTAAACAAACCTTAGAATGAGACTAACGAGACTAACTTGGGACGAATAAAGACAAATGTTAGTTTCATTCTAAAGTTTGTCTAAGTTCATCCTAAGTTAGTCTCTTTCTGAGGACGACCTTAGACAAACCTTAGAATGAGACTAACGAGACTAACTTGGGATGAACAAATAGAAACTTTAGTCTCATTCTAAGGTTTGTCTAAGTTTGTCCCAAGTTAGTCTCTTTCTAAGGACAAACTTAGACAAACCTTAGAATGGGACTAACGAGACTAACTTAGGATGAATAAAGACAAACGTTAGTCTCATTCTAAGGTTTGTCTAAGTTCATCCCAATTTAGTCTCTTTCTAAGGACGAACTTAGACAAACCTTAGAATGAGACTAACGAGACTAACTTAAGACGAACAAAGACAAACTTTAGTCTCATTCAAAGGTTTGTCTAAGTTCGTCCCAAGTTAGTCTCTTTCTAAGGACGAACTTAGACAAACCTTAGAATGAGACTAACGAGACTAACTTGGGACGAATAAAGACAAACATTTGTTTCATTCTAAGGTTTGTCTAAGTTCGTCCTAAGTTAGTCACTTTCTAAGGATGAACTTAGACAAACCTTAGAATAAGACTAACGAGACTAACTTGGGATGAACAAAGAGAAACTTTAGTCTCATTCTAAGGTTTGTCTAAGTTCACCCCAAGTTAGTCTCTTTCTAAGGACGAACTTAGACAAACCATAGAATGAGACTAACGAGACTAACTTGGGATGAACAAAGACAAACGTTAGTTTGTCTAAGTTCGTCCCAAGTTAGTCTATTTCTAAGGACGAACTTAGACAAACCTTAGAATGAGACTAAAGAGACTAACTTATGATGAACAAAGATAAACGTTAGTCTCATTCTAAGGTTTGTCTAAGTTCGTCCCAAGTTAGCCTAAGTTCGTCCCAAGTTAGCCTCTTTCTAAGGACGAACTTAGACAAACCTTAGAATGAGACTAACGAGACTAACTTGGGACGAATAAAGACAAATGTTAGTCTCAATCTAAGGTTTGTCTAAGTTTGTCCCAAGTTAGTCTCTTTCTAAGGACCAACTTGGACAAGCTCTAGAATGAGACTAACGAGACTAACTTGGGATGAACAAAGACAAACGTTAGTCTCATTCTAAGGTTTACCTAAGTTAATCCTAAGTTAGTCTCTTTCTAAGGAAAAACTTAGACAAATCTTAGAATGATACTAACGAGACTAACTTGGGACTAGCAAAGACAAACTTTAGTCTCATTCTAAGGTTTGTCTAAGTTCGTCCCAAGTTAGCCTAAGTTCGTCCCAAGTTAGTCTCTTTCTAAGGACGAACTTAGACAAACCTTAAATAAGACTAACTTGGGACGAACAAAGACAAACATTAGTCTCATTCTAAGGTTTGTCTACGTTCATCCCAAGTTAGCCTAAGTTCGTCCCAAGTTAGTCTCTTTCTAAGGATAAACTTAGACAAACCTTAGAATGAGACTAACGAGACTAACTTGGGACGAATAAAGACAAACGTTAGTTTCATTCTAAGGATTGTTTAAGTTCATCCTAAGTTAGTCTCTTTCTAAGGACGAACTCAGACAACCCATAGAATGAGACTAACGAGACTAACTTGGGATGAACAAAGAGAAAATTTAGTCTCATTCTATGGTTTGTCTAAGTTTGTCCCAAGTTAGTCTCTTCTAAGGACGAACTAAGACAAACCTTAGAATGAAACTAACGAGACTAACTTGGGATGAAAAAAGACAAACGTTAGTCTAACTTGGGACGAACTTAGACAAACCTTAGAATGAGAGTAACGACACTAACTTGGGACGAATAAAGACAAACGCTAGTCTCATTCTAAGGTTTGTCTACGTTTGTCCCAAGTTAGTCTCTTTCTAAGGACGAACTTAGACAAACCTTAGAATGAGATTAACGAGACTAACTTGTGACGAACAAAGACAAACTTTAGTCTTATTCTAAGGTTTGTATTAACAGTGGATAGAATTTTATTAATGGAAACAGAAGCAGAAAAAAAAACCACAATAGATCAAGGCCAAACAAAATTTATATCTTTCTGTTTGGGACAAGATCGATTGGAAGAGCGAGATCCTTTATTTTTTCGGTGATGGGTTTTTGCTGGAATTGGCTCCCGGATGGTATCATCGTCCTGATTACGTACTGCATAATCACTATTATGAGTTATGATGTGATCTTCATCAACTCTTTCAGAGTCTTCTATAGTGATACTCGAGCCATACGGGTGGGAAAATCCCTATTTCTTGCAGTAACCGATAAAGTCTTCAAATTCTCCATTTTCCTTGGCCCATATGATATAGTCATCCAGAAATTGTGAACGAACCACTTGGTCGTCCTTATCGGCCGTAACAGGTACTTTGTTGTACTTTGCAGCAATTGCCTCACTTGTTTCACCAACTAATTTCAAGTCTTGAGTGGGCCCCTGATGACTGTCATCTTGAGTATAATCATCCCCTGGAACTATGGCCACATGATTCGAGATGACCTTAGCCAAACCTTAGAATGAGACGAACAAGACTAACTTTGGACGAACAAAGACAAACGTTAGTCTCATTCTAAGGTTTTTCTAGGTTCGTCCCAAGTTAGTCGAAGTTTGTCCCAATTTAGTCTCTTTCTAAGGATGAACTTATACAAACCCTAAATAAGACTAACTTTAAAAAAACAAACACAAACATTAGTCTTATTCTAAGGTTTGTCTAAGTTCGTAACAAGTTAGCCTAAGTTCGTCCCAAGTTAGTCTCTTTCTAAGGACAAACTTAGACAAACCTTAGAATGAGACTAAAGAGACTAACTTGGGACGAATAAAGACAAATGTTAGTTTCATTCTAAAGTTTGTCTAAGTTCGTCCTAAGTTAGTCTCTTTCAGAGGACGACCTTAGACAAACTTTAGAATGAGACTAACGAGACTAACTTAAGATGAACAAAGAGAAACTTTAGTCTCATTCTAAGGTTTGTCTAAGTTCGTCCCAAGTTAGTCTCTTTCTAAGGACAAACTTAGACAAACCTTACAATGGGACTAACGAGACTAACTTAGGATGAACAAAGACAAACGTTAGTCTCATTCTAAGGTTTCTCTATGTTTGTCCCAAGTTAGTCTCTTTCTAAGGATGAACTTAGACAAACCTGAGAATGAGACTAACGAGACTAACTTGGGATGAATAAGGACAAATGTTAGTCACATTCTAAGGTTTGTCTAAGTTCGTCCCAAGTTTGTCTCTTTATAAGGATGAACTTTGACAAACCTTAGAATGAGACTAACGAGACTAACTTAGGATGAACATAGACAAACTTTAGTTTCATTCTAAGGTTTGTCTAAGTTTGTCCCAAGTTAGTCTCTTTCTAAGAACGAACTTAGACAAACCTTAGAATGAGACTAAAGAGACTAACTTGGGACGAACAAAGATAAACGTTACTCTCATTCTAAGGTTTGTCTAAGTTCATCCCAAGTTAGTCTCTTTCTAAGGACGAACTTAGACAAACCTTAGAATGACACTAACGAGACTAACTTGGGACGAACAAAGACAAACGTTAGTCTCATTCTAAGGTTTGTCTAAGTTCGTCCCAAGTTAGCCTAAGTTCGTCCCAAGTTAGTCTCTTTCTGAGGACAAACTTAGACAAACCTTAAATAAGACTAACTTAGGACGAAAAAAGACAAACATTAGTCTCATTCTAAGGTTTGTCTAAGTTCCTCCCAAGTTAGCCTAAGTTCGTCCCAAGTTTGTCTCTTTCTAAGGACGAACTTAGACAGACCTTAGAATGAGACTAACGAGGCTAACTTGGGATGAATAAAGAGAAACTTTAGTCTCATTCTATGTTTTGTCTAAGTTTGTCCCAAGTTAGTCTCATTTTAAGTACGAACTTAGACAAACCTCAGAATGAGACTAACGAGACTAACTTGGGACGAACAAAGACAAACTTTAGTCTCATTCTAAGGTTTGTCTAAGTTCGTCCCAAGTTAGCCTAAGTTCGTCCCAAGTTAGTCTATTTCTAAGGACAAACTTAGACAAACCTTAGAATGAGACTAACGAGACTAACTTAAGACGAATAAAGACAAACATTAGTTTCATTCTAAGGATTGTCTAAGTTCGTCCTAAGTTAGTCTCTTTCTAAGGACGAACTCAGACAAACCTTAGAATGAGACTAACGAGACAAACTAGGGATGAACAAAGAGAAACTTTAGTCTCATTCTATGGTTTGTCTAAGTTCGTCCCAAGTTAGTCTCTTCTACGAACAAACTAAGACAAACCTTAGAATGAGACTAACGAGACTAACTTGGGACGAACAAAGACAAACGTTAGTCTCATTCTAAGGTTTGTCTAAGTTCGTCCCAAGTTAATCTCTTTCTAAGGATGAACATGGACACACCTTAGAATGAGACTAACGAGACTAACTTGGGACGAATATAGACAAACGTTAGTCTCATTCTAAGGTTTGTCTAAGTTTGTCCCAAGTTAGTCACTTTCTAAGGACGAACTTAGACAAACCTTAGAATGAGACTAACAAGACTAACTTGGGAGGAATAAAGACAAATGTTAGTTTCATTCTAAAGTTTGTCTAAGTTTGTCCTAAGTTAGTCTCTTTCTAAGGACGACCTTAGACAAACCTTAGAATGAGAGTAACTAGACTAACTTGGGATGAACAAAGAGAAACTTTAGTCTCATTCTAAGGTTTGTCGAAGTTCGTCCCAAGTTAGTCTCTTTCTAAGGATGAACTTAGGCAAACCTTAGAATGGGACTAACGAGACTAACTTAGGATGAACAAAGACAAACGTTAGTCTCATTCTAAGGTTTCTCTAAGTTCTTCCCAAGTTAGTCTCTTTCTAGGGATGAACTTAGACAAACCTTAGAATGAGACTACCGAGACTAACTTGGGATGAATAAAGACAAACGTTAGTCTCATTCTAAAGTTTGTCTAAGTTCATCCCAAGTTAGTCTCTTTCTAAGGACGAACTTAGAGAAACCTTAGAATGAGACTAACGAGACTAACTTAAGACGAACAAAGACAAACTTTAGTATCATTCTAAGGTTTGTCTAAGTTCCTCCCAAGTTAGTCTCTTTCTAAGGATGAAGTTAGACAAACCTTCGAATGAGACTAACGAGACTAACTTGGGACGAATAAAGACAAACGTTAGTTTCATTCTAAGGTTTGTCTAAGTTCATCCTTAGTTAGTCTCTTTCTAAGGATGAACTTAGACAAAACTTAGAATAAGACTAACGAGACTAACTTGGGATGAACAAAGAGAAACTTTAGTCTCATTCTAAGGTTTGTCTAAGTTCGTCCCAAGTTAGTCTCTTTCTAAGGACGAACTTAGACAAACAATAGAATGAGACTAACGAGACTAACTTGGGATGAACAAAGACAAACGTTAGTTTGTCTAAGTTCGTCCCAAGTTAGTCTATTTCTAAGGACGAACTTAGACAAACCTTAGAATGAGACTAAAGAGACTAACTTGGGATGAACAAAGATAAACGTTAGTCTCATTCTAAGGTTTGTCTAAGTTCGTCCCAAGTTAGCCTAAGTTCGTCCCAAGTTAGTCTCTTTCTAAGGACGAACTTTGATAAACCTTAGAATGAGACTAACGAGACTAACTTGGGACGAATAAAGACAAATGTTAGTCTCATTCTAAGGTTTGTCTAAGTTTGTCCCAAGTTAGTCTCTTTCTAAGGACGAACTTAGACAAGCCTTAGAATGAGACTAACGAGACTAACTTGGGACTAGCAAAGACAAACTTTAGTCTCATTCTAAGGTTTGTGTAAGTTTGTCCCAAGTTAGCCTAAGTTCGTCCCAAGTTAGTCTCTTTCTAAGGACGAACTTAGACAAACCTTGAATAAGACTAACTTGGGACGAACATAGACAAAAATTAGTCTCATTCTAAGGTGTGTCTACGTTCGTCCCAAGTTAGCCTAAGTTCGTCCCAAATTAGTCTCTTTCTAAGGACAAACTTAGACAAACCTTAGAATGAGACTAACGAGACTAACTTGGGACGAATAAAGACAAACGTTAGTTTCATTCTAAGGATTGTTTAAGTTCATCCTAAGTTAGTCTCTTTCTAAGGACGAACTCAGACAAACCATAGAATGAGACTAACGAGACTAACTTGGGATGAACAATGAGAAACTTTAGTCTCATTCTATGGTTTGTTTAAGTTCGTCCCAAGTTAGTCCCAAGTTAGTCTCTTCTAAGGACGAACTAAGACAAACCTTAGAATGAGACTAACGAGACTAACTTGGGATGAACAAAGACAAACGTTAGTCTAACTTGGGTCAAACTTAGACAAACCTTAGAATGAGACTAACGAGACTAACTTGGGACGAATAAAGACAAATGTTAGTCTCATTCTAAGGTTTGTCTACGTTTGTCCCAAGATAATCTCTTTCCAAGGACGAACTTAGACAAACCTTAGAATGAGACTAACGAGACTAACTTGTGACGAACAAAGACAAACTTTTGTCTCATTCTAAGGTTTTTTATAACAGTGGATAGCATTTTATAAATGGAAAAGGAAGCAGAAAAAAAAACAACAATGGATCAAGGCCAAACAAAATTTATATCTTTCTCTTTGGGACAAGATCGATTGGAAGAGCGAGATCCTTTATTTTTCCGGATACGGGTTTTGCTGGAATTGGCTCCCGGATGGTATCATCATCCTTATTACGTACCGCATAATCACTATTATGAGTTATGATGTGATCTTCATCAACTCTTTCAGAGTCTTCTATTGTGATACTGGAGCCATACAGGTGGGAAAATCCCTATTTCTTGTAGTAACCGAGAAAGTCTTCAAATTCTCCATTTTCCTTGGCTCATATGATATAGTCATCCAGAAATTGTGAACGAACCACTTGGTTGTCCTTATCGGCCATAACAGGTACTTTGTTGTACTTTGCAACAATTGTCTCACTTGTTTCACCAACTAATTGCAAGTCCTGAGTGGGCTCCTGATGACTGTCATCTTGAGTATAATCATCCCCTGGAACTATGGCCACAGGATTCGAGACGACCTTAGCCAAACCTTAGAATGAGACTAACAAGACTAACTTGGGACGAACAAAGACAAAAGTTAGTCTCATTCTAAGGTCAGTCTAGGTTCGTCCCAAGTTAGTCTAAGTTTTTCCCAAGTTAGTCTCTTTCTAAGGACGAACTTATACAAACCCTAAATAGGACTAACTTGAAAAAAACAAACACAAACATTAGTCTCATTCTAAGGTTTGTCTAAGTTCGTCCCAAGTTAGTCTCTCTCTAAGGACGAACTTAGACAGACCTTAGAATGAGACTAACGAGGCTAACTTGGGATGAACAAAGAGAACCTTTAGTCTCATTCTAAGTTTTTTCTAAGTTCGTCCCAAGTTAGTCTCATTTTAAGTACGCACTTAGACAAACCTTAGAATGAGACTAACGAGACTAACTTGGGACGAACAAAGACAAACTTTAGTCTCATTCTAAGGTTTGTCTAAGTTCGTCCCAAGTTAGCCTAAGTTCATCCCAAGTTTGTCTCTTTATAAGGACAAACTTAGACAAACCTTAGAATGAGACTAACGAGACTAACTTGGGATGAATAAAGACAAACGTTTGTTTCATTCGAAGGATTGTCTAAGTTCGTCCTAAGTTAGTCTCTTTCTAAGGACGAACTCAGACAAACCTTAGAATGAGACTTACGAGACTAACTAGGAATGAACAAAGAGAAACTTTAGTCTCATTCTATGGTTTGTCCAAGTTCGTCCCAAGTTAGTCTCTTCTTAGGACGAACTAAGACAACCCTTAGAATGACACTAACGAGACTAACTTGGGACGAACAAAGACAAACGTTAGTCTCATTCTAAGGTTTGTCTAAGTTCGTCCCAAGTTAGTCTCTTTCTAAGGATGAACTTGGACACACCTTAGAATGAGACTAACGAGACTAACTTGGGACGAATAAAGATAATCGTTAGTCTCATTCTAAGGTTTGTCAAAGTTCGTCCCAAGTTAGTCTCTTTCTAAGGATGAACTTAGACAAACCTTGGAATGAGACTAAAGAGACTAACTTGGGACGAACAAAGACAAACGTCAGTCTCATTCTTAGGTTTGTCTAGGTTCGTCCCAAGTTAGTCTAAGTTTGTCCCAAGTTAGTCTCTTTCTAAGGACGAACTTAGACAAACCTTAAATAAGACTAACTTGGGACGAAGAAAGACAAACATTAGTCTCATTCTAAGGTTTGTCTAAGTTCGTCCGAAGTTAGCCTAAGTTTTGTCCCAAGTTAGTCTTTTTCTGTGGATGAACTTAGACAAACCTTAGAATGAGACTAACGAGACTAACTTGGGATGAATAAAGACAAATGTTAGTTTCATTCTAAGGTTTGTCTAAGTTTGTCCTAAGTTAGTCTCTTTCTAAGGACAGACTTAGACAAACCTTAGAATGAGACTAACGAGACTAACTTGGGATGAACAAAGAGAAACTTTAGTCACATTCTAAAGTTTGTCCAAGTTCGTCCCAAGTTAGTCTCTTTCTAAGGACGAACTTAGACAAACCTTAGAATGGGACTAATGAGACAAACTTGGGACAAACAAAGAAAAACGTTAGTCTCATTCTAAGGTTTGTCTAAGTTCGTCCCAAGTTAGTCTCTTTCTAAGGATGAACTTAGACAAACCTTAGAATGAGACGAACGAGACTAACTTGGGACGAATAAAGAGAAACGTTAGTCTTGTTCTAAGGTTTGTCTAAGTTTGTCCCAAGTTAGTCTCTTTCTAAGGACGAACTTAGACACACCTTAGAATGAGACTAACGAGACTAACTTGGGACGAATAAGGACAAACGTTAGTCTCATGCTAAGGTTTCTCTAAGTTTGTCCCAAGTTAGTCACTTTCTAAGGACAAACTTAGACAAACCTTAGAATGAGACTAACGAGACTAATTGGGACGAACAAAGACAAACTTTAGTCTCATTCAAAAGTTTGTCTAAGTTTGTCCCAAGTTAGTCTCTTTCTAAGGACGAACTTAGACAAACCTTAGAATGAGACTAACGAGACTTACTTTGGATGAACAAAAACAAACGTTAGTCTCATTCTAAGGGTTCACTAAGTTCGTCCCAAGTTAGTCTCTTTCTAAGGACGAACTTAGGCAAACCTTAGAATGGGACTAACGAGACTAACTTGGGACAAACAAAGACAAACGTTAGTCTCATTGTAAGGTTTGTCTAAGTTCGTCCCAAGTTAGTCTCTTTGTAAGGATGAACTTAGACAAACCTTAGAATGAGACTAACGAGACTAACTTGGGACGAATAAACACAATTGTTAGTCTCGTTCTAAGGTTTGTCTAAGTTCGTCCCAAGTTAGTCTCTTTCTAAGGATAAACATAGACAAACCTTACAATGAGACTAACGAGACTTACTTGGGACGAATAAAGATAAACTTCAGTCTCATTCTAAGGTTTGTCTAAGTTTGTCCCAAGTTAGTCTCTTTCTAAGGACGACCTTAGACAAACCTTAGAATGAGACTAACAAGACTAACTTGGGACGAACAAAGACAAACGTTAGTCTCATTCTAAGGGTTGTCTAGGATCGTCCCAAGTTAGTCCAAGTCTATCCCAAGTTAGTCTCTTTCTAAGGATGAACATAGACAAACCTTTAATAAGTTTAACTTGGGACGAACAATGACAAACATTAGTCTAATTCTAAGTTTTGTCTAAGTTCATCAGAAGTTAGTCTCTTTCAAAGGACGAACTTAGACAAACCTTAGAATGAGACTAGCGAGACTAACTTGGGACGAATAAAGACAAATGTTTGTTTCATTCTAAGGTTTGTTTAAGTTCGTCCTAAGTTAGACTCTTCTTAAGGACGTACTTAGACGAACCTTAGAATGAGACTAACGAGACTAACTTGGGATGAACAAAGAGAAACCTTAGTCTTTTCTAAGTTCGTCCCAAGTTAGTCTCTTTCTGAGGATGAACTTAGACAAACCTTAGAAGTAGACTAACGAGTCATACTTGGGTTGAATAAAGATAAACTTTAGTCTCATTCTAAGGTTTGTCTAAGTTCGTCCCAAGTTAGTCTCTTTCTAAGGACGACCTTAGACAAACCTTAGAATGAGACTAACGAGACTAACTTGGGACGAACAAAGACAAACGTTAGTCTCATTCTAAGGGTTGTCTAGGATCGTCCCAAGTTAGTCTATGTTTGTCCCAAGTTAGTTTCTTTCTAAGGATGAACATAGACAAACCATAAATAAGTTTAACTTGGGACGACAAAGACGTACATTAGTCTCATTCTAAGGTTTGTGTAAGTTCATCCCAAGTTAGCCTAAGTTCGTCCCAAGTTAGTCTCTTTCAAAGGACGAACTTAGACAAACCTTAGAATGAGACTAACGAGACTAACTTGGGACGAATAAAGACAAATGTTTGTTTCATTCTAAGGTTTGTTTAAGTTCATCCTAAGTTAGTCTCTTTCTAAGGGCGAACTTAGACAAACCTTAGAATGAGACTAACGAGACTAGGGACAAATAAAGACAAATGTTTGTTTCATTCTAAGGTTTGTTTAAGTTTGTCCTAAGTTAGTCTCTTTCTAAGGATGAACTTAGAGAAACCTTAGAATGAGACTAACGAGCCTAACTTGGGATGAACAAAGAGAAACTTTAGTCTCATTCTAAGGTTTGTCTATGTTGGTCCAAGTTAGTTTCTTTCTGAGGACAAACTTAGACAAACCCTAGAATGAGACTAGCGAGACTTACTTGTGATCAATAAAGATACACTTTAGTCTCATTCTAAGGTTTGTCTAAGTTCGTCCCAAGTAAGTCTCTTTCTTAGGACGACCTTAGACAAACCTTAGAATGAGACTAACGAGACTAACTTGGGATGAACAAAGAGAAACTTTAGTCTCATTCTATGGTTTGTCGAAGTTCGTCCCAAGTTAGTCTCTTTCTAAGGATGAACTTAGACAAACCTTAGAATGGGACTAACGAGACTAACTTAGGATGAACAAAGACAAACGTTAGTCTCATTCTAAGGTTTCTCTAAGTTCGTCCCAAGTTAGTCTCTTTCTAAGGATGAACTTAGACAAACCTTAGAATGAGACTAACGAGACTAACTTGGGATGAATAAAGACAAACGTTAGTCTCATTCTAAGGTTTGCCTAAGTTCGTCCCAACTTAGTCTCTTTCTAAGGACGAACTTAGACAAACCTTAGAATGAGACTAACAAGACTAACTTGGGACGAATAAAGAAAAACGTTAGTCTCATTCTAATGTTTGTCTAAGTTTGTCCCAAGTTAGTCTCTTTCTAAGGACGAACTTAGACAAGCCTTAGAATGAGATAAACGAGACTAACTTGGGACGAACAAAGACAAACGTTTGTCTCATTCTAAGGTTTGTCTAAGTTCATCCCAAGTTAGTGTCTTTCTAAGGACGAACTTAGACAAACCTTAGAATGAGACTAACGAGACAAACTTGGGACGAACAAAGACAAACGTTAGTCTCATTCTAAGGTTTGTCTAAGTTTGTCCCAAGTTAGCGTAAGTTCATCCCAAGTTAGTCTCTTTCTAAGGACGAACTTAGACAAACCATAAACAAGACTAACTTGGGACGAACAAAGAAAAACATTAGTCTCATTCTAAGGTTTGTCTAAGTTCGTCCCAAGTTAGCCTAAGTTCGTCCCAAGTTAGTCTCTTTCTAAGGACGAACTTAGACAGGCCTTATAATGAGACTAACGAGACTAACTTGGGATGAACAAAGAGAAACTTTAGTCTCATTCTAAGTTTTGTCTAAGTTCGTCCCAAGTTAGTCTCATTTTAAGTACGAACTTAGACAAACCTTAGAATGAGACTAACGAGACTAACTTGGGACGAACAAAGACAAACTTTGGTCTCATTCTAAGGTTTGTCTAAGTTCGTCCCAAGTTAGCCTAAGTTCGTCCCAAGTTAGTCTCTTTCTAAGGACAAACCTAAGAATGAGACTAACGAGACTAACTTGGGACAAATAAAGACAAACGTTAGTTTCATTCTAAGGATTGTCTAAGTTCGTCCTAAGGTAGTCTTTTTCTAAGGACAAACTCAGACAAACCTTAGAATGAGACTAACGAGACTAACTTGGGATGAACAAAGAGAAACTTTAGTCTCATTCTATGGTTTGTCTAAGTTCGTCCCAAGTTAGTCTCTTCTAAGGACGAACTAAGACAAACCTTAGAATGAGACTAACGAGACTAACTTGGGACGAACAAAGACAAATGTTAGTCTCATTCTAAGGTTTGTCTAAGTTCGTCCCAAGTTAGCCTAAATTCATCCCAAGTTAGTCTCTTTCTAAGGACGAACTTAGACAAACCTTAGAATGAGACTAACGAGACTAACTTGGGATGAATAAAGACGAATGTTAGTTTCATTCTAAGGTTTGTCTAAGTTCGTCCTAAGTTAGTCTCTTTCTAAGGACAAACTTAGACAAACCTTAGAATGAGAATAACGAGACTAACTTGGGATGAACAAAGATAAACTTTAGTCTCATTCAAAGGTTTGTCCAAGTTCGTCCCAAGTTAGTCTCTTTCTAAGGACGAACTTAGACAAACCTTAGAATGGGACTAACGAGAAGTTCGTCCTAAGTTAGTCTCTTCCTAAGGACGTACTTAGACAAACCTTAGAATGAGACTAACGAGACTAACTTGGGACGAACAAAGACAAACGTTAGTCTCATTCTAAGGGTTGTCTAGGATCGTCCCAAGTTAGTCTAAGTTTGTCCCAAGTTAGTTTCTTTCTAAGGATGAACATAGACAAACCATAAATAAGTTTAACTTGGGACGAACAAAGACAAACATTAGTCTCATTCTAAGGGTTGTCTAAGTTCATCCCAAGTTAGCCTAAGTTCGTCCCAAGTTAGTCTCTTTCAAAGGACGAACTTAGACAAACCTTAGAATGAGACTAACGAGACTAACTTAGGATGAACAAAGACAAACGTTAGTCTCATTCTAAGGTTTCTCTAAGTTCGTCCCAAGTTAGTCTCTTTCTAAGTATGAACTTAGACAAACCTTAGAATGAGACTAACGAGACTAACTTGGGATGAATCAAGACAAACGTTAGTCTCGTTCTAATGTTTGTCTAAGTTCGTCCCAAGTTTGTCTCTTTCTAAGGACGAACTTAGACAAACCATAGAATGAGACTAACGAGACTAACTTGGGACAAACAAAGACAAACTTTAGTCTCATTCTAAGGTTTGTCTAAGTTCGTCCCAAGTTAGTCTCTTTCTAAGGACGAACTTAGACAAACCTTAGAATGAGACTAAAGAGACTAACTTGGGACGAACAAAGATAAACGTTAGTCTCATTCTAAGGTTTGCCTAAGTTCGTCCCATGTTAGTCTCGTTCTAAGGACGAACTTAGACAAACCTTAGAATGAGACTATCGAAATTGCCGCACCTCGCACGAGCTCAAGCTTGCCCTCAAAAGTGACCGAATGCGGCTCCCTCATGCATGCCTCCTGTGCAATCATCATGCTTAGTTTTCTTTTATGGCTTATCTTGCCTTGGGATTCTCCTGTTGCTAGTCTATTCGGTGTTTTTAATAGTCTAGGTTCTATAACTAGTCTCTGGCACCTGAGGACCCCTTTTTTGTTGCCCCAGTTCAGGTTCTTTGAACCCTCTTTATCAATAAATCTCCTGGCACCGTCCAGTTTTCTAAAAAAAAAGAATGAGACTAACGAGACTAACTTAGGACAAATAAAGAAAAACGTTAGTCTCATTCTATTGTTTGTCTAAGTTTGTCCCAAGTTAGTCTCTTTCTAAGGATGAACTTAGACAAGCCTTAGAATGAGACTAACGAGACTAACTTAAGACGAACAAAGACAAACGTTTGTCTCATTCTAAGGTTTGTCTAATTCATCCCAAGTTAGTGTCTTTCTAAGGACGAACTTAGACAAACCTTAGAATGAGACTAGCGAGACTAACTTGGGACGAACAAAGACAAACGTTAGTCTCATTCTAAAGTTTGTCTAAGTTTGTCCCAAGTTAGCGTAAGTTCGTCCCAAGTTAGTCTCTTTCTAAGGACGAACTTAGACAAACCTTAAACAAGACTAACTTGGAACGAACAAAGATAAACATTAGTCTCATTCTAAGGTTTGTCTAAGTTCGTCCCAAGTTAGCCTAAGTTCGTCCCAAGTTAGTCTCTTTCTAAGGACGAACTTAGACAGACCTTAGAATGAGACTAACGAGACTAACTTGGGATGAACAAAGAGAAACTTTGGTCTCATTCTAAGTTTTGTCTAAGTTCGTCCCAAGTTAGTCTCATTTTAACTACGAACTTAGACAAACCTTAGAATGAGACTAACGAGACTAACTTGGGACGAACAAAGACAAACTTTAGTCTCATTCTAAGGTTTGTCTAAGTTCGTCCCAAGTTAGCCTAAGTTCGTCCCAAGTTAGTCTCTTTCTAAGGACAAACCTTAGAATGAGACTAACGAGACTAACTTGGGATGAATAAAGACAAATGTTTGTTTCATTCTAAGGTTTGTCTAAGTTCGTCCTAAGCTAGTCTCTTTCTAAGGACAGACTTAGACAAACCTTAGAATGAGACTAACGAGACTAGCTTGGGATGAACAAAGATAAACTTTAGTCTCATTCAAAGGTTTGTCCAAGTTCGTCCCAAGGTAGTCTCTTTCTATGGACAAACTTAGACAAACCTTAGAATGGGACTAACGAGACTAACTTGGGACAAACAAAGACAAACGTTAGTCTCATTCTAAGGTTTGTCTAAGTTCGTCCCAAGTTAGTCTCTTTCTAAGGATGAACTTAGACAAACCTTAGAATGAGACTAACGAGACTAACTTGGGACGAATAAAGACAAACGTTAGTCTCGTTCTAAGGTTTGTCTAAGTTCGTCCCAAGTTAGTCTCTTTCTAAGGACGAACTTAGACACACCTTATAATGAGACTAACGAGACTAACTTGAGACGAATAAAGAAAACGTTTGTCTCATTCTAAGGTTTGTCTAAGTTTGTCCCAAGTAAGTCACTTTCTAAGGACGAACTTAGACAAACCTTAGAATGAGACTAACGAGACTAACTTGGGACGAACAAATATAAACTTTAGTCTCATTCTAAGGTTTGTCTAACTTCGTCCCAAGTTAGTCTCTTTCTCAGGACGACCTTTGACAAACCTTACAATGAGACTAAAGAGACTCACTTGGGACGAACAAAGACAAACGTTAGTCTCATTCTAAGGTTTGTCTAGGTTCGTCCCAAGTTAGTCACTTTCTAAGGACGAACTTAGACAAACCTTTGAATGAGACTAACGAGACTAACTTGGGACGAACAAAGACAAAATTTAGTCTCATTCTTCTAAGGGTTCTCTAAGTTCGTCCCAAGTTAGTCTCTTTCTAAGGACGAACTTAGACAAACCTTAGAATGGGACTAACGAGACTAACTTTGGATGAACAAAGACAAACGTTAGTCTCGTTCTAAGGTTTGCCTAAGTTCGGCCCAAGTTAGTCTCTTTCTAAGGATGAACTTAGACAAACCTTACAATGAGACTAACGAGAATTACTTGGGACGAATAAAGATAAACTTCAGTCTCATTCTAAGGTTTGTCTAAGTTTGTCCCAAGTTAGTCTCTTTCTAAGGACGACCTTAGACAAACCTTAGAATGAGACTAACGAGACTAACTTGGGACAAATAAAGACAAACGTTAGTCTCATTCTTGTTCTAGGATCGTCCCAAGTTAGTCTAAGTTTGTCCCAAGTTAGTCTATTTCTAAGGATGAACATAGACAAACCTTTAATAAGTTTAACTTGGGACGAACAATGGCAAACATTAGTCTCATTCTAAGGTTTGTCTAAGTTCATCCAAAGTTAGTCTCTTTCAAAGGACTAACTTAGACAAACCTTAGAATGAGACTAACGAGACTAACTTGGGACGAATAAAGACAAATGTTTGTTTCATTCTAAGGTTTGTATAAGTTCGTCCTAAGTTAGTCTCTTCCTAAGGACGAACTTAGACAAACCTTAGAATGAGACTAACGAGACTAACTTGGGATAAACAAAGAGAAACTTTAGTCTTGTCTAAGTTCGTCCCAAGTTAGTCTCTCTCTGAGGATGAACTTAGACAAACCTTAGAATAAGACTAACGAGACTTACTTGGGTTGAATAAAGATAAACTTTAGTCTCATTCTAAGGTTTGTCTAAGTTCGTCCCAAGTTAGTCTCTCTCTGAGGATGAACTTAGACAAACCTTAGAATAAGACTAACGAGACTTAATTGGGTTGAATAAAGATTAACTTTAGTCTCATTCTAAGGTTTGTCTAAGTTCGTCCCAAGTTAGTCTCTTTCCAAGGACGACCTTAGACAAACCTTAGAATGAGACTAACGAGACTAACTTGGGACGAATAAAGACAAATGTTTGTTTCATTCTAAGGTTTGTTTCAGTTCATCCTAAGTTAGTCTCTTTCTAAGGATGAACTAAGACAAACATTAGAATAAGACTAACGAGACTAACTTGGGACGAATAAAGACAAATGTTTGTTTCATTCTAAGGTTTGTTTAAGTTCGTCCTAAGTTAGTCTCTTTCTAAGGACGAACTTAGACAAACCTTAGAATGAGACTAACGAGACTAACTTGGGATGAACAAAGAGAAACTTTAGTCTCATTCTAAGGTTTGTCTAAGTTCGTCGCATGTTAGTCTCTTTCTGAGGACGAACTTAGACTAACCTTAGAATGAGACTAGTGAGACATATTTGGGATGAATAAAGATAAACTTTAGTCTCATTCTAAGGTTTGTCTAAGTTCGTCCCAAGTAAGTCTCTTTCTAAGGACGACCTTAGACAAACCTTAGAATGAGACTAACGAGACTAACTTGGGATGAACAAAGAGAAACTTTAGTCTCATTCTATGGTTTGTCAACGTTCGTTCCAAGTTAGCCTAAGT
The DNA here is from genome assembly GCA_033675215.1 of Rhodiola kirilowii. NCBI lineage: Eukaryota > Viridiplantae > Streptophyta > Magnoliopsida > Saxifragales > Crassulaceae > Rhodiola > Rhodiola kirilowii. Next base: position 32,402,850 of record CM066196.1, on the reverse strand, counting down.
TCATCCCAAGTTAGTCTCTTTCTAAGGACGAACTTAGACAAACCGTAAATAAGACTAACTTGGGACGAACAAAGACAAACATTAGTCTCATTCTAAGGTTTGTCTAAGTTCGTCCCAAGTTAGCCTAAGTTCGTCCCAAGTTAGTGTCTTTCTAAGGACGAACTTAGACAGACCTCAGAATGAGACTAACGGGACTAACTTGGGATGAACAAAGAGAAACTTTAGTTTCATTCTAAGTTTTGTCTAAGTTCGTCCCAAGTTAGTCTCATTTTAAGTACGAACTTAGACAAACCTTAGAATGAGACTAACGAGACTAGCTTGGGACGAACAAAGACAAACTTTAGTCTCATTCTAAGGTTTGTCTAAGTTCATCCCAAGTTAGCCTAAGTTCGTCCCAACTTAGTCTCTTTCTAAGGACAAACTTAGACAAACCTTAGAATGAGACTAATGAGACTAACTTGGGATGAATAAAGACAAACGTTAGTTTCATTCTAAGGATTGTCTAAGTTCGTCCTAAGTTAGTCTCTTTCTAAGGACGAACTCAGACAAACCTTAGAATGAGACTCACGTGACTAACTTGGGATGAACAAAGAGAAACTTTAGTCTCATCCTATGGTTTGTCTAAGTTCGTCCGAAGATAGTCTCTTCTAAGGACGAACTAAGACAAACCTTAGAATGAGACTAACGAGACTAACTTGGGATGAACAAAGACAAACGTTAGTCGCATTCTAATGTTAGTCTAAGTTCGTCCCAAGTTAGCCTAAGTTCGTCCCAAGTTAGTCTCTTTCTAAGGACGAACTTAGACAAACCATAGAATGAGACTAACGAGACTAACTTGGGACGAATAAAGACAAACGTTAGTCTCATTCTAATGTTTGTCTAAGTTCGTACCAAGTTAGTCTCTTTCTAAGGACGACCTTAGCCAAACCTTAGAATGAGACTAACGAGACTAACTTGGGACGAACAAAGACAAATGTTAGTCTCATTCTAAGGTCTGTCTAGGTTCGTCCCAAGTTAGTCTAAGTTTGTCCCAATTTAGTCTCTTTCTAAGGACGAAGTTAGACAAACCTTAAATAAGACTAACTTGGGACGAACAAAGACAAACATTAGTCTCATTTTGAGGTTTGTCTAAGTTCATAACATTAGTCTCTTTCTAAGGACGACCTTAGACAAACCTCAGAATGAGACTAACGAGAATAACTTGGGATGAACAAAGAGAAACTTTAGTCTCATTCTAAGGTTTGTCTAAGTTCGTCCCAAGTAAGTCTCTTTCTAAAGACGAACTTAGACAAACCTTAGAATGAGACTAACGAGACTAACTTGGCACGAATAAAGACAAACGTTAGTCTCATTCTAAGGTTTGTCTAAGTTTGTCCCAAGTTAGTCACTTTCTAAGGACGAACTTAGACAAACCTTAGAATGAGACTAACGAGACTAACTTGGGACGAACAAAGACAAACTTTAGTCTCAGTCTAAGGTTTGTATAACTTCGTCCCAAGTTAGTCTCTTTCTACGGACGACCTTAGACAAACTTTAGAATGAGACTAAAGAGACTCACTTGGGACGAACAAAGACAAACGTTAGTCTCATTCTAAGGTTTGTCTAGGTTCGTCCCAAGTTAGTCTAAGTTTATCCCAAGTTTGTCTCTTTCTAAGGACAAACTTAGACAAACCTTAAATAAGACTAACTTGGGACGAACAAAGACAAACATTAGTCTCATTCTAAGGTTTGTCTAAGTTTGTAAGAAGATAGCCTAAGTTCGTCCTAAGTTAGTCTCTTTCTAAGGATGAACTTAGACAAACCTTAGAATGAGACTAACGAGACTAACTTGGGACGAATAAAGACAAATGTTTGTTTCAATCTAAGGTTTGTTTAAGTTCATCCTAAGTTAGTCTCTTTCTAAGGACGAACTTAGACAACCCTTAGAATGAGACTAACGAGAGTAACTTGGGACGAATAAAGACAAATGTTTGTTTCATTCTAAGGTTTGTTTAAGTTCATCCTAAGTTAGTCTCTTTCTAAGGATGAACTTAGAGAAACCTTAGAATGAGACTAACGAGACTAACATGGGATGAACAAAGAGAAACTTTAGTCTTATTCTAAGGTTTGTCTACGTTCGTCCCAAGTTAGTCTCTTTCTGGGGACTAACTTAGACAAACCTTAGAATGAGACTAGCGAGACTTACTTGGGATGAATAAAGATAAACTTTCGTCTCATTCTAAGGTTTGTCGAAGTTCGTCCCAAGTTAGTCTCTTTCTAAGGATGAACTTAGACAAACCTTAGAATGGGACTAACGAGACTAACTTAGGATGAACAAAGACAAACGTTAGTCTCATTCTAAGGTTTCTCTAAGTTCGTCCCAAGTTAGTCTCTTTCTAAGGATGAACTTAGACAAACCTTAGAATGAGACTAACGAGACTAACTTGGGATGAATAAAGACAAACAGTAGTCTCATTCTAAGGTTTATCTAAGTTCGTCCCAAGTTAGTCTCTTTCTAAGGACGAACTTAGACAAACCTTAGAATGAGACTAACGAGACTAACTTGGGACAAACAATGACGAACTTTAGTCTCATTCTAAGGTTTGTCTAAGTTCGTCCCAAGTTAGTCTCTTTGTAAGGACGAACTTAGACAAACCTTAGAATGAGACTAAAGAGACTAGCTTGGGACGAACAAAGACAAACGTTAGTCTCATTCTAAGGTTTGTCTAAGTTTGTCCCAAGTTAGCGTAAGTTCGTCCCAAGTTAGTCTCTTTCTAAGGACGGACTTAGACAAACCTTAAATAAGGCTAACTCGGGACGAACAAAGGCAAACATTAGTCTCATTCAAAGGTTTGTCTAAGTTCGTCCCAAGTTAGCCTAAGTTCATCCCAAGTTATTCTCTTTCTAAGGACGAACTTAGACAGACCTTAGAATGAGACTAACGAGACTAACTTGGGATGAACAAAGAGAAACTTAGGCTCATTCTAAGTTTTGTCTAAGTTCGTCCCAAGTTAGTCTCATTTTAAGTACGAACTTAGACAAACATTCGAATGAGACTAACAAGACTAACTTGGGACGAACAAAGACAAACTTTAGTCTCATTCTAAGGTTTGTCTAAGTTCGTCCCAAGTTAGCCTAAGTTCGTCCCAAGTTAGTTTCTTTCTAAGGACAAACCTTAGAATGAGACTAACGAAACTAACTTGGGACGAATAAAGACAAACGTTTGTTTCATTCTAAGGATCGTCTATGTTCGTCCTAAGTTAGTCTCTTTCTAAGGACAAACTCAGACAAACCTTAGAATGAGACTAACGAGACTAACTTGGGATGAACAAAGAGAAACTTCAGTCTCATTCTATGGTTTGTCTAAGTTCGTCCCAAGTTAGTCTCTTATAAGGACGAACTAAGACAAACCTTAGAATGAGACTAACGAGACTAACTTGGGATGAACAAAGACAAACGTTAGTCTCATTCTAAGGTTTGTCTAAGTTCGTCCCAAGTTAGCTTAAGTTCGTCCCAAGTTAGTCGCTTTCTAAGGACGAACTTAGACAAACCTTAGAATGAGACTAACGAGACTAACTTGGGAAGAATAAAGACAAACGTTAGTCTCATTCTAAGGTTTGTCTAAGTTCGTACCAAGTTAGTCTCTTTCTAAGGACGACCTTAGCCAAACCATAGAATGAGACTAACGAGACTAACTTGGGACGAACAAAGACAAACGGTAGTCTCATTCTAAGGGTTGTCTAGGTTCATCCCAAGTTAGTTTATGTTTGTCCCAAGTTAGACTCTTTCTAAGGACGAACTTAGACAAGCCTTAAATAAGACTAACTTGGGACGAACAAAGACAAACATTAGTCTCATTCTATGGTTTGTCTAAGTTCATAACAAGTTAGCCTAAGTTCGTCCTAAGTTAATATCCTTCTAAGGACGACCTTTGACAAACCATAGAATGAGACTAACGAGACTAACTTGGGACGAACAAAGACTAACTTTAGTCTCATTCTAAGGTTTGTTTAAGTTCGTCCCAAGTTAGTCTCTTTCTAAGGACGACCTTAGAAAAACCTTAGAATGAGACTAAAGAGACTAACTTGGGACAAACAAAGACAAACGTTAGTCTCATTCTAAGGTTTGTCTAAGTTCGTCCCAAGTTAGTCTCTTTCCAAGGACGACCTTAGACAAACCTTAGAATGAGACTAACGAGACTAACTTGGGACGAATAAAGACAAATGTTTGTTTCATTCTAAGGTTTGTTTAAGTTCATCCTAAGTTAGTCTCTTTCTAAGGATGAACTAAGACAAACATTAGAATAAGACTAACGAGACTAACTTGGGACGAATAAAGACAAATGTTTGTTTCATTCTAAGGTTTGTTTAAGTTCGTCCTAAGTTAGTCTCTTTCTAAGGACGAACTTAGACAAACCTTAGAATGAGACTAACGAGACTAACTTGGGATGAACAAAGAGAAACTTTAGTCTCATTCTAAGGTTTGTCTAATTTCGTCGCATGTTAGTCTCTTTCTGAGGACGAACTTAGACAAACCTTAGAATGAGACTAGCGAGACATATTTGGGATGAATAAAGATAAACTTTAGTCTCATTCTAAGGTTTGTCTAAGTTCGTCCCAAGTAAGTCTCTTTCTAAGGACGACCTTAGACAAACCTTAGAATGAGACTAACGAGACTAACTTGGGATGAACAAAGAGAAACTTTAGTCTCATTCTATGGTTTGTCAAAGTTCGTTCCAAGTTAGCCTAAGTTCATCCCAAGTTAGTCTCTTTCTAAGGACGAACTTAGACAAACCGTAAATAAGACTAACTTGGGACGAACAAAGACAAACATTAGTCTCATTCTAAGGTTTGTCTAAGTTCGTCCCAAGTTAGCCTAAGTTCGTCCCAAGTTAGTGTCTTTCTAAGGACGAACTTAGACAGACCTCAGAATGAGACTAACGGGACTAACTTGGGATGAACAAAGAGAAACTTTAGTTTCATTCTAAGTTTTGTCTAAGTTCGTCCCAAGTTAGTCTCATTTTAAGTACGAACTTAGACAAACCTTAGAATGAGACTAACGAGACTAGCTTGGGACGAACAAAGACAAACTTTAGTCTCATTCTAAGGTTTGTCTAAGTTCATCCCAAGTTAGCCTAAGTTCGTCCCAACTTAGTCTCTTTCTAAGGACAAACTTAGACAAACCTTAGAATGAGACTAATGAGACTAACTTGGCATGAATAAAGACAAACGTTAGTTTCATTCTAAGGATTGTCTAAGTTCGTCCTAAGTTAGTCTCTTTCTAAGGACGAACTCAGACAAACCTTAGAATGAGACTCACGAGACTAACTTGGGATGAACAAAGAGAAACTTTAGTCTCATCCTATTGTTTGTCTAAGTTCGTCCGAAGTTAGTCTCTTCTAAGGACGAACTAAGACAAACCTTAGAATGAGACTAACGAGACTAACTTGGGACGAACAAAGACAAACGTTAGTCGCATTCTAAGGTTAGTCTAAGTTCGTCCCAAGTTAGCCTAAGTTCGTCCCAAGTTAGTCTCTTTCTAAGGACGAACTTAGACAAACCATAGAATGAGACTAACGAGACTAACTTGGGACGAATAAAGACAAACGTTAGTCTCATTCTAATGTTTGTCTAAGTTCGTCGCATGTTAGTCTCTTTCTGAGGACGAACTTAGACAAACTTTAGAATGAGACTAGCGAGACATATTTGGGATGAATAAAGATAAACTTTAGTCTCATTCTAAGGTTTGTCTAAGTTCGTCCCAAGTAAGTCTCTTTCTAAGGACGACCTTAGACAAACCTTAGAATGAGACTAACGAGACTAACTTGGGATGAACAAAGAGAAACTTTAGTCTCATTCTATGGTTTGTCAAAGTTCGTTCCAAGTTAGCCTAAGTTCATCCCAAGTTAGTCTCTTTCTAAGGACGAACTTAGACAAACCGTAAATAAGACTAACTTGGGACGAACAAAGACAAACATTAGTCTCATTCTAAGGTTTGTCTAAGTTCGTCCCAAGTTAGTGTCTTTCTAAGGACGAACTTAGACAGACCTCAGAATGAGACTAACGGGACTAACTTGGGATGAACAAAGAGAAACTTTAGTTTCATTCTAAGTTTTGTCTAAGTTCGTCCCCAGTTAGTCTCATTTTAAGTACGAACTTAGACAAACCTTAGAATGAGACTAACGAGACTAGCTTGGGATGAACAAAGACAAACTTTAGTCTCATTCTAAGGTTTGTCTAAGTTCATCCCAAGTTAGCCTAAGTTCGTCCCAACTTAGTCTCTTTCTAAGGACAAACTTAGACAAACCTTAGAATGAGACTAATGAGACTAACTTGGGATGAATAAAGACAAACGTTAGTTTCATTCTAAGGAATGTCTAAGTTCGTCCTAAGTTAGTCTCTTTCTAAGGACGAACTCAGACAAACCTTAGAATGAGACTCACGAGACTAACTTGGGATGAACAAAGAGAAACTTTAGTCTCATCCTATTGTTTGTCTAAGTTCGTCCGAAGTTAGTCTCTTCTAAGGATGAACTAAGACAAACCTTAGAATGAGACTAACGAGACTAACTTGGGACGAACAAAGACAAACGTTAGTCGCATTCTAAGGTTAGTCTAAGTTCGTCCCAAGTTAGCCTAAGTTCGTCCCAAGTTAGTCTCTTTCTAAGGACGAACTTAGACAAACCATAGAATGAGACTAACGAGACTAACTTGGGATGAATAAAGACAAACGTTAGTCTCATTCTAAGGTTTGTCTAAGTTCGTACCAAGTTAGTCTCTTTCTAAGGACGACCTTAGCCAAACCTTAGAATGAGACTAACGAGACTAACTTGGGATGAACAAAGACAAATGTTAGTCTCATTCTAAGGTCTGTCTAGGTTCGTCCCAAGTTAGTCTAAGTTTGTCCCAATTTAGTCTCTTTCTAAAGACGAAGTTAGACAAACCTTAAATAAGACTAACTTGGGACGAACAAAGACAAACATTAGTCTCATTTTAAGGTTTGTCTAAGTTCATAACATTAGTCTCTTTCTAAGGACGACCTTAGACAAACCTCAGAATGAGACTAACGAGACTAACTTGGGATGAACAAAGAGAAACTTTAGTCTCATTCTAAGGTTTGTCTAAGTTCGTCCCAAGTAAGTCTCTTTCTAAGGACGAACTTAGACAAACCTTAGAATGAAACTAACGAGACTAACTTGTCACGAATAAAGACAAACGTTAGTCTCATTCTAAGGTTTGTCTAAGTTTGTCCCAAGTTAGTCACTTTCTAAGGATGAACTTAGACAAACCTTAGAATGAGACTAACGACACTAACTTGGGACGAACAAAGACAAACTTTAGTCTCAGTCTAAGGTTTGTCTAACTTCGTCCCAAGTTAGTCTCTTTCTAAGGACGACCTTAGACAAACCTTAGAATGAGACTAAAGAGACTCACTTGGGACAAACAAAGACAAACGTTAGTCTCATTCTAAGGTTTGTCTAGGTTCGTCCCAAGTTAGTCTAAGTTTATCCCAAGTTTGTCTCTTTCTAAGGACAAATTTAGACAAACCTTAAATAAGACTAACTTGGGACGAACAAAGACAAACATTAGTCTCATTCTAAGGTTTGTCTAAGTTCGTAAGAAGATAGCCTAAGTTCGTCCTACGTTAGTCTCTTTCTAAGGATGAACTTAGACAAACCTTAGAATGAGACTAACGAGACTAACTTGGGACGAATAAAGACAAATGTTTGTTTCATTGTAAGGTTTGTTTAAGTTCATCCTAAGTTAGTCTCTTTCTAAGGACGAACTTAGACAACCCTTAGAATGAGACTAACGAGACTAACTTGGGACGAATAAAGACAAATGTTTGTTTCATTCTAAGGTTTGTTTAAGTTCATCCTAAGTTAGTCTCTTTCTAAGGATGAACTTAGACAAACCTTAGAATGAGACTAACGAGACTAACATGGGATGAACAAAGAGAAACTTTAGTCTTATTCTAAGGTTTGTCTACGTTCGTCCCAAGTTAGTCTCTTTCTGGGGACTAACTTAGACAAACCTTAGAATGAGACTAGCGAGACTTACTTGGGATGAATAGAGATAAACTTTAGTCTCATTCTAAGGTTTGTCGAAGTTCGTCCCAAGTTAGTCTCTTTCTAAGGATGAACTTAGACAAACCTTAGAATGGGACTAACGAGACTAACTTAGGATGAACAAAGACAAACGTTAGTCTCATTCTAAGGTTTCTCTAAGTTCGTCCCAAGTTAGTCTCTTTCTAAGGATGAACTTAGACAAATCTTAGAATGAGACTAACGAGACTAACTTGGGATGAATAAAGACAAACGGTAGTCTCATTCAAAGGTTTATCTAAGTTCGTCCCAAGTTAGTCTCTTTCTAACGACGAACTTAGACAAACCTTAGAATGAGACTAACGAGACTAACTTGGGACAAACAATGACGAACTTTAGTCTCATTCTAAGGTTTGTCTAAGTTCGTCCCAAGTTAGTCTCTTTGTAAGGACGAACTTAGACAAACCTTAGAATGAGACTAAAGAGACTAGCTTGGGACGAACAAAGACAAACGTTAGTCTCATTCTAAGGTTTGTCTAAGTTTGTCCCAAGTTAGCGTAAGTTCGTCCCAAGTTAGTCTCTTTCTAAGGACGGACTTAGACAAACCTTAAATAAGGCTAACTCGGGACGAACAAAGGCAAACATTAGTCTCATTCAAAGGTTTGTCTAAGTTCGTCCCAAGTTAGCCTAAGTTCATCCCAAGTTATTCTCTTTCTAAGGTCGAACTTAGACAGACCTTAGAATGAGACTAACGAGACTAACTTGGGATGAACAAAGAGAAACTTTAGTCTCATTCTAAGTTTTGTCTAAGTTCGTCCCAAGTTAGTCTCATTTTAAGTACGAACTTAGACAAACATTCGAATGAGACTAACGAGACTAACTTGGGACGAACAAAGACAAACTTTAGTCTCATTCTAAGGTTTGTCTAAGTTCGTCCCAAGTTAGCCTAAGTTCGTCCCAAGTTAGTTTCTTTCTAAGGACAAACCTTAGAATGAGACTAACGAAACTAACTTGGGACGAATAAAGACAAACGTTTGTTTCATTCTAAGGATCGTCTATGTTCGTCCTAAGTTAGTCTCTTTCTAAGGACGTACTTAGACAAACCTTAAATAAAACTAACTAAGTACGAACAAAGACAAACATTAGTCTCATTCTAAGGGTTGTCTAAGTTTGTCCCAAGTTAGTCACTTTCTAAGGACGAACTTAGACAAACCTTTGAATGAGACTAACGAGACTAACTTGGGACGGACAAAGACAAACTTTAGTCTCATTCTAAGGTTTGTCTAAGTTCTTCCCAAGTTAGTCTCTTTCTAAGGACGACCTTAGACAAACCTTAGAATGAGACTAAAGAGACTATATTGGGACGAACAAAGACAAACGTTAGTCTCATTCTAAGGTTTGTCTAGGTTCGTCCCAAGTTAGTCTAAGTTTGTCCCAAGTTAGTCTCTTTCTAAGGACGTACTTAGACAAACCTTAAATAAAACTAACTAGGGACGAACAAAGACAAACATTAGTCTCATTCTAAGGTTTGTCTAAGTTCGTAACAAGTTAGCCTAAGTTCGTCATAAGTTACTCTCTTTCTAAGGACGACCTTAGACAAACCTTAGAATGAGACTAACGAGACTAACTTGGGATGAACAAAGAGAAACTTTAGTCTCATTCTAAGGTTTGTCTAAGTTCGTCCCAAGTTAGTCTCTTTCTAAGGGAAATTAGACAAACCTTAGAATGAGACTAACGAGACTAACTTGGGACGAATAAAGACAAACGTTAGTCTCATTCTAAGGTTTGTCTAAGTTTGTCCCAAGTTAGTCACTTTCTAAGGATGAACTTAGACAAACCATAGAATGAGACTAACGAGGCTAACTTGGGACGAACAAAAACAAAATTTAGTCTCATTCTAAGGTTTGTCTAAGTTCGTCCCAAGTTAGTCTCTTTCTAAAGACGACCTTAGACAAACCTTAGAATGTGACTAAAGAGACTAACTTGGGATGAACAAAGACAAACGTTAGTCTCATTCTAAGGTTTGTCTAGGTTCGTCCCAAGTTAGTCTCCTTCTAAGGAAGAACTTAGACAAACCTTAAATATGACTAACTTGGGACGAAGAAAGACAAACATTAGTCTCATTCTATGGTTTGTCTAAGTTCGTCCCAAGTTAGCCTAAGTTTTGTCCCAAGTTAGTATTTTTCTAAGGATGAACTTAGACAAACCCTAGAATGAGACTAACGAGACTAACTTGGAAGGAATAAAGAAAAACGTTAGTCTCAATCTAAGGTTTGTCTATGTTTGTACCTAGTTAGTCTCTTTCTAAGGACGAGCTTAGTCAAGCCTTAGAATGAGACTAGCGAGACTAACTTGGGACGAACAAAGACAAACGTTAGTCTCATTCTAAGGTTTTTCTAAGTTCATCCCAAGTTAGTTTCTTTCTAAGGACGAACTTAGACAAACCTTAGAATGAGACTAACGAGACTAACTTGGGACGAACAAAGACAAACAATAGTCTCATTCTAAGGTTTGTCTAAGTTCATCCCAAGTTAGCCTAAGTTTGTCCCAAGTTAGTCTCTTTCTAAGGACGAACATAGACAGACCTTAGAATGAGACTAACGAGACTAACTTGGGATGAACAAAGAGAAACTTTAGTCTCATTCTAAGTTTTGTCTAAGTTCGTCTCAAGTTAGTCTCATTTTAAGTACAAACTTAGACAAACCTTAGAATGAGACTAACGAGACTAACTTGGGACGAACAAAGACAAACTTTAGTCTCATTCTAAGGTTTGTCTAAGTTCGTCCCAAGTTAGCCTAAGTTCGGCCCAAGTTAGTCTCTTTCTAAGGAAAAACTTAGACAAACCTTAGATTGAGACTAACAAGACTAACTTGGGACGAATAAAGACAAACGTTAGTTTCATTCTAAGGATTGTCTAAGTTCGTCCTAAGTTAGTCTCTTTCTAAGGACAAACTCAGACAAACCTTAGAATGAGACTAACGAGACTAACTTGGGATGAACAAAGAGAAACTTTAGTCTCATTCTATGGTTTGTCTAAGTTCGTCCCAAGTTAGTCTCTTCTGAGGACGAACTAAGACAAACCTTAGAATGAGACTAACGAGACTAACTTGGGATGAACAAAGAGAAACTTTAGTCTCATTCTAAGGTTTGTCTAAGTTCGTCCCAAGTTAGCCTAAGTTCGTCCCAAGTTAGTCTCTTTCTAAGGATGAAGTTAGACAAATCTTAGAATGAGACTAACGAGTCTAACTTGGGACGAATAAAGACAAACGTTAGTCTCATTCTAAGGTTTGTCTATGTTTCTCCCAAGGTAGTCTCTTTCTAAGGATGAACTTATACAAACCTTAGAATGAGACTAACGAGACTAACTTGGGACGAACAAAGACAAACTTTAGTCTCATTCTAAGGTTTGTCTAAGTTCGTACCAAGTTAGTCTCTTTCTAAGGACGACCTTAGCCAAACCTTATAATGAGACTAACAAGACTAACTTGGGACGAACAAAGAAAAATGTTAGTCTCATTCTAAGGTTTGCTAAGGTTCGTCTCAAGTTAGTCTAAGTTTGTCCCAAGTTATTCTCTTTCTAAGGACGAACTTAGACAAACCTTAAATAAGACTAACATGGGACGAACAAAGACAAACATTAGTCTCATTCTAAGGTTTGTCTAAGTTCGTAACAAGTTAGCCTAAGTTCGTCCTAAGTTAGTCTCTTTCTAAGGACGACCTTAGACAAACCTTAGAATGAGACTAACGAGACTAACTCGGGATGAACAAAGAGAAACTTTAGTCTCATTCTAAGGTTCGTCTATGTTCGTCCCAAGTTAGTCTCTTTCTAAGGACGAACTTAGACAAACCTTAGAATGAGACTAACAAGACTAACTTGGGACGAATAAAGACAAACGTTAGTCTCATTCTAAGGTTTGTCTAAGTTTGTCCCATGTTAGTCACTTTCTAAGGATGAACTTAGACAAACCATAGAATGAGACTAACGAGACTAACTTGGGACGAACAAAGACAAACTTTAGTCTCATTCTAAGGTTTGTCTAAGTTCGTCCCAAGTTAGTCTCTTTGTAAGGATGACCTTAGACAAACCTTAGAATGAGACTTAAGAGACTAACTTGGGACGAACAAAGACAAACGGTAGTCTCATTCTAAGGTTTGTCTAGGTTCGTCCCAAGTTAGTCTCTTTCTAAGGACGAACTTAGACAAACCTTAAATAAGACTAACTTAGGACGAAGAAAGACAAACATTAGTCTCATTCTAAGGTTTGTCTAAGTTTGTCCCAAGTTAGCCTAAGTTTTGTCCCAAGTTAGTATTTTTCTAAGGATGAACTTAGACAAACCTTAGAATGAGACTACTGAGACTAACTTGGGATGAATAAAGACAAATGTTAGTTTCATTCTAAGGTTTGTCTAAGTTCGTCCTAAGTTAGTTTCTTTCTAAGGACAAACTTAGACAAACCTTAGAATGAGACTAAAGCTTAGACAAACCTTAGAATGAGACTAACGAGACTCACTTGGGATGAACAAAGAGAAACTTTAGTCTCATTCTAAGGTTTGTCCAAGTTCGTCCCAAGTTAGTCTCTTTCTAAGGACGAACTTAGACAAAACTTAGAATGGGACAAACGAGACTAACTTGGGACAAACAAAGACAAACGTTTGTCCCATTTTGAGGTTTGTCTAAGTTCGTCCCAAGTTAGTCTCTTTCTAAGGATGAACTTAGACAAACCTTAGAATGAGACTAACGAGACTAACTTGGGACGAATGAAGACAAACGTTAGTCTCGTTCTAAGGTTTGTCTAAGTTCGTCCCAAGTTAGTCTCTTTCTTTTTTTTTCTTTTTTTTAAGAATTTTATTAAGGGGACATAGCCCAAATAAAAAACAAGACAAGCAAGAACACGACAGCGCTAAAAGAGGCCCTAAACAGGACTCCCATTAACACTGAAAGAGACCTTGCGGTTCGATTGGGGCGAATTTGCATCCTTGGGCCGCTTTAGGATAGGCTTAATTTGAGAGCCTGGAGGAAGGAAGCTATCTTGCATGAATCTTATCTTGTCTTCTTTGGTGAGAATAAGATCTGGAATCACGCTGTCATAACTCTTTTTTATCTCTTATAGATTGTCCTTGAGGGAGCTAATGATAGAAGCTTCAGCCATATTCAAATCTCCTGCCTCCTTTTCATTCGATGCTACCACAGCCGGCTTAGGATCATTAGGAGTTTCCTCCTGAACTTCTTCACTCGGCAAAGCAACAACGGTCTCGCAAGAGGAAACTACTTGTGTCTCAAGAGGTTCCTGACTGACACTTTTAGCAGTGTTCTTCTTTCGGACTTTCCTTGCACTCTTTTTCTTCTTGACTTGCACCCATTCATCTTGCTTGCAATTGTCCATATTCTCATACCCTGGACCCTCAAGACTATTCTGGATAATAATTTCTATGGGATTGTGCTCCTTCATAACCGGCATATTGAACTGCTCCTTTGGAACACTTTTTGAGACATGTTTCTTCCTACACATCGATAAGTCATGCCCGTGAACATTATAGTAGGAACAGTAGGCCATATTGCCTTCCACTTCAATTTTTTGCCAGAAAACTCTCCCATCAGATAGAGAAATCCTAACTTCCTCCGGGATAGGAATACAAACATCAAGCTCCACACAAGCTCTAACATATCTAAGAGTGGCACAAGCCTTTGATCTCTCATCCAAGTAGAGAAAACAACCAAAGGAATTCACAATACTAGCCACATAGTTACGAGTAACGAAACCAGGATGAATACCTGGTAATCTGACCCACTTAGTTGTAGTAGACGATTCCTTCTTCGGACTGTAATCAAGGGAATACCGAAATAGGCGAAACATAGCATGCCCTACCTTTCGGAGAGGAGAAGTAAGGACCGCATTTGCATCTTCCTCAGAATCTAATATTATCATCAAATGCCAAGAGTCCCATATATCACTAACTGTAGCTCTGCCTTTAATAGGCCAGTTTTCCTGGAAAACTTGCCGGATAACCTCAATGGTCGGCCTCCCCATGGTGAACTTCGCAACAAGCGAGTGTTTGAAGAGAGCTACCCCTGCTTCAAACTCAGCTACTGTGAAATGAACAGAAGGCTTCCCATCTACAATCGAGTATTGACGGGATGGTAAATCGATTGGCTTGAAGCGAGGAACCAATCTAGGAGTAGCCACCGCCGAAGCAAAAGAATTCGTCTGAATGTTGCCCTTCACTACCGAAGCATACGAACTCATCTCCTTCGCATTCACCATTACCGCCGGCGACTGCAGCTCCTTTGACCCGGGAGCTAGACCCGGCCAAACAGGTCCAACCTTTGCATCGAACAACAACAGATCTGGAGGAGACGAGTGTGTCGGAGATGCCATCGAATCAGCCGTGGGACTGGGATGAGACAACCGCCGAGAAGAACCAGGCACGAGCTTTGCCATTTCAACTTTCCCAGATCAGGGATTCGAAGACGATGCCAGTGTCAGAAATGACGAACGCCGAGAGAGAAGACGCCTTCGAAGGACCAACCACGAGAAAATTTTCAGATCTACTTTCCAGATCTGGAAATCGAAAGCACCTGCGCCTTCAGACTCACCAATCGCCTAGAGGAGAACGATCGCTGAGAGAGAAGCGACGAGCAGGATTGCCTACCGCCAAGAAACTCAAGATCAAGGAGAAAGCAGGCGAGCCGAAGGACTTCGCCGGAATCGCCAGAGCTAGAGAGAGAAACGAAAAAGGAATTTCATTTTTAGTTAGTCTCTTTCTAAGGATGAACTTAGACACACCTTAGAATGAGACTAACGAGACTAACTGGGGACGAATAAAGACAAACGTTAGTCTCATTCTAAGGTTTGTCTAAGTTTGTCCCAAGTTAGTCACTTTCTAAGGACGAACTTAGACAAACCTTAGAATGAGACTAACGAGACTAACTTGGGACGACCAAAGACAAACTTTAGTTTCATTCTAAGAGTTCTCTAAGTTTGTCCCAAGTTAGTCTCTTTCTAAGGACGAACTTAGACAAACCTTAGAATGGGACCAACGAGACTAACTTTGGATGAACAAAGACAAACGTTAGTCTCATTCTAAGGTTTGTCTAAGTTCGTCCCAAGTTAGTCTCTTTCTAAGGATGAACTTAGACAAATCTTAGAATGAGACTAACGAGACTAACTTGGGACGAATAACGACAAACGTTAGTCTCGTTCTAAGGTTTGTCTAAGTTCGTCTTAAGTTAGTCTCTTTCTAAGGATGAACTTAGACAAACCTTACAATGAGACTAACGAGACTTACTTGGGACGAATAAAGATAGACAACAGTCTCATTCTAAGGTTTGTCTAAGTTTTTCCCAAGTTAGTCTCTTTCTAAGGACGACCTTAGACAAACCTTAGAATGAGACTAACGAGACTAACTTGGGACGAACAAAGACAAACGTTAGTCTCATTCTAAGGGTTGTCTAGGATCGTCCCAAGTTAGTCTAAGTTTGTCCCAAGTTAGTCTCTTTCTAAGGATGAACATAGACAAACCTTTATTAAGTTTAACTTGGGACGAACAATGACAAACATTAGTCTCATTCTAAGGTTTGTCTAAGTTCATCCGAAGTTAGTCTCTTTCAAAGGACGAACTTAGACAAACCTTAGAATGAGACTAACGAGACTAACTTGGGACGAATAAAGAAAAATGTTTGTTTCATTCTAAGGTTTGTTTAAGTTTGTCCTAAGTTAGTCTTATTGACAGGAAGACTATATCCAAGATTAACTCTATTCAGGAATATAACTATCCAAGAGCTCATTCAAATATTCAAATGAGGAGCTATTGGGAGTTAACATTAAATGAGAAAAGAGCTATTAGGATGTAGTTGAGAGTTGATATTAAATGGTAGATCTAGCCTCTATATAAGCTTGTATATTTTATCAAGTTAAATACAAGAAAGTAAATCTGATTTTGCTCTCTTTCTATTCTCTCTATTCTCTCTATTCCAATACTCTCTTAGTCTCTCAATTCTAACATGGTATCAGCAGCATAGATCCAAATTCCGCAGCATACTTGACAGAACCGCTTGTCGTCAAAGCAATTGTGCAAATAAATTTATAATAGTCCGCTACTCGCAACTATACTACTGGGTAGTACTTGGTAAGTAGGGGTCGAACCCAAGGGAACCAGGGGAATAATTGTTCTTCGGGGGGATTACGCAGCGTGGGAGCGTGTTTAAAGTCGGTCGGTTGGTTTTAAAGCTACCAGCTATTTTGATTGATTGATTGATTGGTTGGTTGATTTTAATACTGGAAAGTAAATTACAGATTATAATTAAAGAGAAATGTTCGGTTTCAGGGGATTTGTATTATATCCTGTTTATCATTGACCTTTAGTGACTCTCCTAAGTATTCAAACGGTGTATCAAGGCCATTCCAAGCACTCGATTTGCGTAC
This sequence comes from Rhodiola kirilowii, assembly GCA_033675215.1. Lineage (NCBI taxonomy): Eukaryota > Viridiplantae > Streptophyta > Magnoliopsida > Saxifragales > Crassulaceae > Rhodiola > Rhodiola kirilowii. The sequence continues at coordinate 32,386,406 of CM066196.1, read as the reverse complement.
ACTGTCTAGCCTATTCCAAGGACGTAGAACACTTATTCTATTTAGACTAATACTCCATTCCCGGTTATATTAGCCTATGTGCATCCATTTGATCAATCATTCCCGATCAACCAAATGGTGTTTAAGATGAGTCAAACTTCTCAGATAAGCTTTGCCATTCCAAGCATCCACTTATCCGTACAAGTTTACGAACCCCGCTGTAGAGTTTTGCCATTCCAAGCATCCACTCTACCTTGGACGTTCTGACTTAATATATGGCACATAGAATAAGTTTTGAATACTTAGACTAGACACTAAGTTAATAGTCTTAAAACATTTTATAATACAAGCGCGCCCCTTAGACCGAACTACAAGTTTAGCTACTATTCATCACGCTAAACATTATACTAAGGAATTAAAGACAACAGTTAAATAAATACTAAAAATAATACTTACAACCGTTGAAGCGCCAAGGGAGCTTTCCTTTATTTCCAAAGCAAAATTACAACATTACAAATGTTACAACTTCTAGAGAGAGAAGTGAATTATGGATTGAGGTATGTGAAATGAGGAGGAGGAGCTCCTCCTTTTATAGCCCAAAGGGGAGGAGATGGGTGGTGGAGATGGGTGGCAAGTGTTGCATCTTGATTGGAGGAGAAAATGGATGGAGGAGATGGCCACACATGGAGGAAGAGGAGTGGTGGAGGAGGAGGAAGGTGGTGGTGACATGTGGAGGAGGGGCAAAACCCGCCGGTCACCACCACCCCAAGCCGCCGGTAGGCGGTGGCCAAGGAGGAGGAGCTCCTCCCTTGGCCACCACTTCTTCAAGTGGCCGGTCATCCTTGTCCAATGTGAGATTTGTACAGTTTTGTGCAGTCTTTTCACAAAACTGTCAATGTGTTTCTTCTCCGGGCTGTCTTGACTCCACTCCTGATTCTTCTGATTAATTTGTTCTGGTCAATTCAACGTCAGGATCCTTGATATTTCTTCAGTCGGCATATGATCTTGACCTTGGATTGACTCTTGTTATCTTTTCAGCTTAAAATCCTCTCCTTAGCGTGTTTTCACTTCAGTCTCTAAAATGCCCTGTGAAAATATATCGGGACTAACACGTAGACGTTAGATAAACAAACAGTCTAATTAAGGGGGTTTTACTCTGTTTCTGACTCGTATAACTTTGGTCCATCAGATTACCCCCCACTTTTAGTTGTTCGTCCCGAACAATGCTATTAAAGGGCGTAAGTTCTAAGTTTGGCTTTGGAATATGAAAATTAGACTGTGGTACTCGATCTATCCTAATTCATGCATTGCTTACTTATTACCGAATTAAACTGCGTAAATAAATAGAAGAAACTTAATACTTGTACCTCGGTGCTGAGATGCAAATTATATTGGATGTCTCGGGAGATAGCCCTTTTTAGGCTCCTGGACTGCAACCTCGGGATCGTCTCTTACTATATGGTTTTCTGGTAGCTTTCTCTAGCACATAATTTGATTCGGGTTTCAGTGAGTTGAGCCTTTTTGATTTTCTTCTTTGGCGAGGGACTACTTTTTTGTTGTAGTGAATCGGCCTTTGGCCTTTGATTTGACTTTTTTTTTGAGTGCTTCACTTTTGCTCGGTTAAAACCTTCACAATTTTGGGCCTTTGGCCTCTTTTTATTTGCTTCATTGAGCTTTTCGCCTTTTTGTGATTGCTAGTCCATTTTCTCGAGCCTTTTTGGGAGGTCCAATCATCGCCCGCAAGCCTATGGAAATACCTCCCCGCTCCTCTCGTCTTTGTCGTTTTGCGCGGGTCAAGATGAGGGTTGCCCATCTATTTTCTCGGCTATTTTGACTAGAGAGAGGACGGTCTGATTCCCGTCCTCGCCTTTGCATAGATGCTTCTTGGCGGAGTTGACTTCAATTATTCACTGAAAACCCGAAGTGCAGCCTCCACTGACTTCGAAAACCATATAGTTTGATCTGATCCTTTGATTGCTTGCCAAGCCTCTCTAGGGCAGTTTATATCAACTCCACATCCCTAGTTATCTCAGCACAAAGGACAAATGGAAAGTTACATTCTAAGTTTTTAAACAGTTGAATTTTCACAAGGTTAATGCATGAATTATGATTTATCTTTTTCACATTCTTAAGTTCATATTTTCAAAAAGGTATTTATTAAAAAAGAAAAATAGCTGCATGTTATTTATGTACACAGGTGGTTCTCACCCCCCACTTTTGAACGAAGGCGTGCCTTAGTTCAAAAGTCATGCAAGCTTAAAACTAAATACTGAATTTAAAAGATAGAAATTAAAGTGCGGAAAAGTAAGATAGTGTCGGGTTACCTCCCGACCAGTGCACTTGTTTAACGTCGGTGGGTCGACGATACCTCGTTTGTGGTTCATTGGTTTGGGTCCCATGGGTGGCTGAGGTCGAACTTCTTGATTCCACCAACTTTGATTCTTGCGGTGAGTCTTCCTGATTTTTTAGCAGATGACGGGTTTGGGTCCAGTTCTGATGGTATCTCCTTCCAACGTCTCTGAGAAGGCGAGGGACCTTTCACTATCAGCTTCTTGAACTGGGTGTTCTCCTGTTTAGGGCTGCCTTGTCCAGTCATGGCGAAAGCGTGCTCCATGTAGGAGTCATTCTGCTCAGGCCCTTTTCCCATCCGCTTTTCAGCCTCTTCTTGGATCGCATAGTTCGCGGCGACTTGCTCATTAATTAAGGGGAAAAGTCGGGAAGGCCTCACGAGGCTTGGTTCTGCCAAGTAATGTTGGTTCGTGAAGAACTGGTCGTAGATAGTCTCAGCTGCCTGGGTAATGATAGTCGGGTATGGAATAGGCAGTTTGTCGGTGGTATTCTGGACTTCTACTTCGTTGCTTCCGGTGCTTTCCATGTCTGATTCCTCGGATGGTTCGGGAGTCTCTTCTGACGGCTCGGTGGTTTCTTCTTTGTCAGCCTCAGGGTCAGCTTCTTCTGTCTACATTTCCTCGTCAGTGTGGGAAACTCATCTTGTGGCAGCGGCTAGGCCAGTTATCAGGTACCACATGTCTGCAATGGTGAGATTTGCGGCAGACCTTCTCATAGCTTCGTTGACTCTTCCCAGCTCTTTGGACCTCATCCCACGAAGAAATTTTTGGAGAAGAATTTTCTTCGTAAATCCATGGTGCGGGAAGCTTGAGACGATGGCATCGAATTTTATGTAGTATTCGTCCAAAGTCTCATCCCGGGATTGTTGAAGGTTCAGGATCTTCTCGCGGGTTTCTTGGCGTAAAGATGGTGGGGAGAATTCTTTCAGGAATGGAACGTAGAGGTCTACGAAACGTTCTGCACTGCAAGTGGTGGATGTGTAGTACCATATCGTAGCAAAGTCGGTTAGAGAGAATTTAAAGCATTTCCGCTTAAATTCCTCTAACACTTCGTTTTCAGGTTTGATGTTGTGGCAGACTTGGTGGAAGTTTCGGCAGTGCTGTACAGGGTCTTCTCCCTCCGTTCCTCCGAACAGGGGCAGAAATCGCGTTGTCCATGCATGCGTAACGGGTAATGACATAGGAGAAAGAAAGAAAAAGAAAGGGGAGGGAAGAACAATTATCCGATGACTAGTTCCCCGGCAACGGCGCCAATTTGACAGAACCGCTTGTCGTCAAAGCGATTGTGCAAATAAATTTATAATAGTCCGCTACTCGCAACTATACTACTGGGTAGTTCTTGGTAAGTAGGGGTCGAACCCAAGGGAACCAGGGGAATAATTGTTCTTCGGGGGGATTACGCAGCGTGGGAGCGTGTTTAAAGTCGGTCGGTTGGTTTTAAAGCTACCAGCTATTTTGATTGATTGATTGGTTGGTTGGTTGATTTTAATACTGGAAAGTAAATTACAGATTATAATTAAAGAGAAATGTTCGGTTTCAGGGGATTTGTATTATATCCTGTTTATCATTGACCTTTAGTGACTCTCCTAAGTATTCAAACGGTGTATCAAGGCCATTCCAAGCACTCGATTTGCGTACACTGTCTAGCCTATTCCAAGGACGTAGAACACTTATTCTATTTAGACTAATACTCCATTCCCGGTTATATTAGCCTATGTGCATCCATTTGATCAATCATTCCCGATCAACCAAATGGTGTTTAAGATGAGTCAAACTTCTCAGATAAGCTTTGCCATTCCAAGCATCCACTTATCCGTACAAGTTTACGAACCCCGCTGTAGAGTTTTGCCATTCCAAGCATCCACTCTACCTTGGACGTTCTGACTTAATATATGGCACATAGAATAAGTTTTGAATACTTAGACTAGACACTAAGTTAATAGTCTTAAAACATTTTATAATACAAGCGCGCCCCTTAGACCGAACTACAAGTTTAGCTACTATTCATCGCGCTAAACATTATACTAAGGAATTAAAGACAACAGTTAAATAAATACTAAAAATAATACTTACAACCGTTGAAGCGCCAAGGGAACTTTCCTTTATTTCCAAAGCAAAATTACAACATTACAAATGTTACAACTTCTAGAGAGAGAAGTGAATTATGGATTGAGGTGTGTGAAATGAGGAGGAGGAGCTCCTCCTTTTATAGCCCAAAGGGGAGGAGATGGGTGGCAAGTGTTGCATCTTGATTGGAGGAGAAAATGGATGGAGGAGATGGCCACACATGGAGGAAGAGGAGTGGTGGAGGAGGAGGAAGGTGGTGGTGACATGTGGAGGAGGGGCAAAAGCCACCGGTCACCACCACCCCAAGCCGCCGGTAGGCGGTGGCCAAGGAGGAGGAGCTCCTCCCTTGGCCACCACTTCTTCAAGTGGCCGGTCATCCTTGTCCAATGTGAGATTTGTACAGTTTTGTGCAGTCTTTTCACAAAACTGTCAATGTGTTTCTTCTCCGGGCTGTCTTGACTCCACTCCTGATTCTTCTGATTAATTTGTTCTGGTCAATTCAACGTCAGGATCCTTGATATTTCTTCAGTCGGCATATGATCTTGACCTTGGATTGACTCTTGTTATCTTTTCAGCTTAAAATCCTCTCCTTAGCGTGTTTTCACTTCAGTCTCTAAAATGCCCTGTGAAAATATATCGGGACTAACACGTAGACGTTAGATAGACAAACAGTCTAATTAAGGGGGTTTTACTCTGTTTCTGACTCGTATAACTTTGGTCCATCAATACTCTTATTCTCTTTCATTCATTTTTTTTGGAAATCAAACCACACGCTCATCCAAGATGGATACCAAAGCTGTTGGCATTCCGGTGACTCTCAAGGGGGTGAATTACCTGCTATGGTCAAGAATGATCAAAACAGCCCTGGGAGGAAGAGGTCTATGGAGTCATATCACCAAGAGTGATGCTCCAAGCCAAATTGTCCAACAAGAAGATGGTACGGAGATTGTCCCTGTTGATAAGGATAGGTGGCTTCAAGAAGACTTGATGGTTCTGTCCATCATTCAAAACTCTCTTGAAGTATCAATCTTAGAGGCATATTCCTATTGCGAGACAGCGAAAGACCTTTGGGATACACTTCAAACAGTGTATGGAAACACATCCAACTTGAACAGGGTGTTTGAGGTCAAGAAGGCCATTAACAACCTAAGCAAGAAGACATGGAGTTCACCCAACACTTCGGGAAATATAGGTCCTTATGGGCTGAGCTGCAAATGCTTAGACCAAGCACCATTGATCCAGCAACTATTAATGAAAGAAGAAAGCAAGACAAGGTGTTTGGGCTACGTCTAACCTTGAACCCAACCTACAATGACCTGACCAAACACATCTTGAGGGCTGACAAGCTTCCAACACTTGAAGAAATGTGTGCTCAAATCCAAAAGGAGCAAGGTTCTCTTGGTCTTTTTGGAGGAAAAGGTGAACTCTCCACGGCTAACAAAGCTGAAGCAGCTCAAGCCAACAAGGTGGTGTATGAATCAGAGGAGAGGCAGGTCTTTACTTGTGAGTTTTGCAAGAAAAAGGGGCACATGAAGGACAAATGCTTGATCATTCACCCTCACTTGAAGCAAAACAAGTTCAAGGAAGCAAGAGCTCACCTCTCCAATGAGGAAGAAGGGCAAGTCTTGACTGCCTTGAAGAGCACTGAGGATGGGATGATCAGGAGATCAGATCTTGATGCACTCATCAAAGCTCTCAAGAAGAACCTTGGTAACACACTTGGCAAATCATTCATTGCATCAAACATTTCTAAATCATTGATTATAGATTCAGGAGCCTCTCATCACATGATTAGTAACTCTAAGTTGATTAATGATGTTGAGCCTGCCTTAGGAAATGTGGTAATTGCAAATGGTGATAAAATACCTATTAAGGGTGTTGGAAACCTTAATCTATTTAATAAGAAGTCTAGAGCTTTTTATATGTCCAGTTTTACATCTAACTTGTTATCCGTTAAAGAGGTTGCAACTGATTTGGATTGCAATGTTATCTTTAGTCCTAATGATGTAAAATTTCAGGACATTAAGAGTCATCAGTTACTTGGAAAAGGAGTAACCAAAGAAGGCTTATATTTGCTTGAAGACACTAAGCCCCTATCTGATTTGAATTGTGCTTTTAGCTCTTATTTAGCCAATGATACAATGTGGCATGCTAGATTAGGACATCCACATGCTAGAGCTCTAAACTTGATGTTGCCTAGTGTTTCTTTTTAGAATGATGATTGTGAGGCTTGTATTTTAGGAAAACATTGCAAATCAGTATTTCCAAGATCAATTACTACTTATAGGAATTGTTTTAATCTTGTGCATTCCGATGTATGGACTGCACCTTGTATGTCTAGAGAAAACCATAAGTACTTTGTCACATTCATTGATGAAAAATCTAAGTATACTTGGCTAACATTGATCCACTCAAAGGATAGAGTTCTAGAGGCATTTATGAATTTTCAGAACTATATTACTAACCAGTTCAATGCCAAGATAAAAGTTTTTAAATCAGATAATGGTGGGGAATACACTAGAAATACTTTCAAGCAACATTGGGATAATCATGGGATTATACATCAAACAAGCTGCCCTTATACCCCTCAACAGAATGGCGTGGAGGAGAGGAAGAATAGGAACTTAATGGAGATAGCGAGGTCCATGATGTTCCATACCAATGTGCCAAAGAGGTTTTGGGGAGATGCTGTGATGACAGCTTCTTACCTCGTCAACAGAATTCCAAAAAGGAGTCTTGATGACATATCTCCCTATGAGGTACTCAACAAATCCAAACCTTCCATTAATCACTTAAGAGTATTTGGGTGTCTTTGTTTTGTGCTAATCCCAGGGGAACAAAGAAACAAACTAGAAGCTATAAGTACAAAGGCAATGTTCATTGGCTACTCAACAACTCAGAAGGGATACAAGTGCTATGATCCGGTAGCACGGAAAGTCTTAGTGTCTCGAGATGTGAAGTTTGTGGAGGCAAAGGGGTACTACGAGAGTAGGAGTTCGGATGACCTAAAGAACCTGTCTCAAGTACCATCAGATAGAGCCACGAACCTAAGGATCATCTTGGAGGGCTTTGGGCTAAATCTGCCTAAGGATTAGGGGGAACACGGGAAGTTCCTACTCCTATGACCCCTCAGGAGACTTAGGAATTACCCCATCCTGATCACGAGGGAGGAAATCAAGATGAAGCACTGGTGGAGCCACAAGAAGCTGACTCATCTAGTCATGATCAAGATAATGATCAAGATGAAGCACAAGTAGAGCCACAAGAAGCTGGCTCATCTAGTCATGATCAAGATGGAGCCCAAGATGATTCAGACTTTGCTCCGAATGATGAAGAGCATCAAGGTAAAGAGCTTGAAGAAGTGCAACCTCTTAGGAGAAGCACAAGGGTGAGGAATGATCGTTTCAATTGGGTACACTACAAGAAAATGTGTTATAATCTACGGTTTAAAATCAACAGACTGTATTTTTGTTGATAATACATATAAAACCTTCAAAATTTTGTGGAAAATAAATCCGTTGAAATTAATAGGTTATAACCTACAAATTAAATTCAACGGAAAAATATGTTGTTGATAATATATATAAAACTTACAATATTTGGTTGGAAATAAATCCGTTGAAATTGATGTGTTATAAGCTACAAATTAAATTCAACGGAATATGTATTGTTGATAATATGTATTTAAAACCTTCAAAATTTGGTTGAAAATAAATCCGTTGAAATTAATGTGTTATAACCTACAAATTAAATTCAACGGAAAAATATGTTGTTGATAATATGTATTTAAAACCTTCAAAATTTAGTTGAAAATAAATCCGTTGAAATTAATGTGTTATAACCTACAAATTAAATTCAACGGAAAAGTATGTTGTTGATAATATATATAAAACCTACACATTTTGGTTGGAAATAAATTTGTTGGTTATATTTATGTTATAATCTACATATATTACGTGAGAAATATAGATTTGGAGCTTTAAAATTTTTAAAACTATTTTCATCAAAGTGAATAAAAAAATTCATGACTTCATGTTGATTTTCCTTTTATATTTTTCAATCAAAATTATAGCAATATTTTACTTCCAAATTCACTGTTAACACTTGACAGAAACCCAACAAAGCAAATTGATTAAAAAATTTAAAAAATAGCATTCAATTTCTCTTTTTCTAGGTTTGTTACTTCGATTCTGATCGAGAAGTTGATTTTTTTTTCAATTAAAATTATAGTAATATTTTACTTCCAACTTTGAAACTCAACAAAACAAATTTATTAAAAAATAAAAAATCCTTCGATTTCCCTTTTTTTAGGTTTGTTACTTCGAATTTGAATGAGAAATTGATTTTCTTTTATTTTCGTCAATCAAAATTATAGTAATAATCTAATTTCCAAGTTCACTGTTAACATATAAACCCAACTAAACAAATTTATTTAAAAATAGAAAATTCATTGGCTTTCTCTTTTTTAGGTTCGTTCGATTTTGAACGAGAAGTCGGAACGTCCGTGCCTTCATATGAGAAGCTGCCAAAGATCATCATCTTGTCTTGATCGACCTTCTCAGCCAAACTGAGCTTCTATTATTCCCAGCTTCATCAATTATCTCCATTGTGCACAGCTGACTTGAAATCAACCAATTGAATATTGGGGCTCTTCCGGATTGGCAGATCGTATCATCGATTTTATTCTTCGGTCGCATTCATCTCGTGATGATTGTACGTCATAGCTGCACAACGACAGTGGAGCTCCGCAAACAAGTCAGAAGGGTCTAGCCTCTTGGTCATCAAAAACCATTCGATTAGGAAGTCCTCTAAGGTTAGAGACGAATCAGATTCATATTTCTCTTCTACTTTCTTGAACGAGAGTAACATCACTTCAAGGTATAACAATAAGGATGTCTTTATTTTGATGGTTGAAATCTAAATGTATGATGAGTTTCAGAGCATGTGTGTATGGGGTGATTGAAATTGTATTTCTATGCTTATTTTATTTGAGTGTGTAGTTTATGTTGGTATCACGTTTTGGCAACTTAGCAAGATACAACTTATTAGTGAAAATAGTTATTTTAGTGGATGATTGGATGCTTAAATCCCTTGTCGATTCTCATATAACTGGGGTACACTGTGTACTGGCATTTCAGTGCACCCGACACAGTAAAAAAAATGCGGTGTAGTTTCTTTTTTTACTTAACGTCATATGTCATTCATGTTTTCTGCATACAGAGTTTTTACAGATGGATGGTTGACCTTATCGTATATTTTTATGTTTATTTCAGATGTCAACAATTCGTGGTTGGATGTATCGTAGGCTCTTTGCAAATGGCACATGAATAACTTATGAATTCCGAACAGGTGTTGCTGAGTTTTTAAACTTCGCATCAAACAAAAAATCAATGGATTCAAAAGGTATGATAAGATGTCCCTGTGTAAAGTGCAAAAATATGCACTGGAAGGTTCTTGATGACGTCAAATACGATTTGTATCGTTATGGATTTTTGGAGGGCTATGAAGTTTGGAGATTTCATGGTGAACGATATGAACAAGTGGAAGAAGAGATAGAACAACCAGAATCTCATCAACAAGTGTCCGATGATGAAAATATTTATGATGCTGTTGAAATGTTAATGGATGCTACAGGACTATCTAGTGACAGAGAGGAACAACCTCAAGGGGATGCGTCTTGCTTTTACAAGGTATTAGAAGATGCTACAACACCAATCTATCCAACCAATACAAAATTCACCAGACTCAATATTATTACCAAGCTTCTTCATTTCAAAAATAGCTATGGGTGTAGTGAAAGGGGCTTTGATGAGTTGCTTGAACTCATTGGAAATATTTTGCCAGAAGGTCATACACTACCGAAATCCTACTATGAAGTGAAAAAGATGGTAAAAGAACTAAACTTGGGATATCAGAAGATTGATGCATGTGAAAATGATTGCATGCTGTTTTATGGATCTGACAGTGATAAACTACAATGTGATATATGCGGTGTAGGTCGATACAAAGATAAAACTAGGAAGGATGAAAAAAATATTTCTCGAAAGATTCTTCGACACTTTCCTCTTGTTCCTAGACTACAAAGGTTGTTTATGTCATCTCATACAGCTGAACATATGAAGTGGTATAAAACAAGAAACACACGACAAGGGGAGTTGACTCATGCATCTGATGGAGAAGAGTGGAAAAATTTTGATCGTATGCATCCATCTTTTGCGGAAGAGGTTCGTAATGTCAGACTTGGTCTAGCCACGGATGGCTTTTGCCCTTTTAATAATGGGTTTGCAAAACAATATTCTGTGTGGCCTGTTATAATAGTGGTCTACAATCTTCCTCCTTCAATGTGTATGAAGGATCCTTATATGTTTATGACACTCCTCATACCTGGAGAAAAAAGCCTGACAAAGGATATTAATATATATTTGAGACCATTGATCGATGAATTGAAGATGTTATGGGACACGGGTGTGCAAACATTTGATAAATGTTTGAAAGAAAATTTTACTTTGAAGGCGGCTTTGTTATGGACAATCAATGATTTTCCAGCATATGGCATGGTCAGCGGATGGTCGACTCATGGTAAATTAGCATGCCCAGTATGCATGGGAGATGTCCAAGGTTTTCAATTAAAGCACGGTGGAAAATGCAGTTTCTTTGGGACTTCACGCTTATTTTTAGACGCCAATGATCCTCTTCGAAGAAACTCTAAATTTGGCCGGATAGAAAAGCGATTAATCAAAGGTCGATATTCGGGTGAAGAATTAAAGAGAAGACTTGTAAACCAGCAATTTCCACCACCAGGAAAAGCTCATAGTAAGGAAAGAGCTATCGGTTATGGTAAGAGACATAATTGGACGCATTTCCCTATATTTTTTGAACTTCCATATTGGAAAAAACTTAGTTTACGCCATTGCATCGATGTTATGCATACCGAAAAAATGTGTTCGATAATATCTTCTACACTGTGTTAGATGATGTCGTTAAGACCAAAGATGGTCGAAAGGCAAGGTTAGACTTAAAAGAGTTGAATATACGAAAACAGTTATGGTTACTGCCCGACGGAAAGAAACCTAAAGCAAAATATACTCTAACGAGGGATCAAGTTCTACAACTTTGTCAATGGGTAAGTAAGTTGAAATTTCCTGATGGATATGTTTCAAATATCGCACGTTGTAGCAAGGTAGACCAAGGTAAATTCCAGGGTATGAAATCTAAGTTTATTTATCATTTATTTTTGGTTTGGCTTAATGATCTTAATTTGTATTTGCTGCTATAATGGAATTGAAATGAATTTGGTTTTCAGTTTACTATCATCTGATATAGTGATGTTTGTGTTTGTTGCTTTCCTAAAGCATCTTTGCTTGATCTCAACATGCCTACCATATATTTGACAAAATACCTGATAGAAGCTTGTTTCTCTTTTATGTTTGAGGTCATCTGAATTGTTTCATCATTTCTTTCAGCTTGACTATTGTTGCTGGGAGACATTCATGTATCTCATATCCCTCCAGCAGTGAATGGTGCGGTGATTTCTCTTTGCTTTGCCAAAGTTCAGCCGGTACTTTCCTTAGTATGGATGATCTCCCTAAACAAGTTAAGCAGGCAGCTTTGGTTGGTGATTATATGAAGCTTCCTTGCTGGTGTAAGCTGGGAACTTTGTTCTTGGACATGGATATGTTTGGAAACTCCATTTATAGGTCCACTTTGGATGATCATGCCTAGTTTGGCTTGTGTTTTTGTGCTGTAGCTTGCTTTGGTTTCATTGCTGCCTATGATACCTCATTTGTGTGAGTTGAGGCCTTGTTTTCTACCCTTTTTTGGCGCTTTTGTAACAGGATTTTCCTCATTCAGATTATGCAATAATACAGGGGCATCATGGTCGTTTTTTATAAAAAAGCTTTGAATGTTTAATGTTTATGTGGCAAAAAATTTGTCAATCAATCCGAGGTTGATATAGATTTTTGGGTACCATATACATATATCTATAAGTAGTTACTGAATATTTAGAACCGTCACAAACACATATTTTGTTGCTGTATTGCAGTCCTGCCCAAATGAGCATTAAAATCAGCTATGACCACCACTTACAAATCTGCAACTATGACTGTGTGAATAGCAGTAGCGAGCGATTTCTCCTATCATGGTGACTTGCTTAGATCATTTACAAGTACTTGCCAAACAGAATATTGAATGGCAGTAGCTGTTATATTGTTGCTTGCGGTCCATAAAAAATAAATCAAACTCTAGATTGCTGAGAATCAGAACTAGTTTTACTAGTGTATAGCTCAAATTTCTGACTCACTGAAACCTTCAATTATACAACGTGATAATCGATCAAAAAAAATATTATACAAGGTGATACGTGTATTTATCAATAAGTTACCTAATTATATTACTTAAATTCTGTAAGCCACTAATATGCTATAAATAAAACAGAATATCCACAAGTTACCTAAATACCTCCCCTGTATTCCACATCCCCACGTTAAAAAAAATTATCTAATTAATTAATTAAAACTGTATACGGTTCTATTAACAATTAAAACCCCACTCATATGCAGTTTTTTTCTTTTCATCGATCCCAGTTTCCAATTCGGTCGCAACTCGCGGTGTTTTCCATATTCAAGCATCAATGGCGCGACTTAGGGTTTTGAACCACCATGGCTTGTTTCGACACGACGTAGGCACTGAGAGTTTCAAGAGTCGGGTAAGACTAAACCTTTTGTTTTCTGAAGGTATTTGAACACTAATTGATTTTGTATTTCAACTGATTAGTTTCTTTGGCATGCATTAGAATTCGTCTGGTGAAATAGTTATGCTGTTGTTTCTTCTTGCAACTATATTGATTGCTGTTTTACAACGTGGGCGTGGAAGAGGACGTGGGCGTGGTCGCGGTGGCTGCCATGGAAGAGTTGTGGCTGAAGACAGTGACCAATTTACTGATATAGAAACAGGTCAGTCAGATGATAGAAATATTGTGAATCAACTAGATGATTTGAGTGAAGAGAACAACAGAACTCTTGGGGATGGGATGAATGATTCATCTGCTGCTCCTAAAGCTGCTCGTAAACCTCGTAGCCATTCTAAAGGCAAGTACGGAAAACCTCCACCACCCGATAAAAGGAGAGTGATTCCCCTTGGCCATGGACAGTAAGTTATGGACTTAATTATTACTTTTTCAGGCATCAACTATTATTTTGAACTTGTTTTCACTATGTTTTTTGGATCAAGGCTAAAAACGTTTGCTGATGCTTCAGACTTTACAGTATCCATTCTTTGGATCTGATTTCGATTTATTTATTTTCTCAAGCTCATTTTGTCATTGCCTTTTTTTTATTTTGTGTGCATATGAAGCATAATGGATCCTAAAGCGACGAGAACAGTGTTAAGTATAATCCGTCAGCATTGGCCTGTCGGATATTATACATATGAGGAAGCTGTTTCACGGACTCGAGGAGAATTTGAAAAGACCGTCTTGAAGGAGTATAGAGTACGTGTTTTTTTCTACTCCAAATTTTTCTGTGAAGTGCTTATTAATTAGACTTCTTTATCGTCTTAGCAGACTTATTACAAGTATGAGGAAGGGATTTGTGAAAAGCAAGGGAATGCAGAAGTCGTAACTCATGTTAAAAATAGAATGAATGGTCTCAAGAGCGAGGAGAAAAGAAGAGCGCTCCGAGAAGCTGCTATGAATGGGAAGTCCATTTATGATCAACAACCAACTTACTTTTCGACGGAGGTTTGGAATTCCTTATGCAGCCACTTTTTAAGCAAAGAGCACACCGATAAGTCTGAAACCAACAAAAAGAATCGTGCCAAGAAGATTATAACACATACCTCAGGAGCTACCTCCCATGCTCAAATAAAGATGGTATGATCTGATTTTCTTGAACATAGTTTGCTATATCTTACGACATCATCTTGGTACATTTGTATGTGTGACGGAGCCCACCGCACTGTCGTTAAGGTGCGATGTTCTCTGTGCAAAATAAATTTATATCTTCGCTACTAGTACTCTACTAGTGGGTAGTAAAGGGTAAGTAGGGGTCGAACCCAAGGGAATTGGTGGATTAGTTGTTCTTTAATGAAGCTTATGCATAAATTTAATGCGATTGGGGTTGGGTTTGAGTGTGCTTTGAGAACTTAAAGTAAATTACAATAGTTGATAATGGACTGTAAGGAAAAGATTCGGTTTAGGGGTTTCATATCATATCATCGTTCATCATTGACCTCTAATGATCATACTAAGTGTTCAAAAGTGTATCAAGGCCATTTCAAGCACTCGACTTGCCACACTGTCTAGCCCATTTCAAGGTCATAGAGCACTTGTTCTATTCAGACTAGCACCCCATTTCAAGGTATACTAGCCTATGTGCATCCATTTGATCAATCATTTCCGATCAATCCAAATGGTGTTTTAAAGAGGTCGAACTCCTCAGATAAGTTTTGCCATTTCAAGCATCCACTTACCCGAGTATGTTCACGAACCCCACGGAAGAGTTTTGCCATTTCAAGCATCCACTCAACCTTGGAAGTTCTAACCTAATATGTGGCACATAGAACAAGTTTTGAAACACTAAGTAGCATTAAGCATAGAGTCTAGAACGGTTTATGATATAAATACTCCCTCTACCGAATACAAGCTTTAGCTACTTGTATTCATGTCAAGGAATACAAGCAAACCATGGCTTTGAACAAGGATACCAAAAAGGAGAATAACTTTAAAGTAAGAACAATATATACGGAAAGTAAAGGACAAGTCAGGGAAAAGAAAGCCGTGGCTTTTGTACCTACAATAAGTGGAGGAGAGGAGCTCCTAAGCATGATCCAAGCAAGGAAAAGTAGCTCCAAAATGAAGAACAAAATGTGTATTGAAAGTGAAGAGAAGAGGGTTAAGCCCTCTATCTCTCTAAAGACTTGTGGATTGTGGGATGGGATTACAAAGGGAAGGGCATGCTCTATTTATAGGCTAAGGGGAGGCAAGGATGTGGAGGAGAAGCATCCACTTGGCAAGAGATGGGAGGAGAAGCTCAAAGCCATCGGGTGATGTCATCACCTCCCAAAGCCGCCGGCCACATGTCCATGGAGGAGAGGAGGAGCCTTTAGCCGCTGGCCACATGGAGGAAGGAGAGTGATGGAGTGAGTTTTGTGAGCTTTTCCAAAAGCCATCGGCTCCCTTTCAGCTCCGGACTGACTCTGGTTGCTCTTCGGTTGGACTTGTTTTGAGTGATTCCACGTCAGGTTCTTGAAATTCAGAATTTGGTCGTGACCTGGAATGACTCGTAATTCATTTTCAGCTTGGTGGGTTTAACTGTGTTTATGATTCATAGACAAAGAGTCTAATTTGATGGGTTTAACTGTGTTTATGATTCATACAATTATGGTCCATCAATGTGCTTCTAGATACTCCATTCACCCATTTTACACTTCCATTTCTTGAACATATTTGAAGTCAGTGGTCACTTTCTTGAACGGCATCATCTTACATTTGTATGATCTGATTTTCTTGAACATAGTTGAAGTCAGTGGCTACTTTCTTGAACGTTTTGATGGTTGAAATTGAAATGTATGCTGAACTTCAGAACCTGTGTGTATGGGGTGATTGAATGTATTTCTCTGCTTATTTTATTTGAATGTGTAGTTTAAGTTGCTATCAAATTTTTGCAACTCAGCAAGATACAACTTAATAGTGAAGTTATTGAAGTCAGTGACTACAAATGTTGACTTTGAACATGAAAGGGCATGATGTATTTCTGAAGATGGGCTTCAATTATGAAATTGCTGATAAATTGCCAAGCTTGTGTCACAATTAACATGTTTTCTACATGTGAATTTTTCCACAATGCCTATAATGAATTTGAAACAGTGGGCAGTATTGACATGATTGACTCCTTGTGTCATAAGTTTTTTCAATGTTTACCACATGCATAAGTTTATATGTTCTCACTGTGTGTGAATTCTTGATGCTTTGTACTAGGATCTCACTAGAAAGAGACATCGAAACCCTTCACGCTTAGAGATATTTGCTTCCACGTATATGTCTAAAGGCACTCAATCATATACTTCGCCGGAAGCAAAAGAAATCGCGGTGAGTTTTCACATTTGAGTGCATAAGATTAAACAATTGATTCATGTTTTATATCGAATGTTGTTAAACACAGTCCATTATATTTACATATGTTCATTGATTTTTTACAGGAGCGGTATAAATTTTTTTTTGAAGATCGTTTACACACGTTAGGAGAGCAAGAGGAGGAACCTCTTGAATGGTGGATCGAAGCCACAGGACCAGTTAAAAAGAATCGCATTCTTGGTGAACCGCGCATTCCTGCAAGTGACTTATTATCAGGTTCTTATCATGATAAGCATACTACGAATGAATCTTCAAGTGGTCCACGTGTAACAGATGATCTCTTCTGTAAAGTTATGAGGGACACCTTGCAAGCTGCTTCTTCAAGCACTTTATTCAATAAAACATATGTTTCGCGTGAGCAAGTGGAAAACTTAGCTGAAGATGTCATCGGTGGAAATACTTCGAATTCTGAGGATGGTATTGATATAGAGAAAAAGGAGGAAATGACTAGATTGGTGATTATAACATTAGAGGATATATTCTCAAAAGTCCATCTTTCTATGAAGGTAATTTTGACTATTATTATGTTGATTTATATATATGTTTCCAGTTTAGTAAAACAATTTTCTTTTCTTTGAATTGCAGGAAAAAGAATGTGGTGTTCAAGTCAATGCATCCAGTTCTCTTAATCAAGATGAGGAAGAATAGAGAAGTTTTCGAACAAAGTTCTTGAAGTTATTTAATTAGATCGTATTCAGGATGTAGTTTTTTTATTGATTAAGGTAGTTATGTCAATTGAACTTACTGTTATTAATTTATCAAAAGTATTAGTATATTATCGTTTTTTGTTATAAAATATGTTATCAAAAAAACTTATAAAATACATATTTATAGCAATTTGAAAAAAAAATTAATTGATATTTTAAACAAATAAAATAAATTCAATGAACATTGCCATTTTTAAATAATAAAAAATTGTATATATCTGCAAAAGTGACGATTAATTTGTCACAATTTATTCGTAAAAATTAATACAAAAGGATTAGAAAGTAATTTCATATTAAGAAATTATTATTATCAACGGGTAAAACTTACAATATATTTGTTGATTTTAGAATCAATCTGTTCTGTAGATTATATAATCAACAAAAATGTCTGTCATAAATAAATTAAAATCCGTCGTTAATAAATGTGAGGGTATATTAGTAAAACTTTATTTGAAATTAATTTTATCAACGACAATTAAACCAACGGATAATCTGTCAATAATAAAGTTGGGGGTATATTTGGAAATTCATTCAATAGTTATATTATTGACGAACATTAAAATCAACAGAATATGTGTCGCTTTTGTATTTTTTTTCTCTTCTTTTTACTCAATATAATCAACAGAATATCCGTTGGAAATACACTTTTTTCAACAGATTGTTAAAATCCACGGCAATATAACCAACAGCATTCCAACGGAATTTTCCATTGATTTTATATGTAAATTCAACAGAAAAAGCTTAAATTCAACGGAAACGGGCGTTGATAATAAAGCTTTTTCTTGTAGTGGTAAACACAAGGGTGTTCTACAACAACATGGCTGTAGCTCACCCTATTCAAGCTATGTGTTTTTGGGCTCATTTCCCTCAAGAACATCAAGTGTTCATTAGCAAACTGGATGAAGGACATGTGCCAAGATCATATGATGAAGCTAAAGAGCATAAGTTGTGGAGGGAAGATATTTGCGACGAAACCAAGGCAATGGAGGTAAATGGCACTTGGTATGAGTCTGATCTTCCCAAAGGAAAGAAGGCAATGTCAAGCAAGTGGGTCTTCACAATCAAATACAAGAGTCATGGACAGATTGAAAGGCACAAGGCACGATTGGTAGCAAGAGGATTCACTCAAAATATGGAGAAGACTATCTTGATACATTTGCTCCAGTGGCCAAGCTACATACGGTAAGGATCATCCTTTCACTTGCAACCAACCTTGAGTGGAAATTATGGCAGATGGATGTCAAAAATGCTTTTCTCCAAGGAGAACTAGAAGAAGAGGTCTATATGCTTCCCCCTCCTGGCCTAGAAGACTCAGTCAAGCCAGAGAAAGTGCTTAGATTGAAGAAGGCAATTTATGGCTTGAAGCAATCACCAAGAGCTTGGTACCACAAGCTGAGTTCAACTCTTATAAAGAGAGCTTTCAAGAGGTCAGAAGCTGATCACACCCTCTTCAACCTCTCTGGTCCGAAAGGTAGAGTTGTCATCCTTGTGTATGTTGATGATATCGTCATCACAGGGAGTGACAAGGCACTTATAAATGCTACCAAAGTTTTCTTAAAAACTGTATTTGATATTAAAGATTTGGGTAAGCTAAAGTACTTCCTTGGAATTGAAGTATGCCAATCAAAAGTGGGGCTCTTTATATCCCAAAGGAAGTACATACTTGATCTTTTGTGTGAGGCAGGAAAACTTGGAGAAAAGCCAGCCTATACACCCCTTGAGGAAGGCTACAAAGTATCTAGAGAGGGGGAGATTGAAGATAGGCCATTTGAAGACTTCAAGCAATATAGAAGGATGGTTGGTAAATTCATCTACTTAACCATTTCTAGACCTGATATTTGCTTTGCTGTGAATCAGGTGAGCCAACATATGCAAAAAGGCTCCTTAGATACCTCAAAGGCTCACCCGGTCAAGGTATATGGATGGGGTGCAATGGAAGCACTGAGATTGTGGGTTATTGTGATGCTGATTGGGCTTGAGATAGAGTGGATAGGAAGTCTACCACAGGCTATTGCACATTCATTGGAGGCAACTTAGTTACTCGGAAGAGCAAGAAGCAAAAGGTGATCTCATGCTCAAGTGCTGAAGCAGAATATAGAGCAATGAGGAAGCTCACCAATGAACTCATATGGATCAAGGCTTTGCTCAAGGACTTAGGCATCGAGTCTCCAACACCAATCACCATGCTTTGTGACAATCAAGCAGCCATACACA
This sequence comes from Rhodiola kirilowii, assembly GCA_033675215.1. Taxonomy (NCBI): domain Eukaryota; kingdom Viridiplantae; phylum Streptophyta; class Magnoliopsida; order Saxifragales; family Crassulaceae; genus Rhodiola; species Rhodiola kirilowii. The sequence continues at coordinate 32,366,958 of CM066196.1, read as the reverse complement.
TTGCATCCAACTCAGTGTTCCATGAAAGGACCAAGCACATTGAAGTTGACTGCCACAAAGTTAGGCAAATGGTGGAGCAAGAAGTGATTCTTCCATGTTATACAAGAAGTGGAGATCAGTTGGCAGACATCTTCACCAAAGCTGCAAGCTCAAAGGTGTGCAAGTTCATCAATTCAAAACATGGACTCACCAGCATTCCTCTGTCATGAATCCCTAGGCCATGAGGGTTTGCACTCTTTTTCCCTAAGTATGGTTTCATCCCATGAGGGTTTAAATACTTAGGTTTTTAATGAGGCAAGTCTTCATGGTTCCTAGCTTAACAAGTTCTGGTTGTCAAGCTTGAGGGGGAGTATTGACAGGAAGACTATATCCAAGATTAACTCTATTCAAGAATATAACTATCCAAGAGCTCATTCAAATATTCAAATGAGGAGCTGTTGGGAGTTAACATAAAATAAGAAAAGAGCTGTTAGGATGTAGTTGAGAGTTGATATTAAATGGTAGATCTAGCCTCTATATAAGCTTCAAGAGGTCAGAAGCTGATCACACCCTCTTCAACCTCTCTGGTCCAAAAGGTAGAGTTGTCATCCTTGTGTATGTTGATGATATCATCATCACAGGGAGTGACAAGGTAGGTATAAATGCTACTAAATCTTTCTTAAAAACTGTATTTGATATTAATTATTTGGGTAAGCTAAAGTACTTCCTTGGAATTGAAGTATGCCAATCAAAAGAGGGGCTCTTCTTATCCCAAATGAAGTACACACTTGATCTTTTGTGTGAGGCATGAAATCTTGGAGCAAAGCCAGCCAATACACCCCTTGAGGAAGGCTACAAAGTATCTAGAGAGGGGGAGATTGAAGATAGGCCATTTGAAGACTTCAAGCAATATAGTAGGATGGTTGGTAAACTCATCTACTTAACCATTTCTAGACCTGCTATTTGCTTTGCTGTGAATCAGGTGAGCCAACATATGCAAGCACCAAAGATGCATCATTGGCATATGGTGGAGAGGGTCCTTAGATACCTCAAAGGCTCACCCGGTCAAGGTATATGGATGGGGTGCAATGGAAGCCCTGAGATTGTAGGTTATTGTGATGCTGATTGGGCTGGAGATAGAGTGGATAGGAAGTCTACCACAGGCTTTTGCACATTCATTGGAGGCAACTTAGTTACTTGGAAGAGCAAGAAGCAAAAGGTGATCTCATGCTCAAGTGCTGAAGCAGAATATAGAGCAATGAAGAAGCTCACCAATGAACTCATATGGATCAATGCTTTGCTCAAGGACTTAGGCATCGAGTCTTTAACACCAATCACAATGCATTGTGACAATCAAGCAGCCATACACATTGCATGCAACTCAGTGTTCCATGAAAGGACCAAGCACATTGAAGTTGACTGCCACAAAGTTAGGCAAATGGTGGAGCAACGAGTGATTCTTCCATGTTATACAAGAAGTGGAGATCAGTTGGCAGACATCTTCACCAAAGCTGCAAGCTCAAAGGTGTGCAAGTTCATCCATTCGAAACTTGGACTCACCAGCATTCCTCTGTCATGAGTCCCTAGGCCATGAGGGCTTGTACTCTTTTTCCCAAAGTATGGTTTCATCCCATGCGGTTTTACATACTTAGGTTTTTAATGAGGCAAGTCTTCATGGTTCCAAGCTTAACAAGTTCTGGTTGTCAAGCTTGAGGGGGAGTATTGACAGGAAGACGATATCCAAGATTAACTCTATCCAAGAATATAACTATCTAAGAGCTCATTCAAATATTCAAATGAAGAGCTGTTGGGAGTTATTATTAAATGAGGAAAGAGCTGTTAGGATGTAGTTGGGAGTTGATATTAAATGAGGAAAGAGCTGTTAGGATGTAGTTGGGAGTTGATCTTAAATGCTTGATCTAGCCTCTATATAAGCTTGTATATCTTATCAAGTTGAATACAAGAAATTAAATCTGATTTTGCTCTATTTATATTCTCTCTATTCCAATACTCTCTTAGTCTCTCAATTCTAACGAGAGAAAAAACATACGAGCGGAAACCACAAAATAGTGAGTGAGTGTCCCAAAACAAACACGAGAGAGAAACAGAAAAGTGAGGGAGAGAATTTTGTCATGCTAGCCACCAAATCTGAGTTGAGAGATGTGAGGAATAACACAAGTCAAGTGATCTTTGTGCGGATGTACAAAGACACATTGGTATCGACTAACGACTTGACATCTCTTCCTAGTGCATTTGCTCATGTCTTGCAGGATTATAAAGATGTTTTTCCCGAGGAGATTCCACCGGGACTACCTCCTTTGCGTGGCATTGAGCATCAAATTGATCTCATTCCGGGAGCTTCACTTCCAAACCGTCCAGCCTATCGCACTAACCCCGAAGAGACAAAGGAGATATAAAGGCAGGTACAAGAACTTTTAAATAAAGGTTATGTACGTGAAAGTTTAAGTCCTTGTGCTGTCCCTGTTATTTTAGTTACTAAGAAGGATGGTTCTTGGCGTATGTGTGTTGATTGTAGGGCCATAAACAATATTACTATTCAATATCGTCATCATATTCATAGGTTAGATGATATGCTTGATGAACTTAGTGGCTCTATGATATTCTCTAAGGTTGATTTGCGTAGTGGATATCATCAAATTCGGATTAAAGAGGGAGATGAATGGAAAACGGCATTCAAAACAAAATTTGGATTGTATGAGTGGTTAGTCATGCCGTTTGGATTAACTAATGCACCTAGTACTTTCATTAGGTTAATGAATCATGTCTTGAGAGCTTACATTGGGAGATTTGTTGTTGTTTACTTTGATGACATATATACAGCAAGTCTATAGATGAGCATATTGATCATATCAAACTTGTGTTAGATTTTCTTAGGAGGGAACAGTATGCTAACATAGAAAAGTGCTCATTTTGCACAAACAAGGTTGTGTTTCTTGGCTATGTTGTTTCAGGACAAGGAATTGAAGTTGATGAATCAAAGGTAGAGGCAATCAAGAATTGGCCAACTCCTATCAATGTAAGTCAAGTTAGAAGTTTTCATGGTCTTGCTGGTTTCTATAGAAGGTTTGTTAAGGATTTTAGTACCATTGCTGCCCCATTGAATGAGTTAACAAAGAAGGGTGTTGTTTTCAAATGGGATGTGCCTCAAGAAAATGCTTTCAAAGAGCTTAAGAAACGATTAACGGAGTCACCGGTGCTTGTTCTTCCTGATTTTAACAAAACTTTTGAAATAGAGTGTGATACTAGTGGAATAGGTATTAGTGGTGTCTTAATGCAAGAAAGCAAACCGATAGCATATTTTAGTGAGAAATTGAGTGGTGCAAAGTTGAACTATTCAGTTTATGATAAGGAATTGTATGCTTTAGTTCGTGTGCTTGAAACTTGGCAACATTATTTATGGACTAAGGAGTTTGTCATTCATTCTGATCATGAAGCATTGAAACATCTTAAGGGTCAAGCTAAGCTCAATAGGAGGCATGCTAAATGGGTAAAATTCATTAAGACTTTTCCATATGTTGTGAGATATAAGAAGGGTAAAGAAGACATGGTTGCTGATGCTCTATCTCGTACACATGTTTTGTTGAACCAATTAGAGGTAAAAGTGCTTGGACTTGAAAGTTTGAAAGCTTTGTATGTTGCTGATCCTTACTTTTCAGAACCATATGAAAGATGTCAAGATGGAAAAGGATGGGATAAGTATCATATGCATGATGGATTCCTTTTTAGAGCTAACAAACTTTGTGTTCCTGATTGTTCGGTTAGGCTTTTGTTATTGCAAGAATCACATGCAGGTGGTTTAATGGGTTATTTTGGCCGGGAGAAGACTTATGAGATGCTTGCTGATCATTTTTATTGTCCAAAGATGAGGAAGGATGTTGAAAGATTTGTGCAGCGATGCATTACATGTCACAAAGCTAAGTCAAAACTTAACCCTCGCGGTTTATATACTCCTCTACCCGTTCCTAGTGTTCCTTGGGAAGATATTAGTATGGATTTTGTGTTAGGACTACCTAAAACTAATAGGGGAAGGGATTCAGTTTTTGTTGTTGTTGATAGATTCTCGAAGATGGCACATTTCATTCCATGTCATAAGAGCGATGATGCTTCACATGTGGCTTATTTATTTTTCAGGGAGATTGTGCGTCTGCATGGAGTACCAAGGACGATCGTATCTGATCGTGATGTGAAGTTTATGAGCTACTTTTGGAAGACATTATGGGGAAAGCTTGGGACCAAGCTATTGTTTTCAACAACTTGTCACCCACAAACTGATGGCCAAACGGAGGTGGTAAAACGTACCCTTTCAACGTTACTAAGGACGATGATCAAGAAGAACCTCAGGAAATGGGAAGAGTGCTTGCCGCACATCGAGTTCGCTTACAATAGGGCAGTTCACTCTACCACAAGCATGTGCACATTTGAGGTGGTTTATGGATTCAAACCCATTTCACCACTTGACTTGCTTCCACTTCCATTGCAAGAACAAAGTAATATGGAGGCTTCAAAGCGAGCTTCATATGTGAGAAGGATTCACGAGAAGACTAGGGAGCAGATTGAGAAAAGGGTAAAGTATTACGCACACAAGGCTAACAAGAACCGAAAGAAGGTAACGTTTGAACCTGGAGAACTAGTTCGGATACATCTACGTAAAGAACTTTTTCCAGAGAAACGCAAGTCCAAACTCATGCCTCGTGGGGATGGACCATTCAAAGTGTTAGCAAAAATAAATGACAATGCCTACAAGATTGAACTTCCAGAAGACTATGCGGTGAGTCCTACTTTCAACGTGGCTGACTTGTCACCTTACTTGGATGAAGAAGAAACAGAGTCGAGGACGACTCTTTTTGAAGAGGGGGAGGATGATGAGGACACACTAGCCTCACCTCGTCGGTCATGTACTATTACAAGTAATCCTATAGAACTACAAGCTGATGCATCGATGAAAGAAGCTTACAAAGGTCCAATGACTAGGAACCAAGCAAAACAAATTCAACATGAGGTGAATTCACTCCTAGTTGATTGTTATACTACAATTGATGAGAACTATATGCTGCCTAAATCTCATTATAAGGTTTGTCTAAGTTCGTCCCAAGTAAGCCTAAGTTCATCCCAAGTTAGTCTCTTTTTAAGGACGAACTTAGACAATCCTTTGAATGAGACTAACGAGACTAACTTGAGACGAATAAAGATTAACGTTAGTGTCATTCTAAGGTTTGTCTAAGTTTGTTTCAAGTGAGTCTCTTTCTAAGGACGAACTTAGACAAACCTTATAATGAGACTAACGAGACTAACTTGGGACGAACAAAGACAAACTTTAGTCTCATTATTTTTTTTAACGATAAAATTAAGATAGAGGATCCAAAAAGCCTGGATCGGGGCACTTGCAAAACCTAGTCAAAGTAGGGATCCGACACCCTACACAAATGCGTATATTTATTTTTGCCAAAGTTCGTCTCTTTCTAAGGACGAACTTAGACAAACCTTAGAATGAGACTAACGAGACTAACTTGGGACAAACAAAGACAAATGTTAGTCTCATTCTAAGGTTTGTCTAAGTTCGTCCGAAGTTAGTCTAAGTTTGTCCCAAGTTAATCTCTTTCTAAGGACGAACTTAGACAAATCTTAGAATGAGACTAACGAGTCTAAGTTCGTCCCAAGTTAGTCTCTTTCTAAGGACGAACTTAGACAAACCTTAGAATGAGACTAACGAGACTAACTTGGGGCGAACAAAGACAAACGTTAGTCTCATTCTAAGGTTTGTCTAAGTTCGTCCCAAGTTAGTCTAAGTTTGTCCCAATTTAGTGTCTTTCTAAGGACGAACTTAGATAAACCTTAGAATGAGACTAACGAGACTAAGTTGGGGCGAACAAAGACAAACGTTAGTCTCATTCTAAGGTTTGTCTAAGTTTGCCCCAAGTTAGTCTAAGTTCGTCCCAAGTTAGTCTCTTTCTAAGGACGAACTTAGACAAACCTTAAAATGAGACTCACGAGTCTAAATTTGTCCCAAGTTAGTGTCTTTCTAAGGACGAACTTATACAAACCTTAGAATGAGACTAACGAGACAAACTTGGGGCGAACAAAGACAAACGTTAGTCTCATTCTAAGGTTTGTCTAACTTTGCCCCAAGTTAGTCTAAGTTGGTCCCAAGTTAGTCTCTTTCTAAGGACGAACTTAGACAAACCTTATAATGAGACTAACGAGTCTAAGTTTGTCCAAAGTTAGTGTCTTTCTAAGGATGAACTTAGACAAACATTAGAAGGTGACTGACGAGACTAACTTGGGAAGAACAAAGACCTACTTTAGTCTCATTCTAAGCTTTGTCTAAGTTTGTCCCATGTTAGTTTCTTTCTAAGGACAAACTTAGACAAACCTTAGAATGAGACTAACGAGACTAACTTGGGACGAACAAAGACAAACGTTAGTCTCATTCTAGGGCTTGTCTAAGTCTGTCCCAAGTTAGTCTAAGTTTGTCCCAAGTTAGTCTCTTTCTAAGGACGAACTTAGACAAACCTTAGAATGTGACTAACGAGACTAACTTTGGATGAACAAAGACAAACGTTAGTCTCATTCTAAAGTTTGTCTAAGTTCGTCCCAAGTTAGTCTAAGTTTCTACCAAGTTAGTCTCCTTCTAAGGATGAACTTAGACAAACCTTAGAATGAGACTAACGAGTCTAAGTCTATCCCAAGTTAGTCTCTTTCTGAGGATAAACCTAGACAAACCTTAAAATGAGACTAACGATTCTAACTTGGGACGAATAAAGACAAACTTTAGTCTCATTCTAAGGTGTCTAAGTTCATCCCAAGTTAGTCTCTTTCTAAGGACAAACATAGACAAACCTTAGAATGAGACTAACGAGACTAACTTGGGGCGAACAAAGACAAACATTAGTCTCATTCTAAGGTTTGTCTAAGTTCATCCCAAGTTAGTCTAAGTTTGTCCCAATTTAGTGTCTTTCTAAGGACTAACTTAGACAAACCTTAGAATGAGACTAACAAGACTAACTTGGGGCGAACAAAGACATACGTTAGTCTCATTCTAAGGTTTGTCTAAGTTTGCCCCAAGTTAGTCTAAGTTCGTCCCAAGTTAGTCTCTTTCTAAGGACGAACTTAGACAAACCTTAAAATGAGACTAACGAGTCTAAATTTGTCCCAAGTTAGTGTCTTCCTAAGGACGAACTTAGACAAACCTTAGAAGGAGACTAACGAGACTAACTTGGGGTGAACAAAGACAAACGTTACTCTCATTCTAAGGTTTGTCTAAGTTCGCCCCAAGTTAGTCTATGTTCGTCCCAAGTTAGTCTCTTTCTAAAGATGAACTTAGACAAGCCTTATAATGAGACTAACGAGTCTAAGTTTGTCCCAAGTTAGTGTCTTTCTAAGGATGAACTTAGACAAACATTAGAATGAGACTAACGAGACTAACTTGGGATGAACAAAGACCTACTTTAGTCTCATTCTAAGATTTGTCTAAGTTTGTCCCATGTTAGTTTCTTTCTAAGGACAAACTTAGACAAACCTTAGAATGAGACTAACGAGACTAACTTTGGACGAACAAAGACAAACGTTAGTCTCATTCTAGGGCTTGTCTAAGTTTGTCCCAAGTTAGTCTAAGTTTGTCCCAAGTTAGTCTCTTTCTAAGGACGAACTTAGACAAACCTTAGAATGAGACTAACGAGACTAACTTGGGACGAATAAAGACAAACGTTAGTCTCATTCTAAGGTTTGTCTAAGTTCGTCCCAAGTTAGTCTCTTTCTAAGGACAAACTTAAACAAACATTAGAATGAGACTAACGAGACTAACTTGGGATGAACAAAGTCCTACTTTAGTCTCATTCTAAAGTTTGTCTAAGTTTGTCCCATATTTGTCTCTTTCTAAGGACAAACTTAGACAAACCTTAGAATGAGACTAACGAGACTAACCTGGGACAAACAAAGACAAACGTTAGTCTCATTCTAAGGTGTCTAAGTTCGCCCCAAGTTAGTCTCTTTCTAAGGCCAAACTTAGACAAACCTTAGAATGAGACTAACGAGACTAACTTTGGGCGAACAAAGACAAACGTTAGTCTCATTCTAAGGTTTGTCTAAGTTCGTCCCAAGTTAGTCACTTTCTAAGGATGAACTTAGACAAATATTACAATGAGACTAACGAGATTAACTTGGGATGAACAAAGTCGTACTTCAGTCTCATTCTAAAGTTTGTCCCATATTTGTCTCTTTCTAAGGACAAACTTAGACAAACCTTAGAATGAGACTAACGAGACTAACTTGGGACAAACAAAGACAAACGTTAGTCTCATTCTAAGGTTTGTCTAAGTTTGTCCCAAGTTAGTCTAATTTAGTCCCAAGTTGGTCTCCTTCTAAGGATGAACTTAGACAAACCTTAGAATGAGACTAACGAGTCTAAGTTCGTCCCAAGTTAGTCTCTTTCTAAGGATAAACTTAGACAAACCTTAAAATGAGACTAACGAGACTAACTTGGGACGAATAAAGACAAACTTTAGTGTCATTCTAAGGTGTCTAAGTTCGTCCCAAGTTAGTCTCTTTCTAAGGACGAACTTAGACAAACCTTAGAATGAGACTAACGAGACTAACTTGGGATGAACAAAGACCTACTTCAGTCTCATTCTAAGGTTTGTCTAAGTTCGTCCCAAGTTAATCTCTATCTAAGGACGAACATAGACAAACCATAGAAGGAGACTAATGAGACTAACTTGGGACGAACAAAGACAAACGTTAGTCTCATTTTAGGGCTTGTCTATGTTCGTCCCAAGTTAGTCTAAGTTTGTCCCAAGTTAGTCTTTTTCTAAGGACTAACTTAGACAAACCTTAGAATGATACTAACGAGACTAACTTGGGACGACCAAAGACAAACTTTAGTCTCATTCTAAGATTTGTCTAAATTCATCTCAAGTTAGACTCTTTCTAAGGACTAACTTAGAGAAACCTTAGAATGAGACTAAAGCGACTAACTTGGGACAAACAAAGACAAACGTTAGTCTCATTCTGAGGTTTGTCTAAGTTCCTCCCAAGTTAGTCTAATTTCGTCCCAAGTTAGTCTCTTTCTAATGACGAACTTAGACAAACCTTAGAATGAGACTAACGAGACTAACTTGGGGCGAACAAAGACAAACGTTAGTCTCATTCTAAGGTTTGTCTAAGTTCGTCCCAAGTTAGTCTAAGTTAGTCCCAAGTTAGTCTCTTTCTAAGGACGAACTTAGACAAACCATAGAATGAGACTAATGAGTCTAAGTTTGTCCCAAGTTTGTGTCTTTATAAGGACAAACTTAGACAAACTATAGAATGAGACTAACGGGACAAACTTGGGGCGAACAAAGACAAACGTTAGTCTCATTCTAAGGTTTGTCTATGTTCGCCCCAAGTTAGTTCGTCCCAAGTTAGTTTCTTTTTAAGGAAGAACTTAGGCTAACCTTAGAATGAGACTAACGAGTCTAAGTTCGTCCCAAGTTAGTCTCTTTCTAAGGACAAACTTAGACAAACCTTATAATGAGACTAACGAGTCTAAGTTTGTCCCAAGTTAGAGTCTTTCTAAGGATGAACTTAGACAAACATTAGAATGAGACTAACGAGACTAACTTGGGATGAACAAAGACCTACTTTAGTCTCATTCTAAGCTTTGTCTAAGTTAGTCCCATGTTAGTTTCTTTCTAAGGACAAACTTAGACAAACCTTAGAATGAGACTAACGAGACTAACTTGGGATGAACAAAGACAAACGTTAGTCTCATTCTAGGGCTTGTCTAAGTTTGTCCCAAGTTAGTCTAAGTTTGTCTCAAGTTAGTCTCTTTCTAAGGACGAACTTAGACAAACCTTAGAATAAGACTAACGAGACTAACTTGGGATGAACAAAGACAAACGTTAGTCTCATTCTAAAGTTTGTCTAAGTTCGTCCCAAGTTAGTCTAAGTTTGTCCCAAGTTAGTCTCCTTCTAAGGATGAACTTAGACAAACCTTAGAATGAGACTAACGAGTCTAAGTCTATCCCTAGTCAGTCTCTTTCTGAGGATAAACTTAGACAAACCTTAAAATGAGACTAACGATTCTAACTTGGGAAGAATAAAGACAACCTTTAGTCTCATTCTAAGGTGTCTAAGTTCGTCCCAAGTTAGTCTCTTTCTAAGGACAAACTTAGACAAACCTTAGAATTTGAATAACGAGACTAACTTGGGGCGAACAAATACAAACGTTAGTCTCATTCCAAGGTTTGTCTAAGTTCGTCCCAAGTTAGTCTCTTTCTAAGGACGAACTTAGACAAACATTAGAATGAGACTAACAAGGCTAACTTGGGATGAACAAAGTCCTACTTCAGTCTCATTCTAAAGTTTGTCTAAGTTTGTCCCATATCTGTCTCTTTCTAAGGACAAACTTAGACAAACCTTAGAATGAGACTTACGAGACTAACTTGGGACGAACAAAGACAAACGTTAGTCTCATTCTAAGGTTTGTCTAAGTTAGTCTAAGTTTGTCCCAAGTTAGTCTCTGATGGACCAAAGTTATACGAGTCAGAAACACAGTTAAACCCCCCAAATTAGACTGTTTGTCTATCTAACGTCTACGTGTTAGTCCCGATATATTTCCACAGGGCATTTTAGAGACTGAAGTGAAAACACGCTAAGGAGAGGATTTTAAGCTGAAAAGATAACAAGAGTCAATCCAAGGTCAAGATCATATGCCGACTGATGGACCACAATTGTATGAATCATAAACACAGTTAAACCCACCAAATTAGATTGTTTGTCTATCTAACTTCGATGTTTTAGTCCCGATACATTTCTACAGGGTATTTCAGAGCTTAGAGAGAATACACGCTAAGGAAGAGCTTTTAGCACAGAAAAGATATCAGGAGACAATCCAAGGTCAAGATCAGACGCTGAATGAAGAAATCTAAAGATCCTGACATGGAATCATTCAAAACAAATCAAACCGAAGAGAAACCGAAGACAATCCGGAGCTGGAATACACCGATAGTTTTGTGCAAACTGCACAAAACTCACAACCACTCTCCTCATGCCACATGGACCGGCGGCTTTCTCCTCACAACCCCTCCTCCTCCTCTCCCCTTCCTCCACATGTCAACCTCTCCTCCTCCCTCCCAAAAGCCGCCGGCGGCTTTGTGTTGTCCCTCTCCCCTTGTGACACTTGCCCTCCTCTCCTCTTCCCCTCCTCTCCACCCTTGGATGCTAAACCACATGCCCTCATCTTGGCCATCCATTCCTCTCCTCCATGGCTATAAATACCAAGCCATCCCTCCTCATTTCATAAGCCATAAGCAATCACAACACACCACACTCCGCTTCTCTCTCTAAGTTTGTTACTTTGTAAAGTTTGGTTTTGATATAAATAAAAGTTCAGTTTGTTCTCAAATACTTTAGTTCGATCTTGAGTACTCCTGTTTGTTCTTGAGTACTCAAGCTTTCAGTTACAGTTCAAGAGTTACTCCTGTTTGTTCTTGAGTAATCTCTTTCTCTTCTCTCTTTACTCTTGTCGGTTCTTGAGTATTCTTTTCCAAATCCCCAAGTATTTAGTTATGATGTCCAACTCTATGGATATTCGTAACTAAACTCTTCATTCGGTTGAAGGGGAGTTCTTGTTTTATAAAATGTTTTACTTCGTTTAGTTTCTTTTCTCTGTATTCAAAACTTGTTCTATGTGCCATTTATAAGGTCAGACTTTCCAAGGTTGAGTGGAAGCTACGAAAGGGCAAAACTCTTCTGTGGGAAGTTGACAGAACCGCTCGTCGTCAAAGCGATTTGTACAAATAAATTTATAATAGTCCGCTACTCGCAACTATACTACTGGGTAGTACTTGGTAAGTAGGGGTCGAACCCAGAGCAATTAGGGGGATAGGTTATTCTTTAAGGGATTTGTTCAGCGAAGGAGCGTGTTTTAGGTTGGTTGAGGTTTTAGTTCTAACAACTACGTGACTTTTTAGTTGGTTTTGGTTTTGAGTGCTGAAAAGTAAATTACAGAAAAGTAAATACTGAAATTAAAAGCGAAGACTTACAGTGGGTGATGCGTGAATTGCAAGTCCTCCGGATTGTGAGCGGTTGATGGTTGCAGTTGATTGAGCAATAAAAGTAAAGACAAAGGGGATTCTGTGATTGCAAGAGAAGTATTCGGTCTTAGGGGGCCTTGTATTATATCCTGTTCATTCTTTTAGTAACCCTTCTGAGTATTCAAACGTGTATCGAGGCCCTTTCGTAGCGCTCAATTTGCCACACCGTTTGTAAACCCTTGTTCTACTTTAGACTAATTCCTCCTTTCGAAGTATCTTAGCCTTTTGTGCATCCATTTGGTCCCTTTGGTCCAGTTTCCAAATGGTTTTAAAGATAGATCGAACTCCTCAGATAAGCTTTGCCCTTTCGTAGCATCCACTTACCCGAGTATGTTCACGACTTCCCACAGAAGAGTTTTGCCCTTTCGTAGCTTCCACTCAACCTTGGAAAGTCTGACCTTATAAATGGCACATAGAACAAGTTTTGAATACAGAGAAAAGAAACTAAACGAAGTAAAACATTTTATAAAACAAGAACTCCCCTTCAAACGAATGAAGAGTTTAGTTACGAATATCCATAGAGTTGGACATCATAACTAAATACTTGGGGATTTGGAAAAGAATACTCAAGAACCGACAAGAGTAAAGAGAGAAGAGAAAGAGATTACTCAAGAACAAACAGGAGTAACTCTTGAACTGTAACTGAAAGCTTGAGTACTCAAGAACAAACAGGAGTACTCAAGATCGAACTAAAGTATTTGAGAACAAACTGAACTTTTATTTATATCAAAACCAAACTATACAAAGTAACAAACTTAGAGAGAGAAGTGGAGTGTGGTGTGTTGTGATTGCTTATGGCTTATGAAATGAGGAGGGATGGCTTGGTATTTATAGCCATGGAGGAGAGGAATGGATGGCCAAGATGAGGGCATGTGGTTTAGCATCCAAGGGTGGAGAGGAGGGGAAGAGGAGAGGAGGGCAAGTGTCACAAGGGGAGAGGGACAACACAAAGCCGCCGGCGGCTTTTGGGAGGGAGGAGGAGGATGTGACATGTGGAGGAAGGGGAGAGGAGGAGGAGGGGTTGTGAGGGCAAAGCCGCCGGTCCATGTGGCATGAGGAGAGTGGTTGTGGGTTTTGTGCAGTTTGCACAAAACTATCGGTGTATTCCAGCTCTGGATTGTCTTCGGTTTCTCTTCGGTTTGATTTGTTTTGAATGATTCCATGTCAGGATCTTTAGATTTCTTCATTCAGCGTCTGATCTTGACCTTGGATTGTCTCCTGATATCTTTTCTGTGCTAAAAGCTCTTCCTTAGCGTGTATTCTCTCTAAGCTCTGAAATACCCTGTAGAAATGTATCGGGACTAAAACATCAAAGTTAGATAGACAAACAGTCTAATTTGGTGGGTTTAACTGTGTTTATGATTCATACAATTGTGGTCCATCAGATAACCCCACACTTTTAGTTGTTCGTCCCGAACAATGCTTTATAAGGGCGTTACTAAGTAAGTTGGTTAAAATATGAAAATAAGATTGTGGTACTCGATTTTTCCTAATTCATGCATTACTACTTGTTACTAAATTAAACTGCGTAAATAAGTAGAAGAAACTTGATACTTGTACCTTCGTGCTGAGATGCAAATTATTTCGGATGTTTCGGGAGATAGACCTTTTCAGGCTCCTGGACTACACCTTCGGGACCGTCTCGCACTATATGGGTTTCTTGTAGCTTTCTCTAGCACGTGATTCGATTCGGGTTTCAGTGAGTTGAGCCTTTTTTTTCTTTTTTCTTTCTTCTTCTTTGGCGATGGACTGCTTTTTGTATTGATTTGCCTTTAGCTTTTGATTTGACGTTGTTGAGTGCTTCACTTTTGCTCGGTTAAAACCTTCACATTTTTGGGCCTTAGGCCTCTTTTGATTTTCTTCTTTGAGTTTTTTGCTTCTTTGTGACTTGCTAGTCCATCTTGTTTTTTTCCTTCTTGGGAGGTCCAATCATCGCCCGCAAGCATATGGAAATACCTCCCCGCTCCTCTCATCTTTGTTGTTTCGCGCGGGTCAAGATGAGGGTCGCTCATCTATTTTCTCGGCTACTTTGACTAGAGAGAGGACGGTTTGATTCCCGTCCTTGCCTTTTACATAGATGCTTCAAGGCAGAGTTGACTTCAATTATTCACCGAACCCTGAAGTGCAGCCTCCACTGACTTCGAAAACCATATAGTTTGATCTGATCCTTCAAGTGCTTGCCAAGCCTCTCTAGGGCAATTTCTATCAACTCCACATCCCTAGGTTATCTCGGCACAAAGGACAAATGGAAAGTTACATTCTAAGTTTTTAAACAGTTGAATTTTCACAAGGTTAATGCATGAATTACGATTTATCTTTTTCACATTCTTAAGTTCATATTTTCAAAAAGATACTATTACTAAAAAAAGAAAAAAAACAGCAAGCATGTTATTTATGTACATAGGTGGTTCTCACCCCCCACTTTTGAACGAAGGCGTGCCTTAGTTCAAAAGTCATGCAAGCTTAAAACTAAATACTGAATTTAAATGACAGAAATTAAAGTGCGGAAAAGTAAGATAGTGTCGGGTTACCTCCCGACCAGTGCACTTGTTTAACGTCGTTGGCTCGACAGTACCTCGTTGTGGATTATTGGTTTGGGTCCCATGGGTGCTTGAGGTTGAACTTCTTTTCGGCTGCCCTTTTACTCCGAGAGGGTGAGGCTGTATTGACCATAGCTGCTGGTCTAATGAGTCGTGCTCGCTTGTTACTCCTTCCGAGTTTCCATTCTTTGGGCCCATGTCTTTGCCGCTTCTTCATGTATGGTCGGTTGGCATCCTTGCTGTTTTGAAAGTTCAGTCTTTTGCCAAGCGACCTCAAGCATGCGCCCTTGCTAACCCTCTTCTTTGTGGATGAGATGATTGGCCGTCCTTGGTCCTTACACCTTTCAGGAGGCTCTTCTTGGCTTGTGACGAGTGGAAGCTCCTGCGTTGATTGTTTTGGCTCATGCTTCTCCTCCAACTCGCTTAGCACTGCATAATTATTGATCATCTCATCTCTGGTTGCCGTGATCTTCATAGAACATGAAGGGTTAAGTAGGGGCTCCTCGGCCATAAGGACAGGGCCTTTCTCGAGCAGCTCTTCAGTGAGAACCGGGCCTGCCGTGATTTTCTTGGTTAGTTCGGCAGTGAGGTCCAGGTATGTCTCGGCAGGTTTGGTAGTGAAGTCCGGGACTTCCTCGGGCAGATTGGTGATGATGACCGGGCCAGATTAGGGTAGTTCTTCTTCGGCCATCCAAGAGTCCTCATCCTTTGTCAGCTCCGTGGGCTCCAATATTGGCTTCTTTAGAGTCGCCTCCACATCCATTACTGCCCTTGTACTGATGTCTTCTCTCGGTTTTGTTGTGGGCAAGCTCATAATGGGTGTGGTGTCGGGCTCGTTCTGCACTGAGTCCACTTCCATCGTTGGTGTCTTATCGTCAGTTTGGTGCCACTGACCCTGTTTTGTGTATTTTGCCAAATCATTTATGAGGCGCCAGGCTTCAGTCACGGTTAACTTCATGAGTGAACATCCCGCTATATCATTAAGTCTTTTCCGCTCAAGTGGTATCATTCCATCGAGAAACCTTTGAATAAGATCGAATCTGGTGAATCCATGGTGCGGGCAGCTCGCCACAATGGAGGCAAAGTACGCCAAGTACTCGTCCAAAGTTTCGTCCCGAAATTGCTCAAGATTGAGAATCTTCTCGCGGGTTTCAAGTCGGACAGATGGCGGGCAAAACTCCTCTAGGAATTGGGTTTGTAGATCCCTATAATCACCTTTATCCTCTGCACATGAGTAATACCAATCTAGTGCGGAGTCTATTAAAGAAAATTTGAAGCATCTCAGCTTAAACTCCTCTAACGTCTCGTTCTCAGGTTTCATGTGGCGGCAGATGTGGTGAACATGTTGGCAATGTATCACAGGGTCCTCTTCAATGGTACCTCCGAATTGGGGGAGACATCTAAGCATTTCAAACATAAGGTTGCTGCCCCCAACTTCCCAAGGTTCTATGTCGTAGTATGAAGACATGGCGAATTATGTAAAAAAGAACAACTATCCATTTGCTAATTCCCCGGCAACGGCGCCAATTTGACAGAACCGCTCGTCGTCAAAGCGATTTGTACAAATAAATTTATAATAGTCCGCTACTCGCAACTATACTACTGGGTAGTACTTGGTAAGTAGGGGTCGAACCCAGAGGAATTAGGGGGATAGGTTATTCTTTAAGGGATTTGTTCAGCGAAGGAGCGTGTTTTAGGTTGGTTGAGGTTTTAGTTCTAACAACTACGTGACTTTTTAGTTGGTTTTGGTTTTGAGTGCTGAAAAGTAAATTACAGAAAAGTAAATACTAAAATTAAAAGCGAAGACTTACAGTGGGTGATGCGTGAATTGCAAGTCCTCCGGATTGTGAGCGGTTGATGGTTGCAGTTGATTGAACAATAAAAGTAAAGACAAAGGGGATTCTGTGATTGCAAGAGAAGTATTCGGTCTTAGAGGGCCTTGTATTATATCCTGTTCATTCTTTTAGTAACCCTTCTGAGTATTCAAACGTGTATCGAGGCCCTTTCGTAGCGCTCAATTTGCCACACTGTTTGTAAACCCTTGTTCTACTTCAGACTAATTCCTCCTTTCGAAGTTTCTTAGCCTTTTGTGCATCCATTTGGTCCCTTTGGTCCAGTTTCCAAATGGTTTTAAAGATAGATCAAACTCCTCAGATAAGCTTTGCCCTTTCGTAGCATCCACTTACCCGAGTATGTTCACGACTTCCCACAGAAGAGTTTTGCCCTTTCGTAGCTTCCACTCAACCTTGGAAAGTCTGACCTTATAAATGGCACATAGAACAAGTTTTGAATACAGAGAAAAGAAACTAAACGAAGTAAAACATTTTATAAAACAAGAACTCCCCTTCAACCGAATGAAGAGTTTAGTTACGAATATCCATAGAGTTGGACATCATAACTAAATACTTGGGGATTTGGAAAAGAATACTCAAGAACCGACAAGAGTAAAGAGAGAAGAGAAAGAGATTACTCAAGAACAAACAGGAGTAACTCTTGAACTGTAACTGAAAGCTTGAGTACTCAAGAACAAACAGGAGTACTCAAGATCGAACTAAAGTATTTGAGAACAAACTGAACTTTTATTTATATCAAAACCAAACTTTACAAAGTAACAAACTTAGAGAGAGAAGTGGAGTGTGGTGTGTTGTGAGTGCTTATGGCTTATGAAATAAGGAGGGATGGCTTGGTATTTATAGCCATGGAGGAGAGGAATGGATGGCCAAGATGAGGGCATGTGGTTTAGCATCCAAGGGTGGAGAGGAGGGGAAGAGGAGAGGAGGGCAAGTGTCACAAGGGGAGAGGGACAACACAAAGCCGCCGGCGGCTTTTGGGAGGGAGGAGGAGGATGTGACATGTGGAGGAAGGGGAGAGGAGGAGGAGGGGTTGTGAGGGCAAAGCCGCCGGTCCATGTGGCATGAGGAGAGTGGTTGTGAGTTTTGTGCAGTTTGCACAAAACTATCGGTGTATTCCAGCTCCGGATTGTCTTTGGTTTCTCTTCGGTTTGATTTGTTTTGAATGATTCCATGTCAGGATCTTTAGATTTCTTCATTCAGCGTCTGATCTTGACCTTGGATTGTCTCCTGATATCTTTTCTGAGCTAAAAGCTCTTCCTTAGCGTGTATTCTCTCTAAGCTCTGAAATACCCTGTAGAAATGTATCGGGACTAAAACATCAAAGTTAGATAGACAAACAGTCTAATTTGGTGGGTTTAACTGTGTTTATGATTCATACAATTGTGGTCCATCAGAAGTCGTGAACATACTCGGGTAAGTGGATGCTACGAAAGGGCAAAGCTTATCTGAGGAGTTGTTAGCACTCAAAACCAAAACCAACTAAAAAGTCACGTAGTTGTTAGAACTAAAACCTCAACCAACCTAAAACACGCTCCTTCGCTGAACAAATCCCTTAAAGAATAACCTATCCCCCTAATTCCTCTGGGTTCGACCCCTACTTACCAAGTACTACCCAGTAGTATAGTTGCGAGTAGCGGACTATTATAAATTTATTTGTACAAATCGCTTTGACGACGAGCGGTTCTATCACCGACTGAAGAAATATCAAGGATCCTTACGTTGAATTGACCATAACAAATTAATCAGAGGAATCAGGAGTGGAGTCAAGACAGCCCGGAGAAGAAACACATTGACAGTTTTGTGAAAAGACTGCACAAAACTGTACAAATCTCACATTGGGCAAGGATGACCGGCCACCACTCAAGGAGGTGGCCAAGGGAGGAGCTCCTCCCCCTTGGGCCACCGGCAACCGGCGGCTATGGGAGGAGGGACCGGCGGCTTTACTATTCCGCCACATGTCACCTCCTCCTCCTCCTCCCTTCTCCTCCCTTGGATCAAATGCACATGTCCACCATCTCCACCACCCATCTCCTCCCATTTTGGCTATAAATACAAGCCTCCTCCTCCTCATTTCAACACACCAAAATCTCAAA
This sequence comes from Rhodiola kirilowii, assembly GCA_033675215.1. Taxonomy (NCBI): domain Eukaryota; kingdom Viridiplantae; phylum Streptophyta; class Magnoliopsida; order Saxifragales; family Crassulaceae; genus Rhodiola; species Rhodiola kirilowii. The sequence goes on along the minus strand of CM066196.1, from coordinate 32,348,401 downwards.
TTCACTTCTCTCTCTAGAAGTTGTAACATTTGTAATGTTGTAATTTTGCTTTGGAAATAAAGGAAAGCTCCCTTGGCGCTTCAACGGTTGTAAGTATTATTTTCAGTATTTATTTAACTGTTGTCTTTAATTCCTTAGTATAATGTTTAGCGCGATGAATAGTAGCTAAACTAGTAGTTCGGTCTAAGGGGCGCACTTGTATTATAAATGTTTTAAGACTATTAACTTAGTGTTTAGTCTTAGTATTCAAAACTTGTTCTATGTGCCATATATAGTCAGAGTTTCCAAGGTTGAGTGGATGCTGTAACAAGCAAAGCTCTTCTGTGGGAATTCGTGATCATACTCAGGTAGTGGAAGCTGTAACAAGCAAAGCTATCTGAGGAGTTCGACTCATCCTAAATCCCATCTGGTCGAGCGTAACTGTGAGATCAGGTGGATGCACCCAGGCTAGCATACCTTAGGGTATTGGCGCTAGACTGAAATAGAACAGGAGTTGCTTTAAACCGGTGTTGCAAGTCTTGAGCTGTAACTAGCCTCGATTCACCGTTTGAATACTTAGATGATTCACTAATGGTCAATGATAAACATGATGTAATACAAGTCCCCTGAAACCGAACATTTCTCTTAATCATTAAAATAGTAATTTACTTTCCAGTATTAAAATCAACCAACCAACCAATCAATCAATCAAAATAGCTGGTAGCTATAAAACCAACCAACCGACCTTAAACACGTTCCCACGCTGCGTAATTCCCCCCAAAGAACAATTATTCCCCTAGTTCCCTTGGGTTCGACCCCTACTTACCAAGTACTACCCAGTAGTATAGTTGCAAGTAGCGGACTATAAATTTATTTGCACAATCGCTTTGACGACGAGCGGTTCTGTCAAATTGGCGCCGTTGCCGGGGAACTAGTCATCGGATAACTGTTCTTCCCTTCCCTTTCTTTTTCTTTCTTTTTCCTATGTCATTACCCGTTACGCATGCATGGACAACGCGATTTCTGCCCCTGTTCGGAGGAACGGAGGGAGAAGACCCTGTACAGCACTGCCGAAACTTCCACCAAGTCTGCCACAACATCAAACCTGAAAACGAAGTGTTAGAGGAATTTAAGCTGAAATGCTTTAAATTCTCTCTAACCGACTTCGCTACGATATGGTACTACACATCCACCGCTTGCAGTGCAGAACGTTTCGTAGACCTCTGCGTTCCGTTCCTGAAAGAATTCTCCCCACCTTCCTTACGCCAAGAAACCCGCGAGAAGATCCTGAACCTTCAACAATCCCGGGATGAAACTTTGGACGAATACTACATAAAATTCGATGCCATCGTCTCAAGCTGCCCGCACCATGGATTTACGAAGAAAATTCTTCTCCAAAATTTTTTTCGTGGGATGAGGTCCGAAGAGCTGGGAAGAGTCAACGAAGCTATGAGAAGGTCTGCCGCAAACCTCACCATTGCAGACATGTGGTACCTGATAACTGGCCTAGCCGCTGCCACAAGACAAGTTCCTCACACTGACGAGGAAATGCAGACAGAAGAAGCTGACCCTGAGGCTGACAAAGAAGAAACCACCGAGCCGTCAGAAGAGACTCCTGAACCATCCGAGGAATCAGACATTGAAAGCACCGGAAGCAACGAAGTAGAAGTCCAGAATACCACCGACGAACTGCCTATTCCAAACCCGACTATCATTACCCAGGCAGCTGAGACTATCTACGATCAATTCTTCACGAACCAACATTACGAGGCAGAACCGAGTCTCATGAGGCCTTCCCGACTTTTCCCCTTAATAATGAGCAAGTCGACGCGAACTATGCGATCCAAGAAGAAGCTCAAAGGAGAATGGGAAAAGGGCCTGAGCAGAATGACTCCTACATGGAGCACGCTTTCGCCATGACTGGACAAGGCAGCCCTAAACAGGAGAACACCCAGTTCAAGAAGCTGATAGTGAAAGGTCCCTCGCCTTCTCAGAGACGTTGGAAGGAGATACCATCAGAACTGGACCCAAACCTGTCATCTGCTAAAAAATCAGGAAGACTCACCGTAAGAATCAAAGTTGGTGGAATCAAGAAGTTCGACCTCAGCCACCCATGGGACCCAAACCAATGAACCACAAACGAGGTATCGTCGAGCCAACGACGTTAAACAAGTGCACTGGTCGGGAGGTAACTCGACACTATCTTACTTTTCCGCACTTTAATTTCTGTCATTTAAATTCAGTATTTAGTTTTAAGCTTGCATGACTTTTGAACTAAGGCACGCCTTCGTTCAAAAGTGGGGGGTGTGAACCACCTGTGTACATAAATAACATGCAGCTATTTTTCTTTTTTAATAAATACCTTTTTGAAAATATGAACTTAAGAATGTGAAAAAGATAAATCATGATTCATGCATTAACCTTGTGAAAATTCAACTGTTTAAAAACTTAGAATGTAACTTTCCATTTGTCCTTTGTGCTGAGATAACTAGGGATGTGGAGTTGATATAAACTGCCCTAGAGAGGCTTGGAAAGCAATCAAAGGATCAGATCGAACTATATGGTTTTCGAAGTCAGTGGAGGCTGCACTTCGGGTTTTCAGTGAATAATTGAATTCAACTCCGCCAAGAAGCATCTATGCAAAGGCGAGGACGGGAATCAGACCGTCCTCTCTCTAGTCAAAATAGCCGAGAAAATAGATGGGCGACCCTCATCTTGACCCGCGCAAAACGACAAAGACGAGAGGAGCGGGGAGGTATTTCCATAGGCTTGCGTGCGATGATTGGACCTCCCAAAAAGGCTCGAGAAAATGGACTAGCAATCACAAAAAGGCGAAAAGCTCAATGAAGCAAATCAAAAGAGGCCAAAGGCCCAAAATTGTGAAGGTTTTAACCGAGCAAAAGTGAAGCACTCAAAAAAGTCAAATCAAAGGCCAAAGGCCGATTCACTACAACAAAAAAGCAGTCCCTCGCCAAAGAAGAAAATCAAAAAGGCTTAACTCACTGAAACCCGAATCGAATCACGTGCTAGAGAAAGCTACCAGAAAACCATATAGTAAGAGACGATCCCGAGGTTCCAGTCCAGGAGCCTAAAAAGGGCTATCTCCCGAGACATCCAATATAATTTGCATCTCAGCACGGAGGTACAAGTATTAAGTTTCTTCTATTTATTTACGCAGTTTAATTTGGTAATACGTAAGCAATGCATGAATTAGGATAGATCAAGTACCATAGTCTAATTTTCATATTCCAAAGCCAAACTTAGAACCTACGCCCTTTAATAGCATTGTTCGGGACGAACAACTAAAAGTGGGGGGTAATCTGATGGACCAAAGTTATACGAGTCAGAAACACAGTTAAACCCCCCAAATTAGATTGTTTGTCTATCTAACGTCCACGTGTTAGTCCCGATATATTTCCACAGGGCATTTTAGAGACTGAAGTGAAAACACGCTAAGGAGAGGATTTTAAGCTGAAAAGATAACAAGAGTCAATCCAAGGTCAAGATCATATGCCGACTGAAGAAATATCAAGGATCCTGACGTTGAATTGACAATAACAAATTAATCAGAGGAATCAGGAGTGGAGTCAAGACAGCCCGGAGAAGAAACACATTGACAGTTTTGTGAAAAGACTGCACAAAACTGTACAAATCTCACATTGGGCAAGGATGACCGGCCACCACTCAAGGAGGTGGCCAAGGGAGGAGCTCCTCCCCCTTGGGCCACCGGCAACCGGCGGCTATGGGAGGAGGGACCGGCGGCTTTACTATTCCGCCACATGTCACCTCCTCCTCCTCCTCCCTTCTCCTCCCTTGGATCAAATGCACATGTCCACCATCTCCGCCACCCATCTCCTCCCATTTTGGCTATAAATACAAGCCTCCTCCTCATTTCAACACACCAAAATCTCAAATTCACTTCTCTCTCTAGAAGTTGTAACATTTGTAATGTTGTAATTTTGCTTTGGAAATAAAGGAAAGCTCCCTTGGCGCTTCAACGGTTGTAAGTATTATTTTCAGTATTTATTTAACTGTTGTCTTTAATTCCTTAGTATAATGTTTAGCGCGATGAATAGTAGCTAAACTAGTAGTTCGGTCTAAGGGGCGCACTTGTACTATAAATGTTTTAAGAATATTAACTTAGTGTTTAGTCTTAGTATTCAAAACTTGTTCTATGTGCCATATATAGTCAGAGTTTCCAAGGTTGAGTGGATGCTGTAACAAGCAAAGCTCTTCTGTGGGAATTCGTGATCATACTCAGGTAGTGGAAGCTGTAACAAGCAAAGCTATCTGAGGAGTTCGACTCATCCTAAATCCCATCTGGTCGAGCGTAACTTTGAGATCAGGTGGATGCACCCAGGCTAGCATACCTTAGGGTATTGGCGCTAGACTGAAATAGAACAGGAGTTGCTTTAAACCGGTGTTGCAAGTCTTGAGCTGTAACTAGCCTCGATTCACCGTTTGAATACTTAGATGATTCACTAATGGTCAATGATAAACAGGATATAATACAAGTCCCCTGAAACCGAACATTTCTCTTAATCATTAAAATAGTAATTTACTTTCCAGTATTAAAATCAACCAACCAACTAATCAATCAATCAAAATAGCTGGTAGCTTTAAAACCAACCAACCGACCTTAAACACGTTCCCACGCTGCGTAATTCCCCCCGAAGAACAATTATTCCACTAGTTCCCTTGGGTTCGACCCCTACTTACCAAGTACTACCCAGTAGTATAGTTGCAAGTAGCGGACTATAAATTTATTTACACAATCGCTTTGACGACGAGCGGTTCTGTCAAATTGGCGCCGTTGCCGGGGAACTAGTCATCGGATAACTGTTCTTCCCTTCCCTTTCTTTTTCTTTCTTTTTCCTATGTCATTACCCGTTACGCATGCATGGACAACGCGATTTCTGCCCCTGTTCGGAGGAACGGAGGGAGAAGACCCTGTACAGCACTGCCGAAACTTCCACCAAGTCTGCCACAACATCAAACCTGAAAACGAAGTGGTAGAGGAATTTAAGCTGAAATGCTTTAAATTCTCTCTAACCGACTTCGCTACGATATGGTACTACACATCCACCGCTTGCAGTGCAGAACGTTTCGTAGACCTCTGCGTTCCGTTCCTGAAAGAATTCTCCCCACCTTCCTTACGCCAAGAAACCCGCGAGAAGATCCTAAACCTTCAACAATCCCGGGATGAAACTTTGGACGAATACTACATAAAATTCGATGCCATCGTCTCAAGCTGCCCGCACCATGGATTTACGAAGAAAAATCTTCTCCAAAAATTTCTTCGTGGGATGAGGTCCGAAGAGCTGGGAAGAGTCAACGAAGCTATGAGAAGGTCTGCCGCAAACCTCACCATTGCAGACATGTGGTACCTGATAACTGGCCTAGCCGCTGCCACAAGACAAGTTCCTCACACTGACGAGGAAATGCAGACAGAAGAAGCTGACCCTGAGGCTGACAAAGAAGAAACCACCGAGCCGTCAGAAGAGACTCCTGAACCATCCGAGGAATCAGACATGGAAAGCACCGGAAGCAACGAAGTAGAAGTCCAGAATACCACCGACGAACTGCCTATTCCATACCCGACTATCATTACCCAGGCAGCTGAGACTATCTACGATCAGTTCTTCACGAACCAATATTACGAGGCAGAACCGAGCCTCATGAGGCCTTCCCGACTTTTCCCCTTAATTAATGAGCAAGTCGCCGCGAACTATGCGATCCAAGAAGAAGCTCAAAGGAGAATGGGAAAAGGGCCTGAGCAGAATGACTCCTACATGGAGCATGCTTTCGCCATGACTGGACAAGGCTGCCCTAAACAGGAGAACACCCAGTTCAAGAAGCAGATAGTAAAAGGTCCCTCGCCTTCTCAGAGACGTTGGAAGGAGATACCATCAGAACTGGACCTTAAAATGAGACTAACGATTCTAACTTGGGATGAATAAAGACAACCTTTAGTCTCATTCTAAGGTGTCTAAGTTCGTCCCAAGTTAGTCTCTTTCTAAGGACAAACTTAGACAAACCTTAGAATTAGACTAACGAGACTAACTTGGGGCGAACAAAGACAAACGTTAGTCTCATTCTAAGGGTTGTCTAAGTTCGTCCCAAGTTAGTCTCTTTCTAAGGATGAACTTAGACAAACATTAGAATGAGACTAACGAGACTAACTTGGGATGAACAAAGTCCTATTTCAGTCTCATTCAAAAGTTTGTCTAAGTTTGTCCCATATTTGTCTCTTTCTAAGGACAAACTTAGACAAACCTTAGAATGAGACTAACGAGACTAACTTGGGACGAACAAAGACAAACGTTAGTCTCATTCTAAGGTTTGTCTAAATTAGTCTAAGTTTGTCCCAAGTTAGTCTCCTTCTAAGGATGAACTTAGACAAACATTAGAATGAGACTAACGAGTCTAAGTTCATCCCAAGTTAGTCTCTTTCTAAGGATAAACTTAGACAAACCTTAAATTGAGTATAACGAGACTAACTTGGGACGAATAAAGACGAACTTTAGTCTCATTCTAAGGTGTCTAAGTTCGTCCCAAGTTAGTCTCTTTCTAAGGACGAACTTAGACAAACCTTAGAATGAGACTAACGAGACTAACATGGGATGAACAATGACCTACTTCAGTCTCATTCTAAGGTTTGTCTAAGTTCGTCCCAAGTTAATCTCTTTCTAAGGACGAACATAGACAAACCTTAGAAGGAGACTAATGAGGCTAACTTGGGACGAACAAAGACAAACGTTAGTCTCATTTTAGGGCTTGTCTTTGTTCGTCCCAAGTTAGTCTAAGTTTGTCCTAAGTTTGTCTTTTTCTAAGGACTAACTTAGAAAAACCTTAGAATGAGACTAACGAGACTAACTTGGGACGACCAAAGACAAACTTTAGTCTCATTCTAAGATTTGTCTAAGTTCGTCCCAAGTTAGTCTAAGTTTGTCCCAAGTTAGTCTCTTTCTAAGGACAAACTTAGATAAACCTTAGAATGAGACTAACGAGACTAACTTGGGACGAACTTAGATAAACTTTAGAATGAGACTAACGAGACTTGGGACAAACAAAGACAAACTTTAGTCTCATTTCTAAGATTTGTCAAAGTTCGTCCCAAGTTAGACTCTTTCTAAGGACTAACTTAGAGAAACATTAGAATGAGACTAAAGCGACTAACTTGGGACTAACAAAGACAAACGTTAGTCTCATTCTGAGGTTTGTCTAAGTTCCTCCCAAGTTAATCTAATTTCGTCCCAAGTTAGTCTCTTTCTAATGACGAACTTAGACAAACCTTAGAATGAGACTAACGAGACTAACTTGGGGTGAACAAAGACAAACGTTAGTCTCATTCTAAGGTTTGTCTAAGCTCGTCCCAAGTTAGTCTAAGTTTGTCCAAGTTAGTGTCTTTCTAAGGACGAACTTAGACAAACCTTAGAATGAGACTAACGAGACTTACTTGGGGCGAACAAAGACCAACGTTAGTCTCATTCTAAGGTTTGTCTAAATTCGCCCGAAGTTAGTCTAAGTTCGTCCCAAGTTAGTCTCTTTCTAAGGACGAAATTAGACAAACCATAGAATGAGACTAACGAGTCTAAGTTTGTCCCAAGTTAGTGTCTTTATAAGGACAAACTTAGACAAACTTTAGAATGAGACTAATGAGACAAACTTGGGGCAAACAAAGACAAACGTTAGTCTCATTCTAAGGTTTGTCTATGTTCGCCCCAAGTTAGTTCGTCCCAAGTTAGTTTTTTTCTAAGGAAGAACTTAGGCAAACCTTAGAATGAGACTAACGAGTCTAAGTTCGTCCCAAGTTAGTCTCTTTCTGAGGACGAACTTAGACAAACCGTAGAATGAGACTAGCGAGACAAAGTTGGGACGAAAAAGAGAAACGTTAGTCTCATTCTAAGGTTTGTCTAAGTTTGTCCCATATTTGTCTCTTTCTAAGGACAAACTTAGACAAACCTTAGAATGAGACTAACGAGACTAACTTGGGACGAACAAAGACAAACGTTAGTCTCATTTTAAGGTTTGTCTAAGTTTGTCCCAAGTTAGTCTAAGTTTGTCCCAAGTAGGTCTCCTTCTAAGGAAGAACTTAGACAAACCTTAGAATGAGACTAACGAGTCTAAGTTCATCCCAAGTTAGTCTCTTTCTAAGGATAAACTTAGACAAACCTTAAAATGAGACTAACGAGACTAACTTGGGACGAATAAAGACAAACTTTAGTGTCATTCTAAGGTGTCTAAGTTCGTCCCAAGTTAGTCTCTTTCTGAGGACAAACTTAGACAAACCTTAGAAGGAGACTAATGAGACTAACTTGGGACGAACAAAGACAAACGTTAGTCTCATTTTAGGGCTTGTCTATGTTCGTCCCAAGTTAGTCTAAGTTTGTCCCAAGTTAGTCTTTTTCTGAGGACTAACTTAGACAAACCTTAGAATGGGACTAACGAGACTAACTTGGGACGACCAAAGACAAACTTTAGTCTCATTCTAAGATTTGTCTAAATTCGTCTCAAGTTAGTCTCTTTCTAAGGACGAACTTAGACCAACCATAGAATGAGACTGATGAGCCGTATTTATACGACTCGTCGAGTCATTAAATCCCACCATTTCATTCACTTTATTATGCGAACAGTTACTTTTTAGTGTTGTTTTGTATTTCAGGTGATTTGGAAGCTCTAGGAGGAAACGTGCATAAAAGACGACATTTTATGCCAAAAACATCACATTGGCAGATTGACCTTTGGAGCTTCACCGGACGACTGGGAATGCACCGATGATCAGAAAAATACGAGACACATGCCGTTGCGTAGGTGACTCAATTCCCTACAACTCTCCAGTTCACACCGAGAGCATCCGAGGTCGTTTGGAAGGTCCAATCAAGAATCCATGAGTCCGATCAGCGCAGATTTCAGGACTTAGCCAAATTCAGGGCCTGTTTTTCCGGCTGGCTGAGATGCCAACTTTGAGAGCCGCTCCGGCCTAATCCGTCCACACAATGGGGTGATTTCAAGGTTTGGACATCAATTATACATGTCCAGCTAGTGCTCCAGGTCAAGAGACCGGCCAGAAGAGTTTCCGAAGGCGAGTCAAATCGGCCCCAAAGTACCCAGTCCGATCAGCCCGAGCATCCGAGTACCAGCCGAGTTGACCGAGTTGCATCCGAGTTTGACCGAGTTTGACCGAGTTCCAAGCCCAAATTTCGTCCAGCCCAATGTCATATTTAGGGCAACTTACATCTAGGGTTTCGGAATATTCAAGAAGGTTTAAGGTGGCTTAAGTCCCAAGCAAAGAGATAGCTTGAAGATAAAGCAAGATTATTATGGAAATATTTCCATAGTTATCTCTTGGCTTATTTTGGGAACTTTAGGGTTTCTCAAACCCTATATATAGAGGAGCATACCAGCCACAATAATCATCCTTCACACACTCACTCGAGCTCCCTCTCTTCCCCACTCGTCCGCCCTTGCTCCACCGTGCCTTCCTCCTTGCGCCGCCGTGTTCAAGCCCTAATCTCGGTCATTAGTGAAGTTCTTATTTTCCTTTCATTCATGCATTGTTCCTCCATGATCATGTGTAACTAATCCGATTATTCGGGTTAGGGTTGAATAATTGTGACTACGTTTTTGAGACTTGGATTTTAATGCTATATTCTATGTTTTACTAATTCTCGTATAGAATTCCATGAAATATTGTTAGACTAGACGTATACTTTGTCGTGAAATCTAGTTGCGCATATTTCTACATTAATCATCTATCTAATACTTTGTCATTTAGATAGGTAGTACGACTAGGGCAATTAACACTTTTGTCGGGTTAATTAAACCAAGGGGAATTAGGTCGTGGCGTAACACCTTTGTCGGGTTACTTGGGAAGTCACTTTTGTCGGGACAACCACACTTAAAACACGAGTTAGATATTTAGAAGTCTATGATAAAACAAGTCACAATTGAATAAAACCCTAATCTGAATACTTCTCTCTGATATTTACACCTTAGCATATTTTCGAATTTACAATTGTTTCACTAACCTTTACTCTCATCTCAGTTTCTTGTTTTTCTCCATTACAGAACAAAGTAGTAGCTATCTAGCTCCCTTGGGTTCGACCCTTGCTTGCCATTGTGCTAACCCACAGTTCAGGACAAGGAAAATATAAATTGTTTTTGCACAGGTACCGACGACAGCCTGTTCAAAATGGCGCCGTTGCCGGGGAGCTATGCACGGTGAAATTTGTTCTTCTTTTCTTTTTCGTTTATTTTTCTTTCTTGATTATTTCGAAATTTGCTATTCGGTGATTTCAATAATTCAAAAACCCCAACTGTTCGATTTTTGTTTTCAATTTCTTTCGATTTTGTTTTCTAGCTCTCAGAGGGTCCTGTCACCAAGACTTACGAGTCTAAGGAAATTGGGTTTTAAGTGGGACCGCTGTGACCCCTCCAATTTCCTGGGGACCCTTTGTTGCTAGTATGTGCTTGATATTCGGTGCCATGCTAGCTTGCACGTTTTTCTGATTCACTTGCAGATTCGACATGACTTCCTACTACGGAAGTGAGCCGTGGAATTATGGGGAGTACTATCCACCACCCTCCCGACAAGAAGTCCGAGAAAAGATCATGCACCTTGAGCAATCCCGGGATGAAACTTTGGATGAGTACTTACGGTACTTTGATTCCCTTGTGATAAGCTGCCCGCACCATGGATTCACAGACTTGTATCTTCTTCAAGGGTTTCTCGCTGGGATGTTACCACATGAGTGGAGTTGGCTCACTGAGGAGGCAGGATGCTCGGTCTATGACATGACCATAAGTGCTATTTGGGACTTGATAGCTGATTTGGCCGAGAAATCAAGACCAATACAAGAGCAGACCGAGGCACGAGAGGACAATGAGAAAGAGTTGGCGGCTAGCGTCCAACAGTTGGCCGACATAGTGGAGCAATCTCGGGCCAAAAACAAGAGAGACTTGGCCGAGTTATCAAGAACATTGTCCGACTTGAATCAGATTGTGTCAGAGTTGAGGAGAAATCAGGAAGAATATGTCAGCACAAAAACAGAGGAGGACATGGCAGAGGCTCTAATAGAGCCTATCTCGGAGCCCATAGAACCGGCAGAAGATGAGGACCAATGGTTGAAGGAAGAAGAGCTCAAGTCGGACTACCCCGAGTATTTAGAAGAAGGCAGCCCGCTGGCACCTAAAGAAGAGCCGACCGAGCCATTCGAATCAGACCTCATTACGGATCTGCCTGAGGAAGAACCGGTCGTCACTATCAAAGCAGCCGAGGAAATCAAGGCCACGTCCATCGAAGATCCTACCTCAGTTCAGGGCGCGGACGCCTCTACGATTCATGCACGGACGTATGAAGAATTACCAATAAATCAAGAGACGTCCGCGGAAAGCATCAATTCAGGTAAGGACCCAGGAATCCTCGTACTCGCCCGTGATATTGACTCTTATATTTTGCAGACGGGAGATGCTAGGGATGATGATTCTCCACCACTTATTCTTGAACGACCACTCATCCGTGCCAAAAAGAGGAGGGTTGACATGGGAACATACTTAATGTCGCTTGATGGCAAGAAACTGAACTTCCATGCCGACCACTCATACATGAAGAAACGACCAAGACAAGGCGCGTTTGGATGGAAACCAGGATGGAGGAACACTAGAGTACGACTCAATGGACCAGTGACTGTGACAAAGGTGACCTCGCCAGCTCAGAAGGATGTGAAGGCGAATCCGCCTGATCTTTGGAAGGTAGAACCGAATGGACATCCAGAGGGGCAGTATGGACGAACAGAAGGAGAGGCCAAGCAGAAGTATGACCTCACACGCCCATGGGACCCTAACTTGTGATCCCTACAGAGGTACCGTCGAGCCAACGACGTAAAACAAAGGCGCTCGCAGGGAGGCAGCCCTGCACTTTTTACCTTTCAGTTTATTTACTATTTATATTTTCTATTTATTATGTCTTATCATCACATTGTACCTTGGGAAGTAGATGATATTCATGCAGGGACAGAGGCGAACGAATCAGAGATAATTAGCAACAGACTGCATCCGGCATGAGTAGTTCACACCTTGAATAAGTTGCGTCGAGAAGCATGAGCGTTTACAGATTTTGTCACAAAGACTTACGAGTCTAAGGAGGTTGGGTTTTAAGTGAGACCGATGTGACTCCTCCAACCCCCTGGGAATCTGTTATTCGTCTTAATGTCATTGACGCAGACCTTTCGGTGTGCAACAAACTCACGCTACGATGCAAGCTCCAAAGGTGCTCTTCGAGGACTCACAGGAGAATTATCAGTCGTTCCTGATCGTCACGCACGCACGAGGGAAGTGCCTGTCCTTATTCTATTTCCCTTTTGTTTTATTGCATGCATTGTGTGTCTAGATTTGAGTCGTGCCGTGAGGACACGGCTCATTTCAAAAGTGTGGGGTGGGAGAGTCAGTTATCGAGTCAGCACGTTTATTTCATGCACCCTGCACAGAGTCAGCACGTTTCGAGTCATTTTTAAAATTTTTTGTACATGATACTTCACTATTTCCTAGACTTGCAGTATTGGATAATGATTTGGTGAAATAGATAGAGCCGATTACATGCATGTCTTTGGTGAAAATTGATTTGTGCGACTAACATGTGATCTTAAAATTTTGCGTGCCTTTGTTAATTGAGATAAACAGGGATGTGGAGTTGATAGCAATGCCCTAGAGAGACTTGACAGATCATTCAAAGACCGAACTCAGGATATATGGTTATGTGGAGTTCGTGGAGGCTAGCACTTCGAGGCAACATAGTACGGGTCTGCTCCGCCACTGCGGTACCTTGCGGTTGGTCGGGACGGGAATACTTCACACCGTCCAAGCTCTAGTCCAAGTAGCCGAGAAAATAGGCAAGCGACCCTTGACTTGACCCGTGTCAAAAGGACGAGGATGAGTAAGAGCAGGAAGGTTTCTAATCCGAGTAACCGGGAAAATAGACGAGCGACCCTCGGCTTGACTCGCGTCAAAAGGAGAAGGAACCACGGTTCGAGCAAGTCACAATCCGCACTTCAAGGCAACAAATCCACCACCATTGTGATAGTTCGCACGTGAAAGCATCATTGAAATCCCAAATCAGATGACACTATAGCTGGCCGAAAAACACTCAACACTTTGAAGCTCGAATCAATCACGTGCAAGAAAAAGCGGCAAAGCATAACCATATAGCAGCGAGTTCGAGTCCGAGAATGAGGGTTCATGGGTCTAAACAGGGCTATCTCCAGATACATCCGAATTGATTTGCATCTCGACCCAAAGGTAACACGTATCTTTAACCCATGTTTTTCGCACACTGACATTAGTAGCAAGCATGCATAATAGGTAGGATCTATAGTAGCCAAGTCACGTCCATGTAGCTCGTCTAGGATGACCGAAGCATTGTGGTGTTTACATTATTTATTCCTCTTATGACATAGTTCTTGTTCGGGACGAACAAGTTTAAGTGTGGGGTGGTTTGATGAGCCGTATTTATACGACTCGTCGAGTCATTAAATCCCACCATTTCATTCACTTTATTATGCGAACAGTTACTTTTTAGTGTTGTTTTGTATTTCAGGTGATTTGGAAGCTCTAGGAGGAAACGTGCATAAAAGACGACATTTTATGCCAAAAACATCACATTGGCAGATTGACCTTTGGAGCTTCACCGGACGACTGGGAATGCACCGATGATCAGAAAAATACGAGACACATGCCGTTGCGTAGGTGACTCAATTCCCTAAAACTCTCCAGTTCACACCGAGAGCATCCGAGGTCGTTTGGAAGGTCCAATCAAGAATCCATGAGTCCGATCAGCGCAGATTTCAGGACTTAGCCAAATTCAGGGCCTGTTTTTCCGGCTGGCTGAGATGCCAACTTTGAGAGCCGCTCCGGCCTAATCCGTCCACACAATGGGGTGATTTCAAGGTTTGGACATCAATTATACATGTCCAGCTAGTGCTCCAGCTCAAGAGACCGGCCAGAAGAGTTTCCGAAGGCGAGTCAAATCGGCCCCAAAGTACCCAGTCCGATCAGCCCGAGCATCCGAGTACCAGCCGAGTTGACCGAGTTGCATCCGAGTTTGACCGAGTTTGACCGAGTTCCAAGCCCAAATTTCGTCCAGCCCAATGTCATATTTAGGGCAACTTACATCTAGGGTTTCGGAATATTCAAGAAGGTTTAAGGTGGCTTAAGTCCCAAGCAAAGAGATAGCTTGAAGATAAAGCAAGATTATTATGGAAATATTTCCATAGTTATCTCTTGGCTTATTTTGGGAACTTTAGGGTTTCTCAAACCCTATATATAGAGGAGCATACCAGCCACAATAATCATCCTTCACACACTCACTCGAGCTCCCTCTCTTCCCCACTCGTCCGCCCTTGCTCCACCGTGCCTTCCTCCTTGCGCCGCCGTGTTCAAGCCCTAATCTCGGTCATTAGTGAAGTTCTTATTTTCCTTTCATTCATGCATTGTTCCTCCATGATCATGTGTAACTAATCCGATTATTCGGGTTAGGGTTGAATAATTGTGACTACGTTTTTGAGACTTGGATTTTAATGCTATATTCTATGTTTTACTAATTCTCGTATATGAATTCCATGAAATATTGTTAGACTAGACGTATACTTTGTCGTGAAATCTAGTTGCGCATATTTCTACATTAATCATCTATCTAATACTTTGTCATTTAGATAGGTAGTACGACTAGGGCAATTAACACTTTTGTCGGGTTAATTAAACCTAGGGGAATTAGGTCGTGGCGTAACACCTTTGTCGGGTTACTTGGGAAGTCACTTTTGTCGGGACAACCACACTTAAAACACGAGTTAGATATTTAGAAGTCTATGATAAAACAAGTCACAATTGAATAAAACCCTAATCTGAATACTTCTCTCTGATATTTACACCTTAGCATATTTTCGAATTTACAATTGTTTCACTAACCTTTACTCTCATCTCAGTTTCTTGTTTTTCTCCATTACAGAACAAAGTAGTAGCTATCTAGCTCCCTTGGGTTCGACCCTTGCTTGCCATTGTGCTAACCCACAGTTCAGGACAAGGAAAATATAAATTGTTTTTGCACAGGTACCGACGACAGCCTGTTCAGAGACTAACGAGACTTGGGACAAACAAAGACAAACTTTAGTCTCATTTCTAAGATTTGTCTAAGTTCGTCCCAAGTTAGACTCTTTCTAAGGACTAACTTAGAGAAACCTTAGAATGAGACTAAAGAGACTAACTTGGGACAAACAAAGACAAACGTTAGTCTCATTCGGAGCTTTGTCTAAGTTCCTCCCAAGTTAGTCTAATTTCGTCCCAAGTTAGTCTCTTTCTAATGACGAACTTAGACAAACCTTAGAATGAGACTAACGAGACTAAATTGGGGCGAACAAAGACAAACGTTAGTCTCATTCTAAGGTTTGTCTAAGTTCGTCCCAAGTTAGTCTAAGTTTGTCCCAAGTTAGTGTCTTTGTAAGGATGAACTTAGACAAACCTTACAATGAGACTAACGAGACTTACTTGGGGCGAACAAAGACAAACGTTAGTCTCATTCTAAGGTTTGTCTAAATTCGCCCCAAGTTAGTCTAAGTTCGTCCCAAGTTAGTCTCTTTCTAAGGACAAACTTAAACAAACCATAGAATGAGACTAATGAGTCTAAGTTTGTCCCAAGTTTGTGTCTTTATAAGGACAAACTTAGACAAACTTTAGAATGAGACTAATGAGACAAACTTGGGGAGAACAAAGACAAACGTTAGTCTCATTCTAAGGTTTGTCTATGTTCGCCCCAAGTTAGTTCGTCCCAAGTTAGTTTCTTTCTAAGGAAGAACTTAGGCAAACCTTAGAATGAGACTAACGAGTCTAAGTTCGTACCAAGTTAGCCACTTTCTAAGGACGAACTTAGACAAACCTTATAATGAGACTAACGAGTCTAAGTTTGTCCCAAGTTAGAGTCTTTCTAAGGATGAACTTAGACAAACATTAGAATGAGACTAACGAGACTAACTTGGGATGAACAAAGACCTACTTTAGTCTCATTCTAAGCTTTGTCTAAGTTTGTCCCATGTTAGTTTCTTTCTAAGGACAAACTTAGACAAACCTTAGAATGAGACTAACGAGACTAACTTGGGACGAACAAAGACAAACGTTAGTCTCATTCTAGGGCTTGTCTAAGTTTGTCCCAATTTAGTCTAAGTTTGTCTCAACTTAGTCTCTTTCTAAGGACGAACTTAGACAAACCTTAGAATAAGACTAACGACACTAACTTGGGATTAACAAAGAAAAACGTTAGTCTCATTCTAAAGTTTGTCTAAGTTCGTCCCAAGTTAGTCTAAGTTTGTCCCAAGTTAGTTTCCTTCTAAGGATGAACTTAGACAAACCTTAGAATGAGACTAACGAGTCTAAGTCTATCCCAAGTTAGTCTCTTTCTGAGGATAAACTTAGATAAACCTTAAAATGAGACTAACGATTCTAACTTGGGACGAATTAAGACAACCTTTAGTCTCATTCTAAGGTGTCTAAGTTCGTCCCAAGTTAGTCTCTTTCTAAGGACAAACTTAGACAAACCTTAGAATTAGACTAACGAGACTAACTTGGGGCGAACAAAGACAAACGTTAGTCTCATTCTAAGGGTTGTCTAAGTTCGTCCCAAGTTTGTCTCTTTCTAAGGACGAACTTAGACAAACATTAGAATGAGACTAACGAGACTAACTTGGGATGAACAAAGTCCTATTTCAGTCTCATTCAAAAGTTTGTCTAAGTTTGTCCCATATTTGTCTCTTTCTAAGGACAAACTTAGACAAACCTTAGAGTGTGACTAACGAGACTAACTTGGGATGAACAAAGACAAACGTTATTCTCATTCTAAGGTTTGTCTAAGTTAGTCTAAGTTTGTCCCAAGTTAGTCTCCTTCTAAGGATGAACTTAGCCAAACCTTAGAATGAGACTAACGAGTCTAAGTTTGTCCCAAGTTAGTGTCGTTATAAGGACAAACTTAGACAAACTTTAGAATGAGACTAATGAGACAAACTTGGGGCGAACAAAGACAAACGTTAGTCTCATTCTAAGGTTTGTCTAAGTTCGTCCCAAGTTAGTCTCTTTCTAAGGACAAACTTAGACAAACCTTAGAATGAGACTAACTTGGGATGAACAAAGACCTACTTTAGTCTTTTTCTAAGGTTTGTCTAAGTTCATACAAAGTTAGTCTCTTTCTAAGGACAAACTTAGACAAACCTTAGAATGAGACTAACGAGACTAACTTGGGACGAACAAAGACAAACGTTAGTCTCATTCTAGGGCTTGTCTAAGTTCATCCCAAGTTAGTCTAAGTTTGTCCAAAGTTAGTCTCTTTCTAAGGACGTACTTAGACAAACCTTAGAATGAGACTAATAAGACTAACTTCGGACAAACAAAGCCAAACTTTAGTCTCTTTAGTCTCATTCTAAGGTTTGTCTAACTTCGTCCCAAGTTAGTCAAAGTTCATCCCAAGTTAGTCTCTTTCTAAGGACGAAATCAGACAACCCTTAGAAGGAGACTAACGAGTCTAAGTTCGTCCCAAGTTAGTCTCTTTGTAAGGATGAACTTAGACAAACCTTAGAATGAGACTAACGAGACTAACTTGGGACGAATAAAGACAAACGGTAGTCTCATTCTAAGGTTTGTCTAAGTTCGTCCCAAGTTAGTCTCTTTCTAAGGACGAACTTAGACAAACCTTAGAATGAGACTAAAGAGACTAACTTGGGATGAACAAAGACCTACTTTAGTCTCATTCTAAGATTTGTCTAAGTTTGTTCCAAGTTAGTCTCTTTCTATGGACAATCATAGACAAACCTTAGAATGAGACTAACGAGACTAACTTGGGACGAACAAAGACAAAAGTTAGTCTCATTCTAGGGCTTGTCTAAGTTCGTACCAAGTTAGTCTAAGTTTGCCCCAATTTAGTCTCTTTCTAAGGACGGACTTAGACAAACATTAGAATGAGACTAACAAGACTAACTTTGGACGAACAAAGACAAACGTTAGTCATATTCTAAGGTTTGTCTAAGTTCGTCCCAAGTTTATCTCTATCTAAGTACAAACTTAGACAAACCATAGAATGAGACAAACGAGAATAACTTGGGACGAACAAAGACTAAAGTTAGTCTCATTTTAGGGCTTGTCTAAGTTCGTCCCAAGTTAGTCTAAATTTGTCCCAAGTTAGTCTCTTTCTAAGGATGAACTTAGACAAACCTTAGAATGAGACTAACGAGACTAATTTGGGACGAACGAAGACAAACTTTTGTCTCATTCTAAGGTTTGTCTAACTTCGTCCCAAGTTAGTCTCTTTCTAAGGACGAACTTAGACAACCCTTAGAATGAGACTAATGAGACTAACTTGGGACAAATAAAGACAAACGTTAGTCTCATTCGAAGGGTTGTCTAAGTTCGTCCCATGTTAGTCTCATTCTAAGGATGAACGTAGACAAACCTTAGAATGAGACTAAAGAGACTAACTTGGGAGGAACAAAGACCAACTTTAGTCTCATTCTAAGGTTGTCAAAGTTCGTCCCAAGTTAGTCTCTTTCTAAGGATGAACTTAGACAAACCTTAGAATGAGACTAACGAGTCTAAGTCTATCCCAAGTTAGTCTCTTTCTGAGTATAAACTTAGACAAACCTTAAAATGAGACTAACGATTCTAACTTGGGACGAATAAAGACAACCTTTAGTCTCATTCTAAGTTGTCTAAGTTCGTCCCAAGTTAGTCTCTTTCTAAGGACAAACTTAGACAAACCTTAGAATTAGACTAACGAGACTAACTTGGGGCGAACAAAGACAAACATTAGTCTCATTATAAGGGTTGTCTAAGTTCGTCCCAAGTTAGTCTCTTTCTAAGGACGAACTTAGACAAACATTAGAATGAGACTAACGAGACTAACTTGGGATGAACAAAGTCCTATTTCAGTCTCATTCAAAAGTTTGTCTAAGTTTGTCCCATATTTGTCTCTTTCTAAGGACAAACTTAGACAAACCTTAGAATGAGACTAACGAGACTAACTTGGGGCGAACAAAGACAAACGTTAGTCTCATTCTAAGGTTTGTCTAAATTCGCCCCAAGTTAGTCTAAGTTCGTCCCTAGTTAGTCTCTTTCTAAGGACAAACTTAGACAACCCATAGAATGAGACTAATGAGTCTAAGTTTGTCCCAAGTTTGTGTCTTTATAAGGACAAACTTAGACAAACTTTAGAATGAGACTAATGAGACAAACTTGGGGAGAACAAAGACAAACGTTAGTCTCATTCTAAGGTTTGTCTATGTTCGCCCCAAGTTAGTTCGTCCCAAGTTAGTTTCTTTCTAAGGAAGAACTTAGGCAAACCTTAGAATGAGACTAACGAGTCTAAATTCGTCCCAAGTTAGCCTCTTTCTAAGGACGAACTTAGACAAACCTTATAATGAGACTAACGAGTCTAAGTTTGTCCCAAGTTAGAGTCTTTCTAAGGATGAACTTAGACAAACATTAGAATGAGACTAACGAGACTAACTTGGGATGAACAAAGACCTACTTTAGTCTCATTCTAAGCTTTGTCTAAGTTTGTCCCATGTTAGTTTCTTTCTAAGGACAAACTTAGACAAACCTTAGAATGAGACTAACGAGACTAACTTGGGACGAACAAAGACAAACGTTAGTCTCATTCTAGGGCTTGTCTAAGTTTGTCCCAATTTAGTCTAAGTTTGTCTCAAGTTAGTCTCTTTCTAAGGACGAACTTAGACAAACCTTAGAATAAGACTAACGACACTAACTTGGGATGAACAAAGACAAACGTTAGTCTCATTCTAAAGTTTGTCTAAGTTCGTCCCAAGTTAGTCTAAGTTTGTCCCAAGTTAGTTTCCTTCTAAGGATGAACTTAGACAAACCTTAGAATGAGACTAACGAGTCTAAGTCTATCCCAAGTTAGTCTCTTTCTGAGGATAAACTTAGATAAACCTTAAAATGAGACTAACGATTCTAACTTGGGACGAATTAAGACAACCTTTAGTCTCATTCTAAGGTGTCTAAGTTCGTCCCAAGTTAGTCTCTTTCTAAGGACAAACTTAGACAAACCTTAGAATTAGACTAACGAGACTAACTTGGGGCGAACAAAGACAAACGTTAGTCTCATTCTAAGGGTTGTCTAAGTTCGTCCCAAGTTTGTCTCTTTCTAATGACGAACATAGACAAACATTAGAATGAGACTAACGAGATTAACTTGGGATGAACAAAGTCCTATTTCAGTCTCATTCAAAAGTTTGTCTAAGTTTGTCCCATATTTGTCTCTTTCTAAGGACAAACTTAGACAAACCTTAGAATGTGACTAACGAGACTAACTTGGGACGAACAAAGACAAACGTTATTCTCATTCTAAGGTTTGTCTAAGTTCGTCCCAAGTTATTCTAAGTTTGTCCCAAGTTAGTCTCTTTCTAAGGACGAACTTAGACAAACCTTAGAATGAGACTAACGAGACTAACTTGGGACGAACAAAGACAAACATTAGTCTCATTCTAAGCTTTGTCTATGTTCGTCCCAAGTTAGCCTAAGTTCGTCCCAAGTTAGTCTCCTTCTAAGGATGAACTTAGACAAACCTTAGAATGAGACTAACGAGTCTAAGTTCATCTGAAGTTAGTCTCTTTCTAAGGATAAACTTAGACAAACCTTAAAATGAGACTAACGAGACTAACTTGGGACGAATAAAGACAAACTTTAGTGTCATTCTAAGGTGTCTAAGTTCGTCCCAAGTAAGTCTGTTTCTAAGGACGAACTTAGACAAACCTTAGAATGAGACGAACGAGACTAACTTGGGGCGAACAAAGACAAACGTTAGTCTCATTCTAAGGTTTGTCTAAGTTCCCCCCAAGTTAGTCTAAGTTTGTCCCAAGTTAGTCTCCTTCTAAGGATGAACTTAGACAAACCTTAGAATGAGACTGACGAGTCTAAGTTCATCTCAAGTTTGTCTCTTTCTAAGGATAAACTTAGACAAACCTTAGAATGAGACTAACGAGACTAACTTGGGACGAATAACGACAAACGTTTAACTTGGGATGAAAAAACACAAGCGTTAGTCTCAAGGGCTTGTCTAAGTTCATCCCAAGTTAGACTCTTTCTAAGGACTAACTTAGACAAACCTTAGAATGAGACTAAAGAGACTAACTTGGGACAAACAATGACAAACGTTAGTCTCATTTTAAGGCTTGTCTAAGTTCCTCCAAAGTTATTCTAAATTCGTCCCAAGTTAGTCTCTTTCTAATGACGAACTTAGACAAACCTCAGAATGAGACTAACGAGTCTAAGTTCATCCCAAGTTAGTCTCTTTCTAAGGGTAAACTTAGACAAACCTTAAAATGAGACTAACAAGACTAACTTGGGACGAATAAAGACAAACTTTAGTCTCATTCTAAGGTTTGTCTAAGTTCGCCCCAAGTTAGTCTAAGTTCGTCCCAAGTTAGTCTTTTTCTAAGGACAAACTTTGACAAACCTTAGAATGAGACTAACAAGACTAACTTGGGACGAACAAAGACAAACGTTAGTCTCATTCTAAGGTTTGTCAAAGTTTGTCCTTAGAAAGAGACTAACTTGGGACAAACTTAGAAAAACCTTAGAATGAGACTAACGAGACTAACTTGGGACAAATAAAGACAAATGTTAGTCTCTTTCTAAGGTTTGTCTAAGTTTGTCCCAAGTTAGTCTCTTTATAAGGACAAACTTAGACAAACCTGAGAATGAGACTAACGAGACTAACTTGGGATGAATAAAGACAAACGTTAGTCTCATTCTAAGGTTTGTCTAAGTTCGTCCCAAGTTAGCCTACGTTCGTCCCAAGTTAGTCTCTTTCTAAGGATGAACTTTGACAAACTTTAGAATGGGACTAACAAGACTAACTTGGGACGAATAAAGACAAACGTAAGTGTCATTCTAAGGTTTGTCTAAGTTCGCCCCAAGTTAGTCTCTTTCTAAGGACGACCTTAGCCGAACCTTAGAATGAGACTAACGAGACTAACTTGGGATGAACAAAGACAAACGTTAGTCTCATTCTAAGGTTTGTCTAAGTTCGTCCCAAGTTATTCTAAGTTTGTCCCAAGTTAGTCTCTTTCTAAGGACGAACTTAGACAAACCTTAGAATGTGACTAACGAGACTAACTTGGGACGAACAAAGACAAACATTAGTCTCATTCTAAGGTTTGTCTATGTTTCCCCCAAGTTAGTCTAAGTTTGTCCCAAGTTAGTCTCCTTCTAAGGATGAACTTAGACAAACCTTAGAATGAGACTGACGAGTCTAAGTTCATCCCAAGTTTGTCTCTTTCTAAGGATAAACTTAGACAAACCTTAAAATGAGACTAACGAGACTAACTTGGGACGAATAAAGACAAACTTTAGTGTCATTCTAAGGTGTCTAAGTTCGTCCCAAGTTAGTCTTTTTCTAAGGACGAACTTAGACAACCTTAGAATGAAACTAACGAGTCTAAGTTCATCCCAAGTTAGTCTCTTTCTAAGGACAAACTTAGAGAAACCTTAGAATGAGACTAACGAGACTAACTTGGGACAAATAAATTCAAATGTTAGGCTCATTCTAAGGTTTGTCTAAGTTCGTCCCAAATTAGTCTCTGTCCAAGGACGAACTTAGACAAACATTAGAATAAGACTAACGAGAGTAACTTTGGGCGAACAAAGACAAACGTTTGTCTCATTCTAAGGTTTGTCTAAGTTTGTCCCAAGTTAGTCAAAGTTCATACCAAGTTAGTCTAAGTTTGTCCCTAGTTAGTCTGAGTTCGTCCCAAGTTATTCTAAATTCGTCCCACGTTAGTATCTTTCTAAGGACGAACATAGACAAACCTTAGAGTGAGACTAATGAGACTATCTTGGAACGAATAAAGACAAACGTTAGTCTCATTCTAAGGTGTGTTTAAGTTCGCCCCAAGTTAGTCTTGTTCTAAGGATGAACTTGGACAAACCTTAGAATGAGACTAACGAGACTAACTTGGGATGATCAAAGACCTACTTTAGTCTCATTCTAAGGTTTGTCTATGTTTGTCCAAAGTTTGTCCCGTTCTAAGGACGAACTTACACAAACCTTCGAATGAGACTAACGAGACTAACTTTGGACGAACAAAGACAAACATTAGTCTCATTCTAAGTTTTGTCTAAGTTCGTCCCAAGTTCGTCTAAGTTCGTACCAAGTTAGTCTAAGTTCGTACCAAGTTAGTCTAAGTTAGTCTAAGGTCATCCCAAGTTAGTCTAAGTTCATCCCAAGTTAGTCTAAATTCGTCCCAAGTTTGTCTTTTTCTAAGGACGAACTTAGACAAACCTTAGAATGAGACTAACGAGTCTAAGTTCATCCCTAGTTAGTTTCTTTCTAAGGATAAACTTAGACAAACCTTTGAATGAGACTAACGAGACTAACTTGGGATGAATAAAGACAAACTTTAGTCTCATTCTAAGGTGTCTAAGTTTGTCCCAAGTTAGTCTCTTTCTAAGGACGAACCTGGACAAACCTTAGAATGAGACTAACGAGACTAAATTGGGATGAACAAAGACCTACTTCAGTCTAATTCTAAGGGTTGTCTAAGTTCGTCCCAAGTTAGTCTCTATCTAAGGACGAACTTAGACAAACCTTAGAATGAGACTAATGAGACTAACTTGGGACGAAAAAAGACAAACGTTAGTCTCATTCTAGGGCTTGTCCAAGTTATTCCCAAGTTAGTCTAAGTTTGTACCAAGTTAGTCTCTTTCTAAAGATGTACTTAGACAAACCTTAGAATGAGACTAACAAGACTAACTTGGGACGAATAAAGACAAACATTTAACTTGGGACGAAAAAAGACAAACGTTAGTCTCATAGGCTTGTCTAAGTTCATCCCAAGTTAGACTCTTTCTAAGGACTAACTTAGACAAACCTTAGAATGAGACTAAAGAGACTAACTTGGGACAAACAAAGACAAACGTTAGTCTCATTCTAAGGTTTGTCTAAGTTCCTCCAAGTTAGTCTAAATTCGTCCCAAGTTAGTCTCTTTCTAATGACGAATTTAGACAAACCTTAGAATGAGACTAACGAGACTAACTTGGGGCGAACAAAGACAAACGTTAGTCTCATTCTAAGGTTTGTCTAAGTTCGTCCCAAGTTAGTCTAAGTTTGTCCCAAGTTAGTGTCTTTCTAAGGACGAACTTAGACAAACCTTAGAATGAGACTAACGAGACTTACTTGGGGCGAACAAAGACAAACGTTAGTCTCATTCTAAGGTTTTTCAAAGTTCGCCCCAAGTTAGTCTATGTTCGTCCCAAGTTTGCCTCTTTCTAAGGACGAACTTAGACAAACCATAGAATGAGACTAACGAGTCTAAGTTTGTCCCAAGTTAGTGTCTTTCTAAGGACGAACTTAGACAAACCGTAGAATGAGACTAGCGAGACAAACTTGGGATGAATAAAGACAAACGTTAGTCTCATTCTAAGGTTTGTCTAAGTTCGTCCCAAGTTAGTCTCTTTCTAAGGAAAAACTTAGACAAACCTTAGAATGAGACTAACTTGGGATGAACAAAGACCTACTTTAGTCTCATTCTAAGGTTTGTCTAAGTTCATACAAAGTTAGTATCTTTCTAAGGACAAACTTAGACAAACCTTAGAATGAGACTAACGAGACTAACTTTAGACGAACAAAGACAAACGTTAGTCTCATTCTAGGGCTTGTCTAAGTTCGTCCCAAGTTAGTCTAAGTTTGTCCCAAGTTAGTCTCTTTCTAAGGATGAAGTTAGACAAACCTTAGAATGAGACTAACGAGACTAACTTGGGATGAACAAAGACAAACGTTAGTCTCATTCTAGGGCTTGTCCAAGTTCTTCCCAAGTTTATCTAAGTTTGTCCCAAGTTAGTGTCTTTCTAAGGATGTACTTAGACAAACCTTAGAATGAGACTAACGAGACTTACTTGGGACGAATAACGACAAACGTTTAACTTGGGATGAAAAAACACAAGCGTTAGTCTCATAGGCTTGTCTAAGTTCATCCCAAGTTAGACTCTTTCTAAGGACTAACTTAGACAAACCTTAGAATGAGACTAAAGAGACTAACTTGGAACAAACAATGACAAACGTTAGTCTCATTTTAAGGCTTGTCTAAGTTCCTCCAAAGTTATTCTAAATTCGTCCCAAGTTAGTCTCTTTCTAATGACGAACTTTGACAAACCTCAGAATGAGACTAACGAGTCTAAGTTCATCCCAAGTTAGTCTCTTTCTAAGGGTAAACTTAGACAAACCTTAAAATGAGACTAACAAGACTAACTTGGGACGAATAAAGACAAACTTTAGTCTCATTCTAAGATTTGTCTAAGTTCGCCCCAAGTTAGTCTAAGTTCATCCCAAGTTAGTCTTTTTCTAAGGACAAACTTTGACAAACCTTAGAATGAGACTAACAAGACTAACTTGGGACGAACAAAGACAAACGTTAGTCTCATTCTAAGGTTTGTCAAAGTTTGTCCTTAGAAAGAGACTAACTTGGGACAAACTTAGAAAAACCTTAGAATGAGACTAACGAGACTAACTTGGGACAAATAAAGACAAATGTTAGTCTCTTTCTAAGGTTTGTCTAAGTTTGTCCCAAGTTAGTCTCTTTATAAGGACAAACTTAGACAAACCTGAGAATGAGACTAACGAGACTAACTTGGGATGAATAAAGACAAACGTTAGTCTCATTCTAAGGTTTGTCAAAGTTCGTCCCAAGTTAGCCTATGTTCGTCCCAAGTTAGTCTCTTTCTAAGGATGAACTTTGACAAACTTTAGAATGGGACTAACAAGAGTAACTTGGGACGAATAAAGACAAACGTAAGTGTCATTCTAAGGTTTGTCTAAGTTCGCCCCAAGTTAGTCTCTTTCTAAGGACGACCTTAGCCGAACCTTAGAATGAGACTAACGAGACTAACTTGGGATGAACAAAGACAAACGTTAGTCTCATTCTAAGGTTTGTCTAAGTTCGTCCCAAGTTATTCTAAGTTTGTCCCAAGTTAGTCTCTTTCTAAGGACGAACTTAGACAAACCTTAGAATGAGACTAACGAGACTAACTTGGGACGATCAAAGACAAACATTAGTCTCATTCTAAGGTTTTTCTATGTTCGTCCCAAGTTAGCCTAAATTCGTCCCAAGTTAGTCTCTTTCTAAGGACGAACTTAGATAAACCTTAGAATGAGACTAACGAGACTAACTTGGGATGAATAAAGACAAACGTTAGTCTCATACTATGGTTTGTCTAAGTTCGTCCCAAGTTAGTCTAAGTTTGTCCGACGTTAGTCTCCTTCTAAGGATGAACTTAGACAAACCTTAGAATGAGACTAAAGAGTCTAAGTTCATCCCAAGTTAGTCTCTTTCTAGGGATAAACTTAGACAAACCTTAAAATGAGACTAACGAGACTAACTTGGGACGAATAAAGACAAACTTTAGTGTCATTCTAAGGTGTCTAAGTTCGTCCCAAGTAAGTCTCTTTCTAAGGACGAACTTAGACAAACCTTAGAATGAGACTAACGAGACTAACTTGCGGCGAACAAAGACAAACGTTAGTCTCATTCTAAGGTTTTTCTAAGTTCCCCCCAAGTTAGTCTAAGTTTGTCCCAGGTTAGTCTCCTTCTAAGGATGAACTTAGACAAACCTTAGAATGAGACTAACGAGTCTAAGTTCATCCCAAGTTAGTCTCTTTCTAAGGATAAACTTAGACAAACCTTAAAATGAGACTAACGAGACTAACTTGGGACGAATAATGACAAACTTTAGTATCATTCTAAGGTGTCTAAGTTCGTCCCAAGTAAGTCTGTTTCTAAGGACGAACTTAGACAAACCTTAGAATGAGACGAACGAGACTAACTTGGGGCGAACAAAGACAAACGTTAGTCTCATTCTAAGGTTTGTCTAAGTTCCCCCCAAGTTAGTCTAAGTTTGTCCCAAGTTAGTCTCCTTCTAAGGATGAACTTAGACAAACCTTAGAATGAGACTGACGAGTCTAAGTTCATCCCAAGTTTGTCTCTTTCTAAGGATAAACTTAGACAAACCTTAAAATGAGACTAACGAGACTAACTTGGGACGAATAAAGACAAACTTTAGTGTCATTCTAAGGTGACTAAGTTCGTCCCAAGTTAGTCTAAGTTCGTCCCAAGTTAGTCTTTTTCTAAGGACGAACTTAGACAACCTTAGAATGAAACTAACGAGTCTAAGTTCATCCCAAGTTAGTCTCTTTCTAAGGACAAACTTAGAGAAACCTTAGAAAGACTAACGAGACTAACTTGGGACAAATAAATTCAAACGTTAGGCTCATTCTAAGGTTTGTCTAAGTTCATCCCAAGTTAGTCTCTGTCCAAGGACGAACTTAGACAAACATTAGAATAAGACTAACGAGAGTAACTTTGGGCAAACAAAGACAAACGTTTGTCTCATTCTAAGGTTTGTCTAAGTTTGTCCCAAGTTAGTCAAAGTTCATACCAAGTTAGTCTAAGTTTGTCCCTAGTTAGTCTAAGTTCGTCCCAAGTTATTCTAAATTCGTCCCACGTTAGTCTCTTTCTAAGGACGAACATAGACAAACCTTAGAGTGAGACTAATGAGACTATCTTGGAACGAATAAAGACAAACGTTAGTCTCATTCTAAGGTGTGTTTAAGTTCGCCCCAATTTAGTCTTGTTCTAAGGACGAACTTGGACAAACCTTAGAATGAGACTAACGAGACTAACTTGGGATGATCAAAGACCTACTTTTGTCTCATTCTAAGGTTTGTCTATGTTTGTCCAAAGTTTGTCCCGTTCTAAGGACGAACTTACACAAACCTTCGAATGAGACTAACGAGACTAACTTTGGACGAACAAAGACAAACATTAGTCTCATTCTAAGTTTTGTCTAAGTTCGTCCCAAGTTCATCTAAGTTCGTACCAAGTTAGTCTAAGTTCGTACCAAGTTAGTCTAAGTTAGTCTAAGGTCATCCCAAGTTAGTCTAAGTTCATCCCAAGTTAGTCTAAATTCGTCCCAAGTTTGTCTTTTTCTAAGGACGAACTTAGACAAACCTTAGAATGAGACTAACGAGTCTAAGTTCATCCCTAGTTAGTTTCTTTCTAAGGATAAACTTAGACAAATCTTTGAATGAGACTAACGAGACTAACTTGGGATGAATAAAGACAAACTTTAGTCTCATTCTAAGGTGTCTAAGTTTGTCCCAAGTTAGTCTCTTTCTAAGGACGAACCTAGACAAACCTTAGAATGAGACTAACGAGACTAAATTGGGATGAACAAAGACCTACTTCAGTCTAATTCTAAGGGTTGTCTAAGTTCGTCCCAAGTTAGTCTCTATCTAAGGACGAACTCAGACAAACCTTAGAATGAGACTAACGAGACCAACTTGGGACGAAAAAAGACAAACGTTAGTCTCATTCTAGGGCTTGTCCAAGTTCTTCCCAAGTTAGTCTAAGTTTGTACCAAGTTAGTCTCTTTCTAAGGATGTACTTAGACAAACCTTAGAATGAGACTAACAAGACTAACTTGGGACGAATAAAGACAATCATTTAACTTGGGACGAAAAAAGACAAACGTTAGTCTCATAGGCTTGTCTAAGTTCATCCCAAGTTAGACTCTTTCTAAGGACTAACTTAGACAAACCTTAGAATGAGACTAAAGAGACTAACTTGGGACAGACAATGACAAACGTTAGTCTCATTCTAAGGTTTGTCTAAGTTCCTCCAAGTTAGTCTAAATTCGTCCCAAGTTAGTCTCTTTCTAATGACGAATTTAGACAAACCTTAGAATGAGACTAACGAGACTAACTTGGGGCGAACAAAGACAAACGTTAGTCTCATTCTAAGGTTTGTCTAAGTTCGTCCCAAGTTAGTCTAAGTTTGTCCCAAGTTAGTGTCTTTCTAAGGACGAACTTAGACAAACCTTAGAATGAGACTAACGAGACTTACTTGGGGCGAACAAAGACAAACGTTAGTCTCATTCTAAGGTTTTTCTAAGTTCGCCCCAAGTTAGTCTATGTTCGTCCCAAGTTAGCCTCTTTCTAAGGACGAACTTTGACAAACCATAGAATGAGACTAACGAGTCTAAGTTTGTCCCAAGTTAGTGTCTTTCTAAGGACGAACTTAGACAAACCGTAGAATGAGACTAGCGAGACAAACTTGGGATGAATAAAGACAAACGTTAGTCTCATTCTAAGGTTTGTCTAAGTTCGTCCCAAGTTAGTCTAAGTTTGTCCCAAGTTAGTCTCTTTCTAAGGATGAAGTTAGACAAACCTTAGAATGAGACTAACGAGACTAACTTGGGACGAACAAAGACAAACGTTAGTCTCATTCTAGGGCTTGTCCAAGTTCTTCCCAAGTTTATCTAAGTTTGTCCCAAGTTAGTGTCTTTCTAAGGATGTACTTAGACAAACCTTAGAATGAGACTAACGAGACTTACTTGGGACGAATAACGACAAACGTTTAACTTGGGATGAAAAAACACAAGCGTTAGTCTCATAGGCTTGTCTAAGTTCATCCCAAGTTAGACTCTTTCTAAGGACTAACTTAGACAAACCTTAGAATGAGACTAAAGAGACTAACTTGGGACAAACAATGACAAACGTTAGTCTCATTTTAAGGCTTGTCTAAGTTCCTCCAAAGTTATTCTAAATTCGTCCCAAGTTAGTCTCTTTCTAATGACGAACTTAGGCAAACCTCAGAATGAGACTAACGAGTCTAAGTTCATCCCAAGTTAGTCTCTTTCTAAGGGTAAACTTCGACAAACCTTAAAATGAGACTAACAAGACTAACTTGGAACGAATAAAGACAAACTTTAGTCTCATTCTAAGGTTTGTCTAAGTTCGCCCCAAGTTAGTCTAAGTTCGTCCCAAGTTAGTCTTTTTCTAAGGACAAACTTTGACAAACCTTAGAATGAGACTAACAAGACTAACTTGGGACGAACAAAGACAAACGTTAGTCTCATTCTAAGGTTTGTCAAAGTTTGTCCTTAGAAAGAGACTAACTTGGGACAAACTTAGAAAAACCTTAGAATGAGACTAACGAGACTAACTTGGGACAAATAAAGACAAATATTAGTCTCTTTCTAAGGTTTGTCTAAGTTTGTCCCAAGTTAGTCTCTTTATAAGGACAAACTTAGACAAACCTTAGAATGAGACTAACGAGACTAACTTGGGATGAATAAAGACAAACGTAAGTCTCATTCTAAGGTTTGTCTAAGTTCGTCCCAAGTTAGCCTATGTTCGTCCCAAGTTAGTCTCTTTCTAAGGATGAACTTTGACAAACTTTAGAATGGGACTAACAAGACTAACTTGGGACGAATAAAGACAAACGTAAGTGTCATTCTAAGGTTTGTCTAAGTTCGCCCCAAGTTAGTCTCTTTCTAAGGACGACCTTAGCCGAACCTTAGAATGAGACTAACGAGACTAACTTGGGATGAACAAAGACAAACGTTAGTCTCATTCTAAGGTTTGTCTAAGTTCGTCCCAAGTTATTCTAAGTTTGTCCCAAGTTAGTCTCTTTCTAAGGACGAACTTAGACAAACCTTAGAATGAGACTAACGAGACTAACTTGGGACGAACAAAGACAAACATTAGTCTCATTCTAAGGTTTGTCTATGTTCGTCCCAAGTTAGCCAAAATTCGTCCCAAGTTATTCTCTTTATAAGGACGAACTTAGATAAACCTTAGAATGAGACTAACGAGACTAACTTGGGATGAATAAAGACAAACGTTAGTCTCATTCTAAGGTTTGTCTAAGTTCGTCCCAAGTTAGTCTAAGTTTGTCCCACGTTAGTCTCCTTCTAAGGATGAACTTAGACAAACCTTAGAATGAGACTAAAGAGTCTATGTTCATCCCAAGTTAGTCTCTTTCTAAGGATAAACTTAGACAAACCTTAAAATGAGACTAACGAGACTAACTTGGGATGAATAAAGACAAACTTTAGTGTCATTCTAAGGTGTCTAAGTTCGTCCCAAGTAAGTCTCTTTCTAAGGACGAACTTAGACAAACCTTAGAATGAGACTAACGAGACTAACTTGGGGCGAACAAAGACAAACGTTAGTCTCATTCTAAGGTTTGTCTAAGTTCCCCCCAAGTTAGTCTAAGTTTGTCCCAAGTTAGTCTCCTTCTAAGGATGAACTTAGACAAACCTTAGAATGAGACTAACGAGTCTAAGTTCATCCCAAGTTAGTCTCTTTCTAAGGATAAATATAGACAAACCTTAAAATGAGACTAACGAGACTAACTTGGGACGAATAAAGACAAACTTTAGTGTCATTCTAAGGTGTCTAAGTTCGTCCCAAGTTATTCTAAGTTCGTCCCAAGTTAGTCTTTTTCTAAGGACGAACTTACACAAACCTTCGAATGAGACTAACGAGACTAACTTTGGACGAACAAAGACAAACATTAGTCTCATTCTAAGTTTTGTCTAAGTTCGTCCCAAGTTCATCTAAGTTCGTACCAAGTTAGTCTAAGTTCGTACCAAGTTAGTCTAAGTTAGTCTAAGGTCATCCCAAGTTAGTCTAAGTTCATCCCAAGTTAGTCTAAATTCGTCCCAAGTTTGTCTTTTTCTAAGGACGAACTTAGACAAACCTTAGAATGAGACTAACGAGTCTAAGTTCATCCCTAGTTAGTTTCTTTCTAAGGATAAACTTAGACAAATCTTTGAATGAGACTAACGAGACTAACTTGGGATGAATAAAGACAAACTTTAGTCTCATTCTAAGGTGTCTAAGTTTGTCCCAAGTTAGTCTCTTTCTAAGGACGAACCTAGACAAACCTTAGAATGAGACTAACGAGACTAAATTGGGATGAACAAAGACCTACTTCAATCTAATTCTAAGGGTTGTCTAAGTTCGTCCCAAGTTAGTCTCTATCTAAGGACGAACTCAGACAAACCTTAGAATGAGACTAACGAGACTAACTTGGGACGAAAAAAGACAAACGTTAGTCTCATTCTAGGGCTTGTCCAAGTTCTTCCCAAGTTAGTCTAAGTTTGTACCAAGTTAGTCTCTTTCTAAGGATGTACTTAGACAAACCTTAGAATGAGACTAACAAGACTAACTTGGGACGAATAAAGACAAACATTTAACTTGGGACGAAAAAAGACAACCGTTAGTCTCATAGGCTTGTCTAAGTTCATCCCAAGTTAGACTCTTTCTAAGGACTAACTTAGACAAACCTTAGAATGAGACTAAAGAGACTAACTTGGGACAAACAATGACAAACGTTAGTCTCATTCTAAGGTTTGTCTAAGTTCCTCCAAGTTAGTCTAAATTCGTCCCAAGTTAGTCTCTTTCTAATGACGAATTTAGACAAACCTTAGAATGAGACTAACGAGACTAACTTGGGGCGAACAAAGACAAACGTTAGTCTCATTCTAAGGTTTGTCTAAGTTCGTCCCAAGTTAGTCTAAGTTTGTCCCAAGTTAGTGTCTTTCTAAGGACGAACTTAGACAAACCTTAGAATGAGACTAACGAGACTTACTTGGGGCGAACAAAGACAAACGTTAGTCTCATTCTAAGGTTTTTCTAAGTTCGCCCCAAGTTAGTCTATGTTCGTCCCAAGTTAGCCTCTTTCTAAGGACGAACTTAGACAAACCATAGAATGAGACTAACGAGTCTAAGTTTGTCCCAAGTTAGTGTCTTTCTAAGGACGAACTTAGACAAACCGTAGAATGAGACTAGCGAGACAAACTTGGGATGAATAAAGACAAACGTTAGTCTCATTCTAAGGTTTGTCTAAGTTCGTCCCAAGTTAGTCTCTTTCTAAGGACAAACTTAGACAAACCTTAGAATGAGACTAACTTGGGATGAACAAAGACCTACTTTAGTCTCATTCTAAGGTTTGTCTAAGTTCATACAAAGTTAGTAACTTTCTAAGGACAAACTTAGACAAACCTTAGAATGAGACTAACGAGACTAACTTTAGACGAACAAAGACAAACGTTAGTCTCATTCTAGGGCTTGTCTAAGTTCGTCCCAAGTTAGTCTAAGTTTGTCCCAAGTTAGTCTCTTTCTAAGGATGAAGTTAGACAAACCTTAGAATGAGACTAACGAGACTAACTTGGGACGAACAAAGACAAACGTTAGTCTCGTTCTAGGGCTTGTCCAAGTTCTTCCCAAGTTTATCTAAGTTTGTCCCAAGTTAGTGTCTTTCTAAGGATGTACTTAGACAAACCTTAGAATGAGACTAACGAGACTTACTTGGGACGAATAACGACAAACGTTTAACTTGGGATGAAAAAACACAAGCGTTAGTCTCATAGGCTTGTCTAAGTTCATCCCAAGTTAGACTCTTTCTAAGGACTAACTTAGACAAACCTTAGAATGAGACTAAAGAGACTAACTTGGGACAAACAATGACAAACGTTAGTCTCATTTTAAGGCTTGTCTAAGTTCCTCCAAAGTTATTCTAAATTCGTCCCAAGTTAGTCTCTTTCTAATGACGAACTTAGGCAAACCTCAGAATGAGACTAACGAGTCTAAGTTCATCCCAAGTTAGTCTCTTTCTAAGGGTAAACTTAGACAAACCTTAAAATGAGACTAACAAGACTAACTTGGGACGAATAAAGACAAACTTTAGTCTCATTCTAAGGTTTGTCTAAGTTCGCCCCAAGTTAGTCTAAGTTCGTCCCAAGTTAGTCTTTTTCTAAGGACAAACTTTGACAAACCTTAGAATGAGACTAACAAGACTAACTTGGGACGAACAAAGACAAACGTTAGTCTCATTCTAAGGTTTGTCAAAGTTTGTCCTTAGAAAGAGACTAACTTGGGACAAACTTAGAAAAACCTTAGAATGAGACTAACGAGACTAACTTGGGACAAATAAAGACAAATGTTAGTCTCTTTCTAAGGTTTGTCTAAGTTTGTCCCAAGTTAGTCTCTTTATAAGGACAAACTTAGACAAACCTTAGAATGAGACTAACGAGACTAACTTGGGATGAATAAAGACAAACGTAAGTCTCATTCTAAGGTTTGTCTAAGTTCGTCCCAAGTTAGCCTATGTTCGTCCCAAGTTAGTCTCTTTCTAAGGATGAACTTTGACAAACTTTAGAATGGGACTAACAAGACTAACTTGGGACGAATAAAGACAAACGTAAGTGTCATTCTAAGGTTTGTCTAAGTTCGCCCCAAGTTAGTCTCTTTCTAAGGACGACCTTAGCCGAACCTTAGAATGAGACTAACGAGACTAACTT
Source organism: Rhodiola kirilowii (assembly GCA_033675215.1). NCBI lineage: Eukaryota > Viridiplantae > Streptophyta > Magnoliopsida > Saxifragales > Crassulaceae > Rhodiola > Rhodiola kirilowii. The sequence goes on along the minus strand of CM066196.1, from coordinate 32,314,231 downwards.
GGGATGAACAAAGACAAACGTTAGTCTCATTCTAAGGTTTGTCTAAGTTCGTCCCAAGTTATTCTAAGTTTGTCCCAAGTTAGTCTCTTTCTAAGGACGAACTTAGACAAACCTTAGAATGAGACTAACGAGACTAACTTGGGACGAACAAAGACAAACATTAGTCTCATTCTAAGGTTTGTCTATGTTCATCCCAAGTTAGCCTAAATTCGTCCCAAGTTATTCTCTTTATAAGGACGAACTTAGATAAACCTTAGAATGAGACTAACGAGACTAACTTGGGATGAATAAAGACAAACGTTAGTCTCATTCTAAGGTTTGTCTAAGTTCGTCCAAAGTTAGTCTAAGTTTGTCCCACGTTAGTCTCCTTCTAAGGATGAACTTAGACAAACCTTAGAATGAGACTAAAGAGTCTAAGTTCATCCCAAGTTAGTCTCTTTCTAAGGATAAACTTAGACAAACCTTAAAATGAGACTAACGAGACTAACTTGGGACGAATAAAGACAAACTTTAGTGTCATTCTAAGGTGTCTAAGTTCGTCCCAAGTAAGTCTCTTTCTAAGGACGAACTTAGACAAACCTTAGAATGAGACTAACGAGACTAACTTGGGGCGAACAAAGACAAACGTTAGTCTCATTCTAAGGTTTGTCTAAGTTCCCCCCAAGTTAGTCTAAGTTTGTCCCAAGTTAGTCTCCTTCTAAGGATGAACTTAGACAAACCTTAGAATGAGACTAACGAGTCTAAGTTCATCCCAAGTTAGTCTCTTTCTAAGGATAAACTTAGACAAACCTTAAAATGAGACTAACGAGACTTACTTGGGACGAATAAAGACAAACTTTAGTGTCATTCTAAGGTGTCTAAGTTCGTCCCAAGTTATTCTAAGTTCGTCCCAAGTTAGTCTTTTTCTAAGGACAAACTTAGACAACCTTAGAATGAAACTAACGAGTCTAAGTTCATCCCAAGTTAGTCTCTTTCAAAGGACAAACTTAGAGAATCCTTAGAATGAGACTAACGGGACTAACTTGGGACAAATAAATACAAACGTTAGGCTCATTCTAAGGTTTGTCTAAGTTCGTCCCAAGTTAGTCTCAGTCTAAGGACGAACTTAGACAAACATTAGAATGTGACTAACGAGAGTAACTTTGGGCGAACAAAGACAAACATTTGTCTCATTCTAAGGTTTGTCTAAGTTCGTCCCAAGTTAGTCTCTTTCTAAGGACGAACTTAGACAAACCTTAGAATGAGACTAACGAGACTAACTTGGGATGAACAAAGACCTACTTTAGTCTCATTCTAAGGTTTGTCTAAGTTTGTCCCACGTTAGTCTCTTTCTAAGGACGAACATAGACAAACCTTAGAATGAGACAAACGAGACTAACTTGGGACGAACAAAGACAAACGTTAGTTTCATTCTAAGGTTTGTCTAAGTTCGTCCCAAGTTAGTCAAAGTTCATCCCAAGTTAGACTCTTTCTAAGGACTAACTTAGACAAACCTTAGAATGAGACTAAAGAGACTAACTTGGGACAAACAATGACAAACGTTAGTCTCATTTTAAGGCTTGTCTAAGTTCCTCAAAAGTTATTCTAAATTCGTCCCAAGTTAGTCTCTTTCTAATGACGAACTTAGGCAAACCTCAGAATGAGACAAACGAGTCTAAGTTCATCCCAAGTTAGTCTCTTTCTAAGGGTAAACTTAGACAAACCTTAAAATGAGACTAACGAGACTAACTTGGGACGAATAAAGACAAACTTTAGTGTCATTCTAAGGTGTCTAAGTTCGTCCCAAGTAAGTCTCTTTCTAAGGACGAACTTAGACAAACCTTAGAATGAGACTAACGAGACTAACTTGGGGCGAACAAAGACAAACGTTAGTCTCATTCTAAGGTTTGTCTAAGTTCCCCCCAAGTTAGTCTAAGTTTGTCCCAAGTTAGTCTCCTTCTAAGGATGAACTTAGACAAACCTTGGAATGAGACTAACGAGTCTAAGTTCATCCCAAGTTAGTCTCTTTCTAAGGATAAACTTAGACAAACCTTAAAATGAGACTAACGAGACTAACTTGGGACGAATAAAGACAAACTTTAGTGTCATTCTAAGGTGTCTAAGTTTGTCCCAAGTAATTCTAAGTTCGTCCCAAGTTAGTCTTTTTCTAAGGACGAACTTAGACAACCTTAGAATGAAACTAACGAGTCTAAGTTCATCCCAAGTTAGTCTCTTTCAAAGGACAAACTTAGAGAAACCTTAGAATGAGACTAACGAGACTAACTTGGGACAAATAAATACAAACGTTAGGCTCATTCTAAGGTTTGTCTAAGTTCGTCCCAAGTTAGTCTCAGTCTAAGGACGAACTTAGAAAAACATTAGAATGCGACTAACGAGAGTAACTTTGGGCGAACAAAGACAAACATTTGTCTCATTCTAAGGTTTGTCTAAGTTCGTCCCAAGTTAGTCTCTTTCTAAGGACGAACTTAGACAAACCTTAGAATGAGACTAACGAGACTAACTTGGGATGAACAAAGACCTACTTTAGTCTCATTCTAAGGTTTGTCTAAGTTTGTCCCACGTTAGTCTCTTTCTAAGGACGAACATAGACAAACCTTAGAATGAGACAAACGAGACTAACTTGGGATGAACAAAGACAAACGTTAGTTTCATTCTAAGGTTTGTCTAAGTTCGTCCCAAGTTAGTCTAAGTTCATCCCAAGTTAGACTCTTTCTAAGGACTAACTTAGACAAACCTTAGAATGAGACTAAAGAGACTAACTTGGGACAAACAATGACAAACGTTAGTCTCATTTTAAGGCTTGTCTAAGTTCCTCAAAAGTTATTCTAAATTCGTCCCAAGTTAGTCTCTTTCTAATGACGAACTTAGGCAAACCTCAGAATGAGACTAACGAGTCTAAGTTCATCCCAAGTTAGTCTCTTTCTAAGGGTAAACTTAGACAAACCTTAAAATGAGACTAACAAGACTAACTTGGGACGAATAAAGACAAACTTTAGTCTCATTCTAAGGTTTGTCTAAGTTCGCCCCAAGTTAGTCTAAGTTCGTCCCAAGTTAGTCTTTTTCTAAGGACAAACTTTGACAAACCTTAGAATGAGACTAACAAGACTAACTTGGGACGAACAAAGACAAACGTTAGTCTCATTCTAAGGTTTGTCAAAGTTTGTCCTTAGAAAGAGACTAACTTGGGACAAACTTAGAAAAACCTTAGAATGAGACTAACGAGACTAACTTGGGACAAATAAAGACAAATGTTAGTCTCTTTCTAAGGTTTGTCTAAGTTTGTCCCAAGTTAGTCTCTTTATAAGGACAAACTTAGACAAACCTTAGAATGAGACTAACGAGACTAACTTGGGATGAATAAAGACAAACGTTAGTCTCATTCTAAGGTTTGTCTAAGTTCGTCCCAAGTTAGCCTATGTTCGTCCCAAGTTAGTCTCTTTCTAAGGATGAACTTTGACAAACTTTAGAATGGGACTAACAAGACTAACTTGGGACGAATAAAGACAAACGTAAGTGTCATTCTAAGGTTTGTCTAAGTTCGCCCCAAGTTAGTCTCTTTCTAAGGACGACCTTAGCCGAACCTTAGAATGAGACTAACGAGACTAACTTGGGATGAACAAAGACAAACGTTAGTCTCATTCTAAGGTTTGTCTAAGTTCGTCCCAAGTTATTCTAAGTTTGTCCCAAGTTAGTCTCTTTCTAAGGACGAACTTAGACAAACCTTAGAATGAGACTAACGAGACTAACTTGGGACGAACAAAGACAAACATTAGTCTCATTCTAAGGTTTGTCTATGTTCGTCCCAAGTTAGCCTAAATTCGTCCCAAGTTATTCTCTTTATAAGGACGAACTTAGATAAACCTTAGAATGAGACTAACGAGACTAACTTGGGATGAATAAAGACAAACGTTAGTCTCATTCTAAGGTTTGTCTAAGTTCGTCCCAAGTTAGTCTAAGTTTGTCCCACGTTAGTCTCCTTCTAAGGATGAACTTAGACAAACCTTAGAATGAGACTAAAGAGTCTAAGTTCATCCCAAGTTAGTCTCTTTCTAAGGATAAACTTAGACAAACCTTAAAATGAGACTAACGAGACTAACTTGGGACGAATAAAGACAAACTTTAGTGTCATTCTAAGGTGTCTAAGTTCGTCCCAAGTAAGTCTCTTTCTAAGGATGAACTTGGACAAACCTTAGAATGAGACTAACGAGACTAACTTGGGGCGAACAAAGACAAACGTTAGTCTCATTCTAAGGTTTGTCTAAGTTCCCCCCAAGTTAGTCTAAGTTTGTCCCAAGTTAGTCTCCTTCTAAGGATGAACTTAGACAAACCTTAGAATGAGACTAACGAGTCTAAGTTCATCCCAAGTTAGTCTCTTTCTAAGGATAAACTTAGACAAACCTTAAAATGAGACTAACGAGACTAACTTGGGACGAATAAAGACAAACTTTAGTGTCATTCTAAGGTGTCTAAGTTCGTCCCAAGTTAGTCTTTTTCTAAGGACGAACTTAGACAACCTTAGAATGAAACTAACGAGTCTAAGTTCATCCCAAGTTAGTCTCTTTCAAAGGACAAACTTAGAGAAACCTTAGAATGAGACTAACGAGACTAACTTGGGACAAATAAATACAAACGTTAGGCTCATTCTAAGGTTTGTCTAAGTTCGTCCCAAGTTAGTCTCAGTCTAAGGACGAACTTAGACAAACATTAGAATGCGACTAACCAGAGTAACTTTGGGCGAACAAAGACAAACATTTGTCTCATTCTAAGGTTTGTCTAAGTTCGTCCCAAGTTAGTCTCTTTCTAAGGACGAACTTAGACAAACCTTAGAATGAGACTAACGAGACTAACTTGGGATGAACAAAGACCTACTTTAGTCTCATTCTAAGATTTGTCTAAGTTTGTCCCACGTTAGTCTCTTTCCAAGGACGAACATAGACAAACCTTAGAATGAGACAAACGAGACTAACTTGGGATGAACAAAGACAAACGTTAGTTTCATTCTAAGGTTTGTCTAAGTTCGTCCCAAGTTAGTCTAAGTTTGTCCCAAGTTAGTCTCCTTCTAAGGATGAACTTAGAGAAACCTTTGAATGAGACTAACGAGTCTAAGTTCATCCCAAGTTAGTCTCTTTCTAAGGATAAACTTAGACAAACCTTAAAATGAGACTAACGAGACTAACTTGGGACGAATAAAGACAAACTTTACTCTCGTTCTAAGGTGTCTAAGTTCGTCCCAAGTTAGTCTCTTTCTAAGGACGAACTTAGACAAACCTTAGAATGAGACTAACGAGACTAACTTGGGATGAACAAAGACCTACTTCAGTCTCAATTTAAGGTTTGTCTAAGTTCGTCCCAAGTTAATCTCTTTCTAAGGACGAACCTTAGTAGGAGACTAATGAGACTAACTTGGGACGAACAAAGACAAACGTTAGTCTCATTTTAGGGCTTGTCCATGTTCGTCCCAAGTTAGTCTAAGTTTGTCCCAAGTTAGTCTTTTTCTAAGGACTAACTTAGAAAAACCTTAGAATGAGACTAACGAGACTAACTTGGGACGACCAAAGACAAACTTTAGTCTCATTCTAAGATTTGTCTAAGTTCGTCTCAAGTTAGTCTCTTTCTAAGGACGAACTTAGACAAACCATAGAATGAGACTAACGAGACTTGGGACAAACAAAGACAAACTTTAGTCTTATTTCTAAGATTTGTCAAAGTTTGTCCCAAGTTAGACTCTTTCTAAGGACTAACTTAGAGAAACCTTAGAATGAGACTAAAGCGACTAACTTGGGACAAACAAAGACAACCGTTAGTCTCATTCTAAGGTTTGTCTAAGTTCCTCCCAAGTTAGTCTAATTTCGTCCCAAGTTAGTCTCTTTCAAATGACGAACTTAGACAAACCTTAGAATGAGACTAACGAGACTAACTTGGGGCGAACAAAGACAAACGTTAGTCTCATTCTAAGGTTTGTCTAAGTTCGTCCCAAGTTAGTCTAAGTTTGTCCCAAGTTAGTGTCTTTCTAAGGACGAACTTAGACAAACCTTAGAATGAGACTAACGAGACAAACTTGGGGTGAACAAAGACAAACGTTAGTCTCATTCTAAGGTTTGTCTATGTTCGCCCCAAGTTAGTTCGTCCCAAGTTAGTTTCTTTCTAAGGAAGAACTTAGGCAAACCTTAGAATGAGACTAACGAGTCTAAGTTCGTCCCAAGTTAGTCTCTTTCTGAGGACGAACTTAGACAAACCGTAGAATGAGACTAGCGAGACAAACTTGGGACGAAAAAGAGAAACGTTAGTCTCATTCTAAGGTTTGTCTAAGTTCGTCCCAAGTTAGTCTCTTTCTAAGGACAAAATTAGACAAACCTTAGAATGAGACTAAGTTGGGATGAACAAAGACCTACTTTAGTCTTTTTCTAAGGTTTGTCTAAGTTCATAAAAAGTTAGTCTTTTTCTAAGGACAAACTTAGACAAACCTTAGAATGAGACTAACGAGACTAACTTGGGACGAACAAAGACAAACGTTAGTCTCATTCTAGGGCTTGTCTAAGTTCATCCCCAGTTAGTCTAAGTTTGTCCAAAGTTAGTTTCTTTCTAAGGACGTTCTTAGACAAACCTTAGAATGAGACTAACGAGACTAACTTCGGACGAACAAAGCCAAACTTTAGTCTCATTCTAAGGTTTGTCTAACTTCGTCCCAAGTTAGTCGAAGTTCATCCCAAGTTAGTCTCTTTCTAAGGATGAAATCAGACAACCCTTAGAAGGAGACTAACGAGTCTAAGTTCGTCCCAAGTTAGTCTCTTTGTAAGGATGAACTTAGACAAACCTTAGAATGAGACTAACGAGACTAACTTGGGACGAATAAAGACAAACGTTAGTCTCATTCTAAGGTTTGTCTAAGTTCATCCCAAGTTAGTCTCTTTCTAAGGACGAACTTAGACAAACCTTAGAATGAGACTAAATAGACTAACTTGGGATGAACAAAGACCTACTTTAGTCTCATTCTAAGATTTGTCTAAGTTTGTCCCAAGTTAGTCTCTTTCTATGGACAATCATAGACAAACCTTAGAATGAGACTAACGAGACTAACTTGGGACGAACAAAGACAAAAGTTAGTCTCATTCTAGGGCTTGTCTAAGTTCGTCCCAAGTTAGTCTAAGTTTGTCCCAATTTAGTCTCTTTTTAAGGACGGACTTAGACAAACGTTAGAATGACACTAACAAGACTAACTTTGGACGAACAAAGACAAACGTTAGTCATATTCTAAGGTTTGTCTAAGTTCGTCCCAAGTTAATCTCTATCTAAGTACAAACTTAGACAAACCATAGAATGAGACAAACGAGAATAACTTGGGACGAACAAAGACTAACGTTAGTCTCATTTTAGGGCTTGTCTAAGTTCGTCCCAAGTTAGTCTAAATTTGTCCCAAGTTAGTCTCTTTCTAAGGATGAACTTAGACAAACCTTAGAATGAGACTAACGAGACTAATTTGGGACGAACAAAGACAAACTTTAGACTCATTCTAAGGTGTCTAAGTTTGTCCCAAGTTAGTCTCTTTCTAAGGACGAACCTAGACAAACCTTAGAATGAGACTAACGAGACTAAATTGGGATGAACAAAGACCTACTTCAGTCTCATTCTAAGGGTTGTCTAAGTTCGTCCCAAGTTAGTCTCTATCTAAGGACGAACTTAGACAAACCTTAGAATGAGACTAACGAGACTAACTTGGGACGAACAAAGACAAACGTTAGTCTCATTCTTGGGCTTGTCCAAGTTCTTCCCAAGTTAGTCTAAGTTTGTCCCAAGTTAGTCTCTTTCTAAGGATGTACTTAGACAAACCTTAGAATGAGACTAACAAGACTAACTTGGGACGAATAAAGACAAACATTTAACTTGGGACGAAAAAAGACAAACGTTAGTCTCATAGGCTTGTCTAAGTTCATCCCAAGTTAGACTCTTTCTAAGGACTAACTGAGACAAACCTTAGAATGAGACTAAAGAGAATAAATTGGGACAAACAAAGACAAACGTTAGTCTCATTCTAAGGTTTGTCTAAGTTCCTCCCAAGTTAGTCTAAATTCGTCCCAAGTTAGTCTCTTTGTAATGACGAATTTAGACAAACCTTAGAATGAGACTAACGAGACTAACTTGGGGCGAACAAAGACAAACGTTAGTCTCATTCTAAGGTTTGTCTAAGTTCGTTGATGGACCACAATTATACGAATCAAAAACATAGTAAAACCCCCCAAGTTAGACTGTTTGTCTATCTAACATCCACTTGTTAGTCCCGATATATTTCCACAGAGCATTTTAGAGACTGAAGTGAAAACACGCTAAGGAGAGGATTTTATGCTGAAAAGATAACAAGAGTCAATCCAAGGTCAAAATCATATTCCGACTGAAGAAATATCAAGGATCCTGACGTGAAATTGACCATAACAAATTAATCAGAAGAATCAGGAGAGGAATCAAGACAGCCCGGGGAAGGATTACACTGACAGTTTTGTGAAAAGACTGCACAAAACTGTACAAAACTCACATATGGAAAGATGACTTGGTGGCTTGATGAAGAGGTGGCCAAGGGAGGAAAACCTCCCCATTCCACCACCCACAACCGGCGGCTCCTCCACCCTCCTCCTCCATGTGACCGGTTGACTTGCCTTGGAGGTGGCAAAGCCACCCTCTCCTCCTCCTCCTCCACCGGCTACCGGCGGCTGCCCTCCTCCACTCCTCCTCCGCCAAGTGGTGGCTCCTCCACCACATCTTCTCCTCCTCCTCTCCTCCCTTGGATCAAACCAATCTCACCACCCATCTCCACCCATTTTTCCTATAAAAGGAGGTGCTCCTCCTCCTCATTTCATAAGCAAAAATTGTAAAAACACTTCTCTCTACATTTTGTTACTTGTAAGTTTGGTTCGGTTTTGAAATAATACTCCTGTTTGTTCTTGAGTATTATACTGGAAATTATAATACTCTTGTCGGTTCTCGAGTATTATAATACTGTAGAGAATACTCCTGTTGGTTCTTGAGTATTCAGTAGGAATTAGGAATACTCATATTGGTTCTTGAGTATTCCACCCCTTTCCCTCTTACTGTTTTCAAAAACCCCCGAGTATTTAGCTATGGTATCCATCTCTATGGATATTCGTAGCTAAACTCTTTATTCGGTGGAAGGTATTTTCTTGTATTATATAATGTTGTAATATCTTTTAGTTTCATTTCTTTGTATTCAAAACTTGTTCTATGTGCCATTTATAGTCAGAATTTCCAAGGTTGAGTGGATGCTACGAAAGGGCAAAACTCTTCCGTGGGGTTCGTGAACATACTCAGGTAAGTGGATGCTACGAAAGGGCAAAGCTTATCTGAGAAGTTCGACTCATCTAACACACCAATTGGTCAATCGTAACTGTGAGATCAGGTGGATGCACAAAAGGCTAAGATACTTCGAAAGGAGGAATTAGTCTGAAATAGAACAAGGGTTGCTTCTCGCGAAGGAAGTCATCGTGACTACCAGGATGACGATGAAATAAACCTGTACGAGCGAAATGATGAAGTGCCACTTCCATTTATGGATGATCCGGAGCAACTCATCAGAAGCAGACGAGCTCGTGATAGGGAGGCCATCAGAAGAAACCAAGAACCACCCGAGGACTGAAATGCAGCTGGTCCAGTACGACAACCCCCTAGATATCCCCCACCCCCTCGCCCTCGACAAGTTCCTAGACAAGAACCCGTCTTCGATAACTACTACGGGGATGACAACTACCGTGAACCCACCCTGGGAGAACTTTCGGCACCAGATTTCAGAGTTCAGCCATGGTGTATCTACGAAGGACCTGATCTAGAAAACATCGCCATCAACACTTCAGTGGCCCACAGCTTGCCAAAATTCTCAGGAACTCGTGGAGAATCAGCAATGACTCATCTCCAGTGTCTACATGGGATTTGCCAAAACCTCAAACCAAATGGCGTAAACGTAGACGACTTTAAGTTAAAAGCGTTCTACTTTTCCCTCATTGATGCGGCAAACGACGGGTTCCTGTCATTACCTTCCGGAAGCATCAGAACATGGGCTCAGATGCAGAAGAAATTCTTAGACAAATACTACCCAGCAGGAAGAGCAATGCAAGTAAGAAGGCAACTGCAAGACATCAAACAAGGGCCCAACGAAACCATGTATGATTACCTGGAAAAGTTCAATCACCTGGAAAGAAGCTGCTGTACCCTTGGACTGCCCGAGAAACTCATAATCGAGTACCTCATTGATGGATTAAGACCCTTAGACAAAATGCTCCTGGATGCCTCAGCTGGAGGGTCCATAATGAATCTATCATTGAGTGGTGTTAGGCAACTCATCAACGACGTTGCCGAAAATGCCCGATTTAGAGAAGAGACAACTCGGCAGGAAGAATTCTCCCGAACGAAAAATGTGGCAAAAGCTGAAACATCGACGGGGCCTATATCTGAGGAGATGAAGCAGTTAAAAGAAATGATGATTCAGCTCCTACGAAGACAACCAGTTCCGGTAAAACCTTGCGAGTTCTGTGGATCTATAGACCACAAAACTGACGCATGTCCGACATTAATAGAAGAGTAACCGGCGGAAGTAAATGCAATAGGAGGATATCAAGGATACAACAACAGCAACGACAGAGCAGGACAGAACAGGCAGTACGGTCAAACATCCAAACCAGACTGGCGTAACAACAACAGCTATCCTCAGAAGGAAGCACAACCAGCTCAGTCATACCACCAACCCCCCCACCGACAATATAACCAGAACGCTCCAGGACAATATCAGCAAAGAGGACTGAATCAGAGTCAGCACCAAACCGGCCTGAATAATCAGCAAGAACCAACCAAGTCGCTCAATGACACGATGAAGGAGCTCGTAGGAAACGTAAATCAATTGGGTACTTCGCTACTCCAATACCAGGCAAAAACTGACGGGGCAATTTCTGAATTGACCAAACAAATGTCCCAGCTCGCCACTGCAATGTCAACACTGACCAGTGAACCTGGCAGACTTCCTTCACAAACCATCCAAAACCCAAAGGCGAATCTTAGCATGATAAAAAGGTCAAACGTAAAGACGACCCTGGGAGAAGTAGCACGAGCCCCAGCCTACAAACTCACTAACAAGCACTTCAACCGTAGACGTCGTCCTGACTGGAATCAAGAGGAAGACCGACCCAATAATGACAGAACATGGGTCACGCATGCTGACAATGGACGGTACGCATTCACCGTTTGCATATCACCACCGTCAGTCATACACTCTGACATACCAGCATCTGGATGGGATTACAATAGCAATGAAAGGGATGGACATAATGGCCCAGCATTGGGAAAAGCCCTCACTTCTGATCATGAGTCACAACCAGAAAGAGATAAAGACCCAGGGGCCTTCACAGTCACCTGCGGTATTGGTGAGACCCAAATCCATAAGTGCTTAGTCGACCTTGGGGCTGCTGTCAATGCCATGCCTTCCTCCTTATATTACTTACTAGGACTTGGTCCATTGAAACCACCCCGATCAAACATCGAACTAGGAGATAAATCATGCATCCGCCCGGTTGGAGAACTGGAAGATGTAATACTCCATGTGGGAGAACTCGTCGTTGCTGCAGACTTCTATGTAATACCAACAGAAGAGACCTGCGAAGATGACCCACAAACAATAATATTGGGACGACCATTCCTCTACGCCACTAAAGCAAGAATCGATGTAGGCAAGGGCTCATTATCACTTAAGTTCGGCGGCAAAATTGCACACTTCTACATTCATCAGAGCCGCCCGGACACAAAAAAACCGCCAGACATAACACCTATCCCGGATCACGGTGCACAGTTTTCTGACCTGTCATTAGAGACCAAAAAAGTAACAAGACCAGCAGCTATGGTCAAAGGTCTCCCGCCTTCTCAGAAGCAATGGAAAGAGAAAACACCAAAACCATGGAGCTCTTACTCCAGCAAGAAGTCAGGACAAGTCAAAGCAAGAAGCAACACAGGAACGGTGGCAAAGTTCGACCTCAGCCACCCATGGGACCCAAACCAGTAATCCACAACGAGGTATCGTCGAGCCAACGACGTAAAACAAGTGCACTGGTCGGGAGGTAACCCGACACTATCTTACTTTCCGCACTTACTTTCAGTACTTAGTTTTAAGCTTGCATGACTTTTGAACTAAGGCACGCCTTCGTTCAAAAGTGGGGGGTGAAAACCGCCTGTGTACATAAATAACATGCTTGCTGTTTTTTTTTAATAATAGTATCTTTTTGAACATATGAACTTAAGAATGTGAAAAAGATAAATCAGAATTCATGCATTTACCTTGTGAAAATTCAAACTGTTTAAAAACTTAGAATGTAACTTTCCATTTGTCCTTTGTGCTGAGATAACTAGGGATGTGGAGTTGACATAAACTGCCCTAGAAGGACTTGGGAAGGAATCAAAGGATCAGATCAAACTATATGGTTTTCGAAGTCAGTGGAGGCTGCACTTCGGGATTCAGTGAATAATTGAGTCAAAACTCCGCCAGGAAGCATCTATGCAAAGGCGAGGACGGGAATCAGACCGTCCTCTCTCTAGTCAAAATAGCCGAGAAAATAAATGAGAGACCCTCATCTTGACCCGCGCAAAACGACGAAGACGAGAGGAGAGGGGAGGTATTTCCATAGGCTTGCGGGCGATGATTGGACCTCCCAAAAGAAAGGCTTGAGAAAAATGGACTTGCAATCACAAAGAAGCAAAAGCTCGAAGAAGCAAATCAAGAGGCCTAGAGCCCAATATTGTGAAGGTTTTAACCGACAAAAAAGTGAAGCACTCAAAGCGACAAATCAAAGGCCAAAGGCCAATTCACTACAAAAAGCAGTCCCTCGCCAAAAGAAATCAAAGTACTCAAACCATTGAATCCCGAACCGAATCACGTGCATGAGAAAGCTACCAGAAGACCATATAGTACGAAACGATCCCGAGGCTGCAACCCAGGAACCTGAAAAGGGCTATCTCCCGAAACATCCAATATAATTTGCATCTCAGCACAGAGGTACAAGTATTAAGTTTCTTCTATTTATTTACGCAGTTTAATTTGGTAATAAGTAAGCAATGCATGAATTAGGATAGATCGAGTACCACAGTCTAATTTTCATATGCCAAATCCGAACCTAGAACTTACGCCCTTTAATAGCATTGTTCGGGACGAACAACTAAAAGTGGGGGGTGATTTGATGGACCACAATTATACGAATCAAAAACACAGTAAAACCCCCAAGTTAGACTGTTTGTCTATCTAACATCCACTTGTTAGTCCCGATATATTTCCACAGGGCATTTTAGAGACTGAAGTGAAAACACGCTAAGGAGAGGATTTTATGCTGAAAAGATAACAAGAGTCAATCCAAGGTCAAGATCATATTCCGACTGAAGAAATATCAAGGATCCTGACGTGAAATTGACCATAACAAATTAATCAGAAGAATCAGGAGAGGAATCAAGACAGCCCGGGGAAGGAACACACTGACAGTTTTGTGAAAAGACTGCACAAAACTGTACAAAACTCACATATGGCAAGATGACTTGGTGACTTGATGAAGAGGTGGCCAAGGGAGGAAAACCTCCCCATTCCACCACCCACAACCGGCGGCTCCTCCACCCTCCTCCTCCATGTGACCGGTTGACTTGCCTTGGAGGTGGCAAAGCCACCCTCTCCTCCTCCTCCTCCACCGGCTACCGGCGGCTGCCCTCCTCCACTCCTCCTCCGCCAAGTGGTGGCTCCTCCACCACATCTTATCCTCCTCCTCTCCTCCCTTGGATCAAACCAATCTCCACCACCCATCTCCACCCATTTTTCCTATAAAAGGAGGTGCTCCTCCTCCTCATTTCATAAGCAAAAATTGTAAAAACACTTCTCTCTCTACATTTTGTTACTTGTAAGTTTGGTTCGGTTTTGAAATAATACTCCTGTTTGTTCTTGAGTATTATACTGGAAATTATAATACTCTTGTCGGTTCTCGAGTATTATAATACTGTAGAGAATACTCCTGTTGGTTCTTGAGTATTCAGTAGGAATTAGGAATACTCCTGTTGGTTCTTGAGTATTCCACCCCTTTCCCTCTTACTGTTTTCAAAAACCCCCGAGTATTTAGCTATGGTATCCATCTCTATGGATATTCGTAGCTAAACTCTTTATTCGGTGGAAGGTATTTTCTTGTATTATATAATGTTGTAATATCTTTTAGTTTCATTTCTTTGTATTCAAAACTTGTTCTATGTGCCATTTATAGTCAGAATTTCCAAGGTTGAGTGGATGCTACGAAAGGGCAAAACTCTTCCGTGGGGTTCGTGAACATACTCAGGTAAGTGGATGCTACGAAAGGGCAAAGCTTATCTGAAAAGTTCGACTCATCTAACACACCAATTGGTCAATCGTAACTGTGAGATCAGGTGGATGCATAAAAGGCTAAGATACTTCGAAAGGAGGAATTAGTCTGAAATAGAACAAGGGTTGCTTTAAACGATGTTGCAAGTCTTGCGCTACGAAAGGGCCTCGATTCATCTTTGAATACTTAGAAAAGTTACTAACAGTTTATTATATACATGTTATAATACAAGAGTACCTGAAACCGAATGCTTCTCTTTACTGTTAAACCGAAATCACCAACTGCTGATCTACCGGAGGAATTACAATCACGCATCACCCACTGTAAGTCTTCTTTGTATTTACAGCATTTAATTTCTGTATTTACTTTTCCGCAATCAAAACCAAAAACCCCCAAAAAATCACGTAGTTAATCAGAGCGCTAAAACCTCAATCAACCATAAAACACGCTCCCCCCATTTCAATCACCCTAAAAGAATAGCCTATTCCCCTAATTCCCTTGGGTTCGACCCCTACTTACCACTTACTACCCAGTAGTGTAGTCACAAGTAGCGGATATTATAAATTTATTTGTAAAGAGAACACTGCACCTTAACGACAGTGCGGTGGCTCTCCGTCATTCGTCCCAAGTTATTCTAAGTTTGTCCCAAGTTAGTGTCTTTCTAAGGACGAACTTAGACAAACCTTAGAATGAGACTAACGAGACTTACTTGGGGCGAACAAAGACAAACGTTAGTCTTATTCTAAGGTTTGTCTAAATTCGCCCCAAGTTAGTCTAAGTTCGTCCCAAGTTAGTCTCTTTCTAAGGATGAACTTAGACAAACCATAGAATGAGACTAATGAGTCTAAGTTTGTCCCAAGTTAGTGTCTTTATAAGGACAAACTTAGACAAACTTTAGAATGAGACTAATGAGACAAACTTGGGGCGAACAAAGACAAACGTTAGTCTCATTATAAGGTTTGTCTATGTTCGCCCCAAGTTAGTTTCTTTCTAAGGAAGAACTTAGGCAAACCTTAGAATGAGACTAACGAGTCTAAGTTCGTCCCAAGTTAGTCTCTTTCTGAGGACGAACTTAGACAAACCGTAGAATGAGACTAGCGAGACAAACTTGGGACGAAAAAGAGAAACGTTAGTCTCATTCTAAGGTTTGTCTAAGTTCGTCCCAAGTTAGTCTCTTTCTAAGGACAAACTTAGACAAACCTTAGAATGAGACTAACTTGGGATGAACAAAGACCTACTTTAGTCTTTTTCTAAGGTTTGTCTAAGTTCATACAAAGTTAGTCTCTTTCTAAGGACAAACTTAGACAAACCTTAGAATGAGACTAACGAGACTAACTTGGGACGAACAAAGACAAACGTTAGTCTCATTCTAGGGCTTGTCTAAGTTCATCCCAAGTTAGTCTAAGTTTGTCCAAAGTTAGTCTCTTTCTAAGGACGTACTTAGACAAACCTTAGAATGAGACTAACGAGACTAACTTCGGACGAACAAAGCCAAACTTTAGTCTCATTCTAAGGTTTGTCTAACTCCGTCCCAAGTTAGTCGAAGTTCATCCCAAGTTAGTCTCTTTCTAAGGACGAAATCAGACAACCCTTAGAAGGAGACTAACGAGTCTAAGTTCGTTCCAAGTTAGTCTCTTTGTAAGGATGAACTTAGACAAACCTTAGAATGAGACTAACGAGACTAACTTAGGACGAATAAAGACAAACGTTAGTCTCATTGTAAGGTTTGTCTAAGTTTGTCCCAAGTTAGTCTCTTTCTAAGGACAAACTTAGACAAACCTTAGAATGAGACTAAAGAGACTAATTTGGGATGAACAAAGACCTACTTTAGTCTCATTCTAAGATTTGTCTAAGTTTGTCCCAAGTTAGTCTCTTTCTATGGACCATCATAGAAAAACCTTAGAATGAGACTAACGAGAATAACTTGGGACGAACAAAAACAAAAGTTAGTCTCATTCTAGGGCTTGTCTAAGTTCGTCCCAAGTTAGTCTAAGTTTGTCCCAATTTAGTCTCTTTCTAAGGACGGACTTAGACAAACGTTAGAATGAGACTAACAAGACTAACTTTGGACGAACAAAGACAAACGTTAGTCATATTCTAAGGTTTGTCTAAGTTCGTCCCAAGTTAATCTCTATCTAAGTACAAACTTAGACAAACCATAGAATGAGACAAACGAGACTAACTTGGGACGAACAAAGACAAACGTTAGTCTCATTCTAGGGCTTGTCCAAGTTCTTCCCAAGTTAGTCTAAGTTTGTCCCAAGTTAGTCTCTTTCTAAGGATGTACTTAGACAAACCTTAGAATGAGACTAACAATACTAACTTGGGACGAATAAAGACAAACATTTAACTTGGGACGAAAAAAGACAAACGTTAGTCTCATAGGCTTGTCTAAGTTCATCCCAAGTTAGACTCTTTCTAAGGACTAACTTAGACAAACCTTAGAATGAGACTAAAGAGACTAAATTGGGACAAACAAAGACAAACGTTAGTCTCATTCTAAGGTTTGTCTAAGTTCCTCCCAAGTTAGTCTAAATTCGTCCCAAGTTAGTCTCTTTCTAATGACGAATTTAGACAAACATTAGAATGAGACTAACGAGACTAAGTTGGGGCGAACAAAGACAAAAGTTAGTCTCATTCTAAGGTTTGTCTAAGTTCGTCCCAAGTTAGTCTAAGTTTGTCCCAAGTTAGTGTCTTTCTAAGGACGAACTTAGACAAACCTTGGAATGAGACTAACGAGACTTACTTGGGGCGAACAACGTTTGTCTAAATTCGCTCCAAGTTAGTCTAAGTTCGTCCCAAGTTAGTCTCTTTCTAAGGATGAACTTAGACAAACTGTAGAATGAGACTAACGAGTCTAAGTTTGTCCCAAGTTAGTGTCTTTATAAGGATAAACTTAGACAAACTTTAGAATGAGACTAATGAGACAAACTTGGGGCGAACAAAGACAAACGTCCCAAGTTAGTTTATTTCTAAGTAAGAACTTAGGCAAACCTTAGAATGAGACTAACGAGTCTAAGTTCGTCCCAAGTTAGTCTCTTTCTGAGGACGAACTTAGACAAACCGTAGAATGAGACTAGCGAGACAAACTTGGGACGAAAAAGAGAAACGTTAGTCTCATTCTAAGGTTTGTCTAACTTCGTCCCAAGTTAGTCTCTTTCTAAGGACGAACTTAGACAAACCTTAGAATGAGACTAACGAGACTAACTTGGGATAACTAAAGACAAACATTAGTCTCATTCGAAGGGTTGTCTAAGTTCATCCCATGTTAGTCTCATTCTAAGGATGAACGTAGACAAACCTTAGAATGAGACTAACGAGACTAACTTGGGAGGAACAAAGACCAACTTTAGTCTCATTCTAAGGTTTGTCAAAGTTCGTCCCAAGTTAGTCTCTTTCTAAGGATGAACTTTGACAAACCTTAGAATGAGACTAACGAGACTAACTTGGGACGAACAAAGACAAACGTTTGTCTCATTCTAGGGCTTGTCTAAGTTCGTCCCAAGTTTGTCTAAGTTTGTTCCAAGTTAGTCTCTTTCTAAGGTAGAACTTAGACAAATCCTAGAATGAGACTAACGAGACTAACTTTGGACGAACAAAGACAAACGTTAGTCTCATTCTAAGGTTTGTCGAAGTTTGTCCCAAGTTAGTCAAAGGTCATACCAAGTTAGTCTAAGTTTGTCTCTAGTTAGTCTAAGTTCGTCCCAAGTTATTCTAAATTCGTCCCAAGTTAGTCTCTTTCTAAGGACGAACATAGACAACCCTTAGAGTGAGACTAATGAGACTATCTTGGAACGAATAAAGACAAACGTTAGTCTCATTCTAAGGTGTGTTGAAGTTCGCCCCAAGTTATTCTTGTTCTAAGGACGAACTTGGACAAACCTTAGAATGAGACTAACGAGACTAACTTGGGATGATCAAAGACCTACTTTAGTCTCATTCTAAGGTTTGTCTAAGTTTGTCTAAAGTTAGTCCCGTTCTAAGGACGAACTTACACAAACCTTAGAATGAGACTAACGAGACTAACTTTGGACGAACAAAGACAAACATTAGTCTCATTCTAAGGTTTGTCTAAGTTTGTCCCAAGTTCGTCTAAGTTCATACTAAGTTAGTCTAAGTTCGTACCAAGTTAGTCTAAGTTAGTCTAAGGTCATCCCAAGTTAGTCATAGTTCATCCCAAGTTAGTCTAAATTCGTCCCAAGTTTGTCTTTTTCTAAGGACGAACTTAGACAAACCTTAGAATGAGACTAACGAGTCTAAGTTCATCCCTAGTTAGTCTCTTTCTAAGGATAAACTTAGACAAACCTTTGAATGAGACTAACGAGACTAACTTGGGATGAATAAAGACAAACTTTAGTCTCATTCTAAGGTGTCTAAGTTTGTCCCAAGTTAGTCTCTTTCTAAGGACGAACCTAGACAAACCTTAGAATGAGACTAACGAGACTAAATTGGGATGAACGAAGACCTACTTCAGTCTCATTCTAAGGGTTGTCTAAGTTCGTCCCAAGTTAGTCTCTATCTAAGGACGAACTTAGACAAACCTTAGAATGAGACTAACGAGACTAACTTGGGACGAACAAAGACAAACATTAGTCTCATTCTAGGGCTTGTCCAAGTTCTTCCCAAGTTAGTCTAAGTTTGTTAGTCTCTTTCTAAGGATGTACTTAGACAAACCTTAGAATGAGACTAACAAGACTAACTTGGGACGAATAAAGACAAACATTTAACTTGGGACGAAAAAAGACAAACGTTAGTCTCATTCTAAGGTTTGTCTAAGTTCGTCCCAAGTTAGTCTAAGTTTGTCCCAAGTTAGTGTCTTTCTAAGGACGAATTTAGACAAACCTTAGAACGAGATTAATGAGACTAACTTGTGGCGAATAAAGACAAACGTTAGTCTCATTCTAAGGTTTTTCTAAGTTCGCCCCAAGTTAGTCTATGTTTGTCCCAAGTTAGTCTCTTTCTAAGGACGAACTTAGACAAACCATAGAATGAGACTAACGAGTCTAAGTTTGTCTCAAGTTAGTGTCTTTCTAAGGACAAACTTAGACAAACCGTAGAATGAGACTAGCGAGACAAACTTGGGACGAATAAAGACAAACGTTAGTCTCATTCTAAGGTTTGTCTAAGTTCGTCCCATGTTAGTCTCTTTCTAAGGACAAACTTAGACAAACCTTAGAATGAGACTAACTTGGGATGAACAAAGACCTACTTTAGTCTCATTCTAAGGTTTGTCTAAGTTCATACAAAGTTAGTCTCTTTCTAAGGACGAAGTTAGACAAACCTTAGAATGAGACTAACGAGACTAACTTGGGACGAACAAAGACAAACGTTAGTCTCATTCTAGGGCTTGTCCAAGTTCTTCCCAAGTTTGTCTAAGTTTGTCCCAAGTTAGTCTCTTTCTAAGGATGTACTTAGACAAACCTTAGAATGAGACTAACGAGACTAACTTGGGACAAATAAAGACAAACGTTTAACTTGGGACGAAAAAAGACAAGCGTTAGTCTCATAGGCTTGTCTATGTTCATCCCAAGTTAGACTTTTTGTAAGGACTAACTTAGACAAATATTAGAATGAGACTAAAGAGACTAACTTGGGACAAACAAAGACAAACGTTAGTCTCATTTTAAGGTTTGTCTAAGTTCCTCCCAAGTTAGTCTAAATTCGTCCCAAGTTAGTCTCTTTCAAATGACGAACTTAGACAAACCTTACAATGAGACTAACGAGTCTTAGTTCATCCCAAGTTAGTCTCTTTCTAAGGATAAACTTAGACAAACCTTAAAATGAGACTAACGAGACTAACTTGGGATGAATAAAGACAAACTTTAGTCTCATTCTAAGGTTTGTCTAAGTTCGCCCCAAGTTAGTCTAAGTTCGTCCCAAGTTAGTCTTTTTCTAAGGACGAACTTTGACAAACCTTAGAATGAGACTAACGAGACTAACTTGGGATGAACAAAGACAAACGTTAGTCTCATTCTAAGGTTTGTCAAAGTTTGTCCTTAGAAAGAGACTAACTTGGGACAAACTTAGAAAAACCTTAGAATGAGACTAACGAGACTAACTTGGGACGAATAAAGACAAATGTTAGTCTCTTTCTAAGGTTTGTCTAAGTTTGTCCCAAGTTAGTCTCTTTATAAGGACGAACTTAGACTAACCTTAAAAGGAGACTAACGAGACTAACTTGGGATGAATAAAAACAAACGTTAGTCTCATTCTAAGGTTTGTCTAAGTTCGTCCCAAGTTAGCCTATGTTCGTCCCAAGTTAGTCTCTTTCTAAGGATGAACTTTGACAAACCTTAGAATGGGACTAACAAGACTAACTTGGGACGAATAAAGACAAACGTAAGTGTCATTCTAAGGTTTGTCTCAGTTCATCCCAAGTTAGTCTCTTTCTAAGGAAGAACTTAGATAAACCTTAGAATGAGTCTAACGAGACTAACTTGGGATGAACAAAGACAAACGTTAGTCTCATTCTAAGGTTTGTCTAAGTTCGTCCCAAGTTATTCTAAGTTTGTCCCAAGTTAGTCTCTTTCTAAGGACGAACTTAGACAAACCTTAGAATGAGACTAACGAGACTAACTTGGGACGAACAAAGACAAACATTAGTCTCATTCTAAGGTTTGTCTAAGTTTGTCCCAAGTTAGCCTAAGTTCATCCGAAGTTAGTCTCTTTCTAAGGACAAACTTAGACAAACCTTAGAATGAGACTAACGAGACTAACTTGGGACGAATAAAGACAAACGTTAGTCTTATTCTAAGGTTTGTCTAAGTTTGTCCCAAGTTAGTATCTTTCTAAGGACGAACTTAGAAAAACCTTAGAATAACACAAACGAGACTAACTTTGGACGACCAAGGACAAACTTTAGTCTCATTCTAAGGTTTGTCTAAGTTCGTCCCTGATGTGCCGTATTTATACGACTCGTTGAGTCAACAATTCCCACCAAATTCGGCACATTGTCATACGAACATTTACTTGTTGGTAGCATTTTGCATTTCAGGCACTTTGGAAGATCTAGGAGGAATCGGGCTTAAAAGATGGCATCTTAGGCCAAAATCACCACAAGGCTTTACTAGGGTACTTGCAAAATCTTGATGGTTCTAGAAGCATCTTATCATTTGACTCATGCCAATCCATTTTGGCTACTTCCAGAGCAAGAGTGGTGCCCAAGTCAAGAGGAAACCCTAATCCATTTTCCTATAAATAAGACCCCTTGGTCTTGGAAATAGGAGTCTGAAATTCTACACACAATCTCTCTACATTTGGATTGGCTTGGAGCTTCTCTCTCTACCCCTTCTCTCTCGGCATTAGAAAGAAACCATTTGTATTTTCTTTGCTTTTGCCTATGGCTATTGTATTCCTTTTGATGAATACTAGTAGCTAAACCCCCCTATTCGGTTTAGGGTTTTCACTCTTGTGACTACATTTTGAGACACTCGTTCTTAATTTCATTCTACATTTCACTAGTCCTTGGGCTTAATCCCACGGATCAAATGCGAGGCTAAGTGGAAGTTTTGCCACAAAGCTTAGTCAAGCAAATGATCCCTATTGTAACATCTACTGGATGCCTTGCCGCAATGGTAGATAGTACACATAGGTTGAGCAACACCTTTGCCGGGTTGTTCGATCTAACAAAGGACTAGATTAGAAGGTCTAACACCTTGCCGACTGAGGTTGTGGCGTATCACCCTTGCCGGGATACTTAGGCGTCACCTTTGTAGGGACACCACACACTATCTTGGCAGGCTAAGACCGTGGCGTACCACCTTTGCCGGGGTACCTTGGGTTGTGACCTTTGTCGGGACACCACGCTCTACGAAATGTGGAATGCATCATTCGTTGTCTATGATAAATGTGTCACAAGAGAAGCCCTAAACTGAATACTCACTCTCATTCGAATCACCCCTTGTTATTTACTTGCACTTACTTTCAAGCTGTTTACTAAACCCCCAACTGTCTTTACTTTTCCTTCTTTTTCCGAGAACAACAAGTAGCTGAAATAACTCCCTTGGGTTCGACCCCTACTTACCGCTCTACTAACCAATAGTGAGCCTAAGGTAGTGGATTATAAATTGCAAATTTGCGAGGTCATGACGACGACTCGTCAAATATTGGCGTCGTTGCACGGGAGTTAGTTGCATCGGTGAAGTTGCTCTTGTTTGTGTTTCTTTTTTTTGTTTACTTAGTTGCTTGCGTGTTGGTCCTTGTGAACCATGTCTCATCATGGTAGTAATTTTGATGAAGATGAGGTGAACAACGATTTGCACCGGTTTGGTCGCAATGACGAAGCACCGCCTCCATTTTATGAGGATCCTGAGGTGCTTGTCCGAGAGCGAAACCAAATCCTAAGGGAAGCTGCTCGGGCAAACCAAGGGTCACCCGAGGCCCGAAATGGTGCAGGCCCGAGACAGCCACCTAAACAACCTCCACCTCCTCCTCCTCATCAGTGACAAGCTCGGAGAGAGCAACCAGTTCGGGAAGAAAACTTTAATGATGATGTCCTCCGAGAGCCCACCATGGGAGAACTCTCGGCTCCAAATTTTAGAAACCAGCCTTGGTGCATATTGACAGGTGTCGTTGTACCTGTGCAAAAACATTTACAATTCCGACTAGCAAGTGGTAAGTCGGGTCGAATCCACAGAGATCGGTTGAGAATCTGTTCACTAAGTATTAGAGTAAACATTGGGGGGGTTTCGAACAAGTAAAAATAAACACAATTATCAAAACACGATCAATAATCAGTAGAGAAACCGTCACACAAATTCAAGTATCAAATATTAAAGAACAGTGCAAGCTAGAACTCTAGATTGTGATGCAAGACTAAATCATTAACCCAACCGTTTTGATTTCTAATGTTTTACAATTTATAGCTCCCCGCTAGGTTGCACTACAAGTTGTCCTAGGGTGTCAATCCTAGTGGTATATTACTCGTATCCTAGTTTGCTATCCCCGCTAGGTTGCTAGTAAACTGTGATAATCAGAATCAACAAACTAACAGAAGCTCCCCCGCTAGGGTTCCACTTATGCTAGCATATCAAATCCATAAACAATGCATAGTAATATAACGCAAAACATAAAGATAAATTTAGGTCTCAAGTCAAAACATCACAATGTCGAGTTCTAGCCTACACATATGAGTTTAGCTACTCATCGCAATGGAATACATCATGAAGTTGTTTGAATAAAATAGAACGAAATTACTAATGGTGAATTCTTCACCAAGCTGCAGCTCAACTCTAACACTTGAATCCGTGTCTCTGGTTTCTTTCTAAACCGTGTCTCTTTTCTCTTCTGAAATTCGAGGTCTGGTCGCCTAGGGTTTGGCTCGATTTCTTCTCCTTTTATACTTCCCGAAATTGCAATTTAGAAATAACGAATTTCGACTTGCCAGCTGTCCCCGCGGACGTCTCCTGCATTTGCTTTCCGCGGACGTCTCTTGAATATTGGTAATTGTTCAGACGTCCGCGCCAAGAATCCGTAAGCCCTCCGCGGTTTGCACTGACGAAAATTCCAACGTGTTTCGGACTTCATCTCTTTCCGCGCCAAACATCTTCAAATGGGTTCCTTTTAGCCGGTATTCCTTCCATGGTCTCCGAGTGTACCTGAGAACGAAAACTACACACATGTAGTGAAATAATATACAGGTAACACTAAGAAACGGGGTTTTAACATATAAAATAGTCGTACAACTATGACTCATCAAACTACCCCACACTTGAACTTGTTCGTCCCGAACAAGAACAAAGCCATAGAACGAATTAGAATGTACTAGTCATGCTAATCCTTACATCTCAATCTCAAATACAGCAATTAATCTTATCATGCTTAAGATTCTAAAAATGCGAGTATAGATAGATTTTTCGATACTTGTTACCTCGCGAGTTTCAATTCAAACGACCTTGGATGTTTGGGAGATAGTCCCCTATAGGTACCACAGACATTGCATTCTTTTCTGAGTTCTGGTCTTTAGATTGAGTCAGCGGCTTTCTCTGACACATGATTTATTCACTGCTTTCATACCGTTGAGTCTTGAATTCTTTAACTTGTATGGACTTTGATAAACGACACATCTTTTCTTGAATCAATCAGATTTCTGATTTTTTCTCTTTTTTTCTACTTGATGGTTTTTCCTTCGGCTTTTGAATTTGTTTCTTGTCCACATAATCATTTGCGCCCTTGAACCACTCCAATCATAGCCTTCGGATAACAGCATAGGAGTGCGTCCCGCTCTTTTCTCATCCTCGTCTTTTCTGCATAAGGCAAGGTAGGGGTTACCCACCCATTCCCAGCTACTTCGACTAGAGATGGACAGTTCGTTTTCTATGTCCTGCCACCACTGCGAACGCATGAATATACTTGAATTACTTGGTGACGGAGCTACTCTCAGGACTAGGCTAGTGAAGCGTCAACCTCCACCGCTTTTCTCAAGCATCAGAACCAAAACTCAGAACTTCCTGCAATTTGCCGTACCTTTCTAGGACATTTCTGTCAACTCCACATCCCTGCATATCACAACTCGAAAGAACAAAGCATCGAAATTTTTTGAAATTTCGCATTTTTAGTCAAATAAGCACAATAGTCATAAAAAGCTGGAAATAAGATTTTGACATATCAGAAAAGCATAGCAGTGCATCATCAGTTCATTACACCACATAACTGACTCTATAACATCCCACCCCACAATTAAACTGACACGTGTCCTCATGGTATAACTCAAAGGGTAAGACGGATAAATAAAACAGACTCAAAAAATAAAAAATAAAAATAAAAGCAATGAAATAAAAAATAAAAACGAAGGAACTGGTACTCCCCTAGTATTCTGGTGGTGGTGTGTGATGGACCATAATTATACGAATCAAAAACACAGTTAAACCCACCAAATTAGACTGTTTGTCTATTTAACTTCTGCTTGTTAGTCTCGATATATTTCTACAGGGTATTTTGGCGCTTAGAGAGAAAACACGCTAAGGAGAGGATTTTACGCTGAAAAGATATTACGAGTCAATCAAAGGTCACGATCAGACGCTGAATGCAGAAATCTCAGGATCATGACTTGGAATCACTCAAACATGCTAAATCCATCGGCATTTGGACAAGAACGCAAGGCAAAAGCACCGAGCCCGGTAAAGGCCAAACAAGGGCAATTTCATCGGATTTGGGATTTCGACCATGTTCCAAGCAGAATTTGGCTTAGTTTCCTTCTTGAGATCATCTTAGAATGACATTTTCATTCAGAATACACTCTCCAAAATCCAAGAAGCTCCGGTCAAAGCTCCGGTCAGATCCGGTCAAACCGATGGCTTTTGTGAAGAAGTCACAAGCTTCTAGAAGGGTGGCTCCTCCACTCTCCTCCCTCCACTTGGCGGCTCCTCCTCCTCTCCTCCCATAGCCGCCGGCTGCTTTTGGACCACCCCCATGTGGCTTCTCCTCCTTGCTCCTCCATGGAAAAGATGACAAGTGGTGGCTCCTCCTCCACATCTTCAAAGCCTCCTCCTCCACCCTTGGATGCTCCTCCACATGCCACCATCTCCACCACCCATCCTCCTCCTCCTTGGCTATAAATATGAGAGCTCCTCCTCATTTGTAACACATCCCATATCCATACTTCTATACACTTTAGAGAGAGAGAGGGCTTAACCCTCCTCTCTTCATTTTCAATAAAATTGTTCTTCGCTTTGGAAATAAAGGATAGCTCCCTTGGTGCTTCAACGGTAGTAAGTATTTCTTAGTATTTATTCAACTGTCTTTATTTCCTTAGTTATAATGTTTAGCGCGATGAATAGTAGCTAAACTAGTAGTTCGGTAGAAGGGGCGCACTTGTATTATAAAATGTTTTAAGACTATTAACGTAGTGTCTAGTCTTAGTATTCAAAACTTGTTCTATGTGCCATATATCAAGTCAGAGTTTCCAAGGTTGAGTGGAAGCTGTCACTAGCAAAGCTCTGCCGTGGAAATTCGTGATCATACTCGGTAAGTGGAAGCTGTCACAAGCAAAACTTATCGAGGAGTTCGACTTATCTAAAACACCACTTGGTCAATAACGTAACTGGGAGATCAAGTGGATGCACTTACAGCTAAGATACTTCGAAAGGAGGAATTAGTTTTGCTTAGAACAAGTGTTGCTTTAAACGATGTTGCAAGTCTTGCGCTACGAAAGGGCCTCGATTCATCTTTGAATACTTAGATAATTCACTAAAGGTCAATGATAAACAGGATATAATACAAGGCCCCTGAAACCGAACATTTCTCTTTAATTATAAACTGTAATTTACTTTCCAGTATTAAAACCAACCAACCAACCAATCAATCAATCAATCACTTAGCTGGTAGCTTTAAAACCAACCAACCGACCTAAAACACGCTCTCTCGCTGGACAACCCCCTCAAAGAACATCTATTCCCCTGATTCCCTTGGGTTCGACCTCTACTTACCAAGTACTACCCAGTAGTATAGTTGCGAGTAGCGGACTATTATAAATTTATTTGTACATTTGCTCTGACGACAAGCATCTGTCAAATTGGCGCCGTTGCCGGGGAGTTGTGCATAGGAATAGTTGTTCTATTTTCTTTTTTTTCTTTTTTCTTTTATCAAGCAATTCACCAAGTCATACTACTACGGAATGGAACCTTGGAACAATACGGAGTTTTCCCCACCACCCTTCAAACTTGAAATCCGTGAGAAGATCAACAAAATAACGCAATCCCGGGACGAAACATTGGATGAGTACTTATGGTACTTCGATTCCATTGTGACGAGCTGCCCGCACCATGGATTTACCAACTTCGATCTTCAAATAAAATTTCTCTGTGGAATGTTGCCACATGAGTGGGACCAGCTAAATAATGCAGCAGGAGGATCAATGTGGGACTTAACCGTGGATGATCTTTGGATATTAATCAATGATTTGGCCGCAAGGTCAAGACCAAGCCAAGATCAGGCCAAGCCAATCGAGGACGGTATAACGGAGCTGGCATCTAGCATCCAGCAGTTGGACAACACGATGCAACAAATCAGGGCCAAAACTGAACTATGGGAGGCAGAAAAGGAGCTGGCAGCTAGCACCCAGCAATTGGCCACAGACATGCAGCAATTGAGTGCATTGATGCACCAATTCACGGCTGAACCCGAGGAGCCGACTAAGGATGAGGACCCGCAAATGACCGAAGAAGAACTGCCCCAATCAGACCCGGTCCTTATCACCAATCCATCCGAGGAAATCACTGTCCTAACTGCCGAGCCTACAGATGTCCCGAACCTCACTGCTGAAGCGGCCGAAGAAATCAAGCCAGGCCCGGTCCTTGCGCTCGGAGCACCCGAGGAAGTCCCGGACCTCATTGCCGAACTGTCCGAGAAAGACCTGGTCCTCACTTCGGAGCACCTGAAACAGACCTAGTCCTCATGGTCGAAGTGCCTCAACTTAACCCTTCGCGTTTCATGCCGATCGTCACCACCAAAGATCATATAATCAATGATGATGCGGTACAAGGGGAGTTGGAGGCAGAGCATGAGCCAAAAAAGCCGACAAAGGAAATCTCTCTCGTCACAAGCCAAGAAAAACCACCCTGGAACTCAATCATTCCAAGACAACCATTCGTAGCTACCACCAAGAAGAGGCCTCACATGGGAACATGCCTGTGGTCGCCG
This sequence comes from Rhodiola kirilowii, assembly GCA_033675215.1. Classification (NCBI taxonomy): domain Eukaryota; kingdom Viridiplantae; phylum Streptophyta; class Magnoliopsida; order Saxifragales; family Crassulaceae; genus Rhodiola; species Rhodiola kirilowii. The sequence continues at coordinate 32,286,224 of CM066196.1, read as the reverse complement.
ATGTTTGAAGGCACAAAACCCAACTTCCAAACTCGCTAAAGTGCCAACTATTCAAACATGAAGAAGCGGCAAAGGCATGGGCCGAAAGAATGGAAACCCGGAAGGAGAAACAAGAAAGCACGACTCAATGGACCAGTAGCTATGGTCAAAGAAACCTCACCCTCTCGAAGAAAAAGGACAACCGAGAAGAAATTCGACCTCAAGCACTCATGGGATCCCTACTTATGATCCAGGAATGAGGTATCGTTGAGCCAACGACGTTAAACAAGTGCACTAGTCGGGAGGTAACCCGACACTATCTTACTTTCTGCACTTTATTTTCTGTCTTTTTATTTTCTGTCTTTTAGTTTTTATCATTAAGTCGCTCTCACCCACTTGGTGCATAGAAGATTTGACTATTCAGGAATCGGACTTGGGTGCAACATTAAGCTAGTCAGGGCTACGCTAAGAGTTCAAGGCCCCAGCCGAACTCCCTCGATTATCCAGCCTCGAGCCATGTCGTTCACTCGACACCTTAAAGGGAGTTCTGTCTTTCCTTTTCCTTAATATCATTTCCTTCTCGTATAACAACTGCTTGCATGACTTTTGAATTAAGTCATTTCGTAAAAAGAATGCCTTCGTTCAAAAGTGTGAGGTGAGAACCACCTGTATTTATTAGTTAATAAATAATATCTTTTTGAAAATATGAACTTAAGAATGTGAAAAAGATAGACCAAAATTCATGCATTTACCTTGTGAAAATTCAACTGTTTAAAAACTTAGAATGTAACTTTTCAATTGTCCTTTGTGCTGAGATAACTAGGGATGTGGAGTTGACATAAATTGCCCTAGAGAGGCTTGGCAAGCAATCAAAGGATCAGATCAAACTATATGGTTTTCGAAGTCAGTGGAGGCTGCACTTCGGGTTTCAGTGAAGATTGAAGTCATCTCCGCCATGCAATGCAAAAGGCGAGGACGGGAATCAGACCGTCCTATCTCTGGTCAAAGTAGCCGAGAAAATAGATGAGCGACCCTCATCTTGACCCGCGCGAAACGACAGTCAAAGTAGCCGAGAAAATAGTTGAGCGACCCTCACCTTGACCCGCGCGAAAACGGCAAAAACGAGAGGAGCGGGGAGGTATTTCCATAGGCTTGTGGGCGATGATTGGACCTCCCAAAAAGGCTGAGAAAATGGACTAGCAAAGCCACAAAAAGGCGAAACACTCGAAGAAGCAAATCAAGAGGCCAAAGGCCCAAAATTGTGAAGGTTTTAACCGAACAAAAAGTGAAGAAATCAAAAAGTCAAATCAAAGGCCAAAGGCCGATTCACTACAAAAGCAGTCCCTCGCCAAAAGAAAATCAAAGTACTCAAACCATTGAAACCCGAACCGAATCACGTGCTAGAGAAAGCTACCAGAAAATCATATAGTGCGAGACGATCCCAAGATTGCAGTCCAGGAGCCTAAAAAGGGCTATCTCCCGAAACATCCAATATAATTTGCATCTCGGCATGAAGGTACACGTATCAAGTTACTTCTATTTATTTACGCAGTTCAATTTGGTAATAAGTAAGCAATGCATGAATTAGGATAAATCGAGTCCCACAGTCTAATTTTCATATTTTAAAACCAAACTTAGAGTGCCGCCCTTTAATAGCATTGTTCGGGACGAACAACTAAAAGTGTGGGGTAATCTGATGGACCATAATTATACGAATCAAAAACACAGTTAAACCCACCAAATTAGACTGTTTGTCTATTTAACTTCTGCTTGTTAGTCTCGATATATTTCTACAGGGTATTTTGGCGCTTAGAGAGAAAACACGCTAAGGAGAGGATTTTACGCTGAAAAGATATTACGAGTCAATCCAAGGTCACGATCAGACGCTGAATGCAGAAATCTCAGGATCATGACTTGGAATCACTCAAACATGCTAAATCCATCGGCATTTGGAAAAGAACGCAAGGCAAAAGCACCGAGCCCGGTAAAGACCAAACAAGGGCAATTTCATCGGATTTGGGATTTCGACCATGTTCCAAGCAGAATTTGGCTTAGGTTCCTTCTTGAGATCATCTTAGAATGACATTTTCATTCAGAATACACTCTCCAAAATCCAAGAAGCTCCGGCCAAAGCTCCGGTCAGATCCGGTCAAACCGATGGCTTTTGTGAAGAAGTCACAAGCTTCTAGAAGGGTGGCTCCTCCACTCTCCTCCCTCCACTTGGCGGCTCCTTATCCTCTCCTCCCATAGCCGCCGGCTGCTTTTGGACCACTCCCATGTGGCTTCTCCTCCTTGCTCCTCCATGGAAAAGATGACAAGTGGTGGCTCCTCCTCCACATCTTCAAAGCCTCCTCCTCCACCCTTGGATGCTCCTCCACATGCCACCATCTCCACCACCCATCCTCCTCCTCCTTGGCTATAAATATGAGAGCTCCTCCTCATTTGTAACACATCCCATATCCATCCTTGTATACACTTTAGAGAGAGAGAGAGGGCTTAACCCTCCTCTCTTCATTTTCAATAAAATTGTTCTTCGCTTTGGAAATAAAGGATAGCTCCCTTGGCGCTTCAACGGTTGTAAGTATTTCTTAGTATTTATTCAACTGTCTTTATTTCCTTAGTTATAATGTTTAGCGCGATGAATAGTAGCTAAACTAGTAGTTCGGTAGAAGGGGCGCACTTGTATTATAAAATGTTTTAAGACTATTAACTTAGTGTCTAGTCTTAGTATTCAAAACTTGTTCTATGTGCCATATATCAAGTCAGAGTTTCCAATGTTGAGTGGAAGCTGTCACAAGCAAAGCTCTGCCGTGGAAATTCGTGATCATACTCGGTAAGTGGAAGCTGTCACAAGCAAAACTTATCGAGGAGTTCGACTTATCTAAAACACCACTTGGTCAATAACGTAACTAGGAGATCAAGTGGATGCACTTACAGCTAAGATACTTCGAAAGGAGGAATTAGTTTTGCTTAGAACAAGTGTTGCTTTAAACGATGTTGCAAGTCTTGCGCTACGAAAGGGCCTCGATTCATCTTTGAATACTTAGATAATTCACTAAAGGTCAATGATAAACAGGATATAATACGAGGCCCCTGAAACCGAACATTTCTCTTTAATTATAAACTGTAATTTACTTACCAGTATTAAAACCAACCAACCAACCAATCAATCAATCAATCACTTAGCTGGTAGCTTTAAAACCAACCAACCGACCTAAAACACGCTCTCTCACTGGACAACCCCCTCAAAGAACATCTATTCCCCTGATTCCCTTGGGTTCGGACTATTATAAATTTATTTGTACATTTGCTCTGACGACAAGCATCTGTCAGTGTGCTCTGCTATTTCCCCCGGACGCCTTCATAATATAATGCCGCGGACGTCTCTTGATTTAGCTTAATTGGCATAGACGTCCGCACAGGTAATGGTTTAGACGTGCGCGGAATGCACTGATGTAGAATTTTTCCTTCGTTTAATCACCTGAAAACACCAGAAATAAAAAGAAATGTACTCGAGGCGCATTATCAGCTTCCCAATTCCACTATATATCCTACTCCTAACATGAATAAAATAAAAACGCACCGGGTTGCCTCCCGGTAAGTGCCTTTGTTTTACGTCCTTGGCTGGACATTACCTCTTAAAGGATCACAAGTTAGGATCCCATGGCTGCTCCAAGTCATACTTACTGATCAGCGTGCTCCTCTCCTCAGCACGTCCAAAAGTTAATCGTTCCTCAGTGCTCTGCCTGATATCAGGTGGCTTCGATCTCCAATTCTTTTCCTTAGGTGTCCACCACTTTTGCGCACCCACCCCACACTTCTGTTTCTCTACTCGCTTCTTATCTGGTGGGCGTGTTTTCTTTGTTACCTTCAGCTGCTCACTGACACCCTGAATCACACGCAACGATTCAGCAGTTGTAATATTAAAACAAGTTTTACCAGCTATCTCAGGTGGTTTTCCCGCACAAGGCTGGTGGTCATCCTCAAAGACACGAAATTCAGCCACCTTGCCACCATATTTCAGCTTTATAATACCCTCAGCGACATCAATCTCCGCCTTCATCGCAAACAAGATAGGTCGTCCTAGAATGAGTGTTGGTGACTCCTTAGTCTGGGTGTCCTCCATCTGCAAGACATAAAAATCTGCAGGCACAACAACTTCACCAACATTCAAGGTTAAATTCTCAAGTAAACCATAGGTATGAACACATGACTTGTTGCCTAACTTAATAGTTAACTTGATCGGTTTCACCGGTCCAAGTTTCAATGAACAGTATAAATCATAAGGCATCATGTTAATAGACGCACCCAAGTCAATCAAACAGTGGGGAATAAGCGTGTTACCAATGCCACAGGTTACCGTGAAGGCACCTGGGTCCGAGTGGTCAACGCTCCTTGTTTCCCTTGCTCCAATTCTTGCATTTGTGCTTTGGTTCTCGTGTCCTCATTCCCCTTCTGTTGGATTTCATTATTTATAGTTTCGTGGTTCTCAACAACCAGCATGGGAAATGGCAATTGCGCAAGAGGGTTAGAATTTAAAATTTGGAAATTGCTCACTGGGAATTCCGTGCACGTCTCATGATTTTTATCCGCAGACGTCTCTTGATTTTGCAATAATTCTTCAGGCGTCCGCGCCTTAATTGTGGAGACGTCCGCGTTCTGCACTGAGGTAGCATCCAAATCTTGCTCTTTTTCTTCTTTTTCTTCAACCTTCATCTCCTCTTCATCCTTTATCACGATCACACTGACATTTTGCCTTGGATTAGGGATCGTTTGTGAAGGCAGCTTCCCTTTGTCTTCTCGTTGTTCGTAAACGGCGCTGGCAATTTGAGACACTTGTCTCTTTAGCTCGTTAATATCTCCAGCATGGGGCCCCATCTTTTGAGTGAGTTCTTTGAACATCCCTCTCACTTCATCCCTGAATTCCTTGATCGGGTCCTCATCTCCTTGTCTGATCTGTGGTGGTTTGTATGGCTGCTTTTGTGGGTACGAGGATTGCCCCGCATCGTAATTGTTGTTCCTTTGCCAACCACCATCGTTTTGCCTTGGCTGCCATTTGTTGTTGCCTTGATATCCATCATATCTCCTTGGTGGCAAATCTCCCTTGTTTATGTAGTCCACTATATTCACGTCTTCTGTTCTCTCCTGAAAAACAGCGTTATCATTATTTATCGAATTAAAAGTGGACTTGTTTACCTTACACTCCACTTCTTGATTTCTTTGTGGTTGTTGCGTCATCATCTTAGCCATCATATCCTTCAGTTCCTGCAATTCAGAATGTACATTTACGTTAGCAACAGGTGCAGGTTTATAAGTTTCTTCTAAGGACCTTGTGCTCTCGGCAACTCTCTCAATCAACTCCCATATCTCCTCGGGGTACATGTCCATGATAGACCCTTGGGCTGAGGCATCTAGCATTCTTCTTTCCATGAGAACCATCCCATCCATGAAGTATTCAAGCAGCATCCTTTGTGGGATTCCATGATTCGGACAACTCTCTTCCAAATGCCTAAACCTCTCCAAATAGTCGAACAACGTTTCTGCGCGTCCTTGTCTAAGCATAGAGAGCTCCTTTCTTGTTTGAGCCGCCTTCGAATGGGAGTAGTACTTGTCCATGAACTTCCTTTGCAATTGATCCCATGAAGTAATCGAACCTGCAGGTAAAGACATTAACCAAGATTTAGCTTGACTTTCTAAAGAAAACGGAAATGTCTTTAGTTTAAAAATATTTTCCGGAACCGATGCTAATTTCATGGACATGCAAACTCCATGAAATTCCTTCATGTGCCTCAGGGGGTTCTCATCGGGCATTCCTCCAAACTTGGGGAAGTGGTGTATCACCCCACTCTTTATCTCGATATCATCTGCGTCCTCATCCAGCCTAATGCACCAAGGCTCCTCCTCAATAAATGGCGCACATACTCCTCTCATAGAGCGTCCCAAATCCCGACGCCTAGCTAACTGTCCATATTGATTTCCTCCACCGAGGTATTGTCGATCCAGCTCGTCCTCGTAATCATCGTGTCTAGCTGCACGATGTCTAGCAAACTCATTCACAAATTGCTGATTTCTGGGAGGTGGTAATCTTTGATTAACAGGGGGCAGTCCTTGCCTCTGTTCCTGCATGTTATCTCCTAGTACACTTCCTCGCTCTTCACCATCACGTTCAACACTTCTCTGTGACATGGTTACTTAAACAGAAAAACAATCAAGTGACAAAAATAAAAAGACAATAAAATAAAACTAAAAGAAATAAAGACTTAGTGAGATTCTTCGTTACCAATCCCCGGCAATGGCACCATTTTGACAGGTGTCGTTGTACCTGTGCAAAAACATTTATAATTCCGACTAGCAAGTGGTAAGTCGGGTCGAATCCACAGAGATCGGTTGAGAATCTGTTCACTAAGTATTAGAGTAACAATTGGGGGGGTTTTCGAACAAGTAAAAATAAACACAATTATCAAAACACGATCAATAATCAGTAGAGAAACCGACACACAAATTAAAAGTATAAAATATTAAAGAACAGTGCAAGCTAGAACTCTCGATTGTAATGCAAGACTAAATCATTAACCCAACCGTTTTGATTTCTAATGTTTTACAACTTATAGCTCCCCGCTAGGTTGCACTACAAGTTGTCCTAGGGTGTCAATCCTAGTGGTATATTACTCGTATCCTAGTTTGCTATCCCCGCTAGGTTGCTAGTAAACTGTGATAATCGGAATCAACAAACTAACAGAAGCTCCCCCGCTAGGGTTCCACTTATGCTAGCATATCAAATCCATAAACAATGCACAGGAATATAACGCAAATTATAAAGATAAATTTAGGTCTCAAGTCAAAACATCACAATGTCGAGTTCTAGCCTACACATATGAGTTTAGCTACTCATCGCAATGGAATACATCATGAAGTTGTTTGAATAAAATAGAACGAAATTACTAATGGTGAATTCTTCACCAAGCTGCAGCTCAACTCTAACACTTGAATCCGTGTCACACTTGAATCTGTGTCTCTTGTTTCTTTCTAAACCGTGTCTCTTTTCTCTTCTGAAATTCGAGGTCTGGTCGCCTAGGGTTTGGCTCGATTTCTTCTCCTTTTATACTTCCCGAAATTGCAATTTAGAAATAAGGAATTTCGACTTGCCAGCTGTCCCCGTGGACGTCTCCTGCATTTGCTTTCCGCGGACGTCTCTTGAATATTGGTAATTGTTCAGACGTCCGCGCCAAGAATCCTTAAGCCCTCCGCGGTTTGCACTGATGAAAATTCCAACGTGTTTTGGACTTCATCTCTTTCCGCACCAAACATCTTCAAATGGGCTCCTTTTAGCCGGTATTCCTTCCATGGTCTCCGAGTGTACCTGAGAACGAAAACAACACACAGGTAGTGAAATAATATACAGGTAACACTAAGAAACGGGATGTTAACATATAAAATAGTCGTACAACTACGACTCATCACATATATGAGGGCCCGAAACTTGAGGATATTATAATCAGCACGGGCGTCGTGCATAATTTGCCTAAGTTCTCGAGCACTCAAGGAGAATCAGCGACCATCCATCTTCAACGTTTTCATGGAATTTGCCAAAACTTAAAGCCCTATGGAGTAGAAGTGGAAGACTTCAAATTGAAGGCCTTCTACTTCTCTCTAATAGATGCGGCTAATGATTGGTTTCTCTCCTTGCCTTCGGGAAGTATTCAAACATGGGCTCAAATGCAAGCGAAGGTTTTGGCTAAGTATTACCCCGCGGGTAGAGCTACACAAGTGAGGAGGCAGTTGCATGAAATGAGGCAAGGGCCTAATGAGTCAATGTATGACTACATTAATAAGTTCAACTGATTGGAGAGAAGTTGTTGCGATCTGGGACTACCCGAGAAGCTCATTCTGGAATACTTATCGGATAGGTTCAAACCTTTGGATAAAATGCTTCAAGATGCCTCGGCTGGAGGAAAAATGTCGAGCCTACCACTAAGTGGGATAAGAGAGCTGATCTCAAGGGTGGCCGAGAATGCCCAGTTTAGAGAAGAGACCTCTCGACAAGAGGAGTTTACCCAAACAAAGAATGTGGCGAAGGCCGAGACCCCTATGAACTCATTGGCCGAAGAGATGAAGACGTTGAAGGAAACGATGATCCAAGTGATAAGGAGGCAGCCGGTTGTGGTGAAACCGTGCGAATACTGTGGAGCTACGGACCACAAGACGGATGAGTGTCCGACCTTGATGGAAGAGGACCGAGTACAAGTGACTTTAATAAGAGGATATAAAGGGTACGACAACAACTGGGCTAGACCAAGTCGACCGTATGGCCAAGGACTGGCCAGACAGAACTTGCAAAACGACGCCCCGTGGGACATGGCTCACCAAGCCCAGCATGCCGCTCCCCAAGCTATTCAGCAGTTCTACCGACCGCCTCACCGACAGTTCCAGCAAAATGGACCGGGAATATATCAGAAGGGACCAACCCATGATCAGGCGGGACTGAGCCAATAATGCTCGAGCAAGTCTCTTGAGGATATGATGAAGGAGCTGGCCGCTAGCAACGTGCAAATGAATGCTACTATACAGCAAAACCAGGCCGAAACAAAGGGAGCAATAGCAGAAATAAACAAGCAAATATCCTAGCTTGCTACCACGGTTTCCGAACTCAAGAAAGAATCAGGCCGGCTTCCTTCGCAAACCGTTCAAAACCCAAGGGGAAATGTTAGCATGATAAAGGTAGTAGACATGGACACAGCGCTGAGGGAGTCCACATATTGGGAGAATGAGATGCTCAACACGATGACAATGGGCAGTGAAGAAAAGGTCAGCTCAGATTACCCCGGGCCATTAGAAGAGCCGGTCGAGGCACTCAGACCGGACGCTCTCGACACAGCCCTGCCAGGCCCAGTCCTCGGGGCAGCAAATGTTGGGACTCACATTCCTTCATATTCCATGTAGATAGTTGCCTCCGAAGGCCATACACCCCAAAAGGACGAGCTAGAAAAGAGATTGGAGGCAAGGCATAGGCAGAACAGCCCAATGATGGAGCATCCCCTCACTATGGATCATAAGTCACCGCCAGGAAAGGGTAAGGACCCAGGGGCCTTCACGGTCACCTGTGGTATCGGTAAGGCACAAATTCATCATTGTTTAATCGATCTTGGTGCTGCCGTTAATGCCCTGCCTTACTCCTTATATTGCTCAATGGGACTTGGTCCATTGAAACCACCTAAGTTATTGATCGAGCTAGGGGATAAGTCATGTATCCGTCCGGTTGGATTGCTTGAGGATCTAACACTCCGAGTAGGAGAACTCGTCGTTTCTGTGGATTTTTATGTGTTGCAAATGAGAGATGACAGAAAGGATGACCCTCCAACACTTATATTGGGACGACCATTCCTCTACGCCACCAAGGTAAGAATCGACATGGGCGAGGGCTTGTTGTCGCTTGCATTCAACGGTAGAACTTCAGACTTCTACATTTATGATAATGATGGCCGTCGGGGCACAAGGAAACTGCCGGACATCGTGAACACCTCGGATCTCAGTGCCCTAGTTCCTGACCCACCAAGAGAGACCGTGAGTGCGACTAGGCCAGCAGCTATGGTAAAGACCTCCTCGCCAACTTGGAAGGGAATGAAGGCAAACCCGCCCAAACAATGGACACCTGATCCGAGCACATCATTCCACGGGGGCTTGGGGAGTATCAAGACAAGCGCTGAGGCGAAGTTTGACCTCACCCGCCCATGGGATCCCAACTTATGATCCCCAACCGTCGAGCCAACGACGTTAAACAAAGGCGCTCGCCGGGAGGCAGCCTGGCATATTTAGTGTTTTCTACATTTTTATTTACTAATGTTTTTACTCACCCCATTATATTTGGAAAGTAAATGCTCTTTTGTGCAAGAAACGGTACCGGACTCGAGAACCAGGGAGTGCCCGAGAAGGTTCGGTCCACGCCCGAGAAACAGCGGGCCGCGACCGAAAACTACTAGGCCCCGGCCGATCTCCCTCAAGCTTCAACCGAATCCTGCCGGTCCGACCTCTGTCGTTTGATCTCACAGCCACGACATGCAACGACAACGTCAGGGGAGTACCGTTCGCCCTTTCCTTACTCTGTCGTTTCCTTTCCCATGAGTTGCATGCTTAATTGGCTTGAATTCAAGTTGTGCCGTGAGGACACAACTTGTTTCAAAAGTGTGGGGTGGGAGAGTCGTTTGTTGTGGCAGCACGTCTATCTTCTTGCACATGCATGAGTCAGCACGTTTCTTTTGAAATTTTTTAATTTTTTGAATAAGGATTTCTTTCTACTTCCTGGATATGCGATATTGATCTTTAATGATGTGAAATAGATAGAGCCGATTACATGCACTTCTCTTGTGAAAATCTGAATTGTGTAATCACTTGTGAATTTAACTCTCTACGTGTCCTTGTGAGTTGAGATAAATAGGGATGTGGAGTTGATAGAAATGTCCTAGAAAGGCTTGACAAAAGCACTCAAGGGACCGGGTTCGAACTCTATGGTTATATGGATTTAGTGGAGGCTAGCACTTTGAGACTTATTGGCTTAGAGTTGACTCCGCCGCTGCAGTGTTTATGCAAGGGGTGGGACCGGAATCAAACCGTCCTATCTCTAGTTCGAGTAGCCGGGAAAAGAGGTGAGCAACCCTCAACTTTACCCATGCCGAAACGACAAGGATGAGAAAGAGCGGGGATGTATTTCCATATGCTTGCGGGCTATGATTGGACCTCCCAAAAGAGAAGGACAAGCAAGTCACAACAAGGAGCAAAGCTCAAAGAAAGAAAAATCAGCCGTATTGTGAAAGACATACCCGAAACAAAAGTGAAGTTCATCACTGCCATATCAAAGGTCGAAGGCCAAACTCACTACAAAAGCTGTCCAACCAAGCAACAAAAAGAACTCAACCTTGAAGCTCGAATAAATCACGTGCAAGAAAAAGCAATGAAGTATAACCATCTAGCAAGAACCCGAGACCGAGAGTGTAGATCATGGGCCTAAAAAGGAGTATCTCCCACTCATCCGAATTGGTTTGCATCTCGGCTCAAAGGTAACACGTAGCAAGTTACTTCCATGTTTAAGCATGATCATTTGAGTAATAATTGAGTTATGCATGGAAAGGTGAAATCTAGACTAGCAACTCATATGCATATCTAGGATGCCGAGAAGGTCTTGTGGTGTTTCTTTTATTTTCTTCTTATGACCTAGACCTTGTTCGAGACGAACACGTTTAAGTGTGGGGTGGTTTGATGAGCCGTATTTATACGATTCATTGAGTCAACAATTCCCACCAAATTCGGCACTTTGTCATACGAACATTTACTTGTTGGTACCATTTTGCATTTCAGGCACTTTGGAAGATCTAGGAGGAATCGGGCTTAATAGATGGCATCTTAGGCCAAAATCACCACAAGGCTTTACTAGCCCACTTGCAAAATCTCAATGGTTCTAGAAGCATCTCATCATTTGGCTCATACCAATCCATCTTGGCTACTAGAGCAAGAGTGGCACCCAAGTCAAAAGGCACTTGGAAAATCTTGATGGTTCTAGAAGCATCTAATCATTTGACTCATGCCAATCCATTTTGGCTACATCCAGAGCAAGAGTGGTGCTCAAGTCAAGAGGAAACCCAAATCCATTTTCCTATAAATAAGACCCCTTGGTCTTGGAAATAGGAGTCTGAAATTCTACACAAAATCTCTCTACATTTGGATTGGCTTGGAGTATCTCTCTCTACCCCTTCTCTCTCGGCATTAGAAAGAAACCATTTGTATTTTCTTTGCTTTTGCCTATGGCTATTGTATTCCTTTTGATGAATACTAGTAGCTAAACCCCCATATTCAATTTAGGGTTTTCACTCTTGTGACTACATTTTGAGACACTCATTCTTAATTTCATTCTACATTTCACTAGTCCTTGGGCCTAATTCCACGGATCAAATGCGAGGCTAAGTGGAAGTTTTGCCACAAAGCTTAGTCAAGCAAATGATCCCTATTGTAACATCTACCGGATGCCTTACCGCAATGGTAGATAGTACACATAGGTTGAGCAACACCTTTGCCGGGTTGGTCGATCTAACAAAGGACTAGATTAGAAGGTCTAACACCTTGTCGACTGAGGTTGTGGCGTATCACCCTTGCCGGGATACTTAAGCGTCACCTTTGTAGGGACACCACACACTATCTTGGCAGGCTAAGACCGTGGCGTACCACCTTTACCGGGGTACCTTGGGTTGTCACCTTTGTCGGGGCACCACACTCTACGAAATGTGGAATGCATCATTCGTTGTCTATGATAAATGTGTCACAAGAGAAGCCCTAAACTGAATACTCACTCTCATTCGAATCACCCCTTGTTATTTACTTGCACTTACTTTCAAGCTGTTTACTAAACCCCCAACTGCCTTTACTTTTCCTTCTTTTTCCGAGAACAACTAGTAGCTGAAATAACTCCCTTGGGTTCGACCCCTACTTATCGCTAAAATAAGTCTCATTCTAAGGTTTGTCTAAGTTCATCCCAAGTTAGCCTAAGTTCGTCCCAAGTTAGTCTCTTTCTAAGGACGAACTTAGACAAACCTTAGAATGAGACTAATGAGACTAACTTGGGACGAATAAAGACAAACGTTAGTCTCATTCTAAGGTATGTATAAGTTCGTCCCAAGTTAGTCTCTTTCAAAGGACGAACTTAGATAAACCTTAGAATAAGACAAACGAGACTAACTTGGGACGAACAAAGACAAACTTTAGTCTCATTCTAAGGTCTGTCTAAGTTCGTCCCAAGTTAGTCTCTTTCTAAGGATGAACTTAGACAAACCTTAGAATGAGACTAACCACACTAACATGGGACGAACAAAGACAAACATTAGTCTCATTCTAAGGTTTGTCTAAGTTCGTCCCAAGTTAGTCTAAGTTTGTCCCAAGTTAGTCTCTTTCTAAGGACGAAGTTAGACAACCCTTAGAATGAGACTAACGAGTCTAAGTTTGTCCCAAGTTAGTCTATTTCTAAGGACGAACTTAGACAAACCTTAGAATGAGACAAACGAGACTAACTTGGGACGAATAAAGACAAATGGTAGTGTCATTCTAAGGTTTGTCTAAGTTCGTCTAAAGTTAGTCTCTTTCGAAGGACGAACTTGGAGAAACCTCAGAATGAGACTAACGAGACTAAATTGGGATGAACTAAGACAAACGTTAGTCTCATTCTAAGGTTTGTCTAAGTTCATCCCAAGTTAGCCTAAGTTCGTCCCAAGTTAGTCTCTTTCTAAGGACGAATTAGAAAAACCTTAGAATGAGACTAACGAGACTAACTTGGGATGAATAGAGACAAATGTTAGTCGCATTCTAAGATTTGTCTAAGTTTGTCTCAAGTTAGTCTCTTTAAAGGACGAATTTAGACAAACCTTAGAATTAGACTAACGAGACTAACTTGGGATGAATAAAGACAAACGTTAGTCTCATTCTATGGTTTGTCTAAGTTCGTCCCAAGTTAGTATCTTTCTAAGGACGAACTTAGATAAACCTTAGAATGAGACTAACAAGACTAACTTCGGATGAAGAAAGACAAACGTTAGTCTCATTCTAAGGTTTGTCTAAGTTCGTCCCTAGTTATTTTAAGTTTGTCCCAAGTTAGTCTCTTTCTAAGGATGAACTTAGACAAACCTTAGAATGAGACTAACGAGACTAACTTGGGACGACCAAAGACAAACGTTAGTCTCATTCTAAGGTTTGTGTAAGTTCGTCCCAAGTAAGCCTAAGTTCGTCCTAAGTTAGTCTCTTTCTAAGGACGTACTTAGACAAACCTTAGAATGAGACTAACGAGACTAACTTGGGATGAATAAAGACAAACGTTAGTCTCATTCTAAGGTTTGTCTAAGTTCGTCCCAAGTTAGTCTCTTTCTAAGGACGAACTTAGACAAACCTTCGAATAAGACTAACGAGGCTAACTTTTGATGACCAAAGACAAACTTTAGTATCATTCTAAGGTTTGTCTAAGTTCGTCCCAAGTTAGTCTAAATTTGTCCCAAGTTAGTCTCTCTCTAAGGATGAAGTTAGACAAACCTTAGAATGAGACTAACAAGTCTAAGTTTGTCCCAAGTTAGTCTATTTCTTAGGACGAACTTAGACAAACCTTAGAATGAGACTAACGAGACTAACTTGGGACGAATAAAGACTAATGGTAGTGTCATTCTAAGGTTTGTCTAAGTTCGTCTAAAGTTAGTCTCTTTCGAAGGACGAACTTAGAGAAACCTCAGAATGAGACTAACGAGACTAAATTGGGATGAACTAAGACAAACGTTAGTCTCATTCTAAGGTTTGTCTAAGTTCATCCCAAGTTAGCCTAAGTTCGTCCCAAGTTAGTCTCTTTCTAAGGATGAATTAGAAAAACCTTAGAATGAGACTAACCAGACTAACTTGGAATGAATAAAGACAAATGTTAGTCGCATTCTAAGGTTTGTCTAAGTTTGTCTCAAGTTAGTCTCTTTAAAGGACGATTTTAGACAAACCTTAGAATTAGACTAACGAGACTAACTTGGGATGAATAAAGACAAACGTTAGTCTCTTTCTAAGGTTTGTCTAAGTTTGTCCCAAGTTAGTCTCTTTCTAAGGACGAACTTAGATAAACCTTAGAATGAGACTAACAAGACTAACTTCGGATGAACAAAGACAAACGTTAGTCTCATTCTAAGGTTTGTCTAAGTTCGTCCCTAGTTATTTTAAGTTCGTCCCAAGTTAGTCTCTTTGTAAGGACGAACTTAGACAAACCTTAGAATGAGACTAACGAGACTAACTTGGGACGACCAAAGACAAACGTTAGTCTCATTCTAAGGTTTGTCTAAGTTCATCCCAAGTAAGCCTAAGTTCGTCCTAAGTTAGTCTCTTTCTAAGGACGAACTTAGACAAACCTTAGAATGAGACTAACGAGACTAACTTGGGATGAATAAAGACAAACGTTAGTCTCATTCTAAGGTTTGTCTAGGTTCGTCCCAAGTTAGTCTCTTTCTAAGTACGAACTTAGACAAACCTTAGAATAAGACTAACGAGGCTAACTTTGGATGACCAAAGACAAACTTTAGTCTCATTCTAAGGTTTGTCTAAGTTCGTCCCAAGTTAGTCTAAGTTTGTCCCAAGTTAGTCTATCTCTAAGGATGAATTTAGACAAACCTTAGAATGAGACTAACGAGTCTAAGTTCGTCCCAAGTTAGTCTCTTTCTAAGGACGAACTTAGACAAACCTTAGAATGAGACTAACGAGACTAACTTGGGAAGAATAAAGACAAACGTTAGTCTTATTCAAAGGTTTGTCTAAGTTCGTCCCAAGTTAGTCTCTTTCTAAGGATGAACTTAGACAAACCTTAGAATGAGACTAACGAGACTAACTTGGGATGAACAAAGAAAAACGTTAGTCTCATTGTAAGGTTTGTCTAAGTTCATCCAAGTTAGCGTAAGTTCGTCCCAAGTTTGTCTCTTTCTAAGGACGAACTTAGAAAAACCTTAGAATTAGACTAACGAGACTAATTTGGGACGAATAAAGACAAATGTTTGTCTCATTCTAAGGTTTGTCTAAGTTCGTCCCATGTTAGTCTCTTTCTAAGGACAAACTTAGACAAACCTTAGAATGAGACTAACGAGAGTGACTTGGGACGAACAAAGACAAATATTAGTCTCATTCTAAAGTTTGTCTAAGTTCGTCCCAAGTTAGCCTAAGTTCGTCCCAAGTTAGTCTCTTTCTAAGGATGAACTTATACAAACCTTAGAATGAGACTAACGAGACAAACTTGGGGAGAATAAAGACAAACGTTTGTCTCATTCTAAGGTTTGTCTAAGTTCGTCCATAGTTAGTCTCTTTTTGACGAACTTAGACAAACCTTAGAATGAGACTAACAAGACTAACTTGGGACGAAGAAAGACAAACTTTAGTCTCATTCTAAGATTTGTCCGAGTTCGTCCCAAGTTAGACTCTTTCTAAGGACGAACTTAGACAAACCATAGAATGAGACTAAAGAGACTAACTTGGGATGAACAAAGACAAGTGTTAGTCTCATTCTAAGGTTTGTCTAAGTTCGTCCCAAGTAAGTCTATTTTTAAGGACGAACAAAGACAAACCTTAGAATGGGACTAACGAGACTAACTTGGGATGAATAAAGACAAAAGTTAAGCTCATTCTAAGGTTTGTCTAAGTTTGTCTAAGTTTATCTCAAGTTAGTCTCTTTCTAAGGACGAACTTAGGCAACCCTTAGAATGAGACTAACGGGACTAACTTTGGGACGAACAAAGACAACCGTTAGTCTCATTCTAAGGTTTGTCTAAGTTCGTCCCAAGTTAGTCTAAGTTTGTCCCAAGTTAGTCTCTTTCAAAGGACGAAATTAGACAAACCTTAAAATGTGACTAACGCGACTAACTTGGGACGAACAAAGACAAACTTTAGTCTCATTCTAAGGTTTTTCTAAGTTCATCCCAAAGTAGACTAAGTTTGTCCCAAGTTAGTCTCTTTGTGAGGATGAACTTAGACAAACCTTAGAATGAGACTAACGAGACTAACATGGGACGAACAAAGACAAACGTTAGTCTCATTCTAAGGTTTGTCTAAGTTCGTCCCAGGTTAGTCTCTTTCTAAGGACGGACTTAGACAAACCTTAGAATAAGACCAACGGGACTAACTTGCGACGAACAAAGACAAACTTTAGTCTCATTCTAAGGTTTGTCTAAGTTCGTCCCAAGTTTGTCTCTTTCTAAGGATGAACTTAGACAAACCTTAGAATGAGACTAAGGAGACTAACATGGGACGAACAAAGACAAACATTAGTCTCATTCTAAGGTTTGTCTAAGTTCGTCCCAAGTTAGTCTAAGTTTGTCCCAAGTTAGTCTCTTTCTAAGGACGAAGTTAGACAAACCTTAGAATGAGACTAACGAGTCTAAGTTTGTCACAAGTTAGTCTCTTTCTAAGGACGAACTGAGACAAACCTTAGAATGAGACTAACGAGATTAACTTGGGACGAATAAAGACAAATGGTAGTGTCATTCTAAGGTTTGTCTAAGTTCGTCTAAAGTTAGTCTCTTTCGAAGGACGAACTTAGACAAACCTTAGAATGAGACTAATGAGACTAAATTTGGATGAACTAAGACAAACGTTAGTCTCATTCCAAGGTTTGTCTAAGTTCATCCCAAGTTAGCCTAAGTTCGTCCCAAGTTAGTCTCTTTCTAAGGACGAATTAGAAAAACCTCAGAACGAGACTAACGAGACTAACTTGGGATGAATAAAGACAAATGTTAGTCACATTCTAAGGTTTGTCTATGTTTTTCCCAAGTTAGTCTCTTTAAAGGACGAATTTAGACAAACCTTAGAATTAGACTAACGAGACTAACTTGGGATGAATAAAGACAAACGTTAGTCTCATTCTAAGGTTTGTCTAAGTTCGTCCCAAGTTAGTCTCTTTCTAAGGACGAACTTAGACAAACCTTAGAATGGGACTAACAAGACTAACTTGGGACGAATAAAGACAAATGTTAGTGTCATTCTAAGGGTTTTCTAAGTTCGTCCCAAGTTAGTCTCTTTTTAAGGACAAACTTAGATAAACCTTAGAATGAAACTAACAAGACTAACTTGGGATGAACAAAGACAAACGTTAGTCTCATTCTATGGTTTGTCTAAGTTCGTCCCTAGTTATTTTAAGTTTGTCCCAAGTTAGTCTCTTTCTAAGGAAGGAACTTAGACAAACCTTAGAATGAGACTAACGAGACTAACTTGGGACGACCAAAGACAAACGTTAGTCTCATTCTAAGGTTTGTCTAAGTTCGTCCCAAGTAAGCCTAAGTTCGTCCTAAGTTAGTCTCTTTCTAAGGACGAACTTAGACAAACCTTAGAAGGAGACTAACGAGACTAACTTGGGACGAATAAAGACAAACGTTAGTCTCAATCTAAGGTTTGTCTAAGTTCGTCCCATGTTAGTCTCTTTCTAAGGACGAACTTAGACAAACCTTAGAATAAGACTAACGAGGATAACTTTGGACGACCAAAGACAAACTTTAGTCTCATTCTAAGGTTTGTCTAAGTTCGTCCCAAGTTAGTCACTTTCTAAGGATGAACTTAGACAAACCTTAGAATGAGACTAACGAGACTAACATGGGACGAACAAAGACAAACAGTAGTCTCATTCTAAGGTTTGTCTAAGTTAATCCAATGTTAGTCTAAGTTTGTCCCAAGTTAGTCTCTTTCTAAGGACGAACTTAGACAAACCTTAGAATGAGACTAATGAGTCTAAGTTCGTCCTAAGTTAGTCTCTTTCTAAGGACGAACTTAGACAAACCTTAGAATGAGACTAACGAGACTAACTTGGGATGAACAAAGACAAACGTTAGTCTTATTCTAAGGTTTGTCTAAGTTCGTCCCAAGTTAGTCTCTTTCTAAGGAAGAACTTAGACAAACCTTAGAATAAGACTAACGAGACTAACTTGGGATGAACAAAGACAAACGTTAGTATCATTCTAAGGTTTGTCTAAGTTTGTCCCAAGTTAGCGTAAGTTCGTCCCAATTTAGTCTTTTTCTACGGACGAACTTAGAAAAACCTTAGAATGAGACTAACGAGACTAACTTGGGACGAATAAAGACAAATGTTAGTCTCATTCTAAGGTTTGTCTAAGTTCGTCCCAAGTTAGTCTCTTTCTAAGGACAAACTCAAACAAACCTTAGAATGAGACTAACGAGACTAACTTGGGACGAACAATGACAAACTTTAGTCTCATTCTAAAGTTTGTCTAAGTTCATCCCAAGTTAGCCTAAGTTCGTCCCAAGTTAGTCTCTTTCTAAGGATGAACTTATACAAACCTTAGAATGAGACTAACGAGACAAACTTGGGACGAATAAAGACAAACATAAGTCTCATTCTAAGGTTTGTCTAAGTTCGTCCAAATTTAGTCTCTTTCCGACGAACTTAGACAAACCTTAGAATGAGACTACGAGACTAACTTGGGACGAACAAAGACAAACATTAGTCTCATTCTAAGTTTTGTCTAACTTCGTCCTAAGTTAGACTCTTTCTAAGGACGAACTTAGACAAACCTTAGAATGAGAGTAAAGAGACTAACTTGGGATGAACAAAGACAAACGTTATTCTTATTCTAAGGTTTGTCTAAGTTCGTCCCAAGTTAGTCTAAGTTCAACGCAAGTTAGTCTGTTTCTGAGGACGAACAAAGACAAACCTTAGAATGGGACTAACGAGACTAACCTGGGACGAACAAAGACAAACGTTAGTCTCATTCTAGGGCTTGTCTAAGTTCATCCCAAGTTAGTCTAAGTTTGTCCAAAGTTAGTCTCTTTCTAAGGACGTACTTAGACAAACCTTAGAATGAGACTAATAAGACTAACTTCGGACAAACAAAGCCAAACTTTAGTCTCTTTAGTCTCATTCTAAGGTTTGTCTAACTTCGTCCCAAGTTAGTCAAAGTTCATCCCAAGTTAGTCTCTTTCTAAGGACGAAATCAGACAACCCTTAGAAGGAGACTAACGAGTCTAAGTTCGTCCCAAGTTAGTCTCTTTGTAAGGATGAACTTAGACAAACCTTAGAATGAGACTAACGAGACTAACTTGGGACGAATAAAGACAAACGGTAGTCTCATTCTAAGGTTTGTCTAAGTTCGTCCCAAGTTAGTCTCTTTCTAAGGAAGAACTTAGACAAATCTTAGAATGAGACTAAAGAGACTAACTTGGGATGAACAAAGACCTACTTTAGTCTCATTCTAAGATTTGTCTAAGTTTGTCCCAAGTTAGTCTCTTTCTATGGACAATCATAGACAAACCTTAGAATGAGACTAACGAGACTAACTTGGGACGAACAAAGACAAAAGTTAGTCTCATTCTAGGGCTTGTCTAAGTTCGTACCAAGTTAGTCTAAGTTTGCCCCAATTTAGTCTCTTTCTAAGGACGGACTTAGACAAACATTAACATGAGACTAACAAGACTAACTTTGGACGAACAAAGACAAACGTTAGTCATATTCTAAGGTTTGTCTAAGTTCATCCCAAGTTTATCTCTATCTAAGTACAAACTTAGACAAACCATAGAATGAGACAAACGAGAATAACTTGGGACGAACAAAGACTAAAGTTAGTCTCATTTTAGGGCTTGTCTAAGTTCGTCCCAAGTTAGTCTAAATTTGTCCCAAGTTAGTCTCTTTCTAAGGATGAACTTAGACAAACCTTAGAATGAGACTAACGAGACTAATTTGGGACGAACGAAGACAAACTTTTGTCTCATTCTAAGGTTTGTCTAACTTCGTCCCAAGTTAGTCTCTTTCTAAGGACGAACTTAGACAACCCTTAGAATGAGACTAACGAGACTAACTTGGGACAAATAAAGACAAACGTTAGTCTCATTCGAAGGGTTGTCTAAGTTCGTCCCATGTTAGTCTCATTCTAAGGATGAACGTAGACAAACCTTAGAATGAGACTAAAGAGACTAACTTGGGAGGAACAAAGACCAACTTTAGTCTCATTCTAAGGTTGTCAAAGTTCGTCCCAAGTTAGTCTCTTTCTAAGGATGAACTTAGACAAACCTTAGAATGAGACTAACGAGTCTAAGTCTATCCCAAGTTAGTCTCTTTCTGAGGATAAACTTAGACAAACCTTAAAATGAGACTAACGATTCTAACTTGGGACGAATAAAGACAACCTTTAGTCTCATTCTAAGTTGTCTAAGTTCGTCCCAAGTTAGTCTCTTTCTAAGGACAAACTTAGACAAACCTTAGAATTAGACTAACGAGACAAACTTGGGGCGAACAAAGACAAACATTAGTCTCATTCTAAGGGTTGTCTAAGTTCGTCCCAAATTAGTCTCTTTCTAAGGACAAACTTAGACAAACCTTAGAATGAGACTAACTTGGGATGAACAAAGACCTACTTTAGTCTTTTTCTAAGGTTTGTCTAAGTTCATACAATGTTAGTCTCTTTCTAAGGACAAACTTAGACAAACCTTAGAATGAGACTAACGAGACTAACTTGGGACGAACAAAGACAAACGTTAGTCTCATTCTAGGGCTTGTCTAAGTTCATCCCAAGTTAGTCTAAGTTTGTCCAAAGTTAGTCTCTTTCTAAGGACGTACTTAGACAAACCTTAGAATGAGACTAATAAGACTAACTTCGGACAAACAAAGCCAAACTTTAGTCTCTTTAGTCTCATTCTAAGGTTTGTCTAACTTCGTCCCAAGTTAGTCAAAGTTCATCCCAAGTTAGTCTCTTTCTAAGGACGAAATCAGACAACCCTTAGAAGGAGACTAACGAGTCTAAGTTCGTCCCAAGTTAGTCTCTTTGTAAGGATGAACTTAGACAAACCTTAGAATGAGACTAACGAGACTAACTTGGGACGAATAAAGACAAACGGTAGTCTCATTCTAAGGTTTGTCTAAGTTCGTCCCAAGTTAGTCTCTTTCTAAGGACGAACTTAGACAAACCTTAGAATGAGACTAAAGAGACTAACTTGGGATGAACAAAGACCTACTTTAGTTTCATTCTAAGATTTGTCTAAGTTTGTCCCAAGTTAGTCTCTTTCTATGGACAATCATAGACAAACCTTAGAATGAGACTAACGAGACTAACTTGGGACGAACAAAGACAAAAGTTAGTCTCATTCTATGGCTTGTCTAAGTTCGTACCAAGTTAGTCTAAGTTGGCCCCAATTTAGTCTCTTTCTAAGGACGGACTTAGACAAACATTAGAATGAGACTAACAAGACTAACTTTGGACGAACAAAGACAAACGTTAGTCATATTCTAAGGTTTGTCTAAGTTCGTCCCAAGTTTATCTCTATCTAAGTACAAACTTAGACAAACCATAGAATGAGACAAACGAGAATAACTTGGGACGAACAAAGACTAAAGTTAGTCTCATTTTAGGGCTTGTCTAAGTTCGTCCCAAGTTAGTCTAAATTTGTCCCAAGTTAGTCTCTTTCTAAGGATGAACTTAGACAAACCTTAGAATGAGACTAACGAGACTAATTTGGGACGAACGAAGACAAACTTTTGTCTCATTCTAAGGTTTGTCTAACTTCGTCCCAAGTTAGTCTCTTTCTAAGGACGAACTTAGACAACCCTTAGAATGAGACTAACGAGACTAACTTGGGACAAATAAAGACAAACGTTAGTCTCATTCGAAGGGTTGTCTAAGTTCGTCCCATGTTAGTCTCATTCTAAGGATGAACGTAGACAAACCTTAGAATGAGACTAAAGAGACTAACTTGGGAGGAACAAAGACCAACTTTAGTCTCATTCTAAGGTTGTCAAAGTTCGTCCCAAGTTAGTCTCTTTCTAAGGATGAACTTAGACAAACCTTAGAATGAGACTAACGAGTCTAAGTCTATCCCAAGTTAGTCTCTTTCTGAGGATAAACTTAGACAAACCTTAAAATGAGACTAACGATTCTAACTTGGGACGAATAAAGACAACCTTTAGTCTCATTCTAAGTTGTCTAAGTTCGTCCCAAGTTAGTCTCTTTCTAAGGACAAACTTAGACAAACCTTAGAATTAGACTAACGAGACTAATTTGGGGCGAACAAAGACAAACATTAGTCTCATTCTAAGGGTTGTCTAAGTTCGTCCCAAGTTAGTCTCTTTCTAAGGACGAACTTAGACAAACATTAGAATGAGACTAACGAGACTAACTTGGGATGAACAAAGTCCTATTTCAGTCTCATTCAAAAGTTTGTCTAAGTTTGTCCCATATTTGTCTCTTTCTAAGGACAAACTTAGACAAACCTTAGAATGAGACTAACGAGACTAACTTGGGGCGAACAAAGACAAACGTTAGTCTCATTCTAAGGTTTGTCTAAATTCGCCCCAAGTTAGTCTAAGTTCGTCCCTAGTTAGTCTCTTTCTAAGGACAAACTTAGACAAACCATAGAATGAGACTAATGAGTCTAAGTTTGTCCCAAGTTTGTGTCTTTATAAGGACAAACTTAGACAAACTTTAGAATGAGACTAATGAGACAAACTTGGGGAGAACAAAGACAAACGTTAGTCTCATTCTAAGGTTTGTCTATGTTCGCCCCAAGTTAGTTCGTCCCAAGTTAGTTTCTTTCTAAGGAAGAACTTAGGCAAACCTTAGAATGAGACTAACGAGTCTAAGTTCGTCCCAAGTTAGCATCTTTCTAAGGACGAACTTAGACAAACCTTATAATGAGACTAACGAGTCTAAGTTTGTCCCAAGTTAGAGTCTTTCTAAGGATGAACTTAGACAAACATTAGAATGAGACTAACGAGACTAACTTGGGATGAACAAAGACCTACTTTAGTCTCATTCTAAGCTTTGTCTAAGTTTGTCCCATGTTAGTTTCTTTCTAAGGACAAACTTAGACAAACCTTAGAATAAGACTAACGACACTAACTTGGGATGAACAAAGACAAACGTTAGTCTCATTCTAAAGTTTGTCTAAGTTCGTCCCAAGTTAGTCTAAGTTTGTCCCAAGTTAGTTTCCTTCTAAGGATGAACTTAGACAAACCTTAGAATGAGACTAACGAGTCTAAGTCTATCCCAAGTTAGTCTCTTTCTGAGGATAAACTTAGATAAACCTTAAAATGAGACTAACGATTCTAACTTGGGACGAATTAAGACAACCTTTAGTCTCATTCTAAGGTGTCTAAGTTCGTCCCAAGTTAGTCTCTTTCTAAGGACAAACTTAGACAAACCTTAGAATTAGACTAACGAGACTAACTTGGGGCGAACAAAGACAAACGTTAGTCTCATTCTAAGGGTTGTCTAAGTTCGTCCCAAGTTTGTCTCTTTCTAATGACGAACATAGACAAACATTAGAATGAGACTAACGAGACTAACTTGGGATGAACAAAGTCCTATTTCAGTCTCATTCAAAAGTTTGTCTAAGTTTGTCCCATATTTGTCTCTTTCTAAGTAAAAACTTAGACAAACCTTAGAATGTGACTAACGAGACTAACTTGGGACGAACAAAGACAAACGTTATTCTCATTCTAAGGTTTGTCTAAGTTAGTCTAAGTTTGTCCCAAGTTAGTCTCCTTCTAAGGATGAACTTAGCCAAACCTTAGAATGAGACTAACGAGTCTAAGTTTGTCCCAAGTTAGTGTCTTTATAAGGACAAACTTAGACAAACTTTAGAATGAGACTAATGAGACAAACTTGGGGCGAACAAAGACAAACGTTAGTCTCATTCTAAGGTTTGTCTAAGTTCGTCCCAAGTTAGTCTCTTTCTAAGGACAAACTTAGACAAACCTTAGAATGAGACTAACTTGGGATGAACAAAGACCTACTTTAGTCTTTTTCTAAGGTTTGTCTAAGTTCATACAAAGTTAGTCTCTTTCTAAGGACAAACCTTAGAATGAGACTAACGAGACTAACTTGGGACGAACAAAGACAAACGTTAGTCTCATTCTAGGGCTTGTCTAAGTTCATCCCAAGTTAGTCTAAGTTTGTCCAAAGTTAGTCTCTTTCTAAGGACGTACTTAGACAAACATTAGAATGAGACTAATAAGACTAACTTCGGACAAACAAAGCCAAACTTTAGTCTCTTTAGTCTCATTCTAAGGTTTGTCTAACTTCGTCCCAAGTTAGTCGAAGTTCATCCCAAGTTAGTCTCTTTCTAAGGACGAAATCAGACAACCCTTAGAAGGAGACTAACGAGTCTAAGTTCGTCCCAAGTTAGTCTCTTTGTAAGGATGAACTTAGACAAACCTTAGAATGAGACTAACGAGACTAACTTGGGACGAATAAAGACAAACGTTAGTCTCATTCTAAGGTTTGTCTAAGTTCGTCCCAAGTTAGTCTCTTTCTAAGGACGAACTTAGACAAACCTTAGAATGAGACTAAAGAGACTAACTTGGGATGAACAAAGACCTACTTTAGTCTCATTCTAAGATTTGTCTAAGTTTGTCCCAAGTTAGTCTCTTTCTATGGACAATCATAGACAAACCTTAGAATGAGACTAACGAGACTAACTTGGGACGAACAAAGACAAAAGTTAGTCTCATTCTAGGGCTTGTCTAAGTTCGTACCAAGTTAGTCTAAGTTTGCCCCAATTTAGTCTCTTTCTAAGGACGGACTTAGACAAACATTAGAATGAGACTAACAAGACTAACTTTGGACGAACAAAGACAAATGTTAGTCATATTCTAAGGTTTGTCTAAGTTCGTCCCAAGTTAATCTCTATCTAAGTACAAACTTAGACAAACCATAGAATGAGACAAACGAGAATAACTTGGGACGAACAAAGACTAACGTTAGTCTCATTTTAGGGCTTGTCTAAGTTCGTCCCAAGTTAGTCTAAATTTCTCCCAAGTTAGTCTCTTTCTAAGGATGAACTTAGACAAACCTTAGAATGAGACTAACGAGACTAATTTGGGACGAACGAAGACAAACTTTTGTCTCATTCTAAGGTTTGTCTAACTTCGTCCCAAGTTAGTCTCTTTCTAAGGACGAACTTAGAAAAACCTTAGAATGAGACTAATGAGACTAACTTGGGACAAATAAAGACAAACGTTAGTCTCATTCGAAGGGTTGTCTAAGTTCGTCCCATGTTAGTCTCATTCTAAGGATGAACGTAGACAAACCTTAGAATGAGACTAAAGAGACTAACTTGGGAGGAACAAAGACCAACTTTAGTCTCATTCTAAGGTTGTCAAAGTTCGTCCCAAGTTAGTCTCTTTCTAAGGATGAACTTAGACAAACCTTAGAATGAGACTAACGAGTCTAAGTCTATCCCAAGTTAGTCTCTTTCTGAGGATAAACTTAGACAAACCTTAAAATGAGACTAACGATTCTAACTTGGGACGAATAAAGACAACCTTTAGTCTCATTCTAAGTTGTCTAAGTTCGTCCCAAGTTAGTCTCTTTCTAAGGACAAACTTAGACAAACCTTAGAATTAGACTAACGAGACTAACTTGGGGCGAACAAAGACAAACGTTAGTCTCATTCTAAGGGTTGTCTAAGTTCATCCCAAGTTAGTCTCTTTCTAAGGACGAACTTAGACAAACATTAGAATGAGACTAACGAGACTAACTTGGGATGAACAAAGTCCTATTTCAGTCTCATTCAAAAGTTTGTCTAAGTTTGTCCCATATTTGTCTCTTTCTAAGGACAAACTTAGACAAACCTTAGAATGAGACTAACGAGACTAACTTGGGACGAACAAAGACAAACGTTAGTCTCATTCTAAGGTTTGTCTAAGTTAGTCTAAGTTTGTCCCAAGTTAGTCTCCTTCTAAGGATGAACTTAGCCAAACCTTAGAATGAGACTAACGAGTCTAAGTTTGTCCCAAGTTAGTTTCTTTATAAGGACAAACTTAGACAAACTTTAGAATGAGACTAATGAGACAAACTTGGGGCGAACAAAGACAAACGTTAGTCTCATTCTAAGGTTTGTCTAAGTTCGTCCCAAGTTAGTCTCTTTCTAAGGACAAACTTAGACAAACCTTAGAATGAGACTAACTTGGGATGAACAAAGACCTACTTTAGTCTTTTTCTAAGGTTTGTCTAAGTTCATACAAAGTTAGTCTCTTTCTAAGGACAAACTTAGACAAACCTTAGAATGAGACTAACGAGACTAACTTGGGACGAACAAAGACAAACGTTTGTCTCATTCTAGGGCTTGTCTAAGTTCGTCCCAAGTTAGTCTAAGTTTGTTCCAAGTTAGTGTCTTTCTAAGGTAGAACTTAGACAAATCTTAGAATGAGACTAACGAGACTAACTTTGGACGAACAAAGACACACGTTAGTCTCATTCTAAGGTTTGTCTAAGTTTGTCCCAAGTTAGTCAAAGTTCATACCAAGTTTGTCTAAGTTTGTCCCTAGTTAGTCTAAGTTCGTCCCAAGTTATTCTAAATTCGTCCCACGTTAGTCTCTTTCTAAGGACGAACATAGACAAACCTTAGAGTGAGACTAAGGAGACTATCTTGGAACGAATAAAGACAAACGTTAGTCTCATTCTAAGGTGTGTTTAAGTTCGCCCCAAGTTAGTCTTGTTCTAAGGACGAACTTGGACAAACCTTAGAATGAGACTAACGAGACTAACTTGGGATGATCAAAGACCTACTTTAGTCTCATTCTAAGGTTTGTCTAAGTTTGTCCAAAGTTAGTCCCGTTCTAAGGATGAACTTACACAAACCTTAGAATGAGACTAACGAGACTAACTTTGGACGAACAAAGACAAACATTAGTCTCATTCTAAGGTTTGTCTAAGTTCTTCCCAAGTTCGTCTTAGTTCGTACCAAGTTAGTCTAAGTTCGTACCAAGTTAGTCTAAGTTAGTCTAAGGTCATCCCAAGTTAGTCTAAGTTCATCCCAAGTTAGTCTAAATTCGTCCCAAGTTTGTCTTTTTCTAAGGACGATCTTAGACAAACCTTAGAATGAGACTAACGAGTTTAAGTTCATCCCTAGTTAGTTTCTTTCTAAGGATAAACTTAGACAAACCTTTGAATGAGACTAACGAGACTAACTTGGGATGAAGAAAGACAAACTTTAGTCTCATTCTAAGGTGTCTAAGTTTCTCCCAAGTTAGTCTCTTTCAAAGGACGAACCTAGACAAACCTTAGAATGAGACTAACGAGACTAAATTGGGATGAACAAAGACCTACTTCAGTCTAATTCTAAGGGTTGTCTAAGTTCGTCCCAAGTTAGTCTCTATCTAAGGACGAACTTAGACAAACCTTAGAATGAGACTAACGAGACTAACATGGGACGAACAAAGACAAACGTTAGTCTCATTCTAGGGCTTGTCCAAGTTCTTCCCAAGTTAGTCTAAGTTTGTCCCAAGTTAGTCTCTTTCTAAGGATGTACTTAGACAAACCTTAGAATGAGACTAACAAGACTAACTTGGGACGAATAAAGACAAACATTTAACTTGGGACGAAAAAAGACAAACGTTAGTCTCATAGGCTTGTCTAAGTTCATCCCAAGTTAGACACTTTCTAAGGACTAACTTAGACAAACCTTAGAATGAGACTAAAGAGACTAACTTGGGACAAACAAAGACAAACGTTAGTCTCATTCTAAGGTTTGTCTAAGTTCCTCCCAAGTTAGTCTAAATTCGTCCCAAGTTAGTCTCTTTCTAATGACGAATTTAGACAAACCTTAGAATGAGACTAACGAGACTAACTTGGGGCGAACAAAGACAAACGTTAGTCACATTCTAAGGTTTGTCTAAGTTCATCCCAAGTTAGTCTAAGCTTGTCCCAAGTTAGTGTCTTTCTAAGGACGAACTTAGACAAACCTTAGAATGAGACTAACGAGACTTACTTGGGGCGAACAAAGACAAACGTTAATCTCATTCTAAGGTTTTTCTAAGTTCACCCCAAGTTAGTCTATGTTCGTCCCAACTTAGTCTCTTTCTATGGACGAACTTAGACAAACCATAGAATGAGACTAACGAGTCTAAGTTTGTCGCAAGTTAGTGTCTTTCTAAGGACGAACTTAGACAAACCGTAGAATGAGACTAGCGAGACAAATTTGGGACGAATAAAGACAAACGTTAGTCTCATTCTAAGGTTTGTCTAAGTTCGTCCCAAGTTAGTCTCTTTCTAAGGACAAACTTAGACAAACCTTAGAATGAGACTAACTTGGGATGAACAAAGACCTACTTTAGTTTCATTCTAAGGTTTGTCTAAGTTCATACAAAGTTAGTATCTTTCTAAGGACAAACTTAGACAAACCTTAGAATGAGACTAACGAGACTAACTTGGGACGAATAAAGACAAATGTTAGTCTCTTTCTAAGGTTTGTCTAAGTTTGTCCCAAGTTAGTCTCTTTATAAGGACAAACTTAGACAAACCTTAGAATGAGACTAACGAGACTAACTTGGGATGAATAAAGACAAACGTTAGTCTCATTCTAAGGTTTGCCTAAGTTCGTCCCAAGTTAGCCTATGTTCGTCCCAAGTTAGTCTCTTTCTAAGGATGAACTTTGACAAACTTTAGAATGGGACTAACAAGACTAACTTGGGACGAATAAAGACAAACGTAAGTGTCATTCTAAGGTTTGTCTAAGTTCGTCCCAAGTTAGTCTCTTTCTAAGGACGACCTTAGCCGAACCTTAGAATGAGACTAACGAGACTAACTTGGGATGAACAAAGACAAACGTTAGTCTCATTCTAAGGTTTGTCTAAGTTCGTCCCAAGTTATTCTAAGTTTGTCCCAAGTTAGTCTCTTTCTAAGGACGAACTTAGACAAACCTTAGAATGAGACTAACGAGACTAACTTGGGACGAACAAAGACAAACATTAGTCTCATTCTAAGCTTTGTCTATGTTCGTCCCAAGTTAGCCTAAGTTCGTCCCAAGTTAGTCTCCTTCTAAGGATGAACTTAGATAAACCTTAGAATGAGACTAACGAGTCTAAGTTCATCTGAAGTTAGTCTCTTTCTAAGGATAAACTTAGACAAACCTTAAAATGAGACTAACGAGACTAACTTGGGACGAATAAAGACAAACTTTAGTGTCATTCTAAGGTGTCTAAGTTCGTCCCAAGTAAGTCTGTTTCTAAGGACGAACTTAGACAAACCTTAGAATGAGACGAACGAGACTAACTTGGGGCGAACAAAGACAAACGTTAGTCTCATTCTAAGGTTTGTCTAAGTTCCCCCCAAGTTAGTCTAAGTTTGTCCCAAGTTAGTCTCCTTCTAAGGATGAACTTAGACAAACCTTAGAATGAGACTGACGAGTCTAAGTTCATCCCAAGTTTGTCTCTTTCTAAGGATAAACTTAGAGAAACCTTAGAATGAGACTAACGAGACTAACTTGGGACAAATAAATTCAAACGTTAGGCTCATTCTAAGGTTTGTCTAAGTTCGTCCCAAGTTAGTCTCTATCCAAGGACGAACTTAGACAAACATTAG
Organism: Rhodiola kirilowii; assembly: GCA_033675215.1. NCBI lineage: Eukaryota > Viridiplantae > Streptophyta > Magnoliopsida > Saxifragales > Crassulaceae > Rhodiola > Rhodiola kirilowii. The sequence continues at coordinate 32,256,411 of CM066196.1, read as the reverse complement.
AATAAGACTAACGAGAGTAACTTTGGGCGAACAAAGACAAACGTTAGTCTCATTCTAAGGTTTGTCTAAGTTCGTCCCAAGTTAGTCTAAGTTTGTCCCAAGTTAGTGTCTTTCTAAGGACGAACTTAGACAAACCTTAGAATGAGACTAACGAGACTTACTTGGGGCGAACAAAGACAAACGTTAGTCTCATTCTAAGGTTTTTCTAAGTTCGCCCCAAGTTAGTCTATGTTCGTACCAAGTTAGCCTCTTTCTAATGACGAACTTAGACAAACCATAGAATGAGACTAACGAGTCTAAGTTTGTCCCAAGTTAGTGTCTTTCTAAGGACGAACTTAGACAAACCGTAGAATGAGACTAGCGAGACAAACTTGGGATGAATAAAGACAAACGTTAGTCTCATTCTAAGGTTTGTCTAAGTTCGTCCCAAGTTAGTCTCTTTCTAAGGACAAACTTAGACAAACCTTAGAATGAGACTATCTTGGGATGAACAAAGACCTACTTTAGTCTCATTCTAAGGTTTGTCTAAGTTCATACAAAGTTAGTATCTTTCTAAGGACAAACTTAGACAAACCTTAGAATAAGACTAACGAGACTAACTTTAGACGAACAAAGACAAACGTTAGTCTCATTCTAGGGCTTGTCTAAGTTCGTCCCAAGTTAGTCTAAGTTTGTCCCAAGTTAGTCTCTTTCTAAGGATGAAGTTAGACAAACCTTAGAATGAGACTAACGAGACTAACTTGGGACGAACAAAGACAAACGTTAGTCTCATTCTAGGGCTTGTCCAAGTTCTTCCCAAGTTTATCTAAGTTTGTCCCAAGTTAGTGTCTTTCTAAGGATGTACTTAGACAAACCTTAGAATGAGACTAACGAGACTTACTTGGGACGAATAACGACAAACGTTTAACTTGGGATGAAAAAACACAAGCGTTAGTCTCAAGGGCTTGTCTAAGTTCATCCCAAGTTAGACTCTTTCTAAGGACTAACTTAGACAAACCTTAGAATGAGACTAAAGAGACTAACTTGGGACAAACAATGACAAACGTTAGTCTCATTTTAAGGCTTGTCTAAGTTCTTCCAAAGTTATTCTAAATTCGTCCCAAGTTAGTCTCTTTCTAATGACGAACTTAGACAAACCTCAGAATGAGACTAACGAGGCTAAGTTCATCCCAAGTTAGTCTCTTTCTAAGGGTAAACTTAGACAAACCTTAAAATGAGACTAACAAGACTAACTTGGGACGAATAAAGACAAACTTTAGTCTCATTCTAAGGTTTGTCTAAGTTCACCCCAAGTTAGTCTAAGTTCGTCCCAAGTTAGTCTTTTTCTAAGGACAAACTTTGACAAACCTTAGAATGAGACTAACAAGACTAACTTGGGACGAACAAAGACAAACGTTAGTCTCATTCTAAGGTTTGTCAAAGTTTGTCCTTAGAAAGAGACTAACTTGGGACAAACTTAGAAAAACCTTAGAATGAGACTAACGAGACTAACTTGGGACAAATAAAGACAAATGTTAGTCTCTTTCTAAGGTTTGTCTAAGTTTGTCCCAAGTTAGTCTCTTTATAAGGACAAACTTAGACAAACCTGAGAATGAGACTAACGAGACTAACTTGGGATGAATAAAGACAAACGTTAGTCTCATTCTAAGGTTTGTCTAAGTTCGTCCCAAGTTAGCCTACGTTCGTCCCAAGTTAGTCTCTTTCTAATGATGAACTTTGACAAACTTTAGAATGGGACTAACAAGACTAACTTGGGACAAATAAAGACAAACGTAAGTGTCATTCTAAGGTTTGTCTAAGTTCGCCCCAAGTTAGTCTCTTTCTAAGGACGACCTTAGCCGAACCTTAGAATGAGACTAACGAGACTAACTTGGGATGAACAAAGACAAACGTTAGTCTCATTCTAAGGTTTGTCTAAGTTCGTCCCAAGTTATTCTAAGTTTGTCCCAAGTTAGTCTCTTTCTAAGGACGAACTTAGACAAACCTTAGAATGAGACTAACGAGACTAACTTGGGACGAACAAAGACAAACATTAGTCTCATTCTAAGGTTTGTCTATGTTCCCCCCAAGTTAGTCTAAGTTTGTCCCAAGTTAGTCTCCTTCTAAGGATGACCTTAGCCGAACCTTAGAATGAGACTAACGAGACTAACTTGGGATGAACAAAGACAAACGTTAGTCTCATTCTAAGGTTTGTCTAAGTTCGTCCCAAGTTATTCTAAGTTTGTCCCAAGTTAGTCTCTTTCTAAGGACGAACTTAGACAAACCTTAGAATGAGACTAACGAGACTAACTTGGGACGAACAAAGACAAACATTAGTCTCATTCTAAGCTTTGTCTATGTTCGTCCCAAGTTAGCCTAAGTTCGTCCCAAGTTAGTCTCCTTCTAAGGATGAACTTAGATAAACCTTAGAATGAGACTAACGAGTCTAAGTTCATCTGAAGTTAGTCTCTTTCTAAGGATAAACTTAGACAAACCTTAAAATGAGACTAACGAGACTAACTTGGGACGAATAAAGACAAACTTTAGTGTCATTCTAAGGTGTCTAAGTTCGTCCCAAGTAAGTCTGTTTCTCAGGACGAACTTAGACAAACCTTAGAATGAGACGAACGAGACTAACTTGGGGCGAACAAAGACAAACGTTAGTCTCATTCTAAGGTTTGTCTAAGTTCCCCCCAAGTTAGTCTAAGTTTGTCCCAAGTTAGTCTCCTTCTAAGGATGAACTTAGACAAACCTTAGAATGAGACTGACGAGTCTAAGTTCATCCCAAGTTTGTCTCTTTCTAAGGATAAACTTAGACAAACCTTAAATTGAGACTAACGAGACTAACTTGGGACGAATAAAGACAAACTTTAGTGTCATTCTAAGGTGTCTAAGTTCGTCCCAAGTTAGTCTAAGTTCGTCCCAAGTTAGTCTTTTTCTAAGGACGAACTTAGACAACCTTAGAATGAAACTAACGAGTCTAAGTTCATCCCAAGTAAGTCTCTTTCTAAGGACAAACTTAGAGAAACCTTAGAATGAGACTAACGAGACTAACTTGGGACAAATAAATTCAAACGTTAGGCTCATTCTAAGGTTTGTCTAAGTTCGTCCCAAGTTAGTCTCTATCCAAGGACGAACTTAGACAAACATTAGAATAAGACTAACGAGAGTAACTTTGGGCGAACAAAGACAAACGTTAGTCTCATTCTAAGGTTTGTCTAAGTTCGTCCCAAGTTAGTCTAAGTTTGTCCCAAGTTAGTGTCTTTCTAAGGACGAACTTAGACAAACCTTAGAATGAGACTAACGAGACTTACTTGGGGCGAACAAAGACAAACGTTAGTCTCATTCTAAGGTTTTTCTAAGTTCGCCCCAAGTTAGTCTATGTTCGTCCCAAGTTAGCCTCTTTCTAATGACGAACTTAGACAAACCATAGAATGAGACTAACGAGTCTAAGTTTGTCCCAAGTTAGTGTCTATCTAAGGACGAACTTAGACAAACCGTAGAATGAGACTAGCGAGACAAACTTGGGATGAATAAAGACAAACGTTAGTCTCATTCTAAGGTTTGTCTAAGTTCGTCCCAAGTTAGTCTCTTTCTAAGGACAAACTTAGACAAACCTTAGAATGAGACTATCTTGGGATGAACAAAGACCTACTTTAGTCTCATTCTAAGGTTTGTCTAAGTTCATACAAAGTTAGTATCTTTCTAAGGACAAACTTAGACAAACCTTAGAATGAGACTAACGAGACTAACTTTAGACGAACAAAGACAAACGTTAGTCTCATTCTAGGGCTTGTCTAAGTTCGTCCCAAGTTAGTCTAAGTTTGTCCCAAGTTAGTCTCTTTCTAAGGATGAAGTTAGACAAACCTTAGAATGAGACTAACGAGACTAACTTGGGACGAACAAAGACAAACGTTAGTCTCATTCTAGGGCTTGTCCAAGTTCTTCCCAAGTTTATCTAAGTTTGTCCCAAGTTAGTGTCTTTCTAAGGATGTACTTAGACAAACCTTAGAATGAGACTAACGAGACTTACTTGGGACGAATAACGACAAACGTTTAACTTGGGATGAAAAAACACAAGCGTTAGTCTCAAGGGCTGGTCTAAGTTCATCCCAAGTTAGACTCTTTCTAAGGACTAACTTAGACAAACCTTAGAATGAGACTAAAGAGACTAACTTGGGACAAACAATGACAAACGTTAGTCTCATTTTAAGGCTTGTCTAAGTTCCTCCAAAGTTATTCTAAATTCGTCCCAAGTTAGTCTCTTTCTAATGACGAACTTAGACAAACCTCAGAATGAGACTAACGAGTCTAAGTTCATCCCAAGTTAGTATCTTTCTAAGGGTAAACTTAGACAAACCTTAAAATGAGACTAACAAGACTAACTTGGGACGAATAAAGACAAACTTTAGTCTCATTCTAAGGTTTGTCTAAGTTCGCCCCAAGTTAGTCTAAGTTCGTCCCAAGTTAGTCTTTTTCTAAGGACAAACTTTGACAAACCTTAGAATGAGACTAACAAGACTAACTTGGGACGAACAAAGACAAACGTTAGTCTCATTCTAAGGTTTGTCAAAGTTTGTCCTTAGAAAGAGACTAACTTGGGACAAACTTAGAAAAACCTTAGAATGAGACTAACGAGACTAACTTGGGACAAATAAAGACAAATGTTAGTCTCTTTCTAAGGTTTGTCTAAGTTTGTCCCAAGTTAGTCTCTTTATAAGGACAAACTTAGACAAACCTGAGAATGAGACTAACGAGACTAACTTGGGATGAATAAAGACAAACGTTAGTCTCATTCTAAGGTTTGTCTAAGTTCGTCCCAAGTTAGCCTACGTTCGTCCCAAGTTAGTCTCTTTCTAAGGATGAACTTTGACAAACTTTAGAATGGGACTAACAAGACTAACTTGGGACAAATAAAGACAAACGTAAGTGTCATTCTAAGGTTTGTCTAAGTTCGCCCCAAGTTAGTCTCTTTCTAAGGACGACCTTAGCCGAACCTTAGAATGAGACTAACGAGACTAACTTGGGATGAACAAAGACAAACGTTAGTCTCATTCTAAGGTTTGTCTAAGTTCGTCCCAAGTTATTCTAAGTTTGTCCCAAGTTAGTCTCTTTCTAAGGACGAACTTAGACAAACCTTAGAATGAGACTAACGAGACTAACTTGGGACGAACAAAGACAAACATTAGTCTCATTCTAAGGTTTGTCTATGTTCCCCCCAAGTTAGTCTAAGTTTGTCCCAAGTTAGTCTCCTTCTAAGGATGACCTTAGCCGAACCTTACAATGAGACTAACGAGACTAACTTGGGATGAACAAAGACAAACGTTAGTCTCATTCTAAGGTTTGTCTAAGTTCGTCCCAAGTTATTCTAAGTTTGTCCCAAGTTAGTCTCTTTCTAAGGACGAACTTAGACAAACCTTAGAATGAGACTAACGAGACTAACTTGGGACGAACAAAGACAAACATTAGTCTCATTCTAAGCTTTGTCTATGTTCGTCCCAAGTTAGCCTAAGTTCGTCCCAAGTTAGTCTCCTTCTAAGGATGAACTTAGATAAACCTTAGAATGAGACTAACGAGACTAACTTGGGACGAACAAAGACAAACATTAGTCTCATTCTAAGGTTTGTCTATGTTCCCCCCAAGTTAGTCTAAGTTTGTCCCAAGTTAGTCTCCTTCTAAGGATGAACTTAGACAAACCTTAGAATGAGACTGACGAGTCTAAGTTCATCCCAAGTTTGTCTCTTTCTAAGGATAAACTTAGACAAACCTTAAAATGAGACTAACGAGACTAACTTGGGACGAATAAAGACAAACTTTAGTGTCATTCTAAGGTGTCTAAGTTCGTCCCAAGTTAGTCTAAGTTCGTCCCAAGTTAGTCTTTTTCTAAGGACGAACTTAGACAACCTTAGAATGAAACTAACGAGTCTAAGTTCATCCCAAGTTAGTCTCTTTCTAAGGACAAACTTAGAGAAACCTTAGAATGAGACTAACGAGACTAACTTGGGACAAATAAATTCAAACGTTAGGCTCATTCTAAGGTTTGTCTAAGTTCGTCCCAAATTAGTCTCTGTCCAAGGACGAACTTAGACAAACATTAGAATAAGACTAACGAGAGTAACTTTGGGCGAACAAAGACAAATGTTTGTCTCATTCTAAGGTTTGTCTAAGTTTGTCCCAAGTTAGTCAAAGTTCATACCAAGTTAGTCTAAGTTTGTCCCTAGTTAGTCTAAGTTCGTCCCAAGTTATTCTAAATTCGTCCCACGTTAGTCTCTTTCTAAGGACGAACATAGACAAACCTTAGAGTGAGACTAATGAGACTATCTTGGAACGAATAAAGACAAACGTTAGTCTCATTCTAAGGTGTGTTTAAGTTCGCCCCAAGTTAGTCTTGTTCTAAGGACGAACTTGGACAAACCTTAGAATGAGACTAACGAGACTAACTTGGGATGATCAAAGACCTACTTTAGTCTCATTCTAAGGTTTGTCTATGTTTGTCCAAAGTTTGTCCCGTTCTAAGGACGAACTTACACAAACCTTCGAATGAGACTAACGAGACTAACTTTGGACGAACAAAGACAAACATTAGTCTCATTCTAAGTTTTGTCTAAGTTCGTCCCAAGTTCGTCTAAGTTCGTACCAAGTTAGTCTAAGTTCGTACCAAGTTAGTCTAAGTTAGTCTAAGGTCATCCCAAGTTAGTCTAAGTTCATCCCAAGTTAGTCTAAATTCGTCCCAAGTTTGTCTTTTTCTAAGGACGAACTTAGACAAACCTTAGAATGAGACTAACGAGTCTAAGTTCATCCCTAGTTAGTTTCTTTCTAAGGATAAACTTAGACAAACCTTTGAATGAGACTAACGAGACTAACTTGGGATGAATAAAGACAAACTTTAGTCTCATTCTAAGGTGTCTAAGTTTGTCCCAAGTTAGTCTCTTTCTAAGGACGAACCTAGACAAACCTTAGAATGAGACTAACGAGACTAAATTGGGATGAACAAAGACCTACTTCAGTCTAATTCTAAGGGTTGTCTAAGTTCGTCCCAAGTTAGTCTCTATCTAAGGACGAACTCAGACAAACCTTAGAATGAGACTAATGAGACTAACTTGGGACGAAAAAAGACAAACGTTAGTCTCATTCTAGGGCTTGTCCAAGTTATTCCCAAGTTAGTCTAAGTTTGTACCAAGTTAGTCTCTTTCTAAGGATGTACTTAGACAAACCTTAGAATGAGACTAACAAGACTAACTTGGGACGAATAAAGACAAACATTTAACTTGGGACGAAAAAAGACAAACGTTAGTCTCATAGGCTTGTCTAAGTTCATCCCAAGTTAGACACTTTCTAAGGACTAACTTAGACAAACCTTAGAATGAGACTAAAGAGACTAACTTGGGACAAACAATGACAAACGTTAGTCTCATTCTATGGTTTGTCTAAGTTCCTCCAAGTTAGTCTAAATTCGTCCCAAGTTAGTCTCTTTCTAATGACGAATTTAGACAAACCTTAGAATGAGACTAACGAGACTAACTTGGGGCGAACAAAGACAAACGTTAGTCTCATTCTAAGGTTTGTCTAAGTTCGTCCCAAGTTAGTCTAAGTTTGTCCCAAGTTAGTGTCTTTCTAAGGACGAACTTAGACAAACCTTAGAATGAGACTAACGAGACTTACTTGGGGCGAACAAAGACAAACGTTAGTCTCATTCTAAGGTTTTTCTAAGTTCGCCCCAAGTTAGTCTATGTTCGTCCCAAGTTAGCCTCTTTCTAAGGACGAACTTAGACAAACCATAGAATGAGACTAACGAGTCTAAGTTTGTCCCAAGTTAGTGTCTTTCTAAGGACGAACTTAGACAAACCGTAGAATGAGACTAGCGAGACAAACTTGGGATGAATAAAGACAAACGTTAGTCTCATTCTAAGGTTTGTCTAAGTTCGTCCCAAGTTAGTCTCTTTCTAAGGACAAACTTAGACAAACCTTAGAATGAGACTAACTTGGGATGAACAAAGACCTACTTTAGTCTCATTCTAAGGTTTGTCTAAGTTCATACAAAGTTAGTATCTTTCTAAGGACAAACTTAGACAAACCTTAGAATGAGACTAACGAGACTAACTTTAGACGAACAAAGACAAACGTTAGTCTCATTCTAGGGCTTGTCTAAGTTCGTCCCAAGTTAGTCTAAGTTTGTCCCAAGTTAGTCTCTTTCTAAGGATGAAGTTAGACAAACCTTAGAATGAGACTAACGAGACTAACTTGGGACGAACAAAGACAAACGTTAGTCTCATTCTAGGGCTTGTCCAAGTTCTTCCCAAGTTTATCTAAGTTTGTCCCAAGTTAGTGTCTTTCTAAGGATGTACTTAAACAAACCTTAGAATGAGACTAACGAGACTTACTTGGGACGAATAACGACAAACGTTTAACTTGGGATGAAAAAACACAAGCGTTAGTCTCATAGGCTTGTCTAAGTTCATCCCAAGTTAGACTCTTTCTAAGGACTAACTTAGACAAACCTTAGAATGAGACTAAAGAGACTAACTTGGGACAAACAATGACAAACGTTAGTCTCATTTTAAGGCTTGTCTAAGTTCCTCCAAAGTTATTCTAAATTCGTCCCAAGTTAGTCTCTTTCTAATGACGAACTTAGGCAAACCTCAGAATGAGACTAACGAGTCTAAGTTCATCCCAAGTTAGTCTCTTTCTAAGGGTAAACTTAGACAAACCTTAAAATGAGACTAACAAGACTAACTTGGGACGAATAAAGACAAACTTTAGTCTCATTCTAAGGTTTGTCTAAGTTCGCCCCAAGTTAGTCTAAGTTCGTCCCAAGTTAGTCTTTTTCTAAGGACAAACTTTGACAAACCTTAGAATGAGACTAACAAGACTAACTTGGGACGAACAAAGACAAACGTTAGTCTCATTCTAAGGTTTGTCAAAGTTTGTCCTTAGAAAGAGACTAACTTGGGACAAACTTAGAAAAACCTTAGAATGAGACTAACGAGACTAACTTGGGACAAATAAAGACAAATGTTAGTCTCTTTCTAAGGTTTGTCTAAGTTTGTCCCAAGTTAGTCTCTTTATAAGGACAAACTTAGACATACCTTAGAATGAGACTAACGAGACTAACTTGGGATGAATAAAGACAAACGTAAGTCTCATTCTAAGGTTTGTCTAAGTTCGTCCCAAGTTAGCCTATGTTCGTCCCAAGTTAGTCTCTTTCTAAGGATGAACTTTGACAAACTTTAGAATGGGACTAACAAGACTAACTTGGGACGAATAAAGACAAACGTAAGTGTCATTCTAAGGTTTGTCTAAGTTCGCCCCAAGTTATTCTAAGTTTGTCCCAAGTTAGTCTCTTTCTAAGGACGAACTTAGACAAACCTTAGAATGAGACTAACGAGACTAACTTGGGACGAACAAAGACAAACATTAGTCTCATTCTAAGGTTTGTCTATGTTCGTCCCAAGTTAGCCTAAATTCGTCCCAAGTTATTCTCTTTATAAGGACGAACTTAGATAAACCTTAGAATGAGACTAACGAGACTAACTTGGGATGAATAAAGACAAACGTTAGTCTCATTCTAAGGTTTGTCTAAGTTCGTCCCAAGTTAGTCTAAGTTCGTCCCACGTTAGTCTCCTTCTAAGGATGAACTTAGACAAACCTTAGAATGAGACTAAAGAGTCTAAGTTCATCCCAAGTTAGTCTCTTTCTAAGGATAAACTTAGACAAACCTTAAAATGAGACTAACGAGACTAACTTGGGACGAATAAAGACAAACTTTAGTGTCATTCTAAGGTGTCTAAGTTCGTCCCAAGTAAGTCTCTTTCTAAGGACGAACTTAGACAAACCTTAGAATGAGACTAACGAGACTAACTTGGGGCGAACAAAGACAAACGTTAGTCTCATTCTAAGGTTTGTCTAAGTTCCCCCCAAGTTAGTCTAAGTTTGTCCCAAGTTAGTCTCCTTCTAAGGATGAACTTAGACAAACCTTAGAATGAGACTAACGAGTCTAAGTTCATCCCAAGTTAGTCTCTTTCTAAGGATAAACTTAGACAAACCTTAAAATGAGACTAACGAGACTAACTTGGGACGAATAAAGACAAACTTTAGTGTCATTCTAAGGTGTCTAAGTTCGTCCCAAGTTATTCTAAGTTCGTCCCAAGTTAGTCTTTTTCTAAGGACGAACTTACACAAACCTGCGAATGAGACTAACGAGTATAACTTCGTCCCAAGTTAGTCTCTTTCTAAGGACAAACTTTGACAAACCTTAGAATGAGACTAACAAGACTAACTTGGGACGAACAAAGACAAACGTTAGTCTCATTCTAAGGTTTGTCAAAGTTTGTCCTTAGAAAGAGACTAACTTGGGACAAACTTAGAAAAACCTTAGAATGAGACTAACGAGACTAACTTGGGACAAATAAAGACAAATGTTAGTCTCTTTCTAAGGTTTTTCTAAGTTTGTCCCAAGTTAGTCTCTTTATAAGGACAAACTTAGACAAACCTTAGAATGAGACTAACGAGACTAACTTGGGATGAATAAAGACAAACGTAAGTCTCATTCTAAGGTTTGTCTAAGTTCGTCCCAAGTTAGCCTATGTTCGTCCCAAGTTAGTCTCTTTCTAAGGATGAACTTTGACAAACTTTAGAATGGGACTAACAAGACTAACTTGGGACGAATAAAGACAAACGTAAGTGTCATTCTAAGGTTTGTCTAAGTTCGCCCCAAGTTAGTCTCTTTCTAAGGACGACCTTAGCCGAACATTAGAATGAGACTAACGAGACTAACTTGGGATGAACAAAGACAAACGTTAGTCTCATTCTAAGGTTTGTCTAAGTTCGTCCCAAGTTATTCTAAGTTTGTCCCAAGTTAGTCTCTTTCTAAGGACGAACTTAGACAAACCTTAGAATGAGACTAACGAAACTAACTTGGGACGAACAAAGACAAACATTAGTCTCATTCTAAGGTTTGTCTATGTTCATCCCAAGTTAGCCTAAATTCGTCCCAAGTTATTCTCTTTATAAGGATGAACTTAGATAAACCTTAGAATGAGACTAACGAGACTAACTTGGGATGAATAAAGACAAACGTTAGTCTCATTCTAAGGTTTGTCTAAGTTCGTCCAAAGTTAGTCTAAGTTTGTCCCACGTTAGTCTCCTTCTAAGGATGAACTTAGACAAACCTTAGAATGAGACTAAAGAGTCTAAGTTCATCCCAAGTTAGTCTCTTTCTAAGGATAAACTTAGACAAACCTTAAAATGAGACTAACGAGACTAACTTGGGACGAATAAAGACAAACTTTAGTGTCATTCTAAGGTGTCTAAGTTCGTCCCAAGTAAGTCTCTTTCTAAGGACGAACTTAGACAAACCTTAGAATGAGACTAACGAGACTAACTTGGGGCGAACAAAGACAAACGTTAGTCTCATTCTAAGGTTTGTCTAAGTTCCCCCCAAGTTAGTCTAAGTTTGTCCCAAGTTAGTCTCCTTCTAAGGATGAACTTAGACAAACCTTAGAATGAGACTAACGAGTCTAAGTTCATCCCAAGTTAGTCTCTTTCTAAGGATAAACTTAGACAAACCTTAAAATGAGACTAACGAGACTAACTTGGGACGAATAAAGACAAACTTTAGTGTCATTCTAAGGTGTCTAAGTTCGTCCCAAGTTATTCTAAGTTCGTCCCAAGTTAGTCTTTTTCTAAGGACGAACTTAGACAACCTTAGAATGAAACTAACGAGTCTAAGTTCATCCCAAGTTAGTCTCTTTCAAAGGACAAACTTAGAGAATCCTTAGAATGAGACTAACGGGACTAACTTGGGACAAATAAATACAAACGTTAGGCTCATTCTAAGGTTTGTCTAAGTTCGTCCCAAGTTAGTCTCAGTCTAAGGACGAACTTAGACAAACATTAGAATGTGACTAACGAGAGTAACTTTGGGCGAACAAAGACAAACATTTGTCTCATTCTAAGGTTTGTCTAAGTTCGTCCCAAGTTAGTCTCTTTCTAAGGACGAACTTAGACAAACCTTAGAATAAGACTAACGAGACTAACTTGGGATGAACAAAGACCTACTTTAGTCTCATTCTAAGGTTTGTCTAAGTTTGTCCCACGTTAGTCTCTTTCTAAGGACGAACATAGACAAACCTTAGAATGAGACAAACGAGACTAACTTGGGATGAACAAAGACAAACGTTAGTTTCATTCTAAGGTTTGTCTAAGTTCGTCCCAAGTTAGTCAAAGTTCATCCCAAGTTAGACTCTTTCTAAGGACTAACTTAGACAAACCTTAGAATGAGACTAAAGAGACTAACTTGGGACAAACAATGACAAACGTTAGTCTCATTTTAAGGCTTGTCTAAGTTCCTCAAAAGTTATTCTAAATTCGTCCCAAGTTAGTCTCTTTCTAATGACGAACTTAGGCAAACCTCAGAATGAGACAAACGAGTCTAAGTTCATCCCAAGTTAGTCTCTTTCTAAGGGTAAACTTAGACAAACCTTAAAATGAGACTAACAAGACTAACTTGGGACGGATAAAGACAAACTTTAGTCTCATTCTAAGGTTTGTCTAAGTTCGCCCCAAGTTAGTCTAAGTTCGTCCCAAGTTAGTCTTTTTCTAAGGACAAACTTTGACAAACCTTAGAATGAGACTAACAAGACTAACTTGGGACGAACAAAGACAAACGTTAGTCTCATTCTAAGGTTTGTCAAAGTTTGTCCTTAGAAAGAGACTAACTTGGGACAAACTTAGAAAAACCTTAGAATGAGACTAACGAGACTAACTTGGGACAAATAAAGACAAATGTTAGTCTCTTTCTAAGGTTTGTCTAAGTTTGTCCCAAGTTAGTCTCTTTATAAGGACAAACTTAGACAAACCTTAGAATGAGACTAACGAGACTAACTTGGGATGAATAAAGACAAACGTTAGTCTCATTCTAAGGTTTGTCTAAGTTCGTCCCAAGTTAGCCTATGTTCGTCCCAAGTTAGTCTCTTTCTAAGGATGAACTTTGACAAACTTTAGAATGGGACTAACAAGACTAACTTGGGACGAATAAAGACAAACGTAAGTGTCATTCTAAGGTTTGTCTAAGTTCGCCCCAAGTTAGTCTCTTTCTAAGGACGACCTTAGCCGAACCTTAGAATGAGACTAACGAGACTAACTTGGGATGAACAAAGACAAACGTTAGTCTCATTCTAAGGTTTGTCTAAGTTCGTCCCAAGTTATTCTAAGTTTGTCCCAAGTTAGTCTCTTTCTAAGGACGAACTTAGACAAACCTTAGAATGAGACTAACGAGACTAACTTGGGACGAACAAAGACAAACATTAGTCTCATTCTAAGGTTTGTCTATGTTCGTCCCAAGTTAGCCTAAATTCGTCCCAAGTTATTCTCTTTATAAGGACGAACTTAGATAAACTTTAGAATGAGACTAACGAGACTAACTTGGGATGAATAAAGACAAACGTTAGTCTCATTCTAAGGTTTGTCTAAGTTCGTCCCAAGTTATTCTAAGTTTGTCCCACGTTAGTCTCCTTATAAGGATGAACTTAGACAAACCTTAGAATGAGACTAAAGAGTCTAAGTTCATCCCAAGTTAGTCTCTTTCTAAGGATAAACTTAGACAAACCTTAAAATGAGACTAACGAGACTAACTTGGGACGAATAAAGACAAACTTTAGTGTCATTCTAAGGTGTCTAAGTTCGTCCCAAGTAAGTCTCTTTCTAAGGACGAACTTAGACAAACCTTAGAATGAGACTAACGAGACTAACTTGGGGCGAACAAAGACAAACGTTAGTCTCATTCTAAGGTTTGTCTAAGTTCCCCCCAAGTTAGTCTAAGTTTGTCCCAAGTTAGTCTCCTTCTAAGGATGAACTTAGACAAACCTTAGAATGAGACTAACGAGTCTAAGTTCATCCCAAGTTAGTCTCTTTCTAAGGATAAACTTAGACAAACCTTAAAATGAGACTAACGAGACTAACTTGGGACGAATAAAGACAAACTTTAGTGTCATTCTAAGGTGTCTAAGTTCGTCCCAAGTAATTCTAAGTTCGTCCCAAGTTAGTCTTTTTCTAAGGACGAACTTAGACAACCTTAGAATGAAACTAACGAGTCTAAGTTCATCCCAAGTTAGTCTCTTTCAAAGGACAAACTTAAAGAAACCTTAGAATGAGACTAACGAGACTAACTTGGGACAAATAAATACAAACGTTAGGCTCATTCTAAGGTTTGTCTAAGTTCGTCCCAAGTTAGTCTCAGTCTAAGGACGAACTTAGACAAACATTAGAATGCGACTAACGAGAGTAACTTTGGGCGAACAAAGACAAACATTTGTCTCATTCTAAGGTTTGTCTAAGTTCGTCCCAAGTTAGTCTCTTTCTAAGGACGAACTTAGACAAACCTTAGAATGAGACTAACGAGACTAACTTGGGATGAACAAAGACCTACTTTAGTCTCATTCTAAGGTTTGTCTAAGTTTGTCCCACGTTAGTCTCTTTCTAAGGACGAACATAGACAAACCTTAGAATGAGACAAACGAGACTAACTTGGGATGAACAAAGACAAACGTTAGTTTCATTCTAATGTTTGTCTAAGTTCATCCCAAGTTAGTCTAAGTTCATCCCAAGTTAGACTCTTTCTAAGGACTAACTTAGACAAACCTTAGAATGAGACTAAAGAGACTAACTTGGGACAAACAATGACAAACGTTAGTCTCATTTTAAGGCTTGTCTAAGTTCCTCAAAAGTTATTCTAAATTCGTCCCAAGTTAGTCTCTTTCTAATGACGAACTTAGGCAAACCTCAGAATGAGACTAACGAGTCTAAGTTCATCCCAAGTTAGTCTCTTTCTAAGGGTAAACTTAGACAAACCTTAAAATGAGACTAACAAGACTAACTTGGGACGAATAAAGACAAACTTTAGTCTCATTCTAAGGTTTGTCTAAGTTCGCCCCAAGTTAGTCTAAGTTCGTCCCAAGTTAGTCTTTTTCTAAGGACAAACTTTGACAAACCTTAGAATGAGACTAACAAGACTAACTTGGGACGAACAAAGACAAACGTTAGTCTCATTCTAAGGTTTGTCAAAGTTTGTCCTTAGAAAGAGACTAACTTGGGACAAACTTAGAAAAACCTTAGAATGAGACTAACGAGACTAACTTGGGACAAATAAAGACAAATGTTAGTCTCTTTCTAAGGTTTGTCTAAGTTTGTCCCAAGTTAGTCTCTTTATAAGGACAAACTTAGACAAACCATAGAATGAGACTAACGAGACTAACTTGGGATGAATAAAGACAAACGTTAGTCTCATTCTAAGGTTTGTCTAAGTTCGTCCCAAGTTAGCCTATGTTCGTCCCAAGTTAGTCTCTTTCTAAGGATGAACTTTGACAAACTTTAGAATGGGACTAACAAGACTAACTTGGGACGAATAAAGAAAAACGTAAGTGTCATTCTAAGGTTTGTCTAAGTTCGTCCCAAGTTAGTCTCTTTCTAAGGACGACCTTAGCCGAACCTTAGAATGAGACTAACGAGACTAACTTGGGATGAACAAAGACAAACGTTAGTCTCATTCTAAGGTTTGTCTAAGTTCGTCCCAAGTTATTCTAAGTTTGTCCCAAGTTAGTCTCTTTCTAAGGACGAACTTAGACAAACCTTAGAATGAGACTAACGAGACTAACTTGGGACGAACAAAGACAAACATTAGTCTCATTCTAAGGTTTGTCTATGTTCGTCCCAAGTTAGCCTAAATTCGTCCCAAGTTATTCTCTTTATAAGGACGAACTTAGATAAACCTTAGAATGAGACTAACGAGACTAACTTGGGATGAATAAAGACAAACGTTAGTCTCATTCTAAGGTTTGTCTAAGTTCGTCCCAAGTTAGTCTAAGTTTGTCCCACGTTAGTCTCCTTCTAAGGATGAACTTAGACAAACCTTAGAATGAGACTAAAGAGTCTAAGTTCATCCCAAGTTAGTCTCTTTCTAAGGATAAACTTAGACAAACCTTAAAATGAGACTAACGAGACTAACTTGGGACGAATAAAGACAAACTTTAGTGTCATTCTAAGGTGTCTAAGTTCGTCCCAAGTAAGTCTCTTTCTAAGGATGAACTTAGACAAACCTTAGAATGAGACTAACGAGACTAACTTGGGGCGAACAAAGACAAACGTTAGTCTCATTCTAAGGTTTGTCTAAGTTCCCCCCAAGTTAGTCTAAGTTTGTCCCAAGTTAGTCTCCTTCTAAGGATGAACTTAGACAAACCTTAGAATGAGACTAACGAGTCTAAGTTCATCCCAAGTTAGTCTCTTTCTAAGGATAAACTTAGACAAACCTTAAAATGAGACAAACGAGACTAACTTGGGACGAATAAAGACAAACTTTAGTGTCATTCTAAGGTGTCTAAGTTCGTCCCAAGTTATTCTAAGTTCGTCCCAAGTTAGTCTTTTTCTAAGGACGAACTTAGACAACCTTAGAATGAAACTAACGAGTCTAAGTTCATCCCAAGTTAGTCTCTTTCAAAGGACAAACTTAGAGAAACCTTAGAATGAGACTAACGAGACTAACTTGGGACAAATAAATACCAACGTTAGGCTCATTCTAAGGTTTGTCTAAGTTCGTCCCAAGTTAGTCTAAGTTTGTCCCACGTTAGTCTCCTTCTAAGGATGAACTTAGACAAACCTTAGAATGAGACTAAAGAGTCTAAGTTCATCCCAAGTTAGTCTCTTTCTAAGGATAAACTTAGACAAACCTTAAAATGAGACTAACGAGACTAACTTGGGACGAATAAAGACAAACTTTAGTGTCATTCTAAGGTGTCTAAGTTCGTCCCAAGTAAGTCTCTTTCTAAGGATGAACTTAGACAAACCTTAGAATGAGACTAACGAGACTAACTTGGGGCGAACAAAGACAAACGTTAGTCTCATTCTAAGGTTTGTCTAAGTTCCCCCCAAGTTAGTCTAAGTTTGTCCCAAGTTAGTCTCCTTCTAAGGATGAACTTAGACAAACCTTAGAATGAGACTAACGAGTCTAAGTTCATCCCAAGTTAGTCTCTTTCTAAGGATAAACTTAGACAAACCTTAAAATGAGACAAACGAGACTAACTTGGGACGAATAAAGACAAACTTTAGTGTCATTCTAAGGTGTCTAAGTTCGTCCCAAGTTATTCTAAGTTCGTCCCAAGTTAGTCTTTTTCTAAGGACGAACTTAGACAACCTTAGAATGAAACTAACGAGTCTAAGTTCATCCCAAGTTAGTCTCTTTCAAAGGACAAACTTAGAGAAACCTTAGAATGAGACTAACGCGACTAACTTGGGACAAATAAATACAAACGTTAGGCTCATTCTAAGGTTTGTCTAAGTTCGTCCCAAGTTAGTCTCAGTCTAAGGACGAACTTAGACAAACATTAGAATGCGACTAACCAGAGTAACTTTGGGCGAACAAAGACAAACATTTGTCTCATTCTAAGGTTTGTCTAAGTTCGTCCCAAGTTAGTCTCTTTCTAAGGACGAACTTAGACAAACCTTAGAATGAGACTAACGAGACTAACTTGGGATGAACAAAGACCTACTTTAGTCTCATTCTAAGATTTGTCTAAGTTTGTCCCACGTTAGTCTCTTTCTAAGGACGAACATAGACAAACCTTAGAATGAGACAAACGAGACTAACTTGGGATGAACAAAGACAAACGTTAGTTTCATTCTAAGGTTTGTCTAAGTTCGTCCCAAGTTAGTCTAAGTTTGTCCCAAGTTAGTCTCCTTCTAAGGATGAACTTAGAGAAACCTTTGAATGAGACTAACGAGTCTAAGTTCATCCCAAGTTAGTCTCTTTCTAAGGATAAACTTAGACAAACCTTAAAATGAGACTAACGAGACTAACTTGGGACGAATAAAGACAAACTTTACTCTCGTTCTAAGGTGTCTAAGTTCGTCCCAAGTTAGTCTCTTTCTAAGGACGAACTTAGACAAACCTTAGAATGAGACTAACGAGACTAACTTGGGATGAACAAAGACCTACTTCAGTCTCATTCTAAGGTTTGTCTAAGTTCGTCCCAAGTTAATCTCTTTCTAAGGACGAACCTTAGTAGGAGACTAATGAGACTAACTTGGGACGAACAAAGACAAACGTTAGTCTCATTTTAGGGCTTGTCCATGTTCGTCCCAAGTTAGTCTAAATTTGTCCCAAGTTAGTCTTTTTCTAAGGACTAACTTAGAAAAACCTTAGAATGAGACTAACGAGACTAACTTGGGACGACCAAAGACAAACTTTAGTCTCATTCTAAGATTTGTCTAAGTTCGTCTCAAGTTAGTCTCTTTCTAAGGACGAACTTAGACAAACCATAGAATGAGACTAACGAGACTTGGGACAAACAAAGATAAACTTTAGTCTTATTTCTAAGATTTGTCAAAGTTTGTCCCAAGTTAGACTCTTTCTAAGGACTAACTTAGAGAAACCTTAGAATGAGACTAAAGCGACTAACTTGGGACAAACAAAGACAACCGTTAGTCTCATTCTAAGGTTTGTCTAAGTTCCTCCCAAGTTAGTCTAATTTCGTCCCAAGTTAGTCTCTTTCTAATGACGAACTTAGACAAACCTTAGAATGAGACTAACGAGACTAACTTGGGGCGAACAAAGACAAACGTTAGTCTCATTCTAAGGTTTGTCTAAGTTCGTCCCAAGTTAGTCTAAGTTTGTCCCAAGTTAGTGTCTTTCTAAGGACGAACTTAGACAAACCTTAGAATGAGACTAACGAGACAAACTTGGGGTGAACAAAGACAAACGTTAGTCTCATTCTAAGGTTTGTCTATGTTCGCCCCAAGTTAGTTCGTCCCAAGTTAGTTTCTTTCTAAGGAAGAACTTAGGCAAACCTTAGAATGAGACTAACGAGTCTAAGTTCGTCCCAAGTTAGTCTCTTTCTGAGGACGAACTTAGACAAACCGTAGAATGAGACTAGCGAGACAAACTTGGGACGAAAAAGAGAAACGTTAGTCTCATTCTAAGGTTTGTCTAAGTTCGTCCCAAGTTAGTCTCTTTCTAAGGACAAAATTAGACAAACCTTAGAATGAGACTAAGTTGGGATGAACAAAGACCTACTTTAGTCTTTTTCTAAGGTTTGTCTAAGTTCATAAAAAGTTAGTCTTTTTCTAAGGACAAACTTAGACAAACCTTAGAATGAGACTAACGAGACTAACTTGGGACGAACAAAGACAAACGTTAGTCTCATTCTAGGGCTTGTCTAAGTTCATCCCCAGTTAGTCTAAGTTTGTCCAAAGTTAGTTTCTTTCTAAGGACGTACTTAGACAAACCTTAGAATGAGACTAACGAGACTAACTTCGGACGAACAAAGCCAAACTTTAGTCTCATTCTAAGGTTTGTCTAACTTCGTCCCAAGTTAGTCGAAGTTCATCCCAAGTTAGTCTCTTTCTAAGGATGAAATCAGACAACCCTTAGAAGGAGACTAACGAGTCTAAGTTCGTCCCAAGTTAGTCTCTTTGTAAGGATGAACTTAGACAAACCTTAGAATGAGACTAACGAGACTAACTTGGGACGAATAAAGACAAACGTTAGTCTCATTCTAAGGTTTGTCTAAGTTCATCCCAAGTTAGTCTCTTTCTAAGGACGAACTTAGACAAACCTTAGAATGAGACTAAATAGACTAACTTGGGATGAACAAAGACCTACTTTAGTCTCATTCTAAGATTTGTCTAAGTTTGTCCCAAGTTAGTCTCTTTCTATGGACAATCATAGACAAACCTTAGAATGAGACTAACGAGACTAACTTGGGACGAACAAAGACAAAAGTTAGTCTCATTCTAGGGCTTGTCTAAGTTCGTCCCAAGTTAGTCTAAGTTTGTCCCAATTTAGTCTCTTTCTAAGGACGGACTTAGACAAACGTTAGAATGACACTAACAAGACTAACTTTGGACGAACAAAGACAAACGTTAGTCATATTCTAAGGTTTGTCTAAGTTCGTCCCAAGTTAATCTCTATCTAAGTACAAACTTAGACAAACCATAGAATGAGACAAACGAGAATAACTTGGGACGAACAAAGACTAACGTTAGTCTCATTTTAGGGCTTGTCTAAGTTCGTCCCAAGTTAGTCTAAATTTGTCCCAAGTTAGTCTCTTTCTAAGGATGAACTTAGACAAACCTTAGAATGAGACTAACGAGACTAATTTGGGACGAACAAAGACAAACTTTAGACTCATTCTAAGGTGTCTAAGTTTGTCCCAAGTTAGTCTCTTTCTAAGGACGAACCTAGACAAACCTTAGAATGAGACTAACGAGACTAAATTGGGATGAACAAAGACCTACTTTAGTCTCATTCTAAGGGTTGTCTAAGTTCGTCCCAAGTTAGTCTCTATCTAAGGACGAACTTAGACAAACCTTAGAATGAGACTAACGAGACTAACTTGGGACGAACAAAGACAAACGTTAGTCTCATTCTTGGGCTTGTCCAAGTTCTTCCCAAGTTAGTCTAAGTTTGTCCCAAGTTAGTCTCTTTCTAAGGATGTACTTAGACAAACCTTAGAATGAGACTAACAAGACTAACTTGGGACGAATAAAGACAAACATTTAACTTGGGACGAAAAAAGACAAACGTTAGTCTCATAGGCTTGTCTAAGTTCATCCCAAGTTAGACTCTTTCTAAGGACTAACTGAGACAAACCTTAGAATGAGACTAAAGAGAATAAATTGGGACAAACAAAGACAAACGTTAGTCTCATTCTAAGGTTTGTCTAAGTTCCTCCCAAGTTAGTCTAAATTCGTCCCAAGTTAGTCTCTTTGTAATGACGAATTTAGACAAACCTTAGAATGAGACTAACGAGACTAACTTGGGGCGAACAAAGACAAACGTTAGTCTCATTCTAAGGTTTGTCTAAGTTCGTTGATGGACCACAATTATACGAATCAAAAACATAGTAAAACACCCCAAGTTAGACTGTTTGTCTATCTAACATCCACTTGTTAGTCCCGATATATTTCCACAGGGCATTTTAGAGACTGAAGTGAAAACACGCTAAGGAGAGGATTTTATGCTGAAAAGATAACAAGAGTCAATCCAAGGTCAAAATCATATTCCGACTGAAGAAATATCAAGGATCCTGACGTGAAATTGACCATAACAAATTAATCAGAAGAATCAGGAGAGGAATCAAGACAGCCCGGGGAAGGAACACACTGACAGTTTTGTGAAAAGACTGCACAAAACTGTACAAAACTCACATATGGCAAGATGACTTGGTGGCTTGATGAAGAGGTGGCCAAGGGAGGAAAACCTCCCCATTCCACCACCCACAACCGGCGGCTCCTCCACCCTCCTCCTCCATGTGACCGGTTGACTTGCCTTGGAGGTGGCAAAGCCACCCTCTCCTCCTCCTCCTCCACCGGCTACCGGCGGCTGCCCTCCTCCACTCCTCCTCCGCCAAGTGGTGGCTCCTCCACCACATCTTCTCCTCCTCCTCTCCTCCCTTGGATCAAACCAATCTCACCACCCATCTCCACCCATTTTTCCTATAAAAGGAGGTGCTCCTCCTCCTCATTTCATAAGCAAAAATTGTAAAAACACTTCTCTCTACATTTTGTTACTTGTAAGTTTGGTTCGGTTTTGAAATAATACTCCTGTTTGTTCTTGAGTATTATACTGGAAATTATAATACTCTTGTCGGTTCTCGAGTATTATAATACTGTAGAGAATACTCCTGTTGGTTCTTGAGTATTCAGTAGGAATTAGGAATACTCCTGTTGGTTCTTGAGTATTCCACCCCTCTCCCTCTTACTGTTTTCAAAAACCCCCGAGTATTTAGCTATGGTATCCATCTCTATGGATATTCGTAGCTAAACTCTTTATTCGGTGGAAGGTATTTTCTTGTATTATATAATGTTGTAATATCTTTTAGTTTCATTTCTTTGTATTCAAAACTTGTTCTATGTGCCATTTATAGTCAGAATTTCCAAGGTTGAGTGGATGCTACGAAAGGGCAAAACTCTTCCGTGGGGTTCGTGAACATACTCAGGTAAGTGGATGCTACGAAAGGGCAAAGCTTATCTGAGAAGTTCGACTCATCTAACACACCAATTGGTCAATCGTAACTGTGAGATCAGGTGGATGCACAAAAGGCTAAGATACTTCAAAAGGAGGAATTAGTCTGAAATAGAACAAGGGTTGCTTCTCGCGAAGGAAGTCATCATGACTACCAGGATGACGATGAAATAAACCTGTACGAGCGAAATGATGAAGTGCCACTTCCATTTATGGATGATCCGGAGCAACTCATCAGAAGCAGACGAGCTCGTGATAGGGAGGCCATCAGAAGAAACCAAGAACCACCCGAGGACTGAAATGCAGCTGGTCCAGTACGACAACCCCCTAGATATCCCCCACCCCCTCGCCCTCGACAAGTTCCTAGACAAGAACCCGTCTTCGATAACTACTACGGGGATGACAACTACCGTGAACCCACCCTGTGAGAACTTTCGGCACCAGATTTCAGAGTTCAGCCATGGTGTATCTACGAAGGACCAGATCTAGAAAACATCGCCATCAACACTTCAGTGGCCCACAGCTTGCCAAAATTCTCAGGAACTCGTGGAGAATCAGCAATGACTCATCTCCAGTGTCTACATGGGATTTGCCAAAACCTCAAACCAAATGGAGTAAACGTAGACGACTTTAAGTTAAAAGCGTTCTACTTTTCCCTCATTGATGCGGCAAACGACTGGTTCCTGTCATTACCTTCCGGAAGCATCAGAACATGGGCTCAGATGCAGAAGAAATTCTTAGACAAATACTACCCAGCAGGAAGAGCAATGCAAGTAAGAAGGCAACTGCAAGACATCAAACAAGGGCCCAACGAAACCATGTATGATTACCTGGAAAGAAGCTGCTGTACCCTTGGACTGCCCGAGAAACTCATAATCGAGTACCTCATTGATGGATTAAGACCCTTAGACAAAATGCTCCTGGATGCCTCAGCTGGAGGGTCCATAATGAATCTATCATTGAGTGGTGTTAGGCAACTCATCAACGACGTTGCCGAAAATGCCCGATTTAGAGAAGAGACAACTCGGCAGGAAGAATTCTCCCGAACGAAAAATGTGGCAAAAGCCGAAACATCGACGGGGCCTATATCTGAGGAGATGAAGCAGTTAAAAGAAATGATGATTCAGCTCCTACGAAGACAACCAGTTCCGGTAAAACCTTGCGAGTTCTGTGGATCTATAGACCACAAAACTGACGCATGTCCGACATTAATAGAAGAGTAACCGGCGGAAGTAAATGCAATAGGAGGATATCAAGGATACAACAACAGCAACGACAGAGCAGGACAGAACAGGCAGTACGGTCAAACATCCAAACCAGACTGGCGTAACAACAACAGCTATCCTCAGAAGGAAGCACAACCAGCTCAGTCATACCACCAACCCCCCCACCGACAATATAACCAGAACGCTCCAGGACAATATCAGCAAAGAGGACTGAATCAGAGTCAGCACCAAACCGGCCTGAATAATCAGCAAGAACCAACCAAGTCGCTCAATGACACGATGAAGGAGCTCGTAGGAAACGTAAATCAATTGGGTACTTCGCTACTCCAATACCAGGCAAAAACTGACGGGGCAATTTCTGAATTGACCAAACAAATGTCCCAGCTCGCCACTGCAATGTCAACACTGACCAGTGAACCTGGCAGACTTCCTTCACAAACCATCCAAAACCCAAAGGCGAATCTTAGCATGATAAAAAGGTCAAACGTAAAGACGACCCTGGGAGAAGTAGCACGAGCCCCAGCCTACAAACTCACTAACAAGCACTTCAACCGTAGACGTCGTCCTGACTGGAATCAAGAGGAAGACCGACCCAATAATGACAGAACATGGGTCACGCATGCTGACAATGGACGGTACGCATTCACCGTTTGCATATCACCACCGTCAGTCATACACTCTGACATACCAGCATCTGGATGGGATTACAATAGCAATGAAAGGGATGGACATAATGGCCCAGCATTGGGAAAAGCCCTCACTTCTGATCATGAGTCACAACCAGAAAGAGATAAAGACCCAGGGGCCTTCACAGTCACCTGCGGTATTGGTGAGACCCAAATCCATAAGTGCTTAGTCGACCTTGGGGCTGCTGTCAATGCCATGCCTTCCTCCTTATATTACTTACTAGGACTTGGTCCATTGAAACCACCCCGATCAAACATCGAACTAGGAGATAAATCATGCATCCGCCCGGTTGGAGAACTGGAAGATGTAATACTCCATGTGGGAGAACTCGTCGTTGCTGCAGACTTCTATGTAATACCAACAGAAGAGACCTGCGAAGACGACCCACCAACAATAATATTGGGACGACCATTCCTCTACGCCACTAAAGCAAGAATCGATGTAGGCAAGGGCTCATTATCACTTAAGTTCGGCGGCAAAATTGCACACTTCTACATTCATCAGAGCCGCCCGGACACAAAAAAACCGCCAGACATAACACCTATCCCGGATCACGGTGCACAGTTTTCTGACCTGTCATTAGAGACCAAAAAAGTAACAAGACCAGCAGCTATGGTCAAAGGTCTCCCGCCTTCTCAGAAGCAATGGAAAGAGAAAACACCAAAACCATGGAGCTCTTACTCCAGCAAGAAGTCAGGACAAGTCAAAGCAAGAAGCAACACAGGAACGGTGGCAAAGTTCGACCTCAGCCACCCATGGGACCCAAACCAGTAATCCACAACGAGGTATCGTCGAGCCAACAACGTAAAACAAGTGCACTGGTCGGGAGGTAACCCGACACTATCTTACTTTCCGCACTTACTTTCAGTACTTAGTTTTAAGCTTGCATGACTTTTGAACTAAGGCACGCCTTCGTTCAAAAGTGGGGGGTGAAAACCGCCTGTGTACATAAATAACATGCTTGCTGTTTTTTTTAATAATAGTATCTTTTTGAACGTATGAACTTAAGAATGTGAAAAAGATAAATCAGAATTCATGCATTTACCTTATGAAAATTCAAACTGTTTAAAAACTTAGAATGTAACTTTCCATTTGTCCTTTGTGCTGAGATAACTAGGGATGTGGAGTTGACATAAACTGCCCTAGAAGGACTTGGGAAGGAATCAAAGGATCAGATCAAACTATATGGTTTTCGAAGTCAGTGGAGGCTGCACTTCGGGATTCAGTGAATAATTGAGTCAAAACTCCGCCAGGAAGCATCTATGCAAAGGCGAGGACGGGAATCAGACCGTCCTCTCTCTAGTCAAAATAGCCGAGAAAATAAATGAGCGACCCTCATCTTGACCCGCGCAAAACGACGAAGACGAGAGGAGAGGGGAGGTATTTCCATAGGCTTGCGGGCGATGATTGGACCTCCCAAAAGAAAGGCTTGAGAAAAATGGACTTGCAATCACAAAGAAGCAAAAGCTCGAAGAAGCAAATCAAGAGGCCTAGAGCCCAATATTGTGAAGGTTTTAACCGACAAAAAAGTGAAGCACTCAAAGCGACAAATCAAAGGCCAAAGGCCAATTCACTACAAAAAGCAGTCCCTCGCCAAAAGAAATCAAAGTACTCAAACCATTGAATCCCGAACCGAATCACGTGCATGAGAAAGCTACCAGAAGACCATATAGTACGAAACGATCCCGAGGCTGCAACCCAGGAACCTGAAAAGGGCTATCTCCCGAAACATCCAATATAATTTGCATCTCAGCACAGAGGTACAAGTATTAAGTTTCTTCTATTTATTTACGCAGTTTAATTTGGTAATAAGTAAGCAATGCATGAATTAGGATAGATCGAGTACCACAGTCTAATTTTCATATGCCAAATCCGAACCTAGAACTTACGCCCTTTAATAGCATTGTTCGGGACGAACAACTAAAAGTGGGGGGTGATTTGATGGACCACAATTATACGAATCAAAAACACAGTAAAACCCCCCAAGTTAGACTGTTTGTCTATCTAACATCCACTTGTTAGTCCCGATATATTTCCACAGGGCATTTTAGAGACTGAAGTGAAAACACGCTAAGGAGAGGATTTTATGCTGAAAAGATAACAAGAGTCAATCCAAGGTCAAGATCATATTCCGACTGAAGAAATATCAAGGATCCTGACGTGAAATTGACCATAACAAATTAATCAGAAGAATCAGGAGAGGAATCAAGACAGCCCGGGGAAGGAACACACTGACAGTTTTGTGAAAAGACTGCACAAAACTGTACAAAACTCACATATGGCAAGATGACTTGGTGACTTGATGAAGAGGTGGCCAAGGGAGGAAAACCTCCCCATTCCACCACCCACAACCGGCGGCTCCTCCACCCTCCTCCTCCATGTGACCGGTTGACTTGCCTTGGAGGTGGCAAAGCCACCCTCTCCTCCTCCTCCTCCACCGGCTACCGGCGGCTGCCCTCCTCCACTCCTCCTCCGCCAAGTGGTGGCTCCTCCACCACATCTTCTCCTCCTCCTCTCCTCCCTTGGATCAAACCAATCTCCACCACCCATCTCCACCCATTTTTCCTATAAAAGGAGGTGCTCCTCCTCCTCATTTCATAAGCAAAAATTGTAAAAACACTTCTCTCTCTACATTTTGTTACTTGTAAGTTTGGTTCGGTTTTGAAATAATACTCCTGTTTGTTCTTGAGTATTATACTGGAAATTATAATACTCTTGTCGGTTCTCGAGTATTATAATACTGTAGAGAATACTCCTGTTGGTTCTTGAGTATTCAGTAGGAATTAGGAATACTCCTGTTGGTTCTTGAGTATTCCACCCCTTTCCCTCTTACTGTTTTCAAAAACCCCCGAGTATTTAGCTATGGTATCCATCTCTATGGATATTCGTAGCTAAACTCTTTATTCGGTGGAAGGTATTTTCTTGTATTATATAATGTTGTAATATCTTTTAGTTTCATTTCTTTGTATTCAAAACTTGTTCTATGTGCCATTTATAGTCAGAATTTCCAAGGTTGAGTGGATGCTACGAAAGGGCAAAACTCTTGCGTGGGGTTCGTGAACATACTCAGGTAAGTGGATGCTACGAAAGGGCAAAGCTTATCTGAGAAGTTCGACTCATCTAACACACCAATTAGTCAATCGTAACTGTGAGATCAGGTGGATGCACAAAAGGCTAAGATACTTCGAAAGGAGGAATTAGTCTGAAATAGAACAAGGGTTGCTTTAAACGATGTTGCAAGTCTTGCGCTACGAAAGGGCCTCGATTCATCTTTGAATACTTAGAAAAGTTACTAACAGTTTATTATATACATGTTATAATACAAGAGTACCTGAAACCGAATGCTTCTCTTTACTGTTAAACCGAAATCACCACCTGCTGATCTACCGGAGGAATTACAATCACGCATCACCCACTGTAAGTCTTCTTTGTATTTATAGCATTTAATTTCTGTATTTACTTTTCCGCAATCAAAACCAAAAACCCCCAAAAAATCACGTAGTTAATCAGAGCGCTAAAACCTCAATCAACCATAAAACACGCTCCCCCCATTTCAATCACCCTAAAAGAATAGCCTATTCCCCTAATTCCCTTGGGTTCGACCCCTACTTACCACTTACTACCCAGTAGTGTAGTCACAAGTAGCGGATATTATAAATTTATTTGTAAAGAGAACACTGCACCTTAACGACAGTGCGGTGGCTCTCCGTCATTCGTCCCAAGTTATTCTAAGTTTGTCCCAAGTTAGTGTCTTTCTAAGGACGAACTTAGACAAACCTTAGAATGAGACTAACGAGACTTACTTGGGGCGAACAAAGACAAACGTTAGTCTTATTCTAAGGTTTGTCTAAATTCGCCCCAAGTTAGTCTAAGTTCGTCCCAAGTTAGTCTCTTTCTAAGGATGAACTTAGACAAACCATAGAATGAGACTAATGAGTCTAAGTTTGTCCCAAGTTAGTGTCTTTATAAGGACAAACTTAGACAAACTTTAGAATGAGACTAATGAGACAAACTTGGGGCGAACAAAGACAAACGTTAGTCTCATTATAAGGTTTGTCTATGTTCGCCCCAAGTTAGTTTCTTTCTAAGGAAGAACTTAGGCAAACCTTAGAATGAGACTAACGTGTCTAAGTTCGTCCCAAGTTAGTCTCTTTCTGAGGACGAACTTAGACAAACCGTAGAATGAGACTAGCGAGACAAACTTGGGACGAAAAAGAGAAACGTTAGTCTCATTCTAAGGTTTGTCTAAGTTCGTCCCAAGTTAGTCTCTTTCTAAGGACAAACTTAGACAAACCTTAGAATGAGACTAACTTGGGATGAACAAAGACCTACTTTAGTCTTTTTCTAAGGTTTGTCTAAGTTCATACAAAGTTAGTCTCTTTCTAAGGACAAACTTAGACAAACCTTAGAATGAGACTAACGAGACTAACTTGGGACGAACAAAGACAAACGTTAGTCTCATTCTAGGGCTTGTCTAAGTTCATCCCAAGTTAGTCTAAGTTTGTCCAAAGTTAGTCTCTTTCTAAGGACGTACTTAGACAAACCTTAGAATGAGACTAACGAGACTAACTTCGGACGAACAAAGCCAAACTTTAGTCTCATTCTAAGGGTTGTCTAACTCCGTCCCAAGTTAGTCGAAGTTCATCCCAAGTTAGTCTCTTTCTAAGGACGAAATCAGACAACCCTTAGAAGGAGACTAACGAGTCTAAGTTCGTTCCAAGTTAGTCTCTTTGTAAGGATGAACTTAGACAAACCTTAGAATGAGACTAACGAGACTAACTTAGGACGAATAAAGACAAACGTTAGTCTCATTGTAAGGTTTGTCTAAGTTTGTCCCAAGTTAGTCTCTTTCTAAGGACAAACTTAGACAAACCTTAGAATGAGACTAAAGAGACTAATTTGGGATGAACAAAGACCTACTTTAGTCTCATTCTAAGATTTGTCTAAGTTTGTCCCAAGTTAGTCTCTTTCTATGGACCATCATAGAAAAACCTTAGAATGAGACTAACGAGAATAACTTGGGACGAACAAAAACAAAAGTTAGTCTCATTCTAGGGCTTGTCTAAGTTCGTCCCAAGTTAGTCTAAGTTTGTCCCAATTTAGTCTCTTTCTAAGGACGGACTTAGACAAACGTTAGAATGAGACTAACAAGACTAACTTTGGACGAACAAAGACAAACGTTAGTCATATTCTAAGGTTTGTCTAAGTTCGTCCCAAGTTAATCTCTATCTAAGTACAAACTTAGACAAACCATAGAATGAGACAAACGAGACTAACTTGGGACGAACAAAGACAAACGTTAGTCTCATTCTAGGGCTTGTCCAAGTTCTTCCCAAGTTAGTCTAAGTTTGTCCCAAGTTAGTCTCTTTCTAAGGATGTACTTAGACAAACCTTAGAATGAGACTAACAATACTAACTTGGGACGAATAAAGACAAACATTTAACTTGGGACGAAAAAAGACAAACGTTAGTCTCATAGGCTTGTCTAAGTTCATCCCAAGTTAGACTCTTTCTAAGGACTAACTTAGACAAACCTTAGAATGAGACTAAAGAGACTAAATTGGGACAAACAAAGACAAACGTTAGTCTCATTCTAAGGTTTGTCTAAGTTCCTCCCAAGTTAGTCTAAATTCGTCCCAAGTTAGTCTCTTTCTAATGACGAATTTAGACAAACATTAGAATGAGACTAACGAGACTAACTTGGGGCGAACAAACACAAAAGTTAGTCTCATTCTAAGGTTTGTCTAAGTTCGTCCCAAGTTAGTCTAAGTTTGTCCCAAGTTAGTGTCTTTCTAAGGACGAACTTAGACAAACCTTGGAATGAGACTAACGAGACTTACTTGGGGCGAACAACGTTTGTCTAAATTCGCCCCAAGTTAGTCTAAGTTCGTCCCAAGTTAGTCTCTTTCTAAGGATGAACTTAGACAAACCGTAGAATGAGACTAACGAGTCTAAGTTTGTCCCAAGTTAGTGTCTTTATAAGGATAAACTTAGACAAACTTTAGAATGAGACTAATGAGACAAACTTGGGGCGAACAAAGAAAAACGTCCCAAGTTAGTTTATTTCTAAGGAAGAACTTAGGCAAACCTTAGAATGAGACTAACGAGTCTAAGTTCGTCCCAAGTTAGTCTCTTTCTGAGGACGAACTTAGACAAACCGTAGAATGAGACTAGCGAGACAAACTTGGGACGAAAAAGAGAAACGTTAGTCTCATTCTAAGGTTTGTCTAACTTCGTCCCAAGTTAGTCTCTTTCTAAGGACGAACTTAGACAAACCTTAGAATGAGACTAACGAGACTAACTTGGGATAACTAAAGACAAACATTAGTCTCATTCGAAGGGTTGTCTAAGTTCATCCCATGTTAGTCTCATTCTAAGGATGAACGTAGACAAACCTTAGAATGAGACTAACGAGACTAACTTGGGAGGAACAAAGACCAACTTTAGTCTCATTCTAAGGTTTGTCAAAGTTCGTCCCAAGTTAGTCTCTTTCTAAGGATGAACTTTGACATACCTTAGAATGAGACTAACGAGACTAACTTGGGACGAACAAAGACAAACGTTTGTCTCATTCTAGGGCTTGTCTAAGTTCGTCCCAAGTTTGTCTAAGTTTGTTCCAAGTTAGTCTCTTTCTAAGGTAGAACTTAGACAAATCCTAGAATGAGACTAACGAGACTAACTTTGGACAAACAAAGACAAACGTTAGTCTCATTCTAAGGTTTGTCGAAGTTTGTCCCAAGTTAGTCAAAGGTCATACCAAGTTAGTCTAAGTTTGTCTCTAGTTAGTCTAAGTTCGTCCCAAGTTATTCTAAATTCGTCCCAAGTTAGTCTCTTTCTAAGGACGAACATAGACAACCCTTAGAGTGAGACTTATGAAACTATCTTGGAACGAATAAAGACAAACGTTAGTCTCATTCTAAGGTGTGTTGAAGTTCGCCCCAAGTTATTCTTGTTCTAAGGACGAACTTGGACAAACCTTAGAATGAGACTAACGAGACTAACTTGGGATGATCAAAGACCTACTTTAGTCTCATTCTAAGGTTTGTCTAAGTTTGTCTAAAGTTAGTCCCGTTCTAAGGACGAACTTACACAAACCTTAGAATGAGACTAACGAGACTAACTTTGGACGAACAAAGACAAACATTAGTCTCATTCTAAGGTTTGTCTAAGTTTGTCCCAAGTTCGTCTAAGTTCATACTAAGTTAGTCTAAGTTCGTACCAAGTTAGTCTAAGTTAGTCTAAGGTCATCCCAAGTTAGTCATAGTTCATCCCAAGTTAGTCTAAATTCGTCCCAAGTTTGTCTTTTTCTAAGGACGAACTTAGACAAACCTTAGAATGAGACTAACGAGTCTAAGTTCATCCCTAGTTAGTCTCTTTCTAAGGATAAACTTAGACAAACCTTTGAATGAGACTAACGAGACTAACTTGGGATGAATAAAGACAAACTTTAGTCTCATTCTAAGGTGTCTAAGTTTGTCCCAAGTTAGTCTCTTTCTAAGGACGAACCTAGACAAACCTTAGAATGAGACTAACGAGACTAAATTGGGATGAACGAAGACCTACTTCAGTCTCATTCTAAGGGTTGTCTAAGTTCGTCCCAAGTTAGTCTCTATCTAAGGACGAACTTAGACAAACCTTAGAATGAGACTAACGAGACTAACTTGGGACGAACAAAGACAAACGTTAGTCTCATTCTAGGGCTTGTCCAAGTTCTTCCCAAGTTAGTCTAAGTTTGTTAGTCTCTTTCTAAGGATGTACTTAGACAAACCTTAGAATGAGAGTAACAAGACTAACTTGGGACGAATAATGACAAACATTTAACTTGGGACGAAAAAAGACAAACGTTAGTCTCATTCTAAGGTTTGTCTAAGTTCGTCCCAAGTTAGTCTAAGTTTGTCCCAAGTTAGTGTCTTTCTAAGGACGAATTTAGACAAACCTTAGAACGAGACTAATGAGACTAACTTGGGGCGAATAAAGACAAACGTTAGTCTCATTCTAAGGTTTTTCTAAGTTCGCCCCAAGTTAGTCTATGTTTGTCCCAAGTTAGTCTCTTTCTAAGGACGAACTTAGACAAACCATAGAATGAGACTAACGAGTCTAAGTTTGTCTCAAGTTAGTGTCTTTCTAAGGACAAACTTAGACAAACCGTAGAATGAGACTAGCGAGACAAACTTGGGACGAATAAAGACAAACGTTAGTCTCATTCTAAGGTTTGTCTAAGTTCGTCCCATGTTAGTCTCTTTCTAAGGACAAACTTAGACAAACCTTAGAATGAGACTAACTTGGGATGAACAAAGACCTACTTTAGTCTCATTCTAAGGTTTGTCTAAGTTCATACAAAGGTAGTCTCTTTCTAAGGACGAAGTTAGACAAACCTTAGAATGAGACTAACGAGACTAACTTGGGACGAACAAAGACAAACGTTAGTCTCATTCTAGGGCTTGTCCAAGTTCTTCCCAAGTTTGTCTAAGTTTGTCCCAAGTTAGTCTCTTTCTAAGGATGTACTTAGACAAACCTTAGAATGAGACTAACGAGACTAACTTGGGACAAATAAAGACAAACGTTTAACTTAGGACGAAAAAAGACAAGCGTTAGTCTCATAGGCTTGTCTATGTTCATCCCAAGTTAGACTTTTTGTAAGGACTAACTTAGACAAATATTAGAATGAGACTAAAGAGACTAACTTGGGACAAACACAGACAAACGTTAGTCTCATTTTAAGGTTTGTCTAAGTTCCTCCCAAGTTAGTCTAAATTCGTCCCAAGTTAGTCTCTTTCAAATGACGAACTTAGACAAACCTTAGAATGAGACTAACGAGTCTTAGTTCATCCCAAGTTAGTCTCTTTCTAAGGATAAACTTAGACAAACCTTAAAATGAGACTAACGAGACTAACTTGGGACGAATAAAGACAAACTTTAGTCTCATTCTAAGGTTTGTCTAAGTTCGCCCCAAGTTAGTCTAAGTTCGTCCCAAGTTAGTCTTTTTCTAAGGACGAACTTTGACAAACCTTAGAATGAGACTAACGAGACTAACTTGGGATGAACAAAGACAAACGTTAGTCTCATTCTAAGGTTTGTCAAAGTTTGTCCTTAGAAAGAGACTAACTTGGGACAAACTTAGAAAAACCTTAGAATGAGACTAACGAGACTAACTTGGGACGAATAAAGACAAATGTTAGTCTCTTTCTAAGGTTTGTCTAAGTTTGTCCCAAGTTAGTCTCTTTATAAGGACGAACTTAGACAAACCTTAAAAGGAGACTAACGAGACTAACTTGGGATGAATAAAAACAAACGTTAGTCTCATTCTAAGGTTTGTCTAAGTTCGTCCCAAGTTAGCCTATGTTCGTCCCAAGTTAGTCTCTTTCTAAGGATGAACTTTGACAAACCTTAGAATGGGACTAACAAGACTAACTTGGGACGAATAAAGACAAACGTAAGTGTCATTCTAAGGTTTGTCTCAGTTCATCCCAAGTTAGTCTCTTTCTAAGGAAGAACTTAGATAAACCTTAGAATGAGTCTAACGAGACTAACTTGGGATGAACAAAGACAAACGTTAGTCTCATTCTAAGGTTTGTCTAAGTTCGTCCCAAGTTATTCTAAGTTTGTCCCAAGTTAGTCTCTTTCTAAGGACGAACTTAGACAAACCTTAGAATGAGACTAACGAGACTAACTTGGGACGAACAAAGACAAACATTAGTCTCATTCTAAGGTTTGTCTAAGTTTGTCCCAAGTTAGCCTAAGTTCATCCGAAGTTAGTCTCTTTCTAAGGACAAACTTAGACAAACCTTAGAATGAGACTAACGAGACTAACTTGGGACGAATAAAGACAAACGTTAGTCTTATTCTAAGGTTTGTCTAAGTTTGTCCCAAGTTAGTATCTTTCTAAGGACGAACTTAGAAAAACCTTAGAATAACACAAACGAGACTAACTTTGGACGACCAAGGACAAACTTTAGTCTCATTCTAAGGTTTGTCTAAGTTCGTCCCTGATGTGCCGTATTTATACGACTCGTTGAGTCAACAATTCCCACCAAATTCGGCACATTGTCATACGAACATTTACTTGTTGGTAGCATTTTGCATTTCAGGCACTTTGGAAGATCTAGGAGGAATCGGGCTTAAAAGATGGCATCTTAGGCCAAAATCACCACAAGGCTTTACTAGGGTACTTGCAAAATCTTGATGGTTCTAGAAGCATCTTATCATTTGACTCATGCCAATCCATTTTGGCTACTTCCAGAGCAAGAGTGGTGCCCAAGTCAAGAGGAAACCCTAATCCATTTTCCTATAAATAAGACCCCTTGGTCTTGGAAATAGGAGTCTGAAATTCTACACACAATCTCTCTACATTTGGATTGGCTTGGAGCTTCTCTCTCTACCCCTTCTCTCTCGGCATTAGAAAGAAACCATTTGTATTTTCTTTGCTTTTGCCTATGGCTATTGTATTCCTTTTGATGAATACTAGTAGCTAAACCCCCCTATTCGGTTTAGGGTTTTCACTCTTGTGACTACATTTTGAGACACTCGTTCTTAATTTGATTCTACATTTCACTAGTCCTTGGGCTTAATCCCACGGATCAAATGCGAGGCTAAGTGGAAGTTTTGCCACAAAGCTTAGTCAAGCAAATGATCCCTATTGTAACATCTACTGGATGCCTTGCCGCAATGGTAGATAGTACACATAGGTTGAGCAACACCTTTGCCGGGTTGTTCGATCTAACAAAGGACTAGATTAGAAGGTCTAACACCTTGCCGACTGAGGTTGTGGCGTATCACCCTTGCCGGGATACTTAGGCGTCACCTTTGTAGGGACACCACACACTATCTTGGCAGGCTAAGACCGTGGCGTACCACCTTTGCCGGGGTACCTTGGGTTGTGACCTTTGTCGGGACACCACGCTCTACGAAATGTGGAATGCATCATTCGTTGTCTATGATAAATGTGTCACAAGAGAAGCCCTAAAATGAATACTCACTCTCATTCGAATCACCCCTTGTTATTTACTTGCACTTACTTTCAAGCTGTTTACTAAACCCCCAACTGTCTTTACTTTTACTTCTTTTTCCGAGAACAACAAGTAGCTGAAATAACTCCCTTGGGTTCGACCCCTACTTACCGCTCTACTAACCAATAGTGAGCCTAAGGTAGTGGATTATAAATTGCAAATTTGCGAGGTCATGACGACGACTCGTCAAATATTGGCGTCGTTGCCCGGGAGTTAGTTGCATCGGTGAAGTTGCTCTTGTTTGTGTTTCTTTTTTTTGTTTACTTAGTTGCTTGCGTGTTGGTCCTTGTGAACCATGTCTCATCATGGTAGTAATTTTGATGAAGATGAGGTGAACAACGATTTGCACCGGTTTGGTCGCAATGACGAAGCACCGCCTCCATTTTATGAGGATCCTGAGGTGCTTGTCCGAGAGCGAAACCAAATCCTAAGGGAAGCTGCTCGGGCAAACCAAGGGTCACCCGAGGCCCGAAATGGTGCAGGCCCGAGACAGCCACCTAAACAACCTCCACCTCCTCCTCCTCATCAGTGACAAGCTCGGAGAGAGCAACCAGTTCGGGAATAAAACTTTAATGATGATGTCATCCGAGAGCCCACCATGGGAGAACTCTCGGCTCCAAATTTTAGAAACCAGCCTTGGTGCATATTGACAGGTGTCGTTGTACCTGTGCAAGAACATTTACAATTCCGACTAGCAAGTGGTAAGTCGGGTCGAATCCACAGAGATCGGTTGAGAATCTGTTCACTAAGTATTAGAGTAACAATTGGGGGGGTTTCGAACAAGTAAAAATAAACACAATTATCAAAACACGATCAATAATCAGTAGAGAAACCGTCACACAAATTCAAGTATCAAATATTAAAGAACAGTGCAAGCTAGAACTCTAGATTGTGATGCAAGACTAAATCATTAACCCAACCGTTTTGATTTCTAATGTTTTACAATTTATAGCTCCCCGCTAGGTTGCACTACAAGTTGTCCTAGGGTGTCAATCCTAGTGGTATATTACTCGTATCCTAGTTTGCTATCCCCGCTAGGTTGCTAGTAAACTGTGATAATCGGAATCAACAAACTAACAGAAGCTCCCCCGCTAGGGTTCCACTTATGCTAGCATATCAAATCCATAAACAATGCATAGTAATATAACGCAAAACATAAAGATAAATTTAGGTCTCAAGTCAAAACATCACAATGTCGAGTTCTAGCCTACACATATGAGTTTAGCTACTCATCGCAATGGAATACATCATGAAGTTGTTTGAATAAAATAGAACGAAATTACTAATGGTGAATTCTTCACCAAGCTGCAGCTCAACTCTAACACTTGAATCCGTGTCTCTGGTTTCTTTCTAAACCGTGTCTCTTTTCTCTTCTGAAATTCGAGGTCTGGTCGCCTAGGGTTTGGCTCGATTTCTTCTCCTTTTATACTTCCCGAAATTGCAATTTAGAAATAACGAATTTCGACTTGCCAGCTGTCCCCGCGGACGTCTCCTGCATTTGCTTTCCGCGGACGTCTCTTGAATATTGGTAATTGTTCAGACGTCCGCGCCAAGAATCCGTAAGCCCTCCGCGGTTTGCACTGACGAAAATTCCAACGTGTTTCGGACTTCATCTCTTTCCGCGCCAAACATCTTCAAATGGGTTCCTTTTAGCCGGTATTCCTTCCATGGTCTCCGAGTGTACCTGAGAACGAAAACTACACACATGTAGTGAAATAATATACAGGTAACACTAAGAAACGGGGTTTTAACATATAAAATAGTCGTACAACTATGACTCATCAAACTACCCCACACTTGAACTTGTTCGTCCCGAACAAGAACAAAGCCATAGAACGAATTAGAATGTACTAGTCATGCTAATCCTTACATCTCAATCTCAAATACAGCAATTAATCTTATCATGCTTAAGATTCTAAAAATGCGAGTATAGATAGATTTTGCGATACTTGTTACCTCACGAGTTTCAATTCAAACGACCTTGGATGTTTGGGAGATAGTCCCCTATAGGTACCACAGACATTGCATTCTTTTCTGAGTTCTGGTCTTTAGATTGAGTCAGCGGCTTTCTCTGACACATGATTTATTCACTGCTTTCATACCGTTGAGTCTTGAATTCTTTAACTTGTATGGACTTTGATAAACGACACATCTTTTCTTGAATCAATCAGATTTCTGATTTTTTCTCTTTTTTTCTACTTGATGGTTTTGCCTTCGGCTTTTGAATTTGTTTCTTGTCCACATAATCATTTGCGCCCTTGAACCACTCCAATCATAGCCTTCGGATAACAGCATAGGAGTGCGTCCCGCTCTTTTCTCATCCTCGTCTTTTCTGCATAAGGCAAGGTAGGGGTTACCCACCCATTCCCAGCTACTTCGACTAGAGATGGACAGTTCGTTTTCTATGTCCTGCCACCACTGCGAACGCATGAATATACTTGAATTACTTGGTGACGGAGCTACTCTCAGGACTAGGCTAGTGAAGCGTCAACCTCCACCGCTTTTCTCAAGCATCAGAACCAAAACTCAGAACTTCCTGCAATTTGCCGTACCTTTCTAGGACATTTCTGTCAACTCCACATCCCTGCATATCACAACTCGAAAGAACAAAGCATCGAAATTTTTTGAAATTTCGCATTTTTAGTTAAATAAGCACAATAGTCATAAAAAGCTGGAAATAAGATTTTGACATATCAGAAAAGCATAGCAGTGCATCATCAGTTCATTACACCACATAACTGACTCTATAACATCCCACCCCACACTTAAACTGACACGTGTCCTCATGGTATAACTCATAGGGTAAGACGGATAAATAAAACAGACTCAAAAAATAAAAAATAAAAATAAAAGCAATGAAATAAAAAATAAAAACGAAGGAACTGGTACTCCCCTAGTATTCTGGTGGTGGTGTGTGATGGACCATAATTATACGAATCAAAAACACAGTTAAACCCACCAAATTAGACTGTTTGTCTATTTAACTTCTGCTTGTTAGTCTCGATATATTTCTACAGGGTATTTTGGCGCTTAGAGAGAAAACACGCTAAGGAGAGGATTTTACGCTGAAAAGATATTACGAGTCAATCAAAGGTCACGATCAGACGCTGAATGCAGAAATCTCAGGATCATGACTTGGAATCACTCAAACATGCTAAATCCATCGGCATTTGGACAAGAACGCAAGGCAAAAGCACCGAGCCCGGTAAAGGCCAAACAAGGGCAATTTCATCGGATTTGGGATTTCGACCATGTTCCAAGCAGAATTTGGCTTAGTTTCCTTCTTGAGATCATCTTAGAATGACATTTTCATTCAGAATACACTCTCCAAAATCCAAGAAGCTCCGGTCAAAGCTCCGGTCAGATCCGGTCAAACCGATGGCTTTTGTGAAGAAGTCACAAGCTTCTAGAAGTGTGGCTCCTCCACTCTCCTCCCTCCACTTGGCGGCTCCTCCTCCTCTCCTCCCATAGCCGCCGGCTGCTTTTGGACCACCCCCATGTGGCTTCTCCTCCTTGCTCCTCCATGGAAAAGATGACAAGTGGTGGCTCCTCCTCCACATCTTCAAAGCCTCCTCCTCCACCCTTGGATGCTCCTCCACATGCCACCATCTCCACCACCCATCCTCCTCCTCCTTGGCTATAAATATGAGAGCTCCTCCTCATTTGTAACACATCCCATATCCATACTTCTATACACTTTAGAGAGAGAGAGGGCTTAACCCTCCTCTCTTCATTTTCAATAAAATTGTTCTTCGCTTTGGAAATAAAGGATAGCTCCCTTGGTGCTTCAACGGTTGTAAGTATTTCTTAGTATTTATTCAACTGTCTTTATTTCCTTAGTTATAATGTTTAGCGCGATGAATAGTAGCTAAACTAGTAGTTCGGTAGAAGGGGCGCACTTGTATTATAAAATGTTTTAAGACTATTAACTTAGTGTCTAGTCTTAGTATTCAAAACTTGTTCTATGTGCCATATATCAAGTCAGAGTTTCCAAGGTTGAGTGGAAGCTGTCACTAGCAAAGCTCTGCCGTGGAAATTCGTGATCATACTCGGTAAGTGGAAGCTGTCACAAGCAAAACTTATCGAGGAGTTCGACTTATCAAAAACACCACTTGGTCAATAACGTAACTGGGAGATCAAGTGGATGCACTTACAGCTAAGATACTTCGAAAGGAGGAATTAGTTTTGCTTAGAACAAGTGTTGCTTTAAACGATGTTGCAAGTCTTGCGCTACGAAAGGGCCTCGATTCATCTTTGAATACTTAGATAATTCACTAAAGGTCAATGATAAACAGGATATAATACAAGGCCCCTGAAACCGAACATTTCTCTTTAATTATAAACTGTAATTTACTTTCCAGTATTAAAACCAACCAACCAACCAATCAATCAATCAATCACTTAGCTGGTAGCTTTAAAACCAACCAACCGACCTAAAACACGCTCTCTCGCTGGAAAACCCCCTCAAAGAACATCTATTCCCCTGATTCCCTTGGGTTCGACCCCTACTTACCAAGTACTACCCAGTAGTATAGTTGCGAGTAGCGGACTATTATAAATTTATTTGTACATTTGCTCTGACGACAAGCATCTGTCAAATTGGCGCCGTTGCCGGGGAGTTGTGCATAGGAATAGTTGTTCTATTTTCTTTTTTTTCTTTTTTCTTTTATCAAGCAATTCACCAAGTCATACTACTACGGAATGGAACCTTGGAACAATACGGAGTTTTCCCCACCACCCTTCAAACTTGAAATCCGTGAGAAGATCAACAAAATAACGCAATCCCGGGACGAAACATTGGATGAGTACTTATGGTACTTCGATTCCATTGTGACGAGCTGCCCGCACCATGGATTTACCAACTTCGATCTTCAAATAAAATTTCTCTGTGGAATGTTGCCACATGAGTGGGACCAGCTAAATAATGCAGCAGGAGGATCAATGTGGGACTTAACCGTGGATGATCTTTGGATATTAATCAATGATTTGGCCGCAAGGTCAAGACCAAGCCAAGATCAGGCCAAGCCAATCGAGGACGGTATAACGGAGCTGGCATCTAGCATCCAGCAGTTGGACAACACGATGCAACAAATCAGGGCCAAAACTGAACTATGGGCGGCAGAAAAGGAGCTGGCAGCTAGCACCCAGCAATTGGCCACAGACATGCAGCAATTGAGTGCATTGATGCACCAATTCACGGCTGAACCCGAGGAGCCGACTAAGGATGAGGACCCGCAAATGACCGAAGAAGAACTGCCCCAATCAGACCCGGTCCTTATCACCAATCCATCCGAGGAAATCACTGTCCTAACTGCCGAGCCTACAGAAGTCCCGAACCTCACTGCTGAAGCGGCCGAAGAAATCAAGCCAGGCCCGGTCCTTGCGCTCGGAGCACCCGAGGAAGTCCCGGACCTCATTGCCGAACTGTCCGAGAAAGACCTGGTCCTCACTTCGGAGCACCTGAAACAGACCTAGTCCTCATGGTCGAAGTGCCTCAACTTAACCCTTCGCGTTTCATGCCGATCGTCACCACCAAAGATCATATAATCAATGATGATGCGGTACAAGGGGAGTTGGAGGCAGAGCATGAGCCAAAAAAGCCGACAAAGGAAATCTCTCTCGTCACAAGCCAAGAAAAACCACCCTGGAACTCAATCATTCCAAGACAACCATTCGTAGCTACCACCAAGAAGAGGCCTCACATGGGAACATGCCTGTGGTCGCCGATGTTTGAAGGCACAAAACCCAACTTCCAAACTCGCTAAAGTGCCAACTATTCAAACATGAAGAAGCGGCAAAGGCATGGGCCGAAAGAATGGAAACCCGGAAGGAGAAACAAGAAAGCACGACTCAATGGACCAGTAGCTATGGTCAAAGAAACCTCACCCTCTCGAAGAAAAAGGACAACCGAGAAGAAATTCGACCTCAAGCACTCATGGGATCCCTACTTATGATCCAGGAATGAGGTATCGTTGAGCCAACGACGTTAAACAAGTGCACTAGTCGGGAGGTAACCCGACACTATCTTACTTTCTGCACTTTATTTTCTGTCTTTTTATTTTCTGTCTTTTAGTTTTTATCATTAAGTCGCTCTCACCCACTTGGTGCATAGAAGATTTGACTATTCAGGAATCGGACTTGGGTGCAACATTAAGCTAGTCAGGGCTACGCTAAGAGTTCAAGGCCCCAGCCGAACTCCCTCGATTATCCAGCCTCGAGCCATGTCGTTCACTCGACACCTTAAAGGGAGTTCTGTCTTTCCTTTTCCTTAATATCATTTCCTTCTCGTATAACAACTGCTTGCATGACTTTTGAATTAAGTCATTTCGTAAAAAGAATGCCTTCGTTCAAAAGTGTGAGGTGAGAACCACCTGTATTTATTAGTTAATAAATAATATCTTTTTGAAAATATGAACTTAAGAATGTGAAAAAGATAGACCAAAATTCATGCATTTACCTTGTGAAAATTCAACTGTTTAAAAACTTAGAATGTAACTTTTCAATTGTCCTTTGTGCTGAGATAACTAGGGATGTGGAGTTGACATAAATTGCCCTAGAGAGGCTTGGCAAGCAATCAAAGGATCAGATCAAACTATATGGTTTTCGAAGTCAGTGGAGGCTGCACTTCGGGTTTCAGTGAAGATTGAAGTCATCTCCGCCATGCAATGCAAAAGGCGAGGACGGGAATCAGACCGTCCTATCTCTGGTCAAAGTAGCCGAGAAAATAGATGAGCGACCCTCATCTTGACCCGCGCGAAACGACAGTCAAAGTAGCCG
Source organism: Rhodiola kirilowii (assembly GCA_033675215.1). NCBI lineage: Eukaryota > Viridiplantae > Streptophyta > Magnoliopsida > Saxifragales > Crassulaceae > Rhodiola > Rhodiola kirilowii. The sequence continues at coordinate 32,214,724 of CM066196.1, read as the reverse complement.
AGAAAATAGTTGAGCGACCCTCACCTTGACCCGCGTGAAAACGGCAAAAACGAGAGGAGCGGGGAGGTATTTCCATAGGCTTGTGGGCGATGATTGGACCTCCCAAAAAGGCTGAGAAAATGGACTAGCAAAGCCACAAAAAGGCGAAACACTCGAAGAAGCAAATCAAGAGGCCAAAGGCCCAAAATTGTGAAGGTTTTAACCGAACAAAAAGTGAAGAAATCAAAAAGTCAAATCAAAGGCCAAAGGCCGATTCACTACAAAAGCAGTCCCTCGCCAAAAGAAAATCAAAGTACTCAAACCATTGAAACCCGAACCGAATCACGTGCTAGAGAAAGCTACCAGAAAATCATATAGTGCGAGACGATCCCAAGATTGCAGTCCAGGAGCCTAAAAAGGGCTATCTCCCGAAACATCCAATATAATTTGCATCTCGGCACGAAGGTACACGTATCAAGTTACTTCTATTTATTTACACAGTTCAATTTGGTAATAAGTAAGCAATGCATGAATTAGGATAAATCGAGTCCCACAGTCTAATTTTCATATTTTAAAACCAAACTTAGAGTGCCGCCCTTTAATAGCATTGTTCGGGACGAACAACTAAAAGTGTGGGGTAATCTGATGGACCATAATTATACGAATCAAAAACACAGTTAAACCCACCAAATTAGACTGTTTGTCTATTTAACTTCTGCTTGTTAGTCTCGATATATTTCTACAGGGTATTTTGGCGCTTAGAGAGAAAACACGCTAAGGAGAGGATTTTACGCTGAAAAGATATTACGAGTCAATCCAAGGTCACGATCAGACGCTGAATGCAGAAATCTCAGGATCATGACTTGGAATCACTCAAACATGCTAAATCCATCGGCATTTGGAAAAGAACGCAAGGCAAAAGCACCGAGCCCGGTAAAGGCCAAACAAGGGCAATTTCATCGGATTTGGGATTTCGACCATGTTCCAAGCAGAATTTGGCTTAGGTTCCTTCTTGAGATCATCTTAGAATGACATTTTCATTCATAATACACTCTCTAAAATCCAAGAAGCTCCGGCCAAAGCTCCGGTCAGATCCGGTCAAACCGATGGCTTTTGTGAAGAAGTCACAAGCTTCTAGAAGGGTGGCTCCTCCACTCTCCTCCCTCCACTTGGCGGCTCCTTATCCTCTCCTCCCATAGCCGCCGGCTGCTTTTGGACCACTCCCATGTGGCTTCTCCTCCTTGCTCCTCCATGGAAAAGATGACAAGTGGTGGCTCCTCCTCCACATCTTCAAAGCCTCCTCCTCCACCCTTGGATGCTCCTCCACATGCCACCATCTCCACCACCCATCCTCCTCCTCCTTGGCTATAAATATGAGAGCTCCTCCTCATTTGTAACACATCCCATATCCATCCTTGTATACACTTTAGAGAGAGAGAGGGCTTAACCCTCCTCTCTTCATTTTCAATAAAATTGTTCTTCGCTTTGGAAATAAAGGATAGCTCCCTTGGCGCTTCAACGGTTGTAAGTATTTCTTAGTATTTATTCAACTGTCTTTATTTCCTTAGTTATAATGTTTAGCGCGATGAATAGTAGCTAAACTAGTAGTTCGGTAGAAGGGGCGCACTTGTATTATAAAATGTTTTAAGACTATTAACTTAGTGTCTAGTCTTAGTATTCAAAACTTGTTCTATGTGCCATATATCAAGTCAGAGTTTCCAATGTTGAGTGGAAGCTGTCACAAGCAAAGCTCTGCCGTGGAAATTCGTGATCATACTCGGTAAGTGGAAGCTGTCACAAGCAAAACTTATCGAGGAGTTCGACTTATCTAAAACACCACTTGGTCAATAACGTAACTGGGAGATCAAGTGGATGCACTTACAGCTAAGATACTTCGAAAGGAGGAATTAGTTTTGCTTAGAACAAGTGTTGCTTTAAACGATGTTGCAAGTCTTGCGCTACGAAAGGGCCTCGATTCATCTTTGATTACTTAGATAATTCACTAAAGGTCAATGATAAACAGGATATAATACAAGGCCCCTGAAACCGAACATTTCTCTTTAATTATAAACTGTAATTTACTTACCAGTATTAAAACCAACCAACCAACCAATCAATCAATCAATCACTTAGCTGGTAGCTTTAAAACCAACCAACCGACCTAAAACACGCTCTCTCACTGGACAACCCCCTCAAAGAACATCTATTCCCCTGATTCCCTTGGGTTCGGACTATTATAAATTTATTTGTACATTTGCTCTGACGACAAGCATCTGTCAGTGTGCTCTGCTATTTCCCCCGGACGCCTTCATAATATAATGCCGCGGACGTCTCTTGATTTAGCTTAATTGGCATAGACGTCCGCGCAGGTAATGGTTTAGACGTGCGCGGAATGCACTGATGTAGAATTTTTCCTTCGTTTAATCACCTGAAAACACCAGAAATAAAAAGAAATGTACTCGAGGCGCATTATCAGCTTCCCAATTCCACTATATATCCTACTCCTAACATGAATAAAATAAAAACACACCGGGTTGCCTCCCGGTAAGTGCCTTTGTTTTACGTCCTTGGCTGGACATTACCTCTTAAAGGATCACAAGTTAGGATCCCATGGCTGCTCCAAGTCATACTTACTGATCAGCGTGCTCCTCTCCTCAGCACGTCCAAAAGTTAATCGTTCCTCAGTGCTCTGCCTGATATCAGGTGGCTTCGATCTCCAATTCTTTTCCTTAGGTGTCCACCACTTTTGCGCACCCACCCCACACTTCTGTTTCTCTACTCGCTTCTTATCTGGTGGGCGCGTTTTCTTTGTTACCTTCAGCTGCTCACTGACACCCTGAATCACACGCAACGATTCAGCAGTTGTAATATTAAAACAAGTTTTACCAGCTATCTCAGGTGGTTTTCCCGCACAAGGCTGGTGGTCATCCTCAAAGACACGAAATTCAGCCACCTTGCCACCATATTTCAGCTTTATAATACCCTCAGCGACATCAATCTCCGCCTTCATCGCAAACAAGATAGGTCGTCCTAGAATGAGTGTTGGTGACTCCTTAGTCTGGGTGTCCTCCATCTGCAAGACATAAAAATCTGCAGGCACAACAACTTCACCAACATTCAAGGTTAAATTCTCAAGTAAACCATAGGTATGAACACATGACTTGTTGCCTAACTTAATAGTTAACTTGATCGGTTTCACCGGTCCAAGTTTCAATGAACAGTATAAATCATAAGGCATCATGTTAATAGACGCACCCAAGTCAATCAAACAGTGGGGAATAAGCGTGTTACCAATGCCACAGGTTACCGTGAAGGCACCTGGGTCCGAGTGGTCAACGCTCCTTGTTTCCCTTGCTCCAATTCTTGCATTTGTGCTTTGGTTCTCGTGTCCTCATTCCCCTTCTGTTGGATTTCATTATTTATAGTTTCGTGGTTCTCAACAACCAGCATGGGAAATGGCAATTGCGCAAGAGGGTTAGAATTTAAAATTTGGAAATTGCTCACTGGGAATTCCGTGCACGTCTCATGATTTTTATCCGCAGACGTCTCTTGATTTTGCAATAATTCTTCAGGCGTCCGCGCCTTAATTGTGGAGACGTCCGCGTTCTGCACTGAGGTAGCATCCAAATCTTGCTCTTTTTCTTCTTTTTCTTCAACCTTCATCTCCTCTTCATCCTTTATCACGATCACACTGACATTTTGCCTTGGATTAGGGATCGTTTGTGAAGGCAGCTTCCCTTTGTCTTCTCGTTGTTCGTAAACGGCGCTGGCAATTTGAGACACTTGTCTCTTTAGCTCGTTAATATCTCCAGCATGGGGCCCCATCTTTTGAGTGAGTTCTTTGAACATCCCTCTCACTTCATCCCTGAATTCCTTGATCGGGTCCTCATCTCCTTGTCTGATCTGTGGTGGTTTGTATGGCTGCTTTTGTGGGTACGAGGATTGCCCCGCATCGTAATTGTTGTTCCTTTGCCAACCACCATCATTTTGCCTTGGCTGCCATTTGTTGTTGCCTTGATATCCATCATATCTCCTTGGTGGCAAATCTCCCTTGTTTATGTAGTCCACTATATTCACGTCTTCTGTTCTCTCCTGAAAAACAGCGTTATCATTATTTATCGAATTAAAAGTGGACTTGTTTACCTTACACTCCACTTCTTGATTTCTTTGTGGTTGTTGCGTCATCATCTTAGCCATCATATCCTTCAGTTCCTGTAATTCAGAATGTACATTTACGTTAGCAACAGGTGCAGGTTTATAAGTTTCTTCTAAGGACCTTGTGCTCTCGGCAACTCTCTCAATCAACTCCCATATCTCCTCGGGGTACATGTCCATGATAGACCCTTGGGCTGAGGCATCTAGCATTCTTCTTTCCATGAGAACCATCCCATCCATGAAGTATTCAAGCAGCATCCTTTGTGGGATTCCATGATTCGGACAACTCTCTTCCAAATGCCTAAACCTCTCCAAATAGTCGAACAACGTTTCTGCGCGTCCTTGTCTAAGCATAGAGAGCTCCTTTCTTGTTTGAGCCGCCTTCGAATGGGAGTAGTACTTGTCCATGAACTTCCTTTGCAATTGATCCCATGAAGTAATCGAACCTGCAGGTAAAGACATTAACCAAGATTTAGCTTGACTTTCTAAAGAAAACGGAAATGTCTTTAGTTTAAAAATATTTTCCGGAACCGATGCTAATTTCATGGACATGCAAACTCCATGAAATTCCTTCATGTGCCTCAGGGGGTTCTCATCGGGCATTCCTCCAAACTTGGGGAAGTGGTGTATCACCCCACTCTTTATCTCGATATCATCTGCGTCCTCATCCAGCCTAATGCACCAAGGCTCCTCCTCAATAAATGGCGCACATACTCCTCTCATAGAGCGTCCCAAATCCCGACGCCTAGCTAACTGTCCATATTGATTTCCTCCACCGAGGTATTGTCGATCCAGCTCGTCCTCGTAATCATCGTGTCTAGCTGCACGATGTCTAGCAAACTCATTCACAAATTGCTGATTTCTGGGAGGTGGTAATCTTTGATTAACAGGGGGCAGTCCTTGCCTCTGTTCCTGCATGTTATCTCCTAGTACACTTCCTCGCTCTTCACCATCACGTTCAACACTTCTCTGTGACATGGTTACTTAAACAGAAAAACAATCAAGTGACAAAAATAAAAAGACAATAAAATAAAACTAAAAGAAATAAAGACTTAGTGAGATTCTTCGTTACCAATCCCCGGCAATGGCACCATTTTGACAGGTGTCGTTGTACCTGTGCAAAAACATTTATAATTCCGACTAGCAAGTGGTAAGTCGGGTCGAATCCACAGAGATCGGTTGAGAATCTGTTCACTAAGTAATAGAGTAACAATTGGGGGGGTTTTCGAACAAGTAAAAATAAACACAATTATCAAAACACGATCAATAATCAGTAGAGAAACCGACACACAAATTAAAAGTATAAAATATTAAAGAACAGTGCAAGCTAGAACTCTCGATTGTAATGCAAGACTAAATCATTAACCCAACCGTTTTGATTTCTAATGTTTTACAACTTATAGCTCCCCGCTAGGTTGCACTACAAGTTGTCCTAGGGTGTCAATCCTAGTGGTATATTACTCGTATCCTAGTTTGCTATCCCCGCTAGGTTGCTAGTAAACTGTGATAATCGGAATCAACAAACTAACAGAAGCTCCCCCGCTAGGGTTCCACTTATGCTAGCATATCAAATCCATAAACAATGCACAGTAATATAACGCAAATTATAAAGATAAATTTAGGTCTCAAGTCAAAACATCACAATGTCGAGTTCTAGCCTACATATATGAGTTTAGCTACTCATCGCAATGGAATACATCATGAAGTTGTTTGAATAAAATAGAACGAAATTACTAATGGTGAATTCTTCACCAAGCCTGCAGCTCAACTCTAACACTTGAATCCGTGTCACACTTGAATCTGTGTCTCTTGTTTCTTTCTAAACCGTGTCTCTTTTCTCTTCTGAAATTCGAGGTCTGGTCGCCTAGGGTTTGGCTCGATTTCTTCTCCTTTTATACTTCCCGAAATTGCAATTTAGAAATAAGGAATTTCGACTTGCCAGCTGTCCCCGTGGACGTCTCCTGCATTTGCTTTCCGCGGACGTCTCTTGAATATTGGTAATTGTTCAGACGTCCGCGCCAAGAATCCTTAAGCCCTCCGCGGTTTGCACTGATGAAAATTCCAACGTGTTTTGGACTTCATCTCTTTCCGCACCAAACATCTTCAAATGGGCTCCTTTTAGCCGGTATTCCTTCCATGGTCTCCGAGTGTACCTGAGAACGAAAACTACACACAGGTAGTGAAATAATATACAGGTAACACTAAGAAACGGGATGTTAACATATAAAATAGTCGTACAACTACGACTCATCACATATATGAGGGCCCGAAACTTGAGGATATTATAATCAGCACGGGCGTCGTGCAAAATTTGCCTAAGTTCTCGAGCACTCAAGGAGAATCAGCGACCATCCATCTTCAACGTTTTCATGGAATTTGCCAAAACTTAAAGCCCTATGGAGTAGAAGTGGAAGACTTCAAATTGAAGGCCTTCTACTTCTCTCTAATAGATGCGGCTAATGATTGGTTTCTCTCCTTGCCTTCGGGAAGTATTCAAACATGGGCTCAAATGCAAGCGAAGGTTTTGGCTAAGTATTACCCCGCGGGTAGAGCTACACAAGTGAGGAGGCAGTTGCATGAAATGAGGCAAGGGCCTAATGAGTCAATGTATGACTACATTAATAAGTTCAACTGATTGGAGAGAAGTTGTTGCGATCTGGGACTACCCGAGAAGCTCATTCTGGAATACTTATCGGATAGGTTCAAACCTTTGGATAAAATGCTTCAAGATGCCTCGGCTGGAGGAAAAATGTCGAGCCTACCACTAAGTGGGATAAGAGAGCTGATCTCAAGGGTGGCCGAGAATGCCCAGTTTAGAGAAGAGACCTCTCGACAAGAGGAGTTTACCCAAACAAAGAATGTGGCGAAGGCCGAGACCCCTGTGAACTCATTGGCCGAAGAGATGAAGACGTTGAAGGAAACGATGATCCAAGTGATAAGGAGGCAGCCGGTTGTGGTGAAACCGTGCAAATACTGTGGAGCTACGGACCACAAGACGGATGAGTGTCCGACCTTGATGGAAGAGGACCGAGTACAAGTGACTTTAATAAGAGGATATAAAGGATACGACAACAACTGGGCTAGACCAAGTCGACCGTATGGCCAAGGACCGGCCGGACAGAACTTGCAAAACGACGCCCCGTGGGACATGGCTCACCAAGCCCAGCATGCCGCTCCCCAAGCTATTCAGCAGTTCTACCGACCGCCTCACCGACAGTTCCAGCAAAATGGACCGGGAATATATCAGAAGGGACCAACCCATGATCAGGCGGGACTGAGCCAATAATGCTCGAGCAAGTCTCTTGAGGATATGATGAAGGAGCTGGCCGCTAGCAACGTGCAAATGAATGCTACTATACAGCAAAACCAGGCCGAAACAAAGGGAGCAATAGCAGAAATAAACAAGCAAATATCCCAGCTTGCTACCACGGTTTCCGAACTCAAGAAAGAATCAGGCCGGCTTCCTTCGCAAACCGTTCAAAACCCAAGGGGAAATGTTAGCATGATAAAGGTAGTAGACATGGACACAGCGCTGGGGGAGTCCACATATTGGGAGAATGAGATGCTCAACACGATGACAATGGGCAGTGAAGAAAAGGTCAGCTCAGATTACCCCGGGCCATTAGAAGAGCCGGTCGAGGCACTCAGACCGGACGCTCTCGACACAGCCCTGCCAGGCCCAGTCCTCGGGGCAGCAAATGTTGGGACTCACATTCCTTCATATTCCATGTAGATAGTTGCCTCCGAAGGCCATACACCCCAAAAGGACGAGCTAGAAAAGAGATTGGAGGCAAGGCATAGGCAGAACAACCCAATGATGGAGCATCCCCTCACTATGGATCATAAGTCACCGCCGGGAAAGGGTAAGGACCCAGGGGCCTTCACGGTCACCTGTGGTATCGGTAAGGCACAAATTCATCATTGTTTAATCGATCTTGGTGCTGCCGTTAATGCCCTGCCTTACTCCTTATATTGCTCATTGGGACTTGGTCCATTGAAACCACCTAAGTTATTGATCGAGCTAGGGGATAAGTCATGTATCCGTCCGGTTGGATTGCTTGAGGATCTAACACTCCGAGTAGGAGAACTCGTCGTTTCTGTGGATTTTTATGTGTTGCAAATGAGAGATGACAGATAGGATGACCCTCCAACACTTATATTGGGACGACCATTCCTCTACGCCACCAAGGTAAGAATCGACATGGGCGAGGGCTTGTTGTCGCTTGCATTCAACGGTAGAACTTCAGACTTCTACATTTATGATAATGATGGCCGTCGGGGCACAAGGAAACTGCCGGACATCGTGAACACCTCGGATCTCAGTGCCCTAGTTCCTGACCCACCAAGAGAGACCGTGAGTGCGACTAGGCCAGCAGCTATGGTAAAGACCTCCTCGCCAACTTGGAAGGGAATGAAGGCAAACCCGCCCAAACAATGGATACCTGATCCGAGCATATCATTCCACGGGGGCTTGGGGAGTATCAAGACAAGCGCTGAGGCGAAGTTTGACCTCACCCGCCCATGGGATCCCAACTTATGATCCCCAACCGTCGAGCCAACGACGTTAAACAAAGGCGCTCGCCGGGAGGCAGCCTGGCATATTTAGTGTTTTCTACATTTTTATTTACTAATGTTTTTACTCACCCCATTATATTTGGAAAGTAAATGCTCTTTTGTGCAAGAAACGGTACCGGACCCGAGAACCAGGGAGTGCCCGAGAAGGTTCGGTCCACGCCCGAGAAACAGCGGGCCGCGACCGAAAACTACTAGGCCCCGGCCGATCTCCCTCAAGCTTCAACCGAATCCTGCCGGTCCGACCTCTGTCGTTTGATCTCACAGCCACGACATGCAACGACAACGTCAGGGGAGTACCGTTCGCCCTTTCCTTACTCTGTCGTTTCCTTTCCCATGAGTTGCATGCTTAATTGGCTTGAATTCAAGTTGTGCCGTGAGGACACAACTTGTTTCAAAAGTGTGGGGTGGGAGAGTCGTTTGTTGTGGCAGCACGTCTATCTTCTTGCACATGCATGAGTCAGCACGTTTCTTTTGAAATTTTTTAATTTTTTGAATAAGGATTTCTTTCTACTTCCTGGATATGCGATATTGATCTTTAATGATGTGAAATAGATAGAGCCGATTACATGCACTTCTCTTGTGAAAATCTGAATTGTGTAATCACTTGTGAATTTAACTCTCTACGTGTCCTTGTGAGTTGAGATAAATAGGGATGTGGAGTTGATAGAAATGTCCTAGAAAGGCTTGACAAAAGCACTCAAGGGACCGGGTTCGAACTCTATGGTTATATGGATTTAGTGGAGGCTAGCACTTTGAGACTTATTGGCTTAGAGTTGACTCCGCCGCTGCAGTGTTTATGCAAGGGGTGGGACCGGAATCAAACCGTCCTATCTCTAGTTCGAGTAGCCGGGAAAAGAGGTGAGCAACCCTCAACTTTACCCATGCCGAAACGACAAGGATGAGAAAGAGCGGGGATGTATTTCCATATGCTTGCGGGCTATGATTGGACCTCCCAAAAGAGAAGGACAAGCAAGTCACAACAAGGAGCAAAGCTCAAAGAAAGAAAAATCAGCCGTATTGTGAAAGACATACCCGAAACAAAAGTGAAGTTCATCACTGCCATATCAAAGGTCGAAGGCCAAACTCACTACAAAAGCTGTCCAACCAAGCAACAAAAAGAACTCAACCTTGAAGCTCGAATAAATCACGTGCAAGAAAAAGCAATGAAGTATAACCATCTAGCAAGAACCCGAGACCGAGAGTGTAGATCATGGGCCTAAAAAGGAGTATCTCTCACTCATCCGAATTGGTTTGCATCTCGGCTCAAAGGTAACACGTAGCAAGTTACTTCCATGTTTAAGCATGATCATTTGAGTAATAATTGAGTTATGCATGGAAAGGTGAAATCTAGACTAGCAACTCATATGCATATCTAGGATGCCGAGAAGGTCTTGTGGTGTTTCTTTTATTTTCCTCTTATGACCTAGACCTTGTTCGAGACGAACACGTTTAAGTGTGGGGTGGTTTGATGAGCCGTATTTATACGATTCATTGAGTCAACAATTCCAACCAAATTCGGCACTTTGTCATACGAACATTTACTTGTTGGTACCATTTTGCATTTCAGGCACTTTGGAAGATCTAGGAGGAATCGGGCTTAATAGATGGCATCTTAGGCCAAAATCACCACAAGGCTTTACTAGCCCACTTGCAAAATCTCAATGGTTCTAGAAGCATCTCATCATTTGGCTCATACCAATCCATCTTAGCTACTAGAGCAAGAGTGGCACCCAAGTCAAAAGGCACTTGCAAAATCTTGATGGTTCTAGAAGCATCTAATCATTTGACTCATGCCAATCCATTTTGGCTACATCCAGAGCAAGAGTGGTGCTCAAGTCAAGAGGAAACCCAAATCCATTTTCCTATAAATAAGACCCCTTGGTCTTGGAAATAGGAGTCCGAAATTCTACACAAAATCTCTCTACATTTGGATTGGCTAGGAGTATCTCTCTCTACCCCTTCTCTCTCGGCATTAGAAAGAAACCATTTGTATTTTCTTTGCTTTTGCCTATGGCTATTGTATTCCTTTTGATGAATACTAGTAGCTAAACCCCCATATTCAATTTAGGGTTTTCACTCTTGTGACTACATTTTGAGACACTCATTCTTAATTTCATTCTACATTTCACTAGTCCTTGGGCCTAATTCCACGGATCAAATGCGAGGCTAAGTGGAAGTTTTGCCACAAAGCTTAGTCAAGCAAATGATCCCTATTGTAACATCTACCGGATGCCTTACCGCAATGGTAGATAGTACACATAGGTTGAGCAACACCTTTGCCGGGTTGGTCGATCTAACAAAGGACTAGATTAGAAGGTCTAACACCTTGTCGACTGAGGTTGTGGCGTATCACCCTTGCCGGGATACTTAGGCGTCACCTTTGTAGGGACACCACACACTATCTTGGCAGGCTAAGACCGTGGCGTACCACCTTTACCGGGGTACCTTGGGTTGTCACCTTTGTCGGGGCACCACACTCTACGAAATGTGGAATGCATCATTCGTTGTCTATGATAAATGTGTCACAAGAGAAGCCCTAAACTGAATACTCACTCTCATTCGAATCACCCCTTGTTATTTACTTGCACTTACTTTCAAGCTGTTTACTAAACCCCCAACTGCCTTTACTTTTCCTTCATTTTCCGAGAACAACTAGTAGCTGAAATAACTCCCTTGGGTTCGACCCCTACTTATCGCTAAAATAAGTCTCATTCTAAGGTTTGTCTAAGTTCATCCCAAGTTAGCCTAAGTTCGTCCCAAGTTAGTCTCTTTCTAAGGACGAACTTAGACAAACCTTAGAATGAGACTATTGAGACTAACTTGGGACGAATAAAGACAAACGTTAGTCTCATTCTAAGGTATGTATAAGTTCGTCCCAAGTTAGTCTCTTTCAAAGGACGAACTTAGATAAACCTTAGAATAAGACAAACGAGACTAACTTGGGACGAACAAAGACAAACTTTAGTCTCATTCTAAGGTCTGTCTAAGTTCGTCCCAAGTTAGTCTCTTTCTAAGGATGAACTTAGACAAACCTTAGAATGAGACTAACCACACTAACATGGGACGAACAAAGACAAACATTAGTCTCATTCTAAGGTTTGTCTAAGTTCGTCCCAAGTTAGTCTAAGTTTGTCCCAAGTTAGTCTCTTTCTAAGGACGAAGTTAGACAACCCTTAGAATGAGACTAACGAGTCTAAGTTTGTCCCAAGTTAGTCTATTTCTAAGGACGAACTTAGACAAACCTTAGAATGAGACAAACGAGACTAACTTGGGACGAATAAAGACAAATGGTAGTGTCATTCTAAGGTTTGTCTAAGTTCGTCTAAAGTTAGTCTCTTTCGAAGGACGAACTTAGAGAAACCTCAGAATGAGACTAACGAGACTAAATTGGGATGAACTAAGACAAACGTTAGTCTCATTCTAAGGTTTGTCTAAGTTCATCCCAAGTTAGCCTAAGTTCGTCCCAAGTTAGTCTCTTTCTAAGGACGAATTAGAAAAACCTTAGAATGAGACTAACGAGACTAACTTGGGATGAATAGAGACAAATGTTAGTCGCATTCTAAGATTTGTCTAAGTTTGTCTCAAGTTAGTCTCTTTAAAGGACGAATTTAGACAAACCTTAGAATTAGACTAACGAGACTAACTTGGGATGAATAAAGACAAACGTTAGTCTCATTCTATGGTTTGTCTAAGTTCGTCCCAAGTTAGTCTCTTTCTAAGGACGAACTTAGATAAACCTTAGAATGAGACTAACAAGACTAACTTCGGATGAAGAAAGACAAACGTTAGTCTCATTCTAAGGTTTGTCTAAGTTCGTCCCTAGTTATTTTAAGTTTGTCCCAAGTTAGTCTCTTTCTAAGGACGAACTTAGACAAACCTTAGAATGAGACTAACGAGACTAACTTGGGACGACCAAAGACAAACATTAGTCTCATTCTAAGGTTTGTGTAAGTTCGTCCCAAGTAAGCCTAAGTTCGTCCTAAGTTAGTCTCTTTCTAAGGACGTACTTAGACAAACCTTAGAATGAGACTAACGAGACTAACTTGGGATGAATAAAGACAAACGTTAGTCTCATTCTAAGGTATGTCTAAGTTCGTCCCAAGTTAGTCTCTTTCTAAGGACGAACTTAGACAAACCTTCGAATAAGACTAACGAGGCTAACTTTTGATGACCAAAGACAAACTTTAGTATCATTCTAAGGTTTGTCTAAGTTCGTCCCAAGTTAGTCTAAATTTGTCCCAAGTTAGTCTCTCTCTAAGGATGAAGTTAGACAAACCTTAGAATGAGACTAACAAGTCTAAGTTTGTCCCAAGTTAGTCTATTTCTTAGGACGAACTTAGACAAACCTTAGAATGAGACTAACGAGACTAACTTGGGACGAATAAAGACTAATGGTAGTGTCATTCTAAGGTTTGTCTAAGTTCGTCTAAAGTTAGTCTCTTTCGAAGGACGAACTTAGAGAAACCTCAGAATGAGACTAACGAGACTAAATTGGGATGAACTAAGACAAACGTTAGTCTCATTCTAAGGTTTGTCTAAGTTCATCCCAAGTTAGCCTAAGTTCGTCCCAAGTTAGTCTCTTTCTAAGGATGAATTAGAAAAACCTTAGAATGAGACTAACCAGACTAACTTGGAATGAATAAAGACAAATGTTAGTCGCATTCTAAGGTTTGTCTAAGTTTGTCTCAAGTTAGTCTCTTTAAAGGACGATTTTAGACAAACCTTAGAATTAGACTAACGAGACTAACTTGGGATGAATAAAGACAAACGTTAGTCTCTTTCTAAGGTTTGTCTAAGTTTGTCCCAAGTTAGTCTCTTTCTAAGGACGAACTTAGATAAACCTTAGAATGAGACTAACAAGACTAACTTCGGATGAACAAAGACAAACGTTAGTCTCATTCTAAGGTTTGTCTAAGTTCGTCCCTAGTTATTTTAAGTTCGTCCCAAGTTAGTCTCTTTGTAAGGACGAACTTAGACAAACCTTAGAATGAGACTAACAAGAGTAACTTGGGACGACCAAAGACAAACGTTAGTCTCATTCTAAGGTTTGTCTAAGTTCATCCCAAGTAAGCCTAAGTTCGTCCTAAGTTAGTCTCTTTCTAAGGACGAACTTAGACAAACCTTAGAATGAGACTAACGAGACTAACTTGGGATGAATAAAGACAAACGTTAGTCTCATTCTAAGGTTTGTCTAGGTTCGTCCCAAGTTAGTCTCTTTCTAAGTACGAACTTAGACAAACCTTAGAATAAGACTAACGAGGCTAACTTTGGATGACCAAAGACAAACTTTAGTCTCATTCTAAGGTTTGTCTAAGTTCGTCCCAAGTTAGTCTAAGTTTGTCCCAAGTTAGTCTATCTCTAAGGATGAATTTAGACAAACCTTAGAATGAGACTAACGAGTCTAAGTTCGTCCCAAGTTAGTCTCTTTCTAAGGACGAACTTAGACAAACCTTAGAATGAGACTAACGAGACTAACTTGGGAAGAATAAAGACAAACGTTAGTCTTATTCAAAGGTTTGTCTAAGTTCGTCCCAAGTTAGTCTCTTTCTAAGGATGAACTTAGACAAACCTTAGAATGAGACTAACGAGACTAACTTGGGATGAACAAAGAAAAACGTTAGTCTCATTGTAAGGTTTGTCTAAGTTCATCCAAGTTAGCGTAAGTTCGTCCCAAGTTTGTCTCTTTCTAAGGACGAACTTAGAAAAACCTTAGAATTAGACTAACGAGACTAATTTGGGACGAATAAAGACAAATGTTTGTCTCATTCTAAGGTTTGTCTAAGTTCGTCCCATGTTAGTCTCTTTCTAAGGACAAACTTAGACAAACCTTAGAATGAGACTAACGAGAGTGACTTGGGACGAACAAAGACAAATATTAGTCTCATTCTAAAGTTTGTCTAAGTTCGTCCCAAGTTAGCCTAAGTTCGTCCCAAGTTAGTCTCTTTCTAAGGATGAACTTATACAAACCTTAGAATGAGACTAACGAGACAAACTTGGGGAGAATAAAGACAAACGTTTGTCTCATTCTAAGGTTTGTCTAAGTTCGTCCATAGTTAGTCTCTTTTTGACGAACTTAGACAAACCTTAGAATGAGACTAACAAGACTAACTTGGGACGAAGAAAGACAAACTTTAGTCTTATTCTAAGATTTGTCCGAGTTCGTCCCAAGTTAGACTCTTTCTAAGGACGAACTTAGACAAACCATAGAATGAGACTAAAGAGACTAACTTGGGATGAACAAAGACAAGTGTTAGTCTCATTCTAAGGTTTGTCTAAGTTCGTCCCAAGTAAGTCTATTTTTAAGGACGAACAAAGACAAACCTTAGAATGGGACTAACGAGACTAACTTGGGATGAATAAAGACAAAAGTTAAGCTCATTCTAAGGTTTGTCTAAGTTTGTCTAAGTTTATCTCAAGTTAGTCTCTTTCTAAGGACGAACTTAGGCAACCCTTAGAATGAGACTAACGGGACTAACTTTGGGACGAACAAAGACAACCGTTAGTCTCATTCTAAGGTTTGTCTAAGTTCGTCCCAAGTTAGTCTAAGTTTGTCCCAAGTTAGTCTCTTTCAAAGGACGAAATTAGACAAACCTTAAAATGTGACTAACGCGACTAACTTGGGACGAACAAAGACAAACTTTAGTCTCATTCTAAGGTTTTTCTAAGTTCATCCCAAAGTAGACTAAGTTTGTCCCAAGTTAGTCTCTTTGTGAGGATGAACTTAGACAAACCTTAGAATGAGACTAACGAGACTAACATGGGACGAACAAAGACAAACGTTAGTCTCATTCTAAGGTTTGTCTAAGTTCGTCCCAAGTTAGTCTCTTTCTAAGGACGGACTTAGACAAACCTTAGAATATGACCAACGGGACTAACTTGCGACGAACAAAGACAAACTTTAGTCTCATTCTAAGGTTTGTCTAAGTTCGTCCCAAGTTTGTCTCTTTCTAAGGATGAACTTAGACAAACCTTAGAATGAGACTAAGGAGACTAACATGGGACGAACAAAGACAAACATTAGTCTCATTCTAAGGTTTGTCTAAGTTCGTCCCAAGTTAGTCTAAGTTTGTCCCAAGTTAGTCTCTTTCTAAGGACGAAGTTAGAAAAACCTTAGAATGAGACTAACGAGTCTAAGTTTGTCACAAGTTAGTCTCTTTCTAAGGACGAACTGAGACAAACCTTAGAATGAGACTAACGAGATTAACTTGGGACGAATAAAGACAAATGGTAGTGTCATTCTAAGGTTTGTCTAAGTTCGTCTTAAGTTAGTCTCTTTCGAAGGACGAACTTAGACAAACCTTAGAATGAGACTAATGAGACTAAATTTGGATGAACTAAGACAAACGTTAGTCTCATTCCAAGGTTTGTCTAAGTTCATCCCAAGTTAGCCTAAGTTCGTCCCAAGTTAGTCTCTTTCTAAGGACGAATTAGAAAAACCTCAGAACGAGACTAACGAGACTAACTTGGGATGAATAAAGACAAATGTTAGTCACATTCTAAGGTTTGTCTATGTTTTTCCCAAGTTAGTCTCTTTAAAGGACGAATTTAGACAAACCTTAGAATTAGACTAACGAGACTAACTTGGGATGAATAAAGACAAACGTTAGTCTCATTCTAAGGTTTGTCTAAGTTCGTCCCAAGTTAGTCTCTTTCTAAGGACGAACTTAGACAAACCTTAGAATGGGACTAACAAGACTAACTTGGGACGAATAAAGACAAATGTTAGTGTCATTCTAAGGGTTTTCTAAGTTCGTCCCAAGTTAGTCTCTTTTTAAGGACAAACTTAGATAAACCTTAGAATGAAACTAACAAGACTAACTTGGGATGAACAAAGACAAACGTTAGTCTCATTCTATGGCTTGTCTAAGTTCGTCCCTAGTTATTTTAAGTTTGTCCCAAGTTAGTCTCTTTCTAAGGAAGGAACTTAGACAAACCTTAGAATGAGACTAACGAGACTAACTTGGGATGACCAAAGACAAACGTTAGTCTCATTCTAAGGTTTGTCTAAGTTCGTCCCAAGTAAGCCTAAGTTCGTCCTAAGTTAGTCTCTTTCTAAGGACGAACTTAGACAAACCTTAGAAGGAGACTAACGAGACTAACTTGGGACGAATAAAGACAAACGTTAGTCTCATTCTAAGGTTTGTCTAAGTTCGTCCCATGTTAGTCTCTTTCTAAGGACGAACTTAGACAAACCTTAGAATAAGACTAACGAGGATAACTTTGGACGACCAAAGACAAACTTTAGTCTCATTCTAAGGTTTGTCTAAGTTCGTCCCAAGTTAGTCACTTTCTAAGGATGAACTTAGACAAACCTTAGAATGAGACTAACGAGACTAACATGGGACGAACAAAGACAAACAGTAGTCTCATTCTTAGGTTTGTCTAAGTTAATCCAATGTTAGTCTAAGTTTGTCCCAAGTTAGTCTCTTTCTAAGGACGAACTTAGACAAACCTTAGAATGAGACTAATGAGTCTAAGTTCGTCCTAAGTTAGTCTCTTTCTAAGGACGAACTTAGACAAACCTTAGAATGAGACTAACGAGACTAACTTGGGATGAACAAAGACAAACGTTAGTCTTATTCTAAGGTTTGTCTAAGTTCGTCCCAAGTTAGTCTCTTTCTAAGGATGAACTTAGACAAACCTTAGAATAAGACTAACGAGACTAACTTGGGATGAACAAAGACAAACGTTACATTCTAAGGTTTGTCTAAGTTTGTCCCAAGTTAGCGTAAGTTCGTCCCAATTTAGTCTTTTTCTACGGACGAACTTAGAAAAACCTTAGAATGAGACTAACGAGACTAACTTGGGACGAATAAAGACAAATGTTAGTCTCATTCTAAGGTTTGTCTAAGTTCGTCCCAAGTTAGTCTCTTTCTAAGGACAAACTCAAACAAACCTTAGAATGAGACTAACGAGACTAACTTGGGACGAACAATGACAAACTTTAGTCTCATTCTAAAGTTTGTCTAAGTTCATCCCAAGTTAGCCTAAGTTCGTCCCAAGTTAGTCTCTTTCTAAGGATGAACTTATACAAACCTTAGAATGAGACTAACGAGACAAACTTGGGACGAATAAAGACAAACATAAGTCTCATTCTAAGGTTTGTCTAAGTTCGTCCAAAGTTAGTCTCTTTCCGACGAACTTAGACAAACCTTAGAATGAGACTACGAGACTAACTTGGGACGAACAAAGACAAACATTAGTCTCATTCTAAGTTTTGTCTAACTTCGTCCCAAGTTAGACTCTTTCTAAGGACGAACTTAGACAAACCTTAGAATGAGAGTAAAGAGACTAACTTGGGATGAACAAAGACAAACGTTATTCTTATTCTAAGGTTTGTCTAAGTTCGTCCCAAGTTAGTCTAAGTTCAACGCAAGTTAGTCTGTTTCTGAGGACGAACAAAGACAAACCTTAGAATGGGACTAACGAGACTAATCTGGGACAAATAAAGACAAAAGTTTGTCTCATTCTAAGGGTTGTCTAAGTTTGTCCCAAGTTAGTCTCTTTCTAAGGACGAACTTAGACAAACCTTAGAATGAGACTAACAGGACTAACTTTGGGGTGAACAAAGACAAACGTTAGTCTCATTCTAAGGTTTGTCTAAGTTCGTCCCAAGTTAGTCTAAGTTTGTCCCAAGTTAGTCTCTTTTAAGGACGAACTTAGACAAAACTTAGAATGAGACTAACGCGACTAACTTGGGACGAATAAAGACATACTTTAGTCTCTTTCTAAGGTTTGTCTAAGTTCGTCCCAAGTTAGTCTCTTTTTAAGGATGAATTTAGACAAACCTTAGGATGAGACTAACGAAACTAACTTGAGACGAATATAGACAAACGTTAGTTTCATTCTAAGGTTTGTCTAAGTTCGTCCCAAGTTAGTCTAAGTTTGTCCCAAGTTAGTCTCTTTCTAAGGACGAAGTTAGACAAACCTTAGAATGAGACTAACGAGTCTAAGTTTGTCACAAGTTAGTCTCTTTCTAAGGACGAACTGAGACAAACATTAGAATGAGACTAACGAGATTAACTTGGGACGAATAAAGACAAATGGTAGTGTCATTCTAAGGTTTGTCTAAGTTTGTCTTAAGTTAGTCTCTTTCGAAGGACGAACTTAGACAAACCTTAGAATGAGACTAATGAGAATAAATTTGGATGAACTAAGACAAACGTTAGTCTCATTCCAAGGTTTGTCTAAGTTCATCCCAAGTTAGCCTAAGTTCGTCCCAAGTTAGTCTCTTTCTAAGGACGAATTAGAAAAACCTCAGAACGAGACTAACGAGACTAACTTGGGATGAATAAAGACAAATGTTAGTCACATTCTAAGGTTTGTCTATGTTTTTCCCAAGTTAGTCTCTTTAAAGGACGAATTTAGACAAACCTTAGAATTAGACTAACGAGACTAACTTGGGATGAATAAAGACAAACGTTAGTCTCATTCTAAGGTTTGTCTAAGTTCGTCCCAAGTTAGTCTCTTTCTAAGGACGAACTTAGACAAACCTTAGAATGGGACTAACAAGACTAACTTGGGACGAATAAAGACAAATGTTAGTGTCATTCTAAGGGTTTTCTAAGTTCGTCCCAAGTTAGTCTCTTTTTAAGGACAAACTTAGATAAACCTTAGAATGAAACTAACAAGACTAACTTGGGATGAACAAAGACAAACGTTAGTCTCATTCTATGGCTTGTCTAAGTTCGTCCCTAGTTATTTTAAGTTTGTCCCAAGTTAGTCTCTTTCTAAGGAAGGAACTTAGACAAACCTTAGAATGAGACTAACGAGACTAACTTGGGATGACCAAAGACAAACGTTAGTCTCATTCTAAGGTTTGTCTAAGTTCGTCCCAAGTAAGCCTAAGTTCGTCCTAAGTTAGTCTCTTTCTAAGGACGAACTTAGACAAACCTTAGAAGGAGACTAACGAGACTAACTTGGGACGAATAAAGACAAACGTTAGTCTCATTCTAAGGTTTGTCTAAGTTCGTCCCATGTTAGTCTCTTTCTAAGGACGAACTTAGATAAACCTTAGAATAAGACTAACGAGGATAACTTTGGACGACCAAAGACAAACTTTAGTCTCATTCTAAGGTTTGTCTAAGTTCGTCCCAAGTTAGTCACTTTCTAAGGATGAACTTAGACAAACCTTAGAATGAGACTAACGAGACTAACATGGGACGAACAAAGACAAACAGTAGTCTCATTCTAAGGTTTGTCTAAGTTAATCCAATGTTAGTCTAAGTTTGTCCCAAGTTAGTCTCTTTCTAAGGACGAACTTAGACAAACCTTAGAATGAGACTAATGAGTCTAAGTTCGTCCTAAGTTAGTCTCTTTCTAAGGACGAACTTAGACAAACCTTAGAATGAGACTAACGAGACTAACTTGGGATGAACAAAGACAAAAGTTAGTCTTATTCTAAGGTTTGTCTAAGTTCGTCCCAAGTTAGTCTCTTTCTAAGGATGAACTTAGACAAACCTTAGAATAAGACTAACGAGACTAACTTGGGATGAACAAAGACAAACGTTAGTATCATTCTAAGGTTTGTCTAAGTTTGTCCCAAGTTAGCGTAAGTTCGTCCCAATTTAGTCTTTTTCTACGGACGAACTTAGAAAAACCTTAGAATGAGACTAACGAGACTAACTTGGGACGAATAAAGACAAATGTTAGTCTCATTCTAAGGTTTGTCTAAGTTCGTCCCAAGTTAGTCTCTTTCTAAGGACAAACTCAAACAAACCTTAGAATGAGACTAACGAGACTAACTTGGGACGAACAATGACAAACTTTAGTCTCATTCTAATGTTTGTCTAAGTTCATCCCAAGTTAGCCTAAGTTCGTCCCAAGTTAGTCTCTTTCTAAGGATGAACTTATACAAACCTTAGAATGAGACTAACGAGACAAACTTGGGACGAATAAAGACAAACATAAGTCTCATTCTAAGGTTTGTCTAAGTTCGTCCAAAGTTAGTCTCTTTCCGACGAACTTAGACAAACCTTAGAATGAGACAACGAGACTAACTTGGGACGAACAAAGACAAACATTAGTCTCATTCTAAGTTTTGTCTAACTTCGTCCCAAGTTAGACTCTTTCTAAGGACGAACTTAGACAAACCTTAGAATGAGAGTAAAGAGACTAACTTGGGATGAACAAAGACAAACGTTATTCTTATTCTAAGGTTTGTCTAAGTTCGTCCCAAGTTAGTCTAAGTTCAACGCAAGTTAGTCTGTTTCTGAGGACGAACAAAGACAAACCTTAGAATGGGACTAACGAGACTAATCTGGGACAAATAAAGACAAAAGTTTGTCTCATTCTAAGGGTTGTCTAAGTTTGTCCCAAGTTAGTCTCTTTCTAAGGACAAACTTAGACAAACCTTAGAATGAGACTAACAGGACTAACTTTGGGGTGAACAAAGACAAACGTTAGTCTCATTCTAAGGTTTGTCTAAGTTCGTCCCAAGTTAGTCTAAGTTTGTCCCAAGTTAGTCTCTTTTAAGGACGAACTTAGACAAAACTTAGAATGAGACTAACGCGACTAACTTGGGACGAATAAAGACATACTTTAGTCTCTTTCTAAGGTTTGTCTAAGTTCGTCCCAAGTTAGTCTCTTTTTAAGGATGAATTTAGACAAACCTTAGGATGAGACTAACGAAACTAACTTGAGACGAATATAGACAAACGTTAGTTTCATTCTAAGGTTTGTCTAAGTTCATCCCAAGTTAGTCTCTTTCTAAGGACAAACTTAGACAAACCTTAGAATGAGACTAACGAGACTAGCTTGGGATGAACAAAGACAAATTTTAGTCTCATTCTAAGATTCGTCTAAGTCCGTCCCAAGTTAGTCTCTTTCTAAGGGCGAATTTAGACAACCCAAGGAATGAGACTAATGAGACTAACATGGGACGAACAAAGACAAACGTTAGTCTCATCGGCTTGTCTAAGTTCATCCCAAGTTAGTCTAAGTTTGTCCCAAGTTAGTCTCCTTCTAAGGAAGAACCTAGACAAACCATAGAATGAAATTAACGAGACTAACTCTGGAATAACAAAGACAAACGTTAGTCTCATTCTAAGGTTTGTCTAAGTTCGTCCCAAGTTAGTCAAAGTTCGTACCAAGTTCTTCCCAACTTAGTCTTAGTTCGTCCCAACTTAGTCTAAGTTCATCCCAAGTTGGTCTCTCTCTAAGGACGAACTTAGACAAACCTAAGAATGAGACTAACGAGACTAACTTGGGTCAAACAAAGACAAACGTTAGTCTCATTCTAGGATTTGTCTAAGTTCGTCCCAAGTTAGCCTAAGTTCATCCAAAGTTAGACTCTTTCTAAGGATGAACTTAGAGAAACCTTAGAATGAGACTATCGAAACTAACTTGGGACGAATAAAGACACACGTTAGTCTCATTCTAAGGTTTATCTAAGTTCGTCCCATGTTAGTCTCTTTCTAAGGACGAACTTACACAAACCTTAGAATGAGACTAACGAGACTAACTTGGGACGAACAAAGACAAACGTTCGTCCCATGTTAGTCGAAGTTTGTCCCAAGTTAGTCTCTTTCTTAGGATGAATTTATACAAACCTTAGAATGAGACTAACGAGTCTATGTTCGTCCCAAATTAGTCTCTTTCGAAGGATGAATTTAGACAAAGCTTAGAATGAGACTAACGAGTCTAAGTTGGTCCCAAATTAGTCTGTTTCGAAGGATGAACTTAAACAAACCTTAGAATGAGACTAACGAGACTAACTTGGGATGAATAAAGACAAACGTTTGTCTCATTTTAAGGGTTGTCTAAGTTCATCCCAAGTTAGCCTAAGTTCGTCCAAAGTTAGTCCCTTTCTAAGGACGAACTTAGACAAACCTTAGAATGGGACGAACAAGACTAACTTGGGATGAATAAAGACAAACGTTAGTGTCATTCTAAGGTTTGTCTAAGTTCGTCCAAAGTTAGTCTCTTTCTAAGGACGAACATAGACAAACCTTAGAATGAGACTAACGAGACTAACTTGGGATGAACAAAGACAAACGTTAGTCTCATTCTAAGGTTTGTCGAAGTTCATCCCAAGTTAGTCTAAGTTCGTCCCAAGTTAGTCTGTTTCTAAGGACAAACTACGACAAACCTTAGAATGGGACTAACGAGACTAACTTGGGACGAATAAAGACAAAAGTTTGTCTCATTCTAAGGTTTGTCGAAGTTCGTCCCAAGTTAGTCACTTTCTAAGGACGAACTTAACAAACCTTAGAATGAGACTAACGAGACTAACTTGGGACGAACAAAGATAAATGTTAGTCTCATTCTAATGTGTGTCTAAGTTCGTCCCAAGTTAGTCTGAGTTTGTCCCAAGTTAGTCTCTTTCTAAGGACGAACTTAGACAAACCTTAGAATGAGACTAACGCGACTAACTTGGGACGAACAAAGACAAACGTTAGTCTCATTCTAAGGTTTGTCTAAGTTCGTCCCAAGTTAGTCTAAGTTTGTCCCAAGTTATTCTCTTTCTATGGACGAACTTAAACAAATCATGGAATTGGGACTAACAAGACTAACTTGGGATGAATAAAGACAAACGTTAGTCTCATTCTAAGGTTTGTCTAAGTTCGTCCGAAGTTAGCCAATGTTCGTCCCAAGTTAGTCCCATTCTAAGGATGAACTTAGACAAACCTTGGAATGAGACTAACGAGACTAACTTGGGACGAATAAAAAGAAATATTAGTCTCATTCTAAGGTATGTCTAAGTTTGTCCCAAGTTAGTCACTTTCTAAGGACGAACTAAGACAAACCTTAGAATGAGTCTAACGAGACTAACGAGACTAACTTGGGACAAATAAAGGCAAACGTTAGTCTCATTCTTTGGTTTGTCTAAGTTCGTCCCAAGTTAGTCTCTTTCAAAGGACAAACTTAGACAAACCTTAGAATGTGACTAACAAGACTTACTTGGGATGAACAAAGACAAACGTTAGTGTCATTCTAAGGTTGGTCTAAGTTCATCCGAAGTTAGTCTCTTTCAAAGGACAAACTTAGACAAACCTTAGAATGAGACTAACGCGGCTAACTTGGGACGAACAAAGACATACTTTAGTCTCATTCTAAGGTTTGTCTAAGTTCGTCCCAAGTTATTCTAAGTTTGTCCCAAGATAGTCTCTTTCTAAGGACGAACTTCGACAAACCATAGAATGAGACTAAAGAGACTAACTTGGGACGAACAAAGACAAACGTTAGTCTCATTCTAAGGTTTGTCTAAGTTCGTCCCAAGTTAGCCTAAGTACCACCCGAGTTAGTCTCTTTCTAAGGACAAACTTAGACAAACCTTAGAATGAGTCTAACGAGACAAACGTGGGACGAATAAAGACAAACGTAAGTCTCATTCTAAGGTTTGTCTAAGTTCATCCCAAGTTAGTCTGTTTCTAAGGATGAACTAAGACAAACCTTAGAATGGGACTAACGAGACTAACTTGGGACGAATAAAGACAAAAGTTAGTCTCATTCTAAGGTTTGTCTATGTTCGTCCCAAGTTAGTCTCTTTCTAAGGATGAACTTAGACAAATCATAGAATGAGACTAACGAGACTAACTTGGGACGAACAAAGACGAACGTTAATCTCATTCTAAGGTTTGTCTAAGTTCGTCCCAAGTTAGTCAAAGTTTGTCCCAAGTTAGTCTCTTTCTAAGGACGAACTTAGACAAACCTTAGAATGAGACTAACGCGACTAACTTGGGACGAACAAACACAAACTTTAGTCTCATTCTAAGGTTTGTCTAAGTTCATCCCAAGTTAGTATAAGTTTGTCCCAAGTTAGTCTCTTTCTAAGGACGAACTTAGACAAACCTTAGAATGAGACTAACGAGACTATTTTGGGACGAACAAAGACAAACGTTAGTCTCATTCTAAGGTTTGTCTAAGTTCATCCCAAGTTAGCCTAAGTTCGTCCCAAATTAGTCTCTTTCTAAGGACAAACTTAGAAAAACCTTAGAATGAGACTAACGAGACTAACTTGGGACGAATAAAGACAAATGTTAGTCTCATTCTAAGGTTTGTCAAAGTTTGTCAAAAGTTAGTCTCTTTCTAAGGACGAACTTAGACAAACCTTAGAATGAGACTAACGAGACTAACTTGGGACGAATAAAGACAACCGTTTGTCTCATTCTAAGGTTAGTCTAAGTTCGTCCCAAGTTAGCCTAAGTTCGTCCCAAGTTAGTCTCTTTCTAAGGACGAACTTAGACAAACCTTAGAATGGGACTAACAAGACTAACTTGGGACGAATAAAGACAAACGTTAGTGTCATTCTAAGGTTTGTCTAAGTTCGTCTCAAGTTAGTCTCTTTCTAAGGATGAACTTAGACAAACCTTAGAAGGAGACTAACGAGACTGACTTGGGATGAACAAAGACAAACGCTAGTCTCATTCTAAGGTTTGTCTAAGTTCGTCCCAAGTTAGTCCAAGTTCGTCCCAAGTTAGTCTGTTTCAAAGGACGAACTTAGACAAAGCTTAGAATGGGACTAACGAGACTAACTTGGGACGAATAAAGACAAACGTTAGTCTCATTCTAAGGTTTGTGTAAGTTCGTCCCAAGTTAGTCTCTTTCTAAGGACGAACTTAGACAAACCGTAGAATGAGACTAACGAGACTAACTTGGGACCAACAAAGACAAACGTTAGTCTCATTCTAAGGTTTGTCTAAGTTCGTCCCAAGTTAGTCTAAGTTTGTCCCAAGTTAGTCTCTTTCCAAGGACGAACTTAGACAAACCTTAGAATGAGACTAACGCGACTAACTTGGGAAGAACAAAGACAAACATTAGTCTCATTCTAAGGTTTGTCTAAGTTTGTCCCAAGTTAGTCTAAGTTTGTCCCAAGTTAGTCTCTTTCTAAGGACAAATTTAGACAAAGCTTAGAATGGGACTAACGAGACTAAGTTGGGATGAATAAAGACAAATGTTAGCCTCATTCTATGATTTGTCTAAGTTTGTCCCAAGTTAGTCTCTTTCTAGGGACGAACTTAGACAAACCTTAGAATGAGACTAACGAGACTAACTTGGGATGAATAAAGACAAACGTTAGTCTCATTCTAAGGTTTGTCTAAGTTCGTCCCAAGTTAGTCTAAGTTCGTCCCAAGTTAGTCTCTTTCTAAGGATGAACTTAGACAATATTAGAATGGGACTAACAAGACTAACTTGGGACGAATGTAGAGAAACGTTTGTGTCATTCTAAGGTTTGTCTAAGTTCGTCCCAAGTTAGTCTCTTTCTAAGGACGAACTTAGAAAAACCTTAGAATGTGACTAACGAGACTAACTTGGGATGAACAAAGACAAACGTTAGTCTCATTTTAAGGTTTGTCTAAGTTCGTCCCAAGTTATTCTAAGTTTGTCCCAAGTTAGCCTCTTTCTAAGGACGAACTTAGACAAACCTTAGAATGAGACTAACGAGACTAACTTGGGACGAACAAAGACAAACGTTAGTCTCATTCTAAGGTTTGTCTAAGTTTGTCCCTAGTTAGCCTAAGTTCGTCCCACTTTAGTCTCTTTCTAAGGACGAACTTAGACAAACCTTAGAATGAGACTAACGAGACTAACTTGGGACGAATAAAGACAAACGTTAGTCTCATTCTAAGGTTTGTCTAAGTTTGTCCCAAGTTAGTCTCTTTCTAAGGACGAAGTTAGACAAACCTTAGAATAAGACTAACGAGACTAACTTTGGACGAACAAAGACAAACTTTAGTCTCATTCTAAGGTTTGTCTAAGTTCGTCCCAAGTTAGTCTCTTTCTAAGGATGAACTTAGACAAACCTTAGAATGAGAATAACGAGACAAACATGGGACGAACAAAGACAAACAATAGTCTCATTCTAAGGTTTGACTAAGTTCAACCCAAGTTTGTCTAAGTTTGTCCCAAGTTAGTCTCTTTCTAAGGACAAACTTGGACAAACCTTAGAATGAGACTAACGAGTGTAAGTTCATCCCAAGTTAGTCTCTTTCTAAGGACGAACTTAGACAAACCTTAGAATGAGACTAACGAGACTAACTTGGGATGAATAAAGACAAATGTTAGTCGCATTCTAAGGTCTGTCTAAGTTCATCCCAAGTTAGTCTCTTTCTAAGGACGAACTTAGACAAACCTAAGAATGAGACTAACGAGACTAACTTGGGATGAACAAAAAGTAACTTTAGCCTCATTCTAAAGTTTGTCTAAGTTCATCCCAAGTTAGCCTAAGTTCTTCCCAAGTTAGTCTCTTTCTAAGGACGAACTTATACAAATCTTAGAATGAGACTAACGAGACAAACTTGGGACGAATAAAGACAAACGTTAGTCTCATTCTAAGGTTTGTCTAAGTTCGTCCAAAGATAGTCTCTGACTGTCGAACTTAGACAAACCTTAGAATGAGACTAACGAGACTAACTTGGGACGAACAAAGATAATCTTTAGTCTCATTCTAAGCTTTGTCTAAGTTCGTCCCAAGTTAGACTCTGATGTTCCCTTGAGTGGCATGTATTTGGCAAAACATAGTTAAACAGTTCGAGCAGGAGTTCAGTAGGAGTTTGAACATATCCTAGCACTCTTGTACAACGTGGAACAGACGCAAGGATATTTCCCGAAAGATATTGGATAGCAAAGATCTCGTCGATTTGAAGTCAGCCAGCGAATTATTCGAACAACAGATATTCGAATGAATATCTATATTGAAGGTGGCATAGCTGACTTGGGAAAGAGATCTCCATATATTCTTCCAACCGATTTGAGAAAGATATACATCAAATATCTAGAAATATTTCTTAAATATTTGATGGGATTATCTTGTGCAGATTAGGGTTTTGTCCAAGCATATAAATACGTTGCTAGGAGGTCCTCATTGTGCATCCCTTTCAAGATCAAACATACACTAGTATAACCTATCGATTGGAGAAGAAGAAAGCGACGGCCGGTTGTGTTTCCCAACTGGAAACTCATCGGTGCAAGAGCAGTCTCATCACGTGCAACTCAGACTGCCTGGAACCGATCAAACTGGCGCACACAACAAAGGTGAACAAGCTTTCGTGAGAAAGCATCCGAGCTTCAAGAGAAGGTCGAGAACGTTTGGACTGTAGGTTCGGACCAAGGGGATCGAGGTTAAACTGCTATGAACCTCGGTTGCAAATCTGAGAGACGCAGTGTTAGAGGCTAGGCAATTACAAGGTGTAAGTGTAAGTGCACTTGTAGCTCTAACTCGTAATAAAGATTTGCTGTCCCTTTTCGGGTGTGGGAAACCCCCAGAGTAGGCGTGGCCGAACTGGGTTATCATTCTATGCGTGCTCATATTATCTGCTTTGTCTGCTGAACTGGTGTGATACGAGTTCAAGGTCTGTCGCAACTGCACCTTGAACTATCTGCTGAACTGTTGTGAATAGAGTTTAAGGTCTGTCGCAACTGTATCTTGGACACTAGCTTGAACAGGGGATATAATTTCAATTGGTATCAGAGCAAACACTCAACACACTGAGTGGGATCCTGAACTGTTCAAGATGACTCTGAAGGAAGGACAAAGCATCACCAGACCCCCGCTACTCGAAGGATCAAACTATGCCATCTGGAAGCCCGTGATGAGATCCTTTCTGAAATCTCTAGACGAAAAAGCGTGGAAGGCTATTCTGAAAGGTTGGACGGAACCTATGATGAACAATCTCACTGGAGAACCGATCCCAAAACCAGAAGCACTGTGGACAGAAGAGGAGGACAAAGCATCTATGGGAAACTCAAAGGCTATGAACGCAATTTTTTTTGTCGTAGATGAAAACGTCATGAAGCTAATCATCAACTGTGAAGTTGCCAAGGAAGCATGGGACATCCTCCAAACAGCCTTTGAAGGCACAGACAAGGTTCACAACTCACGCATGCAGGCTGTTACAACCAGGTTTGAAGAGATGAAGATGAAGGAAAGTGAAACCATCACTGAGTACAACACCAGTCCTGGATTTGTCCAACGAGGCGTCTGCACTAGGGAAACCCATTGATGAAGAAAGATTGGCCAGTAAAGTCCTGAGATCACTCCCTCCAAGATTTGCCATGAAGGTCGCCATAGAGGAAATGCACGACATCGCCAAACTAAAGCTGGACGAGCTGATGGGCTCTCTCAGAACCTACAAGATCAACCATGACTTTCAACCCGGAGAAGTAAAGGGAATCGCCCTAAAAGTGGACATATCTGAAGACAAACTGGACGGTGGCTGCATTACTGAACAACTGGCTATGATGGCTCAGAATTTTGGCAGAATGGTACGGAAGATCAACAGCCGTGGACCAGAACAATGTCAGCTTTCATCAAATAACTTCCGAAATTGGAAAACCGGTAGGTCAAGGTCTAGAGACATGAGACAAGACTCTTCTGACAAAGGAAAGGAAGAAATTCAGTGCCATGAATGCCGGGGTTTCGGTCATATTGCTTCACAATGTGCAAATACTCTCATGAAGAAGAAGGCAATGGTTGCTAGCTTCAGCGACAGTGAGTCAGATGAAGAAAAAGAAGGAGGTGAAACCACCAACTTTGTGGCCTTCGTCACAACTCTGGGTGAATGCAGTAACACTAGTGAACCAGTTCCATCTCAGTTGGAACTCCCAGCTGAAGACCTCTTAGACAGTGACGATGAAGAACTCACGCAGGGGTCCCTAGCTGAGACATACAAAGATCTGTACGAGAAATGGCTGCTACTGATCAAGGTCAACAAGAAGCTGAATGACACCGTTGCAAGCGTCACTATAGAAAAGGACAAGGTTTGGCAGGAAGTCGAGATACTACTTACACGGAAGATGGAACTCGAAGGCACAGTAGACTCACTGAACACTCAACTGGCTGAGATGAAGCAGGAAAGATTATGTCTTCTTGCTCAGAAAACAGAGCTGCTGGGTACCGTCTCTTCTCTGAAAGTCGACATGGAGAGAGACCGTGACACTCATCCTGTAGGCATGGCGGGTCTAAGAAAAACCATCACATATCTGAAGCGCAAGGAGGTGTTCCAACTAAGACGCATAGAACAGCTGGAACTTCATCTAGAATCTGAGAAGATGGATCATTCAGACACTGAGAAGGAGCTCAACCACCTCAAGCAGTCGGTAAGGATGCTCAATTCTGGGACTAACGACTTAAATGATATTCTCAGATCTCAGAGGATGGAGTCTGGACATCGAGGCCTGGGGTTCACAAAAGAAGGTACTTCAAAAGGCACTACCTTTGCTAAAGCTCAACAAGTGTCGAAACAGCTGCCTGAACAAAAGGTAGGATAGTCCAAAGGAGAGAACCTAGCGGAGCACAGGAAGACTCATAACACACCATGTGATGGAAAGACTCATGACACACCCGTCCAACGCCGTGACTTCCCACCAGTGAAGCAAAGGGGAGAGTGGCGCACTTGCTGGTACTGTCACCAGATGGGACACATCAAACTGCAGTGTCGCCTGTTTCTTGCTGAACGACGGGCATATCAACATCAAACCGTACCTAGACAGAAACAAGTCTGGGTTCCAAAAGCCAAGCAGACCTTTTGCATGGTGGCCTACTGCTCCTCAAATTACACAATGCAAGACAGTTGAATCTTCGACAGCGGATGCTCCGCCCACATGACAGGTAACTCTCAATACTTCACCCATATTAGACCTGTTGAACAGATGTGGATTGTCACCTTCGGGGATGGTGGAAAGGGTCAGGTGATCGGCTGTGGAACATTGATGGTTCCGGATCTCCTTGCACTCAAGAATACCCTCCTTGTCGAGGGACTGACAAGGAATCTCATCAGCATCAGTCAACTGTGCGACGATGGAAATTATGTGTCATTCTCTAGCTACTCATGCCTCGTCCTAGACGAGAATGGCGGTACACAGATGAAAGGAAGAAGGGATGCCAACAACTGCTACACCATTGGGATAGGACCCATGGACGACAAGATCTCCGGCAAGCAATAGGTTGCCCGAGCCTGTGCAAACGCCAAACATCGATTTCTGTGAGGGGGAGTGGATAAGACCATGCACACGGATCTGATCGGAGTTGCGCACAAATCCATGTTGACAACTGTCCCAGGAAACTATTGAATCAGAAGGTGTGACAGTTACAGAAGGAGTTCGCACTATGCCCACAGAAATATGCCTGGAACCGAACAAGAAAATATGAATATTGAGGGCACCAGACGATGATAACTCTGAGGCAGACCAAGACCTTCGGCATTTCACGGCGTGGAACACCCAGACCCCTCTTGGGTCCATGTGGTGTCAAACACTAACTGTGTCCAAAGGTGGTCAGTCAGAGTCGAAACCCCAGCTAAAACAGTTGGAATGACCACCTAAGGAACAGAGCTGGAACAGAAGGCACTGCGCGTGAAGACCAAATTTTTTGAATATTTTCGAAGATTTTTCATACCGTTATTTGAAACGAGAGTTGACCAATTTGGGAAGTTGAAAAGGCTGGTGTATTATTTCTTTTGAAACACAAAACAGTCCACAGTCTACTCACTCTCTCGTATAAACCCTAGAACGGCAACCAGCAATCTCTCTCCCAACCGCTCATCTACTCAACGGCGATGGTGAACACAAGGAAGTCACTGAAGTCCGGCATCAAATCCGCTGATTAGAAGAGGGAAAGCATGCAGTCCTCAAAGGCGCTGGCGGTGAAATCCAAAATTCCGAAATCACAAGCTCCAAAGGTGAAAAAGGCATCGCCTTTACGCTCTGTCACCGAATCCTTGGCCAAAGCAAAGAAGTCTGTTGAAGGAGTAACCGCTAAAATCCCACAGTCAGTTGCAGTGGATTCATCAATTGACGCTAGTCCAAGTCTTTTTCTTCCCCAATCCAAGGTATTCTCAGAATCTCAGTTCGTCCTTTCAGTTTCTGCAAATAAATCTATTATTGAAAACACAGTGGTGGACGAAGTTGTAAGTATGGGTTGTGAAGCCAGTAGGGCTGTTGTTGGGGAAGCCAGTAAGGCTGGAGTTGGTGTTGAAACCAATAGAATGGTTATTGAAAATAAAATAGTCAAGATTGTGGAAGATGAGGTACCCAGCAAGGTGGTTGGAGGATCAGCAACATGGAGGGAGAAAATCCATGCTTCTGGGTATATTCATCCGGGAGGTTTACGAAGAAAGAAGGGGACTCGCCGAGTTGTTTCTCCAAGGCAATGTCTGGCCAAGATTAGTTCAATCAGAGGCAAGCTCATAGCAATGTCTGATGAGGAGACAGAGAAACTTCTTGAGGCCTCGGGGAAGAGGAAGCTAGTGATTAATGAGGAATCTGACGATGGCTCTGATAAGAAGATTGGAGGTTCAGAGGGTGAACAAATCAGTAAGCAAGAGGAGATTCTGACCGAGATGATTCATCCATCAGAGAACCTGGATGTGTTGAAGGAAGCCACTATAGAAGAATCTGTTCCTGCAGAGAAGGATGAAGAGTTGGAAAAGATGTACAAGGACATTGATGATGTCATGGAAGATTTGGAAAAAGAAAAGGATCGGGGAGTGGCAAGTTCAGAGGAAGTTCCGCGTGACCAGGCAGTTGGGGCAGAAGAGTCTGTTGCCGAGGAAGTTACAAGTGTTCAGACTAAAGTTCCAACTGTGGAACCAAGTGTTCAGACTGAAGCTGAGACTGGAAGAGTTCTAGAGGAGGTTAGTACTAAGGAAACAGTGGCTGTACCAGTAGTTGTTCAAGATAATCACCGGAGTGATCATATGGAGGAGGATGGTGCATCAATTTGTAAGGACACTGCGAAGCAAGTGTCAAAGGATGCTACTCTATCGGAAGATGACCAGGTTCTTGTTCCTCTTGTCAATCTAAAAAGGACAAAGAAGGACAAGGAAAAGAAGAAGGTAGCCTTTGCCAAGTCTACAAAGGGATCAGTTCAGAATGCTGCTGAGATCGGCATCGATGCAGGGGGAGTCGGTTCATCTAAGAAAAGGAAGCACAATGCTGCGGTTCCCGTCTCTGAGGATGCTGGGAGATATGTAGTCCCATCCCCTGAGTCTGACACTGTTCCAGAGGGAGTGGTCAAGAAAGGAGTATGGTTCGTAAGTCGTGATGCGGCTAAAAAGTGGAGTTGTGTGCTGAAAAGAAAAATCTTACCTGAGAGGTTGCTAGAGGAGTCGCGGTACAAGGGAAAGGAAGTGATTGTGGTGCTTAAGGAATCTGATCTATTCTGGACGTTTGACAGATGCAAGCCGTTCGACGAACAGTTGGTACGAGAAGCCATCGTAAACCTTCCCCCTGGGTTTGGGTTCATTGGAGAAGCAGATTATGGGGTCTTTTATGTTAGAGGAAGAAGGATCAAGATTGATCCTGAGCTGATCAATGTAAACTTCTCCATGGACGACCTAGCTGTAGATGAAGAGGAATTAAGCTTTGAGAAGATTGTGAGCACCATCACTGCAGGCTCTGTTCGGTGGAGGCCTGAGTCAGTTGTGCATACAGCGGATCTTTCTACGTTCTATTCAATGCTGTTTTTCATTGCTGTCTTCAACTGGAGGCCCTCTACCCACCGATCTACTGTTAATCGGGACATGGCCCAACTTCTGTATCAGATAGGGAATAAGCTGAAGTTCAACATGGGCAGAGTGATGTTCAAACAGATCGCTGATCATGCTACTTCGATGAGAACTCTTCACCAGATTTGCTTCCCTTCCCTGATATATGAGTTGATAATCCATCAAGCTCCAGATTTGAAGGCCTCGACTGACCAGCTCTCAAAGGCACCCAGCAAGTTCATCGTTGACCACACGCTGTTTAAAGGGCATCACGTGAACGATCTCAAGGAGGGGAACCAGAAAGGAAAGGGTGTTGCAGAATCGAGTCGAGGAGGAGCCAAAATGGGCCGGGATGAGAGGAGTCAGCTACTCAAGGACCAGAATGTCATCATCGAAGTGTACAAGGAACAACGTATGCGCATCAACAAACTTGCTCGTGCCCTCAGCTACCCGAGTGACGATGAGTCGGATGATGCAGATTCTGAGGACGACACTGATGATGAGTCCTCTGTATGAAGGTCCCCCGACAAAACTATCTCTCTGAACTCAGTTTTATTAAACTTTCGTATTTTTGTGTGCTTGTTCTGGCACAGTTTGATTTACTATTCGAACTAGATCGGACCCCTTGCCAGTTTATGGCAAAAAGGGGGAGTATTTTGAGTGAGTGACAATTTTTGTTCCCTCAAGGTTGTCTACTGTCTAGATAAGTTAGATAGAATTAGTTATCTAGTACATCGGGTTTTGCCAAAATGCCAAGGGGGAGATTGATGTTCCCTTGAGTGGCATGTATTTGGCAAAACATAGTTAGACAATTCGAGCAGGAGTTCAGGAGGAGTTTGAACATATCCTAGCACTCTTGTACAGCGTGGAACAGACGCAAGGATATTTCCCGGAAGATATTGGACAGCGAAGATCTCGTCGATTTGAAGTCGGCCAACGAATTATTCGAACAACAGATATTCGAATGAATATCTTTATTGAACAATAAATATTCGAATGAACAACTAATTTAGAGTTATCACTCCATCAAAAAAATAATTTACAATTATTATTAATTACCATTTATTGTTATGATCGAAAATAATTAATTTAAATTATAATGATACATCAGTTTTGTAAAAGGATCTGTAATTCGATCTGAATGGAGACTAGAGAGAACCGCTTCCTAGGGCTTCTCTTTCTCTCGATTTGGAAAAATCTTTGGTGACAGCTGTATCAATGGCTGAGACACAGACCGGCTCGGTCAAGTTGTTCGACGACTCCTATGGATTCAACTTCATCGCTCCAAACAATTGCAGCGAGGATCGATCTATTCGTGCGCCAGTCATGGATCAGTTCGGATGGATTCAGGAGTCTGGCAAAGGGCGAGATAGTTTGGGGTTAAAAGTGGGAGGGCTGGAAGGCCAAAGGCTGTGTATGTATCCTTTTCTGTTGGTCTTCTTAGTGATAAATTAGTAGGTTCTAGGTTATACTAAATATACTTGCATTTTGAAACAGAGAGTAAGATTTGGATGAAGTTTTTCAGCCACAAACTGTTTATTCTACTCTTTGAAAAAAGTTCTTACAAATGTTGGTCTTCTTAGTGATAAATTAGTAGGTTCTAGGTTATACTAAATTTACTTGCATTTTGAAACAGAGAGTAAGATTTGGATGAAGTTTTTCAGCCACAAACTGTTTATTCTACTCTTTGAAAAAAAGTTCTTACAAAATCAAATAATTTGATATCTGCATTTGGATCTGATGATCAAACTAAGATTTTTCTTGAGGTATGTATCTGACAGCTATGGATGTGTTAAATATGCTAGTAACTATTTTATTTGACTCCATGTATCTGACAACATGGAGCTAAAAGTGTACAGCCCTTGAATAGCATTGTTCGGGACGAACAACTAAAAGTGTGGGGTAATCTGATGGACCAAAATTATACGAATCAGAAACACAGTATAACCCCCTTATTTAGATATTTTGTCTATTTAACTTTTGCTTGTTAGTTCAGATATATTTTTACAGGGTAATTCAGAGCTTAGAGAGAATACACTCTAAAGATGAGCTTTTTAAGCAGAAAAGATGTTACGAGTCAATCCAAGGTCAAGATCATATGCCGACTGAAGAAATATCAAGGATCCTGACGTTGAAGCACTCGTAATAAATTAATCAGAAGAATCAGGAGAGGAATCAAGACAGCCCGGGAAAGAAACACATTGACAGTTTTGTGAAAAGACTGCACAAAACTGTACAAAACTCACACATGGGCAAGGTGACCGGCCACTTGGGCAAGAGGTGACCAAGGGAGGAGCTCCTCCCCTTCCACCACCGGCAACCGGCGGCTCCTCCTCCCTTGATCGGCGGCTTTCCTCCTCCTCCACATGTCTCCTCCTCCTTCCTCCTCCTCTCCTTCCTCCATGTGTGGCCATCTCCTCCATCTATTTTTTCCTCCAATCACCATGCAACACTTGCCTCCATCTCCTCCTCCTCCCATGGCTATATAAGGAGGAGCTCCTCCTCATTTGAAATCATCCCTCACTTGTAAAAAACACTTCTCTCTCTAAGTTATGTATTTGTAAAGTTTGGCTTTGGAAATAAAGGATAGCTCCCTTGGCGCTTCAACGGTTGTAAGTAATTCTTAGTATTTATTCAACTGTTTTATTTCCTTAGTTATAATGTTTAGCGCGATGAATAGTAGCTAAACTAGTAGTTCGGTAGAAGGAGCGCACTTGTATTATAAAATGTTTTAAGACTATTAACTTAGTGTCTAGTCTTAGTATTTAAAACTTGTTCCATGTGTCATATATCAAGTCAGAGTTTCCAAGGTTGAGTGGAAGCTGTCACAAGCAAAGCTCTGCCGTGGAAATTCGTGATCATACTCGGTAAGTGGAAGCTGTCACAAGCAAAACTTATCGAGGAGTTCGACTTATCTAAAACACCACTTGGTCAATAACGTAACTGGGAGATCAAGTGGATGCACTTATAGCTAAGATACTTCGAAAGGAGGAATTAGTTTTGCTTAGAACAAGTGTTGCTTTAAACGATGTTGCAAGTCTTGCGCTACGAAAGGGCCTCGATTCATCTTTAAATACTTAGATAATTCACTAAAGGTCAATGGTAAACAGGATATAATACAAGGCCCCTGAAACCGAACATTTCTCTTTAATTATAAACTGTAATTTACTTTCCAGTATTGAAACCAACCAACTAATCAATCAACCAATCACTTAGCTGGTAGCTTTAAAATCAACCAACCGACCTAAAACACGCTCTCTCGCTGGACAACCCCCTCAAAGAACATCTATTCCCCTGATTCCCTTGGGTTCGACCCCTACTTACCAAGTACTACCCAGTAGTATAGTTGCGAGTAGCGGACTATTATAAATTTATTCTTGACGTTTGCACATAACGACTGTGCATCCATCAAAATTGGCGCCGTTGCCGGGGAATCAGTCATCGGATAGTTGTTCTTTCCTTTCCCTTTCTTTCTTTTCCCTATGTCATTACCCATTACGCATGCATGGACAACGCGATTTCTGCCCCTGTTCGGAGGAACGGAGAGAGAAGACCCTGTACAGCACTGCCGAAACTTCCACCACGTCTGCCACCACATAAAACCGGAGAACGAAGTATTAGAGGAATTTAAGCTGAAATGCTTTAAATTCTCTCTAACCGACTTCGCCACGATATGGTACTACACATCCACCGCTTGCAGTGCAGAACGTTTCGTAGAGCTCTGCGTTCCGTTCCTGAAAGAATTCTCCCCACCATCTTTACGCCAAGAAACCCGTGAGAAGATCATGAGCCTTCATCAATCCCGGGATGAGACTTTGGACGAATACTACATGAACTACAATGCCATCGTCTCAAGCTGCCCGCACCATGGATTTACGAAGAAAGTTCTTCTCCAAAAATTTCTTCATGGGATGAGGGCCGAAGAGCTGGGAAGAGTTAACGAAGCTATGATAAGGTCTGCAACAAACTTCACCGTTGCAGACATGTGGTGCCTTATAATCGGCCTGGCCGTTGCCACAAGACGAGTACCCCAAACTGACAAGGAAATGCAGACAGAAGAAGCTGATCCTGAGGCTGATGAAGAAGAAACCACCGAACCGTCGGAAGAGACTCCTGAACCGTCTGAAGAATCAGACATGGAAAGCACCGGAAGCAACGAAGTAGGAGTCCAGAACATCACAGACGAGCTGCCCAAGCCATATCCGACTATCATTACCCAGGCAGCTGAAACTATCTACGATCAGTTCTTCACGAACCAACATAACGAGGCAGAACCAAGCCTTATGAGGCCTTCCCGACTTTTGCCCTTAATTAATGAGCAAGTCGCCGCGAACTATGCGATCCAAGAAGAAGCTCAAAGGAGAATGGGAAAAGCACCTCTGCAGAATGACCCCTCGATGGAACATTGCTATGCCGCAACCGGACTAGGCAGTCCCAAATACAAAAACTTCGAAAGGCTGGTAGTGAAAGGTCCATCACCTCCTTCGGGGTATTGGAAGGAAAAAATCCCGAAACAAAGGAGTCCTGACCAGAACACAACATCCGGCAAGAAGTCAGGAAGAAGCAACACTGGAACGGTGGCGAAGTTCGACTTAAGCCACGCATGGGACCCAAACCAGTAATCCACAACGAGGTACTGTCGAGCCAACGACGTTAAACAAGTGCACTGGTCGGGAGGTAACCCAACACTATCTTACTTTTCCGCACTTTAATTTCTGTCATTTAAATTCAGTATTTAGTTTTAAGCTTGCATGACTTTTGAACTAAGGCACGCCTTCGTTCAAAAGTGGGGGGTGAGAACCACCTATGTACATAAATAACATGCTTGCTGTTTTTTCTTTTTTTAGTAATAGTATCTTTTTGAAAATATAAACTTAAGAATGTGAAAAAGATAAATCATAATTTATGCATTAACCTTGTGAAAATTCAACTATTTAAAAACTTAGAATGTAACTTTCCATTTGTCCTTTGTGCTGAGATAACTAGGGATGTGGAGTTGACATAAACTGCCCTAGAGAGGCTTGGCAAGCAATCAAAAGATCAGATCAAACTATATGGTTTTCGAAGTCAGTGGAGGCTGCACTTCGGGTTTCAGTGAAAATTGAAGTCATCTCCGCCATGCAATGCAAAAGGCGAGGACGGGAATCAGACCGTCCTATCTCCGGTCAAAGTAGCCGAGAAAATAGATGAGCGACCCTCATCTTGACCCGCGTGAAAACGACAGTCAAAGTAGCCGAGAAAATAGATGAGCGACCGTCACCTTGACCCGCGCGAAAACGGCAAAAACGAGAAGAGCGGGGAGGTATTTCCATAGGCTTGCGGGCGATGATTGGACCTCCCAAAAAGGCTTGAGAAAATGGACTAGCAGTCACAAAAAGGCGAAAAGCTCAATGAAGCAAATAAAGAGGCCAAAGACCCAAAATTGTGAAGGTTTTAACCGAACAAAAAGTGAAGAACTCAAAAAGTCAAAACAAAGGCCAAATGCCGACTCACTACAAAAGCAGTCTCTCGCCAAAAGAAAATCAAAGTACTCAAACCACTGAAACCTGAACCGAATCACGTGCATGAGAAAGCTACCAGAAAACCATATAGTGCGAGACGATCCCAAGATTGCAGTCCAGGAGCCTAAAAAGGGCTATCTCCCGAGACATCCAATATAATTTGCATCTCAGCACAGAGGTACAAGTATTAAGTTTCTTCTATTTATTTACGCAGTTTAATTTGGTAATAAGTAAGCAATGCATGAATTAGGATAGATCGAGTACCACAGTCTAATTTTCATATTTCAAAGCCAACTTAGAGTACAGCCCTTGAATAGCATTGTTCGGGACGAACAACTAAAAGTGTGGGGTAATCTGATGGACCAAAATTATACGAATCAGAAACACAGTATAACCCCCTTATTTAGACATTTTGTCTATTTAACTTTTGCTTGTTAGTTCAGATATATTTTTACAGGGTAATTCAGAGCTTAGAGAGAATACACTCTAAAGATGAGCTTTTTAAGCAGAAAAGATGTTACGAGTCAATCCAAGGTCAAGATCATATGCCGACTGAAGAAATATCAAGGATCCTGACGTTGAAGCACTCGTAATAAATTAATCAGAAGAATCAGGAGAGGAATCAAGACAGCCCGGGAAAGAAACACATTGACAGTTTTGTGAAAAGACTGCACAAAACTGTACAAAACTCACACATGGGCAAGGTGACCGGCCACTTGGGCAAGAGGTGACCAAGGGAGGAGCTCCTCCCCTTCCACCACCGGCAACCGGCGGCTCCTCCTCCCTTGACCGGCGACTTTCCTCCTCCTCCACATGTCTCCTCCTCCTTCCTCCTCCTCTCCTTCCTCCATGTGTGGCCATCTCCTCCATCCATTTTTTCCTCCAATCACCATGCAACACTTGCCTCCATCTCCTCCTCCTCCCATGGCTATATAAGGAGGAGCTCCTCCTCATTTGAAATCATCCCTCACTTGTAAAAAACACTTCTCTCTCTAAGTTATGTATTTGTAAAGTTTGGCTTTGGAAATAAAGGATAGCTCCCTTGACGCTTCAACGGTTGTAAGTAATTCTTAGTATTTATTCAACTGTTTTATTTCCTTAGTTATAATGTTTAGCGCGATGAATAGTAGCTAAACTAGTAGTTCGGTAGAAGGGGTCACTTGTATTATAAAATGTTTTAAGACTATTAACTTAGTGTCTAGTCTTAGTATTCAAAACTTGTTCCATGTGCCATATATCAGAGTTTCCAAGGTTGAGTGGAAGCTGTCACAAGCAAAGCTCTGTCGTGGAAATTCGTGATCATACTCGGTAAGTGGAAGCTGTCACAAGCAAAACTTATCGAGGAGTTCGACTTATTTAAAACACCACTTGGTCAATAACGTAACTGGGAGATCAAGTGGATGCACTTACAGCTAAGATACTTCGAAAGGAGGAATTAGTTTTGCTTAGAACAAGTGTTGCTTTAAACGATGTTGCAAGTCTTGCGCTACGAAAGGGCCTCGATTCATCTTTGAATACTTAGATAATTCACTAAAGGTCAATGATAAACAGGATATAATACAAGGCCCCTGAAACCGAACATTTCTCTTTAATTATAAACTGTAATTTACTTTCCAGTATTGAAACCAACCAACCAATCAATCAATCAATCACTTAGCTGGTAGCTTTAAAACCAACCAACCGACCTAAAACACGCTCTCTCGCTGGACAACCCCCTCAAAGAACATCTATTCCCCTGATTCCCTTGGGTTCGACCCCTACTTACCAAGTACTACCCAGTAGTATAGTTGCGAGTAGCGGACTATTATAAATTTATTCTTGACGTTTGCACATAACGACTGTGCATCCATCAATAGTTCATATTGTTGATGGATTCAACGACACCAATTGATTCGACTTCACTGATCCAAACTACTATTCCTCTGGCTCCTCTCAATTTATGCTTAATTGTGTTGGTTGTAGCTTTGGACTTGGTTGATTCTCTTTGGATGAGTTTCCTTGATATGTTGACCTGTTTTATGTGGTGAACTGTCATGGCTCGACTGCAATGTTTAATGTAGTCGTATGTAATGTAAGAATGTGACATCAATGATGTTTTGTATTCGAGCATGTTTTTCAGAATTTCTGTTCCCATATGTAACTGATGAAGTGTGTATATTGTGAGGCTTGTAAGTAACATAATTAGTTATATATAGTGGCATATGATATCTTACAGGCTTCTCTATTTTCCTTGTAATGATCATTAGTAATGTTTGACTGGTTTTGGTTTATGTAGGTGCAAGGAGTATGTTATAATTTAACGTGTCTCAGTTTCTCCATGTTGCAAAAGGTTTTATAAACTTATAAGTTCTCATCCATTCATGTTCACACGAGATGCATGCGTTCAAGGAGGGAATCTGGGCTTTGGAGGACTAGGTGCGACTAGGTACAAGTCATGCGCTTAATGGTGACACATCAAGTGAGGGAGCTAGTTTTTGCAAACCCATCCTTAACATTTGGGGATAAACAGTAAATACAGTTTGGGAGATTTATGTTACGGATAGGAGGAACTTGATATGTTATTTATATTAGCTGTTATAGTATTTATTGTGACATTTTTAGTGGTTCCAAAAATATATGTTAGCGACTTTTATGGTAAAAAAAGTTATTTTTTAACGTTCTTGGTTCTTGTAGAAATATGTTTTTTGTAATGATATAAGTGATCCCAAAAACTTTGAATGGGACCACTTTAGTGGTTGTAGAAATGTCTTTTAGTGATGACCTCATTGGTCGTAAAATAATTTTTTGACATCTTAAATGGTCGCACAAATTCTTTTTTGCAATGACTTAAAGTGGTCACAAAATTCTTTTGTAATAATATCATG
This sequence comes from Rhodiola kirilowii, assembly GCA_033675215.1. NCBI lineage: Eukaryota > Viridiplantae > Streptophyta > Magnoliopsida > Saxifragales > Crassulaceae > Rhodiola > Rhodiola kirilowii. The sequence goes on along the minus strand of CM066196.1, from coordinate 32,173,225 downwards.
GTCGTCGCAATAAATACTAAATGTGATGACCTTTTAAAGTCATCACTAAAACTTTCTGCGAGGGAACCTACTGCAACGACATCCGACAACTTTAAAAGTCATCACTTAAATATATAAGCGATGACATTTTGACATTCTGTGATGGCTTGAAGTCATCACCGATTCTGTTTTTTCTTGTAGAACTTCATCCCAAGTTAGTCTAAGTTCGTCCCAAGTTAGTCTATTTCTAAGGATGAAATTTGACAAATGTAAGAATGAGACAAACGAGACTAACTTGGCACGAACAAAGACAAACTTTAGTCTCATTCTATGGTTAGTCTAAGTTCGTCCCAAGTTAGTCTCTTTCTAAGGACGAACTTAGACAAACCTTAGAATGAGACTAACGAGACTAACTTGGCACGAACAAAGACAAACTTTAGTCTCATTCTAAGGTTTTTCTATGTTTGTCCCAAGTTTGTCTCTTTCTAAGGACGAACTTAGACAAACCTTAGAATGAGACTAACGAGACTAAGTTGAGACGAATAAAGACAAATGTTAGTCTCATTCTAAGGTTTGTCTAAGTTCATCCCAAGTTAGTTTCTTTCTAAGGACGAACTGAGACAAACCTTAGAATAAGACTAACGAGACTAGCTTGGGACGAACAAAGACAAATTTTAGTCTCATTCTAAGATTTGTCTAAGTTCGTCCCAAGTTAGTCTCTTTCTAAGGACGAATTTAGACAACCCTTGGAATGAGACTAACGAGACTAACTTGGGACGAACAAAGACAAACGTTAGTCTCATCGGCTTGTCTAACTTCATCCCAAGTTAGTCTAAGATTGTCCCAACTTAGTCTCTTTCTAAGGAAGAACTTAGACAAACCTTAGAATGAAACTAACGAGACTAACTCTGGAATAACAAAGACAAATGTTAGTCTCATTCTAAGGTTTGTCTAAGGTCGTCCCAAGTTAGTCTAAGTTCGTACCATGTTCTTCCCAACTTAGTCTTAGTTCGTCCCAAGTTAGTCTAAGTTCGTCCCAAATTAGTCTCTCTCTAAGGACAAACTTAGACAAACCTAAAAATGAGACTAACGAGACTAACTTGGGTCAAACAAAGACAAACGTTAGTCTCATTCTAGGGTTTGTCTAAGTTCGTCCCAAGTTAGCCTAAGTTCATCCAAAGTTAGTCTCTTTCTAAGGACGAACTTTGACAAACCTTAGAATGAGACTAACGAAACTAACTTGGGACGAATAAAGACACACGTTAGTCTCATTCTACGGTTTATCTAATTTCGTCCCAAGTTAGTCTCTTTCTAAGGATGAACTTACACAAACCTTAGAATGAGACTAAAGAGACTAACTTGGGACGAACAAAGACAAACGTTAGTCTCATTCTAAGGGTTGTCTAAGTTCGTCCCAAGTTAGTCTAAGTTCGTCCCAAATTAGTCTCTTTCAAAGGATGAACTTAGACAAACCTTAGAATGAGACTAACTTGGGATAAATAAAGACAAACGTTAGTCTCATTCTAAGGTTTGTCTAAGTCCACCCCAAGTTAGCCTCAGTTTGTCCCAAGTTAGTCTCATTCTAAGGATGAACTTAGACAAACCTTAGAATTGGACTAACAAGACTAACTTGGGATGAGTAAAGACAAACGTTAGTGTCATTCTAAGGTTTGTCTAAGTTCGTCCGAAGTTAGTCTCTTTCTAAGGACGAACATAGACAAACCTTAGAATGAAACTATTGAGACTAACTTGGGATGAACAAAGACAAACATTAGACTCATTCTAAGGTTTGTTTAAGTTGGTCCCAAGTTAGTCTCTTTCTAAGGATGAACTTTGACAAACCTTAGAATGAGACTAACTTGGGAGGAACAAAGACAAACGTTAGTCTTATTCTAAGGTTTGTCTAAGTTCGTCCCAAGTTAGCGTAAGTTCGTCCCAAGTTAGTCTCTTTCTAAGGACGAACTTAGAAAAACCTTAGAATGAGAGTTACGAGACTAACTTGGGACGAATAAAGACAAATGTTAGTCTCATTCTAAGGTTTGTCTAAGTTCGTCCCAAGTTAATCTCTTTCTAAGGATGAACTAATACAAACCTTAGAATAAGACTAACGAGACAAACTTGGGACGAATAAAGACAAACGTTAGTCTGATTCTAAGGTTTGTCTAAGTTCGCCAAAGTTTGTCTCTTTCTGACGAACTAAGACAAACCTTATAATGAGACTAACGAGACTAACTTGGGACGAACAAAGACAAACTTTAGTCTCATTCTAAGCTTTGTCTAAGTTTGTCCCAAGTTAGACTCTTTCTAAGGACGAACTTAGACAAACCTTAGAATGAGACTAAAGAGACTAACTTGGGACAAACAAAGACAAACGTTAGTCTCATTCTAAGGTATGTCTAAGTTTGTCCCAAGTTAGTCCAAATTCGTCCCAAGTTAGTCTCTTTCTAAGGATGAACTTAGACAAACCTTAGAATGAAACTAACGAGACTAACTCTGGAATAACAAAGACAAATGTTAGTCTCATTCTAAGGTTTGTCTAAGGTCGTCCCAAGTTAGTCTAAGTTCGTACCAAGTTCTTCCCAACTTAGTCTTAGTTCGTCCCAAGTTAGTCTAAGTTCGTCCCAAATTAGTCTCTCTCTAAGGACAAACTTAGACAAACCTAAAAATAAGACTAACGAGACTAACTTGGGTCAAACAAAGACAAACGTTAGTCTCATTCTAGGGTTTGTCTAAGTTCGTCCCAAGTTAGCCTAAGTTCATCCAAAGTTAGTCTCTTTCTAAGGACGAACTTTGACAAACCTTAGAATGAGACTAACGAAACTAACTTGGGACGAATAAAGACACACGTTAGTCTCATTCTACGGTTTATCTAATTTCGTCCCAAGTTAGTCTCTTTCTAAGGATGAACTTACACAAACCTTAGAATGAGACTAAAGAGACTAACTTGGGACGAACAAAGACAAACGTTAGTCTCATTCTAAGGGTTGTCTAAGTTCGTCCCAAGTTAGTCTAAGTTCGTCCCAAATTAGTCTCTTTCAAAGGATGAACTTAGACAAACCTTAGAATGAGACTAACTTGGGATAAATAAAGACAAACGTTAGTCTCATTCTAAGGTTTGTCTAAGTCCACCCCAAGTTAGCCTCAGTTTGTCCCAAGTTAGTCTCATTCTAAGGACGAACTTAGACAAACCTTAGAATTGGACTAACAAGACTAACTTGGGATGAGTAAAGACAAACGTTAGTGTCATTCTAAGGTTTGTCTAAGTTCGTCCGAAGTTAGTCTCTTTCTAAGGACGAACATAGACAAACCTTAGAATGAAACTATTGAGACTAACTTGGGATGAACAAAGACAAACATTAGACTCATTCTAAGGTTTGTTTAAGTTGGTCCCAAGTTAGTCTCTTTCTAAGGATGAACTTTGACAAACCTTAGAATGAGACTAACTTGGGAGGAACAAAGACAAACGTTAGTCTTATTCTAAGGTTTGTCTAAGTTCGTCCCAAGTTAGCGTAAGTTCGTCCCAAGTTAGTCTCTTTCTAAGGACGAACTTAGAAAAACCTTAGAATGAGAGTTACGAGACTAACTTGGGACGAATAAAGACAAATGTTAGTCTCATTCTAAGGTTTGTCTAAGTTCGTCCCAAGTTAATCTCTTTCTAAGGATGAACTAATACAAACCTTAGAATAAGACTAACGAGACAAACTTGGGACGAATAAAGACAAACGTTAGTCTGATTCTAAGGTTTGTCTAAGTTCGCCAAAGTTTGTCTCTTTCTGACGAACTAAGACAAACCTTATAATGAGACTAACGAGACTAACTTGGGACGAACAAAGACAAACTTTAGTCTCATTCTAAGCTTTGTCTAAGTTTGTCCCAAGTTAGACTCTTTCTAAGGACGAACTTAGACAAACCTTAGAATGAGACTAAAGAGACTAACTTGGGACAAACAAAGACAAACGTTAGTCTCATTCTAAGGTATGTCTAAGTTTGTCCCAAGTTAGTCCAAATTCGTCCCAAGTTAGTCTCTTTCTAAGGATGAACTTAGACAAACCTTAGAATGAGAATAACAAGACTAACTTGGGACGAACAAAGACAAACTTTAGTCTCATTCTTAGATTTGTCTAAGTTCGTCCCAAGTTAGTCTCTTTCTAAAAATGAACTTAGACAAACCTTAGAATGAGACTAACGAGACTAACTTGGGACGAACAAAGACAAACTTTAATCTCATTCTAAGGTTTGTCTAAGTTCGTCCCAAGTTAGTCTAAGTTCGTCCTAAGTTTGTCCCAAGTTAGTCTCTTTCTAAGGACGAACTTAGACAAACCTTAGAATGAGATTAACGAGACCAACTTGGGACGAATAAAGAAAAATGTTAGTCTCATTCTAAGGGTTGTCTAAGTTCATCCCAAGTTAGTCTCTTTCTAAGGATGAACTTAGACAAACCCTAGAATGAGACTAACGAGACAAACTTGGGACGAATAAAGACAAACGTTAGTCTCATTCTAAGGTTTGTCTAAGTTCGTCCCAAGTTAGTCTATTTCTAAGGACGAACTTAGACAAACCTTAGAATGAGACTAACGAGACTAACTTGGGACGAACAAAGACAAACTTAAGTCTCTCTCTAAGGTTTGTCTAAGTTCATCCCAAGTTAGTCTAAGTTTGTCCCAAGTTAGTCTCTTTCTGTGGGTGAACTTAGACAAACCTTAGAATGAGACTAACGAGACTAAATTGGGGCGAACAAAGACAAACGTTAGTCTCATTTAAAGGTTTGTCTAAGTTCATCCCAAGTTAGTCTCTTTCTAAGGACAAATTAGAAAAACCTTCGAATGAGACTAAAGAGACTAACTTGGGACGAAGAAAGCCATCGGCTCCCTTTCAGCTCCGGACTGACTCTGGTTGCTCTTCGGTTGGACTTGTTTTGAGAGATTCCACGTCAGGTTCTTGAAAGTCAGAATTTGGTCGTGACCTGGAATGACTCGTAATTAATTTTCATCTTTAAAACTCCTCCTTAGCCTGTATTCTCTCTAGACTTTAAAATACCCTGTAGATAAATATCGGAACTAATAAGCAAAAGTTATATAGACAAAGAGTCTAATTTGGTGGGTTTAACTGTGTTTATGATTCATACAATTATGGTCCATCACCACTCCTCAATATCCCTTATTAGACTTGTGTCTTCTTGCATGCGAGGTTGGTCTTTAGTCTCTTCCATGAAAACCTCAACAAAGTCTCTATACCCTTGAAGTTCTTGTGGCTCAATATCCTCTTCCTTTACCATATCATCATCAAGAATTCGGGATTCACATTTAGGCTCTTCTATAGCGGGAGGGAGGAGTTCATCTTCATCAATAAAAGTCATTTCCTCTATGCAAGAGGCATCATCATTGAAGAATTCCTTGTCGGAGAGCCAAGGCGTTGATGGAATGGTGAGCTCTTGTGTTTTCTCGTCTAAATGATCTTGAGATGTGCTAATAGTGAAGGATGCTTCACTCTTGCATTCAACCTCATCTTTGTCACAAGATTCACCATCACACCCCTCATAAAAAGCTTGGAGAGCGGCTCTCTTGAACTCCTCCTCATTTAATTGATCCCATTCTTGCCTTGAGGCATTAGATTCAAGAACTTCCTCTTTGGACACCTCTTCTTCATTATCCAAGTCCCCATTTTCCATTGCTTGTCGCGCTAATGTGCTTTCCAACACTTTTCTTTCAGCTATAAGTTCATCCATGCGTAGGTTCAAAGCTTGGAAAGCTTGTTGCGTGTCTAGGCGATCTTGGGAGATCTTGGCATTAAGAGCTTCATAGGAGGCCATCCCTTCTTGTCTAACCCTCTCACCTTCATTCAAAGAGTTTAGCAATTCCTTGTAGAAGAGCTCCGTGTCCATAGGTTGTGGATTTTGAGGGTATGGAGGGTAGGAGTCTTCTTCTTGCTTACCCTTCTCATTTGCCATCAAAGAGTTTAGAAATTCTTCGAGGGTGGGTTCATAGGCACTAGGTTGAGGATTCATAGGATAAGGAGGGTAAGAGTTTTCTTTGAATGAGCATTGGCTATCATCCAAATATGGAGAGTATGAATGTTTCGGATAGCTATGCTCTTCCCAATATTCATTTTGTTGCTCCTCTTCTTGGTAATATTCTTCGTTGTATGAGACTTGTTGATTGTATGAGTACATCCTCGCAAGACAAAAGAACAAAAGTTAGCAAGAGAAATGAGTGTAAAGAATGTAGAAAAGAAAAGAAAAAATATTTACAAGAATAGTCCAAATCTCACAAAATCTACTCTAGTGCTCTAGTTAATTCATTGCTCCCCGGCAACGGCGCCATTTTGACGTGCACTTTTTAGTGCATGATCAAAACATTTATATTTGACCGGTAAGTACCGGGTCGTTCAAGGAGCAAGTCCAAACTTATGAGCACTATTCAATTTCATTCCGATAAGTCTATCCTAATTACGAAGAGTTGGTTTTGATGTGATTGCTAGAGCAAATGCATATAAACAATGTAAACAATCTAATGAAACTAGAGATAGTGTCACTACCAAGGCAAAGGGTGTACTCTAGGGAACTACGTCACTCATGTGTGTTTTTAGACTCCAAGAATTCAATTTCATGCAAGAACAATCATGTTTGATGAATAGATTAAGGCGTGCTACTATTAAATCTAATTCAATCGCTAGATGTTTTTACTTGATTTAAGGAAGAAGCACCTCGCACGTGAGCTTGAATCGCTAGATGTTGTTAGCTCACGTCCTACGCAAGGTTCTCAATCATCAACGCTAGTTGAAAGATCAATATCCAATGAGCGGTTTAAGAACATGCCTATCTCAATGCCAAAATGAGTCACGCTAGTGATCATCACTTAGCAAGGGTGAGTCTACTCTAATTCTAGAACTCTTAGTCTCGTTTGCTAGAATACTCAACTTCAAATTCATGTTTCTAGACCACTTAGGCAGTTTATCAAACACTTGGTGGGCATAGAGTTGACATTTTATCCAAGTAGATTCACAATCATCCAAACATGTTATACTAAGATTGATTCATTATAGATTAGGAGTATTAACACACATGAGGTCCATAGGACCCTAGAATACAAAACACTACTCACAAATCATGTTCATAGACAAACACAAATTGTATTGAGTACATAGATGAAGATACAATGGAACGAATGAACCAATGATCTTCAATCTTCATTGGATGATCCTCCCTTGAAGCCTTGGTAGCTTGTTCTCTCTAGAAACCTTCAATTTTGCTCCCAAAACCCAAGCTCCCAACCCTTTCGGTCAAAATCATCATTTTCTATTTATAAGTTCGAAAATCAAAAATCTGATTTTCAGGGAAGACCCGGGCGGGTCTTGGTGGGACTCGGGCGAGTCTTGAGTGTGAAATGGAGCAGAGCACGCAGCAGAGGAGACCCGGGCGGGTGAAGAGGGACCCGGGCGAGTCCCGACTGGGTCGATGGAAATGGGGCTCGGCTGGGTTTCTGGACCTAAGGTGAGCTTCTGGCGGCTGTTTGGAAATCTTAACCTCGTAATTTGGTCTTGGCGTCAATTGGGGAGTTGTAGCCTTTTGAGTTAGCTTTCCATCAAGTTTTTAATCAACCAAATCGGACATTAAATGCGATCCGTGCGTCAAAAATTAGTCCCAAAGGTCAGTCTGTCCCGTTTTGCCTGAAAATCCATATTTTAGCTCCGAAACTACGGTTTTCTGTGAGAATTGATCTTTTTTAACCCGGGGACAGTAAAGTGTGTTTCTCACCTGAAATAGCAATCAATAGGGTCAAATGGCATCGAATTAGCACCGGGAATGGACCAAAACTGTTCATAAATGGATATGTAAATGAGTCGAGAATTCGACTCATCAGTTCGTCACAAGTTAGTCTAAGTTTGTCCCAAGTTAGTCTCTGTCTAAGGAAGAACTTAGATAAACCTTTGAACGAGACTAACTTGGGACGAACAAAGACAAACATTAATCTCATTATAAGGTTTGTTTAAGTTTGCCCCAAGTTATTCTAAGTTCGTCCCAAGTTAGTCTCTTTCTAAGGACGACCTTAGACGAAACTTAGAATGAGACTAACCGAGACTAACTTGGGACGAACAAAGACAAACTTTAGTCTCATTCAAAGGTTTGTCAAAGTTTGTCCTAAGTTAGTCTCAGTTCATCCCAAGTTAGTCTATTTCTAAGGATGAAATTTGAAAAACATAAGAATGAGACTAACGAGACTAACTTTAGTCTCATTCTAAGGTTAGACTAAGTTCGTCCCAAGTTAGTCTCTTTCTAAGGACAAACTTAGACAAACCTTAGAATGAGACTAACGAGACTAACTTGGGACGAATAAAGACAAACGTTAGTCTCATTCTAAGGTTTGTCTAAGTTTGTCCCAAGATAGTCTCTTTCTAAGGATGAACTTAGACAAACCTTAGAATGAGACTAACGAGACTAACTTGGGACGAACAAAGACAAACTTTATTCTCATTCTAAGGTTTGTTTAAGTTCGTCCCATGTTAGTCTCTTTCTATGGACGAACTTAGACAAACCTTAGAATGAGACTAACGAGACTAAATTGGTACCAACAAAGACAAACGTTAGTCTCATTCTAAGGTTTGTCTAAGTTTGTCCCAAGATAGTCTCTTTCTAAGGACGAACTTAGACAAACCTTAGAATGAGACTAACGAGACTAACTTGGGACGAACTTTGATAAACATTAGTCTCATTCTAAAGTTTGTATAAGTTCGTCCCAAGTTAGTCTAAGTTTGTCCCAAATTAGTCTCTTTCTAAGGACGAACTTAGACAAACCTTAGAATGAGACTAATGAGACTAACTTGAGACGAACAAAGACAAACGTTAGTCTCATTCTAAGGTTTGTCTAAGTTCGTCCCAAGTTAGACTCTTTTTAAGGAACAACTTAGACAAACCTTAGAGCAAGACTAACTTGGGACGAACAAAGACAAACATTAATCTCATTCTAAGGTTTGTCTAAGTTCGTCCCAAGTTAGTCTCTTTCTAAGGACGAACTTAGACAAACCTTAGAATGAGACTAACGAAACAAACGTGGGACGATAAAAGACAAACCTTAGTCTCATTCTAAGTTTTGTCAAAGTTTGTCCAAAGTTAGTATAAGTTCATCCCAAGTTAGTCTATTTCTAAGGACGAAATTTGACAAACGTAAGAATGAGACTAACAAGACTAACTTGGCACGAACAAAGACAAACCTTAGTCTCATTCTAAGGTTAGTCTAAGTTCGTTCCAAGTTAGTCTCTTTCTAAGGACGAACTTAGACAAACCTTAGAATGAGACTAACGAGACTAACTTGGGACGAATAAAGACAAACGTTAGTCTCATTCTAAGGTTTGTCTAAGTTCGTCACATGTGAGTCTAAGTTCGTCCCAGGTTAGTCTCTTTCTAAGGACGAACTTAGACAACCCTTAGAAATGAGACTAACCAGACTAACTTAGGACAAACAAAGACAAACTTTAGTCTCATTCTTAGGTTTGTCTAAGTTTGTCCCAAGTTAGTCTCTTTCTAAGGATGCACTTGGACAAACTTTAGAATGAGACTAACGAGACTAAATTGGGACGAACAAAGACAAACGTTAGTCTCATTCTAAGGTTTCTCTAAGTTCGTCCCAAGTTAGTCTATGTTCGTCCCAAGTTAGTCTAAGTTCGTCCGAAGTTAGTCTCTTTCTAAGGACGAAGTTAGACAAACATTAGAATGAGACTAACGAGACTAACTTGGGACGAATAAAGAAAAATGTTAGTCTCATTCTAATGTTTGTCTAAGTTCGTCCCAAGTTAGTCTCTTTCTAAGGACGAACTTAGACAAACCTTAGAATGAAACTAACGAGACTAACTCGAGACGAATAAAGACAAACGTTAGTTTCATTCTAAGGTTTGTCTAAGTTCGTCCCAAGTTAGTCTAAGTTTTTCCCAAGTTTGTCTCTTTTTGAGGACGAACTGAGACAAACCTTAGAATGAGACTAATGAGACTAACTTGGGACGAACAAAGACAAACGTTAGTCCCAAGTTATTCTAAGTTCGTCCCAAGTTAGTCTGTTTCTCAGGACAAAATTTGAAAAACGTAAGAATGAGACTAACGAGACTAACCTGGCACGAACAAATACATACTTTGGTCTCAATCGAAGGTTAGTCTAAGTTCATCCCAAGTTAGTCTCTTTCGAAGGACGAACTTAGACAAACCTTAGTCTCATTCTAGGGCTTGTCTAAATTCGTCCCAAGTTAGTCCAAGTGTTTCCCAAGTTAGTCTCTTTTAAGGACGAACTTACACAAACCTTAGAACGAGAGTAACGACACTAACTTAAGACAAACCAAGACAAACGTTAGTCTCGCTCTAAGGTTTGGCGAAGTTCATCCCAAGTTAGTCTAAGTTCGTACCAAGTTAGTCTAAGTTCGTCCCAGGCTAATCTCTTTCTAAGGACGAACTTAGACGAACCTTAGAATGAGACTAACGAGACAAACTTGGGACAAATAAAGTCAAACATTAATCTCATTCTAAGGTTTATCTAAGTTCGTCCCAAGTTAATCGCATTCTAACGACAAACTTAGACAAACCTTAGAATGAGACTAACGAGACTAACTTGGGATGAACAAAGACAAACTTTAGTCTCATTCTAAGGTTCGTCTAAGTTTTTCCCAAGTTAGTCTCTTTCTAAGGACGAACTTAGACAAACCTTAGAATGAGACTAACGAGACTAACATGGGACGAACAAAGACAAATGTTAGTCTCATTCTAAGGTTTGTCTAAGGTCATCCCAAGTTAGTCTAAGTTTGTCCCAAGTTAGTCTCTTTCTAAGGATGAACTTAGACAAACCTTAGAATGAGAATAACGAGACTAACTTAGGACGAACAAAGACAAAGGTTAGTCTCAATCTAAGGGTTTTTAAAGTTTGTCCCAAGTTAGTCTAAGTTCATCCCAAGTCAGTCTCTTTCTAAGGACGAACTTAGACAAACCTAAGAATGAGACTAACGACACTAACTTGTGACGAATAAAGACAAACATTTGTCTCAGTCTAAGGTTTGTCTAAGTTCATCCCAAGTTAGTCTCTTTCTAAGGACGAACATAGACAAACCTTAGAATGAGACTAACGAGACTAACTTGGGATGAATAAAGACAAACGTTAGTTTCATTCTAAGGTTTGTCTAAGTTCATCCGAAGTTAGTCTAAGTTCGTCCCAAGTTAGTCTCTTTCTAAGGACAAACTTAGACAAACCTTAGAATGAGACTAAGGAGACTAACTTGGGACGAACAAAGACAAACATTAGTCTCATTCTAAGGTTTGTCAAAGTTCATCCCAAATTAGTCAAAGTTTGTCCCAAGTTAGTCTCTTTCTAAGGACGAACTTAGACAAACCTTAGAATGAGACTAACGAGACTAACTTGGGATGAACAAAGACTAACGTTAGTCTCATTCTAAGGTTAGTCTAAGTTCGTCCCAAGATAGCCCAAGTTCATCTCAGGCTAGTCTCTTTCTAAGGACGAACTTAGACAAACCTTAGAATGAGACTAACCAGACAAACTTGGGACGAATAAGTCAAACATTAGTCTCATTCTAAGGGTTGTCTAAGTTCATCCCAAGTTAGTCTCTTTCTAAGGACGAACTTAGACAAACCTTAGAATGAGACTAACGAGACTAACTTGGGACGAATAAAGACAAACTTTAGTCTCATTCTAATGTTTGTCTAAGTTCGTCCCAAGTTAGTCTCTTTCTAAGGACGAACTTAGACAAACCTTAGAATGAGACTAATGAGATTAACTTGGGACGAACAAAGATAAACGTTAGTCTAAGTTTGTCCCAAGTTAGTCTAAGTTTTTCCCAAGTTAGTCTCTTTCTAAGGACGAACTTAGACAACCCTTAGAATGAGAATAACGAGACTAACTTGAGACGAACAAAGACAAATGTTAGTCTCATTCTAAGGGTTGTCATAGTTCGTCCCAAGTTAGTCTCATTCTAAGGACGAACTTAGACAAACCTTAGAATGAGACTAACGAGACTAACTTGGGATGAATAAAGACAAACGTTAGTCTCATTCTATGGTTTGTCTAAGTTTGTCTCAAGTTTGTCTCTTTCTAAGGACCAACTTAGACAAACCTTAGAATGAGACTAACGAGACTAAATTGGGATGAACAAATACCTACTTTAGTCTCATTCTAAGGTTTGTCTAAGTTTGTCCTAAGTTAGTCTCTTTCTAAGGACGAGCTTAGACAAACCTTAGAATGAGACTAACGAGACTAACTTGGGACGAATAAAGAAAAACGTTAGTCTCATTCTAGGGCTTGTCTGATTTCGTCCCAAGTTAGTCTAAGTGTTTCCCAAGTTAGTCTCTTTTAAGGACGAACTTAGACAAACCTAAGAACGAGAGTAACGACACTAACTTGGGACGAACCAAGACAAACGTTAGTCTCACTCTAAGGTTTGGCGAAGTTCATCCCAAGTTAGTCTTAGTTCGTACCAAGTTAGTCTAAGTTCGTCCCAAGATAGCCTAAGTTCATCCCAGGCTAGTCTCTTTCTAAGGACGAACTTAGACGAACCTTAGAATGAGACTAACGAGACAAACTTGGGACAATAAAGTCAAACATTAGTCTCATTCTAAGGGTTATCTAAGTTTGTCCCAAGTTAGTCGCATTCTAACGACAAACTTAGACAAACCTTAGAATGAGACTAACGAGACTAACTTGGGATGAACAAAGACAAACTTTAGTCTCATTCTAAGGTTTGTCTAAGTTTGTCCCAAGTTAGTCTCTTTCTAAGGACGAACTTAGACAAACCTTAGAATGAGACTAACGAGACTAACTTGGGACGAACAAAGACAAATGTTAGTCTCATTCTAAGGTTTGTCTAAGGTCGTCCCAAGTTTGTCTAAGTTTGTCCCAAGTTAGTCTCTTTCTAAGGACGAACTTAGACAAACCTTAGAATGAGAATAACGAGACTAACTTAGGACGAACAAAGACAAAGGTTAGTCTCAATCTAAGGGTTGTTAAAGTTTGTCCCAAGTTTGTCTAAGTTCATCTCAAGTTAGTCTCTTTCGAAGGAAGAACTTAGACAAACCTTAGAATAAGACTAAGGACACTAACTTGTGATGAATAAAGACAAACGTTTGTCTCAGTCTAAGGTTCGTCTAAGTTCATCCCAAGTTAGTCTCTTTCAAAGGATGAACTTAGACAAACCTTAGAATGAGACTAACGACATTAAATTGGGATGAACAAAGACCTACTTTAGTCTCATTCAAAGGTTTGTCTAAGTTCGTCCTAAGCTAGTCTCTTTCTAAGGATGAACTTAGACAAACCTTAGAATGAGACTAACGAGACTAACTTGGGACGAACAAAGACAACGTTAGTCTCATTCTAAGGGTTTGTCTAAGTTCATCCCAAGTTAGTCTTTTTCTAAGGAAGAACTTAGACAAACCTTAGAACGAGACTAACTTGGGACGAACAAAGACAAACAATAATCTCATTCTAAGGTTTGTCTAAGTTCGTCCCAAGTTAATCTAAGTTCGTCCCAAGTTAGTCTCTTTATAAGGATGAACTTAGACAAACCTTAGAATGAGACTAACCAGACTATCTTGGGAGTAACAAAGACAAACTTTGGTCTCATTCTAAGGTTTGTCATAGTTCGTCCCAAGTTAGTCTCTTTCTAAGGACGAACTTAGACAAACCTTAGAATGAGACTCACGAGACTAACTTGGGACGAACAAAGACAAACGTTAGTCTCATTTTAAGGTTTGTCTAAGTTCTTCCCAAGTTAGTCTTTTTCGAAGGAAGAACTTAGACAAACCTTAGAACGAGACTAACTTGGGACGAACAAAGACAAACATTAATCTCATTCTAAGGTTTGTCTAAGTTCGTCCCAAGCTAATTTAAGTTCGTCCCAAGTTAGTCTCTTTCTAAGGACGAACTTAGACAAACCTTAGAATGAGACTAACAGGGCTAACTTGGGACGAACAAAGACAAACTTTTGTCTCATTCTAAGGTTTGTCATAGTTCATCCCAAGTTAGTCCCTTTCTAAGGACGAACTTAGACAAATCTTAGAATGAGACTAACGAGACTAACTTGGGACAAATAAAGACAAACGTTTGTCTCATTCTAAGGTTTGTCTAAGTTCTTCCCAAGTTAGTCTCTTTCTAATGACGAACTTAGACAAACCTTAGAATGCGACTAACAAGACTAACTTGGGATGAACCAAGACCTACTTTAATCACATTCTAAGGTTTGTCTAAGTTCGTCCCAAGTTAGTCTCTTTCTAAGGATGAACTTAGACAAACCTTAGAATGAGACTAACGAGACTAACTTGGGAAGAACAAAGACAAACGTTAGTCTCATTCTAAGGCTTGTCTAAGTTAGTCCCAAGTTAGTCTAAGTTTGTCCCAAGTTAGTCTCTTTCTAAGGACGAACTTCGACAAACCTTAGAATGAGACTAACTTTGGACGAACAAAGACAAACTTGAGTCTCATTCTAAGGTTTGTCAAAGTTCGTCCCAAGTTAGTCTTAGTTCGTACCAAGTTAGTCTAAGTTCATCCCAAGTTAGTCTAAATTCATCCCAAGTTAGTCTAAGTTCGTCCCAAGTTAGTCTCTTTGTAAGGACGAACTTAGACAAATCTTAGAACCAGACTAACGAGACTAACTTGGGACGAACTTAGATAAAGCTTAGAATGAGACTAATGAGACTAACTTGAGATGAATAATGACAAACGTTAGTCTCATTCTATGGTTTGTCTAAGTTTGTCCCAAGTTAGTCTCCTTCTAAGGACAAACTTAGACAAACCTTAGAATGAGACTAACGAGACGACCTTGGGACGAACAAAGACAAACTTTTATCTCATTCTAAGGTTTGTCTAAGTTCGTCCCAAGTTAGTCTCTTTCTCAGGTCAAACTTAGACAAACCTTAGAATGAGACTAACGAGACTAACTTGGGACGAACAAAGACAAACGTTTCTCTTTCTAAGGTTTGTCTAAGTTCATCCCAAGTTAGTTTAAGTTTGTCTCAAGTTAGTCTCTTTCTAAGGACGAACATAGACAAACCTTAGAATGAGACTAACTAGACTAACTTGGGGCGAACAAAGATAAACGTTAGTCTCATTGTAAGGTTTGTCTAAGTTCGTCCCAAGTTAGTCTCTTTCTAAGGATGAAATTAGACAAACCTTAGAATGAGACTAACGAGACTAACTTGGGACGAACAAAGACAAACGTTAGTCTCATTCTAAGGCTTGTTTAAGTTAGTCCCAAGTTAGTCTAAGTGTGTCCTAAGTTAGTCTCTGTCTGAGGACGAACTTAGACAAACCTTAGAATGAGACTAACAAGACTAACTTTGGACGAACAAAGACAAACGTTAGTCTCATTCTAAGGTTTGTCTAAGTTCGTCTCAAGTTTGTCTTAGTTCATACCAAGTTAGTCTAAGTTCATCCCAAGTTAGTCTAAATTCGTCCCAAGTTAGTCTAAGTTCGTCCCAAGTTTGTCTCTTTCTAAGGACGAACTTAGACAAACCTTAGAATGAGACTAACGAGACTAACTTGGGACAAATTAAGACAAACGTTTGTCTCACTCTAAGGTTTGTTTAAGTTCGTTCCAAGATCGTCTCTTTCTAAGGATGAACTTCGACAAATCTTAGAATGAGACTAACGAGACTAACATGGGATGAACAAAGACCTTGTTTAGTCTCATTCTAAGGGTTGTCTAAGTTCGTCCCAAGTTAGTCTCTTTCTAAGGACAAACTTAGACAAACCTTAGAATGAGACTAACGACACTTACTTGGGATGAACAAAGACAAACGTTAGTCTCATTCTAAGGCTTGTCTAAGTTCATCCCAAGTTAGTCTAAGTTTGTACCAAGTTAGTCTAAGTTCGTCCCAAGTTAGTCTAAGTTCGTCCCAAGTTAGTCTATTTCTAAGGACGAACTTAGACAAACCTTAGAATGAGACTAACAAGACTAACTTGGGATGAACAAAGACCAACTTTAGTCTCATTCTAAGGTTTGTCAAAGTTCGTCCCAAGTTAATCTCTTTCTAAGGACGAACTTAGACAAACCTTAGAATGAGACTAACGAGACTAACTTGGGACGAACAAAGACAAACGTTAGTCTCATTCTAAGGCTTGTCTAAGTTAGTCCCAAGTTAGTCTAAGTTTGTCCCAAGTTAGTCTCTTTCTAAGGACAAACTTAGACAAACCTTAGAATAAGACTAACAAGGCTAACTTTGGACGAACAAAGACAAACGTTTGTCTTATTCTAAGGTTTGTCTAAGTTCGTCCCAAGTTAGTCTTAGTTCATCCCAAGTTAGTCTAAATTTGTTCCAAGTTAGTCTCTTTCTAAGGACGAACAAAGGTAAACGTTTGTCTCATTCTAAGGTGTGTTTAAGTTCGTTCCAAGTTAGTCTCTTTCGAAGGACGAATTTAGACAAACCTTAGAATGAGACTAACGAGACTACCTTGACGAATAAAGACGAACGTTAGTCTCATTCTAAGTAGTGTCTAAGTTTGTCCCAAGTTAGTCTCTTTCTAAGGACGAACTTAGACAAACCTTAGAATAAGACTAACGAGACTAACTTGGGACGAATAAAGACAAACATTAGTCTCATTCTAAGGTTTGTATAAGTTCGTCCCAATTTAGTCTGTTTCTAAGGACGAACTTAGACAAACCTTAGAATGAGACTAACGAGACTAACTTGAGATGAATAATGGAAAACGTTAGACTCATTCTAAGGTTTGTCTAAGTTCATCCCTAGTTAGTCTCTTTCTAAGGACAAACCTTAGAATGAGACTAACGAGACTACATTGGGACGAACAAAGACAAACTTTAATCTCGTTCTAAGGTTTGTCTAAGTTCGTCCCAAGTTAGTCTCTTTCAAAGGATGAACTTGGACAAACCTTTGAATGAGACTAACGATACTAACTTGGGACGAACAAAGACAAACATTTCTCATTCTAAGGTATGTCTAAGTTCGTCCCAAGTTTGTCTAAGTTTCTCCCAAGTTAGTCTCTTTCTAAGGACGAACTTAGACAAGCCTTAGAATGAGACTAACAAGACTAACTTGGGATGGACAAAGACCTACTTTCATCACATTCTAAGGTTTGTCTAAGTTCGTCCCAAGTTAGTCTCTTTCTAAGGACGAACTTAGACAAACCTTAGAATGAGACTAACGAGACTAACTTGGGAAGAACAAAGACAAACGTTAGTCTTATTCTAAGTCTTGTCTAAGTTAGTACCAAGTTAGTCTAAGTTTGTCCCAAGTTAGTCTCTTTCTAAGGACGAACTTCGACAAACCTTAGAATGAGACTAACTTTGGACGAACAAAGACAAACTTGAGTCTCATTCTATGGTTTGTCTAAGTTCGTCCCAAGTTAGTCTTAGTTCGTACCAAGTTAGTCTAAGTTCATCCCAAGTTAGTCTAAATTCGTCCCAAGTTAGTCTAAGTTCGTCCCAAGTTAGTCTCTTTCTAAGGAAGAACTTAGACAAATCTTAGAACGAGACTAACGAGACTAACTTGGGACGAATAAAGACAAACGTTAGTCTAATTCTAAGGGTTGTTTAAGTTCATCCCAAGTTTGTCTCTTTCTAAGGACGAACTTAGACAAACCTTAGAATGAGACTAACGAGACTAACTTGGGACGAACTTAGATAAAGCTTAGAATGAGACTAATGAGACTAACTTGAGATGAATAATGACAAACGTTAGTCTCATTCTATGGTTTGTCTAAGTTTGTCCCAAGTTAGTCTCTTTCTAAGGACAAACTTAGACAAACCTTAGAATGAGACTAACGAGACGACCTTGGGACGAACAAAGACAAACTTTTATCTCATTCTAAGGTTTGTCTAAGTTCGTCCCAAGTTAGTCTCTTTCTCAGGTCAAACTTAGACAAACCTTAGAATGAGACTAACGAGACTAACTTGGGACGAACAAAGACAAACGTTTCTCATTCTAAAGTTTGTCTAAGTTCATCCCAATTTAGTTTAAGTTTGTCCCAAGTTAGTCTCTTTCTAAGGACGAACATAGACAAACCTTAGAATGAGACTAACTAGACTAACTTGGGGCGAACAAAGATAAACGTTAGTCTCATTCTAAGGTTTGTCTAAGTTCGTCCCAAGTTAGTCTCTTTCTAAGGATGAACTTAGACAAACCTTAGAATGAGACTAACGAGACTAACTTGGGACGAACAAAGACAAACGTTAGTCTCATTCTAAGGCTTGTCTAAGTTAGTCCCAAGTTAGTCTAAGTGTGTCCTAAGTTAGTCTCTTTCTGAGGACAAACTTAGACAAACCTTAGAATGAGACTAACAAGACTAACTTTGGACGAACAAAGACAAACGTTAGTCTCATTCTAAGGTTTGTCTAAGTTCGTCTCAAGTTTGTCTTAGTTCGTACCAAGTTAGTCTAAGTTCGTCCCAAGTTAGTCTAAATTCGTCCCAAGTTAGTCTAAGTTCATCCCAAGTTTGTCTCTTTATAAGGACGAACTTAGACAAACCTTAGAATGAGACTAACGAGACTAACTTGGGACAAATAAAGACAAACGTTAGTCTCATTCTAAGGTTTGTTTAAGTTCGTTCCAAGTTTGTCTCTTTATAAGGACGAACTTCGACAAACCTTAGAATGAGACTAACGAGACTAACTTGGGACAAATAAAGACAAACGTTAGTCTCATTTCTAAGGTTTGTTTAAGATTGTTCCAAGTTCGTCTCTTTCTAAGGACGAACTTCGACAAATCTTAGAATGAGACTAACGAGACTAACATGGGATGAACAAAGACATAGTTTAGTCTCATTCTAAGGTTTGTCTAAGTTCGTCCCAAGTTAGTCTCTTTCTAAGGACAAACTTAGACAAACCTTAGAATGATACTAACGACACTTACTTGGGATGAACAAAGACAAACGTTAGTCTCATTCTAAGGCTTGTCTAAGTTCATCCCAAGTTAGTCTAAGTTTGTACCAAGTTAGTCTAAGTTCGTCCCAAGTTAGTCTAAGTTCGTCCCAAGTTAGTCTATTTCTAAGGACGAACTTAGACAAACCTTAGAATGAGACTAACAAGACTAACTTGGGATGAACAAAGACCAACTTTAGTCTCATTCTAAGGTTTGTCAAAGTTCGTCCCAAGTTAGTCTCTTTCTAAGGACGAACTTAGACAAACCTTAGAATGAGACTAACGAGACTAACTTGGGACGAACAAAGGAAAACGTTTGTCTCATTCTAAGGCTTGTCTAAGTTAGTCCCAAGTTAGTCTAAGTTTGTCCCAAGTTAGTCTCTTTCTAAGGACAAACTTAGACAAACCTTACAATAAGACTAACAAGACTAACTTTGGACGAACAAAGACAAACGTTTGTCTTATTCTAAGGTTTGTCTAAGTTCGTCCCAAGTTAGTCTTAGTTCATCCCAAGTCAGTCTAAGTTTGTCCCAAGTTAGTCTCTTTCTAAGGACGAACAAAGATAAACGTTTGCCTCATTCTAAGGTGTGTCTAAGTTCGTTCCAAGTTAGTCTCTTTCGAAGGACGAATTTAGACATACCTCAGAATGAGACTAACGAGACTAACTTGACGAATAAAGACAAACGTTAGTCTCATTCTAAGGTTTGTCTAAGTTCGTCCCAAGTTAGTCTCTTTCTAAGGACGAACTAAGACAACCCTTAGAATAAGACTAACGAGACTAACTTGGGACGAATAAAGACAAACATTAGTCTCATTCTAAGGTTTGTATAAGTTCGTCCCAAGTTAGTCTGTTTCTAAGGACGAACTTAGACAAACCTTAGAATGAGACTAACGAGACTAACTTGAGATGAATAATGGAAAACGTTAGACTCATTCTAAGGTTTGTCTAAGTTCATCCCTAGTTAGTCTCTTTCTAAGGACAAACCTTAGAATGAGACTAACGAGACTACCTTGGGAGGAACAAAGACAAACTTTAATCTCGTTCTAAGGTTTGTCTAAGTTCGTCCCAAGTTAGTCTCTTTCTAAGGATGAACTTGGACAAACCTTAGAATGAGACTAACGATACTAACTTGGGACGAACAAAGACAAACATTTCTCATTCTAAGGTATGTCTAAGTTCGTCCCAAGTTTGTCTAAGTTTCTCCCAAGTTAGTCTCTTTCTAAGGACGAACTTAGACAAGCCTTAGAATGAGACTAACTGGACAAACATGGGGCGAACAAAGACAAACATTAGTCTCATTCTAAGGTTTGTCTAAGTTTGTCCCAAGTTAGACTTTTTCTAAGGAAGAACTGAGACAAACTTGGGACGAACAAAGACAAACATTAATCTCATTCTAAGGTTTGTCTAAGTTCATCCCAAGTTAGTCTCTTTCTAAGGACGAACTTAGACAAACCTTAGAATGAGACTAACGAGACTAACTTTGGACGAACAAAGACAAGCGTTAGTCTCATTCTAAGGTTTTTCAACGTTCGTCCCAAGTTAGTCATAGTTCGTACCAAGTTAGTCTAAGTTCGTCCCAAGTTAGTCTAAGTTCATCCCAAGTTAGTCTCTTTCTAAGGATGAACTTAGACAAACCTTAGAATGAAACTAATGAGACTAACTTGGGATGAATAAAGACAAACGTTAGTCTCATTCTAAGGTTTGTTTAAGTTCGTCCCAAGTTTGTCTCTTTCTAAGGATGAACTTAGACAAACCTTACAATGAGACTAACGATACTAACGTTGGATGAACAAAGACCTACTTTAGTCTCATTCTAAGGGTTGTCTAAGTTCGTCCCAAGTTAGTTTCTTTCTAAGGATGAACTTAGACAAACCTTAGCATGAGACTAACGAGCCTTACTTGGGACGAACAAAGACAAACGTTAGTCTCATTCTATGGCTTGTCTAAGTTCGCCCCAAGTTGGTCTAAGTTCGTACCAAGTAAGTCTAAGTTTGTCCCAAGTTAGTCTAAGTTCGTCCCAAGTTTGTCTCTTTCTAAGCACGAACTTAGACAAACCTCAGAATGAGACTAACGAGACTAAATTGGGACGAATAAAGACAAACGTTAGTCTCATTCGAAGGTTTGTCAAAGTTTGTCCCAAGTTAGTCTCTTTCTAAGGACGAACTTAGACAAACCTTAGAATGAGACTAACGAGACTAACATGAGACGAATAATGACAAAAGTTAGTCTCATTCTAAGTTCATCCCTAGTTAGTCTCTTTCTAAAGACAAACTTAGACAAACCTTAGAATGAGACTAACGAGACTACCTTGGGATGAACAAAGACAAACTTTAATCTCATTCTAAGGTTTGTCTAAGTTTGTCCCAAGTTAGTCTCTTTCTAAGTACGAACTTAGACAAACCTTAGAATGAGACTAACGAGACTAACTTGGGATGAACAAAGACAAACGTTTATCATTCTAAAGTTTGTCTAAGTTTGTCCCAAGTTAGTCTAAGTTTGTCCCAAGTTAGTCTCTTTCAAAGGACGAACTTAGACAAACCTGATGTTCCCTTGAGTGGCATGTCTTTGGCAAAACATAGATTAGACAGTTCGAACAGGAGTTCAGGGGTTGTTTGAACATATCCTAGTTCTTATGTTCAGCGCGGAACAGACGCAAGGATATTTCTCGGAAGGATATTGGACAGCAAAGATATCGTCAAGTTAAAGTTGGCCAGCGACTTATTCGAACATGCGATATTCGAATGGATATCTATATTGAAGGCGGCGTACCTTACTTGGGCAAGAAGACTTCGTATATTCTTCCAACTTATTTGAGAAAGATATACATCAAATATCTAGTAATATTTCCTAAATATTTAATGGATTATCTTGTGCAGATTAGGGTTTCGTCCTAGCATATAAATACAATGCTAGGGCGTCCTTATTCAGTATCGCTTTCAAAGATCAAATATACACGAGTAAACCCTACCTATTAGAGAAGAAGAAAGCGACGGCCATTTGTGTTTCCCCACTGTAAACTCATCGGTGCAAGAGCAGTCTCATCACGTGCAACTCAGACTGCCTGGAAGAGATCAAACTGCCGCACACAACAAAGGTGAACAAGCTTTCTAGAGAAAGCATCCGAGCTTCAAGAGAAGGTCGAGCACGTTCGGACAGAAGGTTCGGACGACGGGGATCGAGGGGAACTGCGGTAAACCTCGGTTGCAAATCTGAGAGACAGAGTGTTAGAGGCTAGGCAATTACAAGGTGTAAGTGTAAGTCCACCTGTAAGCTCTAAACTCGTAATAAAGATTTGTTGTCCCTTTTAGGGTGTGGGAAACCCCCCAGAGTAGGCGAAGCCGAACTGGGTTATCATTCTGTGCGTGCTACTATTATTTGTCCTGTCTGCTGAACTGTTGTGCAAGGAGTTCAAGGACTGTCTCAACTGTACCTTGAACGCAAGCTTGAACAGGGGATATAATTTCAATTGGTATCAGAGCAAACACTCGACACACTGGGTGGGATCCTGAACTGTTCAAGATGACTGTGAAGGAAGGACAAAGCATCACCAGACCCCCGTTGCTTGAAGGATCAAACTATGCCACCTGGAAGCCCGTAATGAGATCCTTTTTGAAATCGCTAGACGAGAAGGCGTGGAAGGATGTCCTGAAAGGTTGGACTGAACCTATGATGAACAATATCACTTGATAACCGATTCCGAAACCAGAAGCACTGTGGACAGAAGAGGAGGACAAAGCATCTATGGGAAACTCAAAGGCTATGAACGCAATTTTTTATGTGGTAGATGAAAACGTCATGAAGCTAATCATCAACTGTGAAGTTGCCAAGGAAGCATGGGACATCCTCCAAACAGCCTTTGAAGGCACAGACAAAGTTTGCAACTCTCGCATGCAAGCTGTCACAACCAGGTTTGAAGAGATGAAGATGAAGGAAAGTGAAACCATCACTGAGTACAACACCACAGTTCTGGAACTGGCTAACAAGGCTTCTGCTCTAGGGAAACCCATTGATGAAGAAAGATTGGCCAGTAAAGTCTTAAGATCACTCCCTCCGAGATTTGTGATGAAGGTCACGGCCATAGAGGAAATGCACGACATCGCCAAACTAAAGCTGGACGAGCTGATGGGTTCTCTCAGAACCTACAAGATCAATCATGATTTTCAACCCGGAGAAGTGAAGGGAATCAACCTAAAAGCGGACATAACTAAAGACAAACTGGACGGTGGCTGCACTACTGAACAGTTGGCTATGATGGCTCAGAATTTTGGCAGAATGGTGCGGAAAATCAACAGACGTGGACCAGAACAAGGTCAGCCTTCATCAAATAGCTTCTGAAACTGGAAAACCGGCAGGTCAAAGGTCCAGAGACATTAGACAAGACTCTTCTGACAAAGGAAAGGAAGAAATTCAGTGCCATGAATGCAGGGGTTTCGGTCACATTGCCTCCCAATGTGCGAATACTCTCATGAAGAAGAAGGCAATGGTCGCTAGCTTCAGCGATAGTGAGTCAGACGAAGAAAAAGGTGAAACCACTAATTTTGTGGCTTTTGTTACAACTCTAGGAGAATGCAGCAATACCAATG
Source organism: Rhodiola kirilowii (assembly GCA_033675215.1). Lineage (NCBI taxonomy): Eukaryota > Viridiplantae > Streptophyta > Magnoliopsida > Saxifragales > Crassulaceae > Rhodiola > Rhodiola kirilowii. The sequence goes on along the minus strand of CM066196.1, from coordinate 32,149,810 downwards.
AAGGAGTACCATCTCAGTTAGAACTCCCGGCTGAAGACCTCTCAGACAGTGACGATGAAGAACTCACTGACAGAGCCTTATCGCGAGGCAATGCAAAGATAAATTTATAAGTCCACTACTTGTGACTTCACTATTGGGTAGTAAAGCGGTAAGTAGGGGTCGAACCCAAGGGAATTGGTGGATAGTAGTTCTTTGAGGAAATTGTACATAAATTAAGTGCGATTGGGGTTGGTTGTTGTTTTAGTACTGAAAGTAATACTGAAAAGTAAATTGCGGGAACAGTCGAGTTCAATATCAACCAGACAACATACTTTTGGTTTTTCGCACGCTGTGTTTCAAGCGCAATACGTGCCAAATATTATGTTGGATTGATGTTGAAAATGTCTGTAATGAAAGTAAAGTGCGGAAAGGTAAATGTACTGAAAGTAAGTGCGGAAAGTAAATGTACTGAAAGTAAGTGCGGGAACAGTCGAGTTCAATATCAACCATGCAACATACTTTTGGTTTGTCGCACGCTGTATTTCAAGCGCAATACATGCCAAAAATTATGTTGGATTGATGTTGAAAACGTCGAAGTATCTTAGCCTATGTGCATCCACTTGATCAATCATTTTCGATCAACCAAGTGGTGTTTAAAAGAGGTTGAACTCCACGGAAAAGCTTTGCTCTTTCGAGCCTCCACTTAACCGTGTATGTTCACGAACCCAATGGAAGAGCTTTGCCTATTTCAAGCATCCACTCAACCATGTATGTTCTAACCTAATATAAGGCACATAGAACAAGCTTGAACACGAAGAGGCACTAAGAAAAGGGTCTAAAAACGGTTTTATGATACAAGCACACCCCTTCAACCGAATGAAGGGTTTAGCTACGAGTATCCATAGAAGTGGACACCATAGCTAAGTGCAAAAGAAAGTAAAGGGTTTGGAAAATGAAAGACAAGGAAAGTAAAGTTTTGGAAAGTAAACTCAAGAACAAACTTAAGAACAAACAAGAGTACTTAAGAACCAACAAGAGTACTCAAGAACACTTAAGAACAAGAGAGAAGTTGGAGCTTTTGATTCCCAAATGTAAAGTGTTTACAAGGATTTGTGCCTAAAGGATTCTAGAGAGATTCTCTATCTAAGTAACCAAAGATATGATTCAAGGAGGGGTGATCCTTCTTTTATAGACATGAGAGGCGGTGGAGAGGCGAGTGGAGGAGGATATTTTGTCCTCCCACCGCCTCTAGTTCTCCCTCAACTCCGGTTGGTCTTGGTTGCTCTTCGGTTGGACTTGTTTTGTGCCAAATGGCAAGGCACATGGGAGCACATGGGCGGCTAGGCCTTGGGTGAGCCAAGAGGCATCCACTTGATCACTTGAACTAGGTTGAGCCAAAGGGCAAGTTATTTGGACTTGGTTGAGGCTTGGTTTCTTCCCAAAGGGCAACCGAAGTGAATAGTATGGCCAACCGAACAAGAAGTAGTTTGGATTTGGTTGGTCTTTGCCGGAGTGTGGCCGGAGAAACAAATTACCGGAGCATGTTGGTGATGATATGGGCTTGATCGGAGCACCGTCGGAGGGTCGCCGGAGGTTTGCCGGAATATGGCCGGAGCTGCCGGAATTTTGGCCGGAGGTGATTGGGTGTTGGACCACGGATTTGGAATGTTGGGGAGATTCTAAGATTGATCCATGAAGGATGTTTGGCCAGATTCTGCCCGGAGCATGGTCGAAATCCCAAATCGGCCGAAATTGCCCTATTTTGGCCTTGACCGGGCTCGGGCCCTTGTTAGTGCGTTCTTGTCAAAACACCGACGGTTCTAGCATATTTGAGTGATTTGAAGTCGGGTCCATGAAGGTTGCTAAGGCTGAATTTGTTCGTAGCATGGTCGTGCCCTATGATGGCCTAGAACTCGGTCCCTTGGCCTAGGATGGCTTGAATTTTGGACCTTGCGTTCTTTGCCTTTTGAGTGTGGATTTGGAACGACATTATTCATGGAAATTGAATGCCCAAAGTTGTTTGGCCGGAACGCCGCCGGAGATAGGCCGTGGCCTAAGTTCTTCCCATCGGGCCTGGTTTTCCCGGACGCCGACGCAAGCGTCCGGACGCGTCCTGCGTTTTCTCAGCGCTCGGCATAGGCGCTCAGCACTCGGCCCCGGTACTCCTTGGTTGTGGACCTGGCTCTCTCGGGCGGGGACCTGCGATACCCGGTACCTCCTCCCGGGCGCGTCTGGCATTTCTCGGCGCTGGCTCTCGGTCAGGGACCTGGGCGGGGACCTGGTCTTCTTGGTTCTAGTTCTCGGTCCCTGGTCTGCGATACCCGGGTCTTGGCTAGCTTTTTGGCGCGAATCTCCCTTTTTAAGTTTGTTTCCTCTTTGGACTCCAAAATTGCCTATTGACGGAGCCCACCGCACTGTCGTTAAGGTGCGATGTTCTCTGTGCAAAAATAAATTTATATCTCCGCTACTCGCGACTTCACTAATGGGTAGCAAGTGGTAAGTAGGGGTCGAACCGAAGGGAATTGGTGGATTAGTTGTTCTTTAATGAAGCTTATGCATAAATTAAATGCGATTGGGGTTGGGTTTGAGTGTGCTTTGAGAACTGAAAGTAAATTACAACAGTTGGTAATGGACTGTAAGGAAAGGATTCGGTTTAGGGGTTTCATATCATATCATTGTTCATCATTGACCTCTAACCATCATACTAAGTGTTCAAAGATGAATCGAGGCTATTTCTAGCACAAGACTTGCCACATCATTTAGAACACTTGTTCTATTTAGACTAATTCCTCCTTTCGAAGTATCTTAGCCTTATGTGCACCCATTTGATCTTCAGTTACGATCAACCAAATGGTTTTTAAAAGAGGTTGAACTCCTCAGATAAGTTTTGCCTGTTAAAGCATCCACTTACCCGAGTATGTTCACGAACCCCAAAGAAGAGCTTTGCCCGTTAAAGCATCCACTCAACCTTGGAAGTTCTAACCTAATATGTGGCACATAGAACAAGTTTTGAAACACTAAGTAGCATTAAGCATAGAGTCTAGAACGGTTTATGATATAAATACTCCCTCTACCGAATACAAGCTTTAGCTACTTGTATTCATGTCAAGGAATACAAGCAAACCATGGCTTTGAACAAGGATACCGAAAAGGAGAATAACTTTAAAGTAAGAACAATATATACGGAAAGTAAAGGACAAGTCAGGGAAAAGAAAGCCGTGGCTTTTGTACCTACAATAAGTGGAGGAGAGGAGCTCCTAAGCAAGATCCAAGCAAGGAAAAGTAGCTCCAAAATGAAGAACAAAATGTGTATTGAAAGTGAAGAGAAGAGGGTTAAGCCCTCTATCTCTCTAAAGACTTGTGGATTGTGGGATATGTTTACAAGGGAAGGAGGAGCTCTATTTATAGGCCATGAAGAGGGATGGATGTGGATGAGAAGAAGACACTTGTCACAAGATTGAATGGGACCACTTTAGTGGTTGTAGAAATGTCTTTTAGTGATGACCTCATTGGTCGTAAAATAATTTTTTGACATCTTAAATGGTCGCACAAATTCTTTTTTGCAATGACTTAAAGTGGTCACAAAATTCTTTTGTAATAATATCATGGTCGTCGCAATAAATACTAAATGTGATGACCTTTTAAAGTCATCACTAAAACTTTCTGCGAGGGAACCTACTGCAACGACATCCGACAACTTTAAAAGTCATCACTTAAATATATAAGCGATGACATTTTGACATTCTGTGATGGCTTGAAGTCATCACCGATTCTGTTTTTTCTTGTAGAACTTCATCCCAAGTTAGTCTAAGTTCGTCCCAAGTTAGTCTATTTCTAAGGATGAAATTTGACAAACGTAAGAATGAGACAAACGAGACTAACTTGGCACAAACAAAGACAAACTTTAGTCTCATTCTATGGTTAGTCTAAGTTCGTCCCAAGTTAGTCTCTTTCTAAGGACGAACTTAGACAAACCTTAGAATGAGACTAACGAGACTAACTTGGCACGAACAAAGACAAACTTTAGTCTCATTCTAAGGTTTTTCTAAGTTTGTCCCAAGTTTGTCTCTTTCTAAGGACGAACTTAGACAAACCTTAGAATGAGACTAACGAGACTAAGTTGAGACGAATAAAGACAAATGTTAGTCTCATTCTACGGTTTGTCTAAGTTCATCCCAAGTTAGTTTCTTTCTAAGGACGAACGGAGACAAACCTTAGAATAAGACTAACGAGACTAGCTTGGGACGAACAAAGACAAATTTTAGTCTCATTCTAAGATTTGTCTAAGTTCGTCCCAAGTTAGTCTCTTTCTAAGGACGAATTTAGACAACCCTTGGAATGAGACTAACGAGACTAACTTGGGACGAACAAAGACAAACGTTAGTCTCATCGGCTTGTCTAACTTCATCCCAAGTTAGTCTAAGATTGTCCCAACTTAGTCTCTTTCTAAGGAAGAACTTAGACAAACCTTAGAATAAAACTAACGAGACTAACTCTGGAATAACAAAGACAAACGTTAGTCTCATTCTAAGGTTTGTCTAAGGTCGTCCCAAGTTAGTCTAAGTTCGTACCAAGTTCTTCCCAACTTAGTCTTAGTTCGTCCCAAGTTAGTTTAAGTTCGTCCCAAATTAGTCTCTCTCTAAGGACAAACTTAGACAAACCTAAAAATGAGACTAACGAGACTAACTTGGGTCAAACAAAGACAAACGTTAGTCTCATTCTAGGGTTTGTCTAAGTTCGTCCCAAGTTAGCCTAAGTTCATCCAAAGTTAGTCTCTTTCTAAGGACGAACTTTGACAAACCTTAGAATGAGACTAACGAAACTAACTTGGGACGAATAAAGACACACGTTAGTCTCATTCTACCGTTTATCTAATTTCGTCCCAAGTTAGTCTCTTTCTAAGGATGAACTTACACAAACCTTAGAATGAGACTAAAGAGACTAACTTGGGACGAACAAAGACAAACGTTAGTCTCATTCTAAGGGTTGTCTAAGTTCGTCCCAAGTTAGTCTAAGTTCGTCCCAAATTAGTCTCTTTCAAAGGATGAACTTAGACAAACCTTAGAATGTGACTAACTTGGGATAAATAAAGACAAACGTTAGTCTCATTCTAACGTTTGTCTAAGTCCACCCCAAGTTAGCCTCAGTTTGTCCCAAGTTAGTCTCATTCTAAGGACGAACTTAGACAAACCTTAGAATTGGACTAACAAGACTAACTTGGGATGAGTAAAGACAAACGTTAGTGTCATTCTAAGGTTTGTCTAAGTTCGTCCGAAGTTAGTCTCTTTCTAAGGACGAACATAGACTAACCTTAGAATGAAACTATTGAGACTAACTTGGGATGAACAACGACCAACATTAGACTCATTCTAAGGTTTGTTTAAGTTGGTCCCAAGTTAGTCTCTTTCTAAGGATGAACTTTGACAAACCTTAGAATGAGACTAACTTGGGAGGAACAAAGACAAACGTTAGTCTTATTCTAAGGTTTGTCTAAGTTCGTCCCAAGTTAGCGTAAGTTCGTCCCAAGTTAGTCTCTTTCTAAGGACGAACTTAGAAAAACCTTAGAATGAGAGTTACGAGACTAACTTGGGACGAATAAAGACAAATGTTTGTCTCATTCTAAGGTTTGTCTAAGTTCGTCCCAAGTTAATCTCTTTCTAAGGATGAACTAATACAAACCTTAGAATAAGACTAACGAGACAAACTTGGGACGAATAAAGACAAACGTTAGTCTGATTCTAAGGTTTGTCTAAGTTCGCCAAAGTTTGTCTCTTTCTGATTAACTAAGACAAACCTTATAATGAGACTAACGAGACTAACTTGGGACGAACAAAGACAAACTTTAGTCTCATTCTAAGCTTTGTCTAAGTTTGTCCCAAGTTAGACTCTTTCTAAGGACGAACTTAGACAAACCTTAGAATGAGACTAAAGAGACTAACTTGGGACAAACAAAGACAAACGTTAGTCTCATTCTAAGGTATGTCTAAGTTTGTCCCAAGTTAGTCCAAATTCGTCCCAAGTTAGTCTCTTTCTAAGGATGAACTTAGACAAACCTTAGAATGAGAATAACAAGACTAACTTGGGACGAACAAAGACAAACTTTAGTCTCATTCTTAGATTTGTCTAAGTTCGTCCCAAGTTAGTCTCTTTCTAAAAATGAACTTAGACAAACCTTAGAATGAGACTAACGAGACTAACTTGGGACGAACAAAGACAAACTTTAATCTCATTCTAAGGTTTGTCTAAGTTCGTCCCAAGTTAGTCTAAGTTCGTCCTAAGTTTGTCCCAAGTTAGTCTCTTTCTAAGGACGAACTTAGACAAACCTTAGAATGAGACTAACGAGACCAACTTGGGACGAATAAAGAAAAATGTTAGTCTCATTCTAAGGGTTGTCTAAGTTCATCCCAAGTTAGTCTCTTTCTAAGGATGAACTTAGACAAACCCTAGAATGAGACTAACGAGACAAACTTGGGACGAATAAAGACAAACGTTAGTCTCATTCTAAGGTTTGTCTAAGTTCGTCCCAAGTTAGTCTATTTCTAAGGACGAACTTAGACAAACCTTAGAATGAGACTAACGAGACTAACTTGGGACGAACAAAGACAAACTTAAGTCTCTCTCTAAGGTTTGTCTAAGTTCATCCCAAGTTAGTCTAAGTTTGTCCCAAGTTAGTCTCTTTCTGTGGGTGAACTTAGACAAACCTTAGAATGAGACTAACGAGACTAAATTGGGGCGAACAAAGACAAACGTTAGTCTCATTTAAAGGTTTGTCTAAGTTCATCCCAAGTTAGTCTCTTTCTAAGGACAAATTAGAAAAACCTTCGAATGAGACTAAAGAGACTAACTTGGGACGAAGAAAGCCATCGGCTCCCTTTCAGCTCCGGACTGACTCTGGTTGCTCTTCGGTTGGACTTGTTTTGAGAGATTCCACGTCAGGTTCTTGAAAGTCAGAATTTGGTCGTGACCTGGAATGACTCGTAATTAATTTTCAGCTTTAAAACTCCTCCTTAGCCTGTATTCTCTCTAGACTTCAAAATACCCTGTAGATAAATATCGGAACTAATAAGCAAAAGTTATATAGACAAAGAGTCTAATTTGGTGGGTTTAACTGTGTTTATGATTCATACAATTATGGTCCATCACCACTCCTCAATATCCCTTATTAGACTTGTGTCTTCTTGCATGCGAGGTTGGTCTTTAGTCTCTTCCATGAAAACCTCAACAAAGTCTCTATACCCTTGAAGTTCTTGTGGCTCAATATCCTCTTCCTTTACCATATCATCATCAAGAATTCGGGATTCACATTTAGGCTCTTCTATAGCGGGAGGGAGGAGTTCATCTTCATCAATAAAAGTCATTTCCTCTATGCAAGAGGCATCATCATTGAAGAATTCCTTGTCGGAGAGCCAAGGCGTTGATGGAATGGTGAGCTCTTGTGTTTTCTCGTCTAAATGATCTTGAGATGTGCTAATAGTGAAGGATGCTTCACTCTTGCATTCAACCTCATCTTTGTCACAAGATTCACCATCACACCCCTCATAAAAAGCTTGGAGAGCGGCTCTCTTGAACTCCTCCTCATTTAATTGATCCCATTCTTGCCTTGAGGCATTAGATTCAAGAACTTCCTCTTTGGACACCTCTTCTTCATTATCCAAGTCCCCATTTTCCATTGCTTGTCGCGCTAATGTGCTTTCCAACACTTTTCTTTCAGCTATAAGTTCATCCATGCGTAGGTTCAAAGCTTGGAAAGCTTGTTGCGTGTCTAGGCGATCTTGGGAGATCTTGGCATTAAGAGCTTCATAGGAGGCCATCCCTTCTTGTCTAACCCTCTCACCTTCATTCAAAGAGTTTAGCAATTCCTTGTAGAAGAGCTCCGTGTCCATAGGTTGTGGATTTTGAGGGTATGGAGGGTAGGAGTCTTCTTCTTGCTTACCCTTCTCATTTGCCATCAAAGAGTTTAGAAATTCTTCGAGGGTGGGTTCATAGGCACTAGGTTGAGGATTCATAGGATAAGGAGGGTAAGAGTTTTCTTTGAATGAGCATTGGCTATCATCCAAATATGGAGAGTATGAATGTTTCGGATAGCTATGCTCTTCCCAATATTCATTTTGTTGCTCCTCTTCTTGGTAATATTCTTCGTTGTATGAGACTTGTTGATTGTATGAGTACATCCTCGCAAGACAAAAGAACAAAAGTTAGCAAGAGAAATGAGTGTAAAGACTGTAGAAAAGAAAAGAAAAAATATTTACAAGAATAGTCCAAATCTCACAAAATCTACTCTAGTGCTCTAGTTAATTCATTGCTCCCCGGCAACGGCGCCATTTTGACGTGCACTTTTTAGTGCATGATCAAAACATTTATATTTGACCGGTAAGTACCGGGTCGTCCAAGGAGCAAGTCCAAACTTATGAGCACTATTCAATTTCGTTCCGATAAGTCTATCCTAATTACGAAGAGTTGGTTTTGATGTGATTGCTAGAGCAAATGCATATAAACAATGTAAACAATCTAATGAAACTAGAGATAGTGTCACTACCAAGGCAAAGGGTGTACTCTAGGGAACTACGTCACTCATGTGTGTTTTTAGACTCCAAGAATTCAATTTCATGCAAGAACAATCATGTTTGATGAATAGATTAAGGCGTGCTACTATTAAATCTAATTCAATCGCTAGATGTTTTTACTTGATTTAAGGAAGAAGCACCTCGCACGTGAGCTTGAATCGCTAGATGTTGTTAGCTCACGTCCTACGCAAGGTTCTCAATCATCAACGCTAGTTGAAAGATCAATATCCAATGAGCGGTTTAAGAACATGCCTATCTCAATGCCAAAATGAGTCACGCTAGTGATCATCACTTAGCAAGGGTGAGTCTACTCTAATTCTAGAACTCTTAGTCTCGTTTGCTAGAATACTCAACTTCAAATTCATGTTTCTAGACCACTTAGGCAGTTTATCAAACACTTGGTGGGCATAGAGTTGACATTTTATCCAAGTAGATTCACAATCATCCAAACATGTTATACTAAGATTGATTCATTATAGATTAGGAGTATTAACACACATGAGGTCCATAGGACCCTAGAATACAAAACACTACTCACAAATCATGTTCATAGACAAACACAAATTGTATTGAGTACATAGATGAAGATACAATGGAACGAATGAACCAATGATCTTCAATCTTCATTGGATGATCCTCCCTTGAAGCCTTGGTTGCTTGTTCTCTCTAGAAACCTTCAATTTTGCTCCCAAAACCCAAGCTCCCAACCCTTTTGGTCAAAATCATCATTTTCTATTTATAAGTTCGAAAATCAAAAATCTGATTTTCAGGGAAGACCCGGGCGGGTCTTGGTGGGACTCGGGCGAGTCTTGAGTGTGAAATGGAGCAGAGCACGCAGCAGAGGAGACCCGGGCGGGTGCAGAGGGACCCGGGCGAGTCCCGACTGGGTTGATGGAAATGGGGCTCGGCTGGGTTTCTGGACCTAAGGTGAGCTTCTGGCGGCTGTTTGGAAATCTTAACCTCGTAATTTGGTCTTGGCGTCAATTGGGGAGTTGTAGCCTTTTGAGTTAGCTTTCCATCAAGTTTTTAATCAACCAAATCGGACATTAAATGCGATCTGTGCGTCAAAAATTAGTCCCAAAGGTCAGTCTGTCCCGTTTTGCCTGAAAATCCATATTTTAGCTCCGAAACTACGGTTTTCTGTGAGAATTGATCTTTTTTAACCCGGGGACAGTAAAGTGTGCTTCTCACCTGAAATAGCAATCAATAGGGTCAAAAGGCATCGAATTAGCACCGGGAATGGACCAAAACTGTTCATAAATGGATATGTAAATGAGTCGAGAATTCGACTCATCAGTTCGTCACAAGTTAGTCTAAGTTTGTCCCAAGTTAGTCTCTGTCTAAGGAAGAACTTAGACAAACCTTTGAACGAGACTAACTTGGGACGAACAAAGACAAACATTATTCTCATTATAAGGTTTGTTTAAGTTTGCCCCAAGTTATTCTAAGTTCGTCCCAAGTTAGTCTCTTTCTAAGGACGACCTTAGACGAAACTTAGAATGAGACTAACCGAGACTAACTTAGGACGAACAAATACAAACTTTAGTCTCATTCAAAGGTTTGTCAAAGTTTGTCCTAAGTTAGTCTCAGTTCATCCCAAGTTAGTCTATTTCTAAGGATGAAATTTGAAAAACATAAGAATGAGACTAACTTTAGTCTCATTCTAAGGTTAGACTAAGTTCGTCCCAAGTTAGTCTCTTTCTAAGGACAAACTTAGACAAACCTTAGAATGAGACTAACGAGACTAACTTGGGACGAATAAAGACAAACGTTAGTCTCATTCTAAGGTTTGTCTAAGTTTGTCCCAAGATAGTCTCTTTCTAAGGATGAACTTAGACAAACCTTAGAATGAGACTAACGAGACTAACTTGGGACGAACAAAGACAAACTTTATTCTCATTCTAAGGTTTGTTTAAGTTCGTCCCATGTTAGTCTCTTTCTATGGACGAACTTAGACAAACCTTAGAATGAGACTAACGAGACTAAATTGGTACCAACAAAGACAAACGTTAGTCTCATTCTAAGGTTTGTCTAAGTTTGTCCCAAGATAGTCTCTTTCTAAGGACGAACTTAGACAAACCTTAGAATGAGACTAACGAGACTAACTTGGGACGAACTTTGATAAACATTAGTCTCATTCTAAAGTTTGTATAAGTTCGTCCCAAGTTAGTCTAAGTTTGTCCCAAATTAGTCTCTTTCTAAGGACGAACTTAGACAAACCTTAGAATGAGACTAATGAGACTAACTTGAGACGAACAAAGACAAACGTTAGTCTCATTCTAAGGTTTGTCTAAGTTCGTCCCAAGTTAGACTCTTTTTAAGGAACAACTTAGACAAACCTTAGAGCAAGACTAACTTGGGACGAACAAAGACAAACATTAATCTCATTCTAAGGTTTGTCTAAGTTCGTCCCAAGTTAGTCTCTTTCTAAGGACGAACTTAGACAAACCTTAGAATGAGACTAACGAAACAAACGTGGGACGATAAAAGACAAACCTTAGTCTCATTCTAAGTTTTGTCAAAGTTTGTCCAAAGTTAGTATAAGTTCATCCCAAGTTAGTCTATTTCTAAGGACGAAATTTGACAAACGTAAGAATGAGACTAACAAGACTAACTTGGCACGAACAAAGACAAACCTTAGTCTCATTCTAAGGTTAGTCTAAGTTCGTTCCAAGTTAGTCTCTTTCTAAGGACGAACTTAGACAAACCTTAGAATGAGACTAACGAGACTAACTTGGGACGAATAAAGACAAACGTTAGTCTCATTCTAAGGTTTGTCTAAGTTCGTCACATGTGAGTCTATGTTCGTCCCAGGTTAGTCTCTTTCTAAGGACGAACTTAGACAACCCTTAGAAATGAGACTAACCAGACTAACTTAGGACAAACAAAGACAAACTTTAGTCTCATTCTTAGGTTTGTCTAAGTTTGTCCCAAGTTAGTCTCTTTCTAAGGATGCACTTGGACAAACTTTAGAATGAGACTAACGAGACTAAATTGGGACGAACAAAGACAAACGTTAGTCTCATTCTAAGGTTTCTCTAAGTTCGTCCCAAGTTAGTCTATGTTCGTCCCAAGTTAGTCTAAGTTCGTCCGAAGTTAGTCTCTTTCTAAGGACGAAGTTAGACAAACATTAGAATGAGACTTACGAGACTAACTTGGGACGAATAAAGAAAAATGTTAGTCTCATTCTAATGTTTGTCTAAGTTCGTCCCAAGTTAGTCTCTTTCTAAGGACGAACTTAGACAAACCTTAGAATGAAACTAACGAGACTAACTCGGGACGAATAAAGACAAACGTTAGTTTCATTCTAAGGTTTGTCTAAGTTCGTCCCAAGTTAGTCTAAGTTTTTCCCAAGTTTGTCTCTTTTTGAGGACGAACTGAGACAAACCTTAGAATGAGACTAATGAGACTAACTTGGGACGAACAAAGACAAACGTTAGTCCCAAGTTATTCTAAGTTCGTCCCAAGTTAGTCTGTTTCTCAGGACAAAATTTGAAAAACGTAAGAATGAGACTAACGAGACTAACCTGGCACGAACAAAGACATACTTTGGTCTCAATCGAAGGTTAGTCTAAGTTCATCCCAAGTTAGTCTCTTTCGAAGGACGAACTTAGACAAACCTTAGTCTCATTCTAGGGCTTGTCTAAATTCGTCCCAAGTTAGTCCAAGTGTTTCCCAAGTTAGTCTCTTTTAAGGACGAACTTACACAAACCTTAGAACGAGAGTAACGACACTAACTTAAGACGAACCAAGACAAACGTTAGTCTCGCTCTAAGGTTTGGCGAAGTTCATCCCAAGTTAGTCTAAGTTCGTACCAAGTTAGTCTAAGTTCGTCCCAGGCTAATCTCTTTCTAAGGACGAACTTAGACGAACCTTAGAATGAGACTAACGAGACAAACTTGGGACAAATAAAGTCAAACATTAATCTCATTCTAAGGTTTATCTAAGTTCGTCCCAAGTTAATCGCATTCTAACGACAAACTTAGACAAACCTTAGAATGAGACTAACGAGACTAACTTGGGATGAACAAAGACAAACTTTAGTCTCATTCTAAGGTTCGTCTAAGTTTTTCCCAAGTTAGTCTCTTTCTAAGGACGAACTTAGACAAACCTTAGAATGAGACTAACGAGACTAACTTGGGACGAACAAAGACAAATGTTAGTCTCATTCTAAGGTTTGTCTAAGGTCATCCCAAGTTAGTCTAAGTTTGTCCCAAGTTAGTCTCTTTCTAAAGATGAACTTAGATAAACCTTAGAATGAGAATAACGAGACTAACTTAGGACGAACAAAGACAAAGGTTAGTCTCAATCTAAGGGTTTTTAAAGTTTGTCCCAAGTTAGTCTAAGTTCATCCCAAGTCAGTCTCTTTCTAAGGACGAACTTAGACAAACCTTAGAATGAGACTAACGACACTAACTTGTGACGAATAAAGACAAACGTTTGTCTCAGTCTAAGGTTTGTCTAAGTTCATCCCAAGTTAGTCTCTTTCTAAGGACGAACATAGACAAACCTTAGAATGAGACTAACGAGACTAACTTGGGATGAATAAAGACAAACGTTTGTTTCATTCTAAGGTTTGTCTAAGTTCATCCGAAGTTAGTCTAAGTTCGTCCCAAGTTAGTCTCTTTCTAAGGACAAACTTAGACAAACCTTAGAATGAGACTAAGGAGACTAACTTGGGACGAACAAAGACAAACATTAGTCTCATTCTAAGGTTTGTCAAAGTTCATCCCAAATTAGTCAAAGTTTGTCCCAAGTTAGTCTCTTTCTAAGGACGAACTTAGACAAACCTTAGAATGAGACTAACGAGACTAACTTGGGATGAACAAAGACTAACGTTAGTCTCATTCTAAGGTTTGTCTAAGTTCGTCCCAAGATAGCCTAAGTTCATCTCAGGCTAGTCACTTTCTAAGGACGAACTTAGACAAACCTTAGAATGAGACTAACCAGACAAACTTGGGACGAATAAGTCAAACATTAGTCTCATTCTAAGGGTTGTCTAAGTTCATCCCAAGTTAGTCTCTTTCTAAGGACGAACTTAGACAAACCTTAGAATGAGACTAACGAGACTAACTTGGGACGAACAAAGACAAACTTTAGTCTCATTCTAATGTTTGTCTAAGTTCGTCCCAAGTTAGTCTCTTTCTAAGGACGAACTTAGACAAACCTTAGAATGAGACTAATGAGATTAACTTGGGACGAACAAAGATAAACGTTAGTCTAAGTTTTTCCCAAGTTAGTCTAAGTTTGTCCCAAGTTAGTCTCTTTCTAAGGACGAACTTAGACAACCCTTAGAATGAGAATAACGAGACTAACTTGAGACGAACAAAGACAAATGTTAGTCTCATTCTAAGGGTTGTCATAGTTCGTCCCAAGTTAGTCTCATTCTAAGGACGAACTTAGACAAACCTTAGAATGAGACTAACGAGACTAACTTGGGATGAATAAAGACAAACGTTAGTCTCATTCTATGGTTTGTCTAAGTTTGTCTCAAGTTTGTCTCTTTCTAAGGACCAACTTAGACAAACCTTAGAATGAGACTAACGAGACTAAATTGGGATGAACAAATACCTACTTTAGTCTCATTCTAAGGTTTGTCTAAGTTTGTCCTAAGTTAGTCTCTTTCTAAGGACGAGCTTAGACAAACCTTAGAATGAGACTAACGAGACTAACTTGGGACGAATAAAGACAAACGTTAGTCTCATTCTAGGGCTTGTCTGATTTCGTCCCAAGTTAGTCTAAGTGTTTCCCAAGTTAGTCTCTTTTAAGGACGAACTTAGACAAACCTAAGAATGAGAGTAACGACACTAACTTGGGACGAACCAAGACAAACGTTAGTCTCACTCTAAGGTTTGGCGAAGTTCATCCCAAGTTAGTCTAAGTTCGTCCCAAGATAGCCTAAGTTCATCCCAGGCTAGTCTCTTTCTAAGGACGAACTTAGACGAACCTTAGAATGAGACTAACGAGACAAACTTGGGACAAATAAAGTCAAACATTAGTCTCATTCTAAGGGTTGTCTAAGTTTGTCCCAAGTTAGTCGCATTCTAACGACAAACTTAGACAAACCTTAGAATGAGACTAACGAGACTAACTTGGGATGAACAAAGACAAACTTTAGTCTCATTCTAAGGTTTGTCTAAGTTTGTCCCAAGTTAGTCTCTTTCTAAGGACGAACTTAGACAAACCTTAGAATGAGACTAACGAGACTAACTTGGGATGAACAAAGACAAATGTTAGTCTCATTCTAAGGTTTGTCTAAGGTCGTCCCAAGTTAGTCTAAGTTTGTCCCAAGTTAGTCTCTTTTTAAGGATGAACTTAGACAAACCTTAGAATGAGAATAACGAGACTAACTTAGGACGAACAAAGACAAAGGTTAGTCTCAATCTAAGGGTTGTTAAAGTTTGTCCCAAGTTTGTCTAAGTTCATCTCAAGTTAGTCTCTTTCGAAGGAAGAACTTAGACAAACCTTAGAATAAGACTAAGGACACTAACTTGTGACGAATAAAGACAAACGTTTGTCTCAGTCTAAGGTTCGTCTAAGTTCATCCCAAGTTAGTCTCTTTCAAAGGATGAACTTAGACAAACCTTAGAATGAGACTAACGACACTAAATTGGGATGAACAAAGACCTACTTTAGTCTCATTCAAAGGTTTGTCTAAGTTCGTCCTAAGCTAGTCTCTTTCTAAGGATGAACTTAGACAAACCTTAGAATGAGACTAACGAGACTAACTTGGGACGAACAAAGACAACGTTAGTCTCATTCTAAGGGTTTGTCTAAGTTCATCCCAAGTTAGTCTTTTTCTAAGGAAGAACTTAGACAAACCTTAGAACGAGACTAACTTGGGACGAACAAAGACAAACAATAATCTCATTCTAAGGTTTGTCTAAGTTCGTCCCAAGTTAATCTAAGTTCGTCCCAAGTTAGTCTCTTTCTAAGGATGAACTTAGACAAACCTTAGAATGAGACTAACCAGACTAACTTGGGAGTAACAAAGACAAACTTTGGTCTCATTCTAAGGTTTGTCATAGTTCGTCCCAAGTTAGTCTCTTTCTAAGGACGAACTTAGACAAACCTTAGAATGAGACTCACGAGACTAACTTGGGACGAACAAAGACAAACGTTAGTCTCATTCTAAGGTTTGTCTAAGTTCTTCCCAAGTTAGTCTTTTTCGAAGGAAGAACTTAGACAAACCTTAGAACGAGACTAACTTGGGACGAACAAAGACAAACATTAATCTCATTCTAAGGTTTGTCTAAGTTCGTCCCAAGCTAATTTAAGTTCGTCCCAAGTTAGTCTCTTTCTAAGGACGAACTTAGACAAACCTTAGAATGAGACTAACAGGGCTAACTTGGGACGAACAAAGACAAACTTTTGTCTCATTCTAAGGTTTGTCATAGTTCATCCCAAGTTAGTCCCTTTCTAAGGACGAACTTAGACAAATCTTAGAATGAGACTAACGAGACTAACTTTGGACGAATAAAGACAAACGTTTGTCTCATTCTAAGATTTGTCTAAGTTCTTCCCAAGTTAGTCTCTTTCTAAGGACGAACTTAGACAAACCTTAGAATGCGACTAACAAGACTAACTTGGGATGAACCAAGACCTACTTTAATCACATTCTAAGGTTTGTCTAAGTTCGTCCCAAGTTAGTCTCTTTCTAAGGATGAACTTAGACAAACCTTAGAATGAGATTAACGAGACTAACTTGGGAAGAACAAAGACAAACGTTAGTCTAATTATAAGGCTTGTCTAAGTTAGTCCCAAGTTAGTCTAAGTTTGTCCCAAGTTAGTCTCTTTCTAAGGACGAACTTCGACAAACCTTAGAATGAGACTAACTTTGGACGAACAAAGACAAACTTGAGTCTCATTCTAAGGTTTGTCAAAGTTCGTCCCAAGTTAGTCTTAGTTCGTACCAAGTTAGTCTAAGTTCATCCCAAGTTAGTCTAAATTCATCCCAAGTTAGTCTAAGTTCGTCCCAAGTTAGTCTCTTTCTAAGGACGAACTTAGACAAATCTTAGAACGAGACTAACGAGACTAACTTGGGACGAATAAAGACAAACGTTAGTCTAATTCTAAGGGTTGTTTAAGTTCATCCCAAGTTTGTCTCTTTCTAAGGACGAACTTAGACAAACCTTAGAATGAGACTAACGAGACTAACTTGGGACGAACTTAGATAAAGCTTAGAATGAGACTAATGAGACTAACTTGAGATGAATAATGACAAACGTTAGTCTCATTCTATGGTTTGTCTAAGTTTGTCCCAAGTTAGTCTCCTTCTAAGGACAAACTTAGACAAACCTTAGAATGAGACTAACGAGACGACCTTGGGACGAACAAAGACAAACTTTTATCTCATTCTAAGGTTTGTCTAAGTTCGTCCCAAGTTAGTCTCTTTCTCAGGTCAAACTTAGACAAACCTTAGAATGAGACTAACGAGACTAACTTGGGACGAACAAAGACAAACGTTTCTCTTTCTAAGGTTTGTCTAAGTTCATCCCAAGTTAGTTTAAGTTTGTCTCAAGTTAGTCTCTTTCTAAGGACGAACATAGACAAACCTTAGAATGAGACTAACTAGACTAACTTGGGGCGAACAAAGATAAACGTTAGTCTCATTGTAAGGTTTGTCTAAGTTCGTCCCAAGTTAGTCTCTTTCTAAGGATGAAATTAGACAAACCTTAGAATGAGACTAACGAGACTAACTTGGGACGAACAAAGACAAACGTTAGTCTCATTCTAAGGCTTGTTTAAGTTAGTCCCAAGTTAGTCTAAGTGTGTCCTAAGTTAGTCTCTTTCTGAGGACGAACTTAGACAAACCTTAGAATGAGACTAACAAGACTAACTTTGGACGAACAAAGACAAACGTTAGTCTCATTCTAAGGTTTGTCTAAGTTCGTCTCAAGTTTGTCTTAGTTCGTACCAAGTTAGTCTAAGTTCATCCCAAGTTAGTCTAAATTCGTCCCAAGTTAGTCTAAGTTCGTCCCAAGTTTGTCTCTTTCTAAGGACGAACTTAGACAAACCTTAGAATGAGACTAACGAGACTAACTTGGGACAAATTAAGACAAACGTTTGTCTCACTCTATGGTTTGTTTAAGTTCGTTCCAAGTTCGTCTCTTTCTAAGGACGAACTTCGACAAATCTTAGAATGAGACTAACGAGACTAACATGGGATGAACAAAGACCTTGTTTAGTCTCATTCTAAGGTTTGTCTAAGTTCGTCCCAAGTTAGTCTCTTTCTAAGGACAAAATTAGCCAAACCTTAGAATGAGACTAACGACACTTACTTGGGATGAACAAAGACAAACGTTAGTCTCATTCTAAGGCTTGTCTAAGTTCATCCCAAGTTAGTCTAAGTTTGTACCAAGTTAGTCTAAGTTCGTCCCAAGTTAGTCTAAGTTCGTCCCAAGTTAGTCTATTTCTAAGGACGAACTTAGACAAACCTTAGAATGAGACTAACAAGACTAACTTGGGATGAACAAAGACCAACTTTAGTCTCATTCTAAGGTTTGTCAAAGTTCGTCCCAAGTTAATCTCTTTCTAAGGACGAACTTAGACAAACCTTAGAATGAGACTAACGAGACTAACTTGGGACGAACAAAGACAAACGTTAGTCTCATTCTAAGGCTTGTCTAAGTTAGTCCCAAGTTAGTCTAAGTTTGTCCCAAGTTAGTCTCTTTCTAAGGACAAACTTAGACAAACCTTAGAATAAGACTAACAAGGCTAACTTTGGACGAACAAAGACAAACGTTTGTCTTATTCTACGGTTTGTCTAAGTTCGTCCCAAGTTAGTCTTAGTTCATCCCAAGTTAGTCTAAGTTTGTTCCAAGTTAGTCTCTTTCTAAGGACGAACAAAGGTAAACGTTTGTCTCATTCTAAGGTGTGTTTAAGTTCGTTCCAAGTTAGTCTCTTTCGAATGACGAATTTAGACAAACCTTAGAATGAGACTAACGAGACTAACTTGACGAATAAAGACAAACGTTAGTCTCATTCTAAGTAGTGTCTAAGTTCGTCCCAAGTTAGTCTCTTTCTAAGGACGAACTTAGACAAACCTAAGAATAAGACTAACGAGACTAACTTGGGACGAATAAAGACAAACATTAGTCTCATTCTAAGGTTTGTATAAGTTCGTCCCAATTTAGTCTGTTTCTAAGGACGAACTTAGACAAACCTTAGAATGAGACTAACGAGACTAACTTGAGATGAATAATGGAAAACGTTAGACTCATTCTAAGGTTTGTCTAAGTTCATCCCTAGTTAGTCTCTTTCTAAGGACAAACCTTAGAATGAGACTAACGAGACTACATTGGGACGAACAAAGACAAACTTTAATCTCGTTCTAAGGTTTGTCTAAGTTCGTCCCAAGTTAGTCTCTTTCTAAGGATGAACTTGGACAAACCTTTGAATGAGACTAACGATACTAACTTGGGACGAACAAAGACAAACATTTCTCATTCTAAGGTATGTCTAAGTTCGTCCCAAGTTTGTCTAAGTTTCTCCCAAGTTAGTCTCTTTCTAAGGACGAACTGAGACAAGCCTTAGAATGAGACTAACAAGACTAACTTGGGATGAACAAAGACCTACTTTCATCACATTCTAAGGTTTGTCTAAGTTCGTCCCAAGTTAGTCTCTTTCTAAGGACGAACTTAGACAAACCTTAGAATGAGACTAACGAGACTAACTTGGGACGAATAAAGACAAACGTTAGTCTAATTCTAAGGGTTGTTTAAGTTCATCCCAAGTTTGTCTCTTTCTAAGGACGAACTTAGACAAACCTTAGAATGAGACTAACGAGACTAACTTGGGACGAACTTAGATAAAGCTTAGAATGAGACTAATGAGACTAACTTGAGATGAATAATGACAAACGTTAGTCTCATTCTATGGGTTGTCTAAGTTTGTCCCAAGTTAGTCTCTTTCTAAGGACAAACTTAGACAAACCTTAGAATGAGACTAACGAGACGACCTTCGGACGAACAAAGACAAACTTTTATCTCATTCTAAGGTTTGTCTAAGTTCGTCCCAAGTTAGTCTCTTTCTCAGGTCAAACTTAGACAAACCTTAGAATGAGACTAACGAGACTAACTTGGGACGAACAAAGACAAACGTTTCTCATTCTAAAGTTTGTCTAAGTTCATCCCAAGTTAGTTTAAGTTTGTCCCAAGTTAGTCTCTTTCTAAGGACAAACATAGACAAACCTTAGAATGAGACTAACTAGACTAACTTGGGGTGAACAAAGATAAACGTTAGTCTCATTCTAAGGTTTGTCTAAGTTCGTCCCAAGTTAGTCTCTTTCTAAGGATGAACTTAGACAAACCTTAGAATGAGACTAACGAGACTAACTTGGGACGAACAAAGACAAACGTTAGTCTCATTCTAAGGCTTGTCTATGTTAGTCCCAAGTTAGTCTAAGTGTGTCCTAAGTTAGTCTCTTTCTGAGGACGAACTTAGACAAACCTTAGAATGAGACTAACAAGACTAACTTTGGACGAACAAAGACAAACGTTAGTCTCATTCTAAGGTTTGTCTAAGTTCGTCTCAAGTTTGTCTTAGTTCGTACCAAGTTAGTCTAAGTTCGTCCCAAGTTAGTCTAAATTCGTCCCAAGTTAGTCTAAGTTCGTCCCAAGTTTGTCTCTTTATAAGGACGAACTTAGACAAACCTTAGAATGAGACTAATGAGACTAACTTGGGACAAATAAAGACAAACGTTAGTCTCATTCTAAGGTTTGTTTAAGTTCGTTCCAAGTTCGTCTCTTTCTAAGGACGAACTTCGACAAATCTTAGAATGAGACTAACGAGACTAACATGGGATGAACAAAGACATAGTTTAGTCTCATTCTAAGGTTTGTCTAAGTTCGTCCCAAGTTAGTCTCTTTCTAAGGACAAACTTAGACAAACCTTAGAATGATACTAACGACACTTACTTGGGATGAACAAAGACAAACGTTAGTCTCATTCTAAGGCTTGTCTAAGTTCATCCCAAGTTAGTCTAAGTTTGTACCAAGTTAGTCTAAGTTCGTCCCAAGTTAGTCTAAGTTCGTCCCAAGTTAGTCTATTTCTAAGGACGAACTTAGACAAACCTTAGAATGAGACTAACAAGACTAACTTGGGATGAACAAAGACCAACTTTAGTCTCATTCTAAGGTTTGTCAAAGTTCGTCCCAAGTTAGTCTCTTTCTAAGGACGAACTTAGACAAACCTTAGAATGAGACTAACGAGACTAACTTGGGACGAACAAAGACAAACGTTTGTCTCATTCTAAGGCTTGTTGAAGTTAGTCCCAAGTTAGTCTAAGTTTGTCCCAAGTTAGTCTCTTTCTAAGGACAAACTTAGACAAACCTTACAATAAGACTAACAAGACTAACTTTGGACGAACAAAGACAAACGTTTGTCTTATTCTAAGGTTTGTCTAAGTTCGTCCCAAGTTAGTCTTAGTTCATCCCAAGTCAGTCTAAGTTTGTCCCAAGTTAGTCTCTTTCTAAGGACGAACAAAGATAAACGTTTGTCTCATTCTAAGGTGTGTCTAAGTTCGTTCCAAGGTAGTCTCTTTCGAAGGACGAATTTAGACAAACCTCAGAATGAGACTAACGAGACTAACTTGACGAATAAAGACAAACGTTAGTCTCATTCTAAGGCTTGTCTAAGTTCGTCCCAAGTTAGTCTCTTTCTAAGGACGAACTAAGACAACCCTTAGAATAAGACTAACGAGACTAACTTGGGACGAATAAAGACAAACATTAGTCTCATTCTAAGGTTTGTATAAGTTCGTCCCAAGTTAGTCTGTTTCTAAGGACGAACTTAGACAAACCTTAGAATGAGACTAACGAGACTAACTTGAGATGAATAATGGAAAACGTTAGACTCATTCTAAGGTTTGTCTAAGTTCATCCCTAGTTAGTCTCTTTCTAAGTACAAACCTTAGAATGAGACTAACGAGACTACCTTGGGAGGAACAAAGACAAACTTTAATCTCGTTCTAAGGTTTGTCTAAGTTCGTCCCAAGTTAGTCTCTTTCTAAGGATGAACTTGGACAAACCTTAGAATGAGACTAACGATACTAACTTGGGACGAACAAAGACAAACATTTCTCATTCTAAGGTATGTCTAAGTTCGTCCCAAGTTTGTCTAAGTTTCTCCCAAGTTAGTCTCTTTCTAAGGACGAACTTAGACAAGCCTTAGAATGAGACTAACTGGACAAACATGGGGCGAACAAAGACAAACATTAGTCTCATTCTAAGGTTTGTCTAAGTTCGTCCCAAGTTAGACTTTTTCTAAGGAAGAACTGAGACAAACTTGGGACGAACAAAGACAAACATTAATCTCATTCTAAGGTTTGTCTAAGTTCGTCCCAAGTTAGTCTCTTTCTAAGGACGAACTTAGACAAACCTTAGAATGAGACTAACGAGACTAACTTTGGACGAACAAAGACAAGCGTTAGTCTCATTCTAAGGTTTTTCAACGTTCATCCCAAGTTAGTCATAGTTCGTACCAAGTTAGTCTAAGTTCGTCCCAAGTTAGTCTAAGTTCATCCCAAGTTAGTCTCTTTCTAAGGATGAACTTAGACAAACCTTAGAATGAAACTAATGAGACTAACTTGGGATGAATAAAGACAAACGTTAGTCTCATTCTAAGGTTTGTTTAAGTTCGTCCCAAGTTTGTCTCTTTCTAAGGATGAACTTAGACAAACCTTACAATGAGACTAACGATACTAACGTTGGATGAACAAAGACCTACTTTAGTCTCATTCTAAGGGTTGTCTAAGTTCGTCCCAAGTTAGTTTCTTTCTAAGGATGAACTTAGACAAACCTTAGCATGAGACTAACGAGCCTTACTTGGGACGAACAAAGACAAACGTTAGTCTCATTCTATGGCTTGTCTAAGTTCGCCCCAAGTTGGTCTAAGTTCGTACCAAGTAAGTCTAAGTTTGTCCCAAGTTAGTCTAAGTTCGTCCCAAGTTTGTCTCTTTCTAAGCACGAACTTAGACAAACCTCAGAATGAGACTAACGAGACTAAATTGGGACGAATAAAGACAAACGTTAGTCTCATTCGAAGGTTTGTCAAAGTTTGTCCCAAGTTAGTCTCTTTCTAAGGACGAACTTAGACAAACCTTAGAATGAGACTAACGAGACTAACATGAGACGAATAATGACAAAAGTTAGTCTCATTCTAAGTTCATCCCTAGTTAGTCTCTTTCTAAAGACAAACTTAGACAAACCTTAGAATGAGACTAACGAGACTACCTTGGGATGAACAAAGACAAACTTTAATCTCATTCTAAGTTAGTTTCTAAAGACAAACTTAGACAAACCTTAGAATGAAAGGTTGGACTGAACCTATGATGAACAATATCACTTGATAACCGATTCCGAAACCAGAAGCACTGTGGACAGAAGAGGAGGACAAAGCATCTATGGGAAACTCAAAGGCTATGAACGCAATTTTTTATGTGGTAGATGAAAACGTCATGAAGCTAATCATCAACTGTGAAGTTGCCAAGGAAGCATGGGACATCCTCCAAACAGCCTTTGAAGGCACAGACAAAGTTTGCAACTCTCGCATGCAAGCTGTCACAACCAGGTTTGAAGAGATGAAGATGAAGGAAAGTGAAACCATCACTGAGTACAACACCACAGTTCTGGAACTGGCTAACAAGGCTTCTGCTCTAGGGAAACCCATTGATGAAGAAAGATTGGCCAGTAAAGTCTTAAGATCACTCCCTCCGAGATTTGTGATGAAGGTCACGGCCATAGAGGAAATGCACGACATCGCCAAACTAAAGCTGGACGAGCTGATGGGTTCTCTCAGAACCTACAAGATCAATCATGATTTTCAACCCGGAGAAGTGAAGGGAATCAACCTAAAAGCGGACATAACTGAAGACAAACTGGACGGTGGCTGCACTACTGAACAGTTGGCTATGATGGCTCAGAATTTTGGCAGAATGGTGCGGAAAATCAACAGACGTGGACCAGAACAAGGTCAGCCTTCATCAAATAGCTTCTGAAACTGGAAAACCGGCAGGTCAAAGGTCCAGAGACATTAGACAAGACTCTTCTGACAAAGGAAAGGAAGAAATTCAGTGCCATGAATGCAGGGGTTTCGGTCACATTGCCTCCCAATGTGCGAATACTCTCATGAAGAAGAAGGCAATGGTCGCTAGCTTCAGCGATAGTGAGTCAGACGAAGAAAAAGGTGAAACCACTAATTTTGTGGCTTTTGTTACAACTCTAGGAGAATGCAGCAATACCAATGAAGGAGTACCATCTCAGTTGGAACTCCCGGCTGAAGACCTCTCAGACAGTGACGATGAAGAACTCACTGACAGAGCCTTATCGCGAGGCAATGCAAAGATAAATTTATAAGTCCACTACTTGTGACTTCACTATTGGGTAGTAAAGCGGTAAGTAGGGGTCGAACCCAAGGGAATTGGTGGATAGTAGTTCTTTGAGGAAATTGTACATAAATTAAGTGTGATTGGGGTTGGTTGTTGTTTTAGTACTGAAAGTAATACTGAAAAGTAAATTGCGGGAACAGTCGAGTTCAATATCAACCAGACAACATACTTTTGGTTTTTCGCACGCTGTGTTTCAAGCGCAATACGTGCCAAATATTATGTTGGATTGATGTTGAAAATGTCTGTAATGAAAGTAAAGTGCGGAAAGGTAAATGTACTGAAAGTAAGTGTGGAAAGTAAATGTACTGAAAGTAAGTGCGGGAATAGTCGAGTTCAATATCAACCATGCAACATACTTTTGGTTTGTCGCACGCTGTATTTCAAGCGCAATACATGCCAAATATTATGTTGGATTGATGTTGAAAACGTCGAAGTATCTTAGCCTATGTGCATCCACTTGATCAATCATTTTCGATCAACCAAGTGGTGTTTAAAAGAGGTTGAACTCCACGGAAAAGCTTTGCTCTTTCGAGCCTCCACTTAACCGTGTATGTTCACGAACCCAATGGAAGAGCTTTGCCTATTTCAAGCATCCACTCAACCATGTATGTTCTAACCTAATATAAGGCACATAGAACAAGCTTGAACACGAAGAGGCACTAAGAAAAGGGTCTAAAAACGGTTTTATGATACAAGCACACCCCTTCAACCGAATGAAGGGTTTAGCTACGAGTATCCATAGAAGTGGACACCATAGCTAAGTGCAAAAGAAAGTAAAGGGTTTGGAAAATGAAAGACAAGGAAAGTAAAGTTTTGGAAAGTAAACTCAAGAACAAACTTAAGAACAAACAAGAGTACTTAAGAACCAACAAGAGTACTCAAGAACACTCAAGAACAAGAGAGAAGTTGGAGCTTTTGATTCCCAAATGTAAAGTGTTTACAAGGATTTGTGCCTAAAGGATTCTAGAGAGATTCTCTATCTAAGTAACCAAAGATATGATTCAAGGAGGGGTGATCCTTCTTTTATAGACATGAGAGGCGGTGGAGAGGCGAGTGGAGGAGGATATTTTGTCCTCCCACCGCCTCTAGTTCTCCCTCAACTCCGGTTGGTCTTGGTTGCTCTTCGGTTGGACTTGTTTTGTGCCAAATGGCAAGGCACATGGGAGCACATGGGCGGCTAGGCCTTGGGTGAGCCAAGAGGCATCCACTTGATCACTTGAACTAGGTTGAGCCAAAGGGCAAGTTATTTGGACTTGGTTGAGGCTTGGTTTCTTCCCAAAGGGCAACCGAAGTGAATAGTATGGCCAACCGGACAAGAAGTAGTTTGGATTTGGTTGGTCTTTGCCGGAGTGTGGCCGGAGAAACAAATTACCGGAGCATGTTGGTGATGATATGGGCTTGATCGGAGCACCGTCGGAGGGTCGCCGGAGGTTTGCCGGAATATGGCCGGAGCTGCCGGAATTTTGGCCGGAGGTGATTGGGTGTTGGACCACGGATTTGGAATGTTGGGGAGATTCTAAGATTGATCCATGAAGGATGTTTGGCCAGATTCTGCCCGGAGCATGGTCGAAATCCCAAATCGGCCGAAATTGCCCTATTTTGGCCTTGACCGGGCTCGGGCCCTTGTTAGTGCGTTCTTGTCAAAACGCCGACGGTTCTAGCATATTTGAGTGATTTGAAGTCGGGT
Organism: Rhodiola kirilowii; assembly: GCA_033675215.1. Classification (NCBI taxonomy): domain Eukaryota; kingdom Viridiplantae; phylum Streptophyta; class Magnoliopsida; order Saxifragales; family Crassulaceae; genus Rhodiola; species Rhodiola kirilowii. The sequence continues at coordinate 32,124,192 of CM066196.1, read as the reverse complement.
CCATGAAGGTTGCTAAGGCTGAATTTGTTCGTAGCATGGTCGTGCCCTATGATGGCCTAGAACTCGGTCCCTTAGCCTAGGATGGCTTGAATTTTGGACCTTGCGTTCTTTGCCTTTTGAGTGTGGATTTGGAACGACATTATTCATGGAAATTGAATGCCCAAAGTTGTTAGGCCGGAACGCCGCCGGAGATAGGCCGTGGCCTAAGTTCTTCCCATCGGGCCTGGTTTTCCCGGACGCCGACGCAAGCGTCCGGACGCGTCCTGCGTTTTCTCAGCGCTCGGCATAGGCGCTCAGCACTCGGCCCCGGTACTCCTTGGTTGTGGACCTGGCTCTCTCGGGCGGGGACCTGCGATACCCGGTACCTCCTCCCGGGCGCGTCTGGCATTTCTCGGCGCTGGCTCTCGGTCAGGGACCTGGGCGGGGACCTGGTCTTCTCGGTTCTAGTTCTCGGTCCCTGGTCTGCGATACCCGGGTCTTGGCTAGCTTTTTGGCGCGAATCTCCCTTTTTAAGTTTGTTTCCTCTTTGGACTCCAAAATTGCCTATTGACGGAGCCCACCGCACTGTCGTTAAGGTGCGATGTTCTCTGTGCAAAAATAAATTTATATCTCCGCTACTCGCGACTTCACTAATGGGTAGCAAGTGGTAAGTAGGGGTCGAACCGAAGGGAATTGGTGGATTAGTTGTTCTTTAATGAAGCTTATGCATAAATTAAATGCGATTGGGGTTGGGTTTGAGTGTGCTTTGAGAACTGAAAGTAAATTACAACAGTTGGTAATGGACTGTAAGGAAAGGATTCGGTTTAGGGGTTTCATATCATATCATTGTTCATCATTGACCTCTAACCATCATACTAAGTGTTCAAAGATGAATCGAGGCTATTTCTAGCACAAGACTTGCCACATCATTTAGAACACTTGTTCTATTTAGACTAATTCCTCCTTTCGAAGTATCTTAGCCTTATGTGCACCCATTTGATCTTCAGTTACGATCAACCAAATGGTTTTTAAAAGAGGTTGAACTCCTCAGATAAGTTTTGCCTGTTAAAGCATCCACTTACCCGAGTATGTTCACGAACCCCAAAGAAGAGCTTTGCCCGTTAAAGCATCCACTCAACCTTGGAAGTTCTAACCTAATATGTGGCACATAGAACAAGTTTTGAAACACTAAGTAGCATTAAGCATAGAGTCTAGAACGGTTTATGATATAAATACTCCCTCTACCGAATACAAGCTTTAGCTACTTGTATTCATGTCAAGGAATACAAGCAAACCATGGCTTTGAACAAGGATACCGAAAAGGAGAATAACTTTAAAGTAAGAACAATATATACGGAAAGTAAAGGACAAGTCAGGGAAAAGAAAGCCGTGGCTTTTGTACCTACAATAAGTGGAGGAGAGGAGCTCCTAAGCAAGATCCAAGCAAGGAAAAGTAGCTCCAAAATGAAGAACAAAATGTGTATTGAAAGTGAAGAGAAGAGGGTTAAGCCCTCTATCTCTCTAAAGACTTGTGGATTGTGGGATATGTTTACAAGGGAAGGAGGAGCTCTATTTATAGGCCATGAAGAGGGATGGATGTGGATGAGAAGAAGACACTTGTCACAAGATGGAAGGGAGAGCTCAATGCCATCAGGTGATGTCACCTCTCCCTTAGCCGCCGGCCACATGGAGGAGAAGGACTGGCTTGTGGCTTTAGCCGCCGGCCACATGGAGGAAGGAGAGTGAGTTTGAGTTTTGTGAGTCTCATCCCAAAAAGCCATCGGTCCTTTCAGCTCCGGACTGACTCTGGTTGCTCTTCGGTTGGACTCGTTTTGAGTGATTCCATGTTAGGTTCTTGAAAGTCAGAAATTGGTCGTGACCTGGAATGACTCGTAATTCATTTTCAGCTTTAAAACTCCTCCTTAGCCTGTATTCTCTCTAGACTTCAAGATACCCTGTAGATAAGCAAAAGTTAAATAGACAAAGAGTCTAATTTGGTGGGTTTAACTGTGTTTATGATTCATACAATTATGGTCCATCAGATCACCCCACACTTTTAGTTGTTCGTCCTGAACAATGCTTTTTAAAGGGCGGCACACACAATCCAAGTAACCTTTTTAAATATGAAAGTGAGAATATTGAACTAGATTTATCCTAATTCATGCATTACTTACTTATTACCAAATTAAACCGTGTAAATACTTAGAAGAAACTTGATACTTGTACCTTTGCGCCGAGATGCAAATTAATTCGGATGTTTCGGGAGATAGCCCTTTTCAGGCTCCTGGACTGCATTCTCGGGATCGACTCGCACTATATGGTTTCCTTGTAGCTTTCTCTAGCACGTGATTCGGTTCGGGTTTCACTGAATTGAGCATTTTGATTTCTTTTTGGCGAGGGACAGCTTCTGTAGTGAATCGGCCTTTGGCCTTTGGCCTTTGATGTTGAATTGGAGTTTCTTCACTTTTGTTTCGGTTAAAACCTTCACAATTTTGGCCTTTGGCCTTTGATTAGCTTCTTTGAGCTTTTGCTTCTTTGTGACTTGCTAGTCCATTTTCTCAGCCTTTTTGGGAGGTCCAATCATTGCCCGCGAGCATATGGAAATACCTCCCCGCTCTTTCTCATCCTCGCCGTTTCGCACGAGTCAAGATGAGGGTCGCTCATCTATTTTCCCGGCTACTAGGACTAGAGATAGGACGGTTTGATTCCCGTCTCGCCTCTTGCATAAACGCTGCACGGCGGAGATGACTTCAATCTTCACTGAAACCCGAAGTGCAGCCTCCACTGACTTCGTAAACCATATAGTTAGATTCGATCCTTCGAGTGCTTGCCAAGCCTCTCTAGGGCAGTTTATGTCAACTCCACATCCCCTGTATATCTCAGCACAAAGGGACAGATGAGAAGTTACATTCTAAGTTTTTAAACAGTTGAATTTTCACAAGGTAAATGCATGAATTTAGATCTATCTTTTTCACATTCTCAAGTTCATATTTTCAAAAAGATAATATTAAGGGAAAAGGAAAAAAAAACATGTTAATTAACTATGTACACAGGCGGTTCTCACCCCACACTTTTGTTTAACGTCGTTAGCTCGACAGTAGGTCATTCCTGGATCATAAGGTCGGGTCCCATGGGCGTGTAAGGTCGAATTTCTTCTCGGCTGCCCTTTTGCTCCGAGAGGGTGAGGCTTCATTGACCATAGCTACTGGTCCAATGAGTCGTGCTCGCTTGTTACTCCTTCCGGGTTTCCATTCTTTCGGCCCATCTCTTTGCCGCTTCTTCATGTTTGAATAGTTGGCACCTTTGCGTGTTTGGAAGTTCGGTTTTGTGCCATTAAATGTAGGCGACATTAAGCATGCGCCTCTTCCAATCCTCTTCATTGTGGCAGTGATGGATGGTTGTCTTTGAACGAGTGAGTTTTCAGGCGGTTTTCCTTGGCTTGTGACGAGTGAGAGTTCCTTTGTCGGCTTTTTTGGCTCATGCTCCTCCTCTAACTCCCCTTGCACCTCATCATTATTGATTATATGATCTTAGGTGGCTATGATTGGCATAAAACATGAAGGGTTAAGTTAGGGCACTTCGAACATGAGGACTGGGTCTGTTTTAGGTGCTCCGACAGTGAGGACCAGGTCTTTCTTGGACAGTTCGGCAATGAGGTCCGGGACTTTTGTTGGCTCGGCAGTTAGGACTGTGATTTCCTCGGATGGATTGGTGATAAGGACCGGGCCTGATTTGGGCAGTTCTTCTTCTAACTCCCAGGGATAATCTGAATGGAGCTCTTCTTCAGGCAACCATGAGTCCTCATCCTCGTCATTCATATGGTCTCCAGGGGCAATCATACTGAGGTCTGGGTCTGTTTTGGGCAGTTCGGCACTGAGGTCTGGGTATGTCTCGGGCAACTCTTCAGTTAGGACCGAATTTGATTTGGGCAGTTTGGCAATGCGGCCCCAGATCAGTTGTGTAGCCGCCCAGAATTCCTCATTTTCGACCTCGTCTTGGTGTATCGGGGCACTCATTTGCTGGATGCTAGCCGCCAATTCTTCCTCCTTGTCCTTGAGTGGCTCGGTAATGTGGCCCTGAGCTTCCTCGGGCATTTCGGAAATGTGTACCGGTACTGATTTGGACAGCTTGTTAATGAGGTCCCGGAGCAGGTTTGATGTTTCTTTTTGAGCCACCCATGATTCGTCGATTTCAACCTGGATTTGGTGTACCATGTTGGCCAACTGCTGGTTGCTAGATGCCAGCTCCGTTATAACGTCCTCGAGTAGCTTGGCTTGATCTTCTCTTGGTCTTGACCTCGCGGCCAAATCGTTTATCAATTTCCAAAGATCATCCATGTTTAAGTTATTTACCGAACCTCCTGCCGCGTCATTAAGCCAATTCCACTCATATGGCATCTTCCCATCGAGAAACCTTTGAAGAAGATCTGAGTTGCTGAATGCATGGTGCGGGCAGCTTGTTAAAAGGAAATCGAAGTACCATAAGTACTCGTCTAATGTTTCGTCCCGGGATTGCTCAAGGTGGTTGATCTTCTCGCGGATTTCAAATTCGAAGGATGGTGGGAAAAACTCCTCATCGTTCCAAGGCTTGTTTTGATAGTATATTGACATGGTGGTTTGTAAAAAATAAAAAGAATAACTACTCTGATTTATAAATCCAATTCCACGGCAACGGCGCCAATTTTGACGAAGCCCACCGCACTGTCGTTAAGGTGCGATGTTCTCTGTGCAAAAATAAATTTATATCTTCGCTACTCTCAACTTCACTAATGGGTAGCAAGTGGTAAGTAGGGGTTGAACCCAAGGGAATTGGTGGATTAGTTGTTCTTTAATGAAGCTTATGCATAAATTAAATGCGATTGGGGTTGGGTTTGAGTGTGCTTTGAGAACTGAAAGTAAATTACAACAGTTGGTAATGGACTGTAAGGAAAGGATTCGGTTTAGGGGTTTCATATCATATCATCGTTCATCATTGACCCCTAACGATCATACTAAGTGTTCAAAGATGAATCGAGGCTATTTCTAGCACAAGACTTGCCACATCATTTAGAACACTTGTTCTATTTAGACTAATTCCTCCTTTCGAAGTATCTTAGCCTTATGTGCATCCATTTGATCTTCAGTTACGATCAACCAAATGGTTTTTAAAAGAGGTTGAACTCCTCAGATAAGTTTTGCCCGTTAAAGCATCCACTTACCCGAGTATGTTCACGAACCCCACAGAAGAGCTTTGCCCGTTAAAGCATCCACTCAACCTCGGAAGTTCTAACCTAATATGTGGCACATAGAACAAGTTTTGAAACACTAAGTAGCATTAAGCAAAGAGTCTAGAACAGTTTATGATATAAATACTCCCTCTACCGAATACAAGCTTTAGCTACTTGTATTCATGTCAAGGAATACAAGCAAACCATGGCTTTGAACAAGGATACCGAAAAGGAGAATAACTTTAAAGTAAGAACAATATATACGAAAAGTAAAGGACAAGTCAGAGAAAAGAAAGCCGTGGCTTTTGTACCTACAATAAGTGGAGGAGAGGAGCTCCTAAGAAAGATCCAAGCAAGGAAAAGTTGCTCCAAAATGAAGAACAAAATGTGTATTGAAAGTGAAGAGAAGAGGGTTAAGCCCTCTATCTCTCTAAAGACTTGTGGATTGTGGGATATGTTTACAAGGGAAGGAGGAGCTGTATTTATAGGCCATGAAGAGGGATGGATGTGGATGAGAAGAAGACACTTGTCACAAGATGGGAGGGAGAGCTCAAAGCCATCGGGTGATGTCACCTCTCCCTTAGCCGCCGGCCACATGGAGGAGAAGGAGTGGCTTGTGGCTTTAGCCGCCGGCCACATGGAGGAAGGAGAGTGAGTTTGAGTTTTGTAAGTCTCATCCCAAAAAGCCATCGGTCCTTTCAGCTCCGGACTGACTCTGGTTGCTCTTTGGTTGGACTTGTTTTGAGTGATTCCACGTCAGGTTCTTGAAAGTCAGAAATTGGTCGTGACCTGGAATGACTCGTAATTCATTTTCAGCTTTAAAACTCCTCCTTAGCTTGTATTCTCTCTAGACTTCAAAATACCCTGTAGATAAATATCGGAACTAACAAGCAAAAGTTAAATAGACAAAGAGTCTAATTTGGTGGGTTTAACTGTGTTTATGATTCATAAAATTATGATCCATCAGATCACCCCACACTTTTAGTTGTTCGTCCCGAACAATGCTTTTTAAAGGGCGGCACACACAATCCAAGTAAACTTTTTAAATATGAAAGTGAGAATATTGAACTAGATTTATCCTAATTCATGCATTACTTACTTATTACCAAATTAAACCGTGTAAATACTTAGAAGAAACTTGATACTTGTACCTTTGCGCCGAGATGCAAATGAATTCGGATGTTTCGGGAGATAGCCCTTTTCAGGCTCCTGGACTGCATTCTCGGGATCGACTCGCACTATATGGTTTCCTTGTAGCTTTCTCTTGCACGTGATTCGGTTCGGGTTTCACTGAGTTGAGCATTTTGATTTCTTTTTGGCGAGGGACAGCTTCTGTAGTGAATTGGCCTTTGGCCTTTGGCCTTTGGCCTTTGATGTTGAATTGGAGTTTCTTCACTTTTGTTTCGGTTAAAACCTTCACAATTTTGGACTTTGGCCTTTGATTAGCTTCTTTGAGCTTTTGCTTCTTTGTGACTTGCTAGTCCATTTCTCAGCCTTTTTGGGAGGTCCAATCATTGCCCGCAAGCATATGGAAATACCTCCCCGCTCTTTCTCATCCTCGCCATTTTGCACGGGTCAAGATGAGGGTCGCTCATCTATTTTCCCGGCTACTAGGACTAGAGATAGGACGGTTTGATTCCCGTCCCGCCTCTTGCATAAACGCTGCACAGTGGAGATGACTTCAATCTTCACTGAAACCCGAAGTGCAGCCTCCACTGACTTCGTAAACCATATAGTTAGATTTGATCCTTCGAGTACTTGCCAAGCCTCTCTCGGGCAGTTTTTGTCAACTCCACGTCCCCTGTATATCTCAGCACAAAGGGACAAATGAGAAGTTACATTCTAAGTTTTTAAACAGTTGAATTTTCACAAGGTAAATGCATGAATTTAGATCTATCTTTTTCACATTCTCAAGTTCATATTTTACAAAAGATAATATTAAGGGAAAAGGAAAAAGAAAAACATGTTAATTAACTATGTACACAGGCGGTTCTCACCCCACACTTTTGAACGAAGGCGTGCCTTTCAGTACGACTTAGTTCAAAAGTCATGCAAGCAAATATATACAGGAAAGGTGAGAATGAAAAAACTAAATGACAGAAATTAAATGACTAAAAGTAAGATAGGTGTCGGGTTACCTCCCGACCAGTGCATTTGTTTAACGTCGTTAGCTCGACAGTACCTCATTCCTGGATCATAAGGTCGGGTCCCATGGGCGTGTGAGGTCGAATTTCTTCTCGGCTGCCCTTTTGCTTCGAGAGGGTGAGGCTTCATTGACCATAGCTGCTGGTCCAATGAGTCGTGCTCGCTTGTTACTCCTTCCGGGTTTCCATTATTTCGGCCCATGTCTTTGCCGCTTCTTCATGTTTGAATAGTTGGCACCTTTGCGAGTTTGGAAGTTTGGTTTTGTGCCATTAAATGTAGGCGACATTATGCATGCGCCTCTGCCAATCCTCTTCATTGTGGCAGTGATGGATGGTTGTCTTTGAACGAGTGAGTTTTCAGGCGGTTTTCCTTGGCTTGTGACGAGTGAGAGTTCCTTTGTCGGCTTTTTTGGCTCATGCTCCTCCTCTAACTCCCCTTGCACCTCATCATTATTGATTATATGATCTTCGGTGGCTATGATTGGCATAAAACATGAAGGGTTAAGTTGGGACACTTCGACCATGAGGACTGGGTCTGTTTTAGGTGCTCCAACAGTGAGGACCAGGTCTTTCTTGGACAGTTCGGCAATGAGGTCCGGGACTTTTGTTGGCTCGGCAGTTAGGACTGTGATTTCCTCGGATGGATTGGTGATAAGGACCGGGCCTGATTTGGGCAGTTCTTCTTCTAACTCCCAGGGATAATCTGAATGGAGCTCTTCGTTAGGCAACCATGAGTCCTCATCCTCGTCATTCATATGGTCTCCGGGGGCAATCATACTGAGGTCTGGGTCTGTTTTGGGCAGTTCGGCACTGAGGTCTGGGTATGTCTCGGGCAACTCTTCAGTTAGGACCGAAATTGATTTGGGCAGTTTAGCAATGCGGTCCCAGATCAGTTGTGTGGCCGCCCATAATTCCTCATTTTCGACCTCGTCTTGGTGTATCGGGGCACTCATTTGCTGGATGCTAGTCGCCAATTCTTCCTCCTTGTCCTTGAGTGGCTCGGTAATGTGGACCTGAGCTTCCTCGGGCATTTCGGAAATGTGTACCGGTACTGATTTGGACATCTTGTTAATGAGGTCCCGGAGCTGGTTTGATGTTTCTTTTTGAGCCACCCATGATTCGTCGCTTTCGACCTAGATTTGGTGAACCATGTTGGCCAACTGCTGGTTGCTAGATGCCTGCTCCGTTATAACGTCCTCGAGTAGCTTGGCCTGATCTTCTCTTGGTCTTGACCTCGCGGCCAAATCATTTATCAATTTCCAAAGATCATCCATGTTTAAGTTATTTACCAAACCTCCTGCCGCGTCATTAAGCCAATTCCACTCATATGTCATCTTCCCATCGAGAAACCTTTGAAGAAGATCTGAGTTGCTGAATCCATGGTGCGGGCAGCTTGTTAAAAGGGAATCGAAGTACCATAAGTACTCGTCTAATGTTTCGTCCCGGGATTGCTCAAGGTGGTTGATCTTCTCGCGGATTTCAAATTCGAAGGATGGTGGGAAAAACTCCTCATCGTTCCAAGGCTCGTTTTGATAGTATATTGACATGGTGGTTTGTAAAAAATAAAAAGAACAACTACTCCGATTTATAAATCCAATTCCCCAGCAACGGCGCCAATTTTGACGGAGCCCACCGCACTGTCGTTAAGGTGCGATGTTCTCTGTGCAAAAATAAATTTATATCTTCGCTACTCGCGACTTCACTAATGGGTAGCAAGTGGTAAGTAGGGGTCGAACCCAAGGGAATTGGTGGATTAGTTGTTCTTTAATGAAGCTTATGCATAAATTAAATGCGATTGGGGTTGGGTTTGAGTGTGCCTTGAGAACTGAAAGTAAATTACAACAGTTGGTAATGGACTGTAAGGAAAGGATTCGGTTTAGGGGTTTCATATCATATCATCGTTCATCATTGACCTCTAACGATCATACTAAGTGTTCAAAGATGAATCGAGGCTATTTCTAGCACAAGACTTGCCACATCATTTAGAACACTTGTTCTATTTAGACTAATTCCTCCTTTCGAAGTATCTTAGCCTTATGTGCATCCATTTGATCTTCAGTTACGATCAACCAAATGGTTTTTAAAAGAGGTTGAACTCCTCAGATAAGTTTTGCCCGTTAAAGCACTCACTTACCCGAGTATGTTCACGAACCCCACAGAAGAGCTTTGCCCGTTAAAGCATCCACTCAACCTTGGAAGTTCTAACCTAATATGTGGCACAAAGAACAAGTTTTGAAACACTAAGTAGCATTAAGCATAGAGTCTAGAACAGTTTATGATATAATTACTCCCTCTACCGAATACAAGCTTTAGCTACTTGTATTCATGTCAAGGAATACAAGCAAACCATGGCTTTGAACAAGGATACCGAAAAGGAGAATAACTTTAAAGTAAGAACAATATATACGGAAAGTAAAGGACAAGTCAGGGAAAAGAAAGCCGTGGCTTTTGTACCTACAATAAGTGGAGGAGAGGAGCTCCTAAGCAATATCCAAGCAAGGAAAAGTAGCTCCAAAATGAAGAACAAAATGTGTATTGAAAGTGAAGAGAAGAGGGTTAAGCCCTCTATCTCTCTAAAGACTTGTGGATTGTGGGATGGGATTACAAAGGGAAGGGCATGCCCTATTTATAGGCTAAGGGGAGGCAAGGATTGTGGGATATGTTTACAAGGGAAGGAGGAGCTCTATTTATAGGCCATGAAGAGGGATGTATGTGGATGAGAAGAAGACACTTGTCACAAGATGGGAGGGAGAGCTCAAAGCCATCGGGTGATGTCACCTCTCCCTAAGCCACCGGCCACATGGAGGAGAAGGAGTGGCTTGTGGCTTTAGCCGCCGGCCACATGGAGGAAGGAGAGTGAGTTTGAGTTTTGTGAGTCTCATCCCAACAAGCCATCGATCCTTTCAGCTCCGGACTGACTCTGGTTGCTTTTCGGTTGGACTTGTTTTGAGTGATTCCACGTCGGGTTCTTGAAAGTCAGAAATTGGTCGTGACCTTGAATGACTCGTAATTCATTTTCAGCTTTAAAACTCCTCCTTAGCTTGTATTCTCTCTAGACTTCAAAATACCCTGTAGATAATTATCGGAACTAACAAGCAAAAGTTAAATAGACAAAGAGTCTAATTTGGTGGGTTTAACTGTGTTTATGATTCATACAATTATGATCCATCAGATCACCCCACACTTTTAGTTGTTCGTCCCGAACAATGCTTTTTAAAGGGCGGCACACACAATCCAAGTAAACTTTTTAAATATGAAAGTGAGAATATTGAACTAGATTTATCCTAATTCATGCATTACTTACTTATTACCAAATTAAACCGTGTAAATACTTAGAAGAAACTTGATACTTGTACCTTTGCGCCGAGATGCAAATTAATTCGGATGTTTCGGGAGATAGCCATTTTCAGGCTCCTGGACTGCATTCTTGGGATCGACTCGCACTATATGGTTTCCTTGTAGCTTTCTCTAGCACGTGATTCGGTTCGGGTTTCACTGAGTTGAGCATTTTGATTTCTTTTTGGCGAGGGACAGCTTCTGTAGTGAATCGGCCTTTGGCCTTTGATGTTGAATTGGAGTTTCTTCACTTTTGTTTCGGTTAAAACCTTCACAATTTTGGCCTTTGGCCTTTGATTAGCTTCTTTGAGCTTTTGCTTCTTTGTGACTTGCTAGTCCATTTTCTCAGCCTTTTTGGGAGGTCCAATCATTGCCCGCGAGCATATGGAAATACCTCCCCGCTCTTTCTCATCCTCGCCGTTTCACACGGGTCAAGATGAGGGTCGCTCATATATTTTCCCGGCTACTAGGACTAGAGATAGGACGGTTTGATTCCCGTCCCGCCTCTTGCATAAACGCTGCACGGCGGAGATGACTTCAATCTTCACTGAAACCCGAAGTGCAGCCTCCACTGACTTCGTAAACCATATAGTTAGATTCGATCCTTCGAGTGCTTGCCAAGCCTCTCTAGGGCAGCTTATGTCAACTCCACATCCCCTGTATATCTCAGCACAAAGGGACAAATGAGAAGTTACATTCTAAGTTTTTAAACAGTTGAATTTTCACAAGGTAAATGCATGAATTTAGCTCTATCTTTTTCACATTCTCAAGTTCATATTTTCAAAAAGATAATATTAAGGGAAAAGGAAAAAGAAAAACATGTTAATTAACTATGTACACAGGCGGTTCTCACCCCACACTTTTGAACGAAGGCGTGCCTTTCAACACGACTTAGTTCAAAAGTCATGCAAGCAAATATATACAGGAAAGGTGAGAATGAAAAAACTAAATGATAGAAATTAAATGACTGAAAGTAAGATAGGTGTCGGGTTACCTCCCGCGACCAGTGCATTTGTTTAACGTCGTTAGCTCGACAGTACCTCATTCCTGGATCATAAGGTGGGGTCCCATGGCCGTGTGAGGTCGAATTTCTTCTCGGCTGCCCTTTTGCTTCGAGAGGGTGAGGCTTCATTGACCATAGCTGCTGGTCCAATGAGTCGTGCTCGCTTGTTACTCCTTCCGGGTTTCCATTCTTTCGGCCCATGTCTTTGCCGCTTCTTCATGTTTGAATAGTTGGCACCTTTGCGAGTTTGGAAGTTTGGTTTTGTGCCATTAAATGTAGGCGACATTAAGCATGCGCCTCTGCCAATCCTCTTCATTGTGGCAGTGATGGATGGTTGTCTTGGAACGAGTGAGTTTTCAGGCGGTTTTCCTTGGCTTGTGACGAGTGAGAGTTCCTTTGTCGGCTTTTTTGGCTCATGCTCCTCCTCTAACTCCCCTTGCACCTCATCATTATTGATTATATGATCTTTGGTGGCTATGATTGGCATAAAACACGAAGGGTTAAGTTGGGGCACTTCGACCATGAGGACTGGGTCTGTTTCAGGTGCTCCGACAGTGAGGACCAGGTCTTTCTTGGACAGTTCGGCAATCAGCTCGTTAAAATGGAATCAAAGTATGACGGAGCCCACCGCACTGTCATTAAGGTGCGGTGTTCTCTGTGCAAAAGCAAATTTATATTCCGCTACTCGTGACCTTACTACTGGGTAGCAAGTGGTAAGTAGGGGTCGAACCCAAGGGAATTAGGGGGATAGTCGTTCTTTGAGGGAATCATACAGCGAGGGAGCGTGTTTTAGGTTGATTGAGATTTTAGTGCGTGTTGGAGCATAAAGTGCCATATAGGCAAAACACAAATCTGTACAAGAAGTACTCGAATTGGGCTGTGCTAGCATCTGTGCAAGGTATATCTTTCAGTTCTGATCAGTTCCGAAAAATCAGCACAGTTGCTGTCTTTTAGGAAAGAAAGATATCAACAAGATATTCTCGACCGCCTCATCACCAAACCGCCACTGAAGAGATAGAGATGGGAATATATTATTTGAATTTGGCAACAAGAAATATACTCATCTTATCTAGGTTTAGAAAAATCAGATCTAGGGTTTGTTCTAATTTTCTAACCACACGGCCAGCTATAAATAGAAGAGCAGAATTTAGTTTCTTCTTCAAGCAACACTTGAGAGAGACGCCGTGTGGAGAGCATTCAATCCGTACGCTGAAATCATAAACCGTGGAGCTTCTGGTCGTCAAGCTCTCACTGAAGGATTGAAGGTGCAAGTCGGTAAACACTTGCTCTGTTTGTTTCTTGAACTCACATATTTGTTGCTGCGCATTATCACGCCCAGAGTTCAAGAAGGTGTTGTCGCTGCTTAGTACCACACTGGTCTAGCAGATTGACTATCACAGACGACGACCAACCACAATCTGAATCTACGAGTTGGATTCAACTACATCAGTCTCGGGAGGAGGTCTGAACGTACAGACGGGAGTCTCTGGATCTAAGGGGAGCTTAGATCACGCAATTTACTTGTAAGGTAGTATAGGGGATTGACAGAACCGCTCGTCGTCAAAGTGATTGTGCAAATAAATTTATAATAGTCCGCTACTCGCAACTATACTACTGGGTAGTACTTGGTAAGTAGGGGTCGAACCCAAGGGAACTAGAGGACTAATTGTTCTTCGGGGGGAATTACGCAGCGTGGGAACGTGTTTAAGGTCGGTTGGTTGGTTTTAAAGCTACCAGCTATTTTGATTGGTTGATTGGTTGGTTGGTTGATTTTAATACTGGAAAGTAAATTACTATTTTAATGATTAAGAGAAATGTTCGGTTTCAGGGGACTTGTATTATATCCTGTTTATCATTGACCATTAGTGAATCATCTAAGTATTCAAACAGTGAATCGAGGCTAGTTACGGCTCAAGACTTGCAACATCGGTTTAAAGCAACTCCTGTTCTATTTCAGTCTAGCGCCAATACCCTAAGGTATGCTAGCCTGGGTGATTCCACCTGATCTCACAGTTACGCTCGACCAGATGGGATTTAGGATGAGTCGAACTCCTCAGATAGCTTTGCTTGTTACAGCTTCCACTACCTGAGTATGATCACGAATTCCCACAGAAGAGCTTTGCTTGTTACAGCATCCACTCAACCTTGGAAAGTCTGACTATATATGGCACATAGAACAAGTTTTGAATACTAAGACTAAACACTAAGTTAATAGTCTTAAAACATTTATAATACAAGTGTGCCCCTTAGACCGAACTACTAGTTTAGCTACTATTCATCGCGCTAAACATTATACTAAGGAATTAAAGACAACAGTTAAATAAATACTGAAAATAATACTTACAACCGTTGAAGCGCCAAGGGAGCTTTCCTTTATTTCCAAAGCAAAATTACAACATTACAAATGTTACAACTTCTAGAGAGAGAAGTGAATTATGGATTGAGGTGTGTGAAATGAGGAGGAGGAGCTCCTCCTTTTATAGCCCAAAGAGGAGGAGATGGGTGGTGGAGATGGGTCGTAAGTGTTGCATTTTGATTGGAGGAGAAAATGGATGGAGGAGATGGCCACACATGGAGGAAGAGGAGTGGTGGAGGAGGAGGAAGGTGGTGGTGACATGTGGAGGAGGGGCAAAAGCCGCCGGTCACCACCACCCCAAGCCGCCGGTAGGCGGTGGCCAAGGAGGAGGAGCTCCTCCCTTGGCCATCACTTCTTCAAGTGGCCGGTCATCCTTGTCCAATGTGAGATTTGTACAATTTTGTGCAGTCTTTTCACAAAACTGTCAATGTGTTTCTTCTCAGGGCTGTCTTGACTCCACTCCTGATTCCTCTGATTAATTTGTTATGGTCAATTCAACGTCAGGATCCTTCATATTTCTTCAGTCGGCATATGATCTTGACCTTGGATTGACTCTTGTTATCTTTTCAGCTTAAAATCCTCTCCTTAGCGTGTTTTCACTTCAGTCTCTAAAATGCCCTGTGGAAATATATCGGGACTAACACGTAGAAGTTAGATAGACAAACAGTCTAATTTGGGGGGTTTAACTGTGTTTCTGACTCGTATAACTTTGGTCCATCAGATTACCCCCCACTTTTAGTTGTTCGTCCCGAACAATGCTATTAAAGGGCGTAAGTTCTAAGTTTGGCTTTGGAATATGAAAATTAGACTGTGGTACTCGATCTATCCTAATTCATGCATTGCTTACTTATTACCAAATTAAACTGCGTAAATAAATAGAAGAAACTTAATACTTGTACCTCCGTGCTGAGATGCAAATTATATTGGATGTCTCGGGAGATAGCCCTTTTTAGGCTCCTGGACTGCAACCTCGGGATCGTCTCTTACTATATGGTTTTCTGGTAGCTTTCTCTAGCACGTGATTCGATTCGAATTTCAGTGTGTTGAGCCTTTTTGATTTTCTTCTTTGGCGAGGGACTGCTTTTTTTGTTGTAGTGAATCGGCCTTTGGCCTTTGATTTGACTTTTTTGAGTGCTTCACTTTTGCTCGGTTAAAACCTTCACAATTTTGGGCCTTTGGCCTCTTTTGATTTGCTTCATTGAGCTTTTCGCCTTTTTGTGATTGCTAGTCCATTTTCTCGAGCCTTTTTGGGAGGTCCAATCATCGCCCGCAAGCCTATGGAAATACCTCCCCGCTCCTCTCGTCTTTGTCGTTTTGCGCGGGTCAAGATGAGGGTCGCCCATCTATTTTCTCGGCTATTTTGACTAGAGAGAGGACGGTCTGATTCCCGTCCTCGCCTTTGCATAGATGCTTCTTGGCGGAGTTGACTTCAATTATTCACTGAAAACCCGAAGTGCAGCCTCCACTGACTTCGAAAACCATATAGTTTGATCTGATCCTTTGATTGCTTTCCAAGCCTCTCTAGGGCAGTTTATATCAACTCCACATCCCTAGTTATCTCAGCACAAAGGACAAATGGAAAGTTACATTCTAAGTTTTTAAACAGTTGAATTTTCACAAGGTTAATGCATGAATTATGATTTATCTTTTTCACATTCTTAAGTTCATATTTTCAAAAAGATACTATTACTAAAAAAAGAAAAACAGCTGCATGTTATTTATGTACATAGGTGGTTCTCACCCCCCACTTTTGAACGAAGGCGTGCCTTAGTTCAAAAGTCATGCAATCTTAAAACTAAATACTGAATTTAAATGACAGAAATTAAAGTGCAGAAAAGTAAGATAGTGTCGGGTTACCTCCCGACCAGTGCACTTGTTTAACGTCGTTGGCTCGACGATACCTCGTTTGTGGTTCATTGGTTTGGGTCCCATGGGTGGCTGAGGTTGAACTTCTTGATTCCACTAACTTTGATTCTTGCGGTGAGTCTTCCTGATTTTTTAGCAGATGACGGGTTTGGGTCCAGTTCTGATGTTATCTCTTTCCAACGTCTCTGAGAAGGCGAGGGACCTTTCACTATCAGCTTTTTGAACTGGGTGTTCTCCTGTTTAGGGCTGCCTTGTCCAGTCATGGCGAAAGCGTGCTCCATGTAGGAGTCATTATGCTCAGGCCCTTTTCCCATTCTCCTTTGAGCTTCTTCTTGGATCGCATAGTTCGCGGCGACTTGCTCATTAATTAAGGGGAAAAGTCGGGAAGGCCTCATGAGGCTCGGTTCTGCCTCGTAATGTTGGTACGTGAAGAACTGATCGTAGATAGTCTCAGCTGCCTGGGTAATGATAGTCGGGTATGGAATAGGCAGTTCGTCGGTGGTATTCTGGACTTCTACTTCGTTGCTTCCGGTGCTTTCCATGTCTGATTCATCGGATGGTTCGGGAGTCTCTTCTGACGGCTCGGTGGTTTCTTCTTTGTCAGCCTCAGGGTCAGCTTCTTCTGTCTGCATTTCCTCGTCAGTGTGGGGAACTCGTCTTGTGGCAGCGGCTAGGCCAGTTATCAGGTACCACATGTCTGCAATGGTGAGGTTTGCGGCAGACCTTCTCATAGCTTCGTTGACTCTTCCCAGCTCTTCGGACCTCATCCCACGAAGAAATTTTTGGAGAAGAATTTTCTTCGTAAATCCATGGTGCGGGCAGCTTGAGACGATGGCATCAAATTTTATGTAGTATTCGTCCAAAGTTTCATCCCAGGATTGTTGAAGGTTCAGGATCTTCTCGCGGGTTTCTTGGCGTAAGGAAGGTGGGGAGAATTCTTTCAGGAACGGAACGTAGAGGTCTACGAAACGTTCTGCACTGCAAGCGGTGGATGTGTAGTACCATATCGTGGCGAAGTCGGTTAGAGAGAATTTAAAGCATTTCAGCTTAAATTCTTCTAACACTTCGTTTTCAGGTTTTATGTTGTGGCAGACTTGGTGGAAGTTTCGGCAGTGCTGTACAGGGTCTTCTCCCTCCGTTCCTCCGAACAGGGGCAGAAATCGCGTTGTCCATGCATGTGTAACGGGTAATGACATATGAAAAAGAAAGAAAAAGAAAGGGGAGGGAAGAACAGTTATCCGATGACTAGTTCCCCGGCAACGGCGCCAATTTGACAAAACCGCTCGTCGTCAAAGCGATTGTGCAAATAAATTTATAATAGTCCGCTACTCGCAACTATACTACTGGGTAGTACTTGGTAAGTAGGGGTCGAACCCAAGGGAACTAGGGGAATAATTGTTCTTCGGGGGGAATTACGCAGCGTGGGAACGTGTTTAAGGTCGGTTGGTTGGTTTTAAAGCTACCAGCTATTTTGATTGGTTGATTGGTTGGTTGGTTGATTTTAATACTGGAAAGTAAATTACTATTTTAAAGATTAAGAGAAATGTTCGGTTTCAGGGGACTTGTATTATATCCTGTTTATCATTGACCATTAGTGAATCATCTAAGTATTCAAATGGTGAATCGAGGCTAGTTACAGCTCAAGACTTGAAACACCGGTTTAAAGCAACTCCTGTTCTATTTCAGTCTAGCGCCAATACCCTAAGGTATGCTAGCCTGGGTGCATCCACCTGATCTCACAGTTACGCTCGACCAGATGGGATTTAGGATGAGTCGAACTCCTCAGATAGCTTTGCTTGTTACAGCTTCCACTACCTGAGTATGATCACGAATTCCCACAGAAGAGCTTTGCTTGTTACAGCATCCACTCAACCTTGGAAACTCTGACTATATATGGCACATAGAACAAGTTTTGAATACTAAGACTAAACACTAAGTTAATAGTCTTAAAACATTTATAATACAAGTGCGCCCCTTAGACCGAACTACTAGTTTAGCTACTATTCATCGCGCTAAACATTATACTAAGGAATTAAAGACAACAGTTAAATAAATACTGAAAATAATACTTACAACCGTTGAAGCGCCAAGGGAGCTTTCCTTTATTTCCAAAGCAAAATTACAACATTACAAATGTTACAACTTCTAGAGAGAGAAGTGAATTATGGATTGAGGTGTGTGAAATGAGGAGGAGGAGCTCCTCCTTTTATAGCCCAAAGGGGAGGAGATGGGTGGTGGAGATGGGTGGTAAGTGTTGCATTTTGATTGGAGGAGAAAATGGATGGAGGAGATGGCCACACATGGAGGAAGAGGAGTGGTGGAGGAGGAGGAAGGTGGTGGTGACATGTGGAGGAGGGGCAAAAGCCGCCGGTCACCACCACCCCAAGCCGCCAGTAGGCGGTGGCCAAGGAGGAGGAGCTCCTCCCTTGGCCACCACTTCTTCAAGTGGCCGGTCATCCTTGTCCAATGTGAGATTTGTACAGTTTTGTGCAGCCTTTTCACAACACTGTCAATGTGTTTCTTCTCCGGTCTGTCTTGACTCCACTCCTGATTCCTCTGATTAATTTGTTATTGTCAATTCAACGTCAGGATCCTTGATATTTCTTCAGTCGGCATATGATCTTGACCTTGGATTGACTCTTGTTATCTTTTTAGCTTAAAATTCTCTCCTTAGCGTGTTTTCACTTCAGTCTCTAAAATGCCCTGTGGAAATATATCGGGACTAACACGTAGAAGTTAGATAGACAAACAGTCTAATTTGGGGGGTTTAACTGTGTTTCTGACTCGTATAACTTTGGTCCATCAGGGATCAGTAGTTTGGAAGGTTGTTCGAACGTCAATCTGTACTATAAACCGTGATAGTGAATTGTTCCTTGGACTTGGGAGAAGTCCCCCAGATGTAGGCTACATTGAGCCGAACTGGGTCACCAAGTGTTCTGTGTCCTTTACTGCTTTGCACTTTACTTTCATTTACTTTAGTCTGTGCAACTAACTGTACCACAGTGTGTCCAACATCGTGCTGGTACAGTTGAGCTCATCTCACGCGTAGCAATTTCAATTGGTATCAGAGCAGGTTCTCAACATACGGAGTTGGATCTTGGGAAGCTAGCTACTGCTTTAAGATGAGCATCAAGGAAGGACAAAGTACTACTCGCCCGGTGCTATTAGAAGAGCCTAATTATGGCTACTGGAAAGCCAGGATGAAGGCGTTCATCAAAAATGTGGATGAAAAAGCATGGAGATCTGTGCTAACTGGATGGACCCCTCCCTTGCTGGCGACTGATGATGGTAAGGTTGTTCCCAAACCAGAAACAGAATAGTCTGAACTGGAAGAGCGTCTCGCAATGGGGAATGCCAAGGCTCTAAACACCATCTTCTCAGCTGTTGATGAGTCAATTTTCAAACTCATCCTGAACTGTGAAAGCGCTGAGGAGGCATGGGATACCTTGTCCACTCACTTTGAAGGAACTGACAAGGTGAAACAGTCCAGAATTCAGATGTTGACATCCAGATTTGAGGAGCTAAAGATGAATGAGGATGAATCCATCAAGGACTTTAATGCCAGAGTCTGTGATATTGTGAATGAGGCATCTACCCTTGGTGAAGCTCTACCCGAAGAGAAGGTTGTGCAAAAGATTCTGAGGTCTTTGCCTAAACGATTTGCCATGAAGGTGACTGCTATAGAAGTGGCAAACAATACAAAGATCATGAGCTGGAAAGAGTTAATTGGCAACCTATGCACTTATGAACTGCAACACCTGACTGTTCCAGAACCCAAAGTTAAATCTGTAGGCTTAAAGGCTGAGACTGTGCTAGACGATGATTCCACAAATGGAGTAAGCGAGGAACTGGCGTTACTCACAAAGAACTTCAATAAACTGTTGAAGAAGATCAATCGTAAGGGTGCTGGTCAGAATAGCCTGAATCAGTCTAAATATCAAGAGACCAGGAGAGTGGATTTTCAACCGTGGCAGAGACAGTCTGACCAGAAGGAAAATGGCAAAAGCGGATGGACCAAAGGAATAAAGTGTAGGGAATGTGGAGGTATCGGGCACATACAAGCAGAGTGTGCTAACACCCTGAAGAAGCAGAATAGCAAGTCCCTGAATGTCAGCTGGAGTGATAACGAGATTGAAGAGAGCGCAGAGGAGGAAGAGACAAGCAACTTTGTTGCTCTGACAAGCATGATAGACTGCGTCACAGACTGTGCCAGAACTAGTTCCAAAGACTGTGCCAAGAAAGAAGAAGCCAAGGTGGAAGAGAATGAAACTGAAGAAAGTGATGAAGAAGAAATCACTTATGAATGCATTGCTGAGAAATACGCACTATTGTGCTCAAAGTGGACTGAGCTGGTTGACATCAACAGGCGGCTTAATGCGGGAGTTATCACTCTGAAACTGGAAAAGCAGGAACTGGAATCCAAAGCCAGCATTCTTGCACAGGAAAAAGAAAATCTGGAGAAAGAAGTAAAAGAGCTGAAACAAAAGGCTGAAGGAGACAAACAAGAATCGAAGCAACTCTTGGAGGAGATGGGGTCAATCAAGAAGCTCCTGAACAGCCTGAACACAAGGTCTAAAAATCTGGACGCCTGTCTGTGCAGAGGAGAATAAAAGACACTATAGGGCTTGGATTCACTGGTGTGAAGAAAGGGTGTGATACTAGGTTTGTAAAAGCTAGTGGCACAGTTCCTAAAGATAACAAGCACAAGACAGCTAATAAGTTTGTCTGTGTAAGATAAAATGCCAACCAGTATCGTGTCCCAAGAGATGTAGGATGGCAACGTGCTAGGGTGTGCTACTACTGCAGCAAACCAGGGCACATTAAACGTCATTGCTATCATTATAGACGTGACAGCCAGTACAACGAACCAACAAGGAGACGATGCAGAATGGTGTGGAGACCAAGGAATGATCAGTACTGCTATGTCTCGTACAGTTCAACTGACAGGGAAGATGAAGAGAGCTGGTTCTTTGACAGCGGCTGCTCAAGACACATGACTGGAGTTCGAGAATACCTAACCAATCTGAGACCGATCAACGGCCACCATGTGACCTTTGGTGACGGAAAAAGAGCAAGAGTTCTAGCTAAGGGAACACTGAATGTGCCAGGCATGCCACGCCTTGATGATGTTTACTGGGTTGACAGGTTAAAAGCCAACCTGATTAGTATCAGTCAACTGTGCGATAACAGTAATCAGGTACAGTTCTCAAGAAATTCTTGCCATGTTTACAACAAACACGGAGTTTGCGTAATGGAAGGAGACCGTGCAAGCAACAACTGCTACTTACTAAGCTGTGCTGCAACTCCAGGAGCAGTTACTTGTATGCTGAGTAGGTGCGATGAAATACATCTTTGGCATCAACGCCTGGGACACATCAACTTCAGATCTCTGAAATTTCTCTCCAATGAGAAGTTGATTGAAGGTATTCCTGTTATCAGAGGTGATATGCAAATTACTTGTGGTGATTGTCAAGCAGGAAAGCAGACTCGAACAGTACACAAAAAGGTGGATAAAGTTTACACAAAGCGTGCGCTGGAGCTACTGCATATGGACCTGATGGGACCTATGCAGGTGGAGAGTCTCGGTCGAAAGAGGTACGCATTCGTATGTATAGATGACTATACCAGATACTCTTGGATCATGTTCTTGCGTGAGAAATCTGAGACTGTGCAAGCTTTTATACAACTTGCTACACGTCTGATCAATGAGAGGAGAGATAGTGGAGAAAATCTTTTGTCCATTCGAAGTGATCATGGGAGGGAATTTGAGAATGAGAAGTTTGCACGGTTCTGTGATGAGCAAGGTATTGTACATCAATTCTCATCTCCCATCACACCGCAACAAAATGGAGTAGTAGAGCGGAGAAATCGAACTGTGCAAGAAATGACAAGAGTCATGCTACATGCAAAGAACGTCCCTCTGCACTTATGGGCCGAAGCTATGTCAATCGCTACCTACGTCCTGAACAGAGTTCTGATTAGACCAGGGATGGACAAAACCAGCTATGAGCTCTGGAAAGGAAGAAAGCCCACAGTTAAGCACTTCCACGTGTTTGGTAGCACTTGTTATGTGTTGACCGATAGGGAGCAAATGTAGAAATTGGATAGAAAGTGCGAAGAAGGCCTATTCCTGGGCTACTCTCCAAAAAGCCGAGCCTATCGAGTCTACAACAAGAGTTCCAGAACAGTGATCGAGTCAATCAATGTTGTAATCGATGATGCTAAGGACTCACACCTAAGGCAAGAATCAGATGATGATATGGAGACTCAGTATACTCGTCCTAAGCCTATACAAGGGTCTGTACTAGATGCAAATTCTGAAATTGTGCCTGAAACGGTGCCAGATTCAGCCGAGAAGCATGATGATACAAATATGCAAGATTCTGAAGATATTTTCCATCAGCCTGTCCAAGAGTATGTAGCAGATGCGAATTCTGAAGTTGTGCCTGAAACTGTGGACGAATCAATCAAAAAGGATGGTGACATTCAAATGCAAAACAATGAAGCCTCCCGATCTGAGTCTGCTCAAAGGCCTGAACCAGATGAAGACTCTGAAAAGGTGCCAGAAACTGTGCCAGAGTCTGCCAAGTTGAACACTGATATAATCATGTATGAAGCAGAAGGTAGTGAGGTGAACCAAGCCGGTTCAAGAAGTGGTGACTCAAGCATACAACCATCAAGCAGAATCCAGAAGAATCATCCTCTCACAAGTATCATTGGGAACCTTCAAGACAAGATCAAGACTAGAGGTAAATCTCATGTTAATTAAAGAGAGATGATTAATCATAGCTGCTATTTGTCGAAGGTGGAACCAAAGAATGTAAAGGAGGCCTTGAAAGATGATCATTGGATCACTGCCATGCAAGAAGAGTTGGGAGAATTCACCTGCAACGATGTATGGGATCTAGTTCCTCGCCCAATTGGAGTAAATATCATTGGCACAAAGTGGATATTTAAGAACAAAACAGATGAAAGCGGCAACATTACGAGAAACAAAGCCAAGCCGGTTGCTCAAGGGTACACTCAGATAGTGGGGATCGACTTTGATGAGACATTCACCCCAGTGGCACGCTTGGAAGCTATTCGTCTTCTATTTGCAGTGGCATGCTACTTAAAGTTCAAACTGTTCCAGATGGACGTGAAGAGTGCCTTCTTGAACGGTCTGTTATCCGAGGAAGTGTGCGTGGCACAGCCTAAAGGATTTGAGGACCCTCACTATCCAGATCATATTTACAAACTGAAGAAGGCCTTGTACGGACTAAAGCAAGCCCCTAGAGCTTGGTATGAAAGGCTGACACAATTTTTCATGAGCATGGGATACACTCGAGGAGGAATAGATAAGACTATGTTCGTGAAAAAGGGTAACAAACACTTTATCATTGCACAGATCTACGTCAATGACATTGTGTTTGGTTCCAATTCTCAGAAGATGGTGGATGAGTTTGTGGCCCAGATGCAAAGCGAGTTTCAAATGAGCATGGTGGGTGAAATGAACTACTTCTTGGGGCTGCAGGTTGTACAGTCGAAGGAAGGGATTTTCTTGACTCAGGCCAAGTATGCGAGAAATCTAGTGAAGAAGTTTGGACTGCACAAAGCTACCCACAAGAGAACTCCAGCTGCTACACATGTGAAGATCACCAAGGATGATGCAGGAGCTTAAGTGGACTAGACCTTGTACAGAAGCATGATCGGGAGTCTGCTATACCTGACTGCTTCCAGACCAGATATTTGTCAAGCAGTGGGAGTCTGTGCCAGGTATCAGGCAGATCTGAAGGAAAGTCACTTGTTGCAGGTGAAGAGGATCATCAAATATGTAAGTGGTACTGCTGATTATGGTCTGTGGTACACTAGAGATACAAGTGGTTGTATTGTTGGATACTCTGATGCAGACTGAGCTGGTAACATCGAGGACAGAAAGAGTACTTTTGGTGGATGCTTTTTCGTGGGCAATAACCTTGTATCTTGGTTTAGCAAGAAGCAGAATAGTATTTCATTATCGTCTACTGAAGCGGAGTATATGGCTGCGGGGAGCTGTTGTGCTCAAATGCTTTGGATGAAGCAGATGCTCAAGGAAGTGGGACTGGAGCAGAATACCATGACATTATACTGTGACAACATGAGTGCAATCAGCATCTCTAAGGATCCAGTACAGCATTCGCGGACAAAGCACATTGACATCAGACATCACTTCATTAGAGAGCTAGTTGAAGATAAACTCATCAGTATGTTCCACATGCCAACAGAGAAACAACTAGCGGATATTCTGACAAAGCCGTTGAACGCTGAGAGGTTTGAGACACTAAGGTCTGCACTTGGCCTTTGTGTTATGAAGAACTAGAAGGCCTTGACATCAGGGGCAGTCAGCTGAGCAGAACTATTATAAGTGTTGCTGACGTGCCATGTAGTAAGGGGGAGCTGTTTTTCAATCAAACTGTGCAAGCTCCTGGATCAGTTAGCCGGAGCGGTATTCTTTTTCTTCAGTGCTGATGTAGAAAGGCTTGAAGAGGGTATTGTCGTGGAGATGAACATGAAGAGGAGTAGTCCCTTGCCACTGTTGAGTCAAAAAGGGGGAGAACTCTGCAATGTGGTGGTTTTTTGTGTGGCGTTCTTGCTGATGGTGTTTTCTGCTGCGAACGATGCAAAGACTGGAATGGATCAGGTCATGCAGAAGAAGTGTTTTGCCTCCCATGTCAAGGGGGAGATTGTTGGAGCATAAAGTGCCATATAGGCAAAACACAAATCTGTACAAGAAGTACTCGAATTGGGCTGTGCTAGCATCAGTGCAAGGTATATCTTTCAGTTCCGATCAGTTCCGAAAAATCAGCACTGTTGCTGTCTTTTAGGAGAGAAATATATCAACTAGATATTCTCGACCGCCTCATCACCAAACCGCCACTGAAGAGATAGAGATGAGAATATATTATTTGAATTTGGCAACAAGAAATATACTCATCTTATCTAGGTTTAGAAAAATCAGATCTAGGGTTTGTTCTGATTTTCTAACCACACGGCCAGCTATAAATAGAATAGCAGAATTTAGTTTCTTCTTCAAGCAACACTTGAGAGAGACGTCGTGTGGAGAGCATTCAATCCGTACGCTGAAATCATAAACCTTGGAGCTTCTGGTCGTCAAGCTCTTACTGAAGGATTGAAGCTGCAAGTCGGTAAACACTTGCTCTGTTTGTTTCTTGAACTCACATATTTGTTGCTGCGCATTATCACGCCCAGAGTTCAAGAAGGTGTTGTCGCTGCTTAGTACCACACTGGTCTAGTAGATTGACTGTCACAGACGACGACCAACCACAATCTGAATCTACGAGTTAGATTCAACTACATCAGTCTCGGGAGGAGGTCTGAACGTACAGACGGGAGTCTCTGGATCTAAGGGGAGCTTAGATCACGCAATTTACTTGTAAGGTAGTATAGGGGATCAGTAGTTTGGAAGGCTGTTCGAACGTCAATCTGTACTATACACCGTGATAGTGAATTGTTCCTTGGACTTGGGAGAAGTCCCCCAGACGTAGGCTACATTGAGCCGAACTGGGTCACCAAGTGTTCTGTGTCCTTTACTGCTTTGCACTTTACTTTCATTTACTTTAGTCTGTGCAACTAACTGTACCACAGTGTGTCCAACATCGTGCTGGTACAATTGAGCTCATCTCACGCGTAGCTATTTCAGTGCGGAAAAGTAAGTGACTGGTTGGTTGGTTTCGGTTTTAGTGCGGAAAAGTAAATGACAGAAAATGTAAATACTGAAAATAAAAGTAGAAGACTTACTACGGGTGATGCGTGATTGGCAAGTCCTCCGGAAGGTGAGCAGTTGATAGAGCAGTTTATACTAAGAAAGTAAGTGCAAGGGGTTTTTTAAATCTAAAGAAAGATTCGGTTTCAGGGGCCTTGTATCATAATCCGTTTATCATTGACCGTTAATGACCATACTAAGTGTTCAAAAGTGAATCGAAGCTATTCCTAGCACAAGACTTGCCACACCGTCTAGTCTTTTGCAAGACATAGTACTCTTGTCTAATATGTGCATCCATTTGACCATCATTCCTGATAAATCAAATGGTTTTTGGAAGAGGTTGATCTCCACAAATAAGCTGTGCTCTTCCGAGCCTCCACTTATCCACGGAGGTCACGAGTTCATGATAGAGCTTTGCTCTTCCGAGCATCCACTCTACCAATGAAGTTCTGACCTAATATAAGGCACTTAGAACAAGTTGAACACAAAGAGGCATTAAGAAAAGTGTCTAAAACATTTTATGACACAAATACACCCCTTCAACCGAATGAAGGGTTTAGCTACGATTATCCATGAAAGAGGATATCATAGTTAAGTATTTGAAAAGTAAAGGTTTTGTAAGACAGGAAAAGTAAAGGTTTTGAAAGTAAAGACAAGGAAAGTAAAGTTTTTGAAAGTAAAGACAAGGAAAGTAAAATTGCAGTTTTGAAAGACAGGAAAGTAAAAGCTTTGAAAGTAAAAGACAGTAAAGGAAAGGGGTGAGTACTTCAAGAACCAACAAGAGTACTCAAGAATAGTGAAAAGTAAAGACAAGCTTGAGTACTACAAGAACCGACAAGAGTACTCAAGAAAAAATTAGAATACTCAAGAACCAACAAGAGTATTATAGATTTAAAACAAGTGTTTACAATAGTGCCCAAAATCTAGAGAGATAAGTGTTTGTGAAATTGTGGGATGAAGATTACAATGGAGAGGAGCTTGTATTTATAGGCCAAAGGGAGGAGGAGGATGTGGTGGAGGAGAAGACACTTGGCAAACTTTCCATGGAGGAGGAGGAGTGGAGAGCAAGCTAGCCGCCCCATGTGAGGAGGAGCATCCCTCCTTTAGCCGCCCATGTGAGGAGGAGCCTCCCCTTGCAGGAGCCTTCTAGATCCTTGTGATCTTTTCACACAAGCCATCGGGTTGACCGGAATCTGACCGGAGCTTTGGCGGGAGCTTCTTGGATTTTGGAGAGTGTATTCTGGATGAAAATGTCATTCTAAGATGATCTCAAGAAGGAACCTAAGCCAAATTCTACTTGGAACATGGTCGAAATCCCAAATCGGCTGAAATTGCCCTTGTTTGGCCTTTACCGGGCTTGGGCCCTTTGCATTGCGTTCTTGACCTTTGGGCGATGGATCTAGCATTTTTGAGTGATTCCAAGTCGGTTCCATGAAAGTTGTACAGTCGGAATTCGGTCGTGACCTGGATTGACTCGTAATTCATTTTCAGCTTAAAAACGCCTCCTTAGCCTGTATTCTCTCTAGACTTCAAAATACCCTGTAGATAAATATCGGAACTAACAAGCAAAAGTTAAATAGACAAAGAGTCTAATTTGGTGGGTTTAACTGTGTTTATGATTCATACAATTATGGTCCATCAGATCACCCCACACTTTTAGTTGTTCGTCCCGAACAATGATATTAAAGGGCGGCACACAATCAAGTAAAGACTTTTAACTATGAAAGTGAGACTGTGGGACTAGATTTATCTTAATTCATGCATTACTTACTTATTACCAAATTAAACTGTGTAAATACTTAGAAGAAACTTGATACGTGTACCTTCGTGCTGAGATGCAAATTATTTTGGATGTTTCGGGAGATAGCCCTTTTCAGGCTCCTGGACTGCATTCTCGGGACCGTCTCACACTATATGGTTTCCTTGTAGCTTTTTCTAGCATGTGATTCGGTTCGGGTTTCACTGAGTTGAGCCTTTTGATTTCTTTTTGGCGAGGGACAGCTTTTGTAGTGAATCGGCCTTTGGCCTTTGATTTGACTCTTTGAGTTCTTCACTTTTGTTCGGTTAAAACCTTCACAATTTTGGGCCTTTTGGCCTCTTGATTTTCTCTTTGAGCTTTTGCTTCTTTGAGCTCTTTGCCATTTTGTGGCTTGCTAGTCCATTTTCTCAAGCCTTTTTTGGGAGGTCCAATCATCGCCCGCAAGCATATGGAAATACCTCCCCGCTCCTCTCATCCTTGCCGTTTCGCGCAGGTCAAGATGAGGGTTGCTCATCTATTTTCTCGGCTACTTTGACTAGAGATAGGACGGTCTGATTCCCGTCCTCGCCTTCTTTTCTTTTTTGCATAAACACTGCATGGCGGAGATGACTTCAATCTTCACTGAAACCCGAAGTGCAGCCTCCACTGACTTCGAAAACCATATAGTTAGATTCGATCCTTCGAGTGCTTGCCAAGCCTCTCTAGGGCAGTTTATGTCAACTCCACATCCCCTGTTTATCTCAGCACAAAGGGACAAATGAGAAGTTACATTCTAAGTTTTTAGACAGTTGAATTTTCACAAGGTAAATGCATGAATTTAGATCTATCTTTTTCACATTCTCAAGTTCATATTTTCAAAAAGATGATATTAAGGGAAAAGGAAAAAGAAAAACATGTTAACTATGTACACAGACGGTTCTCACCCCACACTTTTGAACGAAGGCGTGCCTTTCAGCACGAATTAGTTCAAAAGTCACGCAAGCAAATATATACAGGAAAGGTGAGAATGAAAAAACTAAATGACAGAAATTCAATGACTGAAAGTAAGATAGGTGTCGGGTTACCTCCCGACCAGTGCCTTTGTTTAACGTCGTTGGCTCGATGATACCTCAATCATGGATCATAAGGTCGGATCCCATGGGTGGCTTAGGTCATATTTTTCTGTTGTCAAGTTGACCTCGCCATGGTAGTGTTTGACTTGCTGTCCATTCGCATTGAATCGTCTTCCATCCTCCATGCTTTCCAACTCAAGCATCCCATGGTTGAATACCTTAGTTACGGTATAAGGACCGGTCCATCTTGATTTCAGTTTGCCTGGCATAAACTTCAACCGTGAGGAGAAGAGTAGTACTTGTTGTCTTTCCTCAAATGAGCGCCGGAGGATGAATTTGTCATGATATAATTTTGTCCGCGCCTTATAGTCTGTTTGCCCTTCATAGGCCTCAAGCCGCAATTCTTCAAGTTCGCATAGCTTAAGCTTCCTATCTAGTCCGGCAGCTTTTAAATCTGGATTGCACTGCTTGAGCGCCCAATAGGCTTTATGTTCTACTTCCACCGGAAGGTGGCATGCTTTTCCATAAACCAGTCTAAATGGAGAGGTCCCAATTGGCGTCTTGTATGCCGTCCGATAAGCCCAAAGAGCTTCATCTAGCCTTTGACTCGAATCTTTCCTTGCCGGCTTCACCATCTTTTCTAGAATACTCTTGATTTCGCGGTTGGAGATCTCTGCTTGACCATTGCTTTGAGGATGATATGTCGTGGACGTCCGGTGGTGGAAATGGTAGTGTTTTAAAGTGGCAGCCATCATGCGGTTACAGAAATGCGTTCCTTGGTCGCTGATTATGGCCTTGGGTACCCCGTATCTACAAAATAGGTTAGTGCGCAAAAAATCTATGACAGTCTTTGCATCGTCGCACCTTGTCGCCTTGGCTTCTAACCATTTTGACACATAATCTACAGCAACTAAAATGTAAGTATACCCGCATGACACTGGGAATGGTCCCATGAAATCAATACCCCAAATGTCAAAAACATCGTTGACCATTATGGGTACTTGAGGCATCTCATTTCTAGCTGACACATTTCCTACTCTTTGACACCTATCGCACTTTTGACACTTTTCATATGCATCTCTAAATATACTTGGCCAGAAAAAGCCGCTATCTAGGATTTTTCTAGCGGTTCTCCTAGGCCCGAAGTGTCCTCCACATGCAAACTCATGGCAAAAGCTAATAACAGAAGCTATTTCATTATCGGGGATGCATCTCCTAAGTATTTGATCTGCTCCTATTTTCTATAAATATGGATCATCCCATAAGTAATGTTTAGCATCATGCCTAAGTTTCATGCATTGTGCTTTAGTAAAAGAAGGAGGAAATGTACCTCCTACAAGGTAGTTGACGATTTGAGCATACCATGGCACTTTTGTTGAGACTGCATAGAGGTGCTCGTCAGGAAATGAGTCGGTTATGTGCCCTTCTTCTTCCTTTCGGACAATTCTGCTTAGGTGGTCGGCCACAGTATTCTCGATCCCCTTTTTGTCCCTTATCTCCACATCGAACTCTTGCAGTAGCAAGATCCACCGTATAAGCCTTGGTTTGGCCTCCTTCTTTTTCATTAGGTACCGGATGGCAGCATGGTCAGAGAAGACTATCACTTTTGCTCCAAGCAAATAGGATCTAAATTTTTCCAGAGCGAATACCACTGCCAAGAGTTCCTTTTCGGTGGTGGAGTAGTTCCGTTGGGCAGGATCTAGGGTTCGTGAGGCGTAGTAGATCACACCCGCTTTCTTATCAATCTTTTAGCCGAGCACTGCTCCCACAGCAAAGTCGCTCGCGTCACACATGATTTCAAATGGTAGTTACCAATTTGGCATTTAGATGATAGGTGTGCTAGTGAGGGCTTTCTTCAGATCATCAAAGGCCTCCTTGCATGCATTGGTGAATTCAAAAGGAACTTCTTTTTGGAGAAGAGTGGATAGAGGCAAAGCCTTTTTGGAGAAGTCCTTGATGAATCGTCGATAGAATCCCGCATGCCCAAGGAAGGATTGGATGTCTCGGACAGTGGAGGGGTATGGTAAAGTCATGATCAGGTCTATCTTAGATTTATCCACCTCTATGCCTTCTTGTGAGACGACGTGCCCTAAGACCACTCCATGAGTTACCATGAAATGGCACTTCTCATAGTTGAGCACAAGGTTCATCGAGACACATCGTGCCAGAACCGTGCTTAAATTGTCTAGGCAAGCGTCGAATGTATCGCCATAGATGGTGAAGTCGTCCATGAAGACTTCGATGAATATTCCGATCATGTCTGAGAAGATGCTGGTCACCACACTTTGGAAAGTCCCCGGAGCATTGCATAGACCGAATGACATTCTTCTGAAAGCAAATGTGCCAAATGGGCAGGTGAATGTGGTCTTCTCTTGATCCTCAGGTGCTATGGGAATCTGGTTGTAGCCTGAGAATCCGTCCAGGAAGCAAAAGTACGGTTTGCCCGCCAGTCGGTCTAACATTTGATCGATGAATGGTAGAGGGAAATGGTCCTTTCTTGTGACGGCATTCAATTTTCTATAGTCGATGCACATTCTCCAGCCGTTCTTGACCCTTGTTGTCACCATTTTTCCTTCGGCATCTTCCTCGATTGTGATTCCAGTTTTCTTCGGGACTATGTGGACTGGACTCACCCACTGGCTATCCGATATTGGATAGATTACATCTGCATCCAGGAGCTTCTGTATTTCCTTCTGGACGATTTCCATCATGATTGGATTGAGTCGTCGCTGAGGTTCTCTTGACGGCTTAGCTCCATCCTCGAGTAAGATGCGATGCATGCAAACTGCTGGGTTGACTCCTCTTAAGTCGGCTAGAGTCCATCCAATAGCCAACTTGTGTTGTCTCAGCACTTTTATCAAACGACGCTCCTGGTCTGTTTCTAAGCCACTCTTTATGATTACCGGGAGCGTGTTATTTTCCCCTAGGAATGCGTATTTTAGATGCATGGGCAGGGGCTTCAATTCTATCTTGGAAGCTTGCATCATCGAGGGTAAAAAGGTATTCGATTTGAATAATTTTACCTCGTTGACTTCATAGCCCGGTGTGAGAGGCTCCGAGATTGTTAAGTGGGCTAGTGTTTCATGCAATCCTTCGGCCAATTCATACGAGCTCTCGGCTCCATTGAGTATGAGTTCAAAGGGATCTGCTCTTGGTTCTGGTTGAACTTCTTGGACTAGGTCGTCCAAAACGTCGAGAGCGTGCACTTCCTCGAACTCCATGGGATGCTTCATTGCTCTGAATATGTCGAAGCTGAAGACCTCTCCTTCTACTTCCATTGATAGCATCCCACTTCCACAGTCTATTTTCATTTTTGATGTTTTGAGAAATGGACGGCCGAGAAGGATGGGTGCATGGTCTGTTGGCCCGCCATTCTCCATTTTAAGACATAGAAGTCTGCTGGAAACACCAATTTGCCTACTTGAACCAAGACGTCTTCTATTTTGCCCTCGGGCTATTTGTACGATCGATCTGCCAGTTGAATAGTGCGGCCAGTGGGTTCGAGCGGTCCAATTCTGAGGCATGAGTAGATAGAGAAGGGAAGGACGTTGATTGATGCTCCAAGATCTAGCATGCAGTTCTCGATCCGTATGTTGCCAATTGTGCATGGAATGGTGTAAGTTCCCGGATCACCACATTTGGGGGGCACCTTTCGTTGTATGATAGTCGACACGTTTCTACTCATTAGCTCTCGATCATATCTAGCACTCCTCCTCCGGTTGGTGCAAAGCTCTTTTAAAAACTTATCATACCGAGAGATTTGCTTGATGGCCTCCAAGATGGGGATGTTGATTTCGACTTTACTGAACATCTCAAATACGTCCTTATCCATGACATGTTGTTTTGGTGCTCGGGCTGGCACTGGAAATGGAAGAGAGGCACTGATTTTAGAGGTCTCAGTTATGGGCACTGGGCTGGTCACTGGTACCGGGCCTGGCCTGCGTTCCTCAGGCGCGTTTTCTTCTTCCTCTGGTGCGTCCTTGCTTTCCTCGGGCAACTCCGGGCTTTCGTCTTCCTCTTGCTCTATGGGTTGGATGACAAGCTTTTTCCCACTCTTAAGAGTCACGGCATTTACGTTTCCCTTCGGGTTTTGAATGGTTTGTGAAGGGAGTCTGCCGGGTTCATTAGTGAGCACGGATACCGCTGTGGTTAGTTGAGTCAACTGCTTCTTAATTTCTGCCATTTCCCTTCTTGCCTCGGCCTGATATTGCTGTAAATTAGCGTCCGTTCGCACTTGGCCGGTGGCTAGCTCTTTCATGATGTCCTCAAGCGACCGGCTTGTACTTTGCTGACTCGATCCGGGCTGGTTATTACTCGGCCTGTTCTGATAGACTCCCGGTCCTTGGTGTTGGTACTGATTTGGTCCCTTCTGTTGATATTGGCTCGTCGGGTACTGGTTTGTTTCCTTTTGTTGGTATTGGCCAGCTGGTGGGGCGTTCTGGTTGTACTGCTTGTGGGGTGGTTGGTACAATGACTGAGCTGGTTGAGGTGCGGCTTGTTGTGTCATCCTTGGAGGGTGGTTCTCGTTTTTCCAGCTCGGGTTGGTTGCTTGACCATGCTGCCGGCTTGGACCGGCGTGGTTGTTGTTGTTATTGTACCCTTGATATCCTTCTACTGCATTGGCCTCCACCGGGTCCTCTTCAATCAAAGTTGGGCATGCATCAGTTTTGTGGTCCGTAAAGCCACAAAACTCGCAAGGTCTTACTTGAACTATCTATTTTTGTAGGATTTGCATCATTATTTCCTTCATCTGTTCCATTTGCTCGGTCATTGAGTTTACCGGTGTCTCGACCTTTGTCACGTTCTTGGTTTGGGTAAACTCATCCTGCCGAGTGGTCTCCTCTCTGAACCGGGCATTTTCAGCAAATTTCGTGACTAGTCGCCTTATGCCGCTTAATGGTAAGCTTGCCAATGACCCTCCAGCCGAGGCATCCAGAAGCATTTTGTCCAAGTGGTTCAATCCGTCAAGCATGTACTCGATGTTGAGTTTCTTGGGTAATCCAAGATTGCAGCAGCTTTGCTCTAATCGGTTGAATTTCTCGAGGTAGTCGAACATCGACTCATTGGGCCCTTGCTTTATGTCCTGCAGCTGCCTCCTTACTTGCATCGCTTTTCCTGCTGGGTAGTATTTGTCTATAAATTTCCTTTGCATCTGAGCCCATGTTCTGATGCTTCTCGAAGGCAATGAAAGGAACCAATCGTTTGCCGAGTCAATGAGGGAAAAATAGAACGCCTTCAACTTGAAGTCGTTTATATTCACTCGATTGAGCTTTAGATTTTGGCAAATGCCATGTAAGCGTTGGAGATGAGTTGTCGTAGATTCTCCATGAGCTCCTGAGAATTTTGGCAAAGTGTGGACCACGGACATGTCGACGGCAATGTTTTCTAGTTCAGGGCCCTGGTATATGCACCACGGCTGATTTCTAAAATCAAGGGCATTGAGTTCGTCCAGAGTAGGCTCGCGGAAGTTGTTATCCCCATAGTAATCATCGAAGATGGGTTCTCGTCTTGGCTCTTGTTGATATTGCGGGGGTGGGGGATATCTAGGGGGCTGTACTGGACCAGCTCCATTTCGGTCCTCAGGTGGTCCTTGGTTTCTTCGGATGGCCTCCCTATTACGAGCTCTATGGTTTCGCATGAGTTGTTCCGGATCGTCAACAAATTGAGGTGGCGCTTCATTATTATGATCAAACAGATTCATCTCGTCATCATCAAGGTAGTCATGGTGGCTTTCTTCACGAGACATGGTTGCGTAGAAGTGATTTCAAGAATCGAGAGAGAGAAAGAAAAGAAAAGAACAACTAATCGGAAGCTAATTCCCCGGCAACGGCGCCAGTTTTGACAGAGCCCACCGCACTGTCGTTAAGGTGCGGTGTTCTCTGTGCAAAAGCAAATTTATAATCCGCTACTCGTGACCTTACTACTGGGTAGCAAGTGGTAAGTAGGGGTCGAACCCAAGGGAATTAGGGGGATAGTCGTTTTTTGAGGGAATCGTACAGCGAGGGAGCGTGTTTTAGGTTGATTGAGATTTTAGTGCGGAAAAGTAAGTGACTGGTTGGTTGGTTTTGGTTTTAGTGCGGAAAAGTAAATGACAGAAAATGTAAATACTGAAAATAAAAGTAGAAGACTTACAGTGGGTGATGCGTGATTGGCAAGTCCTCCGGAAGGTGAGTAGTTGATAGAGCAGTTTATACTAAGAAAGTAAGTGCAATGGGTTTTTTAAATCTAAAGAAAGATTCGGTTTCAGGGGCCTTGTATCATAATCCGTTTATCATTGACCGTTAATGACCATACTAAGTGTTCAAAAGTGAATCGAGGGTATTCCTAGCACAAGACTTGCCACACCGTCTAGTCTTTTGCAAGACATAGTACTCTTGTCTAATATGTGCATCCATTTGATCATCATTCCTGATAAATCAAATGGTTTTTGGAAGAGGTTGATCTCCACAAATAAGCTGTGCTCTTCCGAGCCTCCACTTATCCACGGAGGTCACGAGTTCATGATAGAGCTTTGCTCTTCCGAGCATCCCCTCTACCAATGAAGTTCTGACCTAATATAAGGCACTTAGAACAAGTTGAGCACAAAGAGGCATTAAGAAAAGGGTCTAAAACATTTTATGACACAAATACACCCCTTCAACCGAATGAAGGGTTTAGCTACGATTATCCATGGAAGAGGATATCATAGTTAAGTATTTGAAAAGTAAAGGTTTTGTAAGACAGGAAAAGTAAAGGTTTTGAAAGTAAAGACAAGGAAAGTAAAGTTTTTGAAAGTAAAGACAAGGAAAGTAAAATTGCAGTTTTGAAAGACAGGAAAGTAAAAGCTTTGAAAGTAAGAGGCAGTAAAGGAAAGGGGTGAGTACTTCAAGAACCGACAAGAGTACTCAAGAATAGTGAAAATTAAAGACAAGCTTGAGTACTACAAGAACCGACAAGAGTACTCAAGAACAAACTAGAATACTCAAGAACCAACAAGAGTATTATAGATTTAAAACAAGTGTTTACAATAGTGCCCAAAATCTAGAGAGATAAGTGTTTGTGAAATTGTGGGATGAAGATTACAATGGAGAGGAGCTTGTATTTATAGGCCAAAGGGAGGAGGAGGATGTGGTGGAGGAGAAGACACTTGGCAAGCTTTCCATGGAGGAGGAGGAGTGGAGAGCAAGCTAGCCGCCCCATGTGAGGAGGAGCATCCCTCCTTTAGCCGCCCATGTGAGGAGGAGCCTCCCCTTGGAGGAGCCTTCTAGATCCTTGTGATCTTTTCACAAAAGCCATCGGGTTGACCGAAATCTGACCGGAGCTTTGGCCGGAGCTTCTTGGATTTTGGAGAGTGTATTCTAAATGAAAATGTCATTCTAAGATGGTCTCAAGAAGGAACCTAAGCCAAATTTTGCTTGGAACATGGTCGAAATCCCAAATCGGCTGAAATTGCCCTTGTTTGGACTTTACCGGGCTTGGGCCCTTTGCATTGCGTTCTTGACCTTTGGGCGATGGATCTAGCATTTTTGAGTGATTCCAAGTCGGTTCCATGAAAGTTGTACAGTCGGAATTTGGTCGTGACCTGGATTGACTCGTAATTCATTTTCAGCTTAAAAACGCCTCCTTAGCCTGTATTCTCTCTAGACTTCAAAATACCCTGTAGATAAATATCGAAACTAACAAGCAAAAGTTATACAGACAAAGAGTCTAATTTGGTGAGTTTAGCTTTGTTTATGATTCATACAATTATGGTCCATCAAAGTACCATAAGTACTCGTCTAATGTTTCGTCCCGGGATTGCTCAAGGTGGTTGATCTTCTCACGGATTTCAAATTCGAAGGATGGTGGGAAAAACTCCTCATCGTTTCAAGGCTCGTTTTGATTGTATATTGACATGGTGGTTTGTAAAAAATAAAAAGAACAACTACTCCGATTTATAAATCCAATTCCTCGGCAACGGCGCCAATTTTGACGGAGCCCACCGCACTGTCGTTAAGGTGCGATGTTCTCTGTGCAAAAATAAATTTATATCTCCGCTACTCGCGACTTCACTAATGGGTAGCAAGTGGTAAGTAGGGGTCGAACCCAAGGGAATTGGTGGATTAGTTGTTCTTTAATGAAGCTTATGCATAAATTAAATGCGATTTGGGTTGGGTTTGAGTGTGCTTTGAGAACTGAAAGTAAATTACAACAGTTGGTAATGGACTGTAAGGAAAGGATTCCGTTTAGGGGTTTCATATCATATCATCGTTCATCATTGACCTCTAACGATCATACTAAGTGTTCAATGATGAATCGAGGCTATTTCTAGCACAAGACTTGCCACATCATTTAGAACACTTGTTCTATTTAGACTAATTCCACCTTTCGAAGTATCTTAACCTTATGTGCATCCATTTGATCTTCAGTTACGATCAACCAAATGGTTTTTAAAAGAGGTTGAACTCCTCAGATAAGTTTTGCCCGTTAAAGCATTCACTTACCCGAGTATGTTCACGAACCCCACACAAGAGCTTTGCCCGTTAAAGCATCCACTCAACCTTGGAAGTTCTAACCTAATATGTGGCACATAGAACAAGTTTTGAAACACTAAGTAGCATTAAGCATAGAGTCTAGAACGGTTTATGATATAAATACTCCCTATACCGAATACAAGCTTTAGCTACTTATATTCATGTCAAGGAATACAAGCAAACCATGGCTTTGAACAAGGATACCGAAAAGGAGAATAACTTTAAAGTAAGAACAATATATACGGAAAGTAAAGGACAAGTCAGGGAAAAGAAAGCTATGGCTTTTGTACCTACAATAAGTGGAGGAGAGGAGCTCCTAAGCAAGATCCAAGCAAGGAAAAGTAGCTTCAAAAAGAAGAACAAAATGTGTATTGAAAGTGAAGAGAAGAGGGTTAAGCCCTCTATCTCTCTAAAAACTTGTGGATTGTGGGATATGTTTACAAGGGAAGAAGGAGCTCTATTTATAGGCCATGAAGAGGGATGGATGTGGATGAGAAGAAGACACTTGTCACAGGATGGGAGGGAGAGCTCCAAGCCATCGGGTGATGTCACCTCTCCCTTAGCCGCCGGCCATATGGAGGAGAAGGAGTGGCTTGTGGCTTTAGCCGCCGGCCACATGGAGGAAGGAGAGTGAGTTTGAGTTTTGTGAGTCTCATCCCAAAAAGCCATCGGTCCTTTCAGCTCCGGACTGACTCTGGTTGCTCTTCGGTGGGACTTGTTTTGAGTGATTCCATGTCCGGTTCTTGAAAGTCAGAAATTGGTCATGACCTATAATGACTCGTAATTCATTTTCAGCTTTAAAACTCCTCCTTAGCCTGTATTCTCTCTAGACTTCAAAATACCCTGTAGATAAATATCGGAACTAACAAGCAAAAGTTAAATAGACAAAGAGTCTAATTTGGCGGGTTTAACTGTGTTTATGATACATACAGTTATGGTCCATCACATATATACACAAAAAGGCATTAACAAGCACTTGTTCGTATGATCAAATGTCTAATTTGGTGGGTTTAGCTATCTTGATGAATCGTATAAATACGCGCCATCACTCACGGAGGAGTCTCTGGCTGAGACATATAAAGATCTGTACGAGAAATGGCTGCTGCTGATCAAGGTCAAGAAGAAGCTAAACGACACCGTTGCAAGCGTCACTATAGAAAATGACAAGGTCTGGCAGGAGGTCGAGATTCTGCTTACACAGAAGGTGGAGCTCGAAGGCACGGTAGACTCACTAAATACTCAACTGGTTGAGATGAAACAAGAAAGTTTGTGTCTACTTGCTCAAAAAATAGAGCTCCTTGGTACTGTCTTGTCGCTGAAAGTTGACATGGAAAAGGACCGTGAAACTCATCCTATAAGCATGGTGGGTCTAAGGAAAATCATCACAGATCTGAAGCGCAAGGAAGTGTTCCAACTAAGGAAGGTAGAACAGCTGGAACTTCAGCTAGAATCTGAAAGAATGGATCATTCAACCACCGAGAAGGAGCTCAATCACCTCAAACAGTCGGTAAGGATGCTAAACTCTGGCACTAAAGACTTAAATGATATTCTCATGTCTCACAAAATGGAGTCTGGACATCGAGGAATTGGCTTCACTTATGAAGGAAGCTCAAGAGGTACATCATCTGTTAAAGCAAAACTAGTGGCTGAACAGAACCCTGAACAGAAGCTGAAACAGAACCGGAGACAGAAGGTGACACAACGTCTGGGAGAAAAAGTAACTCAGTACCCAAGACCTCAATTGAGACAGCATCCAAGACAGAAAGTAGATCTGGACCAAGGAAAGACCAC
This sequence comes from Rhodiola kirilowii, assembly GCA_033675215.1. Lineage (NCBI taxonomy): Eukaryota > Viridiplantae > Streptophyta > Magnoliopsida > Saxifragales > Crassulaceae > Rhodiola > Rhodiola kirilowii. The sequence continues at coordinate 32,085,466 of CM066196.1, read as the reverse complement.
CGCTGGTCAAAGAAGGACTCACAAGGATTACATCAGCTCATACTCAAAACTGAAGAAAGACTCCCGCACCTGCTGGTACTGATACCAGGTTGGACACACCAGATCGACGTGTCGCCTGTTTCCTGCTGAACGATGAGCATACCATCAACAGACCTACCCTCGTCAGAAATACGTCTGGGTACCAAAAGTAAACCAGACGGTATGCATGGTGGCCTGTTGATCCTCAAACCACACAGTACAAGACAGTTGGTACTTCGACAGCGGATGCTCTGCCCACATGACAGGTACCTCCAAATACCTTACTCACATTAGACCTGTTGAGAAGATGTGGTTTGTCACCTTCGGGGATGGTAGAAAGGGTCAGGTGATCGGCTGTGGGACATTGAAGGTTCCGGATCTCCATGCACTCCAGAACACCCTCCTTGTTAAAGGTCGGACAATGAATCTTATTAGCATCAGTCAACTATGCAACGATGGACACTATGTGTCATTCTCTCGCGACTCATGCCTTGTCCTAGACAAAACTGGTGTCATTGTGATGAACGGAAGAAGGGGTGTACATAAATGCTATACCACAGGGGTGGGACTGATGCGTCCACGTGGTCCAGACTATGTACACGCCAACCATCGATTTTTGCGAGTGGGAGTGGATAAAACCCTGCGCACAAGGTCTAATTGGAATACCGCACAAATCTATGTTGACAACTGTACCAGGAAACTGATGGACCAGAGAGTGATCCAGTTACAGAAGGAGTTCGATCACAAGGTATGTCACAGTTGCAGAAGGAGTTCGTACAGTATCGTCAGAAATATGCCTGGAACCGAAAAAGAAAATATGAATATGGAGGGCACCAGAAGATGATAACTCTGAGGCATACAAAGACCTTCGTCAAATCCCATGGCATTTCACGGCATGGAACACCCAGATCCTCAGTGGGTCTATGTGGTGTCAATCACTGAATGCATTCAACGGTGGTCAATCAAAGTCCAATCTCCATCTGAACAGTTGGACTGACCACCTAAGGAAGAAAGCTGGAATAGAAGACTCAACAGCTGTGGAAAGAATATTTTTTGAATATTCTTGAAGATTTTTAATGTCGTTGTTTTTAAAATGGGAATTGACGGTTTTTGGAAGTTGTAGCGATAAATATTGATTTGAAGAAGATTTTGTTTTCATAATCTAATCAGTTGCTCTGCGTCTCTCCTCTCTTCGGAAACCCTAAGTTCGACTGCTGAGTTCAAGCCCTCTCATCCTCAAATCCGATCGATTGCAATGGTGAACACAAGAAAGTCGTCAAAATCTGGTGTCTCATCCGCTGAGAAAAAGGGCATGCAACCCTCGAAGGCACTAACGGCGAAACCCCATGTTCCAAAGTCAAAAGCTCCGAAGGAGAAAAAGGCGGCACCTTTACACTCTAATACTGAAGTCATGGCCGAAGCCAAGAAGATTGACGAAGGAACAGCTGATAAATTTCCTCAGTCAACCGCGGTGGACTCGTCCGACTCAATCATTGCTGGTACGACCCTTGTCCGTCCCCAATCTGAGGTATTTCCAACTGTTTGTTCAGATTCTACAAATATTCCATTTGTTGAAAATACTGTGTTGAAGGAGGATCTGAATATGGGTGTTGAGAAGGATGGTAAGTCTGTTGACTATGATGAAGCCAGTAGGGCTGTGATTGGTGGTGAAGATGGTAGGGATGTTATTGGTGGTAGGGCTGATGTTGGTGACTGGCAGATGCTTGTCGTCAGAGCAAATGTACAAATTAATTTATAAGTCCGCTACTCGCGACTTTACTACTGGGTAGCAAGTGGTAAGTAGGGGTCGAACCCAAGAGAGTCAGTGTGGATTAGTTGTTCTTTAATGAAGCTTATGCAAAAATTAAATGCGATTGGGGTTGAGTTTGAGTGTGATTTGAGAACTGAAAGTAAATTACAATAATAGACTGTAAGGAAAGGATTCGGTTTTAGGGGCCTTGTATCATATTTGTTTATCATTGACCGCTAATGATCATATCAAGTGTTCGAAGATGAATCGAGGCTATTCCTAACGCAAGACTTGCAACATCGCGTAGAACACTTGAAATGATCATGCTAAGTATTCAAAGATGAATCGAGGCTATTTCTAGCGCAAGACTTGCAACACCATTTAAAACACTTGTTCTATTTTAGACTAATTCCTCCTTTTGAAGTATCTTAGCCTTATGTGCATCCATTTGATCTTTTGTTACGATTTCCCAAAATGGTTTTTTAGATAAGTCGAACTCCTCAGATAAGTTTTGCTTGTTACAGCTTCCACTTATTGAGTATGTTCACGAATCCCCACGGAAGAGCTTTGCTTGTTACAACTTCCACTCAACCTTGGAAATTCTGACTATATATGGCACATAGAACAAGTTTTGAACACAAAGGTGTACTAAGAGTAAGATCTAAAACATTTATAATACAAGTACACCCCTTTAACCGAATATGAGCTTAGCTCCTTGTATTCATGTCAAGGAGTACAAGCAAACTATTGCCTTGAACAAGGATAGCAACATTAAAGTAAGAACAAAATATACGGAAAGTAATTTTATACCTTACAATAAGTGGAGGAGAGGAGCTCCTAAGCAATATCCAAGCAAGGGAAGTAGCTCCAAAATAAAGAACAAAATATTTATTGAAATTGAAGAGAAGAGGGTTAAGCCCTCTATCTCTCTAAAACATGGTGGAATTGTGGATTGTGGGATGATACAAATGAGGAGGAGAGGAGCTCCTTTTATAGCCAAAGGGTAGGAGGATGGAGGGTGGAGATGGTGGCACTTGGTTTTCATCCAAGGGAGGAGGAGGAGGAGGAAGGATCTAGATCCATGGAGTGGAGTGGAGAGCAAGTAGCCGCCACTTATGGAAAAGGATGGGGGAGATGAGTCATCCTCCTCCTTATCCTCCCCATAGCCGCCCCTTCTAGAAGGAAAGAGGAGGTTTGTGTGGTTTTGTGCAATTTTCACAAAACCAACAGTCCAATTTCGCTCCGGTCTGACGTTGGTTGCTCCTCGTTGGATTTGTTTTGAGTAATTCAATGTCAGGATCTTGTGATTTCTGCATTCAGCGTCTGATCGTGACATCGGACTGACTCGTAATATCTTTTCAGCGTAAAATCCTCTCCTTAGCGTGTTTTCTCTCTAAGCGCCAAAATACCCTGTAGAAATAAATCGGGACTAACAAGTAGAAGTTAAATAGACCAACAGTCTAATTTGGTGGGTTTTACTGTGTTTTTGATTCGTATAATTATGGTCCATCAGTGACCAAGCCGGTCGTACTGATACTGGAAATAAAACCTGCAAGAATGCGGTAGAAGGGGAACCCAGCAAAGTGGCTGGAGGCTCAGCAACATGGAGGAAAAAGATATTTGCCTCTGGATACGTTCCTCCAAAAAGTGATCGCAGGAAGAAGATTAAGCGAGCATGTGACTCTCCCAGAAAATATCTAGCGTAGATATATGCTACTAGAGGACGGAAGATTGCTATGTCCGATGAAGAAACAGAGATGTTCATTGAGACCGCGGGGAAGAGAAAGTTGGTGATCAATGATGGGTCTAATGGTGAGCCCTCTAAAAATCTTGAAGGTATCGTTGATGAATGTCCCGGTGAGAAGGTGGAGACTGTGACAGAGGAGATTATTCCATCAGAGAAGGCTGATTCGCTTAAGAAAGTCATAGGAGAAGAATCTGACCCTACAGAGAAGGATGAAGAGTTGGAAAAGATGTACAAGGACATTGATGATGTCATGGAAGATTTGGAAAAAGAAAAGGATCGGGGAGTGGCAAGTTCAGAAGAAGTTCCGTGTGACTAGGCTGTTGGGGCAGAAGAGTCTGTTGTCGAGAAAGTTACAAGTGTTCCAACTGTGGAACCAAGTGTTCCGACTGAAGTTGAGACTGGAATAGTTCCAGAGGAAGTTGGTACTAAGGAGATAGTGGCTGTTCCAGTAGTTGTTCAAGATGATCTCCGGAGTGATCATATGGAGGAGGATGGTGCATCAGCTCGTGAGGACACTGCGAAGCAAGTGTCAAAGGATGCAACTCCTTCGAAAGATGATCAAGACAGTGTTCCACTCGTCAATCTAAAAAGAGCAAAGAAGGACGAGGAAAAGAAGAAGGTAGCTTTTGTAAAGTCTACAAAGGGATCAGTTCAGAATGTTGCTGAGATCGGCATCGGTGCAGGGGGAGTCGTTTCATCCAAGAAAAGGAAGCGTGATGCTGCATTTCCCGTCTCCGAGGATGCTGGGAGATACAAAGTCCCATCCCCTGAGTCTGACACTGTTCCAGAAGGTGTGGTCAAGATAGGAGTATGGTTTGTCAATCGTGAGGCTGCTTCAAAATGGAGTTGTGTGCTGAAAAGAAAGATCATTCCTGAGAGGTTGCTGGAAGAGTCCAGTTACAAAGGGAAGGAGATGATTGAAGTGCTGAAACAATCTGATCGGTTTTGGACGTTGGACAGGTGCCAACCCTTCAACAAACAGTTGGTTCGTGAGGCCATGGCAAACCTGCCCCCACGGTTCGGGGCTGTAGGAGAAGCAGATTATGGGGTCTTCTTCGTTAGAGGAACAAAGATCAAGATTGATCCTGAACTGATCAATGTCTACTTCTCCATGGACGACCCAGCTATAGATGAAGAGGAATCAAGCCTTGAGAAGATTGTGAGCACCATCACTGCAGGCTCTGTTCGATGGAGGCCTGAGTCGGTTGTGCATAGATCTTTCTACGTTCTATTCCATGCTGTTTTTCATTGCTGTGTTTAATTGGAGACCCTCAACTCACCGTTCAACAGTCAACCGAGATATGGCTCAACTGCTTTATCAGATAGGAAATAAGCTGAAATTCAACCTGGGTAGAGTGATGTTCAAACAGATCGCTGATCATGCTACTTCGATGAGAACTCTTCACCAGATTTGCTTCCCGTCCCTGATATATGAGTTGATAATCCATCAAGCTCCAGATTTGAAAGCCTTGACTGACCATCTCTCAAAGGCACCTAGCAAGTTCATCGTTGACCACAACCTGTTTAAAGGGCATCACGTGAACGATCTCAAGGAGGGGAACCAGAAAGGAAAAGATGTTGCGGAGTCGAGTCGAGGGGGAGCCAGGATGGGCCGGGGTGAGAGGAGTAAGCTTCTCAAGGATCTGAATGTCATCATTGAAGTGGACAAGGAGCAACGCAGGCGCATCAACAAGCTCGTTCGTGCCCTCAGTTACCCAAGTGAAGATGAATCTGATGATGCTGATTCTGAGGATGCCACTGATGATGGGTCGTCTGCATGAAGGTCCCTTGAAAAACTTTCTCACTGAACTATTTATTTTAAAAACTTTCGTACTATGTGCTTGATCTGGCACTGTTTGATTGGCTGTTCGAACTCAGATTGCACCCCTTGCCAGTTTGTGGCAAAAAGGGGGAGTATTTTGGAGGAGACAATTTTTGTTTCCCTCAAAGTTGTCTACTATCTAGATAGTTAGATAGACTTAGTTATCTAGTAGATTTGGTTTTGCCAAAATGCCAAGGGGGAGATTGATGTTCCCTTGAGTGGCATGTCTTTGGCAAAACGTAGATTAGACAGTTCGAGCAGGAGTTCAGGGGGAGTTCGAACATATCCCAGTTCTCATGTACAGCGCGGAACAGACGCAAGGATATTTCTCGGAAGGATATTGGACAGCGAAGATATCGTCTAGTTAAAGTCGGCCAGCGACTTATTCGAACATGATATATTCGAATGGATATCTATATTGACGGCGGCGTAGCTTACTTGGGCAAGAAGACTTCGTATATTCTTCCAACCGATTTGAGAAAGATATACATCAAATATCTAGGGATATTTCCTAAATATTTGATCGGATTATCTTGTGCAGATTAGGGTTTCGTCCAAGCATATAAATACAATGCTAGGGCGTCCTTATTCAGCATCTCTTTCAAAGATCAAATATCACGGGTAAACCCTACCGATGGGAGAAGATGAAAGCGACGGCCGTTTGTGTTTCCCCACTGGAAACTCATCGGTGCAAGAGCAGTCTCATCACGTGCAACTCAGACTACCTGGAAGCGATCAAACTGCCGCACACAACAAAGGTGAACAAGCTATCGAGAGAAAGCATCCGAGCTTCAAGAGAAGGTCGAGCACATTCGGACAGAAGGTTCGGACGAAGGGGATCGAGGGGAACTGCGGTAAACCTCGGTTGCAAATATGAGAGACGGAGTGTTAGAGGCTAGGCAATTACAAGGTGTAGGTGTAAGTCCACGTGTAAGCTCTAAACTCGTAATAAAGATTTGTTGTCCCTTTTAGGGTGTTTCAAACCCCCCAGAGTAGGCGAAGCCAAACTGGGTTATCATTCTGTGCGTGCTCCTATTATTTGTCCTGTCTGCTGAACTGTTGTGCAAGGAGTTCAAGGACCGTCTCAACTGTACCTTGAACACAAGCTTGAACAGGGGATATAATTTCAAAACCTTAGAATGAGACTAACAAGACTAACTTGGGATGAACAAAGAAAAACATTAGTCTCATTCTATGGCTTGTCTAAGTTTGTCCCAAGTTAGTTTAAGTTTGTCCCAAGTTAGTCTCTTTCTAAGGACGAACTTAGACAAACCTTAGAATGAGACTAACGAGACTAACTTGGGATGAACAAAGACAAACGTTAGCTTCATTCTAAGGTTTGTTTAAGTTCGTCCCAAGTTAGTCTAAGTTCGTACCAAGTTAGTCTAAGTTCGTCCCAAGTTAGTTTAAGTTCGTCCCAAGGTAGTCTAAGTTCGTCCCAAGTTAATGTCTTTCTAAGGACGACCTTTGACAAACCTTAAAATGAGACTGACGAGACTAACTTGGGACGAATAAAGACAAATGTTAGTCTCATTCTAAGGTTTGTCTAAGTTTGTCCCATGTTAGTCACTTTCTAAGGACGAAGTTAGACAAACCTTCGAATGAGAGTAACGAGACTAACTTGGCTCCCGAATCCAAAAGATTACAGCTTTCGTCTGTCATGGCCGACTCCGGCCAGCCCCAACCTCCTGATCCAGGAGGATCACAAAAGCATCCGATTGCCCCCAGCAGCTGCTGGCCCCCCTTGAAGCCACAACCCGATCTTTTGCAGCAGTTACTAAAGCTCCCATCGTCAGTCGCTTCCCAAAGATCAACTTAGTAGCTAGGCAATATGGAGTTATAGACGAAAAACGGGTCATCTCTTTCACCTTGGCCGAACTCAAGGCGGGTGAGGACAACCTCAAATACACGTTGGTGGCTAAGTTTTCTCAGGGACGCCCTCACATAGAAAACATCCGCAAGGCTTTTCTTAGACAAACCTTAGAATGAGACTAACGAGACTAACTTTGGACGAATAAAGACAAACGTTAGTCTCATTCTAAGGTTTGTCTAAGGTCATCCCAAGTTAGTCTAATTTTGTCCCAAGTTAGTCTCCTTCTAAGGATGAACTTAGACAAACCTTAGAATGAGAATAACGAGACTAACTTCGGACGAACAAAGACAAACATTAGTCTCATTCTAAGGGTTGTCTAAGTTCGTCCCAAGTTAGTCTAAGTTCGTCCCAAGTTAGTCTCTTTCTACGGACGAACTTAGACAACCCTTAGAATGAGACTAACGAGACTAACTTGGGATGAATAAAGACAAACGTTAGTCTCATTCTAATGTTTGTCTAAGTTCGTCCCAAGTTAGTCTTTTTTTAAGGACGAACTTAGTCAAACCGTAGCATGAGACTGACGAGACTAACTTGGGATGAACAAAGACAAACGTTAGTCTCATTCAAAGGTTTGTCTAAGGTAGTCCCAAGTTAGTCTAAGTTTGTCTTAAGTTAGTCTCTTTCTAAGGACGAACTTAGACAAACCTTAGAATAAGAATAATGAGACTAACTTGGGACGAACAAAGACAAACGTTAGTCTCACTCGAAGGGTTGTCTAAGTTCATCCCAAGTTAGTCAAGTTCGTCCCAAGTTAGTCTCTTTCTAAGGACGAACTTTGACAAACCTTAGAATGAGACTAAGGAGACTAACTTCGGACGAATAAAGATAAACGTTATTGTCATTCTAAGGTTTGTCTAAGTTCGTCCCAAGTTAGTCTCTTTCTAAGGACAAACCTAGAAAAACCTTAGAATGAGACTAACGAGACTAAATTGGGAAGAACAAAGACCTACTTTAGTCTCATTCTAAGGTTTGTCTAAGTTCATCCTAAATTAGTCTCTTTCTAAGGACGAACATAGACAAACCTTAGAATAAGACTAACGAGACTAACTTGGGATGAATAAAGACAAACGTTTGTCTCATTCTAAGGTTTGTATAAGTTCAACTCAAGTTAATCTAAGTTCGTCCCAAGATAGTCTCTTTCTAAGGACGAACTTAGACAAACCTTAGAATGAGACTAACGAGACTAACTTGGGACGAACAAAGACAAACTTTAGTCTCATTCTGAGGTTTGTTAAGGTTCGTCCCAAGTTAGTCTCTTTCTAAGGAGGAACTTAGACAAACCTTAGAATGAGACTAACGAGACTAACATGGGATGAATAAAGACAAACGTTAGTCTCATTCTAAGGTTTGTCAAAGTTCATCCCACGTTACGTTCTTTCTAAGGACAAACTTAGACAAACTTAGAATGAGACTAACGAGACTAACTTGGTATGAACAAAGACAAAGGTTTGTCTCATTCTAAGGTTTGTCAAAGTTCATCCCAAGTTAGTCAATGTTTGTCCCAAGTTAGTCTCTTTCTTAGGATGAACTTAGACAAACGTTAGAGTGAGACTAACGAGATTAACTTGGGACAAACAAAGACAAATGTTAGTCTCATTCTAAGGTTTGTCTAAGTTCATCCCAAGTTAGCTTAAGTTCGTCCCAAGCTAGTCTCTTTCTAAGGACGAACTTAGATAAACCTTAGAATAAGACTAACGAGACAAACTTGGGATGAATAAAGTCAAACGTTAGTCTCATTCTAAGGTTTGTCTAATTTCATCCCAAGTTAATCTCTTTCTAAGGACGAACTTAGACAAATTAGTCTCGTTAGTCTCATTTTAAGATTTGTCTAAGTTCGTCCTTAGAAATAGACTAACTTTGGGACGAACAAAGACAAATTTTAGTCTTATTCTAAGGTTTGTCTAAGTTCATCCAAAGTTAGTCTAAATTTGTCCCAAGTTAGTCATTTCTATGGACAAACTTAGACAAACCTTAGAATGAGACTAAAGTTTGTTATTGTTCATCCCAAGTTAGTCTCGTTAGTCTCTTTCAAAAATTTTCTAAGTTGGTCCTTAGAAATAGACCAACTTAGGACAATCTTTAGAATGAGTAAAGTTTCTCTTTGTTCATCCCAAGGTAGTCTCGTTAGTCTCATTCTAAGGTTTGTCTAAGTTCGTCCTTAGAAAGAGACTAACTTGTGACGAACGTAGACAAACCTTAGAATGAGACTAACATTTGTCTTTGTTCGTCCTAAGATAGTCTCGTTAGTCTCATTCTAAGGTTTGTCTATGTTCGTCCTTAGAAAGAAACTAACTTGGGATGAACTTAGACAAACCTTATAATGAGACTAAAGTTTGTCTTTTTTCATCCCAAGTTAGTTTATTTCTATGGACGAACTTAGACAAACCTTAGAATAAGACTAACGAGACCAACTTGGGATGAACAAAGACAAACTTTAGTCTGATTCTAAAGTTTGTCTATGTTAGTCAAAAGTTAGTCTTATTTTAAGGAAGAACTTAGACAAACCTTAGAATGAGACTAACGAAGCTAACTTGGGACGAACACAGACAAACTTTAGTCCTACTCTAAGATTTGTCTAAGTTCGTCCTTAGAAAGAGACTAACTTGGGACGAACTTAGACAAACCTTAGAATGATACTAACATTTGTCTTTGTTCGTCCCAAGTTAGTCTCGTTTGTCTCATTCTAAAGTTTGTCAAAGTTCATCCTTAGAAAGAGACTAACTTGGGAAAAACTTTGACAAACCTTAGAGTGAGACTAAAGTTTGTCTTTGTTCGTCCCAAGTTAGTCTCTTTAGTCTCATTTTAAGGCTTGTCTAAGTTTGTCATTAGAAATAGACTAATTTGGGACGAACAAAGACCAACTTTAGTCTCATTCTAAGATTTGTCTAAGTTTATCCCAAGTTAGTCTATTTCTAAGGACGAACTTAGACAAACCTTAAAATGAGACTAAGGTTTGTATTTGTTCATCCCAAGTTTGTCTCGTTAGTCGCATTCTAAGGTTTGTCTAAGTTTGTCCTTCGAAATAGACTAACTTGGGACGAATAAAGACAAACTTAAGTCTCATTCTAAGGTTTGTCTAAGTTCAACCCAGGTTTCTCTAAGTTCATCCCCTGTTTGTCTAAGTTCGTCCAATGTTTGTCTAAGTTCGTCCCAAGTTAATCTAAGTTCATCCCAATTTAGTCCATTTCTAAGGACGAACTTAGACTAACTTGGGATGAACAAAGACTAACTTGGGATAAACTTAGACACGTTAGTCTCATTCTAAGGTTTTTCTATGTTCATCCTTAGAAATATACTAACTTGGGACGAACACACACAGACTTTAGTCTCATTCTATGGTTTGTCTATGTTTGTCCAAAGTAAGTCTAAGTTCGTCCCAAGTTAGTCTCTTTCTAAGGACGAACTTAGACAAACCTTAGAATGACACTAACGAGACTAACTTGGGATGAAGAAAGACAAACGTTAGTCTCATTCTAAGGTTTGTCTAAGTTTGTCCCAAGTTAGTCTCTTTCTAAGGACGAACTTAGACAAACCTAAGGATGAGACTAACGAGACTAACTTGGGACGAACAAAGACAAATGTTAGTCTCATTCTAAGGTTTGTCTAAGTTCGTCCCAAGTTTGTCTATTTTCTAAGGACGAACTTAGAGAAACCTTAGAATGAGACAAACGAGACTAACTTGGGACGAACATAGACAAACTTTAGTCTCACGCTAAGGTTTGTCTAAGTTTGGCCCAAGTTAGTCTCTTTCTAAGGACAAACTTAGACAAATATTAGAATGATACTAACATGACTAACTTGAGACGAAGAAAGAGAAACGTTAGTCTCATTCTAAGGTTTGTCTAAGTTCATCTCAGGTTAGAATATTTCTAAGGACGAACTTAGAGAAACCTTAGAATGAGACTAACTTGGGATGAACAAAGACAAACGTTAGTCTCATTCTAAGGTTTGTTAAAGTTTGTCTCAAGTTAGTCTATTTCTAAGGACGAAGTTAGACAAACCTTAGAATGAGACTAACGAGGCAAATTTGGGATGAACAAAGACATACTTTAGTCTCATTCTAAGGTTTGTCTAACTTCATCCCAAGTTAGTCTCTTTCTAAGGACAAACTTGGAGAACCACAGAATGAGACTAACCAGATTAACTTAAGACGAACAAAGACCATCGTTAGTCTCATTCTAAGGTTTGTCTAGGTTCATCCCAAGTTAGTCTATTTCTAGGACAAACCTTAGAATGAGAATAAAGTTTGCCTTTTTTCGTCCCAAGTTAGTCTCGTTAGTCTCATTCTAAGGTTTGTCTAACTTTGTCCTTAGAAATAGACTAACTTGGGACAAACTTAAACAAACGTTTGAATGAGACTAACGTTTGCCTTTGTTCATCCCAAGTTAGTCTCATTAGTCTCATTCTAAGGTTTCTCTAAGTTCATCCTTAGAAATATTCTAACCTGGAATGAACTTAGACAAACCTTAGAATGAGACAAATGTTTGTCTTTGTTTGTCTCAAGTTAGTCTCGTTAGTATCATTCTAAATTTTGTCACAGTTCATCCTTTGAAATGGACTAACTTGGGACGAACTTAGACTAACTTGGGACGAACTTAGATAAGCTTTAGAATGAGACTAAAGTTTGTCTTTGTTTGTCCCGAGTTAGTCTCGTTAGTCTTATTCTAAGGTTTGTCTAAGTTCGTCCTTAGAAATAGACTAGCTTGGGACGAATAAAGATAACATTTTGTCTCATTCTAAGGTTAGTCTAAGTTCGTCCCAAGTTAGTCTATTTCTAAGGATGAACGTAGACAAACCTTAGAATGAGACTAACGAGACTAACTTTTTTTAAACTGGGACAGTGCCAGCCTATTTATTAATGGGTTCAAAAAGACTGAACCATGGCAAATGCATCATCGTCCCTCAAGTGCCAGACCATGTTATAGTCCCATGGCCCTAAAAGCGCTGAACGTGACAAAATGATAAAGACTCGGCGATGGCACCTCCACACCGAACAAAGGGCTTCCTCTGTGGGCTCATCCCCACTAGAAAAGGGCAAAAAACCTATGTCTCTCCCCACGCATGCAGGCGGAATCCCAGAGGCTACCAACAAAGAAATAAGACTTACAATAGTTTGTAAAGCCATGAGACCAACAAGTTTTACGGGTTCCTAGCGCCTTCTTGATCATCCTGCAGGAAACTTCACAATGGGGGCCTTTGCGACACCAAGTAGGCAGCCCCAAATAGTCACCAGTCAAGGCAACACGCACTGCTGTAGGCAGCTCTTGTACACCAAAGCAAATGCCTGGCTTGTTGCCTTTGTAACAAAGAGCGATTGCTGCGTCATTGAGCATGGTGTGGAATTTGAATATCTTGATCTGATCGAGATGGAAATTAGCCTCCCTCCATCGAGTGAAATGCGTCCAGTTATCAGCAAAGTCATCCACTCAAATGAGGTAGCTATCCTAATGACAGCTTTGTAAACTCGTAATATCCCAACCGTCATTCCGCAGAAGCAGCATGGCAGATATGAGGCCATTAATGAAGTCATTCAATTCAACTTGAATCCAAAAGCCAAATTTGAAGGTGCCTTTGGCCTCCCTGGTTATTCCCGAACACCAGTGATTAATAATCGCCAGATTAAGAGTGAGGCCCGATGCACTGGGGCACCAAGCAGTCCATCTACCTTTTATGTTAGACCCCGGGTATTTTACATGGATATCATCCAAGTTGCCTTTGAAAAGAAGGTTTGTACCCAGCTTTAATATTGGGAGCCAATGAGCCTGCCCATTTTTGCGTACTCTTTCTCAAGGGCACACTAGATCGCCCATTTATGGCATTGTTTCTAGACAACCATATCTCCCAAAGACTACACGCCGCTAGACAAAGACACAAGCAGTCCATAAAATCCGCGGTCTGAATATTCACAAACCAATCTTGTTGGAGCATACTCATAGTCTTAGGGATCTCCTTATTAAAATTCGTGGGTAAGTAAGTCCAGGCAGAGCTCGCTAGCTCACTAGTGATAAAGAGATGTTCCAATGACTCCGCCCTATTGTTTTGGCAGAACCAGCACTTAGAGGAAAAGCTGAACCAAAGCCTTACGGCATTATCATCTATAGGGAGGGCTTGGTGCCATAATCTCCAAAGGAAAGCACTGATTTTTGCAGGAAGACGTCCATGGCAGCTATTCTTAAAGAGCTTGCTTTTAGGGAAGGCCTTGCGAATCTTTTCGTAATAAGCCTTAGTGCTGAATTTCCCGTCATCTCCACCTCTCCAGATCACGATGTCTGGTTTTTCGACGAACGGGACTAACTTGGGACGAACAAAGACAAACGTTAGTCTTATTCTAAGGTTTCTCTAAGTTCGTCCTGAGTTAGTCTAAGTTCATCCCAAGTTAGTCTGTTTCTAAGGACAAACTTAGACAAACCTTACAACAAGACTAACGAGACTAACTTGGGATGAACAAAGACAAATGTTAGTCTCATTCTAAGGTTCGTCTAAGTTCATCCAAAGTTAGTCTGAGTTCGTCCAAAGTTAGTCTTGTTAGTCTTATTCTAAGGTTTGTCTAAGTTCGTCCTTAGAAAGGGACTAACTTGGGACGAACTTAGACAACCCATAAAATGAGAATAACGTTTGTCTTTGTTCGTGATGAGGACACACTATCCTCACCTCGTCGTTCATCTATTATTACATGTAATCCTATACAACTACAAGCTGATGCATCGACGAAAGACTCTTACAAAGGTCCAATGACTAGGAACCGAGCAAAACATTTTCAACATGAGGTGAATTCACTCTTAGTTGATTGTTATACTATAATTGATGAGAACTATATGCTGCCTAAATCTAGTGTGCTTTTATTAATCAGATTCTCAAAAGTGGATGGACATAAAGAAGGGACGCTTATGGAGGACTCGTGCACGAAGAACAAAGGGAGAAGTCTAATATCATTTAGTGCAAGAAAGAAAGCAATAAAGGACCAGAATTGATGCTTTTCCCTTAGCACATCAAACCAAGCACAAATTGAAAGCATGGCTATTAATAGTATTGCACAAAGATCAATCATGGGCACTTATGGTTGCAATGGGATCAAAGGAGAATGCACAAGACTCCATGGTGGCTGTTCATTGCTCAAAAGAGGCTACTCAAGATCCCATGGTGGCTGCACAAGTCCACAACACATGCATTTACTTTTATTTCTTAGTATTAATCCTCATCTATATGTATTTTGCAAACACATTCAGATTTTCAAATTTATTCATCAAAATTTCAGATTTTAGCTATTGCTATATCTTATTTGAGAGAGAGTTCTCTACCCCTTGCTCTTGTAGTTTCCTTGTGAGATTGCATAAGCAGTTGTTCGACGGCAACCAAATTGTGCTTCCAACTTCGTGCGTGGTTGTGTGGTTTGGAAACATAGAGTGTGGTTAGGCAATTACTTGTTGCAGGTCATTGTACAAGCAGTGGTTGGCTTCAAGAATCGTCGGGTTGCACTACCTATCCTCCTCCATCAGATCTATATCGTAAAGTCCCGCTTCCACCTCGTATCAGTTCGTCCCAAGTTAGTCTCGTTAGTCTCATTCGAAGGATTGTCTATATTTGTCCCAAGTTAGTCTCGTTAGTCTCATTCTAAGGATTGTCTAAGTTCGTCCTTAGAAATAGACTAACTTGGGACGACTTAGACAAACCATAGAATGATACTAAAGTTAAAGAGACTAACTTGGGATAAACATAGACTAACTTGGGACAAACTTAGACAAACTTTAGAATAAGGCTAAAGTTTGTCTTTGTTCGTCCCAAGTTAGTCTGGTTAGTCTAATTCTAAGGTTTCTCTAAGTTCATCCTTATAAATAGACTAACTTGGGACGAACAAAGACAAACTTAAGTCTCATTAAGGTTTGTCTATGTTCGTCCCATGTTAGTCTATTTCTAAAGACGAACTTAGACAAACCTTTGAATGAGACTAACGAGACTAACATGGGACGAACAAAGACAAACGTTAGTCTCATTCTAAGGTTTGTCCAAATTCGTCCCAAGTTAGTCTCTTTCTAAGGATGAACTTAGACAAATCTTAGAATGAGACTAAAGTTTGTCTTTTTCGTCCCAAGTTAGTCTCGTTAGTCTCATTCTAAGGTTTGTATAAGTTCGTCCTTAGAAATAGACTAACTTGGGACGAACTTAGACAAACTTTAAAATGAGACTAAAATTTGTCTTTGTTCGTCCCAAGATAGTCTCATTCTACGGTTTATCTAAGTTCGTCCTAGGAAATACACAAACTTTAGTGTCATTCTAAGGTTTGTCTCAATTCGTCCCAAGTTAGTCTATTTCTAATGTCAAACTTAGATAAACCTTAGAATGAGACTAACGAGATTAACTTGGGACCAACAAAGACAAACATTAGTCTCATTCTAACGTTTGTCTAAGTTCGTCCGAAGTTAGTCTAAGTTCATCCCAATTTAGTCCATTTCTAAGGATGAACTTAGACTAACTTGGGACGAACATAGACTAACGTGGGACAAAATTTAGAGCGAGACTAAAGTTTGTCTTTGTTCGTCCCAAGTTAGTCACATTAGTCTCATTCTAAGGTTTGTCTATGTTCGTCCTTCGAAATGGACTAACTTGGAACGAACACAGATAAACTTTTGTCTCATTCTAAGGTTTGTCTAAGTTCGTTCCAAGTTAGTCTAAGTTTGTCCCAAGTTAGTCTCTTTCTAAGGACAAACTTAGACAAACCTTCGAATGAGAGTAACGAGACTAACTAGGGACGAAGAAAGACAAACGTTAGCCTCATTCTATGGGTTTTCTAAGGTCTTCGCAAAATAGTCTAAGTTCTTCCCAAGTTAGTCTCTATCTAAGGATGAACTTAGACAAACCTTCGAATGAGACTAACGAGACTAACATGGGACGAAGAAAGACAAACATTAATCTCATTCTAAGGTTTTTCTAAGGTCTTCACAAAATAGTCTAAGTTCTTCCCAAGTTAGTCTCTTTCTAAGCACGAACTTAGACAAACCTTAGAATGAGACTGACGTTTGTCTTTATTCGTCCCAAGCTAGTACCATTAATCTCATTCTAAGGTTTCTCCAAGTTCGTCCTTAGAAAGAGACTAACTTGGGATGAACTTGGACAAACCTTAGAATGAGACTAACATTTGTCTTTGTTCGTCCCAAATTAGTCTCGTTAGTCTCATTCCAAGGAATGTCTAAGTTCATCGCAAGTTAGTCTCGTTAGTCTCATTCTAAGGTTTGTCTAAGTTCGTCCTTAAAAATAGACTAACTAGGGACGAACTTAGACAAGCCATAGAATGAAACGAAAGTTTGTCTTTGTTTATCCCAAGTTAGTCTCGTTAGTCTCATTCTAAGGTTTGTCTAAGTTCATCCTTAGAAAGAGACTTACTTGGGACAAACTTAGACAAACCTTAGAATCAGACTAATGTTTGTCTTTGTTCGTCCCAAGTTAGTCTCGTTAGTCTAATTCTAAGGATTGTCGAATTTCATCCCAAGTTAATCTCGTTAGTCTCATTCTAAAGTTTGTCTAAGTTCGTCCTTGGAAATAGACTAACTAGGGACAACCTTAGACAAACCTTAGAATCAGACTAACGAGAATAACTTGGGGCGAACAAAGACAAACATTAGTCTCATTCTATGGTTTGTCAAAGTTCGTCCCAAGTTAGTCTCTTTCTTAGGACGAACATAGACAAACCTTAGAATGAGACTAATGAGACTAACTTGGGATGAACAAAGACAAACGTTAGTCTCATTCTAAGGTTTGTCTAAGTTCATCCCAGATTAGACTATTTCTAAGGACTAAGTTAGACAAACCTTAGAATGAGACGAACGAGACTAACTTGGGATGCACAAAGACAAACTTTAGTCTCATTCAAAGGTTTGTCTAAGTTCGTCCCAAGTTAGTCTCTTTCTAAGGACAAACTTAGAGAACCTTAGAATGAGACTAACTAGATTAACTTAGGATGAACAAAGACCAACGTTAGTCTCATTCTAAGGTTTGTCTAGGTTCGTCTCACGTTAGTCTATTTCTAGGACGAATTTAGACAAATCTTAGAATGAGACTAACGAGACTAACTTGGGACGAACAAAGTTAAATATTAGTCTCATTCTAAGGTTTGTCTAAGTTCATCCCAAGTTTGTCTTAGTTTATCCCAAATTTGTCTCTATCTAAGGATGAACTTTTTCAAACGTTAGAATGAGACTAACGAGACTAACTTGGGACGAACAAAGACAAACGTTAATCTCATTCTAAGGTTTGTCTAAGTTCATCCAAATTTAGTCTCTTTCTAAGGAAGAACTTAGACAAACGTTAGAATGAGACTAAAGTTTGCCTTTGTTTGTCCCAAGTGACTCTCGTTAGTCTCATTTCAAGGTTTGTCAGAGTTCGTCCTTAGAAATAGACTAACTTGGGATGAACTTAGACTAACTTGGGATGAACTTAGATAAACTTTAGAATGAGACTAAAGTTTATCTTTGTTCGTCCCAAGTTAGTCTCGTTAGTCTCATTCTAAGGTTTGTCTAAGGTCGTCCTTAGAAATAGACTAACTTGGGATGAACGAAGACAATATTTAGTCTCATTCTAAGGTTAGTCTAAGTTCGTCCCAAGTTAGTTTATTTCTAAGGACGAACTTAGACTAACTTGGGACGAACTTATACCAACCTTAGAATGAGACTAAAGTTTGTCTTTGTTCGTCCCAAGTTAGTCTCGTTAGTCTCATTCTAAGGTTTATCTAAGTTCGTCCTTAGAAAGAGACTAACTTGGGACGAACTTAGACTAACTTGGGACGAACTTATACAAACCTTAGAATGAGACTAAAGTTTGTCTTTGTTCGTCCCAAGTTAGTCTCGTTAGTCTCATTCTAAGGTTTGTCTAAGGTCGTCCTTAGAAATAGACTAACTTGGGATGAACGAAGACAATATTTAGTCTCATTCTAAGGTTAGTCTAAGTTCGTCCCAAGTTAGTTTATTTCTAAGGATGAACTTAGACAAACCTTAGAATGAGACCAACGAGACTAAGTTTTTTTTAACTGGGACGGTCCCAGCATATTTATTAATGGGTTCAAAAAGCCTGAACCATGGAAAATACATCATCGTCCTTCCAGTGCCGGACAATATTATAGTCCCATGGCCCAAAAAGCACTGAACGGGACAAAACGATAAAGTCTCGGCGATGGCACCTCAGCACCGAACAAAGGGCTTCCTTAGTGGTCTCATCACCACTAAAAAAGGGCAAAAAACTTGTGTCTCTCCCCACGCACGCAAGTGCGATCCCAGAGGCTACCAACAAAGAAATAAGACTTACAATTGTTTGTAAAGCCATGAGACCAACAAGTTTTATGGGTTCCTGGCGCCTTCTCGATCATCCTGCAGGGAACTTCACAATGGGGGCCTTTGCGACACCAAGTAGGCAGCCTCAAATAGTCACCAGTCAAGGCAACAAGCACTGCTATAGGCAGCTCATGTACACCATAGAAAATGCTTGGCTTGTTGCCTTTGTAACAAAGAGTGATTGCTGCATCATTGAGCATGGTGTGGAATTTGAATATCTTGATCTGATCGAGAAGGAATTTAGCCTCCCTCCATCGAGTGAAATGCGTCCAGTTATCAGCAAAGGCATCCACTCAAATGAGGCTGCTATCTTGATGACAAATTTGTAAACTCGTAATATCCCAACCCTCATTCCGCAGAAGCAGCGTGGCTGATATGAGGCCTTTAATGAAGTCATTATATTCAACTTGAATCCAAAAGCCAAATTTGAAGGTGCCTTTGGCCTCCCTGATTATTCCAGAACACCAGTGATTATTAACCGCCAGATTAAGAGTGAAGCCTGATGCACTAGGGCACCACGTAGTCCATCTACCTTTTATGTTAGACCCCTGGTATTTTACAAGGATATAATCCAAGTTGCCCTTGAAAGGAAGGTTTGTACCCAGCTTTAATATTGGGAGCCAATGAGCCTTCCCATTTTTGCATACTCTTTTTCAAGGGCACACTAGATCGCCCATTCATGGCATTGGTTCAAGACAACCATATCTCCCAAAGACTGCACGCCGCTAGACAAAGACACAAGCAGTCCATAAAATCCACGGTGTGAATATTCACAAACCAATCTTGTTGGAGCATACTCATAGTCTTAAGGTTCTCCTTATTAAAAGTCAGGGCTAAGTAAGTCCAGGCAGAGCTCGCTAGCTCAGTAGTGATAAAGAGATGTTCCAATGACTCTGCCCTATTGTTTTGGCAGCACCAGCACTTAGAGGCAAAGCTGAACCCAAGCCTTACGACATTACCATCTGTAGGGAGGGCTAGATGCCATTATCTCAAAGGAAAGCACTGATTTTTGCAGGAAGACATCCATGCCAGCTATTCTTAAAGAGCTTGCTATTAGGGAGGGCCTTGCGAATCTTTTTTTAATAAGCCTTAATGCTGAATTTCCCATCATCTCCACCTCTCCAGATCAGGACGTCAGGTTTATTCGACTAACGAGACTAACTTGGGATGAACAAAGACAACCACTAGTCTCATTCTAAGGTTTGTCTAAGTTTGTCCCAAGTTAGTCTAAGTTCATCCGAAGTTAGTCTCTTTCTAAGAACGAACTTAGACAAACCTTACAATGAGACTACCGAGACTAACTTGGGATGAACAAGGACAAACGTTAGTCTCATTCTAAGGTTCGTCTAAGTTCATCCAAAGTTAGTCTAAGTTCGTCAAAAGTAAGTCTCGTTAATCTCATTCTAAGGTTTGTCTAAGTTCGTCCTTAGAAAGGGACTAACTTGGGACTAACTTAGACAAACCATAGAATGAGACTAACGTTTGTCTTTGTTCGTCCCAAGTGAATCTCGTTAGTCTCATTCTAATGTTTGTCTAAGTTCATCCTTAGAAATAGACCAACTTGGGACGAACTTAGACAAACCTTAGAATGAGACTAAAGTTTGTCTTTCTTCTTCCCAAGTTAGTCTATTTCTAAGGATGAACTTAGACAAACCTTAGAATGAGACTAACGAGACTAACTTGGGACGAACAAAGACAAACATTAGTCTCATTCTAAAGTTTTTCTAAGTTCGTCCCAAGTTAGTGTAAGTTTGTCCTAAGTCATTCTATTTCGAAGGATGAACTTAGGAAAACATCATAATGAGACTAACGAGACTAACTTGGGACGAAGAAAGACAAACTTTAGTCTCATTCTAAGGATTGTCTAAGTTTATCCTTAGAAAGTGACGAACTTGGGACGAACTTAGATTAACTGGGGACGATCTTAGACAAACCTTAGAATGAGACTAACGTTTCTCTTTGTTCGTCCCAAGTTAGTCTCGTTAGTCACATTCTAAGGTTTGTCTTATTTCATCCTTAGAAAAAGACTAACTTGGGACAAACTTAGACAAAACTTTGAATGAGACTAACATTTGTCTTTACTCGTCCCAAGTTAGTCTCATTAGTCTCATTCTATGGGTTGTCTAAGTTTGGCCCAAGTTAGTCCAAGTTCGTCCCAAGGTAGTCTATTTTTAAGAACGAACTTAGACAAACCTTAGAATGAGACTAACGAGACTAACTTGGGACGAACAAAGACAAAATTTTGTCTCATTCTAAGCTTTGTCTAAGTTCGTCCCCAAGTTAGTCTTTTTCCAAGGATGAACTTAGACAAACCTTAGAATAAGATTAACAAGACTAACTTGGAACGAACAAAGACAAACTTTAGTCTCATTCTAAGGTTTGGCTAAGTTCGTCCGAAGTTAGTCCTTTTCTAAGGACGAACTTAGTCAAACGTTAGAATGAGACTCTCTTTGTAAGGACGAACTTGGACAAACCTAAGAATGAGACTAACGAGACTAACTTGGGACGAACAAAGACAAACGTTAGTCTCATTCTAAGGTTTGTCTAAGTTCGTCCCAAATTAGACTCTTTCTAAGGACGAATTTAGACAAACCATAGAATGAGACAAACGAGACTAAATTGGAACGAACAAAGTCAAACTTTAGTCTCATTCTAAGGGTAGTCTAAGTTCGTCCCAAGTTGGTCTATTTCTAAGGACGAACTTAGACAAACTTTAGAATGAGACAAAGGAGACAAACTTGGGGTGAACAAAGACGAACTTTAGTCTCATTCTAAGGTTTGTCTAAGTTCGTCCCAAGTTAGTCTATTTCTAAGGACGAACTTAGACAAACGTTAAAATTAGACTCTCTTTCTAAGGATGAAGTCAGATAAACCTTAGAATGAGACTCATGATACTAACTTGGGACGAACATAGACAAACGTTAGTCTCATTCTAAGGTTTGTCTAACTTCATCCCAAGTTAGTCTAAGTCCCTCCCCAGTTAGTCTATTTTTTAGGACGACCATAGCCAAACTCTTTCTAAGGACGAACTTAGACAAACCTTAGAATGAGACAAACGAGACTAAATTGGAACGAACAAAGTCAAACTTTAATCTCATTCTAAGGGTAGTCTAAGTTCGTCCCAAGTTAATCTCTTTCTAAGGATGAACTTAGACAAACTTTAGAATGACACTAAGGAGACTAACTTGTGGCGAACAAAGACGAACTTTAGTCTCATTCTAAGGTTTGTCTAAGTTCGTCCCAAGTTAGTCTATTTCTAAGGACAAACTTAGACAAACGTTAAAATTAGACTCTCTTTCTAAGGATGAAGTCTGATAAACCTTAGAATGATACTCATGAGACTAACTTGGGACGAAAAAAGACAAACGTTAGTCTCATTCTAAGGTTAGTCTAAATTCACCCCAAGTTAGTCTAAGTCCCTCCCCAGTTAGTCTATTTCTTAAGACGACCATAGACAAACTTTAGAATGGGACTAACGAGACTAACTTGGGGTGAACAAAGACAAACTTTAGTCTTATTCTAAGGTTTGTCTAAGTTCATCCCAAGTTAGTCTGGTTAGTCTTATTCTAAGGTTTGTCTAAGTTCATCCCAAAATAGTCTAAGTTCATCCCAAGTTAGTCTATTTCTAAGGACGAACTTAGACAAACCTTGGAATGAGACTAACGAGACTAACTTGGGACGAATAAAGACAAACTTTAGTCTCATTCTAAGGTTTGTCTAAGTTTGTCCCAAGTTAGTCTAAGTTGGTCCCAAGTTAGTCTCTTTCTAAGGACGAACTTAGACAAACCTTAGAATGAGACTAACGAGTCTAACTTGAGATAAACAAAGCCAAACTTTAGTCTCATTCTAAGGTTTGTTTAAGTTGTCCCAAGTTAGTCTTTCTAGGGTTGATCTTAAACAAACCTTAGAATGAGACTAACGAGACTAACTTATGACGAACAGAGACAAACTTTAGTCTCATTCTAAGGTTTGCCTAACTTCGTCCCAAGTTAGTCTCTTTCTAAGGACAAACTTAGAGAAACCTTAGAATGAAACTAACAAGATTAGCTTGGGACGAACAAAGAAAAACTTTAGTCTCATTCTAAGGGTTGTCTAAGTTCGTCCCAAGCTAGTCTCGTTAGTCTCTTTCTAAGGTTTGTCTAAGTACGTCCTTAGAAAGAGGCTAACTTGGGATGAAGTTAGACTAACTTGGGTCGAACTTAGACAAACCTTAGAATGAGACTAACGTTTGTCTTACTCGTCCCAAGTTAGTCTAGTTAGTCTCATTCTAAGGTTTGTCTAAGTTGGGATGACCTTAGACAAGACTAACTTGGAACGAACAAAGACAAAATTTAGTCTCATTCTAAGGTTTGTCTAAGTTCGTCCCAAGTTAGTCTCTTTCTGAGGACGAACTTAAACAAACCTGAGAATGAGACTAACGAGACTAACTTGGGACGAATAAAGACAAACTGTAGTCTCAATCTAAGGTTTGTCTAAGTTCATCCCAGGTTAGTCTCTTACTAAGGACGAACTTAGAAAACCCTTAGAATGAGGCTAACTAGACTAACTTGGGATGAACAAAGACAAACGTTAGTCTCATTCTAAGGTTTGTCTAAGTTCATCTCAAGTTAGTCTCGTTAGTCTCATTTTAAGGTTTGTCTAAGTTCATCCTTAGAAAGAGACTAACTTGGGATGAACTTAGACTAACTTGGGTCGAACTTAGACAAACCTTAGAATGAGACTAATGTTTGTCTTACTCGTCCTTAGTTAGTCTAGTTAGTCTGATTCCCAAGTTTATATAAGTTCATCCTTAGAAATAGACTAACTTAGGATGAACTTAGACAAACCTTAGAATGAGACTCAAGTTAGTCTAAGTTCATCCCAAGTTAGTCTATTTCTAAGGACAAACTTAGACAAACCTTAGAATAAGACTAACGAGACTAACTTGGGACGAACAAAGACAAACTTTAGTCTGATTCTAAGGTTTTTCTAAGTTTGTCCTTAGAAAGAGACTAACTGACGGAGCCCACCGCACTTTCGTTAAGGTGCGATGTTCTCTGTGCAAAACTAAATTTATATCTCCGATACTCGCGACTTTACTATTTTGGGTAGTAAGTGGTAAGTACGGGTCGAACCCAAGGGAATTAGTGGATAGTTGTTCTTTCCAAAAGGAAAATAAATAAAACAGTTGGGGGTTGGTTGTGATTTTAGTAATGAAAGTAGCGTGGGTTGGTTGTGATTTTAGTATTGGAAAGTAAAGTGCTGGAACAGTCGATTTCAAGATCAACCGCAGACACACGTTTGATACGGGCCGCACGCTGTGTTTCAAGCGTGTTGCGTGCCAAAAGTTATGCCGGGCTGATGTTGATAAAGTCTATAGTAAAAGTAAAGTGCAGAAAGTAATTGCTTGATGGACAAGACTTGCGGAAAGTAAGCAGTTGATATGGACTGAAAGTAAGCAGTTGATATGAGACTGAAAGTAAAGTAACAGGTGATATTACAATTAAAGGAAAGATTCGATTTTAGGGGCCTTGTATCATAATCTGTTTATCATTGACCTCTAATGATCATACTAAGTGTTCAAAGATGAATCAAGGCTATTTCTAGCACATGACTTGCCACATCATTTATAACACTTGTCCTCCTTTCGAAGTATCTTAGCCTTATGTGCATCCATTTGATCAATCAGTTACGATCAACCGAATGGTGTTTAAAAGAGGTTGAACTCCTCAGATAAGCTTTGCCCGTTAAAGCATCCACTTACCCGAGTATGTTCACGAACCCCACGGAAGAGCTTTGCCCGTTAAAGCATCCACTCAACCTTGGAAGTTCTAACCTAATATTTGGCACATAGAACAAGTTTTGAACACAAAGAAGAATTTAAGAAAAGGGTCTAAAACATTTTATGATACAAGCACTCTCCTTCAACCGAATGAAGGGTTTAGCTACGAATATCCATGAAACAGGACATCATAGCTAAGTACTTGGAAAAGTAAAGGTTTTTGAAAGACAGGAAAGTAAGGGTTTTTGAAAATCAAGACAAGGAAAGTAAAAGGAGAATACTCAAGAACCGACAGGAGTAAACTCAAGAACAGTAAAAGAAAATCTTGAGTACTACAAGAACCGACAAGAGTACTCAAGAACAAACTTGGAGCTTTTGATTCAAAGTAAAGTGTTTACATGGATTGTGACCAAACTTTAGAGAGATAAGTAACATGTGACTTGTGCTTCTTGCACACAAAATTGGATGTGTGGGATGATTTACAAAGGGAAGGGATGTCTCTATTTATAGGCATGGGGAGAAGATGTGAGCCACACACTTGTCACAAGGGAGGAGAAGAGCTCACACATGGCAAGGGATGGGTGGAGGAGCAAAAAGCCATCGGAGGTGAGTCATTCCTCCCCTTAGCCGCCGGCCACATGGCAAGGGAGGAGAGGAGGATGGCTTGAGCCGCCGCCCATGTGGCAAGAGGGGAGTGAGTGTGAGTTTTGTGATCTTTTCACAAAAGCCATCGGCTCCTTTCAGTTCCGGTCTGAGTTTGGTTGCCCTTCGGTTGGATTTGTTTGAGTGATTCCAAGTTAAGATCATGAAAGTTGTACATTCAGAATCTGGTCGTGTCCTGGAGTGACTTGTAATTCATTTTCAGCTTTAAAACTCCTTTTTAGCTCGTATCGTCTCTAGACTTCAAAATACCCTGTAGATAAATATCGGAACTAACAAGCAAAAGTTAAATAGACAAAGAGTCTAATATGGTGGGTTTAAGTGTCTTAATGAATCATATAAATATGGTCCATCAGATCACCCCACACTTTTAGTGGTTCGTCCCGAACAATGCTTTTAAGAGGTGTGCACACAATCCAAGTAAAAACTTCAAATAGGAAAGTGAGATTGTGGGACTAGATTTATCCTATTCATGCATTACTTACTTATTACCAAACTAAACTGTGTAAATACTTAGAAGAAACTTGATACTTGTACCTTTGAGCTGAGATGCAAATTAATTTGGATGTTTCGGGAGATAGCCCTTTTTAGGCTCCTGGACTGCATTCTCGGGACCGACTCGCACTATATGGTTAACTTGTCACTTTCTCTAGCACATGATTCGGTTCGGGTTTCACTGAGTTGAGCACTTAGATTTATTTTTGGTGAGGGACAGCTTCTGAAGTGAATTGGCCTTTGGCCTTTGAGTTTGAATTGGAGCTTCTTCACTTTTGTTTCGGTTAAAACCTTTACATCTTGACCTTTGGCATTTGATTAGCTTCTTCGAGCTTTTGCTTCTTTGTGACTTGCTAGTCCATTTTCTCAACCTTTCTTTGGGAGGTCCAATCATTGCCCGAGAGCATATGGAAATACCTCCCCGCTCTTTCTCATCCTTGCCGTTTCGCGCGGGTCAAGATGAGGGTCGCTCATCTATTTTCCCGGCTACTCTGACTAGAGATAGGATGGTTTGATTCCCGTCCCGCCTCTTGCATAAACGTTGCACGGTGGAGATGACTCTGACTCACTGAAACCCGAAGTGCAGCCTCCACTGACTTCGTAAACCATATAGTGAAATCCAGTCCTTCGAGTGCTTGCCAAGACTCTCTAGGGCAGTTTATATCAACTCCACATCCCCTGTATATCTCAGCACAAAGGGACAAATGAGAAGTTACATTTTAAGTTTTTAAACAGTTGAGATTTCACAAGGTAAATGCATGAATTTAGATCTATCTTTTTCACATTCTCAAGTTCATATTTTCAAAAAGATAATATTAAGGGAAAAGGAAAAAAGAAAGCATGTTAATTAACTATATACAAAGGCGGTTCTCACCCCACACTTTTGAACGAAGGCGTGCCTCACAGCACGACTTAGTTCAAAAGTCATGCAAGCAAATATATACAGGAAAGGTGAGAATGATTTAAGGCAAAAAACTAAATGACAGAAATTAAATGACTGAAAGTAAGATAAGTGTCGGGTTACCTCCCGACCAGTGCCTTTGTTTAACGTCGTTGGCTCGACAGTACCTCACTCATGGATCATAAGGTGGGATCCCATGGGTGCTTGAAGTCAAACTTCTTCTCGGTAGCTCTTTTGATTTGCCCAAAGAACACATATGGCAGCGGGCTCAATTCTGCTCTCTCTTGATCCGGAGGCTTCTTCTTCACATATCCTCGATAATGCGAGGATTCCTTGACAATAGCTGCTGGTCCATCAAGTCGAGCTCTCTTGTTCCTCCTTCCCGGCTTCCATTCCTTTGGCCCAAGCCTTGGCCGTTTCTTCATGTTTGAATGGGTGGCACCATTACAATTCTGGAAGTTTAGTATTGTGCCATTGAACACGAGCGACCTTGAGCTTGTTCCCATGCCAAGCCTTTTCTTTGTGGAAGAGATGATTGGCCATCCTAGAACGAGTGAGTTTTCAGCCGGCTTTTCTTGGCTCATGACGAGTGAGTGCTCCACCGGCTCTTCTAGCCCTTGATTTGCCTCCAACTCCCCTTGCACCTCGTCATCATTGAATAAATGATCTTCGGTGGCTATGATCTGCATAAAATATGAGGGTTAGGTAGGGGCTTCTCGGCTATAAGGATCGGGTCTTTCTCGAGCAGCACTTCAGGGAGGACCGGGCCTGCCGTGATTTTCTCGGTCAGTTCGGCAGTGAGGTTCGGGTATGTCTCGGCTGGTTTGGTAGTGAGGTCCGGGACTTCATTTGGTTCGTCAAGTAGGGCCGGGACTTCCTCGGGCAGATTAGTGATGAGGACCGGGTTTGAATTAGGCAGCTCGGCAGTGAGCTCCCATGTAGGCTCCTCTTCAGTAATCCATGCGTCCTCATCCTCTGTCAGCTTTGTGGGTTCCAATGTTGGTTCCTTTAGAGCTGCCTCCACGTCCATTACTGCGCTTGTACTGATGTCTCCTTCTGGGTTTTCTGCGAGCAAGCTTGCAATGGGTGTGATGTCGGGCTCTTTCTGCACTGAGTCCACTTCCATCGTTGGTGCTTCATCATCAGTTTGGTACATCGGCCCTTGTTTTGTGCTTTCAGTCAAATCGTCTATGAGGTCCCAAGTTTCAGCCATGGTTAACTTCATGATCGAGCCTCCCGCTGCATCGTTAAGTCTTTTCCACTCAAGGGGCGTCATTCCAGCAAGAAACCTTTGAATAAGATTGTGGTTGGTGAATCCATGGTGCGGGCAGCGCGAAACAATGGTATCAAAGTACGAATAGTATTTGTCCAAAGTTTCGTCCAGGGATTGCTCAAGGTTTAGAATCTTCTCGCGGGTTTCAAGTCGGAGAGATGGCGGGGAAAACTCTTATAGAAATTTGGCTCGTAGATCCCCATAATCGCCTTCATAAGCTGCACATGAGTAATACCAATCTATTGCCGAGTCAATTAAAGAAAATTTGAAGCATTTCAGCTTAAACTCCTCTAACATCTCATTCTCAGGTTTCATGTGGCGGCAGATGTGGTGAAAATGTTGGCAATGAATCACAGGGTCCTCTTCAATGGTACCTCCGAATTGGGGGAGACAGCCAAGCATTATAAACATAAGGTTGCTGCCTCCATCAATCCAAGGCTCTATGTCGTAGTATGAAGACATGGCGAATTATGTACAACAGAAAAAAGAACAACTATCCATTTGCTAACTCCCCGGCAACGGCGCCAATTTTGACGGAGCCCACCGCACTGTCGTTAAGGTGCGATGTTCTCTGTGCAAAAATAAATTTATATCTCCGATACTCACGACTTTACTATTTTGGGTAGTAAGTGGTAAGTACGGGTCGAACCCAAGGGAATTAGTGGATAGTTGTTCTTCCGAAAAGGAAAAGTAAATAAAACAGTAGGGGGTTGGTTGTTATTTTAGTACTGAAAGTAGCGTGGGTTGGTTGTGATTTTAGTACTGAAAAGTAAAGTGTTGGAACAACCGATTTCAAGATCAACCGCAGACACACGTTTGATACTGGCCGCACGCTGTGTTTTAACCGTGTTGCATACCAAAGGTTATGCCGGGCTGATGTTGATAAAGTCTGTAGTAAAAGTAAAGTGCAGAAAGTAATTGCTTGATGGACAAGACTTGCGGAAAGTAAGCAGTTGATATGGACTGAAAGTAAGCAGTTGATATGAGACTGAAAGTAAAGTAATAGGTGATATTACAATTAAAGGAAATATTTGGTTTTAGGGGCCTTGTATCATAATATGTTTATCATTGACCTCTAATGATCATACTAAGTGTTCAAAGTTGAATCAAGGCTATTTCTCGCACATGACTTACCACATCATTTAGAACACTTGTTCTATTTAGACTAATTCCTCCTTTCGAAGTATCTTAGCCTTATGTGCATCCATTTGATCAATCAGTTACGATCAACCGAATGGTGTTTAAAAGAGGTTAAACTCCTCAGATAAGCTTTGCCCGTTAAAGCATCCACTTACCCGAGTATGTTCACGAACCCCACGGAAGAGCTTTGCCCGTTAAAGCATCCACTCAACCTTGGAAGTTCTAGCCTAATATTTGGCACACAAAACAAGTTTTGAACACAAAGAAGAATTTAAGAAAACGGTCTAAAACATTTTATGATACAAGCACTCTCCTTCAACCGAATGAAGGGTTTAGCTACGAATATCCATGGAACAGGACATCATAGCTAAGTACTTGGAAAAGTAAAGGTTTTTGAAAGACAAGAAAGTAAAGGTTTTTGAAAATCAAGACAAGGAAAGTAAAAGGAGAATACTCAAGAACCGACAGGAGTAAACTCAAGAACAGTAAAAGAAAAGCTTGAGTACTACAAGAACCGACAAGAGTACTCAAGAACAAACTTGGATCTTTTGATTCAAAGTAAAGTGTTTACATGGATTGTGACCAAACTTTAGAGAGATAAGTAACAAGTGACTTGTGCTTCTTGCACACAAAATGGGATGTGTGGGATGATTTACAAAGGGAAGGGATGTCTCTATTTATAGGCATGGGGAGAAGATGTGAGCCACACACTTGTCACAAGGGAGGAGAAAAGCTCACACATGGCAAGGGATGGGTGGAGGAGCAAAAAGCCATCGGAGGTGAGTCATTCCTCCCCTTAGCCGCCGGCCACATGGCAAGGGAGGAGAGGAGGATGGCTTGAGCCGCCGCCCATGTGGCAAGAGGGGAGTGAGTGTGAGTTTTGTGATCTTTTCACAAAAGCCATCGGCTCCTTTCAGCTTCGGTCTGACTTTGGTTGCCCTTCGGTTGGATTTGTTTGAGTGATTCCAGGTTAAGATCATGAAAGTTGTACAGTCGGAATCTGGTCGTGTCCTGAAGTGACTTGTAATTCATTTTCAGCTTTAAAACTCCTTTTTAGCTCGTATTGTCTCTAGACTTCAAAATACCCTGTAGATAAATATCGGAACTAACAAGCAAAAGTTGAATAGACAAAGAGTCTAATTTGGTGGGTTTAACTGTCTTAATGAATCATATAAATATGGCCCATCACTAACTTAGGACGAACTTAGACTAACTTGGGACAAACTTTTCTAAAAACTCTCACGAGACTACAACTCGTCCTGTAGGGTAGCCTATAGTTATAAAGGCTTGGTGCATAGGCTAAATGCACTTGTGTTCCTTACGACACTGGTTAGGATTTTGTTCATGTTTGTTCGGGACGAACAAACTCTAAGTTGTCTCATTAGTTGATGAGCATAAATTTGTACTATATTTATGCATCCTTTGCCTTATTTATATGAGCTCTCACTTTTTGTTTTGATGCTTTTTAGGTGAAAAATGAATCCAAGGCGAAATAAAGAGTTCTGTGGGAATTTGGGCGAAAACAGTGCACAAATAGGAGGATTGACATCTCTACTTGTCACGAACGCATATGGCTCATACGTGTCAGAATTCATTGTTATTGTGCTTGTTGGAAATCTGAGAACAAATGCTACAACTTGGTAGTTGGCACCTAGAGTAGAGTCAGCCGTTCAGGATGTACAAATTTGAGCTCAAGTGGCCATCTCAATCTGCGCTTGTGTCACCTAAATAGTTTACACAAGTGATATGGCAGATTCTAGAGAGCATGCAAAAATAGCACCGTGTCACTAAAATTCCGAATAAGTGATACAAGCGACACAACAAGACAGAATGGACCGAAAGCCCAATTTTTGCTAGGTTTTTGGAAATTTTCGCAAAAAGGCAAAAAAGAACAAAAAGAAGAGAGGCAGCAACCGCACAGAGTATTCTGAATTCTCCACATCCATTCATGCCTAGAACCTTGGAGACGACGAAAAAGAGAGGAGGGGGAACGAAAACACAAGGATTTATGGTCGGATCGAGAATTGAGATTGAAGGGAGTTGTCAACATCAATTGGAAGGGTGTAGTACTTCCTTTTTCTTGTTTGTAATTCTAGTCTCGTTCATGAACATGACTTGTATTTCCATGACGATGGATAGTGAGTAGTGACCCATATATCGGGGTCCTATGAAGCTAACTCGACTCAAATCGTTTAACATATTAATCGTTGCATGTTTTGGATTGTTTTAGATGATTTGTATTTTACTTAGCGCCTAAACCTAGCGATGCATACTAGGTGTTTGAGAAAATGTCTAAGTGTATAGCTTTGAGACGTTAAGCCAATAGTGCAGAAAGGGTGAGGCTAAACGTCCGACTATTAAGTAACATACATGTTACAAACTTGGTGACTACGAGAGTAGCCCAAGTTTGTAATGGGAAAGACTCGTTTTCTGACAAGGACTCCCCATGCTTACGCGACGAAAGTTGGTAAACATCAGGGAGTATCTTGATTCGAACATATAGCGCCGAAACGGTGAGGTTTTTACTTGGATTGTGCGGCTATTTTCCAATCAATATAGGCAAATCCTTGCATGCTAGTTAATAAATACGATTCTAATGTTGGGTAAGTGAAGTAGTTCCCTGAAATACTGCTCAAAATTCGTTAAATCCTTCTCATACTTTCTTGCATTTTTCGATTTATTAGCCTTCAAAACCAAAACAAAAACTCTTTTTGGACTAGGATAAATAAAAACACAACCTTACATAGTGCATTAGTTTACACTTGCTCCCTTGGATGACTCGGTACTTATCGATATTATAAATTGTTTTTGACATACAAAATATTGCACACCATTAGTCTCATTCTAAGGTTTGTCTAGGTTCATCCTTAGAAAGATACTAACTTGGGACAAACTTAGACAAACCTAATAATGAGACTAACTTTGGACCAACTAAGACAAACCTTAGAATGAGACTAACTTGGGACGAACAAAGACAAACGTTAGTCTCAATCTAAGGTTTGTCTAAGTTCTCCCAAGTTAGTCTAAGTGTGTCCCAAGTTAGTCTCTTTCTAAGGACAAACTGAGACAAACCTTAGAATGAGACTATCGAGATTAACTTTGGACGAACAAAGATAAACGTTAGTCTCATTCTAAGGTTTGTCTAAGTTCTTCCCAAGTTCGTCTCTTTCTAAGGACGAACTTAGACTAACCTTAGAATGAGACTAACGTGTATATATGTTCGTCCCAAGTTAGTCTCATTCTAAGGTTTGTCTAAGTACGTCCTTAGAAATAGACTAACTTGGGACAAAATTAAACTAACCTTAGAATGAGACTAACGTTTATCTTTGTTCGTCCCAAGTTAGTCTCGTTAGGCTCATTCTAAGGTTTGTCTAAGTTCGTCTTTAGAAAGACACTAACTTGGGACGAACTTAGACAAACAATAGAATGAGACTAACGTTTGTCTTTGTTCGTCCCAAGTTAGTCTCATTAGTCTCATTCTAAGGTTTGCCTAAGTTCATCCTTAGAAAGAGACTAACTTGGGACGAACTTAGACGAACCTTAGAATGAGACTAAAGTTTGTCTTTGTTCATCCCAAGTTAGTCTCGTTAGTCTTATTCTAAGGTTTGTCTAAGTTCGTCCTTAGAAAGAGACTAACTTGGGACGAACATAGACGAACCTTAGAATGAGACTAACGTGTGTCTTTGTTCGTCCCAATTTAGTCTCGTTAGTCTCATTCTAAGGTTTGTCCAAGATTGTCCATAGAAAAAGACTAACTCGGGATGAACTTAGAAAAACCTTATAATGACACTAACGTTATCTTTGTTCATCCCAAGTTAGTCTCGTTAGTTTCATTCTAAGGTTTGCCTAAGTTCATCCTTAGAAAGAGACACACTTGGGACGAATTTAGACAAACCTTAGAATGAGATATAAGTTTATGTATGTTCGTCCCAAGTTAGTCTCGTTAGAAAGAGACTAACTTGGGACGAACTTACACAAACTTTAGACGAACTTAGACAAAACATAGAATGAGACTAAAGTTTCTCTTTTTGCGTCCCAAGTTAGACTCGTTAGTTCGTCCCAAGTTAGTCTATTTCTAAGGAAGAATTTAGACAAACCTTAAAATGAGACTAACGTTTGTCTTTGTTCGTCCCAAGTTAGTCTCGTTAGTCTTATTCTAAGGTTTGTTTAAGTTCATCCTTAGTAAGAGACTGACTTGGGACGAACATGGATGAACTTAGACAAACATTATAATGAGACTAACGTTTGTCTTTGTTCCTCCCAAGTTAGTCCCGGTAGTCTCATTGTAAGGTTTGTCTAAGTTCGTCCTTAGAAAGAGTTTAACTTGGACCGAACTTAGACTAACTTGGCAAGAACTTAGACAAACCTTAAAATGAGACTAAAGTTTGTCTTTATTCGTCCCAAGTTAGTCTCATTACTCGCATTCTGAGGGTTGTCTAAGTTTGTCCTTAGAAAGAGATTAAATTGGGATGAACTTGGACAAACTTTGGACGAACTAAGACAAACTTTAGAATGACACTAACGTTTATCTTTTTACGTCCCCAGTTAGTCTCGTTAGTCTCATTTAAAGGTTTATCTAACTTCATCTTTAGAAATAGACTAACTTGGGATGAACTTACACAAACCATAGAAATATTTAGTCTCATTCTAAGGTTGGTAAGTTCGGCCCAAGTTAGTCTAAGTTCGTCCCAAGGTAGTCTATTCTAAGGACGAACTTTGATAAACCTTAGAATAGGACTAACTTGGGATGAAAAAAGACAACCGTTACTCTCATTCTAAGGTTTGTATAAGTTTGTCCCAAGTTAGTCTAAGTTCGTCCCAAGTTAGTCTCTTTCTAAGGACGAACTTAGACAAACCTTATAATGAGACTTACGAGACTAACTTTGGACGAACAAAGACTAACGTTAGTCTCATTCTATGGTTTGTCTAAGTTCGTCCCAAGTTAGTCTAAGTTCGTCCCAGGGTAGTCTATTTCTAAGGAAGAACTTAGACAAACCTTAAAATGAGACTAACGATGCTAACTTGGGATGAACAAAGACAAACTTTAGTCTCATTCTATGGGTTGTCTAAGTTCTCCCCAAGTTAGTCTATTTCGAAGGACGAACTTACACAAACTTTAGAATGAGACTAACGAGACTGACTTGGGACAAACAAAGACAACATTAGTCTCATTCTAATATTAGTCTAAGTTCGTCCGAAGTTAGTTTATTTCGATGGACGAACTTGGACAAATCTTAGAATTAGACTAACGAGACTAACTTGGGACGAACAAAGACAAACTTTAGTCTCATTCTAAGGGTTGTCTAAGTTCATCTCAAATTAGTCTAACTTTGTCCCGAGTTAAACTCTGTCTAAGGAGAAACTTAGACAAACCTTAGAAGGAGACAAACGAGACTAACTTGGGACGAACAAAGCCAAACTTTAGTCTCATTCTAAAGTTTGTTTAACTTCGCCCCAAGTTAGTCTCTTTCTAAGGATGAACTTAGACAAACCTTTGAATGAGACTAACGAGACTAATTTGGGACGAACAAAGACAACTTTAGGCTCATTCTAGGGTTTGGCTAAGTTCGTCCCAAGTTAGTCTATTTCTAAGGACGACTTAGACAAATGTTAGAATGAGACTCTCGTTCTAAGGATGAACTTAGACAAACCTCAGAATGAGACTAACCAGACTAAATTGGAACGAACAAAGACAAACGTTTGTCTCATTCTAAGGTTTGCCTTATTTTGTCCCAAGTTAGTCTCTTTCTAAGGATGAACTAAGACAAACCTTAAATTAGAGTAACGAGACTAACATAGGGCAAACAAAGACACACGTTAGTCTCATTATAAGGTTTGTCTAAGTTTTCCCAAGTTAGTCTCTTTCTAAGGATGGACTTAGACAAACCTTAGAATGAGACTAACGTTTATCTTTGTTCGTCCAAAGTTAGTCTCATTCTAAGGTTTGTCTAAGTTCTCCCTTAGAAATAGACTAACTTGGGACGAACTTAGACAAACCTCAGAATACGACTAAAGTTTGTCTTTGTTCATTCCAAGTAAGTCTATTTCTAAGGACGAACTTAGACAAACCTTAGAATGAGACTAACGAGACTAACTCTGGACAAACAAAGACAAACTTTAGTCTCATTCTAAAGTTTGTCTAAGTTCGTCCCAAGTTCATCTAATTTCGTCCCAAGTTAGTCTATTTCAAAGGATGAACTTAGACAAACCTTAGAATGAGACTAACGGGACTAACTTGGGACGAACAAAGACAAACTTTAGTCTCATTCTAAGGATTGTCTCAGTTCATCCTTAGAAAGAGACTAACTTGGGATAAACTTAGACTAACTTGGGACGAATTTAGACAAACCATAGAATGAGATTAACGTTTATCTTTGTTTGTCACAAGTTTGCTTTGTTATTCTCATTCTAAGGTTTGTCTGAGTTCATCCTTAGAAAAAGACTAACTTGGGAAAAACCTAGACTAACTTGGGACGAACTTAGACAAACCTTAGAATGAGACTAAAGTTTGTCTTTGTTCATCCCAAGTTAGTCTCGCTAGTCTAATTCTAAGATTTTACTAAGTTCGTCCTTATAAATAGACTAACTTGGGTCAAACATAGACAAACCTTAGAATGAGACTAAAGTTTGTCTTTGTTCGTCTCAAGTTAGTCTCGTTAGTCTCATTCTAAGGTTTGTCGAAGTACGTCCTTAGAAATAGACTAACTTGGGATGAACTTAGACAAACCTTAGAATGAGACAAAACTTTCTCTTTGTTCGTCCCAAGTTAGTCCCGTTAGTCTCATTCTAAGGGTTGTCTCAGGTCGTCCCAAGTTAGTCTAAGTTCGTCCCAAGTTAGTCTATTTCTAAGGACGAACTTAGACAAACCTTAGAATGAGACTAACGAGAATAACTTTGGATGAACAAAGACAAACGTTAGTCTCATTCTAAGGGTTGTCTTAGTTCGTCCCAAGTGTTAGTCAAAGTTCGTCCAAAGTTAGTCTAGTTAGTCTCATTCTAAGGTTTGTCTAAGTTCGTCCTTATGAAGAGACTAACTTAAGACTAACTTAGACTAACTTGGGATGAACTTATACAAACCTTAAAATAAGACTATCATTTGTCTTTGTTCGTCCCAAGTTAGTCTCATTAGTATCATTCTAAGGGTTGTCTAAGTTTGTCCTTAGAAATAGACTAACTTGGGACGAACAAAGACAAACTTTAGTCTCATTGTAAGGTTAGTCTAAGTTCGTTCCAAGTTAGTCTATTTCTAAGGATGAACGTAGACAAACCTTAGAATTAGACTAAGGAGACTAACTTGGGATGAACAAAGACAAAAGTTTGTCTCATTCTAAGGTTTGTCTAAGTTCGTCCCAAGTTAGTCTAAGTTCATCCAAAGTTAGTCTCTTTCTAAGGATGAACTTAGGTAAACCTTAGAATAAGACTAACGAGACTATGTTTGGACAAACAAAGACAAACGTTAGTCTCATTCTAAGGTTTGTCTAAGTTCGTCCTTTGAGATCCCAGTATAGCGTCTCAATCTCACATTGCAAGGCATCCACATATTTAAGTAGAATTACCTCTCCTCGTTTTAGAGCAGCATTCTTCTTCTTTAGATCATCGAAGATTCCTGGATGTTCACCTTGGCTCTTTTCAATCTGAGACTTCAGGGATGACACAACTGCCAGTAGCTCATTTTTCTGTGCAACAAGTTTAGTTCATTCATCTTTTACTTCAATCAACTGGGCTTGAAGATCGGTGATTGTCTGTTGAAGTTCCACCTTCTGAGTTACAAGGACAGTAGCTTCTTCCCATAGCTTTTCTTGCTCTTCCACCAGATCTGCCAGATTGCTTTGGTGTAACTTGTTTTGCTCAACGTCATTCAGCCATTCCTGGAACAACTCCGTGTATTTGTTTGCACAATCTTCATCATTGATTTCATCATCATTACTACAACTTGAGTACTGTGTATGATCCTCCGAGGATGACTTTGACTCTACTTCTTTGCTTGTTTCTCCTTCGTGGTTGATGTAGGTAGAAAGAACTACAAAGTTATTGGACTCACCTTCCTGATCCGATTCACTATCACTCTAGCTGATTGCATAGGCATTCTTCTTCTTCTGTGTGTTGATACATTCTGCCAGAATGAGTCCAAAGCCTTCACATTCTCTACATTGGATCCCCTTGCCTTTGTTATCATTGTTGGAGTCTCCAGATTGGGTCCCCTTTTGAAAAGTACCATCCTTCTAGAATCTCGAGCTAGAAGACTGACCTGGATTAGTCCCTTTATTGTACTACCTTCTCATAAACTTCCCGAATTTTTTAGCAAACATGGCATACTGTTATTCTGACATCTCCCCTGCCTTGTCTTGAACAACAGTGACTTCAGCTTTTAGATCGATGCTGTTAATCTTCATGAGTTATTCTTCTTCATTCATATCCATCTCAAGGGTCTGAAGAGATCCCATCAGTTCATCCAACCTCATGGTCTTCACATCATGTGCTTCCTTGACAGCAAGAGCCTTCATTGCGTACCGCTTTGTTAGAGACCTCAGCACCTTTCTTACCAGCATCTCTTCAGTCATTGGTTTTCCAAGTGCAAATGATTCATTAGAGATATCGAGAACCCTTGTGTTGAAATCAGCTATGGTCTCATCCTACTACATTTTTAGATTTTCGAATTTTGACGTGACCATCTCCATTCTTGATATTTTGACCTTGGTCATACCTTCATGAGTGGTTCGCAGTATGTCCCAAGCCGTCTTCACAACTTCACATGTAGAAATCATCTTAAAGTTCTTTCCATCAATTCGAATATGGCATTCATTGCTATTGAGTTTGCAGCTTCAGCATTATTGTGTATCTCTGTCCACCTGTCTTTAGCAAGAAGGCTCACTTTGCCAGCTTCGGTTATCAATGGATGTGTCCATTCATTTTCAACAGCTTCCAAGACTGATTCATCATGTGACTTTAGGAAGGCCTTCATTCGCACTCTCCAATATCCATATTTGTTACCTTCCAGCAGCGGTGGTCGTGTGATGTTCTGCCCTTCTCTCAAATCCATCTCAAACAACTTCTGGATCTCACTCTGTGTGTTGAATGTTTGCTTTGATACCAATTGAAATCTTCCCCAAGTAGTTGAGATTTGTTCCAGTTTGGCGTTAACGAGCCTACGTCTGGGGGGCTGTCTCTTAGCCCGATGGATAGCAATTCACTAATGATGAGTATTGTGAGTACATGTATTATAGTTTATAGACTCCATCTTAAACAACCTGAGTCTCGAGCACTCTAGCAATTTCAAACAAGGTCTCCCCTAGATCTGAGCTTCTCCTCCGTATCAACCAATATGATCCTCTAAGAGAATCAGTGCCTTCTCCTGAATGCACAACAGAACACCAGTGCGTGAAGCTTGAATGTTGTTCTACAATCAGTCTGCCGAGCACTAGAACATACTAAATCCGAGCACCGTGAGTAATCAGTGATGATTAGTTCACCGGCCGATTTCCTCTACCTCTCTTCAATGAATGTGAGCGTGAGTAATATCTTCGTAAGTGCTGACTAATACCGAAGCATTAGCCTTACTTATTTAGTGCGGTAGAAACCCTAAAATAAATAGGATTCCTAATCTAAATCGCTTATATCTTTAAGAAACCTTTCCTAATCTTTTAGGAAATCTTCCTAACATCTTGCGCATATCTCTTGTAGATAATCCTTCAATATATCTTCAATCTCGTTTAAGAAACCTTTGATTATCTTCTTTGCTAAGTTATCTTCAAGCGCAAGAAACCAACTCTTTAGATATCTTCGATATTCACCACGCACCGACTTGCCAAATCCATTCTAGGAAATATCTTTATGTGAAGTTGTGCTGCGTCAGTTGAAACAAGTTTCCTAAACTGAAATAGGAAACTTCCAACTTCTGTCCTTCCAAACGCAACCACCTTAATCTCCAACGGTCGACTGAATTTCCTAATCTGAATTAGGAAACATTTCATCTGCTTCAACTTGTTCAGGATAGTTGTCTCATCCAGTCTAGAACAACAACTTGAACAACTATACTAAGTTTTGCCAAACTACATGTCATAAATCTAACAGGTTTGTCTAAGTTCATCCCAAGTTAGTCTCTTTCTAAGGACGAACTTAGAAAAACCTTAGAATAAGTCTAACGAGACTAACTTGGGGCGAACAAAGACAAACAATAGTCTCATTCTAAGGTTTGTCTAAGTTTGTCCCAAGTTAGTCTCTTTCTACGGATGAACTTAGAAAAACCTTAGAATGAGGCTAACGAGACTAACTTGGGACGAACTAAGACAAACGTTAGTCTCATTCTAAGGTTTGTCTAAGTTAGTCCCAAGTTAGTCTCGTTAGTCTCATTCTAAGGTTTGTCTAAGTATGTCCTTAGAAAGAGGCTAACTTGGGATGAACTTAGACTAACTTGGGTCGAACTTAGACAAACATTAGAATGAGACTAACGTTTATCTTACTCGTCCCAAGTTAGTCTAGTTAGTCTCATTCTAAGGTTTATCCAAGTTTATCCTTATAAATAGACTAACTTGGGATGAACTTAGACAAGACTAACTTGGGACGAACAAAGACAAAATTTAGTCTCATTCTAACTTAGAAAACCCTTAGAATGAGGCTAACTAGACTAACTTGGGATGAACAAAGACAAACGTTAGTCTCATTCTAAGGTTTGTCTAAGTTCATCTCAAGTTAGTCTCGTTAGTCTCATTTTAAGGGTTGTCTAAGTTCATCCTTAGAAAGAGACTAACTTGGGATGAACTTAGACTAACTTGGGTCGAACTTAGACAAACCATAGAATGAGACTAATGTTTGTCCTACTCGTCCTTAGTTAGTCTAGTTAGTCTGATTCCCAAGTTTATATAAGTTCGTCCTTAGAAATAGACTAACTTGGGATGAACTTAGACAAACCTTAGAATGAGACTCAAGTTAGTCTAAGTTCATCCCAAGTTAGTCTATTTCTAAGGACAAACATAGACAA
The DNA here is from genome assembly GCA_033675215.1 of Rhodiola kirilowii. Taxonomy (NCBI): domain Eukaryota; kingdom Viridiplantae; phylum Streptophyta; class Magnoliopsida; order Saxifragales; family Crassulaceae; genus Rhodiola; species Rhodiola kirilowii. The sequence continues at coordinate 32,045,730 of CM066196.1, read as the reverse complement.
CCCTTAGAATGAGACTAACGAGACTAACTTGGGACGAACAAAGACAAACTTTAGTCTCATTCTAAGGTTTGTCTAAGTTTGTCCTTAGAAAGAGACTAACTTAGGACGAACTTAGACTAACTTGGGACAATTTTTTCTAAAAACTCTCACGAGACTACAACTCGTCCTGTAGGGTAGCCTATAGTTATAAAGGTTTGGTGCATAGGCTAAATGCACTTGTGTTCCTTACGACAATGGTTAGGATTTAGTTCATGTTTGTTCGGGACGAACAAACTCTATGTAGTCTCATTAGTTGATGAGCATAAATTTGTACTATATTTATGCATCCTTCGCCTTATTTATATGAGCTCTCACTTTTTGTTTTGATGCTTTTTAGGTGAAAAATGAATCCAAGGCGAAATAAAGAGTTTTGTGGGAATTTTGGCGAAAACAGTGCAAAAATAGGAGGATTGACATCTCTACTTGTCACGAACGCATATGGCTCATACGTGTCAGAATTCATTGTTATTGTGCTTGTTGGAAATCTGAGAACAAATGCTACAACTTGGTAGTTGGCACCTAGAGTAGAGTCAGCCGTTCAGGATGTACAAATTTGAGCTCAAGTGGCCATCTCAATCTGCGCTTGTGTCACCTAAATAGTTTACACAAGTGATATGGCAGATTCTAGAGAGCATGCAAAAATAGCACTGTGTCACTAAAATTCCGAATAAGGGATACAAGCGACACAACAAGACAGAATGGACCGAAAGCCAAATTGTTGCTAGGTTTTTGGAAATTTTCGCAAAAAGGCAAAACAGAATAAAAAGAAGAGAGGCAGCAACCGCACAGAGTATTCTGAATTCTCCACATCCATTCATGCCTAGAAACTTGGAGACGACGAAAAAGAGAGGAGGGGGAACGAAAACACAAGGATTTATGGTCGGATCGAGAATTGAGATTGAAGGGAGTTGTCAACATCAATTGGAAGGGTGTAGTACTTCCTTTTTCTTGTTTGTAATTCTAGTTTCGTTCATGAACATGACTTGTATTTCCATGACGATGGATAGTGAGTAGTGACCCATATATTGGGGTCCTATGAAGCTAACTCGACTACGAATCGTTTAACATATTAATCGTTGCATGTTTTGGATTGTTTTACATGATTTGTATTTTACTTAGCGCCTAAACCTAGCGATGCATACTAGGTGTTTGAGAAAATGTCTAAGTGTATAGCTTTGAGACGTTAAGCCAATAGTGCAGAAAGGGTGAGGCTAAACGTCCGACTATTAAGTAAAAGACATGTTACAAACTTGGTGACTACGAGAGTAGCCCAAGTTTGTAATGGGAAAGGCTCGTTTTCTGACAAGGACTCCCCATGCTTACGCGACGAGAGTTGGTAAACATCAGGGAGTGTCTTGATTCGAACATATAGCGCCGAAACGGTGAGGTTTTTACTTGGATTGTGCGGCTATTTTCCAATCAATATAGGCAAATCCTTGCATGCTAGTTAATAAATACGATTCTAATGTTGGGTAAGTGAAGTAGTTCCCTGAAATACTGCTCAAAATTCGTTAAATCCTTCTCATACTTTCTTGCATTTTTCGATTTATTAGCCTTCAAAACCAAAACAAAAACTCTTTTTGGACTAGGATAAATAAAAACACAACCTTACATAGTGCATTAGTTTACACTTGCTCCCTTGGATGACTCGGTACTTATCGATATTATAAATTGTTTTTGACATACAAAATACTGCACGCCATTAGTCTCATTCTAAGGTTTGTCTAGGTTCATCCTTAGAAAGATACTAACTTGGGACAAACTTAGACAAACCTAATATTTAGACTAACTTTGGACCAACTAAGACAAACCTTAGAATGAGACTAACTTGGGACGAACAAAGACAAACGTTAGTCTCAATCTAAGGTTTGTCTAAGTTCTCCAAAGTTAGTCTAAGTTCGTCCCAAGTTAGTCTCTTTCTAAGGACAAACTTAGACAAACCTTAGAATGAGATTATCGAGATTAACTTTGGACGAACAAAGACAAACGTTAGTCTCATTCTAAGGTTTGTCTAAGTTCTTCCCAAGTTCGTCTCTTTCTAAGGACGAACTTAGACTAACCTTAGAATGAGACTAACGTGTATATTTGTTCGTCCCAAGTTAGTCTCATTCTAAGGTTTGTCTTAGTACGTCCTTAGAAATAGACTAACTTGGGACAAACTTAGACTAACCTTAGAATGAGACTAACGTTTATCTTTGTTCGTCCCAAGTTAGTCTCGTTAGTCTCATTCTAAGGTTTGTCTAAGTTCGTCTTTAGAAAGACACTAACTTGGGACGAACTTAGACAAATAATAGAATGAGACTAACGTTTGTCTTTGTTCGTTCCAAGTTAGTCTCATTAGACTCATTCTAAGGTTTGCCTAAGTTCTTCCTTATAAAGAGACTAACTTGGGACGAACTTAGACGAGCCTTAGAATGAGACTAAAGTTTGTCTTTGTTCGTCCAAGTTAGTCTCGTTAGTCTCATTCTAAGGTTTGTCTAAGTTCGTCCTTAGAAAGAGACTGACTTGGGACGAACTTAGACGAACCTTAGAATGAGGCTAACGTGTGTCTTTGTTCGTCCCAATTTAGTCTCGTTAGTCTCATTCTAAGGTTTGTCCAAGTTCGTCCTTAAAAAGAGACTAACTCGGGATGAACTTAGAAAAACCTTATAATGACACTAACGTTATCTTTGTTCATCCCAAGTTAGTCTCGTTAGTTTCATTCTAAGGTTTGTCTAAGTTCTTCCTTAGAAAGAGACACACTTGGGACAAATTTAGACAAACCTTAGAATGAGACTAAAGTTTATGTTTGTTCGTCCCAAGTTAGTCTCGTTAGAAAGAGACTAACTTGGGACGAACTTACACAAACTTTAGACGAACTTAGACAAACCATAGAATGAGACTAAAGTTTCTCTTTTTGCGTCCCAAGTTAGACTCGTTAGTTCGTCCCAAGTTAGTTTATTTCTAAGGAAGAATTTAGACAAACCTTAAAATGAGACTAACGTTTGTATTTGTTCATCCCAAGTTCGTCTCGTTTGTCTTATTCTAAGGTTTGTTTAAGTTCATCCTTAGTAAGAGACTGACTTGGGACGAACATGGATGAACTTAGACAAACATTATAATGAGACTAACGTTTGTCTTTGTTCGTCCCAAGTTAGTCCCGGTAGTCTCATTGTAAGGTTTGTCTAAGTTCGTCCTTAGAAAGAGACTGACTTGGACCGAACTTAGACTAACTTGGCAAGAACTTAGACAAACCTTAAAATGAGACTAAAGTTATCTTTATTCGTCCCAAGTTAGTCTCATTACTCGCATTCTGAGGGTTGTCTAAGTTTGTCATTAGAAAGAGATTAACTTGGGATGAACTTGGACAAACTTGGGACGAACTAAGACAAACCTTAGAATGACACTAACGTTTATCTTTTTACGTCCCCAGTTAGTCTCGTTAGTCTCATTTAAAGGTTTGTCTAACTTCATCTTTAGAAATAGACTAACTTGGGACGAACTTACACAAACCTTAGACATATTTAGTCTCATTCTAAGGTTTGTAAGGTCGTCCCAAGTTAGTCTAAGTTCGTCCCAAGGTAGTCTATTCTAAAGACGAACTTAGATAAACCTTAGAATAGGACTAACTTGGGATGAAAAAAGACAAACGTTACTCTCATTCTAAGGTTTGTCTAAGTTTGTCCCAAGTTAGTCTAAGTTCGTCCCAAGTTAGTCTCTTTCTAAGGACAAACTTAGACAAACCTTATAATGAGACTTACGAGACTAACTTGGGACGAACAAAGACAAACGTTAGTCTCATTCTAAGGTTTGTCTAAGTTCGTCCCAAGTTAGTCTAAGTTCATCCCAGGGTAGTCGATTTCTAAGGAAGAACTTAGACAAACCTTAGAATGAGACTAACGATGTTAACTTGGGATGAACAAAGACAAACTTTAGTCTCATTTTATGGTTTGTCTAAGTTCTCCCCAAGTTAGTCTATTTCGAAGGACGAACTTACACAAACTTCAGAATGAGACTAACGAGACTAACTTGGGACAAACAAAGACAAACATTAGTCTCATTCTAATATTAGTCTAAGTTCGTCCGAAGTTAGTTTATTTCTATGGACGAACTTGGACAAATCTTAGAATTAGACTAACAAGACTAACTTGGGACGAACAAAGACAAACGTTAGTCTCATTCTAAGGGTTGTCTAAGTTCATCCCAAATTAGTCTAACTTCGTCCCGAGTTAGTCTCTGTCTAAGGACGAACTTAGACAACCCTTAGAAGGAGACAAACGAGACTAACTTGGGACGAACAAAGACAAACTTTAGTCTCATTCTAAGGTTTGTCTAAGTTCGCCTCAAGTTAGTCTCTTTCCAAGGACGAACTTAGACAAACCTTAGAATGAGACTAACGAGACTAACTTGGGATGAACAAAGACAAACATTAGTTTCATTCAATGGTTAGTCTAAGTTCGTCCAAAGTTAGTCTATTTCTAAGGACGAACATAGACAACCCTTAGAATAAGACTAACGAGACTAACTTGGGACAATCAAAGACAAACTTTAGTCTCATTCTAAGGTTTATCTAAATTCATTCCAAGTTAGTCTATTTCTAAGGACGAACTTAGATAAACCTTAGAATGAGACTAACGATACTAACTTGGGACGAACAAAGACAAACTTTAGTCTCATTCTAAGGTTTGTCTAAGTTCATCCCAAGTTAGTCGAAGTTTGTCCAGAGTTAGTCTCTTTATAAGGAAGAACTTAGACAAACCTTAGAAGGAGACAAACGAGACTAACTTGGGACGAACAAAGACAAACATTAGTCTCATTCTAAGGTTTGTCTAAGTTCGTCCCAAGTTAGTCTATTTCTAAGGATGAACTTAGACAAACCTTATAATGAGACTAACGAGACTAACTTGGGATGAACAAAGACAAAATTTTGTCTCATTCTAAGATTTGTCTAAGTGCGTCCTAAGTTAGTGTAAGTTCGTCTCAGGTTAGTCTATTTCTAAGGAAGAACTTAGACAAACCTTAGAATGACACAAACGAGACTAACTTGGGACGAACAAAGACAAACTTTAGTCTCATTCTAAGGTTTGTTAAAGTTCACCCCAACTTAGTCTCTTTCCCAGGTCGAACTTAGACAAACCTTAGAATGAGAGTAACGAGACTAACTTGGAACGAACAAAGACAAACGTTAGTCTCATTCTAAAGTTTATCAATGTTCGTCCCAAGTTAGTCTATTTCTAATTACGAACTTAGACAAACCTTAGAATGAGACTAATGATACTAACTTGGGACGAAAAAAGACAAACTTTAGTCTCATTCTAAGGTTTGTCTAAGTTCGTCCGAAGTTACTCTATTTTTAAGGACGAACTTAGACAAATCTTAGAATGAGACTATTGAGACTAACTTGGGACGAACAAAGACAAACTTTTGTCTCATTTTAAGGTTTGCCGAAGTTCATCCCAAGTTAGTCTAAGTTTGTCCCAAGTTAGTCTAAGTTTGTCCCAAGTTAGTCTCTTTCTAAGGACGAACTTAGACAAACATTAGAATGAGACTAACAATACTAACTTGGGACGAACAAAGACAAATTTTAGTCTCATTCTAAGGTTTGTCAAAGTTCGCCCCAGCTTAGTCTCTTTCCCATGACGAACTTAGACAAACCTTAGAATGAGACTAACAAGACTAACTTCGGATGGACAAAGACAAACTTTAGTCTCATTCTAAGGTTTATCTAAATTCATCCCAAGTTAGTCTATTTCTTAGGAGGAACATAGACAAACCTTAGAATGAGACTAACGATACTAACTTGGGACGAACAAAGACAAACTTTAGTCTCATTTTAAGGTTAGTCTAAGTTCGTCCCAACTTAGTCAAAGTTTGTCCAGAGTTAGTCTCTTTCTGAGGAAGAACTTAGACAAACCTTAGAATGAGACAAACGAGACTAATTGGGACGAAAAAAGACAAACATTAGTCTCATTCTAAGGTTTGTCTAAGTTCGTCCCAAGTCAGTCTATTTCTAAGGATGAACTTAGACAAACCTTAGAATGAGACCAACGAGACTAACTTGGGATGAACAAAGACACAATTTAGTCTCATTCTAAGATTTGTCTAAGTGCGTCCCACGTTAGTCTAAGTTCGTCTCAGGTTAGTCTATTTCTAAGGAAGAACTTAGACAAACCTTAGAATGAGACAAACGAGACTAACTTGGGACGAACAAAGACAAACTTTAGTCTCATTCTAAGGTTTGTTAAAGTTCGCCCAACTTAGTCTCTTTCCCAGGTCAAACTTAAACAAACATTAGAATGAGAGTAACGAGACTTACTTGGGACAAATAAAGACAAACGTTAGTCTCATTCTAAAGTTTATCAATGTTCGTCCCAAGTTAGTCTATTTCAAAAGATGAACTTAGACAAACCTTAGAATGAGACTAACGATACTAACTTGGGAAAAACAAAGACAAACTTTAGTCTCATTCTCAGGTTTGTCTAAGTTCGTCCCAAGTTAGTTTATTTCTAAGGACGAACTTAGACAAACCTTAGAATTAGACTAACGAGACTAACTTGGGACGAACGAAGACAAACGTTAGTCTCATTCTAAGGTTTGTCTAAGTTCATCCCAAGTTAGTCTAAGTTCGTCCCGAGTTAGTCTCTGTCTAAGGACGAACTTATACAAACCTTAGAAGGAGACTAAGGAGCCTATATTTGGACGAACAAAGACAAACGTTAGTTTCATTCTTAGGTTTGTCTAAGTTCGCCCCTAGTTAGTCTAATTTCATCCCAAGTTAGTCTATTTCTAAAGACAAACTTAGACAAACCTTAGAATGAGACTAACGAGACTAACTTGGGACGAACAAAGACAAACTTAAGTCTCATTCTATGGTTTGTCTAAGTTCGCCCCAAGTTAGTCTCTTTCCAATGACAAACTTAGACAAACCTTACAATGAGACTAACGAGACTAACTTGGGATGAAAAAAGACAAACATTAGTTTCATTCTATGGTTATTCTAAGTTCGTCCAAAGTTAGTTTATTTCTAAGGACAAACATAGACAACCCTTAGAATGAGACTAACGAGACTAACTTGGGACGAACAAAGACAAACTTCTTTCTCATTTTAAGGTTTGCCTAAGTTCATCCCAAGTTCGTCTAAGTTCCTCACAAGTTAGTCTCTTTCTAAGGACGAAGTTAGACAAACCTTAGAATGAGACTAACGAGACTAACTTGGGACGAACAATGACAAATTTTAGTCTCATTCTAAGGTTTGTCAAAGTTTGCCCCAACTTAGTCTCTTTCCCATGACGAACTTAGACAAACCTTAGAATGAGACTAACAAGACTAACTTGGGACGAACAAAGACAAACTTTAGTCTCATTCTAATGTTTATCTAAATTCGTCCCAAGTTAGTCTATTTCTAAGGACGAAGTTAGACAAACCTTAGAATGAGACTAACGATACTAACTTGGGACGAACAAAGACAAACTTCAGGCTTATTCTAAGGTTTGTCTAAGTTCGTCCCAAGTTAGTCGAAGTTTGTCCAAAGTTAGTCTCGTTCTAAGGAAGAACTTAGACAAACCTTAGAATGAGACATACAAGACTAACTTGGGATGAACAAAGACAAAATTTAGTCTCATTCTAAGATTTGTCTAAGTGCGTCCCAAGTTTGTCTAAGTTCGTCTCAGGTTAGTCTATTTCTAAGGAAGAACTTAGACAACCCTTAGAATGAGACAAACGAGACTAACTTGGGACAAACAAAGACAAACTTTTGTCTCATTCTAAGGTTTGTTAAAGTTCGCCCCAACTTAGTCTCTTTCGCAGGTCAAACTTAGACAAACCTTTTGATGTTCCCTTGAGTGGCATTTATTTGGCAAAACGTAGCTTAGACAGTTCGAGCAGGAGTTCAAGGGGAGTTCGATCATATCCTAGTACTCATGAACAGCGTGGAGCAGACGCAAGGATGTCTCCCCGGAAGATATTGGACAGCGAAGTTTTCGTCAAGTTGAAGTCGGCCAGTGACTTAATCGAGCATTAGATATTCAAATGAATATCTACATTGAAGGCGGCGTAGCTTACTTGGGCAAAAAGATTTCGAATATCCTTCCAATCGATTTGTGAAAGATATACATCAAATAATTAGGAATATCTCCTAAATATTTGATGGGATTATCTTGTGAGAATTAGGGTTTCGTCTAAGCATATAAATACAAAGCTAGGGCAACCCTAATACTCATCACTTTCAAGATCAAACATACACGAGTATACACTATCGATTAGGAAGGCAGAAAGCGACGGCCGTTTGTATTTTTCTAATTGAAAATACATCGGTGCAAGTGCAGTCTGCTCATGTGCAACCCAGACTGCCTGAAGCGATTCAACTGCAGCACAAAACAAAAGGTGATCAAGCTTTTGAGAGAAAGCATCCGAGCTTCTAGGAGAAGATCGAGAACGTTCGGACAGAAGGTCAGAACGAAGGGGATCAAGGGGAATTGCGGTGAACCTCGGTTGCAAATCTGAGAGACGGAGTATTGAGGTTAGGCAATTACAAGGTGTAAGTGTAAGTCCCTGTGTAAGCCCTATACTCGTAATAAAGATTTGATGTCCCTTTTTTGGGTGTGGGAAACCCCCCAGAGTAGGCGGAGCCGAACTGGGTTATCAGTCTGTGAGTTCTACTGCTTTTGTCTGTTTGCAGAACTGTTGTGATACGAGTTCAAGGTCTGTCACAACTGTACCTTGAACTGTCTACTGAACTATTGTGAAAAGAGTTCAAGGTCTGTCGCAACTGTATCTTGACCACAAGCTTGAACAGGGGATATAATTTCAATTTGTATCAGAGCAGACACTCGACACACTGAGTGGGATCCTGAACTGTTCAAGATGACTCTGAAGGAAGGACAAAGCATCACCAGACCTCCACTGCTCGAAGGATCGAACTATGCCACCTGGAAGCCCGTGATGAGATCATTTCTGAAATCACTAGACGAAAGGGCTTGGAAGGCAGTCCTGAGAGGTTAGACTGAACCCATAATGAACAACCTCACTGGAGAACCGATTCCAAAACCAGAAGCTCTGTGGACATAAGATGAGGACAAAGCATCTATGGGAAACTCAAAGGCCATGAATGCGATCTTCTCCGCAGTAGATGAAAACGTCATGAAGTTAATCATCAACAGTGAAGTGTCTAAGGAAGCATGGGACATCCTCCAAACAGCCTTTGAAGGCACGGACAAGGTTCGCAACTCACGCATGCAGACTGTCACAACCAGGTTTGAAGAAATGAAAATGAAGGAAAGTGAAACCATCACTGAGTACAACACCAGAGTTCTGGAACTGTCCAACGAGGCGTCTGCACTACGGAAACCCATTGATGAAGAAAGGTTGGCCAGCAAAGTCCTGAGATCACTCCCTCCGAGATTTGCCATGAAGGTCACAGCCATTGAGGAAATGCATGACATTACCAAACTAAAGCTGGACAAGCTGATGGGGTCTCAGAACCTACGAGATCAATCATGATTTCTGACGGAGCCCACTGCACTGTCGTTAAGGTGTAATGTTCTCTGTACAAATAAATTTATATTTTCCGCTACTCGCGACAACACTACTGGGTAGTAAGTGGTAAGTAGGGGTCAAACCCAAGGGAATTAGAGGAATAATTGTTCTTTAGGGGATCGTATGGTGAGTGATTTTAGGTCGATTGCGGACTTACTGCTAATTACTAAGCTACTGTTTTTGGTTTTTTTGGTTTTTTATGCGGAAAAGTAAATACTGAAAATAAATACTGAAAATAAAGGAGTTAAGGGAAGAAGACTTACAGTGGGTGATGCGTGATTGCGATTCCTCCGGTAGATGAGTGGTTGATGGTTGTAGTTGATCGAGCAGTTTGTAAAAGTAAAGACATGGGGGTTTTTTGTAATTCAAGGAAAAGTATTCGGTTTCAGGTACCTTGTATTATAACATGTTTATTAATAACTGTTAGTAACCCTTCTAAGTATTCAAAGATGAATCGAGGCCCTTTCGTAGCGCAAGACTTGCAACATTGTTTAAAGCAACACTTGTTCTACTTCAGACTAATTCCTCCTTTCGAAGTATCTTAGCCTTTTGTGCATCCACTTGATCTCTCAGTTACGGTCGACCAAGTGGTGTTTTAGATAAGTCGAACTCCTCGATAAGTTTTGCTTGTTACAGCTTCCACTTACCGAGTATGATCACGAATTCCCATGAAAGATCTTTGTTTGTTACAGCTTCCACTCAACCTTGGAAACTCTGACTATAAATGGCACATAGAACAAGTTTTGAATACAGAGAAATGAAACTAAAAGAAATTAAAACATTATATAATACAAGAAAATACCTTCGACCGAATGAGGAGTTTAGCTACGAATATCCATGGAAAAGGACATCGTAACTAAATACTCGGGGGTTTTTGAAAACAGTAAGAGGGAAAGGGGTGGAATACTCAAGAACCAAAAGGAGTATTCCCAATTTCCTACTGAATACTCAAGAACCAACAGGAGTATTCTCTACAGTATTATAATACTCAAGAACCGACAAGAGTATTATAATTTCAAAGCGTATAATACTCAAGAACAAACAGGAGTATTATTTCCAAAACCAAACCAAACTTAGAGAGAGAAGTGACAAATTTTGGGATTATTGAAATGAGGAGGGGTGAGCTCCTTTTATAGGCTAAGGGGAGGAGAATGGAGGGTGGAGATGGGTGGCATGTGGTGGTGCATCCAAGGGTGGAGGAGATGGGAGGAGCATGTGGAGGAGAAGGAAGACACATGGCACAAAGCCATGGTCTCATCCCAAAGCCGCCGTTTGCAAGTCTCAAATGGAGGAGAGCTTGTGGCTTTGGCCACCTCCAAGCCAAAGCCACCGGTCACCCAAGGAGGAGAGGGGAGTTTGCCACCCATGAGTCACCATTTACACCAAAAACCGCCGGTAACTTGGTCCGTGGATGAGTTTTGACAGTTTTGTGCAGTCTTTTCATAAAACTATCAGTCCAATTTTGCTCCGGTCTGACTTGGTTGTTCCTCGGTTGAATTTAATTTGAGTAATTCCTACGTCAGGATCTTCAGATTTCTTCGTTCGGCGTCTGATCTTGACCTTGGATTGACTCTTATCATCTTTTCTGCGTAAAATCCTCTCCTTAGCGTGTTTTCTCTCTAAGTGCCAAAATACCCTGTAGAAATAAATCGGGACTAACAAGCAGAAGTTAAATAGACCAACAGTCGAATTTGGTGGGTTTTACTGTGTTTTTGATTCGTATAATTTTGGTCCATCAGATCACCACACACTTTTAGTTGTTCGTCCCGAACAATGCTATTAAAGGGCGGTACTCTAAGTTTGGTTTTAAAATATGAAAATTAGACTGTGGGACTTGATTTATCCTAATTCATGCATTACTTACTTATTACCAAATTGAACTATATAAATAAATAGAAGAAACTTGATACTTGTACCTTCGAGCCGAGATGCAAATTATTTTGGATGTTTCGGGAGATAGCCCTTTTTAGGCTCCTGGACTGCAACCTCGGGATCGTCTCTCACTATATGGTTTCCTTGTAGCTTTTTCTAGCACGTGATTCAGTTCGGGTTTCAATGGTTTGAGTACTTTGATTTCTTTTGGCGAGGGACTGCTTTTTGTAGTGAATCGGCCTTTGGCCTTTGATTTGACTCTTTGAGTACTTCACTTTTTGTTCGGTTAAAACCTTCACAATTTTGGGCCTTTGGCCTCTTGATTTGCTTCTTCGAGCTTTTCGCCTTTTCGTGGCTTGCTAGTCCATTTTCTCAAGCCCTTTTGGGAGGTCCAATCATCGCCCGCAAGCCTATGGAAATACCTCCCCGCTCCTCTCATCGTTGTTGTTTCGCGCGGGTCAAGATGAGGGTCGCTCATCTATTTTCTCGGCTACTTTGACTAGAGAGAGGACGGTCTGATTCCCGTCCTCGCCTTTTTTCTTTTTTGCATAAACACTGCATGGCGGAGATGACTGATGGACCAAAATTATACGAATCATAAACACAGTATAACCCCCTTATTTAGACATTTTGTCTATTTAACTTTTGCTTGTTAGTTCAGATATATTTTTGCAGGGTAATTCAGAGCTTAGAGAGAATACACATTAAAGAGGAGCTTTTAGAGCAGAAAAGATGTTACGAGTCAATCCAAGGTCAAGATCATATGTCGACTGAAGAAATATTAAGGATCCTGACATTGAATCACTCATAACAAATTAATCAGAAGAATCAGGAGAGGAATCAAGACAGTCCGGGGAAGAAACACATTGACACTTTTGTGAAAAGACTGCACAAAACTGTACAAAACTCACACATGGGCAAAGTGATCGGCCACTTGGGCAAGAGGTGGCCAAAGCCACCCCTCCTCCTCCCTCCACCACCGGCAACCGGCCTTATGATCCATGATTGAGGTATCGTCGAGCCAACGACTTAAACGAGTGCACTAGTCGGGAGGTAACCCGACACTATCTTACTTTCCGCACTTTAATTTTCTATTTTTTATTTTCTGTTATTTAGTTTACTATCAATAAGTCGCTCTCACCCACTTGGTGCATAGAAGAAATGACTATTCAGGCAATTCACTAAGGCATACTACTACGGAATGGAACCTTGGAACAACGAGGAGTTTTCCCCACCATCCTTCGAACTTGAAATCCGTGAGCAATCCCGGGACGAAACATTGGATGAGTACTTATGGTACTTCGATTCCATTGTGACGAGCTGCCCGCACCATGGATTCACCAACTTCGATCTTCAAACAAAGTTTCTCTGTGGGATGTTGCCACATGAGTGGAAAGGGCTAAATGACGCAGCAGGAGGATCGTTGATGGGCATAACCGTGGATGATCTTTGGATATTAATCAATGATTTGGCCGCAAGGTCAAGACCAAGCCAAGATCAGGCCGAGCCACTCAAGGACGGTATAACGGAGCTGGCATCTAGCATCCAGCAGTTGGAAAACACAATGCAACAAATCAGAGCTAAAACTGAATTATGGTCGGCAGAAAAGGAGCTGGCAGCTAACACCCAACAATTGGCCGCAAACATGCAGCAATTGAGTGCCGCGATGCACCAATTCACGGCCGAAACCGATTCAGGAACAACAGAAAGGACGGCTGAACCCGAGGAGCCGACTGAGGATGAGGACCCGCAAATGATCGAAGAAGAACTGCCCCAATCAGACCCGGTCCTTATCACCAATCCATCCAAGGAAATCACAGTCCTAACTGCCGAGCCAACAGAAGTCCCGAACATCACTACCGAAGCGGCCGAAGAAATCAAGCCAGGCCCGGTCCTTGCGCTCGGAGCACCTGAGAAAGTCCCGGACCTCATTGTCGAACTATCCGAGAAAGCCCCAATCCCACTCACCACGACTCAACAAGGAAAACCGACTGAAAAACTCACTCGTTCCAAGACAACCATCCATCACTGCCGCAATAAAGAAGATTGGCAGAGGCGCATGCCTGATGTCGCCTACATTGAATGGCACAAAACCAAATTTCCAAACTCACAAAGGTGCCAACTATTACAACATGAAGACGCGGCAAAGACATGGGCCGAAGGAATGGAAACCCGGAAGGAGTAACAAGCAAGCACGACGCATTGGACCAGCATCTATGGTCAAGGAAACCTCACCCTCTCGGAGCAAAAGGGCTGCCGAGAAGAAGTTTGACCTCACTCACCCTTGGGATCCGACCTTATGATCCATGATTGAGGTATCGTCGAGCCAACGACGTTAAACAAGTGCACTAGTCGGGAGGTAACCCGACACTATCTTACTTTCCGCACTTTAATTTTCTATTTTTTATTTTCTGTTATTTAGTTTACTATCAATAAGTCGCTCTCACCCACTTGGTGCATAGAAGAAATGACTATTCATGCAAATCACTAAGGCATACTACTACGGAATGGAACCTTGGAACAACGAGGAGTTTTCCCCACCATCCTTCAAACTTGAAATCCGTGAGAAGATCAACAACTTGGAGCAATCCCGGGACGAAACATTGGATGAGTACTTATGGTACTTCGATTCCATTGTGACGAGCTGCCCGCACCATGGATTCGCCAACTTCGATCTTCAAACAAAGTTTCTCTGTGGGATGTTGCCACATGAGTGGAAAGGGCTAAATGATGCAGCAGGAGGATCGTTGATGGGCATAACCGTGGATGATCTTTGGATATTAATCAATGATTTGGCCGCAAGGTCAAGACCAAGCCAAGATCTGGCCGAGCCACTCAAGGACGGTATAACGGAGCTGGCATCTAGTATCCAGCAGTTGGAAAACACAATGCAACAAATCAGAGCTAAAACTGAATTATGGGCGGCATAAAAGGAGCTGGCAGCTAACACCCAACAATTGGCCGCAAACATGCACCAATTGAGTGCCGCGATGCACCAATTCACGGCCGAAACCGATTCAAGAAAACCAGAAAGGACGGCTGAACCCGAGGAGCCGACTGAGGATGAAGACCCGCAAATGATCGAAGAAGAACTGCCCCAATCAGACCCGGACCTTATCACCAATCCATCCAAGGAAATCACAGTCCTAACTGCCGAGCCAACAGAAGTCCCGAACATCACTACCGAAGCGGCCGAAGAAATCAAGCCAGGCCCGGTCCTTGCGCTCGGAGCACCCGAGAAAGTCCCGGACCTCATTGCCGAACTATCCGAGAAAGCCCCAATCCCACTCACCACGACTCAACAAGGAAAACCGACTGAAAACTCACTCGTTCCAAGACAACCATCAATCACTGCCGCAATAAAGAAGATTGGCAGAGGAGCATGGCTGATGTCGCCTACATTGAATGGCACAAAACCAAATTTCCAAACTAATAAAGGTGCCAACTATTCCAACATGAAGAGGCGGCAAAGACATGGGCCGAAGGAATGGAAACCCGGAAGGAGTAACAAGCAAGCATGACGCATTGGACCAGCAGCTATGGTCAAGGAAACCTCACCCTCTCGGAGCAAAAGGGCTGCCGAGAAGAAGTTTGACCTCACTCACCCTTGGGATCCGACCTTATGATCCATGATTGAGGTATCGTCGAGCCAACGACGTTAAACAAGTGCACTAGTCGGGAGGTAACCCGACACTATCTTACTTTCCGCACTTTAATTTTCTATTTTTTATTTTCTGTTATTTAGTTTACTATCAATAAGTCGCTCTCACCCACTTGGTGCATAGAAGAAATGACTATTCAGGAATCGGACTTGGGTGCAACATTAAAGCCAGTCAGGGCTACGCTAAGAGTTCAAGGCCCCAGCCGAACTCCCTCGATTATCCAGCCTCGAGCCATGTCGTTCACTCGACACCTTAAAGGGAGTTCTGTCTTTCCTTTTCCTTAATATCATTTCCTTCTCGTATAACAACTGCTTGCATGACTTTTGAATTAAGTCATTTCGTAAAAAGAATGCCTTCGTTCAAAAGTGTGGGGTGAGAACTACCTGTATATATTAGTTAATAAATAATATCTTTTTGAAAATACGAACTTAAGAATGTGAAAAAGATAGACCAAAATTCATGCATTTACCTTGTGAAAATTCAACTGTCTAAAAACTTAGAACGTAACTTCTCATTTGTCCCTTTGTGCTGAGATAAACTAGGGATGTGGAGTTGACATAAACTGCCCTAGAGAGGCTTGGCAAGCAATTAAAGGATCAGATCAAACTATATGGTTTTCGAAGTCAGTGGAGGCTGCACTTCGGGTTTTCAATGAAGATTGAAGTCATCTCCGCCATGCAGTGTTTATGCAAAAGGCGAGGACGGGAATCAGACCGTCCTATCTCCGGTCAAAGTAGCCGGGAAAATAGATGAGCGACCCTCATTATGACCCGCGCGAAACGACAGTCAAAGTAGCCGAGAAAATAGATGAGCGACCCTCACCTTGACCCGCGCAAAACGGCAAAAACGAGAGGAGCGGGGAGGTATTTCCATAGGCTTGCGGGCGATGATTGGACCTCCCAAAAAGGCTGAGAAAATGGACTAGCAAAGCCACAAAAAGGCGAAAAGCTCGAAGAAGCAAATCAAGAGGCCAAAGGCCCAAAATTGTGAAGGTTTTAACCGAACAAAAAGTGAAGTACTCAAAGAGTCAAATCAAAGGACAAAGGCCGATTCACTACAAAAAGCAGTCCCTCGCCAAAAGAAAATCAAAGTACTCAAACCAGTGAAACCCGAACTGAATCACGTGCTAGAGAAAGCTACAAGGAAACCATATAGTGCGAGACGATCCCGAGGCTGCAGTCACTACTACAAAAGGGACTTTATGCAACGGTTCTGAGTACCCTTATGCAACGGTTCTGGATCCGTTGCATAAGCTACCGTTGCATAAGGTCATGACCTTATGCAACGGTTCAAGGAAAACCGTTGCATAAGATCATGACATTATGCAACGGTTTTGAGTATAGAACCGTTGCATAATGTCATGACCTTATGCAACGGTTTTGAGCATAGAACCGTTGCATAAAGTACGAAAAAAATCTCGCAAATTTTGGCTATTTTATTGCTTAAATCCACTTGTAAAATTAAACACAAATTACAAACAAATGTAATTTCCTGTTACTCATTTTTGAAACATCAAAATATTTTCATTTCATTCAAAATACAACTATTCATTACATCATTCATACAACTTTACATAACAATCAAATGCATGGGGAATCATTGATATCACATAAAAAAATTAATCTCGAAGCCTTTACTAGCTCACATACAACAGGTATACCCATAACAAGAACCAAAGAAGTCGATACTTGCAGAGTGCAGCGGCTTGTGCGACTCCGATACTTGCAGCAAAAACCAAAGAAGTCAATACTGAAGGAAGCACCTTTTTCCCTTGAGCATCACCTGCATCAAGTTTTAAATTGCGTCTAAGTCAAACAAAATAATCTTCACAACACAACCATTGGTATACCAAAATAGGAGTTGAGTAGATTAAAACTAGAATTTCATATCACATTGCTCTAATGTGAATCAAACTGAGAAAGGTGTGTTCTTTGTGTGAATAATTTGGTACATGTAGTGCCATTACCTTGGTGATGAAGCTTTTGGATCCCACTATCACAGATCCGATAGGAGCGCCTAACCCTTTCGACAAGCATATCTGGATTCAAAAGAAAGAGATAAATGAGGCGACGATATCTGAAAACAGTATAGAATGTGATTGACCGCAAATGGTGAATCGATGTGAGATACTAAAACCGAAGAAAGTGAACGTCTTCCTGATTCAACCGCAATGGTAGAGCTATCATCTTCTGCTGCAGCTCGGATATCCCTTCTTTGCAAACCTAATTCCAAAATTTAACAAATTATTAAAAATGTTGAAGATTATTTCATTTAATCCATCTCAAAGCTAACACTCTAGCATCAGAGTCAGGGCACTATACTAAACCCACACCTTCACTTTGATCTTCTTTTGTACTGATAATGAAACTGTTTTTTGGTACTCCACAAAACTTCCTTGGATCTGGATCGGAAACTCTACCATTCTGCAGATCAAAAACAAATAAATTAACCACAAAATCACTAAATAAGAGTCTCCAAACTGATTTCCTCAAATCATTGAGACTAATTATAATTAAAAGTTCATACATACATTTTAGAATCTTCAAAACCCTAAATCAAGCTAAAAACTGGTAACCATCTACGACAAGGAAGCAAATCAGTAAATTCAGACGCGGTTAACAATGCAACAAAATGCTTGACTAAGATATAGAAATAAGGAGCGGATGAGGTGAGGGAAGGACCTGGTAGAGAGGAGGCTCGCGTTCGTGAAAGTCGGAGGCGAAAGAGGAGGAGGATCTATCGGCGCTGGCAGAAGTGGAGGAAGAGAAGAGGCTGATGTTGGAGGAATCGAAGGCGTAGATGAGGGAATCGGGACTGGCATCGCAAGGAATCGAAGGCGTAGAGATAAGTGAAGAGCGGATGAGAGTGAAGTATCTCACAACTCCAAACCGATGAGAGTGAAGCGCCGAGGCTGGCGAAGAAACAATGTGTTTTAATTTTAGGTTTTAGTATATGCAACGGTTAACACAAAACCGTTGCTTAATAGTCATCCTTATGCAACGGTTTGTGTAAAGAACCGTTGCATAAGGTAGACTTTATGCAACGGTTCTTAAAACCGTTGCATAAAGTCTACCTTATGCAACGGTTTTTCTGAACCGTTGCATAAAGTCTACCTTATGCAACGGTTCTTTACACAAACCGTTGCATAAGCTATAACCGTTGCATAATAAGAAATTTGAACCGTTGCATAAGCTCTTCTTTGTAGTAGTGAGTCCAGGAGTCTAAACATGGCTATCTCCCGAGACATCCAATATAATTTGCATCTCAGCACGGAGGTACAAGTATTAAGTTTCTTCTATTTATTTACACAGTTTAATTTGGTAATAAGTAAGTGATACATGACTTAGGATAAATCTAGACCCACATTCTAACTTTCATATTTTAAAAACTTACTTAGTGCCGCCCTTTAATAGCATTGTTCGGGACGAACAACTAAAAGTGTGGGGTGATGTGATGGACCATAATTATACGAATCAAAAACACAGTAAAACCCACTAAATTAGACTGTTTGTCTATTTAACTTTTTCTTGTTAGTTTCGATATATTTCTACAGGGTATTTTGGCACTTAGAGAGAAAACACGCTAAGGAGGAGTTTTTAAGCGGAAAATGAAGAACGAGTCATTCCAGGTCACGACCATGCTACACTCAAAATCAGCCTTAACATCCTTCATGGAACCGACTTGGAATCACTCAAATATTCTAGAACCGTCGGCAAATGGACAAGAATGCAAGGAAAAAGCACCGAGCTCGGTAAAGGCCAAACAAGGGCAATTTCATCCGATTTGGCATTTCGACCATGTTCGGGGCAGAATTTGGCTTAGGTTCCTTCTTGAGATCATCTTAGAATGACATTTTCATTCAGAATACACTCTCCAAAATCCAAGAAGATCCGGTCAAATTCCGGTCAAACCGATGGCTTTTGGAGGATAAGGATAAGGATGACTCACCCCCTCCTCCTCTTCTAGAAGGGGCGGCTCCTCCCTCACATGGTGGCTCCTCCACTCTCCTCCCTCCACTTGGCGCCTCCTCCTCTCCTCCTCCCAAAGCCGCCGGCGGCTAAATGAGCCACCATGAGAATGTGACAAGTGGAGGCTCCTCCTCCACATGCTCCTCCCCTTCTCCTCCACCCTTGGATGCTCCTCCACATGCCACCATCTCCACCACCCATCCTCCTCCTCCATGGCTATAAATATGAGAGCTTCTCCTCATTTCTAAATCATCCCATATCCCATACTCGTACACACTTTAGAGAGAGAGAGGGCTTAACCCTCCTCTCTTCATTTTCAATAAAATTGTTCTTCGCTTTGGAAATAAAGGATAGCTCCCTTGGCGCTTCAACGGTTGTAAGTATTATTTTTAGTATTTATTCAACTATTTTATTTCCTTAGTTATAATGTTTAGCGCGATGAATAGTAGCTAAACTAGTTATTCGGGTGAAGGGGTGTGCTTGTATTATAAATGTTTTAGACTTTACTCTTAGTATACCTTTATGTTCGATACTTGTTCTATGTGCCATATTTCAAGTCAGAGTTTCCAAGGTTGAGTGCCTGACAAGCAATGAGCTCTTCCGTGGGAATTCGTGAACATACTCGATAAGTGGAAGCCGTAACAAAGCAAAACTTATCGAGGAGTTCGGCTTATCTTAAAAATCATTTGGAAACTGGACCAAAGGGACCAAATGGATGCACTTACGACTAAGATACTTCGAAAGGAGGAATTAATTTTGCTTAGAACAAGTGTTTTAAATGATGTTGCAAGTCTTGTGCTAGGAATAGCCTCGATTCATCTTTGAACATTTAGCATGATCATTTCAAGTGTTCTACACGACGTTGCAAGTCTTGTGCTAGGAATAGCCTCGATTTCGAATGCTTGGTATGGTCATTAGCGGTCAATGATAAACAAATATGATACAAGGCCCCTAAAACCGAATACTTTCCTCACAATCCATTATCAATTATTGTAATTTACTTTCAGTTCTCAAATCACACTCAAACCCAACCCCAATTGCATTTAATTTCTGCATAAGCTTCATTAAAGAACAATTAATCCACACTGACTCCCTTGGGTTCGACCCCTACTTACCACTTGCTACCCAGTAATAAAGTCGCGAGTAGCGGACTTATAAATTTAAGTTGTTCTTTCCCTCCCCTTTATTTTTCTTTCTTTTCCCTATGTCATCACCCATTACGCATGCATGGAAAACGAGATTTCTGCCCCTGTTCGGAGGAACGGAGGGAGAAGACTCTGTACAGCACTGCCGAAACTTCCACGACGTCTGCCACCACATCAAACCTGAGAATGAAGTATTAGAGGAATTTAAGCTGAAATGCTTCAAATTCTCTCTAACCGACTTCGCCACGATATGGTACTACACATCCACCGCTTGCAGTGCAGAACGTTTCGTAGACCTCTGCGTTCCGTTCCTGAAATAATTCTCCCCACCATCTTTACGCCAAGAAACCTGTGAGAAGATCATGAGCCTTCATCAATCCCGGGATGAGACTTTGGACGAATACTACATGAACTACGATGCCATCGTCTCAAGATGCCCGCACCATGGATTTACGAAGAAAGTTCTTCTCCAAAAATTTCTTCGTGGGATGAGGGCCGAAGAGCTGGGAAGAGTTAACGAAGCGATGAGAAGGTCTGCCACAAACTTCACCGTTGCAGACATGTGGTGCCTTATAATCGGCCTGGCCGCTGCCACAAGACGAGTACCCCAAACTGACGAGGAAATGCAGACAGAAGAAGCTGACCCTGAGGCTGATGAAGAAGAAACCACCGAACCATCGGAAGAGACTCCTGAACCGTCTGAAGAATCAGACATGGAAAGCACCGGAAGCAACGAAGTAGGAGTCCAGAACACCACTGACGAGCTGCCCAAGCCATACCCGACTATCATTACCCAGGCAGCTGAAATTATCTACGATCAGTTCCTCACGAACCAACATAACGAGGCAGAACCAAGCCTCATGAGGCCTTCCCGACTTTTCCCCTTAATCAATGAGCAGGTCGCCGCGAACTGTGCGATCAATAAAGAAGCTCAAAGGAGGATGGGAAAAGCACCTCTGCAGTATGACCCCTCGATGGAGCATTGCTATGCCGCAACCGGACTAGGCAGTCCCAAATACAAAAACTTCGAAAGGCTAGTAGTGAAAGGTCCCTCACCCCCTCCGGGGTATTGGAAGATAAAAATCCCGAAACAAAGGAGTCCTGACCAGAACACAACATCCGGCAAGAAGTCAGGAAGAAGCAACACTGGAACGGTGGCGAAGTTTGACTTGAGCCACCCATGGGACCCAAACTAGTAATCCACAACGAGGTACTGTCGAGCCAACGACGTTAAACAAGTGCACTGGTCGGGAGGTAACCCGACACTATCTAACTTTTCCGCACTTTAATTTCTGTCATTTAGTTTTAAGCTTGCATGACTTTTGAACTAAGGCACGCCTTCGTTCAAAAGTGGGGGGTGAGAACCACCTATGTACATAAATAACATGCAGCTGTTTTTTCTTTTTTAGTAATAGTATCTTTTTGAAAATATGAACTTAAGAATGTGAAAAAGATAAATCATAATTCATGCATTAACCTTGTGAAAATTCAACTGTTTAAAAACTTAGAATGTAACTTTCCATTTGTCCTTTGTGCTGAGATAACTAGGGATGTGGAGTTGACATAAACTGCCCTAGAGAGGCTTGGCAAGCAATGAAAGGATCAGATCAAACTATATGGTTTTCGAAGTCAGTGGAGGCTGCACTTCGGGTTTTCAATGAAGATTGAAGTCATCTCCGCCATGTAGTGTTTATGCAAAAGGAGAGGACGGGAATCAGACCGTTCTATCTCCGGTCAAAGTAGCCGAGAGAATAGATGAGCGACCCTCATCTTGACCCGCACGAAACGACAGTCAAAGAAGCCGAGAAAATAGATGAGAGACCCTCACCTTGACCCGCGCGAAAACGGCAAAAACGAGAGGAGCGGGGAGGCATTTCCATAGGCTTGCGGGCGATGATTGGACCTCCCAAAAAGGCTTGAGAAAATGGACTAGCAGTCACAAAAAGGCGAAAAGCTCAATGAAGCAAATCAAGAGGCCAAAGGCCCAAAATTGTGAAGGTTTTAACCGAACAAAAAGTGAAGAACTCAAAAAGTCAAATCAAAGGCCAAATGCCGATTCACTACAAAAGCAGTCACCCGCCAAAAGAAAATCAAAGTACTCAAACCATTGAAACCCGAACCGAATCACGTGCTAGAGAAAGCTACCAGAAAACCATATAGTGCGAGACGATCCCAAGATTGCAGTCCAGGAGCCTAAAAAGGGGCTATCTCCCGAGACATCCAATATAATTTGCATCTCAGCACGGAGGTACAAGTATTAAGTTTCTTCTATTTATTTACGCAGTTTAATTTGGTAATAAGTAAGCAATGCATGAATTAGGATAGATCGAGTACCACAGTCTAATTTTCATAATTCAAAGCCAACTTCTAGTACAGCCCTTTAATAGCATTGTTCGGGACGAACAACTAAAAGTGTGGGGTGATCTGATGGACCAAAATTATACGAATCATAAACACAGTATAACCCCCTTATTTAGACATTTTGTCTATTTAACTTTTGCTTGTTAGTTCAGATATATTTTTGCACGGTAATTCAGAGCTTAGAGAGAATACACATTAAAGAGGAGCTTTTAGAGCAGAAAATAAGTTACGAGTCAATCCAAGGTCAAGATCATATGCCGACTGAAGAAATATTAAGGATCCTGACGTTGAATCACTCATAACAAATTAATCAGAAGAATCAGGAGAGGAATCAAGACAGTCCGGGGAAGAAACACATTGATAGTTTTGTGAAAAGACTGCACAAAACTGTACAAAACTCACACATGGGCAAAGTGACCGGCCACTTGGGCAAGAGGTGGCCAAAGCCACCCCTCCTCCTCCCTCCACCACCGGCAACCGGCGGCTCCTCCACACATGTTGACCGACGGCTTTCCTCCTCCTCCATGTGGTGGCTTCTCCTCCCTTGATTTGCTCATCCAATCTCCATGCAACAAGTGTCCTCATCTCCTCCTCCTTCCATGGCTATATAAGGAGGAGCTCCTCCCCTCATTTTCATCATCCCATAAGCAATTCACTTCTCTCTCTAAAAGTTTTGTAATTGTAAGTTAGGCTTTGGAAATAAAGGATAGCTCCCTTCGCGCTTCAACGGTTGTAAGTATTATTTCTAGTATTTATTCAACTGTTTTTATTTCCTTAGTTATAATGTTTAGCGCGATGAATAGTAGCTAAACTAGTAGTTCGGTCTAAGGGGCGCACTTGTATTATAAAATGTTTTAGACTATTAACTTAGCGTCTCTCCTTAGTATTCAGAACTTATTCTATGTGCCATATATTCGGTTAGAACGTCCAAGGTAGAGTGGATGCTTGGAATGGCAAAACTCTACAGCGGGGTTCGTAAACTTGTACGGATAAGTGGATGCTTGGAATGGCAAAGCTTATCTGAGAAGTTTGACTTATCTTAAACACCATTTGGTTGATCGGGAATGATTGATCAAATGGATGCACATAGGCTAATATAACCGGGAATGGAGTATTAGTCTAAATAGAATAAGTGCTCTACGTCCTTGGAATAGGCTAGACAGTGTACGCAAATCGAGTGCTTGGAATGGCCTTGATACACCGTTTGAATACTTAGTAGAGTCACTAAAGGTCAATGATAAACAGGATATAATACAAGACCCCTGAAACCGAACGCTTTCCTTTAATTATAAATTGCAATTTACTTTCCAGTACTAAAACCAACCAACCAACCAATCAATCAATCAATCACTTAGCTGGTAGCTTTAAAACCAACCAACCGACCTAAAACACGCTCTCTCGCTGGACAACCCCCTCAAAGAACATCTATTCCCCTGATTCCCTTGGGTTCGACCCCTACTTACCACTTGCTACCCAGTAGTAAAGTCGCGAGTAGTGGACTATTATAAATTTATTCTTGACGTTTGCACATAACGACTGTGCATCCATCAATGACTTCAATCTTCACTGAAACCCGAAGTGCAGCCTCCACTGACTTCGTAAACCATATAGTTTGATTCGATCATTCGATTGCTTGCCAAGCCTCTCTAGGGCATTTCTATCAACTCCACATCCCTAGTTTATCTCAGCACAAAGAGACAAATGAGAAGTTACGTTCTAAGTTTTTAGATAGTTGAATTTTCACAAGGTAAATGCATGAATTTCGGTCTATCTTTTTCACATTCTTAAGTTCATATTTTCAAAAAGATACATTAAAAAAGAAAAAGTTTTTTTATTTATGTACGCATGCGGATCTCACCCCACACTTTTGAACGAAGTCGTGCCTTTCAACACTACTTAGTTCAAAAGCCATGCATGCAGACAATTACGAGAAGGAAATGATATTAAGGAAAAGGGAAGGACAGAACTCCCTTTAAGGTGTCGAGTGAACGACATGGCACGAGGCTGGATAATCGAGGGAGTTCGGCTGGGGCCTTGAACTCTTAGCGTAGCCCTGACTGGCTTAATGTTGCACCCAAGTCCGATTCCTGAATAGTCAAATCTTCTATGCACCAAGTGGGTGAGAGTGACTTATTGAAAAAGTAAAATACAGAAAATAAAAGATAGAAAATTAAAGTGCGGAAAGTAAGATAGTGTTGGGTTACCTCCCGACCAGTGCACTTGTTTAACGTCGTTGGCTCGACAGTACCTTATTCCTGGATCACTGGTTGGGATCCCATGGGTGGCTTAGGTCCAATTTCGCCACCATTCCTGTGTTGTTTCTTGCCTTGCCTTTACCCGATTTCTTGTGTGTGTTAGAACCCCATGGTTTTGGTGTTTTTTCTCTCCATTGCTTCTGAGAAGGTGAGGGAACTTTGACCATAGCTGCTGGTCTTGTTACTTTTTCGGTCTCCTTCGGCAGGTCGGAAATCTGCGTACCGCGATCTGAGATAGGTATTATATCTGGCGGTTTCTTCGTATCCGTGCGGCTATTGTCAATGTAGAAATTTGCAATTTTGCCACCGAACTTAAGCGATAATGAACCCTTGCCCACATCTATCCTTGCCTTAGTAGCGTAGAGGAATGGTCGTCCCAAGATTATTGTTGGAGGGTCGTCTTCGCTGGTTTCTCCCGTTTGTATCACATAAAAGTCTGCAGCAATGACGAGCTCTCCCACATGGAGTATTACGTCTTCCAGCACTCCAATTGGACGGATGCACGATTTATCTCCTAGCTCGATATTTGACCTGGGTGGTTTTAATGGACCAAGTCCTAACAAGTAATATAAGGAGGAGGGCATGGCGTTGACAGAAGCTCCAAGATCGACTAAGCACTTATGAGTCTGTGCTTCACCAATACTGCAGGTGACTGTAAAGGCCCCTGGGTCTTTATCTCTTTCCGGTGGTGACTCATGATCTGAAGTGAGGGCTCTTTCTATTGTCGGGCCATTCTGCCCATTCCTTGGCTTATGATTTGTATAACCGGGCCCCTTAATATTTTGCTTCGAAGCATAAATATTAGTTGGAGAGTCCCACTTCAAATTGTTATCGTCATCCCATCCAGACGTTGGTATGTCAGAGTGTATGATCGGTGGTGGTGTTATGCACACGGTGAATGCGTACCATCCATTGTCAGCATGCGTAGCCCATGTTCTGCCATCATTGGGTCGGTCTTCCTCTTGATTCCAGTCAGGATGACGCCTACGGGTGAAGTGCTTGTTTGTAAGTTTGTAAGTTGGGGATCGTGCTACTTCTCCAAGTGTCGCCTTTACGTTTGACCTTTTTATCATGCTAAGATTCGCCTTTGGATTCTGGATGGTCTGTGAAGGAAGTCTACCAGGTTCGTTAGTGAGTGTTGACATTGCTGTGGCGAGATGGGACATTTGTTTGGTCAATTCTGAAATTGCCTCGTCAGTTTTCGCCTGGTATTGGTGTAGCGAAGTACCCAATTGATTTATGCTTCCTGCAAGCTCCTTCATCGTTTCATCAAGCGACTTGGTTGGTTCTTGCTGATTTTGCGGGCCGGTTTGGTACTGATTTGGTCCTCTTTGCTGATATTGGCCTGCTGATGGAGCGTTCTGGTTATACTGTCGGTGGGGGGCTTGGTAGAATGAGTGAGCTAGTTGAGGCACAGCTGGTTGTGCTTCCTTCTGAGAATAGTTGTTGTTACGCCAGCTCGGGTTGGTTGCTTGACCATACTGTCTGTTTTGTCCGGCTCTGTCATTACTGTTGTTGTTGTTGTATCCTTGGTATCCTCCCACTGCATTCACTTCTGCCGGTTCCTCTTCTATTAATGTCGGACATGCGTCAGTTTTGTGGTCTGTAGAACCACAGAACTCGCAAGGTTTTACCGGAACTGGCTGCCTTCGTAGGATTTGAATCATCATCTCCTTTAGCTGCTTCATCTCTTCAGGCATAGAGCTCATCGATGTTTCAGCTTTTGCCACATTTTTTGTCCGGGAGAATTCTTCCTTCTGAGTTGTCTCTTCTCTGAATCGGGCATTCTCAGCAACGTTGGTGATAAGATCCCTTATGCCACATAATGATAGATTCATCATGGACCCTCTAGCTGAGGTATCCAGGAGCATTTTGTCTAGGGGTCTTAATCCGTTAATGAGATACTCGACGGTGAGTTTCTCGGGCAGTCCGAGGGTACAGCAGCTTCTCTCCAGGTGGTTGAATTTTTCCAGGTAATCGTACATGGTTTCGTTGGGTCCTTGCCTGATGTCCTGCAGTTGCCTTCTTACTTGCATCGCTCTTCCTGCTGGGTAATATTTGTCTAAGAACTTTTTCTGCATCTGAGCCCATATTCTGATGCTTCCGGAAGGCAATGAAAGGAACCAGTCGTTTGCCGCGTCAATGAGGGAAAAATAGAACGCCTTTAACTTAAAGTCGTCTACGTTTACGCCATTCGGTTTGAGTTTTGGCAAATCCCATGTAAGCGCTGGAGATGAGTCATTGCTGATTCTACACGAGTTCCTAAGAATTTTGGCAAGTTGTGGGCCACTGAAGTGTTGATGACGATGTTTTCTAGCTCCGGGCCTTCATAGATACACCACGGCTGAACTCTGAAATCTGGTGCCGAGAGCTCTCCTAATGTAGGTTCGCGGTAGTTGTTGTTATCTCCGTAGTAGTCATCGAAAGCGGGTTATCGTCTCGGCACTTGTCTAGGTTGCGGGGGTGGTGGATATCTAGGGGGTTGTCGTACTGGACCAGCTGCATTCTGGTCCTCGGGTGGTTCGTTGTTTCTTCTGATGGCTTCCCTATCACGAGCTCGTCTGCTTCGGATGAGTTGCTCCGGATCATCCATAAATGGAAGTGGCACCTCATTGTTTCGATCGTACAGGTTCATCTCGTCGTCATCTTGGTAGTCATGGTGACTTCCTTCGCGAGACATGGTTGTTTCGAGCACGCGTATTGATTCAAAGAACTTATCCGATGGCTAATTCCCCGGCAATGGCGCCAATTTGACGGAGCCCACTGCACTGTCGTTAAGGTGCAATGTTCTCTGTACAAATAAATTTATATTTTCCGCTACTCGCGACTACACTACTGGGTAGTAAGTGGTAAGTAGGGGTCGAACCCAAGGGAATTAGAGGGATAATTGTTCTTTAGGGGATCGTATGGTGAGTGATTTTAGGTCGATTGCGGACTTACTGCTAATTACTAAGCTACTGTTTTTGGTTTTTTTGGTTTTTTATGCGGAAAAGTAAATACAGAAAATAAATACTGAAAATAAAGGAGTTAAGGGAAGAAGACTTACAGTGGGTGATGCGTGATTGCGATTCCTCCGGTAGATGAGTGGTTGATGGTTGTAGTTGATCGAGCAGTTTGTAAAAGTAAAGACAGGGGGGTTTTTTGTAATTCAAGGAAAAGTATTCGGTTTCAGGTACCTTGTATTATAACATATTTATTAATAACTGTTAGTAACCTTTCTAAGTATTCAAAGATGAATCGAGGCCCTTTCGTAGCGCAAGACTTGCAACATCGTTTAAAGCAACACTTGTTCAACTTCAGACTAATTCCTCCTTTCGAAGTATCTTAGCCTTTTGTGCATCCACTTGATCTCTCAGTTACGGTCGACCAAGTGGTGTTTTAGATAAGTCGAACTTCTCGATAAGTTTTTCTTGTTACAGCTTCCACTTACCGAGTATGATCACGAATTCCCATGGAAGAGCTTTGCTTGTTACAGCTTCCACTCAACCTTGGAAACTCTGACTATAAATGGCACATAGAACAAGTTTTGAATACAGAGAAATGAAACTAAAAGAAATTAAAACATTATATAATACAAGAAAATACCTTCGACCGAATGAGGAGTTTAGCTACGAATATCCATGGAAAAGGACGTCGTAACTAAATACTCGGGGATTTTTGAAAACAGTAAGAGGGAAAGGGGTGGAATACTCAAGAACCAACAGGAGTATTCCCAATTTCCTACTGAATACTCAAGAACCAACAGGAGTATTCTCTACAGTATTATAATACTCAAGAACCGACAGGAGTATTATAATATCAAAGCGTATAATACTCAAGAACAAACAGGAGTATTATTTCCAAAACCAAACCAAACTTACAAAGTAACTTAGAGAGAGAAGTGACAAATTTTGGGAATATTGAAATGAAGAGGGGTGAGCTCCTTTTATAGGCTAAGGGGAGAAGAATGGAGGGTGGAGATGGGTGGCATGTGGTGGTGCATCCAAGGGTGGAGGAGATGGGAGGAGCATGTGGAGGAGAAGGAAGACACATGGCACAAAGCCATGGTCTCCTCCCAAAGCCGCCGGTTGCAAGTCTCAAATGGAGGAGAGCTTGTGGCTTTGGCCACCTCCAAGCCAAAGCCACCGGTCACCCAAGGAGGAGAGGGGAGTTTGCCACCCATGAGTCACCATTTACACCAAAAACCGCCGGTCACTTGGCCCTTGGATGAGTTTTGACAGTTTTGTGCAGTCTTTTCATAAAACTATCAGTCTAATTTCGCTCCGGTCTGACTTGGTTGTTCCTCGGTTGAATTTAATTTGAGTAATTCCTACGTCAGGATCTTGAGATTTCTTCATTCGGCGTCTAATCTTGACCTTGGATGGACTCTTATCATCTTTTCAGCGCAAAATACCATGTAGAAATAAATCGGGACTAACAAGCAGAAGTTAAATAGACCAACAGTCTAATTTGGTGGGTTTTACTGTGTTTTTGATTCGTATAATTTTGGTCCATCAATTTCCAAACCGGAGATGTGAAGGGAATCGCCCTCAAGGCAGACATGACAGAAGACAAACTGGACGCTGGCTGCACCACCGAGCAACTGGCTATGATGGCACAGAACTTTGGAAGAATGGTGCGGAAGATCAACGAACGTGGTCCAAAACAAGGTCAGCCTTCATCAACTGGTTTCCAAAACTGGAAATCCGGCAGGCCATGGTCCAGTGATTCAAGAAGAGACTCATCTGACAAAGGAAAAGAAGAGATCCAGTGTCATGAATGCAGGGGTTTCGGTCATATTGCTT
This sequence comes from Rhodiola kirilowii, assembly GCA_033675215.1. Classification (NCBI taxonomy): domain Eukaryota; kingdom Viridiplantae; phylum Streptophyta; class Magnoliopsida; order Saxifragales; family Crassulaceae; genus Rhodiola; species Rhodiola kirilowii. The sequence goes on along the minus strand of CM066196.1, from coordinate 32,016,131 downwards.
CACAATGTGCAAATACCCTCATGAAACAGAAGGCAATGGTCGCTAGCTTCAGCGACAGTGAGTCAGACGAAGAAAAAGGAGGAGAAACCACCAACTTTGTGGCCTTCGTTACAACTGTGGGTGAATGCAGTAGCACCGGTGAAACAGTTCCATCTCAGTCGGAACTCCCAGCTGGATACCCTTCACACAGTGATGATGAAGAACTCACACAGGAGTCTCTCGCTCAGACATATAAAGATCTGTATGAAAAGTGGCTGCTACTGATCAAAGTCAACAAGAAGCTGAACGACACAGTTGCAAGCGTCACTATAGAAAAGGATAGTGTCTGGCAGGAGGTTGAGATACTACTTACACAAAAGGTAGAGCTCGAATGCACGGTGGACTAACTGAATACTCAACTGGTTGAGATGAAACAGGAAAGGACCAGTCTACTTGCTCAGAACGTAGACCTTGTGGGTACAGTATCCACACTAAAACTCGAAATAGAGAAAGATCGGGAGACTCATCCAGTCGGCATGACAGGTCTGAGGAAAACCATCACAGATCTGAAGCGCAAGGAGGTGTTCCAACTCAGGAGGATCGAACAGCTGGAACTCCAGCTTGAATCTGAAGGAATGGATCATGCAGACACTGAGAAGGAGCTTAATCACCTCAAACAGTCAGTAAGAATGCTCAAATCTGGCACTAAAGACTTAAATGATATTCTCAGGTCTCAGAGGATGGAGTCTGGACATCGAGGCTTGGGGTTTACGGAAGAAGGCACTTCAAACGGGACTACCCTCGTTAAAGCACAACAGGTGATGGAACAGCGGTCTGAACAGAAGGTGAAACAGTCCATAGGAAAGAACCTAGCTGTCAAGTCTCCTAGCACACCAAATGATGAAAAGACTCGTAGAACACCTATCCAATGCCGTGATTTCTCACCAGTAAAGCAAAGAAGAGAGTGGCACTTGCTGGTACTACAACTAGATGGGACACATCAAACTGAAGTGTCGCCTGTTTCTTGCTGAACGACGTGCTTTCCAACAACGGACCATACCGCGACAGAAACAAGTCTGGGTTCAAAAGGTAGACCAAACCGTTTGCATGGTGGCCTGTTACTCGTCAAGCTACACAGCGCAAGGTAGTTGGCACCTCGACAGCGGATGCTCTGCCCACATGACAGGTAACTCTCAATACCTTACCCATATTTGACCTGTTGAGCAGATGTGGTTTGTCACCTTCAGGGATGGTGGAAAGGGTTAGGTGATCGGCTGTGGGACATTGATGGTTCCGGATCTCCCTGTACTCAAGAATACCCTCCTTGTCAAAGGACTGACTAGAAATCTTATCAGCATCAGTCAACTGTGCGACGATGGACATTATGTGTCATTCTCTAGCTACTCATGTCTTGTCCTAGACAAGAATGGTGATACACTGATGAAAGGAGAAAGGGATGCCAACAACTGCTACACCATTGGGATGGGTCTGATAGGATCAATGGACGTCGAGAACCATGGCCAGCAACTGGATACTCTAGCTTGTGCAAACGTCAACCATCGATTTCTGCGAGGGGGAGTGGACAAGACCTTGCACACAAGATCTTTTTGAAGATGCGCACAAATCCATGTTGACAACTGTCCCAGGAAACTGTTGAACCAGAAGGTGTCACAGTTACGGAAGGAGTTCGTTCTATGCCCACAGAAATATGCCTGGAGCCGAACAAGAAAATATGAGTATGGAGGGCACCAGAAGATGATAACTCTGAGGAATACCAAGATCTTGGTCAACCCTCATGGCAGGACACGGAGTGGAACACCTAGACCCTCAGTGGGTCTATGTGGTGTCAACCACTGAAAGCATCCAACGGTGGTCAGTCATAGTCGAATCTCCAGCTGAACAGTTGGACTGACCACCTAATGAAGAGAGCTGGAACAGAAGGCACAGCGCGTGAAGACCAATTTTTTTTGAATATTCTCGAAGATTTTCCTGCCGTTATTTGAAACAAGAGTTGACCAATTTGGGAAGTTGAAAAGGGTGAAGTATTAATTTTTGTTTGAAACACATCAGTTCGCAGTCTACTCTCCTTCTCTCGCTCAAACCCTAGAACGGCATCCAGTGACTTCTCTCTCAACCGCTCATACACTCAACGGCGATGGTGAACACAAGGAAGACAGCAAAGTCCGGCATCAAATCCACTGAAAAGAAGAGGGAAGGCAGGCAGTCCTCAAAAGCTCGGGCGGCGAAATCCAAAATTCAGAAATCGAAAGCTCCAACGGTGAAAAAGGCGTCTCCTTTACGATCCGACGCCGATTCTTTGGGCAAAGCAAAGAAATCTGCCGAGGAGTAATCACTGAAATCCCTCAGTCAACCGCGGTGGACTCATCTGTCTCATTAGATGCTGGTACGTCTCAAGAAGTCCATCCCCAATCTGAGGTATTTCCAACTGTTCCTTCAGTTTCTGCAAATATACCTATTGTTGAAAAGATTGTGGGGGTTGAGAAGGATGTTAAGTCGGTTGACGGTGATAAAGCCAGTAGGGCTGTGATTGGTGATGGTAGTAAGGATGTTAGTGGTGTTAGGGCTGTTGTTGACGACAAAGCCGGTACTGGAGATGAATCTGTCAAACATGTGGAAGCTGTTGAAACCAGCAAGGTGGCTGGACGCTCAGCAATATGGAGGGAGAAAATCCATGCGTCTGGGTATATTCGTCCAGATGGATTAAGGAGGAAGAAGGGGACTCGCCGAGTGGTCTCTCCAAGACAGTGTCTAGTCAAGATCAGTTCAGTCAGAGGGAGGCTCATAGCAATGTCAGATGAGGAGACAGAGAAATTCCTTGAGGCTTCAGGGAAGAGGAAGTTGGCAATCGATGATGGTTCTGACAGTGAGCCCTCTAAAAACCTTGAAGGAATCTTTGAAGAAGGTTCCAGTATGCATGCTGAGTCTGTGGCAGAGGAGATTAATCCATCAGGGAAGATGGATGCGTTGAAGGAAGCCACTATAGAAGAATCTGATCCTACAGAAAAGGATGAAGAGTTGCAGAAGATGTACAAAGACATTGATGATGTCATGAAAGATCTGGAAAAGGAAAAGGATAGAGGAGTGTCAAGTTCAGAGGAAGTTCCACATGATCAGGCCGTTGGGGCAAGAGAATCTGTTGCAGAGAAAGCTTCAAGTGGTCCAACTGTGGAACCGAGTGTTCAGTCTGGTGTTGAGACTGGAAGAGTTGTAGAGAAAGCTACAAGCGTTTCAACTATGGAACCATCTGTTCAGACTGAAGCTCAAACTGCACAACCTCCAGAGGAAGTTTTGGCTAAGGAGATAGTGGCTGTACCAGCAGTCATTCAAGGTGATCTTCGTAATGATCATATGGAGAAGGATGGTACATCAGTTCATATGGTGTCAGCAAAGCCAGTGTCAAAGGAAACTACTCTTTCGGAGGATGACCAGGACCTTGTCCCTCTTGTCAATCTCAAAAGGGCAAAGACGGAGAAGAAGAAGGTAGACTTTTCAAAGTCTGCAAAGGGATCAGTTCAGAAGTTTGCTGAGGTCAGCAGTGGTGTAGGGGGAGCCGGCTCTTCCAAGAAAAGGAAGCGCGCTGATGCGGTTCCCGTCTCTGAAGATGCTGGGAGATGCGAAGTCCCAGCTCCTGAGTCTGAGACTGTCCCAGTGGGTAAGGTCAAGAAAGGAGTGTGGTTTGTTAATAAAGACGCTGCATTGAAATGGAATTGTGTGCTGAAAAGGAAAATCATCCTTGAAAGGTTGCTAGATGAGTCCCGATACAGGGGAAAGGAAGTGATTGAGGTGCTCAAGGAATCTGATCTTTTCTGGACATTGGACAAATGCAAGCCGTTCAACGAGCAATTGGTGCGTGAAGCCATGGTAAACCTTCCTCCTGGGTTTGGGGTAATTGGAGAAGCAGATTATGGGGTCTTCTATGTTTGAGGAAGAAGGATCAAGATTAATCCTGAGCTGATCAATGTTTACTTCTCCATGGACGACCCAGCTATAGATGAAGAGGAATCTAGCTTTGAGAAGATAGTGAGCACCATCACTGCAGGCTCTGTTTGGTGGAGGCCTGAGTCAGTTGTGAATACAGCGGATCTGTCTACGTTCTTTTCAATGCTGTTTTTCATAGCTGTCTTCAACTGGAGGCCGTATACTCATCGCTCTACTATCAATAAGGACATGGCCCAACTTATTTATCAGATAGGGAATAAGCTGAAGTTCAACCTGGGCAGAGTGATGTTCAAACAGATTGCTGAAATGCCACTTCGACGAGAACTCTGCACCAGATTTGCTTTCCGTCTCTGATATATGAGCTATTCATCCATCAAGCTCTAGATTTGAAGGCCTCGCCTGACCATCTCACAAAGGCACCCAGCAAGTTCATCGTTGACCACAAGTTGTTTAAAGGGCGTCACGTGAACGATCTCAAGGAGGGGAACCAGAAAGGAAAGGGTATTGCGGAGTCGAGTTGAGAGGGAGCCAGGATGGGCCGGGATGAGAGGAGCCTGCTGCTAAATGACCTAAATGTCATCATCGAAGTGGACAAGGAGCAACGCAAGCGGATCAACAAGCTCGCTCGTGCCCTCAGCTACCCAAGTGAGGATGAATCTGATGATACTGTTTCTGAGGATGCCACTGATGATGGGTCGTCTACATGAAGGCCCTCTGAAAAACTATCTCTCTGAACTCAGTTTTTACTAGAACTTTTATTATTGTGTGCTTGTTCTGGCACTCTTTTGATTGGCTGTTCGAACTCGGATTGGACCCCTTGGCAGTTTGTGGCAAAAAGGGGGAGTATTTCGGAGGAGACAATTTTTGTTTCCCTCAAAGAGGTCTACTGTCTAGATAGTTAGATAGATTTAGTTATCTAGTAGATTTGGTTTTGCCAAAATGCCAAGGGGGAGATTGATTTTCCCTTGAGTGCCATGTATTTGGCAAAACGTAGCTTAGACAGTTCGAGCAGGAGTTCAGGGGGAGTTCGATCATATCCTAGTACTCATGAACAGCGTGGAGCAGACGCAAAGATATCTCCCCGGAAGATATTGGACTGGGAAGTTTTCGTCAAGTTGAAGTCGGCCAGCGACTTAATCGAGCATTAGATATTTGAATGATTATCTACATTGAAGGCGGCGTAGCTTACTTGGGCAAGAAGATTTTGAATATCCTTCCAACCGATTTGTGAAAGATATACATCAAATAATTAAGAATATCTCCTAAATATTTGATGGGATTATCTTGTGAGAATTAGGGTTTCGTCTAAGCATATAAATACAATGCTAGGGAAACCCTAATACTCATCGCTTTCAAGATCAAACATACACGAGTATACACTATCGATTGGGAAGGAAGAAACCGACGGCCGTTTGTATTTTTCTAATTGAAAATACATCGGTGCAAGTGCAGTCTGCTCATGTGCAACCCAGACTTCCTGAAGCGATTCAACTGCAGCACAAAACAAAAGGTGATCAAGCTTTCGAGAGAAAGCATCCGAGCTTCGAGGAGAAGATCGAGAACGTTCGGACAGAAGGTCTGAACGAAGTGGATTGAGGGGAATTGCGGTGAACCTCGGTTGGAAATCTGAGAGACGGAGTATTGAGGTTAGGCAATTACAAGGTGTAAGTGTAAGTCCCTGTGTAAGCCCTATACTCGTAATAAAAATTTGTTGTCCCTTTTTTGGGTGTGGGAAACCCCCCAGAGTAGGCGGAGCCGAACTGGGTTATCAGTCTGTGAGTTCCACTGCTTTTGTCTGTTTGCTGAACTGTTGTGATACGAGTTCAAGGTCTGTCGCAACTGTACCTTGAACTGTCTGCTGAACTATTGTGAAAAGAGTTCAAGGTATGTCGCAACTGTCTCTTGACCACAAGCTTGAACAGGGGATATAACTTCACCTTAGAATGAGAGTAACGAGACTAACTTGGGACAAACAAAGACAAACGTTAGTCTCATTCTAAAGTTTATCAATGTTCGTCTCAAGTTAGTCTATTTCTAAAGACAAACTTAGACAACCCGTAGAATGAGACTAATGATACTAACTTTTGACGAACAAAGACAAACTTTAGTCTCATTGTAAGGTTTGTCTAAGTTCGTCCCAAGTTAGTCGAAGTTTGTCCTGAGTTAGTATCTTTCTGAGGAAGAACTTACACAAACCTTAGAATGAGACAAACGAGACTAACTTGGGACGAACAAAGACAAACATTAGTCTCATTCTAAGGTTTCTCTAAGTTCGTTCCAAGTCAGTCTATTTCTAAGGACGAACTTAGACAAATCTTAGAATGAGACTAACATGACTTACTTGGGACGAACAAAGACAAACTTTAGTCTCATTCTAAGATTTGTCTAAGTGCATCCCAAGTTAGTCTAAGTTAGTCGCAGGTTAGTCTATTTCTAAGTAAGAACTTAGACAAACCTTAGAATGAGACAAACGAGACTAACTTGGGACGAACAAAGACAAACTTTAGTCTCATTCTATGGGTTGTCTAAGTTCGCCCCAAGTTAGTCTCTTTCGAAGGACAAACTTAGACAAACCTTAGAATGAGACTAACGAGACTAACTTGGGACAAACAAAGACAAACATTAGTCTCATTCTAAGGTCAGTCTAAGTTCGGCCCAAGTTAGTCTATTTCTAAGGACGAACTTAGACAAACCTTAGAATGAGACTAACGAGACTAACTTGGGACGAACAAAGAAAAACTTTAGTCTCATTTTAAGGTTTGTCTAAGTTTGTCTCTAGTTAGTCAAAGTTCCTCCCAAGTTAGTCTCTTTCAAAGGGCCAACTTAGACAACCCTTATAATGAGACTAACGAGACTAACTTGGGATGAACAAAGACAAACGTTACTCTTATTCTAAGGTTTGTCTAAGTTCGTCCCAAGTTAGTCTAAGTTCGTCCCGAGTTAGTCTCCTTCTAGGGACGAACTTAGACAAACCATAGAATGAGACTAAGGAGACTAACTTGGGACGAACAAAGACAAAGTTTAGTTTCATTCTATGGTTTGTTTAAGTTAGTCCAGAATTAGTCTATTTCTAAGGATGAACTTAGACAAACCTTAGAATGAGCCTAACGAGACTAACTTGGGATGAACAATGACAAACTTTAGTCTCATTCTAAGGTTTTTCAAAGTTCGTCCCAAGTTAGTCCAAGTTCGTCCCAAATTAGTCTCTTTCTAAGGACGAACTTAGACAAACCTTTAAATGAGACTAACGTGACTAACTTGAGACGAACAAAGACAAACTTTAGGCTCATTCTAAGGTTTGTTAAAGTTCGCCCCAACTTAGTCTCTTACCCAGGTCGAACTTTGACAAACCTTAAAATGAGACTAACGAGACTAACTTGGGACGAACAAAGACAAACGTTAGTCTCATTCTAAAGTTTATCAATGTTCGTCCCAAGTTAGTCTATTTCTAAGGGCAAACATAGACAAACCTTAGAATGAGACTAACAAGACTAACTTGGGACGAACAAAGACAAATTTTAGTCCCATTTGAAGGTGGGTCTAAGTACGTCCCAAGTTAGTCTAAGTTCGTCCCAAGTTAGTCTATTTCTAAGGACGAACTTACACAAACCTTAGAATGAGACTAACGAGACTAACTTGGGACGAACAAAGACAAACGTTAGTCTCATTTTGAGGTTTGTCTAAGTTTGTCCTAAGTTTTTCTTTGTTTGTCCCAAGTTAATCTCTTTCTAAGGACGAACTTAGACAAATCTTAGAATGAGACTAACGACACTAACTTTGGATGAACAAAGACAACCTTTAGTCTCATTCTATGGTTTGTCTAAGTTCGTCAAACTTAGTCTATTTCTAAGGACGAACTTAGACAAACCTTAGAATGAGACTAACGAGACTAACTTGGGACGAACAAAGACAAACTCTAGTCTCATTCTAAGGGTTGTCTAAGTTCATCCCAAGTTAGTCTAAGTTTGTCCCAAGTTAGTCTCTTTCTAAGGACGAACTTAGACAAACCTTAGAGTAAGACTAACGAGACTAACTTGGGACGAACAAAGACAAACTTTAGTCTCACTCTAAGGTTTGTCTAAGTTCATCCCAAGTTAGTCTAAGTTCATCCCGAGTTAGTCACTTTCTAAGGACGAGCTTTGACAAACCTTAGAATGAGACTCAGGAGACTAACTTGGGACGAACAAAGACAAAGTTTAGTTTCATTCTATGGTTTGTCTAAGTTTGTCCAGAGTTAGTCTATTTCAAAGGATGAACTTAGACAAACCTTAGAATGAGCCTAACGAGACTAACTTGGGACGAATAATGACAAACTTTAGTCTCATTCTCAGGTTTGTCAAAGATCGTCCCAAGTTAGTCTAAGTTCACCCCAACTTAGTCTCTTTCCCAAGACGAACTTAGACAATTCTTAGAATGAGACTAACGACACTGACTTGGGACGAACAAAGACAAACGTTAGTCTCATTCTAAAGTTTATCAATGTTCGTCCCAAGTTAGTCTATTTCTAAGGATGAACTTAGACAAACCTTAGAATGAGACTACCAAGACTAACTTGGGACGAACAAAGACAAACCTTAGTCTCATTTTACGGTTTGTCTAAGTTCATCCCAAGTTAGTCTAAGTTCATCCCAAATTAGTCTATTTCTAAGGACGAACTTACACAAACCGTAGAATGAGACTAACGAGACTAACTTGGGACGAAAAAATACAAACTTTAGTCTCATTTTGAAGTTTGTCTCAGTTCATCCTGAGTCAGTCTCTTTCTAAGGACAACCTTAGACAAACCTTAAAAGGAGACTAACGAGACTAACTTGGGACAAACAAAGACAAACTTTAGTCTCATTATAATGTTTCTCTAAGTTCGTCCCAAGTTAGTCTCTTTCTAAGGACGAACTTAGACAAATCTTAGAATGAGACTAACGAGACTAACTTGGGACGAACAAAGACAAACTTTAGTCTCATTCTGTGGTTTGTCTAAGTTCGTCCAAAGTTGGTCTATTTCTGAGGACGAACTTAGACAAACCTTAGAATGAGACTAACGAGACTAACTTGGGACGAACAAAGACAAACTTTTGTCTCATTCTGTTGTTTGTCTAAGTTCGTCCAAAGTTAGTCTAAGTTTGTCCTAAGTTAGTCTCTTTCTAAGGACGAACTTAGACAACCCTTAGAATGAGACTAACTTGGGGCGAACAAAGACAAACATTAGTCTCATTCTAAGGTTTGTCTAAGTTCGTCCCAAGTCAGTCTGTTTCTATGGACGAACTTAGATAAACCATAGAATGAGACTAACAAGACTAACTTGGGACGAACAAAGACAAACTTTAGTCTCATTCTAAGGTTTGTCTAAGTTCGCCCAAGTCAGTCTGTTTCTAAGGACGAACTTAGACGAACCTAAGAATGAGACTAACGATACTAACTTGGGATGAACAAAGACAAACTTTAGTCTCATTCTAAGGTTTGTCTAATTTCGTCCCAAGTTAGTCTAAGTTTGTCCCAAGTTAGTCTCTTTCTAAGGACGAACTTAGACAAACTTTAGAATGAGACTAACGAGACTAACTTGGGACGAACAAAGAAAAACATTAGTCTCATTCTAAGGTTTGTCTAAGTTTATCCAAAGTCAATCTGTTTCTAAGGACGAACTTAGACAAACCTTAGAATGAGACTAATGAGACTAACTTGGGACAACAAAGACAAACTTTAGTCTCATTCTAAGGTTTGTCTAAGTTCGTCCCAAGTTAGTCTAAATTCGTCCCAAGTTAGTCTATTTCTAAGGACGAGCTTATACAAACTTTGAAATGAGACTAACAAGACTAACCTGGGACAAACAAAGACAAACTTTAGTCTCATTCTAAGGTTTGTCTAAGTTCTCCCAAACTTAGTCTATTTCCAAAGATGAACTTAGACAAACCTTAGAATGTGACTAAAGTTTCTCTTTGTTCATCCCAAGTTAGACTCGTTAGTTCATCCTCAGTTAGTCTATTTTTAAGGACGAATTTAGACAAACCTTAAAATGAGACTAACATTTATCTATGTTCATACCAAGTTAGTCTCGTGAGTCTCATTCTAGAGTTTGTCTAAGTTTGTCCTTAGTTAGAGACTGGCTTGAACCTCGGGAAGGATTTGAGGTAATTGAGAAGATCACCAAGAACTACCTCATGTGGGCAAGTGAAATAGGAAACCCAAGAAAGAGAGGAGGAGGATATGAAGCAAAGGCCGTAAACACAGTGGATTTTGATTCATTTGCTAGAAAATTTGAAGACCTCTCCAAGAAATTTGATAAAATGCACCTTTCGGCAAAGGGCCACTCAATCAGCCAAGGGTGTGACATTTGCAAGGTGTATGAGCATGATACCAACACTTGCCCTTTAGTTCAAATGGGTGAGAGCGGAAATGGGTATTAAGAAGAAAATTATTTCGATGGAAACCAAGGGAGGGAATATGATGCTAGAACCCCTCAAGGCCAAAATTCTCAATCTAACTACACTACCCCGAGGTTTTCATCCGTTTGGAGAAATCATCCAAACTAATCATACAAGACCACAAATCCTACCCCTCTTGACTTTGGTTAAGCCAACCTCAAATAATAAAGGTTCCCCACCAAAGAATCAATTCCAACCAAGGAACCAGTACCAAGGCCAACAATATCAAGATCAAGCCCAAAAACCCTACCAACAAGTTGACTATCCCCCTCAATCCTCAAATGAGCTCCAAAATTTGGACCCTATGATTGCTATGCTCGTTAAGCATCAAGAGAAGGTAAGGCTAGAAATGCTTGCACATCAAGAACAAGCAAGTAGGGATCTCGAAGCTAAATTGATGGAGGTCTTTCTAACCAAATTTGAAAGGATGGAAACTCATGCCAAGATGCTTGAAAATCAAATAGCCCAACGAGCCGAGTCCAAGAGCACAAGGGAAATTACCGGCTCAACCCGAGCATGACAAAAAGGATTATTGCAATGGCATCTATATTGAAATGAGGGGTCGCTTGAGGATGAATTGCTAGGGAGCGATAAAGACAGAATGGACGAGCCTTGTGAAAATTATTCCCCAAAAAGTCCATACAAAGAACATTGTGAGGCGGTAACTCTTAGGAGTGGTAGACAATTAGAAGATATTCAACCAAAGAAAACTAATCAAATGCCTCCAAAGCCCACTGGCCAAGCTAGAGCCGAAGAAATAGAGTTAGATGAAGAGGTCCCTAATCCTCCGACCGAAAAGGCAAACCAAATTAAGAAGAGAAAAGAAGAACGCAAGCCTTATTCTCCGCCCATTCCTTTCCATAAAAGGCTTGTGAAGCCCACAAAATTGGACAAGGAGTTTGGAGCCTTTACCGCAATGTTGAAAAAGTTATGTCTACTTGCCATTCCATGAGCTCATGAAGAAAGCCCCTCTCTACAACAAATTTCTAAAAGAGGTTTTGTCCAACAAGAGGACCACTGAAGAAGATGATCCTCATCCCCTCAACCACGAATCTAGTGCCCACTTTTCAAAGCAAATTCCCCAATAAGCGAAAGATCCCGACAAATTCAATATCCCTTGCTCGATAGGTGACATAGACTTCACAAGTCCACTAGCCGATCTTAGGGCTAGTGTGAGCGTTATGCCCCTAGCCACCTACCAGAAGCTTCAATTGAAAGGGGTGAAATCCGCTAAAATGACACTACAACTCACGGATGGGACTACAAGGCGCCCTTGGGGGCTAGTGGAGAATGTCCCAATCAAGGACGACAAACTCTACATACCATGCGACTTTGTGGTGATTGATATGGGGAATAATTGAACTTCTTCCTTGATCCTTGGGAGCCCTTTCTTGGCCACCGCTGGTTTTAAAATAGATATGGGCAAAGGGAAGTTGACTTTGAAGATTGGTGGATAAAAGGTGAGAATACAAAAGCCAAATGGAGAACAAATGGCTCTATTGGAGATTTGTGAGTTGAAGGAGAAAGAACCCTTGGAGGCCGAGAATGTTGAGGCCGAGAAATTACCTAAGGAGTTGCATAAGATGCTTCATCCCGATAAAGACCCTTCTATTGATCACCATGACCTACCGTCATGCAATACTGAGATGAAAAGAAAAGCCAACATTAAAAGAACAAAGGATGAGAAGCAAAGTTCTCATTGGGAAAAAACTATTAAGCAAGTTGCATCCAACTCTTCAAAGAACCCGGATTCACTCCTCCAATCTTCTACAAGTCCGCTTGAGGAAGGATCTTAGCAAAGGACTCCCCAATTATGTTTCTTAAAAGGAGATTCGGCTCGGTCTTTGCCAAGACGTTAAACTAGGCCCTCATGGGACGTAACCCGGTTTGTGAGTTGTCCATCTATGCACAATTAATTTCATATATGTTTGGCATGCATGTTTTGAACCTTCGGTGTGAACTCGGTGTTAGGAGGATTTAAATGCATGATTAGAAGTGCTTGGTGTGGGATGGTGCGTGCATCAAAATTTCTATATGGTGGCTACGTCTTAAGTGGATGAGTCGAGTTTTCGACTGATTAGTAGCCATTTTTCACTATAGCTTTGGTTCATTTCCGACTATATTTTGATGTCATTTGACCTCTATCTCCACATTTCAGGTAGAAAACAAGTCTCCCATAAGGTCAGAGCCTAAATACAAAAACTCGAGGGAAAACTTAAAATTTAGAGCAAATTAAAGTCGGCTGAAAAGGCTCCCAGCCGACCGGTTTGAAATTGCCCCTGAACCAATCGGTCGGCTGGATGGAAGGGGAGAAAGTAAAGCAACTTGCCAAACCCAATTGGTCGGCTGGACCTATCACTCGACCGGTTGGAAAAGAGTTATCAGGAGGACTGCCCAAGCAAGTACTCAACCGGTCGGCTGGACTCACCTATCGACTGACTAGGAAAGGACTTGAGAAGGTTGACTACTGCTCACCCATCGAGTGGGTCGGTTGGACTCACCAGGTGACCGACTGGAATAAGATTTCAAAATCTGTCAAGACTTTTGGCCACCAGCCGATCGGCTGGGATTTTAGCATCAGTCTAGCCGACCGGCTGAAACTGCTATAGTGTAGTTTTGCTACCCGAGGCTATAAATATAAAGTGGCTTGTTTGACCTAGAGAGCTGGCATCTTGGGAAAAATACTCAAAAAAAAGGATCAAATCAAGGTCATCAAGGAGGATCCAACCAACGGAGAAGAAGGAAGATCGATAGGGAGTTCAAGGATTAGCAATCCTAATTTCTCTTCATCTTTTCTATTCTCTTTATTGTGTTCTCTAAAACCTACTCACATCATTTTGTCTTACATGATGTGTGCGTAGTCCCCTTATGTTTTGAGGGTGTTGTAACCAAAGAGCCATTGTTGAGGTGTACATTGATGAAACTAAAGAGCCTTCTCGCACACAAGAAACCAAAGGTCTAGAAAGGGATATTGAGGATTGGGCCCCAAGGAAACAATTGAAAAATTCAAAGAGTAGGTTCCCATCAATCACGAGACAAGTTATGATGACCCTTTCTTCAATACGATGTTTCGAGATAAGTTCTGGAGCTTCTTTCCATATTTTCAAAGATTATTCGGAAAAAGCTCCCATGATCCTTTAGTTCTTATGGGATCTTCATACGTGAAGGGTTCATGCTACCAAAGGAAAGTCCATTATAGACTTGATGGGAGGAAATTCAAATGGGATTTGAAGGTGGATTGACACCCCAAATGTCCAAGGCCTCGTGAGACGGGATCCTAGCAAAGGACTTCTCAACGAGTGATTCTATGGGGCGGTTTACTACGACTTTGCCAAGACGGGAAAAACTAGTCCCTCGCGGGAGGTAACCCGATTTGTAAGTTGTTCATTCTTGTTTTTTTATGTTTAAGGTGTTTGGCATGACTTTGGGTAGCTTAGGCTCTAAGTATGGGGTGTGAAATGTATGATTCGTGGGTCAAATTTTAAGTGTGGAGTGAGGTCTACTCACTCCAATTACACTTCACATCGCCAAGCCCCTCCACCTCACCCTTGACCTTTCTATGAATAATGATGTTGCCCTTATTGCTCATGTGCTTTAATGGAGCTTACTAGAGTGGAACTATTTTGTTATACCATGTGCACATGATGGAGGATGTAGATTACTTTCCTTGTTTGAACTTATCAATCTTATTCCAGGATGTTATCATGTAACTAGTGATGTTTTTTTGCTCATACTTGAGTTTTGTACCACCTTGTATATCACATGTTGCTTTTAACCTCTCATGTATTCTTGTTACCAAGGAAGTTATTCGCACCATGTATGATCAAGTTTAGCACAATGACATCTTTTCTATTGGTGGGGCACATCTACAAACGAGGGGAGTTCCTATGCACCTTTATCTCATTATTATTCATGGTTTGCGCTTAGGGACTAAGCTATATTTTAAATGTGGAGTTGGTAGCCGCATAGTTCACTCATATCATGCCATGCCTAGCATTTTAGGATGAACACTTGCATTCATGTATTCTATCCATAACATGAGAGTGTTTTTAACCACATAGGCTTGTGACTATCAACTCTAAATCCCTATAAATCACATCTAGCCTACTTGTCATAATTATTGGATCTTGAACTTAGAACCGACCTAGTCCCGTGAATGTACATGCTTGTGAATCAATATCATTGCGATCTTTTGTCTATCTAATTTTCTAAGTATTTTCATGGAAATACCTTGGATTAAGTTTTAGCAAACACTTTTAAAACTTTCACGAAAAACTTAGACCTTTTGAATGCTTCTTGGTGACTTGAGTTTTCCAACATAGTTCCTTGCTTGTGATTGCTTCCCGCACATTCCATACATTCCTTGAACTTATTGTCAAGTTTTGAGTGGGGGGTCAAAAGAGGGAGAAAAATAGGCCCCATCAAAAATGCTTCATTTTCATGGTCAAAAGAGGGCAAAGGCCCGACTAAAAACTTTCTCAAAGCCAAGAGAAGTTTTGCTCCATAATATACAAATGCCGGGTGTTAGGAAGAAAAGTTCCCCCTCGAAAGAGTTTGTAGGCTAAAGGCCATTTTAAAAATAAAATAGGAAGCACTTAAAACTTGACTCTATGTTCTTCCATCATTCTTCATTTTTGCGGGATGCATCATTTGCATTGTGTGCTAGTTGGTTTAACTCTTGAATGATCCTTGTGCTTGCACGGGAGCTATCATTTGGTCTATGCTCGTTTTCTAAGAACTCATAGTGTCGAACTCCTCTTCCCTTAAGGATTATGGCTTAAGCGCCTAAGACTTGGGAATGAGTTCCATGTCGCGAACCAATGGACTAGCCCTATCTAGCATAGGTGAGTGGTTGACACTTTTTTGTGCAAATCAAAACTATCACACTATTGTATATTTCTTTGGAAATGAGTAGATCATTGGATTAGACATTTGATAGCTCTAGTATTGCTGATCATGAATGCACAACCTCATGGGTACTTAAATGGTTCAAAAGTTCTTTTGATGATAATGTGACGGTAGTCCTAGATTGGGGTGAGGGATTTGTGTTAAGAAATCCTCACCTCGGTTAAGCTCTCTTGAATTCATTCTCATGGGATAGGTGCATTTGGGATTTGTGAGTATTCCCTTTTCTGAAAACTCTCACGAGACTATAACTCGTCCACTAGGGTATCCTAAGGGTTTAAAGGCTTAATGCATGCGCTAAATGCATCCGTAATGCCTACGAAAAGGAGCTAGTTAGGATGTACATACTGTCATTTTCCTTTGAATAACATGTTTTGGAATAATGATCGAGACCTTGTGAAAGCTAGTGAGGCAAATAGACTTTGACATATTTTCATTTGAAAAATATAGCACCAATAGCATTTCACCATTTGCATGACTTTGACATATTTTCATATTTTGTTCAGGACGAACAAAGCTTAAGTGTGGAGTGTTGGTGAGTCGAGTTTTCTACTCATTAATAGCCATTTTCACTAAAGCGTTCGTTCGTTTCCGACAATATTTTGATGTCATTTGACCTCTATCTCTACATTTCAGGTAGAAATAAGTCTCCCATAAGGTCAAAGCCCAAATACGAAAACTTGGGCAAAACTGAAGATTACGAGCAAAAGTGGGAAGCAAAGGCTCCCAGCCGACCGGTTCTGAATCTCCCATGAACCAGCCTGTCGGCAGGATGAAAGAGCAAGACTTGAGAGCAATTAACAAGATTGACCCGGTCGGTTGGACTCACCAGCTGACCGGTTGACTAAAACTTATGAAGGCTCCCAACCCGACATCGTCAGCCGATCGACTGAAGGGTTCACCCGGTCGGCTGGATAAGAGCTTCTTGAATGCTTGCCCAAAGAAAGATTCAACCAGTCGGCTCACCAGGCCAACCGGTCGGCTAGAAAGGAAACTCAGAAGCTGTCCATATTTTAGCCACTAGTCGACTGGTTGGGAATTGAGCATCGGGGCCAGCCGACCGGCTGGACCTACTACATCAGGAATTTTCACTTGAGTCTATAAATAGAAAGAGGAGTTTTTGACCTCAGAGTGCTAAGTTTTTGGGGAGAAGAAGATCGAGAAAAGATGTCAAACCAAGGGCATCAACTAAAGATCCAACCTAAGAGAAGAAGAGAAGACTAAAGTAAGTTCAAGGATTAACCACCATCCTCCCTATACACCTTTTCCTTTCTCTTTTATTGTATGATATAGACCCTAGTCACACCATGTTGTCTTACATGATGTGTGCATAGTGATCTTGTTTTTTGAAGGTGTTGTAACCCTCCTTGGTACTCTATAATCATGTGTATACATTTGATTCAACAATCCATGCTGTTAAATTTATACTATGCTCTTCATGTATGACATGTTACTAAGTGTTTGATTCAATGCCTAAGTGACATGTTGATCCTAAAACCTAACCTAAGTATCGAAAGAACTTAGTGATGGTTTGAATGTAGTGAATATGATCTTATCTAGTGTTTATGAGAGTAAATTCTTGGGTAGGAAGTGAACTAGTGCTTAGGTTCATTGCATTTATCACCTTGTGAGATGTTCCAAGGGTGATAAAGGCAATGGAATGAACCAAAACCTTGAAGAAGTGAGGTTTGAGGTAAGAGGGTTTGGCTAGGAATACATTCACACGGAAGTTGGTCTACCTTAGTCTAAATTATGTTCAAAGCTATTTGACACCTTGATTTGCATAATTCTTGTATACGTGATCAATGAGAAATGCCATGGAGGGGAGTAACTCCTCGAAACACCTTTTATCTCTAATTACTCTCCACATGGGACTTACAATACACACCTTTATACATTTTTGGTTTAGAATAGTTGAAAGGCAATGGCATGCTCCTTTGGGTTTAATGAGTCATATTTATACGACTCGTCGAATCAACTAATCCCATTTATTTCGACACTTTTATATGCGAACATTTACTTTTTATTATGGTTTTGCATCTCAGGTGTTTTGGAAGCTCTAGGAGGAAACGCGCATAAAAGATGGCATTTAATGCCAAAAACACAATGGCAGATCAGACATTTGGATGCTCGACATAGTGCTGGGAATCGACCACTGATTAGAAAAATATAAGCTATATTCCGATCAGTAGCTGACTCAATTCCCTACAACTCTCTGGTTCACACCGAAAGCAGCTGAGGTCATTTCGGTGGTCGAATCAAGAGTCGAAGTCAGAACTACTGCGCAGAAGAGCAAAATGTTGTCCGAGACTATCGCCCCCAAGGAAATTTTAACGCCACGCCCACAAGAAATTTTAATTCCAAAAAACTCTTCTTTGGGCGCGAAACTAATCTCTTCCTTGGGCGTGGGAGTCCCGACAAGTTGATGACATCAGCAAGTCCAGAAATTAGAAATTCAGCCCAAAACAGACTTGGAAACCCAGTTTTTTGCTATAAATAAGATGTTTGGGTTAGGGTTTCCATCATCTCATAATCCCATCATTTTGAAGACGGTTCTAGAGGAGAAGGTGAAGCTTTCGGCGAGAGAAGAGAATTTCTACTACTTTCATCATGCATATTTGTGTTTTTATTTCGATGATGTCTAGCTAAACTCCTAATTCAGTTTAGGGTTTCGCATATTGGGACTATGCTTTGAGATTCTGTTCTTAATGCAATTTTATGTTTTAATAGTTCTTGCTTTCCTCACGTGAATTAATTTGTGAGGTTAAGTGGAAGCTTTGTCACAAAGCTTAATCAAACAATTAATTCTTATCGTTAATATCTACTGGAAACTTTGCCGTAAATGTAGATCGTAACACCTAGGCTAAATAATACCTTTGTCGGATTCTTGTGGTTAGGAAAGAACAAGAAGTCTGACACCTTTGTCGTGTTAGATTGTGGTGTATCACCTTTGCCGGGATACTTTAGGATATTATCTTTGTCGGAATTCCACACTTAGAAACATGGGATTTGATATTTAGCAGTCGATGATAAACATGTCCCAATAGAAACCATAAGCTGAATATTCTCTCTGATTGGAAATCTTCGATTATTCTTTTCTTTTGCACTCTTTACTGCTAAAAATCCTCTTTTTCTTATTTGTTTACAGAGACAGCTTCAACAACAAGTTCCATTGGGTTCGACCCTGTTTGCCACTAGCTAGTTATTCCCAGGAGATTATAAATTTTAAGTTTGACGCGTCAAACAATGCGCGTCAAATTTTGGCGCCGTTGACGGGGAGCTACGCTTCGGTGAAGTTGTTTCTTTTTTATTTTATTTCGGTTTTTATTTTATTTAGTTATTTTTGTTCTTTGCTACTTGCTGCATAATGTTTCGTGCAGGTATTGTGATTGGTGACTACAACAATGAGAACGAGGAAGTTTGTGACGATCAGGTGGAGCTGTATCAACCGACGATGAAGGAGATGTCTGCTCCAAATTTTCAGAATCAGCCATGGTGTATCTACAAAGGACCAGAATCAGCCGAGATAGAAATCAAAACCGCAGTAGTACATCATCTGCCGAAGTTCTCAGGACGACATGGAGAGTCAGCCACCAGGCATCTGCAGAGCCTCCATGGCATCTGCCAGACTCTCCAACCATACAGAGTCTCAGTGATAAATTTCAAATTGAAAGATTTTCACGTTTCTTTAACTGATCCAGCTCACGCTTGGTTTTTGTCTCTTCCTCCAGGTACTATCAGGACATGGGACCATATGCAGAAGAAGTTCTTGACTAAATACTACCCAGCTGCCAAGGCGATGCAAGTTCGCAGGAAGCTACAGGATATCAGGCAGGGGCCTAATGAGTCAATGTATGACTATGTGGAGAAATTCAATGCCCTAGAACAGAGCTGCTGCAACCTGGGAGTCTCTGAGAAGCTGATAATGGAGTACTTGCAGGATGGGTTAAGACCACATGACATGATGTTGCTTGACACCTCAGCTGGAGGAACTATCATGAATCTATCTCCAGCTGGAGTGCGTAATTTGATAGCCGAACTAGCCGAGACAGCCAGATTCAGAGAGGAAGTCAGCCGCCAAGAAGAATTCAGTAGGACCAAAAGCGTTACAAGGGCCGAGACACCAGCGTCTGTTGAGCTGAAGGACCTAAAGGATATGATGAAGGTTTTTATAATCACATAGGTAGCTCAGGTAAGGCTGTGTGAGTTTGGTTCTGCTACTGACCATAAGACAGATTCGTGCCTTAGTTTGCAGGAAGAGGAACATGGATGCGTCAATGCATTGGGTGACATTCAAAACTACAACAACCATGCACCCTAGCAACCTCAGCAACAGTACTACCACCCATCGTATCATCAACAACAGGGAGGCTATAATCAATATCAGCAGAGAGTACAGAATTACAATCAGGTAGGCCCTATCAATAAGAATTCCAGCAAGTCTCAGGAGGATGTGGTTAAGGAGCTGGCAGCTAGCACCCAGCACATAGCCACCACTGTGCAGCAAAATCAGGCGAAGACTAACGGATCCTTAGCAGAGTTGGCTAAGCAGATGTCCAACTTAGCTCAAACTGTTTCTGAGGTGAAGAGAGATCCAGGAAGGCTACCATCAGAGACAGTGCCTAATCCAAGGAGAAATGTCAGCACATTGGCCATAGGGGACGAATCGGAGGCAGAAAACGAAGAAAATGAGTCGAAGGCTGTGAGATTTATGCCCAACAACAACATTAACGTTGGGCGCGCCGATGTAAAATGTAAATTGGACACGGCGCTAAAGTGTTCAGCAGACTTGTCGCGCTCAATGAAGAGCTTAAAGCCGCGCCTGAAGAAGACTTTACATCTAGGCGCGTGGATATAACATGCTCTATGGACGCGACAATCACGGGAGGTAAAAATTTATTTTGGAATTCTGTGACCCCCATCTTCGTTTTCTATGCAGGTAAGAGCTCTGAAAGAGCATACGATCAACAAGAATGAGCTAGGAGGCGAATTAGAGGCACGACATGAGCTCGAACGCCAACGATGGAGAACCCAATTACAGCGAGTCAGGAAGTACTACCTGGAAAGTTTAAGGACCCAGGTGCCTTCACAGTCACCTTTGGTGTTTGTGAGACACTAATTCATCATCATTTAAATGATTTGGGTGCTGCCATTAATGCTATGTCATATTCCTTGTACTGTTCTTTGAGACTGGGACCGTTGAAACCTCCTAAAGTGCTGGTAGAGTTAGGAGACAAATCTCTTATTCGTCCTGTTAGCTTGCTAGAGGATCTAACACTCCATGTAGGAGACCTCGTTGTTCCTGCAAAGTTTTATGTTTTGCAGATGGGAGATGCTAGATATGACGATCCTGCAGCACTTATATTGGGACGTCCATTCCTCTTTGCCACAAAGACAAGGATTGACATGGGCACAAGCTTGTTGTCACTTGCGTTTGGTGGCAAGATATCAAACTTCTATATTTATGAGGATGCCGACCACCCATGCATGAAGAAGCCACCGGACATCACACGCACACCGTATCCTGGTGCTCTACCTCCGAACCTACCGGATGAGACTCGGCATGCGACGAAAGAAGTAGCTCTGAGCAGAGTGTCCTCACAAACTCGGGAGGATGTGAAGGTAAACCCGCCTGATCGATGGAGGATCGATACGAGCACACCATTCCATGAGGGCTATGAGCAGAGTGAAGGAGTAGCTGAGATGAAGTTTGACTTCACACGCCCATCGGATCCATACGTTTGATCCCTAACGAGGTATCGTTGAGCTAACGACGTAAAACAAAGGCGCTCGCAGGGAGGCAGCCAAGCAAATTTTAGTTTTTTTATTTTTTTTTCGTATTTGTTTGAGTTTGGAGTCATGTCTTTACATTGTCTTTTGGGAGAGGAGAACATTTTTCATGCAGGAAACAGGTGTAACACCATGAGGATCGCGCCCCACACACATATTAATCGGTGCGCCCAACGCTAATCTCTTCGCTGAGCGCGTGATATAAACTCTTCTTTGGGCGCGACGCTTTTGGTTGACCAGAGTTGACTCCGCTGATTGACTCGTTTGACCAGAATTTTCACCATCACGCGACTAAACGAGGGGAGTACCTATTCATTTTGATCTCTACCTTTTTTTATATGTTTGTATGTCTTGCATTGTTCGTGTCTTTGAATTTAAGTCATGCGATGAGGACACGGCTTGGTTCAAAAGTGTGGGGTGGGAAAATCAGTCAGTCAGTTGTGTCTGCCCATTTATTTTTCTTGCATATTGTACTATGTCAGCACGTTTCCTTTTGAAAAAAATGGAAGTACAAAATTTCTCTTCCGTTCTTGAATATGCAGTATTGAATGTTGATGTGAAATAGATGATGCTGATTATATTGTATTTCTCTCGTGAAATTTGAATTGTGTGACTACATGTGAATTAAACCCACTACGTGTCCTTTTGAGTTGAGATAAACATGGATGTGGAGTTGATAGAAATGTCCTAGAGAGACTTGACGAAGTACTCAAAGGACCGGATTTCCAGTTATTTGGATTTAGTGGAGGCTAGCACTTCGAGACTTTATGGTTCAGAGTTTGCTCCGCCGCTGCAGCGTTTATGTGAGTAGGCGGGATGGGAAAATAGAACGTCCTATCTCTAGTCCAAAGTAACCGGGAAAAGAGATGAGTGACCCTCATCTTGACTGGCGTCAAAAAGGTCGAGGATGAGAAAGATCGGGGAGGTATTTCAATAGGCTTGCGGGCGATGATTGGACCTCCTTCAAAAGAAAAGAAGAAAAATGACAAGATATTCACAATAAAGGAGCAAAGCTCAAGAAAAAAATCAGCCAAGTTGTGAAGATTTATACATGAAAAGTGAAGTGCATCATTCGTACACAAGAGCCAAAGGCCAAAGGAAATCAATACATCAAAAGCTGTCCAGCAAAAGAAGAAAGAAAGCTCAAAAAACCTTGAAGCTCGAATGAATCATGTGCCAGAGAAAACCATGAAGTATAACCATATAACTAGAGTTTGGGACATCGAGTGTAGATCATAGGTCTAAAGAGGACTATCTCCCATTCATCCGAATTGATTTGAATTTCAGCTCAAAGGTAACACGCATCAAGTTAATTCTATGTTGAGCATGATGATTTGAGTAACGATTGAGTTATGCGTAGAAAAGCGGAATCTAGACTAGCAACTCATATTTATGTGCATTCATCCAGGACATCGAAGAAATTGTGGTGTTATATTGTTTTCCTTCTATGACTTAGTTCATGTTCGGGACGAACAATTTGAAGTGTGAGGTGGTCTGATGAGTCGTATTTATACAACTCGTAGAATAACCTAATCCCCTTTAATTTGACACTTTTATATGTGAAAATTTACCTTTTAGTATGATTTTGCATCTCAAGTGTTTTGGAAGCTCTAGGAGGAAACGCGCATAAAAGACAGCATTTCATGCCAAAAACATCACAATGGCAGATCAGACCTTTGGACGCTCGACGGAGTGCTGGGAATCGACCGTAGATCAGAAAAATACGAACTATATGCTGATCCGTAGCTGACTCAATTCCCTACAACTCTCTAGTTCCTACCAAGAGCAGCCGAGGTAATTTGGATGGTCGAATCAATGGTCGAAGTCAGAACTACTCCACAAGAGCAAAATGATGGCCGAGACTATCGCGCCCTAAGGCAATTTTAACGCCACGCCCGCAGGCAATTTTGATTCCGATAATCTCTTCTTTGGGTGCGACGCCAATCTCTTCCTTGGGCGCGTGAGTCCCGACGAGTTGATGACGTCAGCAAGTCCAGAAATTGGAAATTCAGCCCAAAATAGACTTGGAAACCCAATTTTTTGCTATAAATAAGATGTTTGGGTTAGGGTTTCCATCATCTCATAATCCCATCATTCTGAAGACGGCTCTAGAGGAGAAGGCGAAGCTTTCGACGTGAGAAGAGAATTTCTACTACTTTCATCATGCATATTTGTGTTTTTATTTCGATGATGTGTAGCTAAACTCCTAATTGAGTTTAGGGTTTCACATATTGTGACTTTGTTTGAGATTCTGTTCTTAATGCAATTTTATGTTTTACTAGTTCTTGCTTTCATCACATGAATTAATTTGTGAGGTTAAGGGCTGTTCGTTTGCAATTCAATACAATTTTATTAAGTTCAGTAAAGTTAAATTAAGTTCAATACAGTTTCATTAAGTTCAATACAGTTAAATTAAACTCAATACAGTTTAATTAAGTTCAGTACAGTTAAATTAAGTTCAATACTGTTTAATTAAGTTCAGTACTGTTTAATTAAGTTCAATACAGTTTAATTAAGTTTAGTACAATTAAATTAAATTCAATACAGTTAAATTAAGTTAAGTACTGTTAAATATACTTTAAATTAATTTAAGTTAAAAATGTAATATATTTTTTTCAAGACAATTCAAATTTTATAGTTTCCAACCCTAGAGTAAGGATCCCGTGCTAATTTAATTTGTGGTACAAATTAAAAACTAATCATAGTCCTTGATCTTGTGATTTGAATGGATGAGATTAAATCTTGATTTTTTGGTGTTTTTCTTGGTGATGAATTATAAAATGAAACTGACAAACTATGTCGTCTTTTCATTTTTCGGCTCGTCTTTTTCATTTTTCAGCTCGAAAAGTGACGAACTAAAAAATAATTTTGATGAACTATAAAATAAACTGACGAATTATAAAATGATTTTGACAAATTTTATATTTTGTACCAAAATTTAACTTTATACCCAAGGTTACAGAAAACGCTAGGCGGGCATCGGGCAGAAAGGGTCTCCAAGGATTAATCAGGGGCCTAGGCGGGGATTAATCGGTTTTGAATTTTTTATATTTTTAAATATATACAGTATTTAATATACAAACTTCTTCCTCCATATTCTCCAGAATGTAGACTTTTAATCAATCCATGGGTTCAAGCACATTGACATTGCAAATAAATATGAACATTATAAATGGCTTCATCCACATTAACATTGTTAATCAAATCCAAATTATGAAAATAAGAATCAAGCTGCATAAACAATACAAATTAAACAATACAATCCAAATCCCAAGTTGCAATAATACGTTAAATTTTTAAAATTTCCAAATAAGCCCTTCAAGTTTGAATATTGACATGTAGTTGACCATTTCGCCTAGAAACCGATTTAGACCGCCTAGGCGCCGCCCAGAAATTGCCTAATAATAACATCCGCCTAATTGGTCAAAACAGAACGGGTTCAAGAAAATGGCCGCCTAGGCGGTCTAGGCGGCCATTTTCTGGAACACTATTTGTACCTGATCTTGACCCTCCAACCCTATTATTCAGAACTCTTAATTTTTTTTTAATTTTTTAAATTTGTATCCACACCTCTTCAGAAACTATTGTATCCGTTTTAATATGAAAGTAAACTTTGTTGCACTTGATATCAATTGAAAGAACACGTGGAAATAAACATTTGGATACAATATATATTTTACATAGAAGCGTGCAATGACATTCAAGTACAGTACAAATGGAAATATTTACATATCATCATCTTCATCCATTTCAACTACATCATCTGGAAAATCCTCAATAATTTCAAACACTGTCATGTCGCGTACTTGATTCATCTACTCTTTTTACTGGTTATCAAATAAATTTGAATCAGCTCTTCCAAGCACGGTCTCATTAGCTAAAAAGGGTATTGAAAAATTATGCATGCGAATGAAGTTGTGCAAAGTGAAGGTAGGTGTAATTATATCATTTTGGCGTCCATCTGACACTTGAGGCATGACTTTAAGTATCTTCCACGAATTCTTTAAGATGCCAAATGCTCTTTCAATGGTGGTTCGTAAAGATGAATGTCGGTAATTGAATTTTTCATATACTCCGGTAGGTTGATCACCGTCACGAAACGTTGGCATATGATATCAAACTCTTTTATCTTTATAAGGTGTCAGATAACCAGTTGTATTTGGATATCCAGAGTCAACCAAATAATACTTTCCTGTAAAATAATAAATATTATTAACACAATTAATTTAAATTAGTGGTTAAAATTAAAATACTAATGTTAAATTTTACCTCGAGGCGGATGTGGAAAACAATATTTTGAGTAATTGCATCAATCCAAACCGTCTGATCATAAACACTTCCTTCCCATCCAACATGGACATATATAAAATTCATGTCGAACGAGCAACAAGCAAGAACATTCCAAAGTTTTGGTTCCTTTGCGACCTCGATATTGATTTCCCTTGTCATATGCTAAACTTGCTTGAATATGAGTGCCATCCAATGCTCCAATACAATCCTAAACATAATCATTAGCTGATGAAAACATAATGACAATTTTTGATTTCCTAATAATTTATCTTAAAATAAGGTGAATACGAGCTGCTGTTCAGTATCTTTGGAGGTACTTCTTCAAAAGATGTATGTGGTCTTACGATATCAAACGATAACGTTTTTAGAGCATGCAACACCTTCCGAAGATATTTTGAAATGGTCGAGATTGAATGTTTGAATGTATCAACCACATCCCTATAAGAAGCTCCTTTAACCTATACATATAAGCACATGCCAACTTGTTCAGTCACCGTAATAAACTTTGAGTCTCTCAAGAGTTGTCGTGATTTCAATATTTCAACCAACTGGGTAAGTTTCTCGCTTGATAATCTAAGTTGCTCCTGACAAAGTTGTGGATGTGTATTCAATTCTTAATCTTTGGCGTTTGGGTTTAGATGTTCATCTTCTTAACATATCAATTGCTATTCTCCTACAATGTTCGATCACCTCTTCATTCATTCTATAAAAAAAGATTAAATCAGTAGTTAGCAAATAACAAAATTAAAATGGTAGAAGAAACATAATCATTCCACATAACATCAAAATGCTTTCAGTTAATAGGAGTTCAAAAAAAACAAAATCATCAAAATGCTTACATCAAATGCTTTCAGGCAACATGACATCAGACATGCTTTTTTGTTTTAAAAATAAACCCTAAGGAAAATCATCGTCAAGAACTTTGAGCCACTCCCATTTTTCCTCATCAGTTTCAAACTCCAAAAACATTTTCCCGATATTCTTTTCAGTAAGATATAAGATGGCTCGTGCTTGGGAAGCTAAACCTCGCATTTTCACTTGTTCCATATTCTTCACAGCAAGATATAATTTTCTTTCATGAGTCTCTTTACCATCAACCATCTTCAGAATAGTAAATTCTTTGTTCATGTCATTAGTCGGTCTTTGTTTTGAAAGAGAAGTAGAACCACGCTTCTGTCTTTATGAACTAGTAGTGTTAGGCGGTGATCCACTTTCAGCGGGTTCCTTAGAATTCACATAGGGTTCAGGGGTATGCTGAGGGTCTTCACTATCTCCAGAGCCCTCTTCTACATCACCAAGCACGTGACCTTTTCCATTTGCTTTTCTCTTATGCGATTACAATTCAGCTCTGGCTGAAGCACGTGAATAGCTTTTTGCACGAGTTGCACATTTTCCAGAGAATATAGAATCACAAAGATCCAAGTCAGGAAGTTTATGCTTTGTGACGTAAGCTCCAGCCTTATACTTCTGCAAATTACTAATAAAATGAAAGATGAGTTTCTGTCACAACAAGTAGCACCAGTTACACAAAGAGTGATAAGTTTGATTTTTAGAAACATAAACTAGTTCACAACAAAAACAATAAAATTGACTGTCACATCTTATCATTCATAACAGAATCTGTTATAATTTAGTGAACACTAGAATATGTACAATACGAGTTCCATTTTATCACAACTTTTTTTTTGATGGGTCCGTTTTATCACAACTGAGCAATAGATAGTACATAAATGCGACTTGAAAATGAAATTATACCTGAAAAAATTGTTTCATTCTATCACTTTGTAGCTCAATTTCAGTAGGCAATCCGTCACCAGTTAAGGCAATGCCAGTCATTTGATTCATTGCATTCCATGCTACCCATTTCGAACGACAATTGTTCTAATGGTTGTTAACTTGTTTTGGTGTCACGGCATGCTTTGATCGTGCTTTATAAACCTCTACCACCATTTCCCAAGTGTGAGCAATAGGAACTCCGGGCATGAATGATTCAAGCACAACCTCCATTAGCCTTCTACTTTCTTCAGGACCCACCACATATACATATCTAATGTATGATGATGCAACAAATGCATTAAAATTTCTATAAACAAAACTAGACCCCTTACAAGAAAATTTACTAAAACATATAAGTGACCAACTCAATGTAAGCAATCAGTTTCTCATTCAAGAACAAAAAATGTAACATTAAATCATCATATAATTCATGACAACCTCAGCAAAACACAACAATATTCCAACAATTCTGATACCACAACATTCCGACAAAACACAACAAGATTCATGAACTCAGCATATGATTCCAACAATTCTGGTTCAGCATAGCTTATGCAAAAGCAATTCCAAGTAACTTGTATCCCCCAAGAAAAAAATGACAACCCTCTGCTAAGTAAAACAAACGTTAAGATATGCAGTAAGGTGAGGAGATTCACCTTTAAGTAGAGAAATCAGACGCCTCCCTCCCCGTTTAGAAACCATAAATTCAAAAGATATGCAGTAAACATGGTAGATGGGAGGTGACTCTTTAATATGTGATGTGTACATGATATCGCCTTAAATGTAAAGCTGCAGGTCCTATGACTGTGACTGATTGTAAGCGATGTCCTATATCATTAATTGGAACCCTAAATCGCTGCACCTCTAATTCGCATTGCGCTATACCTGTGACTGACGGATTGGGTGAGGGTAGAGTCACAGAGCCTCCTGTGAATGCGTGTGTGGAGCGACGATTTCTTCGGTTCTCCTAGATTGCCTTGTCGTGGAAGCTGTATGCTTGTAAAATTAGGTTTGCAAGATGGCTGCATCTAGGGCTCACGTGCAATACTTTATTACATAATATTATACTTTATACTTTCTAAAATATAATCATAAAAATATACTTAAATTGTAAAAAGTGTATATTTTTTAGCAAGTTAAATTAATAAGCTATATAATTTTTAAAAAATGAAAAAATACATATATATAATTTTTCAGTTTCTGTAGATTAATTTCAGTAAAGTTAAGTTAAATTAAATTAGATACAGTTAAATTAAACTTGATATAGTTATATTAAGTTTAGTACAGTTAATTTAAACTCGATATATTGAATTAAGCCCAGTACAGTTAAATTAAACTCGATACAGTTAAATTAAGTTCAGTACAGTTAAATTAAACTCGATACAGTTAAATTAAGTTCAGTACAATAAAATTCCAGTACAATAAAGCTCAAAAGAACAGAAGCAGAAGCTTTGTCGCAAAGCTTAATCAAACAATTAATTCATATCGTTAATATCTACTAGAAACTTTGTCATAAAGGTGGATCGTAACACCTAGGCTAAATAATACCATTGTCGGATTATTGTGTTTAGGATAAAACTAGAAGTCTAACACCTTTGTCGGGTTAGATTGTGGTGTATCACCTTTGTCGGGATACTTTAGGATATTACCTTTGTCGGAATTCCACACTTAGAACCATGAGATTTGATATGTAGCAGGCGATGATAAACATGTCATAGTAGAAACCTAGTCTGAATATTATCTCTGATTGGAAATCTTCGATTATTCTTTTCTTTTGCACTCTTTACTGCTAAAAACCCTCTTTTTCTTATTTGTTTACAGAGACTACTTCAACAACTAGTTCCCTTGGTTGGACCCTGCTTGCCACTAGCTAGTTGCTCGCAGGAGATTATAAATATTAAGTTTGACGCGTCAGACGACGCGCGTCAGGGTTCGACCAGATACTTTACCGGTTAATCTATAAATTCTTTTGACTCTACGACGATCCTCTTCATTCACAAATCGAGAGGGTAAAAAAATAGACTTTTTATTAAGCAAGGTTCGGGAGGGAGTCTCGAACCCAAGGGATCAAGTGGAATCAGAGATCGTAAATCAAGGAGAATTAGTGTTAGAGGCTAGGCGATTACATTCGTAATATTGTAATTGTAAGACCATCGATAGCTCTAAACTTTTCAATAAGCCTTATTACCCTTTAGGGCGTGGGAAGCCCCCAGAGTAGGCTGATTGTCGAACTGGGTATTAAATCATGTATGCTTGCATTATACTGTCTACCGAAGTGTTCAAGTCTCGATTGGAACACCTCCTTAATCCCATCTTGAACAAGACAATAGTATTTCAACTGTAAAATTAGAGACTTAGGTTGTATGGAAGGATAAAAGAAGACCCAATTATTGTGACTGGACACTAATATAAGCACAATGTATGTTAAAATTGAGGTTCAATATCTTCAGGCACAATTGGACTAAAAATCACCTCTGACGTATTGTAGTTAATGACCTGTCCAGATAGTGTTTCGTAAGTGAACAAGAAATGTTTTATATTATTGGCTGTTTCATTTTCCACTTTAAATAACAACAAGCATCATGAGCATTGAAGAGATGGGATATAGAGGGTACTCTCCTGCACAGTTTGATCCTAGTGTATTTTTTTCCTACTGTGAAGCTCATTTATATTGTGCCCAATCCATTCAGTGCACAGAATGACTAAATGAGGTCCCCTTGACGAAGAACCCTCACCGAGCAGAAGAAGTCAGAGATGGAGCCATTCATGCGGACACAATATCTAATAGAAGTCGCATAATTCATAATTTACCTGACCGAGATAGGATTAATACCGAGGTGCAACAAACCAGACTCCAAAAAGGCACACTCAAATCTATTATAAGGCTTAGACATATTCAATTTTAACGAGCCAAAGCCTTTAGCACCCTTCTTATGAGTTTTAATAAAATGTGCACAGTCATGGGACACAATAAAATTATTAGTAATAAGACATCCTTTAATGAAAGCACTGTTCAAAACCGTTTACCTCAGGAATGATGCTTTGGACTGTTGTAAATAGACTCCAAAGTTTGGAGTCTATTTACAACAGCCTTTCCCACCACCTTACACACCACAGAAATATAATTTATCGGCATCAGATCCTCTATCTTCTCAACCTGTTTTCTCTGTTTGGGATCAAAACCTGAAGAGTGCCATTAAGTTGAGAAGGAACTCGACTTGTATTCAGAACATATAGACACAGCTGCATGAAATCATGCTTGACCATACTCAAATAACGCTGAAAGAAGCTAGCTCGAAACCCATCAAAACCATGACCCTTTATTGGGTTCAGTTGCATAAGGGCTGCAAAGATTTCCCTCTCTGTGTAATCCTCATTTAAAATATTGTTATGCATATCAGTGACCTTCCTTGGAAGACAAACACTGGTAGCCGCTGAGCTAACTCCACAGAAATTAACAGAAGAGGTAAAAAGTTGCTGGGAAATATTGTGAAACAAGGTTCTTTAAAGACTGTTGATAAAAACACAGCTGAATAACAGTGTTAGTTCTATGCCTTGCATTAGCTTTGCTATGAAAGAAACTCGTGTTATTATCACCATCATTAAGCCATAGGACTCTACACCTTTGTTGCCTCATAACTTCCTATGAAGCCATTCATCAAGTTCTTCGCTAATCTCAACTTCCTGCTCATCCTATTCTTGGCAATTGCTTGACACAATTCAGATCACTCTGAGGTTACGAAGCTTGACGTTGACATTACCAAAAACTCTTTGGTTCCACTGAGAAATAGGAGATTTTAATCCTTCAAGCAAATGCAAAAAATTCTGTTCATTGCACGAAAGACCCCACTGTTTTTGGACCAACGCTCCTTAAAGCTAGGGTCTCTCGTCCACATCTCTTCAAATCTGAAGCGTCTACACCATTTTAGTGCACCGATTTCGATAAACCAAGCTGAAGAGGAGTGTGATCTGATTCGAAAGTAGTTAGAGATGATACACAATGACATCCTTGAATACCTTCCTTTTGACCGAGTTAGCTAATGCTCTATCTAACCGACATTTTGTTTCATCCTGCCCATTTCTACCATTAGCATATGTAAAAGGACTACCCCTGAACTGAATCTCGGACAAATCACAATCAGCCAAGACTCACCGAAATTGCTGCATAAAAGTATGACAACGCCACGCATTCTTAGACATGTCTCTAAACCTCAGAATTTCATTAAAAACGCGTAAAAGGTGTTGGGGATTTTAGTATTATGAACATAATAAGACGTTGAACATTATTAGTGTTGCAAGACCCAATGGGCTCTCCACTAATGGGCCGGAACAGGAGGACAATACCCAGGCCAAGGGACCACAGCTGGCTGAGGAAACACCGAGCAGTTCGGCACCTCTTCTGCCAGACACGCACATGAAACGTATGTCGCGGAAATCCTCCCGTTATCCCTCTGAATTGTACGTCACCTGAGCTGCGTCTCTATCTGACATTGTCGGGGCAAGGTAGTATTCAAAAGTATGCCCTAAAGAATGTAAGAGGTAACAAACAGTTATTAAGAAAAGCTTCCTTCCCCTCATTCTTCCTATCCCCTGCTTCTCTTTTCTTGCAAAAACCCTCGCCTCCGCATACTACTCCCACATTTGGTGCTTTCATCACCGACCTCACCACCTTCCACTATGCCTAACCACTCGGAAATCATAGCCAGCCATGGCAACGTCATCGAATCCTTGGAGGGTCGCCTTGGTCCCATAGAAGGAACTTTAGCCACGGTTGTGACATCCCTTGAACGACTTACACAAGCCATTGAATCCATGGAAGGTCGCCTCGACTCCATCGACGACCTCCAACAAGCTGTCAAGGAACTGCAACACCCGGCCATTCCCCGTCCCGATAAACAACCATTGCACGAGAACCCCTCGTTACTCAAAACCCCTACCACCACCCAATACTCCACCATCTCCGACCAAATTAATAACCCACCTCCACATACCACCCCTGTCCATATGTTCGACACCACTCATCCTCGTCTCCACCGCTCACCGCGTCTTGAAATCCCCATGTTTGATGGAGAGGGCGTCGAAGGCTGGCTCTTCCAGCTGGAACGGTACTTCGACATCAATGAAACACCACCACACCACATGCTCTCTGCCGCCCCACTTTACATGGCGGGAGAAGCTCTTAAATGGTTCCGTTGGAAGTATAATACTAAGCAAGTAACATCTTGGGTGCACCTTACACGCGATCTCCGTCGATGTCTTGGTCCTGGTGATTATTATGATGCGGAGGTTGAGTTGAACCTGCTAAACCAAGTATCTTCGGTGACTTCCTACGTCTCTGCTTTTGAAGATCTGTCGACAAGCACTCCTGCTCTCTCTGCCCAGAACCTCCTAAAGCGCTTCCTCACAGGCCTTAAATCCGAGGTACGACAAGAGCTTGTTCTGCTGCGCCCTTCATCTCTTGAGGAAGCCATGGGCATGGCCCGGGTCATTGAAGAGAAGCTTTTAACCCAGCAAAACCTTCTCTATCGGCATACCACTCCCACAATTAGGCTAGCTCAACCCTAATGAAATAAGGCATTCAAATAAAGCTTAAGCTCTAATTAAGCGCTGTGATCAGTAAGATCCACGTTCTGTATGCGCATTAATCAACCGTGTTTTGTTCACACATTAAGTTGTTAGTGTGTTGACTGCTCGCGGCCGATAAGATGCTCATTGGACGCGCGGCATAAGTTTGAAAGACTTCAATCGGTGCATTTATCCTGTTTTCATCAATCGGTGCTATTATATTGTTTAATGTAATGCATATAAAATGGGGGGAAAGGGCTGGCATGAGAAGAAAAGAAAGAGATTGAAAACAGACAGAGATTTTACTTCTGTTCTTCTCAGATTTTTCTTTCGTTTGTCTTATCCCGATTCAATTTCTGAAAACCCAATTAGAACAAAAATATTGAATACGAAAAGTGATATCACAATTCAAAAATATCCAAGTGTTTGTCCATTGATTTCAAGCCCTGAAGAAGACCAACAACTACAATCATATTCAATATTTCTGCCTTAATTACGAAAAAGGAAGAGAAAATTTAGTTCAGTACTGCTTCTCTGATTTTTCCTCTGAAAATTGATTCCAAACTTTCTCGTTTGTCTTATTTCGATTCAATTTCTGTAAACCCAATTATGGCAAAATTATTGAATACGGAAAGTGATATCACGATTCAAAAACGATATCCAAGTGTTTGTACATTCATTTCAAGCCTTGAAGAAGGCCAATAACTATAATCATATTCAATATTATCTTAATCAATGGCTGCTGAATCAGTGTGTTGGACCCTTGTGTTTTGATGATAACAAACACTTAACTAATAATCCACTTGAGTATGCAGAAATCACTGTCTGACAGGAAAGCTCACTGGACATCTCTGAGAGAGAGCAAAGCTGCGAGAGAGATGTGTTCCATGTGAGAGACAAACCGACTTATGACCAGATCGGATCTGGGAAAAGATACACGGAGATATGCATTGAAGATACAAGAATATATGCGTGTGATATTTGATTAAGATCATTAATTCAAATATATACATGAGGAGATCTAAGTATATACGACAGGAATATCGAAGCCACATTTGGAAGGCGAATATGTGATGTAGTTAAGATATGGAAATATCTTAACCATATCACATCTGAGAGATAGCGAACGGATCTGAGATGGATACATATCCTGCCGACTTGAAGACACTATAAAAAGAAGAAGAGTCTTCATTGTGGAGATCGGCTTTCGGAAATAGCGATCGGAGATTGAAGAGAGTTCAAATCCGGAGCTGACAAGGAGCGGCTGTGTGCAAGCAAGGCGATCGTATTAGTTGACTCTTCGAATTGAGTAGTCTTGTTAGCTGTCACTGTGTGAGACAAGTGTAACAAACTGCAAGCATATTCCTTTGTCAATAATACGGATCTTGAAGCCCTTCTGGAACTGTCCAGAAGGCAAGTGGTTTTTATCCTGCTGCAAAAGTTGCAGTAAGGTTTCCACTCTAAATCGTGAGCATTTACATTCTGTCTTGTATTTCCTGTACGAGAGTTATTTTCCGGTGCCATCTGTCTGAGGGATATCACTCTGGGATCTCCCTCATATAGTTGGCTAACCTAACGATCCATCAATTGGTATCAGAGCCGGGAAGCTCTAGATTGTGTGTTAGCCTTTGCAGGAAATCATGTCTAACGGAAGCGACTCGTTCTGGAAGCCACCGATACTCAGTCCGGGAGAGTATGACTGGTGGAAGGATCAGTTCGAAGCACATGTTTGTTCCCTGGATGGGAAGCTGTGGCGGGTGTTTGAAAAGGGAAACTTCCCTATTCTGGATGTGACAGATCCCGCCAATCCGAAAGAGAAGGAGAAAGACAAGTACACCGAAGCTGACTACAAGTCTCTCCAACAGAATGCCAGGGCCAAAAAGGTCCTATACATGGCCCTCTCACCAGGAGATCAAGTGAAGATGGCTGTGTATAAGACTGCAAAGGAGCAGTGGGACGGACTTGCTCGACTGTACGAGGGAAATGAGGACATCAAAAGGAACAGAATCCTAGCTGCCACAAAGGATTACGAATCTGTCGAACAGCGCAAGGACGAATCTCTGGATGACTTCTACACCAGATTTCAAGTCATCGTCGCGCAGCTGAACTCCCTGGATGAGGTACTCCCCCAGTGGAAAGTAACTCATCATTTTATGCAAGCTCTCTGCTCCAGATGGGACACAGTGACTACTGCTCTCCAAGCTCAGAAGGGGATTAAAGATATCACTCTGGAAGAGCTCGTGGCGAATTTGCAAAGCCATGCTGGAATAGCCGAGAGGAAAATGGCCCGGAGACAAGCTGGAAAATCTCAGGCTATAGCGCTTAAAGTTGAGAAGGCCTTAGACATAGCTCAAGTAAGCCTGCCATCTAAAGGAGAGGACGAGGAGATAGCTCTTCTCTCTAGGGCTTTCAAGATGGCGAACACAGGCAGAACACAGAACAGAGGCAACTCTGGCGGAGGACGAAACAGTCAAAGGTGGAACAAGGGATCCTCCTCAGAGGAAGGCAAGACAAAGGCTGGAGCAAAGGAAGAAAGAACCTGCTATCACTGCCAGAAAAAGGGACATCTCGCTAAAGACTGCTACAGCAAGAAAAAGGGGGAACCACCTGCCCCGAAGGAAGCCCATGCTATGTTTGCAGCATGGAGTGACTCTGATGAGGAACAAAGTGATAGAAAGGAGCCATGTCTGATGGCGAATTCCGCAGCGATGAGGTAAATGAATCTGACTCTTTCATAGATCAAGTATTCAGTGAATCTGACTTTGCAGAAACTATCGCCGAATTGTTAAAGAAGATCACTAGCCTCAAGGAACAAATTGAGGTCATGAAAGAGGAACATGACGATGACATGGAGAACAATCGTCTCTGGTCAACCAAAGCTATGAAACTCGAGAGACAAATGAAGGAGCACATTTGCAAATGCCCCACCTGTGACAAAAGGGACACACAGATCAGTGATCTAAGTGATAGACTGAGCAGCTTAAGAGTTGACGATACCAGGAAGGTACGGTCAATTGCAGATTCCGACAGATTCCAGTTGGACAACGAGGAGCTCCGTCAGGCTGTTGCAGATCTCAGACAAAAGGAATCGGAGAGAAAAAAGGTCTGGCTTAGAGAACTAGAAGCCAAAAAGGTCGAGGAGGTAAAACAAGATTACAACAGAAGGTTTGCCAGACCTGGACTTGGGTATATGGAAGAAACTGATAAGGAGGAAGCAAACAGAAGGATTGCCAAAGGAAAGGAACCAATGACTGAAGTCGGAGAGGGCTCCCATCAGCAGAGAAAAATGGAACCCACAAGACAATCGGGAAGAGCAGCCTCATCTCCTCAGGACAGTTATCTCCACGACAGAGACTTTGGTCCTTTCCAAGCTGGGAAGGCATTTGAAATATGGAAAAGGATGAGCTCCAATCGTCAATCCTTCTCCATCGACCCTCAGGCACAGAGAAGGATACCAGCACACGTAAAGAAACACAAGAAAACTGGTACACTCTACTACCGTGTCTGCTGGCACTGCGGTCACTCCGGTCATTACAGAGCCGACTGTGAGAAATGGAAAGAAGTCAACGAAAAGAATCACAGCCATCAGAGAAAGGCCGGCACCGCCCCTATCCCTAGGAGAAAGGCTTCTCCTCAAAGAGGGGACAACAGACCGGAATGGGTTCGTTCTCACCATGACACAGCCATCCACAGACGACCCAGAAGAACCCCCAGGATGAAAATCAATCTCACGGATGACAATGATTCTCGTCCCTCGAAGTTCCCTACTGCTGCCAAAACTGTCCCAAAGCCCAGTAAGCCCAAGCTTGTCTGGGTTCGTAAAAACTGACCTCTCTTTTTGCAGGAAGGAGTGAGGAGCAAGCCATGGTATCTGGACAGTGGATGCTCCAAACACATGATGGGGGATCCAGGATGGTTCATCTCACTCCTAGCCTACTCCGGAGACAACATTATCTTCGGAAACAAGAGCTCAGGTAAGGTAGTAGCTACTGGAGAGGTAAGAATTTCAGAAACCATTAAGATTCGACAAGTAAGTCTGGTTGAAAATTTGAGATACAACTTATTGAGCATATCACAATTGTGTCAACATGGAAGAAACCAAGTGATATTTAACTCTAACGACTGTGTTGTGAAGTGCATTGAGACAGGAAAAATAATTCTTCGAGGTGTCCGGGAGAATCAGATATATACAGTGGACCCAGAATTCGTCCCAGACGGGGAGCTGTGTCTGTCAAGCATCACTGACGACACATTGCTGTGGCACAAGAGATTTGGACATGCAAGCACGAGGCTGATTCATAAACTCCATCAAAATGAATTGGTGGTTGGTCTACCAAAAGTGGAAAGCTCGTTTGATCAGATATGCAGTGCCTGTGCCACAGGTAAGCAGGTACGTACTTCGTTTAAGTCAAAACAATCAGTGAGTACTTCAGCTCCTCTGGACATGATTCACATGGATCTATGCGGTCCAGTCAACGTCGTCAGCCGTGGAGGCAACAGGTATATATTAGTCATCGTGGATGACTATTCCAGATATACATGGACCATCTTTCTGAGCTCTAAAGATGAAACGTTCTCTGAGTTTGTGTCATGGCTGAAGCTAATTGAAAACAAATTGAGTAAGAAATTAGTATCTATTCGGACTGACAACGGAACCGAGTTCCGAAACTCTCAATTTATCTCCCTGTGCAGGACAGCTAAGATAGATCACAATTTCTCAGCACCACGGACTCCTCAGCAGAATGGTGTGGTAGAGAGAAAGAACAGGACACTGGAAGACATGTCAAGGACAATGCTGATTGCCAGTGGTGTTCCCAAGGGATTCTGGGCCGAGGCAGTTCATGCCGCCAGCTACATACTGAACCGAGCATCTCTACGATTTCTGATAGGAAAAACACCTTACGAGCTGCTGCGAGGAAGAAAGCCTAACATTGCTCATTTGAAAGTGTTTGGTTGCAGGTGCTACGTACACAACAACGGAAAGGAAAATCTGGGAAAGTTCGATCCAAGGAGCGATGAAGGCGTGTTCGTAGGATACCCAAGCCATAGCAGAGCATACAAGGTCTACAACCTGAGGTTGGAACGGGTGGAGGAAAGCGTTCACGTAACCTTTGATGAGCGCGCTATGACTGGACACCTTGTGAAAGATCCCTCCTCACAGGATGATGGAGAACTTCATCTTACTGACAGGTCTGATCCCAACTGGGTACCTGCCCAAAACGAGACTGCAGAGCCAGCTCCAGAGGTCGTTCAGACTGCTGCTCAAGAACCTGCTGAACCAGCCGAAGCTCCACAAACAGAGATACTAGCTGAAGAGCAGGGTCCAGAAGCACAAGTAATAGAGGTTAACGCAGACCCCCCCAATGAGGAAGTGACTGCGAATAACCCTCCTCCGGCAGGGACCGCAGAAGAACCCAGAACCACAAGGAGTGGGAGAGTTACTCAGCCCCCTTCCTGGACAAGGGACTACCAATGTTACTCATCGCAGAACCAGGTAAATTTAGATGAACTATGTCATTTCTGTGGATTCGCCTCTTTTGTCTCTCATGCAGAACCAAAGACGGTTGCTGATGCGCTGAAGGATCCAGAATGGGTCAATGCCATGCAAGAGGAACTGCATCAGTTCGAAAGAAACAAAGTGTGGCGACTGGTTCCCAGGACTGAAGACAAGAATGTGATAGGAACAAAGTGGGTCTTCAGAAACAAGATGGACGACAAGGGAGTGGTTGTAAGAAAAAAAGCCCGCCTTGTTGTCAAAGGATACAACCAACAAGAGGGGATAGACTACGACGAGACATTCGCCCCAGTCGCAAGGTTAGAAGCAATCAGATTACTAATTGCTTATTCGACTTACCATGGTTTTACTCTGCAACAGATGGACGTAAAAACAGCCTTCCTGAACGGAGTCCTGAAGAAAAAGTGTATGTGAGCCAGACACCAGGGTTTGAGGATCTCACTCACCCCGATCATGTCCACATCCTTGACAAGGCACTATATGGGCTGAAGCAGGCACCTCGCGCCTGGTATGAGAGACTGTCACAGTTTCTGCTATCCCACAGTTACGTCAGAGGAGAGGTGGACAAAACCCTTTTCCTTCTGAAGGAAGGGAAAGACACTCTGGTTGTTCAGGTATATGTAGATGATATCATATTTGGTTCGACTAACCCTAAACTTGTCAAGAAGTTTACAGATCTGATGTAAAGTGAGTTCGAGATGAGCATGGTAGGGGAACTCAGGTACTTTCTAGGACTTCAAGTCGCTCAAGGAGAGGAAGGTACCAGAATCCATCAGCAGAAGTATGTCAAGGAGATTCTGAAGAAGTTTGGGATGGATTCTGCCAAGACGTGTGCCACACCAATGTCCCCGAACGACACCCTGGCAAAGGATGAGTCCTCACCTCGAGTGGATCCAACTCTGTACAGGGGAATGATCGGCTCACTGTTATATCTCACTGCTAGCAGACCTGATATCTTATTTAGTGTCTGTCTGTGTGCTAGGTTTCAGGCTGATCCTAGAGAAACCCACGTGAAAGCAGTGAAGAGGATATTAAGATATCTGAAGGGAACAGATGACCTATGCTTGCTCTATCCGAGGGGAGGAGATCTTCGCCTGGAGGCATACACCGATGCTGACTATGCTGGGTGCAAGGTAGACAGGAAGTCCACATCAGGGATGGCTCAATATCTAGGACCATGCCTCATCTCATGGGCTTCAAAGAAGCAGTCCTCGATTGCGCTGTCCACCGCTGAGGCGGAATACATCGCCGCCGCTGCTTGCTGTGCGCAGCTGCTATGGATCAGGCAACAGCTAAGTGATTATGGTGTTGTTACAAATCGTGCTAAAATATTGTGTGATAACACTAGTGCTATTAACATCTCTAAAAATCCAGTACAGTTCTCTCATACCAAACATATAGAAATTCGGTATCACTTTCTGCGTGACTGAGTAGAAAAGGGGACAATTGAGATGGAATATTGCAGAACTGAGGAACAGATTGCAGACATATTCACAAAAGCCTTGCACAGAGAACCCTACGAGAAGCTGAGGCTGGAACTAGGTATGGTTTCTCTCCCTTAAAGCTATGACCAATTGTTACTCTCTCAGTGATTGGCTAGATTAGATGCATATAAGTCACGTCTGATGGAGAGTCTAACATGGATGTTCTGTGCTAGTGAAAAAAGTAGGCTGTGTTCATAATGTACTCATGCATGCTTGCCTTGAGATTGATGACTGCATTAGGGACCAAAAAGCATGAAATTATGATTCCTTTCTGCCTAAAAGAGACCTCCATATTTGATCCCACAATATAAACCAAGGAGGTACTCTAGACCAACCTTAGCCTATCCTCGTGTGGAACGCTCCTATGAGCCCGTTGATGCACTACCTTTTCTGGAGTCACTCCACATGAGGTATGAAACCAATATAATTTGTTTGGATGATATTATTTTCTTCTCGATTGGGTGTGATGTTATTTGTACCATTTGGGTAAATTAGCACATCATACCAAAACCTTGTGTACCCATGAGACAGTAAGACTGAGGCATCACCGTGGATAGATCACCTACGACTGGGAAACAATCTCTGTGACAGGTGTGAAGCTGGACAGTTATTCATCCTTCGGTAAAGATGTCTTGGCGTCGGGAAGACGTAAAGTTAAATTGAAAGGTGAATAGTTTTTTGCAGCAGGGTATTGTCGCGTCGGTTGCCTTTATGAGGAGACACGTTTATATTCAGATAACACGTGTCGTTCCCCTGTCTGTTGGAGCATGCCTGTTCAGTCGGATTTACTTTTGGCAAGGAGTTATTGCTGAACCGTTTTTGGAAGGGAAGAAAAAGTGGAAATTGCAAAATTGAAGGCGGTTTACTTATTGAGAGGAGGCGACGTTTCGAACAAAGGACAGTGCTGTTTGGACGCTAGGGTTTGTTGCGGTATAAGAAGAGAAAGGAGAGCGTACTGTTCCCACACCACTCTCAGGCTTTGTCTTCTCTCTCACGAAAGTTCTGAAGTTTCGAAACCCTAAATCCATGGCGTCTTCAAACCCTAAGTCGAATCTCTCATCTGCCGAAGCTGCGGCCATGGCCGCTCAGTTGGTCACTAGCGGTGTTAAGCCTTTCGACCTGGAGTCTATGCTGCAGTCGGTCACCCCGGCTGATTCTGGTCCTACAGGCTCCACCGTGGCCAGAGAAGTGGTCCGTTTTGAGGAGAGACTCGAAGCTCTGCGAGCGGACTCTTCCTCTCAGCGACAGGTTAAGAACGAGACCTCGGTGGCTACCAGGTCGGCAGGCAAACGAGCAAGGAAACCCGCTCCCGCATCCGCCCGGAAAAGCCAGAGATTCGGCCGGTCCTCTGGTCCGCATGCTGAAGAGGTGGCTGGGTCGGACGACAGTGCTGAAGAGTCGGAGGAAGCCGAGAGAGGGTTTGCACTGGAGTTAGTGCTGGATGACGAGTGGCTGGCAACGAACAAGTTAGGAGAAATCGGTGAACTATTGGAGGCCCAAGGGTGGGGCGGCTTGTTCAAGAAACCTGTTGTTGTTGATGAGAAATTGGTGAGGGAGTTCTATTCAAAAGTCAAGCTGGTTGAAAAGGAAGAAGGAAAAGGCAACTGGGAGTTGTCGGCTGTTGTAGGGGGTGAGTGGTACTCCTTGAGCATGAGGGAGTTGGCCACAGTCCTGGGAGTGCCCAAAGGAGGGTATGCCACCTACTCAAAAGGCGCCTGGCCAGGCACTGTAGCAAAGGCATAAGTATTTCAAAGACTCGGGTTGGATGTCACCGCAAAGGGTCAGCGGGAGAACACTCACATGGACGTACTCCCTAGAATTCTGCACAGAATCCTTGTTTCGAACATCTCCCCCAGAAAGCACAAGCACAGTCAAGTAACCTTCCAGGATATGCTGTTGATTGATCAAATCGTGCAAAGGAAGCAAGTGAACCTGGCCTTTCAGGTCATGAAACACATGGAGAACAACAGCAACAATCCGTCTAATGGACTGCCCTTTCCTGGATTTGTGAAGGAGATACTGAGGTATTGGGAAGCTTACCACCCTGAGGCCGAGAGAGTGCTTTCGTATGCACTATGTGAAGATCACATTGCCAAACTGGGCTTGGAGTTCTCTGCCGGAGTCGGATGGACTGTTCCTGCTGTAGTCGATGTGGATGAGGATGAGGATGAGGATGTCCAGGATGTGACGCCTATCAATGTTGCTGCTCCCGTCAGTGGTGCTGAGGCAAACCCCTCTGAGGGATTAAGTGAGGTGCTGGCATTGCTGACAGTGATTCGTGCAGAGATGAAGGAGCTCAGGGGTGAGCTGAAGGAGGTAAAATCTGAGGTGATGGAGGCAAAGACTGAGCTGGTAGAGGTGAAGTCGGAACTGCAGCTTGTGAAGCAGAAGGTGGTTGATCTGGAGCTGGCAATAACTGTTGACTCGGGGGCAATGTCCGTGGCCGTCCAGGATTTCTCAGGACAGATGAAGGACCTTGCCACAGAGATTGTGAACCAGATGAAGGACTCGTTCACGATTGTGCCTTAGTCTGCACTGTCTCATGGATCCCCCTCCTTGCAATCCCCACCCACATTAGCCCCCCCCCCCATTTTGAATTTTTTTTTAAATTTCATGTTTAAACTCTCTATGTTTTTTGAATTCTCTGCCGCATGTATGGGGTCTGCATGACACGCTTCTATCTTGCAGGCATGAATGAAATGTTTTTTCCTTCCATTACTCTGTGTTCTTATTTGCATATCTTTTTGATGATGCCAAAAGGGGGAAGAACTATGTGCATACACTAAGGGGGAAAATCAGTACCGAAATTTAAGCGGATGTCTATCTGAGGGGGAACTATGCTAGCTAGACCTTAAGTAGAAATTTTAGTGAAACAATTCTGAAGTAGCTAGCTGTCCAAAGGGAATGTAGATGTGAATTCGGTATCACTTCTGTGTGTGATTTCTTATCTGTGAAGAAGTGTTTGTCATCATCAAAAAGGGGGAATTTTTTGGACCCTTGTGTTTTGATGATAACAAACACTTAACTAATAATCCACTTGAGTATGCAGAAATCACTGTCTGACAGGAAAGCTCACTGGACATCTCTGAGAGAGAGCAAAGCTGCGAGAGAGATGTGTTCCATGTGAGAGACAAACCGACTTATGGCCAGATCGGATCTGGGAAAAGATACACGGAGATATGCATTAAAGATACAAGAATATATGCGTGTGATATTTGATTAAGATCATTAATTCAAATATATACATGAGGAGATCTAAGTATATACGACAGGAATATCGAAGCCACATTTGGAAGGCGAATATGTGATGTAGTTAAGATATGGAAATATCTTAACCAAATCACATCTGAGAGATAGCGAACGGATCTGAGATGGATACATATCCTGCCGACTTGAAGACACTATAAAAAGAAGAAGAGTCTTCATTGTGGAGATCGGCTTTCGGAAATAGCGATCGGAGATTGAAGAGAGTTCAAATCCGGAGCTGACAAGGAGCGGCTGTGTGCAAGCAAGGCGATCGTATTAGTTGACTCTTCGAATTGAGTAGTCTTGTTAGCTGTCACTGTGTGAGACAAGTGTAACAAACTGCAAGCATATTCCTTTGTCAATAATACGGATCTTGAAGCCCTTCTGGAACTGTCCAGAAGGCAAGTGGTTTTTATCCTGCCGCAAAAGTTGCAGTAAGGTTTCCACTCTAAATCGTGAGCATTTACATTCTGTCTTGTATTTCCTGTACGAGAGTTATTTTCCGCTGCCATCTGTCTGAGGGATATCACTCTGGGATCTCCCTCATATAGTTGGCTAACCTAACGATCCATCACAGTGTGAGATAAGACTGCAAACTTTGGGAAATTGGAGAAGATTTAAGGAAAAAGACACTGCTGAAGTCGAAGCTTTTGATAGATGTTGATTGGCATGGATACCTTAAATTGGGTTCAGCTCATCAGGGCAAACCAATTTGGTTTGAGGCACATTTTTTCAATCAACACAATGAGCAGCATTTGACTACTGAGGATAGAGTAGTGGTGTTAAGCATGGCGGATTTGGTATTGGGTTTTGGATTGCGGCCAAGTCTTCTGCAAATAGTAGGAAGAAGGATTCTGAATGGGATTGTAGTGCTGCGTCAGGCTGATGTTGTCGGCAAAATTGGTCCTTGAATGTTTGTTTTGGTGGAGGGGGACTCACTGCAATGCGTCAAGTTGATGCCGCTGTTGCTTGTTGTGCCAAGGTCCATTAATCATCATTCATGGTAGAGTTCCTTCTCCCAAAGAGCCAATACTAAAATCAGTGGATGTTCTTAATTTTGGGAGGAATGTAGTGAAGTGGAGTTGAAAAAGTTGCCACTTGATTTTGTTGAAATTTCGACAAGGAATCTTCACAGTGCCGTTTGGAACAAGGTTGTCAAAATCGCATTTTATATCGTTAAATCGTCCTAGTTTACGTTTCTACATGTATATTTCGTCTTAACTTGGAGTTGGACTCATTTTTCTCTAAAATCGGATCTTAAAAAAATTTTACATGGTGTAAAATCGTTAAACTTGTGTAAAAACGTCCGATTTTAATATCTTTTAATTTTTAGGCTTGGGCCAGTCCAGTTACAGCCCGTTACTTAATTTCCTTTTTTTAATTATACAAAAGCAAAACCCTAAATCCAGTAAGAATCAGTTTGGACGAGACGGCTTATGACTCCGATGAGAAAGTTCACGTAGTCGGTATCGAAGAAGACGTTGCCGATGATGGATTGACCTCGCTGCCCTTCTCGTAGAAGA
The DNA here is from genome assembly GCA_033675215.1 of Rhodiola kirilowii. NCBI lineage: Eukaryota > Viridiplantae > Streptophyta > Magnoliopsida > Saxifragales > Crassulaceae > Rhodiola > Rhodiola kirilowii. Next base: position 31,971,679 of record CM066196.1, on the reverse strand, counting down.
AGCTATGGCTGTTTACTGGCCCTGGATTTTTGATGACCATCGCTTTTTTGGACCCGAGGAATCTGGAAGGGGATTTTGCAGTCTGGGGCGATTGCTGGGTACTCGTTGCGTTAGCTGCTCATGTGGGCGACTGCGATGGGGCTTTTGGTGCAGCTCTTGTCGGCGAGGCTTGGGGTTGCCGCGGGGAGACACTTAACGGAGCTGTGTAGGGAGGAGTATCCTTGTTGGGCGAGGTATGTGTCGTGCATGATGGCTGAGCTGGCGCTGATTGGGGGCGAATATACAGGAGGTGATTGGGCCAGTCCAGCACAATGGTGGGAAATGTATGGAGAAGATTATACTCCAGAACTGAAAAAGTTTGCTAGTTGACGGAGCCCACCGCACTGTCGTTAGGGTGAGATGTTCTCTGTGCAAAAATAAATTTATATCTCCGATACTCGCGACTTTACTATTTTGGGTAGTAAGTGGTAAGTACAGGTCGAACCCAAGGGAATTAGTGGATAGTTGTTCTTTCTAAGATGAAAGTAAGACAGTTGGGGGTTGGTTGTGATTTTAGTACTGAAAGTAGCGTGGGTTGGTTGTGATTTTAGTACTGAAAAGTAAATGACTGAAAGTAAAGAAAGTAAATACGAGACTGAAAGTAAATACTGAAAAGTAAAGTGCTTGAAGGACAAGACTTGCAGAAAGTAATTGCTTGAAGGGCAAGACTTGCAGAAAGTAAAGTGCTTGAAGGACAAGACTTGCAGAAAGTAATTGCTTGAAGGACAAGACTTGCAGAAATTAAGGTGCTTGAAGGACAAGACTTGCAGAAATTAAGCAGTTGATATGGTATCGAAAGTAAAGTGACAGGTGATATTGCAATTTAAAGGAAAGATTCGGTATCAGGGGCCTTGTATCATAGTCCGTTTATCATTGACCTCTAATGATCATACTAAGTGTTCAAAAGTGAATCAAGGCTATTCCTAGCACATGATTTGCCACACCGTCTAGTCTTTTGCAAGACAAAGAACTCTTGTTCTAGTATGTTGATGGATCATAATTATACGAATCATAAACACAGTTAAACCCATCAAATTAGACTGTTTGTCTATTTAACTTTTGCTTGTTAGTTCTGATATTTATCTACAGGGTATTTTGGAGCCTAGAGAGAATGCACGCTAAGGAGGAGTTTTTACGCAGAAAATATATTACGAGTCATTCCAAGGTCAAGACCAGATGTCGTCTGAAGAAATCTCAAGATCCTGACTTAGAATCACTGAAAACAAATCCAACCGAAGAGCAACCAAAGTCAGTCCGGAGCGGGAATGTACCGATAGTTTTGTGAAAACTTCACATAACTCACAAAAACTCCCTCCTTTACCCTTATGACCGGTGGCTTTAAGGAAAGGATGAGTCATGAGGGGAGCCTCCTCCCCCTCATGACCGGCCACCGGCGGCTCCTCCCCTCCCCTCCCATGTAGACCGGCGGCTTTCCTCCTCCATGGAAAGCTTGCCATGTGTTGCTCCTCCAAACCACACATTCCTCTCCCCTTAGCCTATAAATACTCCACCCAATCTCATTTGTAATACATCCTCAAATTAACAAAACACTTCTCTCTCTAGAAATTTGGCACTTTTGTAAGTTTAGTTCTATATCTATAATACTCCTGTTGGTTCTTGAGTATTATAGTTAGTTCTTGAGTACTCTTGTCGGTTCTTGAAGTACTCACCCCTTTCCCTTACTTACTGTCTTTCAAAAACCATAAGTACTTAGCTATGGTAAACACCGCTATGGATATTCGTAGCTAAACTCTTCATTCGGTTGAAGGGGTGTACTTGTATCATAAAATGTTTTAGGCCATCTTTTTAGTGCCTCTTCTTATTATTCAAAACTTGTTCTATGTGCCATATATTAGGCCAGAACTTCCAAGGTTGAGTGGATGCTTGAAATGGCAAAACTCTTCCGTGGGGGTTCGTGAACATACTCGGGTAAGTGGATGCTTGAAATGGCAAAGCTTATCTGAGGAGTTCGACCTCTTTTAAACACCATTTGGTTTGATCGGAAATGATTGATCAAATGGATGCACATAGGCTAGTATACCTTGAAATGGGGTGCTAGTCTAAATAGAACAAGTGCTCTACGACCTTGAAATGGGCTAGACGGTGTGTGCAAATCAAGTGCTTGAAATGGCCTTGATACACTTTTGAATACTTAGAAGGATCACTAAAGGTCAATGATAAACAGGCTATGATACAAGGCCCCAGAAACCGAATGCTTTCCTTAGATTTAAAAAACCCCTTGCACTTACTTTCAATTTTAGTATAAACTGTATTATCAACTGCTGACGTTCCGGAAGGCTTGCCAATCACGCATCACCCGCTGTAAGTCTTCTACTTTTATTTTCAGTACTTTACTTTTCTGTCATTTACTTTTCCGCACTAAAAACCAAAACCAACCAACCAATCACTTACTTTTCCGCACTAAAACCTCAATCAACCTAAAACACGCTCCCTCGCTGTACAATTCCCTCAAAGAATAGCTTATCCCCCTAATTCCCTTGGGTTCGACCCCTACTTACCACTTGCTACCCAGTAGTAAGGTCACGAGTAGAGGAATACAAATTTGCTTTTGCACAGAGAACACCGCACCTTAACGACAGTGCAGTGGGCTCCGTCAAAACTGGCGCCGTTGCCGGGGAATTAGCAGTCGGATTAGTTGCTCTTTTCTTTCCCTCCCCTTCTCATTTCCTCATGACGCTACCCACAATGTATGCATGGACAACAAGACATCTTCCTCTGTTCGGTGGTACGGATGGAGAAGACCCACTACAACATTGCCGAAACTTTCACCACATTTGCCGCCACATAAAACCTGAAAATGAAATGTTAGAGGAATTTAAGCTTAAATGCTTCAAATTCTCTCTAACTGATTTTGCGACAATTTGGTATTACACATCAACCGCTAGTCGTGCAGAACATTTTGTGGATCTTTGCGTTCCATTCCTGAAGGAGTTCTCCCCCCCATCCTTACGCCAAAAAACCCGTGAGAAGATCATGTGCCTTCAACAATCCCGGGATGATACTTTGGACGAATACGACACGAACTATGACACCATCGTCTCAAGCTGCCCGCACCATGGATTCACGAAGAAAGTTCTTCTTCAAAAATTTCTTCGTGGGATGAGGGCCGATGAGCTGACAAGGATTAACGAAGCCTAGAGAAGATCAGCGGGGAACTTATCCATAGCAGACATGTGGAACCTCATAGATAACCTGGCCGCAACCACAAAACGAATACCCCAAGCTAACAGAGGAATGCAGATAGAAGAGGCTGGTCCATAGACAAATGAAGAAGATACTCCCGAGCCATCTGAAGAATCAGACATAGAAAGAATCGGAAGCAACGAGGAAGAACCCTCGTGGGAACTCGAGACGGTGCCAACAAGGGAAGAAGTCCAAAACACCACTGAAAACCGTGTGAGCCATGAAGAGGCTAAAAAGGATGGGAAAAGGGCCTGAGCAGAACGACTCCTCGATAGAGCATGTTTTCGCCATGACTGGACAAGGCAGCTCTAAACACCAGAAAACCCAGTTCAAGAGACTAGTAGTGAAGGGTCCCTCACCTTCTCAGAGACGTTGGAAGGAGAACCCACCAGAACCATGGGAACTGGACCCAAGCCCGTCGTCCCCCAAAAACCCAGGAAGAGTCAAAGCAAGAATCAAGGTTGGCGCAATGAAGAAATACGACCTGAGCCACCCATGGGATCCAAACCAGTGATCCAGGAATGAGGTAGTGTCGAGCCAACGATGTTAAACAAAGGCACTGGTGACAGAACCGCTCGTCGTCAAAGCGACTTGTACAAATAAATTTATAATAGTCCGCTACTCGCAACTATACTACTGGGTAGTACTTGGTAAGTAGGGGTCGAACCCAGAGGAATTAGGGGGATAGGTTATTCTTTAAGGGATTTGTTCAGCGAAGGAGCGTGTTTTAGGTTGGTGAGGTTTTAGTTCTAACAACTACGTGACTTTTTAGTTGGTTTTGGTTTTGGGTGCTGAAAAGTAAATTATAGAAAAGTAAATACTGAAATTAAAAGCGAAGACTTACAGTGGGTGATGCGTGAATTGCAAGTCCTCCGGATTGTGAGCGGTTGATGGTTGCAGTTGATTGAACAATAAAAGTAAAGACAAAGGGGATTCTGTGATTGCAAGAGAAGTATTCGGTCTTAGGGGGCCTTGTATTATATCCTGTTCATTCTTTTAGTAACCCTTCTAAGTATTCAAACGTGTATCGAGTCCCTTTCGTAGCGCTCAATTTGCCACACTGTTTGTAAACCCTTGTTCTACTTCAGACTAATTCCTCCTTTCGAAGTATCTTAGCCTTTTGTGCATCCATTTGGTCCCTTTGGTCCAGTTTCCAAATGGTTTTAAAGATAGATCGAACTCCTCAGATAAGCTTTGCCCTTTCGTAGCATCCACTTACCCGAGTATGTTCACGACTTCCCACAGAAGAGTTTTGCCCTTTCGTAGCTTCCACTCAACCTTAGAAAGTCTGACCTTATAAATGGCACATAGAACAAGTTTTGAATACAGAGAAAAGAAACTAAACGAAGTAAAACATTTTATAAAACAAGAACTCCCCTTCAACCGAATGAAGAGTTTAGTTACGAATATCCATAGAGTTGGACATCATAACTAAATACTTGGGGATTTGGAAAAGAATACTCAAGAACCGACAAGAGTAAAGAGAGAAGAGAAAGAGATTACTCAAGAACAAACAGGAGTAACTCTTGAACTGTAACTGAAAGCTTGAGTACTCAAGAACAAACAGGAGTACTCAAGATCGAACTAAAGTATTTGAGAACAAACTGAACTTTTATTTATATCAAAACCAAACTTTACAAAGTAACAAACTTAGAGAGAGAAGTGGAGTGTGGTGTGTTGTGATTGCTTATGGCTTATGAAATGAGGAGGGATGGCTTGGTATTTATAGCCATGGAGGAGAGGAATGGATGGCCAAGATGAGAGTATGTGGTTTAGCATCCAAGGGTGGAGAGGAGGGGAAGAGGAGAGGAAGACAAGTGTCACAAGGGGAGAGGGACAACACAAAGCCGCCGGCGGCTTTTGGGCGGGAGGAGGAGAGGTTGACATGTGGAGGAAGGGGAGAGGAGGAGGAGGGGTTGTGAGGGCAAAGCCGCCGGTCCATGTGGCATGAGGAGAGTGGTTGTGAGTTTTGTGCAGTTTGCACAAAACTATCGGTGTATTCCAGCTCCGGATTGTCTTCGGTTTCTCTTTGGTTTGATTTGTTTTGAATGATTCCATGTCAGGATCTTTAGATTTCTTCATTCAGCGTCTGATCTTGACCTTGGATTGTCTCCTGATATCTTTTCTGTGCTAAAAGCTCTTCCTTAGCGTGTATTCTCTCTAAGCTCTGAAATACCCTGTAGAAATGTATCGGGACTAACAGTCTAATTTGGTGGGTTTAACTGTGTTTATGATTCATACAATTGTGGTCCATCAGATAACCCCACACTTTTAGTTGTTCGTCCCGAACAATGCTTTATAAGGGCGTTACTAAGTAAGTTGGTTAAAATATGAAAATAAGATTGTGGTACTCGATTTCTCCTAATTCATGCATTACTACTTGTTACTAAATTAAACTGCGTAAATAAGTAGAAGAAACTTGATACTTGTACCTTCGTGCTGAGATGCAAATTATTTCGGATGTTTCGGGAGATAGCCCTTTTCAGGCTCCTGAACTACACCTTCGGGACCGTCTCGCACTATATGGTTTTCTTGTAGCTTTCTCTAGCACGTGATTCGATTCGGGTTTCAGTGAGTTGAGCCTTTTTTTCTTTTTTCTTTCTTCTTCTTTGGCGATGGACTGCTTTTTGTAGTGATTTGCCTTTAGCTTTTGATTTGACGTTGTTGAGTGCTTCACTTTTGCTCGGTTAAAACCTTCACATTTTTGGGCCTTAGGCCTCTTTTGATTTTCTTCTTTGAGTTTTTTGCTTCTTTGTGACTTGCTAGTCCATCTTGTTTTTTTCCTTCTTGGGAGGTCCAATCATCGCCCGCAAGCATATGGAAATACCTCCCCGCTCCTCTCATCTTTGTTGTTTCGCGCGGGTCAAGATGAGGGTCGCTCATATATTTTCTCAGCTACTTTGACTAGAGAGAGGACGGTTTGATTCCCGTCCTTTCCTTTTACATAGATGCTTCAAGGCAGAGTTGACTTCAATTATTCACCGAAACCTGAAGTGCAGCCTCCACTGACTTCGAAAACCATATAGTTTGATCTGATCCTTCAAGTGCTTGCCAAGCCTCTCTAGGGCAATTTCTATCGTCTCCACATCCCTAGGTTATCTCGGCACAAAGGACAAATGAGAAGTTACATTCTAAGTTTTTAAACAGTTGAATTTTCACAAGGTTGATGCATGAATTATGATCTATCTTTTTCACATTCTCAAGTTCATATTTTCAAAAAGATATTATTAAAAAAGAAAAGAAAAACATGCAGATGGTTCTCACCCCACACTTTTGAACGAATGCGTGCCTTAGTTCAAAAGTCATGCAAATATATACAAGAGAAGGAAATGACATTAAGGAAAAAGAAGAACAGTACTCCCTTTTACTGTGTCGTGCAAACGACATGGCATGAGGCTGGATAATCGAGGGAGTCTGGCTGGGGCCTCGAACTCTCAGCGCAGGCCCGGTAAATTCACGGAAGCTGCCTGGCTGATCCGGTCTTGCTCCAAACTTAATTCCTACATGAAAGATATTCCTTCTATACAAAAAGTGGGTGAGAGCGCTTATTGGAAATTTAAATGACAGAAAATAAAGTGCAGAAAAGTAAGATAGTGTCGGGTTACCTCCCGACCAGTGCACTTGTTTAACGTCGTTGGCTCGACAGTACCTCGTTCTTGATCATTGGTTGGGGTCCCATGGGTGGCTTAAGTCGAATTTTGCCACTATTCCTGTGTTACTTCCGGTACTTTCTATGTCTGATTCTTCTGATGGCTCGGAAGTTTCTTCTGATGGTTCGGATGTGACCTCCTCTGTAGGCTCTTCCTCTGAGCTTTCTATATCTGATCCGTTCATCACCTCCTCTGTACTGTTCCTTTCTGGACTGGCCTCGATACTTCATATCCCATCATTGGGTTGAGGTACTGGCCCTCGTATTGCAGTTCCGGCCAAGTTGTCTATCACATCCCATATCTGAGTCAGGGATAAGTGTGCGGTTGTTCCTCCTACTGCGTTATTGATCCTTGAGAACTCTTCAGCCCTCATCCCGCAAAGGAATTTTTGAAGAAGAAAAACCTCCGTGAATCCATGGTGCGGGCAGCGTGAGATGATGGCGTCATAGTTCGTGTAGTACTCGGCCAAGGTCTCATCCCGGGATTGTTGAAAGTTCATGATCCTTTCTCGGGTTTGTTGTCGTAAGGATGGGGGGGAGAATTCTTTCAGGAATGGAATGCTAACGTCCATGAAATATTTAGCATTCATAGCAGTTGATGTGTAATACCAGATTGTCGCAAAGTCCGTTAGAGAGAATTTGAAGCAGTTAAGTTTAAACTCCTCTAACGTTTCATTATTAGGTTTTATATGCTGACAAACATGGTGAAAGTTTCGGCAGTGTAGCACTGGGTCTTCTTCATTCGTACCTCCGAACAGGGGGAGATGTAGTGTTGTCCATGCATACGAAGTGGGTAGCGTCATGAGAAGGAGAGAGAAAGAACAACCTATCCGATGGCTAATTCCCCGGCAACGGCGCCAATTTGACAGAACCGCTCGTCGTCAAAGCGATTTGTACAAATAAATTTATAATAGTCCGCTACTCGCAACTATACTACTGGGTAGTACTTGGTAAGTAGGGGTCGAACCCAGAGGAATTAGGGGGATAGGTTATTCTTTAAGGGATTTGTTCAGCGAAGGAGCGTGTTTTAGGTTGGTTGAGGTTTTAGTTCTAACAACTACGTGACTTTTTAGTTGGTTTTGGTTTTGAGTGCTGAAAAGTAAATTACATAAAAGTAAATACTGAAATTAAAAGCGAAGACTTACAGTGGGTGATGCGTGAATTGCAAGTCCTCCGGATTGTGAGCGGTTGATGGTTGCAGTTGATTGAACAATAAAAGTAAAGACAAAGGGGATTCTGTGATTGCAAGAGAAGTATTCGGTCTTAGGGGGCCTTGTATTATATCCTGTTCATTCTTTTAGTAACCCTTCTGAGTATTCAAACGTGTATCGAGGCCCTTTCGTAGCGCTCAATTTGCCACACTGTTTGTAAACCCTTGTTCTACTTCAGACTAATTCCTCCTTTCGAAGTATCTTAGCCTTTTGTGCATCCATTTGGTCCCTTTGGTCCAGTTTCCAAATGGTTTTAAAGATAGATCGAACTCCTCAGATAAGCTTTGCCCTTTCGTAGCATCCACTTACCCGAGTATGTTCACGACTTCCCACAGAAGAGTTTTGCCCTTTCGTAGCTTCCACTCAACCTTGGAAAGTCTGACCTTATAAATGGCACATAGAACAAGCTTTGAATACAGAGAAAAGAAACTAAACGAAGTAAAACATTTTATAAAACAAGAACTCCCCTTCAACCGAATGAAGAGTTTAGTTACGAATATCCATAGAGTTGGACATCATAACTAAATACTTGGGGATTTGGAAAAGAATACTCAAGAACCGACAAGAGTAAAGAGAGAAGAGAAAGAGATTACTCAAGAACAAACAGGAGTAACTCTTGAACTGTAACTGAAAGCTTGAGTACTCAAGAACAAACAGGAGTACTCAAGATCGAACTAAAGTATTTGAGAACAAACTGAACTTTTATTTATATCAAAACCAAACTTTACAAAGTAACAAACTTAGAGAGAGAAGTGGAGTGTGGTGTGTTGTGATTGCTTATGGCTTATGAAATGAGGAGGGATGGCTTGGTATTTATAGCCATGGAGGAGAGGAATGGATGGCCAAGATGAGGGCATGTGGTTTAGCATCCAAGGGTGGAGAGGAGGGGAAGAGGAGAGGAAGACAAGTGTCACAAGGGGAGAGGGACAACACAAAGCCGCCGGCAGCTTTTGGGAGGGAGGAGGAGAGGTTGACATGTGGAGGAAGGGGAGAGGAGGAGGAGGGGTTGTGAGGGCAAAGCCGCCGGTCCATGTGGCATGAGGAGAGTGGTTGTGAGTTTTGTGCAGTTTGCACAAAACTATCGGTGTATTCCAGCTCCGGATTGTCTTCGGTTCTCTTCGGTTTGATTTGTTTTGAATGATTCCATGTCAGGATCTTTAGATTTCTTCATTCAGCGTCTGATCTTGACCTTGGATTGTCTCCTGATATCTTTTCTGTGCTAAAAGCTCTTCCTTAGCGTGTATTCTCTCTAAGCTCTGAAATACCCTGTAGAAATGTATCGGGACTAAAATATCAAAGTTAGATAGACAAACAGTCTAATTTGGTGGGTTTAACTGTGTTTATGATTCATACAATTGTGGTCCATCAACTGGTCGGGAGGTAACCCGACACCTATCTTACTTTCAGTCTTTTATTTTTCTGTCATTTAGTTTTTACCAATAAGTCGCTCTCACCCACTTGGTGCATAGAAGAAATGACTATTCAGGAATCGGACTTGGGTGCAACATTAAGCCAGCCAGGCCTACGCCAAGAGTTCAAGGCCCCAGCTGAACTCCCTCGATTATCTAGCCTCATGCCATGTCGTTCACTCGACACTTTAAAGGGAGTTCTGTTCTTCCCTTTTCCTTAATGTCATTTCCTTCTCGTATAATATCTGCTTGCATGGCTTTTGAACTAAGTTGTGCTGAAAGGCACGGCTTCGTTCAAAAGTGTGGGGTGAGATCCACCTTTGTAAATAAATAACATGTTTTTCCTTTTCCCTTAATAATTATCTTTTTGAAAATATGAACTTAAGAATGTGAAAAAGATAAATCTAAATTCATGCATTAACCTTGTGAAAATTCAACTGTTTAAAAACTTAGAATGTAACTTCTCATTTGTCCCTTTGTGCTAAGATAAACAAGGGACGTGGAGTTGATAGAAATGCCCTAGAGAGGCTTGGCAAGCAATCGAAGGACTGAATTTCGCTATATGGTTTTTGAAGTCAGTGGAGGCTGCACTTCGGGTTTCAGTGAAGATTGAAGTTATCTCCGCCATGCAGTGTTTATGCAAAAAGAAAAAAAGGCGAGGACGGGAATCAGACCGTCCTATCTCTAGTCAAAGTAGCTGAGAAAATAGATGAGCGACCCTCATCTTGACCCGCGCGAAACGGCAAGGATGAGAGGAGCGGGGAGGTATTTCCATATGCTCGCGGGCGATGATTGGACCTCCCAAAAAGGCTTGAGAAAATGGACTAGCAAGCCACAAAAAGGCAAAAGCTCGAAGAAGCAAATCAAGAGGCCAAAGGCCCAAAATTGTGAAGGTTTTAACCGAACAAAAAGTGAAGTACTCAAAGAGTCAAATCAAAGGCCAAAGGCGATTCACTACAAAAGCTGTCCCTCGCCAAAAGAAAATCAAAGACCAAACCATTGAAACCCGAACCGAATCACGTGCTAGAGAAAGCTACAAGGAAACCATATAGTGCGAGACGGTCCCGAGATTGCAGTCCAGGAGCCTGAAAAGGGCTATCTCCCGAAACATCCAAAATAATTTGCATCTCAGCACGAAGGTACAAGTATCAAGTTTCTTCTATTTATTTACACGGTTTAATTTGGTAATAAGTAGTAATGCATGAATTAAGATAAATCGAGTCCCACAGTATGATGTTCCCTTAAGTGGCATGTATTTAGCAAAACGTAGCCTAGACAGTTCGAGCAGGTGTTCAGGGGGAGTTCGAACAATATCCTGGTACTCCTGTACAGCGTGATCAAGACGCGAGGATATTTTCTGGAAGATATTGGCAACGAAGATTTCGACAAGTGGAAGTCGGCCTGCGACTTATTCGAGCATTAGATATTCGAATGAATATCTACATTAAAGATGGCGTGACTTACTTGGAAAGAAGACTTCCTATATTCTTCCGATCGATTTATGAAAGATATACATCAAATATTTAGGAATCAATTCCGAAATATTTGATGGGATTATCTTGTGCGAATTAGGGGTTCGCTCGAGCATATAAATACAATGCAAGGGCAACCCTAATTCCCATCGCTTTCAAAGATCAAATATACACGAGCATATCCTGCTGATTGGAGAAGAGGAAAGGGACGGCCGGTTGTGTTGTCTCATTGAGAATACACCGGTGCAAGTGCAGTCTGTTCAAGTGCAACACAGACTGTCTGAAGCGTATCAACTGCCGCACACAACAAAGGTGAACAAGCTTTCGAGAGAAAGCATCCGAGCTTCTGGAGAAGGTCGAGAACGTTCAAACTGCAGGTTCTGAACGAAGGGGATCGAGGGGAATTGCGGTGAACCTCGGTTGCAAATCTGAGAGACGGAATATTGAGGTTAGGCTGTTACAAGGTGTAAGTGTAAGTCCCTGTGGAAACCCTATACTCGTAATAAAGATTTGATGTCCCTTTTTCGGGTGTGGGAAACCCCCCAGAGTAGGTGGAGCCGAACTGGATTATCAGTCTGTGTGTCTTTACTGCCTTTATCTGTTTGCTGAACTGTTGTGATAAGAGTTCAATCTCTGTGTTGAACTGTTGTGCAAAGAGTCCCAGGTCTGTCGCAACACTATCTTGGACACAAGCTTGAACAGGGGACATAATTTCAATTGGTATCAAAGCATATCACTCGACACACTGAGTGGGATCCTGAACTGTTCAAGATGACTCTGAAGGAAGGACAAAGCATAACCAGACCTCCGCTGCTCGAAGGATCAAACTATGCCACATGGAAGCCTGTGATGAGATTATTTCTGAAATCACTAGACAAAAAGGCATGGAAGGCTGTTCTGAAAGGATGGACGGAACCCATAATGAACAATCTCACTGGAGAACCGATCGCCAAACCAGAAGCTCTGTGGACAGAAGAGGAGGACAAAGCTTCCATGGGCAACTCAAAGGCAATGAACGCAATTTTCTCGGCAGTAGATGAAAACGTCATGAAGCTAATCATCAACTGTGAAGTGGCCAAGGAAGCATGGGATATCCTCCAAACAGCGTTTGAAGGAATAGACAAAGTACGCAACTCCCGCATGCAAGCTGTCACAACCAGGTTTGAAGAGATGAAGATGAAGGAGAGTGAAACCATCACTGAGTACAACACCAGAGTCATGGAACTATCCAATGAGGCATCTGCACTAGGGAAACCCATCGATGAAGAAAGATTGGCCAGCAAGGTCCTAAGGTCTCTTCCTCCGAGATTTGCCATGAAAGTCACGGCCATTGAGGAAATGCATGATATCACCACACTGAAGCTGGACGAGCTAATGGGTTCTCTCAGAACTTACGAGATCAATCATGACTTCCAAACCAGAGAAGAGAAGGGAATCGCTCTTAAAGCAGATATAACGGAAGACAAACTGGATTCTGGGTGCACCACTGAGCAACTAGCCATGATGGCACAAAACTTTGGAAGAATGGTGCGGAAAATCAACAGACATGGTCCAGAACAAGGTCAGTCTTCATCAACTGGTTACCGAAACTGGAAATGCAGCAGGCCAAGGTCTACTGATTCAAGGCAAGACTTGTCTGACAAAGGAAAAGAGAAGATTCAGTGTCATGAATGCAAGGGTTTTGGTCACATTGCATCACAGTGTGCAAACACTTTCATGAAGAAAAAGGCGATGGTGGCGAGCTTCAGCGACAGTGAATCAGGCGAAGAAAAAGGTGAAACCACAAACTTTGTGGCCTTTGTCACAACTCTGGATGAATGCAGCAGCACAAGTGAAACTGTTCCACCTCAGTTGGAACTCCCAGGTGAAGACCCCTCGGACAGTGACAATGAAGAACTCACACAGGACTCTCTGGCTCAGACTTATAAAGATCTATATGAGAAGTGGCTGCTTCTGATCAAGATGAACAAAAAGCTAAATGACACAGTAGCAAGCGTCACTAAGAACTGGAAGGTACAATTAACTCACTGACTTCTCAACTAGCTGAGGTAAAACAAGAAAGGCTGGATCTTCTTGTTCAGAAAACGGAACTCCTGGGTACTGTCTCCTCCTTAAAAGTCGAAATTGAGAAGGATCGGGACACTCATCCTGTAGGCATGGCGGGCCTTAGAAAAACCATCATTGATCTACAGTGGAAAGAAATGTTCCAACTAAGGAGGGTGGAACAGCTGGAACTTCAGCTAGAATCCGAGAAGATGGAACACTCTGACACTAGAGAGGAACTCAATCACCTCAAACAGTCGGTAAGAATGCTTAACTCTGGCACTAAAAACTTAAATGATATTCTTAGATCCCAGAGAATGGAGTCCGGACACAGAGGATTGGGGTTCACAGGAGAAGGCAGCTCAAAAGGTACGACACTTGTTAAAACTAGACCAGTGTCGGAACAGAAGACAGAATAGAAGGTAAGACAGCATCCGAGACGGAAAATAGACCTGCAACAAGAACAACCCAACAGTGGTCAAAGAAGGGATGGTACGATGCACTTCGGCTCTCATTCAGCGCAAAAGAAAGAATGGCGCACTTGCTGGTATTGCAATCAGATGGGACACATTAAACTAAAGTGTCGCCTATTTTTAGCCAAATGACGTGCTTTCCAGCAACGAACCACATCGCAACAGAAATAGGTCTGGGTTCAAAAGGCAGATCAAACCGTTTGCATGGTAGCCTATTACACCTCAAACTACTCATCGCATGATTGTTGGCTCTTCGACAGCGGATGCTCCGCACACATGACAGGTAACTCTCAATATCCTACCCATATTAGACCTGTTGAGCATGTGTGGTTTGTCACCTTCGGGGATGGTGAAAAGGGTCAGGTGATCGGCTGGGGGACATTGATGGTTCCGGATCTCCCTGCACTCAAGATTACCCTCCTTGTTAAGGGCCTGACCAGGAATCTTATCAGCATCAGTCAACTATGCGACGATGGACACTATGTGTCATTCTCCAGCTACTCATGTATTGTACTAGACCAGAATGGCGATACACTGATGAAAGGAAAAAGGGATGCCAACAACTGCTATACTATTGGGATGGGTCTGACGGAGTCAATGAACAATGAGCATCATGGCCAGCAACCGGTTGCTCTCCCAGGTGTGAACGCACAACCTAGTTTTCTGCGAGGGGGAGTGGACAAGACCATACAAACAAGATCTGATTGTCGATGTGCACAAATCAAGGTTGTCGGGTGTCCCAGGAAGCTGTCGAATCAGACGGTGGTACAGTTGCAACTGGAGTCCGTACACTGCCCAGAGAAATGTGCCTGGAGCCGTACAAGAAAATATGAATGCTCACGAAAGATGGTAACTCTGAGGAGCCATACTTATGTCAAACCATATGGCAGGTCACAGAATGGAACACCCAGATCCCCAGGGGGTCTATGTGGTGTCAACCACTGAGAGCATCCGACGGTGGTCAGTCATAGTCGAATCTCCAGCTAAAACAGTTGGACTGACCATCTAATAAAGAGAGCTGGAACAGAAGTCTCAACAAAATATTTTTTGAAATATCCTTGAAGATTTTTTTCGGTTGACGGTTTTGGAAAGCTGAAGAGTCATATAGACATATTTGATTTTTGAAAAATCAAAAACCTTCACTAAGCATCGTCTTCTCTCTCTCGAAAACCCTAGAACGGAACTTCCCTCTCAACTTTTCTTTCCTCAACCGACAATGGTGAACACCAGAAAGTCAGCAAAATCCAGTGCCAAATCTGCGGAGAAAATCAAAGAAAGCATGCAGACCTCAAAGGCGTTGGCGGCAAAATCAAAGATTCCAAAATCAAAAGCTGCGAAGATGAAAAAGGCGTCGCCTTTACACTCAGTCACCGAATTTTTGGCCAAAGAGAAGTCTGTTGAAGGAGTTACCGCTGGAATCCCTCAGTCGGGCACAGTGGACTCAACTCCACAGATTCAGGTAAATCCCAATATTCCTTCTGTCTCTGCATATATCCCCGTTGTTGAAAAATCTGTGCTGAATGAAGAAACAAGTATGGAGGGTGAGAAGGTTGTTGAGTTGATTGACGGTGTTGAAGCTAGAAGGGCTGTAATTGGCGATATTGGTGGTAAGACTGTTAGTAGTGTTAAAGCCGATGGTGTTGAAACCAGTAGAGAGATTCTTGGTGGAGATAGTGAGAGTGGTAGGGCTGTTGACAAAGCCGGTAGTAGGATTTCTAAGAAGAAGTCTGTCAAGAGTGTGGAAGAAGAGGAACCCAGCAAGGGGGCTGGAGGCTCAGGAACGTGGAGAGAAAAGATTTTCGCCACAGGATACATTCCTCCGAAGGCTGGAGGCTCAGGAACGTGGAGAGAAAAGATTTTCGCCACAGGAAGAGGAATGTGGTGATGAGTGATGCTGATCCGTCTGAAAATCAAGGAGGAATCACTGAAGAAGTTTCCGATTTGCATGATGAGGCTGTGGCAGAGGAGATTAACCCAGCAGAAAAGGATGATGAATTGGAGAAGTTATACAAAGACATTGATGATGTCATGGAAGACCTGGAAAAGGAGAAGGATCAGGGAGTGGCAAGTCTGGAAGAAGCTCAGGCTGTTAGGGCAAAAGAAGTTGATGTAGAAAAAGCTACAAGTGATCCACTTATGGAACCAAGTGTTCAGTCTGGTGTTGAGAATGGAAGAGCTACAGAGAAAGCTGCAAGCGGTTCAACAGTGGAGCCCTCTGTTCAGACTGAAGCTCGAACAGCACCAGTTCCAGAGGAAGGTCTGCGTAACCTGGGTGTTGAAGCAGAAGAGTCTGGTACTGGAAAGGTCTCAAGTGCTCCAACAGTGGAACAGAGTGTTCCAACCAAAGATAAGTCTGAAGTAGTACCAGAGAAAGCAGTGAGTGAAGAAACAATGACAGCTCAAGATGATCGTCGTCGGGATTATTTGGAGGAGGATGAACCATCCATTCGTAAGGATGCCCCTACATCAGCAGCAGAAGGTGTTACCCTTTCAGAAGATGACCAAGATAGTGTTCCCCTTGTCAACCTCAAGAGGACAACGAAGGGGAAGGAAAAGAAAAAGGTTGCCTTTGCTACGTCTACAAAGGAACCAGCTCAGAAGGTTGCTAAGGTCAGCAGTGGTGCAGGGGGAGCTGCCTCTTCAAAGAAAAGAAAGCGCGTTGCTGCAGTTCCCATCTCTGAAGATGCTGGGAGATGTGAAGTCCCAGCCCCTGAATCTGAGGCTGTCCCAATTGGTAAGGTCAAGAAAGGTGTGTGGTTCGTGAACAAAGAAGCTGCGTTGAAATGGGAATGTGTGCAGAAGAGGAAAATCATACCGGAGAGACTACTGGATGCATCGAGTTACAAAGGGAAAGAAGTGATTGAGGTGCTCAAAGAGTCGGATCTATTCTGGACATTTGACAGATGCAAGCCATTCAACGAACAGCTGGTGCGTGAGGCCATGGCAAACTTGCCTCCAAAGTTTGGGGTCATTGGAGAGGCTGAGTATGGGGTCTTCTATGTAAGAGGAAGAAGGATCAAGATTGATCCAGAACTGATCAATGTATACTTCTCCATGGACGACCCAGCTGTTGATGAAGAAGAATCCAGCCTCGAGAAGATAGTAAGCACCATCACTGCAGGCTCTGTTCAGTGGAGGCCTGAGTCAGTTGTGCAAACGGCGGATCTGTCCACGTTCTATTCAATGCTGTTCTTCATAGCAGTGTTTAACTGGAGGCCGTCTACTCATCGCTCCACTGTCAACAAGGACATGGCCCAACTGATTTATCAGATAGGGAACAAGCTGAAGTTTAACCTGGGCAGAATAATGTTCAAACAGATTGCTGACCATGCTACATCGATGAGAACCTTGCACCAGATCTGTTTTCCATCTCTGATCTATGAGCTGATTATTCATCAAGCCCCTGATTTGACAGCCTCGTCTGATTTTCTTACTAAAGCTCCCAGCAAATTCACAGTGGACCACAAGTTATACAAAGGGCGGCATGTGAATGATCTGAAAGGGGGGAGCAAGCCAGGTAAAGAAATTGGGGAATCCAGTCGAGGGGGAGCCAGAATGGGCATGGATGAGAGGAGCAAACTACTGAAGGACCTCCATGTTATCATTGCTGCGGACAAGGAACAGCGCCGCCGAATCAACAGGCTTGCTCGAGCTCTCAGCTACCCCAGTGATGATGAATCAGTAGCTACTGCCTCTGAAGATGATTCCATTGAAGAAGCTTCTGATTGAAGGTCCTCTTCAAACTTTCTCCCTGAACTATTTGTTTAAAACTATCGTTCTTAGTGCTTGTTCTGGCACATTTTGATTGTCTGTTCAAACTCGGATCGCACCCCTTGCCAGTTTGTGGCAAAAAGGGGGAGTATTTTGGAGGAGACAATTCTTGTTTCCCTCAAAGTTGTCTACTGTCTAGATAGTTAGATAGACTTAGTTATCTAGTAGATCAGGTTTTGCCAAAATGCCAAGGGGGAGATTGATGTTCCCTTAAGTGGCATGTATTTGGAAAAACGTAGCTTAGACAGTTTGAGCAGGTGTTCAGGGGGAGTTCGAACAATATCCTGGTACTCCTGTACAGCGTGATCAAGACGCGAGGATATTTTCCGGAAGATATTGGCAACGAAGATTTCGACAAGTGGAAGTCGTCCTGCGACTTATTCGAGCATTAGATATTCGAATGAATATCTACATTAAAGATGGCGCGACTTACTTGGAAAGAAGACTTCGTATATTCTTCCGATCGATTTATGAAAGATATACATCAAATATTTAGGAATCAATTCCGAAATATTTGATGGGATTATCTTGTGCGAATTAGGGGTTCGCTCGAGCATATAAATACAATGCAAGGGCAACCCTAATTCCCATCGCTTTCAAAGATCAAATATACACGACCATATCCTGCTGATTGGAGAAGAGGAAAGCGACGGCCGGTTGTGTTGTCTCATTGAGAATACACCGGTGCAAGTGCAGTCTGTTCAAGTGCAACACAGACTGTCTGAAGCGTATCAACCGCCGCACACAACAAAGGTGAACAAGCTTTCGAGAGAAAGCATCCAAGCTTCTGGAGAAGGTCGAGAACGTTCAGACTGCAGGTTCTGAACGAAGGGGATCGAGGGGAATTGCGGTGAACCTCGGTTGCAAATTTGAGAGACGGAGTATTGAGGTTAGGCTATTACAAGGTGTAAGTGTAAGTCCCTGTGGAAACCCTATACTCGTAATAAAGATTTGCTGTCCCTTTTTCGGGTGTGGGAAACCCCCCAGAGTAGGCGGAGCCGAACTGGGTTATCAGTCTGTGTGTCTCTACTACCTTTATCTGTTTGCTGAACTGTTGTGATGAGAGTTCAATCTCTGTGTTGAACTGTTGTGCAAAGAGTCCCAGGTTTGTCGCAACACTATCTTGGACACAAGCTTGAACAGGGGACATAATTTCACAGTCTAACTTTCATATTTTAAAAGTTTACTTAGTGCCACCCTTTAATAGCATTGTTCGGGACGAACAACTAAAAGTGTAGGGTGATCTGATGGATCATAATTATACGAATCATAAACACAGTTAAACCCACCAAATTAGACTGTTTGTATATTTAACTTTTGCTTGTTAGTTCCGATATTTATCTACAGGGTATTTTGGAGCCTAGAGAGAATACACGCTAAGGAGGAGTTTTTACGCAGAAAATATATTATGAGTCATTCCAAGGTCAAGACCAGATGCCGACTGAAGAAATCTCAAGATCCTGACTTGGAATCACTCAAAACAAATCCAATCGAAGAGCAACCAAAGTCAGTCCGGAGCGGGAATGTACCGATAGTTTTGTGAAAACTTCACAAAACTCACGAAAACTCCCTCCTTTGCCCTTATGACCGGCGGCTTTAAGGAAAGGATGAGTCATGAGGGGACCCTCCTCCACCTCATGACCGGCCACCGGCGGCTCCTCCCCTCCCCTCCCATGTAAACCGGCGGCTTTCCTCCTCCATGGAAAGCTTGCCATGTGTTGCTCCTCCAAACCACACATTCCTCTCCCCTTAGCCTATAAATACTCCACCCCATCTCATTTGTAATACATCCTCAAATTCACAAAACACTTCTCTCTCTAGAAATTTGGCACTTTTGTAAGTTTTATTCTATATCTATAATACTCCTGTTGGTCCTTGGGTATTATAGTTAGTTCTTGAGTACTCTTGTCGGTTCTTGAAGTACTCACCCCTTTCCCTTACTTACTGTCTTTCAAAAACCGTAAGTACTTAGCTATGTTATCCACCTCTATGGATATTCGTTGCTAAACTCTTCATTCGGTTGAAGGGGTGTACTTGTATCATAAAATGTTTTAGGCCATCTTTTTAGTGCCTCTTCTTTTTATTCAAAACTTGTTCTATGTGCCATATATTAGGCCAGAACTTCCAAGGTTGAGTGGATGCTTGAAATGGCAAAACTCTTCCGTGGGGGTTCGTGAACATACTCGGGTAAGTCGATGCTTGAAATGGCAAAGCTTATCTGAGGAGTTCGACCTCTTTTAAACACCATTTGGTTTCATCGGAAAAGATTGATCAAATGGATGCACATAGGCTAGTATACCTTGAAATGGGGTGCTAGTCTAAATAGAACAAGTGCTCTAGGACCTTGAAATGGGCTAGACGGTGTGTGCAAATCGAGTGCTTGAAATGGCCTTGATACACTTTTGAATACTTAGAAGGATCACTAAAGGTCAATGATAAACATGCTATGATACAAGGCCCCAGAAACCGAATGCTTTCCTTAGATTTAAAAAGCCCCTTGCACTTACTTTCAATTTTAGTATAAACTGTATTATCAACTGCTGACGTTCCGGAAGGCTTGCCAATCACGCATCACCCGCTGTAAGTCTTCTACTTTTATTTTCAGTACTTTACTTTTCTGTCATATACTTTTCCGCACTAAAAACCAAAACCAACCAACCAATCACTTACTTTTCCTCACTAAAACCTCAATCAACCTAAAACACGCTCCCTCGCTGTACAATTCCCTCAAAGAATAGCTTATCCCCCTAATTCCCTTGGGTTCGACCCCTACTTACCACTTGTTACCCAGTAGTAAGGTCACGAGTAGCGGAATACAAATTTGCTTTTGCACAGAGAACACCGCACCTTAACGACAGTGCGGTGGGCTCCATCAAAACTGGCGCCGTTGCCGGGGAATTAGCAGTAGGATTAGTTGTTCTTTTCTTTCCCTCCCCTTCTCATTTCCTCATGACGCTACCCACTATGTATGCATGGACAACAAGACATCTTCCTCTTTTCGGAGGTACGGATGGAGAAGACCCAGTACAACATTGCCAAAACTTTCACCACATTTGCCGCCACATAAAATCTGAAAATGAAATGTTAGAGGAATTTAAGCTTAAATGCTTCAAATTCTATCTAACTGATTTTGCGACAATTTGGTATTACACATCAACCGCTAGTCGTGCAGAACATTTTGTGGATCTTTGCGTTCCATTCCTGAAGGAATTCCCCCCCCATCCTTACGCCAAAAAACCCGTGAGAAGATCATGTGCCTTCAACAATCCCGGGATGAGACTTTGGACGAATACTACACAAACTATGACACCATCGTCTCAAGCTGCCCGCACCATGGATTCACGAAGAAAGTTCTTCTTCAAAAATTTCTTCGTGGGATGAGGGCCGATGAGCTGAAAAGGATTAACGAAGCAATGAGAAGATCAGCGGGGAACTTATCCATAGCAGACATGTGGAACCTCATAGATAACCTGGCCGCAACCACAAAACGAATACCCCAAGCTGACAGAGGAATGCTGATTGAAGAGGCTGGTCCAGAGACAAATGAAGAAGATACTCCCGAGCCATCTGAAGAATCGGACATAGAAAGCATCGGAAGCAACGAGGAAGAACCCTCGTGGGAACTCGAGGCTAAAAAAAGGATGGGAAAAGGGCCTGAGCAGAACGACTCCTCGATGGAGCATGTTTTCGCCATGACAGGACAAGGCAGCCCTAAACACCAGAAAACCCAGTTCAAGAGACTAGTAGTGAAGGGTCCCTCACCTTCTCAGAGACGTTGGAAGGAGAACCCACCAGAACCATGGGAATTGGACCCAAGCCCGTCGTCCCCCAAAAACCCAGGAAGAGTCAAAGCAAGAATCAAGGTTGGCGCAATGAAGAAATACGACCTGAGCCACCCATGGGATCCAAACCAGTGATCCAGGAATGAGGTACTGTCGAGCCAACGACGTTAAACAAAGGCACTGGTCGGGAGGTAACCCGACACCTATCTTACTTTCAGTCTTTTATTTTTCTGTCATTTAGTTTTTACCAATAAGTCGCTCTCACCCACTTGGTGCATAGAAGAAATGACTATTAAGGAATCGGACTTGGGTGCAACATTAAGCCAGCCAGGCCTACGCCAAGAGTTCAAGGCCCCAGCCGCACTCCCTCGATTATCCAGCCTCATGCCATGTCGTTCGCTCGACACTTTAAAGGGAGTTCTGTTCTTCCCTTTTCCTTAATGTCATTTCCTTCTCGTATAATATCTGCTTGCATGGCTTTTGAACTAAGTTGTGCTGAAAGGCACGGCTTCGTTCAAAAGTGTGGGGTGAGATCCACCTTTGTAAATAAATAACATGTTTTTCCTTTTCCCTTAATAATTATCTTTTTGAAAACATGAACTTAAGAATGTGAAAAAGATAAATCTAAATTCATGCATTAACCTTGTGAAAATTCAACAGTTTAAAAACTTAGAATGTAACTTCTCATTTGTCCCTTTGTGCTAAGATAAACAAGGGATGTGGAGTTGATAGAAATGCCCTAGAGAGGCTTGGCAAGCAATCGAAGGACTGAATTTCGCTATATGGTTTTCGAAGTCAGTGGAGGTTGCACTTCGGGTTTCAGTGAAGATTGAAGTCATCTCCGCCATGCAGTGTTTATGCAAAAAGAAAAAAAGGCGAGGATGGGAATCAGACCGGCCTATCTCTAGTCAAAGTAGCCGAGAAAATAGATGAGCGACCCTCATCTTGACCCGCGCGAAACGGCAAGGATGAGAGGAGCGGGGAGGTATATCCATATGCTCGCAGGCGATGATTGGACCACCCAAAAAGGCTTGAGAAAATGGACTAGCAAGCCACAAAAAGGCAAAAGCTCGAAGAAGCAAATCAAGAGGCCAAAGGCCCAAAATTGTGAAGGTTTTAACCGAACAAAAAGTGAAGTACTCAAAGAGTCAAATCAAAGGCCAAAGGCCGATTCATTACAAAAGATGTCCCTCGCCAAAAGAAAATCAAAGACCAAACCATTGAAACCCGAACCGAATCACGTGCTAGAGAAAGGTACAAGGAAACCATATAGTGCGAGACGGTCCCGAGGTTGCAGTCCAGGAGCCTGAAAAGGGCTATCTCCCGAAACATCCAAAATAATTTGCATCTCAGCACGAAGGTACAAGTATCAAGTTTCTTCTATTTATTTACACGGTTTAATTTGGTAATAAGTAGTAATGCATGAATTAAGATAAATCGAGTCCCACAGTCTAACTTTCATATTTTAAAAGTTTACTTAGTGCCACCCTTTAATAGCATTGTTCGGGACGAACAACTAAAAGTGTGGGGTGATCTGATGGATCATAATTATACGAATCATAAACACAGTTAAACCCACCAAATTAGACTGTTTGTCTATTTAACGTTTGCTTGTTAGTTCCGATATTTATCTACAGGGTATTTTGGAGCCTAGAGAGAATACACGCTAAGGAGGATTTTTTACATAGAAAATATATTACGAGTCATTCCAAAGTCAAGACTAGATGCCGACTGAAGAAATCTCAAGATCATGACTTGGAATCACTCAAAACAAATCCAACCGAAGAGCAACCAAAGTCAGTCCGGAGCGGGAATGTACCGATAGTTCTGTGAAAACTTCACAAAACTCACAAAAACTCCCTCCTTTGCCCTTATGACCGACAACTTTAAGGAAAGGATGAGTCATGAGGGGAGCCTCCTCCCCCTCATGACCGGCCACCGGCGGCTCCTCCCCTCCCCTCCCATGTAGACCGGCGGCTTTCCTCCTCCATGGAAAGCTTGCCATGTGTTGCTCCTCCAAACCACACATTCCTCTCCCCTTAGCCTATAAATACTCCACCCCATCTCATTTGTAATACATCCTCAAATTCACAAAACACTTCTCTCTCTAGAAATTTGGCACTTTTGTAAGTTTTATTCTATATCTATAATACTCCTGTTGGTCCTTGGGTATTATAGTTAGTTCTTGAGTACTCTTGTCGGTTCTTGAAGTACTCACCCCTTTCCCTTACTTACTGTCTTTCAAAAACCGTAAGTACTTAGCTATGTTATCCACCTCTATGGATATTCGTTGCTAAACTCTTCATTCGGTTGAAGGGGTGTACTTGTATCATAAAATGTTTTAGGCCATCTTTTTAGTGCCTCTTCTTTTTATTCAAAACTTGTTCTATGTGCCATATATTAGGCCAGAACTTCCAAGGTTGAGTGGATGCTTGAAATGGCAAAACTCTTCCGTGGGGGTTCGTGAACATACTCGGGTAAGTCGATGCTTGAAATGGCAAAGCTTATCTGAGGAGTTCGACCTCTTTTAAACACCATTTGGTTTCATCGGAAAAGATTGATCAAATGGATGCACATAGGCTAGTATACCTTGAAATGGGGTGCTAGTCTAAATAGAACAAGTGCTCTAGGACCTTGAAATGGGCTAGACGGTGTGTGCAAATCGAGTGCTTGAAATGGCCTTGATACACTTTTGAATACTTAGAAGGATCACTAAAGGTCAATGATAAACATGCTATGATACAAGGCCCCAGAAACCGAATGCTTTCCTTAGATTTAAAAAGCCCCTTGCACTTACTTTCAATTTTAGTATAAACTGTATTATCAACTGCTGACGTTCCGGAAGGCTTGCCAATCACGCATCACCCGCTGTAAGTCTTCTACTTTTATTTTCAGTACTTTACTTTTCTGTCATATACTTTTCCGCACTAAAAACCAAAACCAACCAACCAATCACTTACTTTTCCTCACTAAAACCTCAATCAACCTAAAACACGCTCCCTCGCTGTACAATTCCCTCAAAGAATAGCTTATCCCCCTAATTCCCTTGGGTTCGACCCCTACTTACCACTTGTTACCCAGTAGTAAGGTCACGAGTAGCGGAATACAAATTTGCTTTTGCACAGAGAACACCGCACCTTAACGACAGTGCGGTGGGCTCCATCAAAACTGGCGCCGTTGCCGGGGAATTAGCAGTAGGATTAGTTGTTCTTTTCTTTCCCTCCCCTTCTCATTTCCTCATGACGCTACCCACTATGTATGCATGGACAACAAGACATCTTCCTCTTTTCGGAGGTACGGATGGAGAAGACCCAGTACAACATTGCCAAAACTTTCACCACATTTGCCGCCACATAAAATCTGAAAATGAAATGTTAGAGGAATTTAAGCTTAAATGCTTCAAATTCTATCTAACTGATTTTGCGACAATTTGGTATTACACATCAACCGCTAGTCGTGCAGAACATTTTGTGGATCTTTGCGTTCCATTCCTGAAGGAATTCCCCCCCCATCCTTACGCCAAAAAACCCGTGAGAAGATCATGTGCCTTCAACAATCCCGGGATGAGACTTTGGACGAATACTACACAAACTATGACACCATCGTCTCAAGCTGCCCGCACCATGGATTCACGAAGAAAGTTCTTCTTCAAAAATTTCTTCGTGGGATGAGGGCCGATGAGCTGAAAAGGATTAACGAAGCAATGAGAAGATCAGCGGGGAACTTATCCATAGCAGACATGTGGAACCTCATAGATAACCTGGCCGCAACCACAAAACGAATACCCCAAGCTGACAGAGGAATGCTGATTGAAGAGGCTGGTCCAGAGACAAATGAAGAAGATACTCCCGAGCCATCTGAAGAATCGGACATAGAAAGCATCGGAAGCAACGAGGAAGAACCCTCGTGGGAACTCGAGGCTAAAAAAAGGATGGGAAAAGGGCCTGAGCAGAACGACTCCTCGATGGAGCATGTTTTCGCCATGACAGGACAAGGCAGCCCTAAACACCAGAAAACCCAGTTCAAGAGACTAGTAGTGAAGGGTCCCTCACCTTCTCAGAGACGTTGGAAGGAGAACCCACCAGAACCATGGGAATTGGACCCAAGCCCGTCGTCCCCCAAAAACCCAGGAAGAGTCAAAGCAAGAATCAAGGTTGGCGCAATGAAGAAATACGACCTGAGCCACCCATGGGATCCAAACCAGTGATCCAGGAATGAGGTACTGTCGAGCCAACGACGTTAAACAAAGGCACTGGTCGGGAGGTAACCCGACACCTATCTTACTTTCAGTCTTTTATTTTTCTGTCATTTAGTTTTTACCAATAAGTCGCTCTCACCCACTTGGTGCATAGAAGAAATGACTATTAAGGAATCGGACTTGGGTGCAACATTAAGCCAGCGAGGCCTACGCCAAGAGTTCAAGGCCCCAGCCGCACTCCCTCGATTATCCAGCCTCATGCCATGTCGTTCGCTCGACACTTTAAAGGGAGTTCTGTTCTTCCCTTTTCCTTAATGTCATTTCCTTCTCGTATAATATCTGCTTGCATGGCTTTTGAACTAAGTTGTGCTGAAAGGCACGGCTTCGTTCAAAAGTGTGGGGTGAGATCCACCTTTGTAAATAAATAACATGTTTTTCCTTTTCCCTTAATAATTATCTTTTTGAAAACATGAACTTAAGAATGTGAAAAAGATAAATCTAAATTCATGCATTAACCTTGTGAAAATTCAACAGTTTAAAAACTTAGAATGTAACTTCTCATTTGTCCCTTTGTGCTAAGATAAACAAGGGATGTGGAGTTGATAGAAATGCCCTAGAGAGGCTTGGCAAGCAATCGAAGGACTGAATTTCGCTATATGGTTTTCGAAGTCAGTGGAGGTTGCACTTCGGGTTTCAGTGAAGATTGAAGTCATCTCCGCCATGCAGTGTTTATGCAAAAAGAAAAAAAGGCGAGGATGGGAATCAGACCGGCCTATCTCTAGTCAAAGTAGCCGAGAAAATAGATGAGCGACCCTCATCTTGACCCGCGCGAAACGGCAAGGATGAGAGGAGCGGGGAGGTATATCCATATGCTCGCAGGCGATGATTGGACCACCCAAAAAGGCTTGAGAAAATGGACTAGCAAGCCACAAAAAGGCAAAAGCTCGAAGAAGCAAATCAAGAGGCCAAAGGCCCAAAATTGTGAAGGTTTTAACCGAACAAAAAGTGAAGTACTCAAAGAGTCAAATCAAAGGCCAAAGGCCGATTCATTACAAAAGATGTCCCTCGCCAAAAGAAAATCAAAGACCAAACCATTGAAACCCGAACCGAATCACGTGCTAGAGAAAGGTACAAGGAAACCATATAGTGCGAGACGGTCCCGAGGTTGCAGTCCAGGAGCCTGAAAAGGGCTATCTCCCGAAACATCCAAAATAATTTGCATCTCAGCACGAAGGTACAAGTATCAAGTTTCTTCTATTTATTTACACGGTTTAATTTGGTAATAAGTAGTAATGCATGAATTAAGATAAATCGAGTCCCACAGTCTAACTTTCATATTTTAAAAGTTTACTTAGTGCCACCCTTTAATAGCATTGTTCGGGACGAACAACTAAAAGTGTGGGGTGATCTGATGGATCATAATTATACGAATCATAAACACAGTTAAACCCACCAAATTAGACTGTTTGTCTATTTAACGTTTGCTTGTTAGTTCCGATATTTATCTACAGGGTATTTTGGAGCCTAGAGAGAATACACGCTAAGGAGGATTTTTTACATAGAAAATATATTACGAGTCATTCCAAAGTCAAGACTAGATGCCGACTGAAGAAATCTCAAGATCATGACTTGGAATCACTCAAAACAAATCCAACCGAAGAGCAACCAAAGTCAGTCCGGAGCGGGAATGTACCGATAGTTCTGTGAAAACTTCACAAAACTCACAAAAACTCCCTCCTTTGCCCTTATGACCGACAACTTTAAGGAAAGGATGAGTCATGAGGGGAGCCTCCTCCCCCTCATGACCGGCCACCGGCGGCTCCTCCCCTCCCCTCCCATGTAGACCGGCGGCTTTCCTCCTCCATGGAAAGCTTGCCATGTGTTGCTCCTCCAAACCACACATTCCTCTCCCCTTAGCCTATAAATACTCCACCCCATCTCATTTGTAATACATCCTCAAATTCACAAAACACTTCTCTCTCTAGAAATTTGGCACTTTTGTAAGTTTTGTTCTATATCTATAATACTCCTGTTGGTTCTTGAGTATTGTAGTTAGTTCTTGAGTACTCTTGTCGGTTCTTAAAGTACTCACCCCTTTCCCTTACTTACTGTCTTTCAAAAACCGTAAGTACTTAGCTATGGTATCCACCTCTATGGATATTCGTAGCTAAACTCTTCATTCGGTTGAAGGGGTGTACTTGTATCATAAAATGTTTTAGGCCATCTTTTTAGTGCCTCTTCTTTTTATTCAAAACTTGTTCTATGTGCCATATATTAGGCCAGAACTTCCAAGGTTGAGTGGATGCTTGAAATGGCAAAACGCTTCCGTGGGGGTTCGTGAACATACTCGGGTAAGTGGATGCTTGAAATGGCAAAGCTTATCTGAGGAGTTCGACCTCTTTTAAACACCATTTGGTTTGATCGGAAATGATTGATCCAATGGATGCACATAGGCTAGTATACCTTGAAATGGGGTGCTAGTCTAAATAGAACAAGTGCTCTACGACCTTGAAATGGGCTAGACGGTGTGTGCAAATCGAGATCTTGAAATGGCCTTGATACACTTTTGAATACTTAGAAGGATCACTAAAGGTCAATGATAAACAGGCTATGATACAAGGCCCCAGAAACCGAATGCTTTCCTTAGATTTAAAAAACCCCTTGCACTTACTTTCAATTTTAGTATAAACTGTATTATCAACTGCTGACGTTCCGGAAGGCTTGCCAATCACGTATCACCCGCTGTAATTCTTCTACTTTTATTTTCAATACTTTACTTTTCTGTCATTTACTTTTCCGCACTAAAAACCAAAACCAACCAACCAAACACTTACTTTTCCGCACTAAAACCTCAATCAACCTAAAACACGCTCCCTCGCTGTACAATTCCCTCAAAGAATAGCTTATCCCCCTAATTCCCTTGGGTTCGACCCCTACTTACCACTTGCTACCCTGTAGTAAGGTCAGGAGTAGCGGAATACAAATTTGCTTTTGCACAGAGAACACCGCACCATAACGACAGTGCGGTGGGCTCCGTCATATGTGCATCCATTTGATCATCATTCCTGATAAACCAAATGGTGTTTTAAAGAGGTTGACTTCCACAGATAAGCTGTGCTCTTCCGAGCCTCCACTTATCCACAGAAGATCACGAACCCACGGCAGAGCTTTGCTCTTCCGAGCATCCACTCAACCAATGGATTTCTGACCTAATATATGGCACCTAGAACAAGTTGAACACAAAGAGGCACTAAGAGAAGGATCTAAAACATTGTATGATACAAGTACACCCCTTCAACCGAATGAAGGGTTTAGTTACGAGTATCCATAGAGGTGGATATCATAGCTAAGTACTGAGTAAAATAAAGGTTTTGAAAGACAGGAAAAGTAAAGGTTTTTGGAAATAAAGACAAGGAAAGTAAAGGGAGAATACTCAAGAACCGATAGGAGTAAACTCAGGAAAAGTAAAGAAACGCTTGAATACTTCAAGAACCGACAAGAGTACTCAATAATGAACTTAAAGCTTTCGATATCAAAGGAAAGTGTTTACAAGGATGGTGTTGTGAATCTAGAGAGCTTCTCTCTCTACCCAAGACTATGGAGCTTTGTGGATTGTGGGATTATTTTACAAGGGCAAGGGAGGGCTCTATTTATAGGCATGAAGGAGCAATGAGGAGCCAACACTTGGCAAGATGGGAGAGGGACTCAAGGAGCCGCCGGCCACATGTCTTCTCCATGGCAAAAGCCGCCGGTCATGTGAGGAGGAAGAGAGGAGTAGCCGCCCCCCATGAGGTGGATGGGAGTGGTTGAGTGTGTTTTGTGATCTTTTCCAAAAGCCATCGGGTCTTTTCAGCTCCGGACAGACTCTGGTTGCCCTTCGGTTGGACTTGTTTTGAGTGATTCCATGTCAGGTTTATGAAAGTTGTACAGTCAGAATCTGATCGTGGCCTGGAGTGTCTTGTAATCCATTTTCAGCTTTAAAACTCCTCCTTAGCTTGTATTCTCTCTAGACTTCAAAATACCCTGTAGATAAATATCGGAACTAACAAGCAAAAGTTAAATAGACAAAGAGTCTAATTTGGTGGGTTTAACTGTGTTTATGATTCATACAATTATGGTCCATCAGATCACCCCACACTTTTAGTTGTTCGTCCCGAACAATGCTTTTTAAAGGGATGTACACACAATCCAAGTAAAAACTTAAAAATAGGAAAGTGAGAATATGGGACTAGATTTATCCTAATTCATGCATTACTTACTTATTACCAAACTAAACCGTGTAAATACTTAGAAGAAACTTGATACTTGTACCTTCGCGCCGAGATGCTAATTAATTCAGATGTTTCGGGAGATAGCCCTTCTTAGGCTCCTGGACTGCATTCTCGGGATCGACTCGTACTATATGGTTTCCTTGTAGCTTTTTCTAGCACGTGACTTGGTTCGGGTTTCACTGAGTTGAGTACTTTGATTTCTTTTTGGTGAGGGACAGCATCTGAAGTGAATCGGCCTTTGGCCTTTGGCCTTTGATGTTGAATTGGAGTTTCTTCACTTTTGTTTCGGTTAAAACCTTCACAATTTTGGCCTTTGGCCTTTGATTAGCTTCTTCGAGCTTTTACTTCTTTGTGACTTGCTAGTCCATTTTCTCAACCTTTTGGGAGGTCCAATCATTGCCCGCGAGCATATAGAAATACCTTCCCGCTCTTTCTCATCCTCGCCGTTTTGCGCGAGTCAAGATGAGGGTCGCTCATCTATTTTCCCGGCTACTAGGACTAGAGATAGGACGGTTTGATTCCCGTCCCGCCTCTTGCATAAACATTGCACGGCGGAGATGACTTCAATCTTCACTGAAACCCGAAGTGCAGCCTCCACTGACTTCGAAAACCATATAGTCAGATTCGATCCTTCGAGTGCTTGCCAAGCCTCTCTAGGGCATTTTCTATCAACTCCACATCCCCTGTATATCTCAGCACAAAGGGAAAAATGAGAAGTTACATCCTAAGTTTTTAAACAGTTGAATTTTCACAAGGTAAATGCATGAATTTAGATCTATCTTTTTCACATTCTCAAGTTCATATTTTCAAAAAGATAATATTAAAGGACAAGGAAAAGAAAAAGCATGTTAATTAACTATGTACAAAGGCGGTTCTCACCACACAGTTTTGAACGAAGGCGTGCCTCACAGCACGACTTAGTTCAAAAGTTAATTGCAAGCAAATATATACAGGAAAGGTGAGAATGACTTAAGGCAAAAAACTAAATGACAGAAATTAAATGACTGAAAATAAGATAGTTGTCGGGTTACCTCCCGACCAGTGCATTTGTTTAACGTCGTTGGCTCGACGGTACCTCACTCATGGATCATAAGGTGGGATCCCATGGGTGCTTGAGGTCGAACTTCTTCTCGGCAGCTCTTTTGATTTGCCCAAAGAACGCATATGACAGCGGGCTCAGTTCTACTCTCCCTTGATCCAGAGGCTTCTTCTTCACATATCCCCGAGAAGGCGAGGATTCCTTGACCATAGCTGCTGGTCCATCAAGTCGAGCTCTCTTGTTCCTCCTCCCCCGGCTTCCATTCCTTTGGCCCATGCCTTGGCCGTTTCTTCATGTTTGAATGGGTGGCACCATTGCAATTCTGGAAGTTTAGTATTGTGCCATTGAACACGAGCGACCTTGAGCTTGTTCCCATGCCAAGACTTTTCTTTGTGGAAGAGATGATTGGCCATCCTAGAACGAGTGAGTTTTCAGCCGGCTTTTCTTGGCTCATGACGAGTGAGTGCTCCACCGGCTCTTCTGGCCCTTGATTTGCCTCCAACTCCCCTTGCACCTCATCATCATTGAATAAATGATCTTCGGTGGCTATGATCTGCATAAAATATGAAGGGTTAGGTAGGGGCTTCTCGGCCATAAGGATCGGGTCTTTCTCGAGCAGCACTTCAGTGAGGACCGGGCCTGCCGTAATTTTCTCGGTTAGTTCGGCAGTGAGGTCCGGGCATGTCTCGGGTGGTTTGGCAATGAGGTGCTGGACTGGCGTGATTTCCTCGGGCAGATTGGTGATGTGGACCGGGCCTGAATTGGGCAGTTTTTCTTCTAACTCCCAAGGGTAATCTGAGTGGAGATCTTCTTCAGGCAACCATGGGTCCTCATCGTCGTCATTTATATGGTCTCCGGGGGCAATCACACAGAGGTCCGGGTCTAAATTAGGCAGCTCGGCAGCGAGGACCGGTTCTAGTGGTTCAGTCGGCTCCGTGGGCTCCCATGTAGGCTCTTCTTTGATGACCCTTGGCTTGTGCATCTTATTGATCAGATAATCGGTTTCTTTCATAGCTGCCTGACAGAACTGCTCGTCGTCAAAGCGATTGTGCAAATAAATTTATAATAGTCCGCTACTCGCAACTATACTACTGGGTAGTACTTGGTAAGTAGGGGTCGAACCCAAGGTAACTAGGGGAATAATTGTTCTTCGGGGGGGGATTACGCAGCGTGGGAACGTGTTTAAGGTCGGTTGGTTGGTTTTAAAGCTACCAGCTATTTTGATTGGTTGATTGGTTGGTTGGTTGATTTTAATACTGGAAAGTAAATTACTATTTTAATGATTAAGAGAAATGTTCGGTTTCAGGGGACTTGTATTATATCCTGTTTATCATTGACCATTAGTGAATCATCTAAGTATTCAAACGGTGAATCGAGGCTAGTTACAGCTCAAGACTTGCAACACCGGTTAGAAGCAACTCCTGTTCTATTTCAGTCTAGCGCCAATACCCTAAGGTATGCTAGCCTGGGTGCATCCACCTGATCTCACAGTTACGCTCGACCAGATGGGATTTAGGATGAGTCGAACTCCTCAGATAGCTTTGCTTGTTACAGCTTCCACTACCTGAGTATGATCACGAATTCCCACAGAAGAGCTTTGCTTGTTACAGCATCCACTCAACCTTGGAAACTCTGACTATATATGGCACTAGAACAAGTTTTGAATACTAAGACTAAACACTAAGTTAATAGTCTTAAAACATTTTATAATACTAAGACAACAGTTAAATAAATAAATACTAAGAGATACTTACAACCGTTGAAGCGCCAAGGGAGCTTTCCTTTATTTCCAAAGCAAAATTACAACATTACAAATATTACAACTTCTAGAGAGAGAAGTGAAATTGAGATTTGGTGTGTGAAATGAGGAGGTGGAGCTCCTCCTTTTATAGCCCAAAGGGGAGGAGATGGGTGGTGGAGATGGGTGGCAAGTGTTGCATCTTGATTGGAGGAGAAAATGGATGGAGGAGATGGCCACACATGGAGGAAGAGGAGTGGTGGAGGAGGAGGAAGGTGGTGGTGACATGTGGAGGAATGGCAAAAGCCGCCGGTCACCACCACCCCAAGCCGCCGGTAGGCGGTGGCCAAGGAGGAGGAGCTCCTCCCTTGGCCACCACTTCTTCAAGTGGCCGGTCATCCTTGTCCAATGTGAGATTTGTACAGTTTTGTGCAGTCTTTTCACAAAACTGTCAATGTGTTTCTTCTCCGGGCTGTCTTGACTCCACTCCTGATTCTTCTGATTAATTTGTTCTGGTCAATTCAACGTCAGGATCCTTGATATTTCTTCAGTCGGCATATGATCTTGACCTTGGATTGACTCTTGTTATCTTTTCAGCTTAAAATCCTCTCCTTAGCGTGTTTTCACTTCAGTCTCTAAAATGCCCTGTGAAAATATATCGGGACTAACACGTAGACGTTAGATAGACAAACAGTCTAATTAAGGGGGGTTTTACTGTGTTTCTGACTCGTATAACTTTGGTCCATCAGATTACCCCCCACTTTTAGTTGTTCGTCCCGAACAATGCTATTAAAGGGCGTAAGTTCTAAGTTTGGCTTTGGAATATGAAAATTAGACTGTGGTACTCGATCTATCCTAATTCATGCATTGCTTACTTATTACCAAATTAAACTGCGTAAATAAATAGAAGAAACTTAATACTTGTACCTCCGTGCTGAGATGCAAATTATATTGGATGTCTCGGGAGATAGCCCTTTTTAGGCTCCTGGACTGCAACCTCGGGATCGTCTCTTACTATATGGTTTTCTGGTAGCTTTCTCTAGCACATGATTCGATTCGGGTTTCAGTGAGTTGAGCCTTTTTGATTTTCTTCTTTGGCGAGGGACTGCTTTTTTGTTGTAGTGAATCGGCCTTTAGCCTTTGATTTGACTTTTTTTGAGTGCTTCACTTTTGCTCGGTTAAAACCTTCACAATTTTGGGCCTTTGGCCTCTTTTGATTTGCTTCATTGAGCTTTTCGCCTTTTTGTGATTGCTAGTCCATTTTCTCGAGCCTTTTTGGGAGGTCCAATCATCGCCCGCAAGCCTATGGAAATACCTCCCCGCTCCTCTCGTCTTTGTCGTTTTGCGCGGGTCAAGATGAGGGTCGCCCATCTATTTTCTCGGCTATTTTGACTAGAGAGAGGACGGTCTGATTCCCGTCCTCGCCTTTGCATTGATGCTTCTTGGCGGAGTTGACTTCAATTATTCACTGAAAACCCGAAGTGCAGCCTCCACTGACTTCGAAAACCATATAGTTTGATCTGATCCTTTGATTGCTTGCCAAGCCTCTCTAGGGCAGTTTATATCAACTCCACATCCCTAGTTATCTCAGCACAAAGGACAAATGGAAAGTTACATTCTAAGTTTTTAAACAGTTGAATTTTCACAAGGTTAATGCATGAATTATGATTTATCTTTTTCACATTCTTAAGTTCATATTTTCAAAAAGGTACTTATTACTAAAAAAAGAAAAACAGCTGCATGTTATTTATGTACATAGGTGGTTCTCACCCCCCACTTTTGAACGAAGGCGTGCCTTAGTTCAAAAGTCATGCAAGCTTAAAACTAAATACTGAATTTAAATGACAGAAGTTAAAGTGCGGAAAAGTAAGATAGTGTCGGGTTACCTCCCGACCAGTGCACTTGTTTAATGTCGTTGGCTCGACGATACCTCGTTGTGGATTACTGGTTTGGGTCCCATGGGTGGCTGAGGTCAAACTTCTTGATTCCACCGACTTTGATTCTTGCGGTCAGTCTTCCTGATTTTTTAGCAGATGACGGGTTTGGGTCCAGTTCTGATGGTATCTCCTTCCAACGTCTCTGAGAAGGTGAGGGACCTTTCACTATCAGCTTTTTGAACTGGGTGTTCTCCTGTTTAGGGCTGCCTTGTCCAGTCATGGCGAAAGCGTGCTCCATGTAGGAGTCATTCTGCTCAGGCCCTTTTCCCATCCGCTTTTCAGCCTCTTCTTGGATCGCATAGTTCACTGCGACTTGCTCATTGATCAAGGGGAAAAGTCGGGAAGGGCTCATGAGGCTTGGTTCTGCCTCGTAATGTTGGTTCGTGAAGAACTGATCGTAGATAGTCTCAGCTGCCTGGGTAATGATAGTCGGGTATGGAATAGGCAGTTCGTCGGTGGTATTCTGGACTTCTACTTCGTTGCTTCCGGTGCTTTCCATGTCTGATTCCTCGGATGGTTCGGGAGTATCTTCTGACGGTTCGGTGGTTTCTTCTTTGTCAGCCTCAGGGTCAGCTTCTTCTGTCTACATTTCCTCGTCAGTGTGGGAAACTCGTCTTGTGGCAGCGGCTTGGCCAGTTATCAAGTACCACATGTCTGCAATGGTGAGGTTTGCGGCAGACCTTCTCATAGCTTCGTTGACTCTTCCCAGCTCTTCAGACCTCATCCCACGAAGAAATTTTTGGAGAAGAATTTTCTTCGTAAATCCATGGTGCGGGCAGCTTGAGACGATGGCATCGTAGTTTATGTAGTATTCGTCCAAAGTCTCATCCCGGGATTGTTGAAGGTTCAGGATCTTCTCGCGGGTTTCTTGGCGTAAAGATGGTGGGGAGAATTCTTTCAGGAACGGAACGCAGAGGTCTATGAAACGTTCTGGACTGCAAGCGGTGGATGTGTAGTACCATATCGTGGCGAAGTCGGTTAGAGAGAATTTAAAGCATTTCAGCTTAAATTCTTCTAACACTTCGTTTTCAGGTTTGATGTTGTGGCAGACTTGGTGGAAGTTTCGGCAGTGCTGTACAGGGTCTTCTCCCTCCGTTCCTCCGAACAGGGGCAGAAATCGCGTTGTCCATGCATGCGTAACGGGTAATGACATAGGAGAAAGAAAGAAAAAGAAAGGGGAGGGAAGAACAGTTATCCGATGACTAGTTCCCCGGCAACGGCGCCAATTTGACAGAAGCGCTCGTCGTCAAAGCGATTGTCCAAATAAATTTATAATAGTCCGCTACTCGCAACTATACTACTGGGTAGTACTTGGTAAGTAGGGGTCGAACCCAAGGGAACTAGGGGAATAATTGTTCTTCGGGGGGGATTACGCAGCGTGGGAACGTGTTTAAGGTCGGTTGGTTGGTTTTAAAGCTACCAGCTATTTTGATTGGTTGATTGGTTGGTTGGTTGATTTTAATACTGGAAAGTAAATTACTATTTTAATGATTAAGAGAAATGTTCGGTTTCAGGGGACTTGTATTATATCCTGTTTATCATTGACCATTAGTGAATCATCTAAGTATTCAAACGGTGAATCGAGGCTAGTTACAGCTCAAGACTTGCAACACCGGTTTGAAGCAACTCCTGTTCTATTTCAGTCTAGTGCCAATACCCTAAGGTATGCTAGCCTGGATGCATCCACCTGATCTCACAGTTACGCTCGACCAGATGGGATTTAGGATGAGTCGAACTCCTCAGATAGCTTTGCTTGTTACAGCTTCCACTACCTGAGTATGATCACGAATTCCCACAGAAGAGCTTTGCTTGTTACAGCATCCACTCAACCTTGGAAACTCTGACTATATATGGCACATAGAACAAGTTTTGAATACTAAGACTAAACACTAAGTTAATAGTCTTAAAACATTTTATAATACAAGTGCGCCCCTTAGACCGAACTACTAGTTTAGCTACTATTCATTGCGCTAAACATTATACTAAGGAATTAAAGACAACAGTTAAATAAATAAATACTAAGAGATACTTACAACCGTTGAAGCGCCAAGGGAGCTTTCCTTTATTTCCAAAGCAAAATTACAACATTACAAATATTACAACTTCTAGAGAGAGAAGTGAAATTGAGATTTGGTGTGTGAAATGAGGGGGAGGAGCTTCTCCTTTTATAGCCCAAAGGGGAGGAGATGGGTGGTGGAGATGGGTGGCAAGTGTTGCATCTTGATTGGAGGAGAAAATGGATGGAGGAGATGGCCACACATGGAGGAAGAGGAGTGGTGGAGGAGGAGGAAGGTGGTGGTGACATGTGGAGGAATGGCAAAAGCCGCCGGTCACCACCACCCCAAGCCGCCGGTAGGCGGTGGCCAAGGAGGAGGAGCTCCTCCCTTGGCCACCACTTCTTCAAGTGGCCGGTCATCCTTGTCCAATGTGATATTTGTACAGTTTTGTGCAGTCTTTTCACAAAACTGTCAATGTGTTTCTTCTCCGGGCTGTCTTGACTCCACTCCTGATTCTTCTGATTAATTTGTTCTGGTCAATTCAACGTCAGGATCCTTGATATTTCTTCAGTCGGCATATGATCTTGACCTTGGATTGACTCTTGTTATCTTTTCAGCTTAAAATCCTCTCCTTAGCATGTTTTCACTTCAGTCTCTAAAATGCCCTGTGAAAATATATCGGGACTAACACGTAGACGTTAGATAGACAAACGTTCTAATTAAGGGGGTTTTACTGTGTTTCTGACTCGTATAACTTTGGTCCATCACTGCCTCTATTTCTACCCATGCTTCCTCGGATCTAGCTTGATTTTGGTGCATCGTGGCATTCAATTGCTGTATGTCTGCGGCCAACTGCTGGGTGCTAGCTGCCAGCTCCATTATGTCGTCCTTGAGCGGCTCGGCCTGATCTTGTCTTTGTTTTGACCTCGCGGCCAAATCATCTATTAAGTTCCAAAGATCATCCAAGTCTAAGTTGTTCACCGAGCCTCCTGCTGCATCATTTAGCCAATTCCACTTTTGTGGAATCATCCCATTGAGAAACCTTTGAAGAAGATCGTGGTTGGTGAATCCATGGTGCGGGCTGCTCGTCACAATGGAGTCAAAGTACGCCAAGTACTCGTCCAAAGTTTCGTCCCGGGATTGCTCTATGTTGTTGATCTTCTCGCGGACTTCAAGTTCGAAAGGTGGTGGGGAAATTTCCTCATTGTTCCAAGGCTCGCATCCGTAGTAGAAAGACTTTGTGAACTGCATGACAAAACAAAAACAAAAGAAAAACAAATAGAACAACTATTCCGATTGCTAATTCCCCGGCAACGGCGCTAATTTTGATGGAGCCCACCGCATTGTCGTTAAGGTGCGATGTTCTCTGTGCAAAAATAAATTTATATCTCCGATACTCGCGACTTTACTATTTTGGGTAGTAAGTGGTAAGTACGGGTCGAACCCAAGGTAATTAGTGGATAGTTGTTCTTTCTAAGATGAAAGTAAGACAGTTGGGGGTTGGTTGTGATTTTAGTACTGAAAGTAGCGTGGGTTGGTTGTGATTTTAGTACTGAAAAGTAAATGACTGAAAGTAAAGAAAGTAAATACGAGACTGAAAGTAAATACTGAAAAGTAAAGTGCTTGAAGGACAAGACTGGCAGAAAGTAATTGCTTGAAGGACAAGACTTGCAGAAAGTAATTGCTTGAAGGACAAGACTTGCAGAAATTAAGGTGCTTGAAGGACATGACTTGCAGAAATTAAGGTGCTTGAAGGACAAGACTTGCAGAAATTAAGCAGTTGATATGGTACCAAAAGTAAAGTGACAGGTGATATTATAATTTAAAGGAAAGATTCGGTATCAGGGGCCTTGTATCATAGTCCGTTTATCATTGACCTCTAATGATCATACTAAGTGTTCAAAAGTGAATCAAGGCTATTCCTAGCACATGATTTGCAACACCGTCTAGTCTTTTGCAAGACAAAGAACTCTTGTTCTAGTATGTGCATCCATTTGATCATCATTCCTGATAAACCAAATGGTGTTTTATAGAGGTTGACTTCCACAGATAAGCTGTGCTCTTCCGAGCCTCCACTTATCCACAGAAGATCACGAACCCATGGCAGAGCTTTGCTTTTCCGAGCATCCACTCAACCAATGGAATTCTGACCTAATATATGGCACCTAGAACAAGTTGAACACAAAGAGGCACTAAGAGAAGGGTCTAAAACATTGTATGATACAAGTACACCCCTTCAACCGAATGAAGGGTTTAGCTACGAGTATCCATAGAGGTGGATATCATAGCTAAGTACTGAGTAAAATAAAGTTTTGAAAGACAGGAAAAGTAAAGGTTTTTGGAAATAAAGACAAGGAAAGTAAAGGGAGAATACTCAAGAACCGACAGGAGTAAACTCAGGAAAAGTAAAGAAACGCTTGAGTACTTCAAGAACTGACAAGAGTACTCAAGAACAAACTTAAAGCTTTCGATATCAAAGGAAAGTGTTTACAAGGATAGTGTTGTGAATCTAGAGAGCTTCTCTCTCTACCCAAGACTATGGAGCTTTGTGGATTGTGGGATTATTTTACAAGGGCAAGGGAGGGCTCTATTTATAGGCATGAAGGAGCAATGAGGAGCCAACACTTGGCAAGATGGGAGAGGGACTCAAGGAGCCGCCGGCCACATGTCTTCTCCATGGCAAAAGCCACCGGTCATGTGAGGAGGAAGAGAGGAGTAGCCGCCCCCCATGAGGTGGATGTGAGTGGTTGAGTGTGTTTTGTGATCTTTTCCAAAAGCCATCGGGTCTTTTCAGCTCCGGACAGACTCTGGTTGCCCTTCGGTTGGACTTGTTTTGAGTGATTCCATGTCAGGTTTATGAAAGTTGTACAGTCGGAATCTGATCGTGGCCTGGAGTGTCTTGTAATCCATTTTCAGCTTTAAAACTCCTCCTTAGCTTGTATTCTCTCTAGACTTCAAAATACACTGTAGATAAATATCGGAACTAACAAGCCAAAGTTAAATAGACAAAGAGTCTAATTTGGTGGGTTTAACTGTGTTTATGATTCATACAATTATGGTCCATCACTAGTCTTAAGCTTAACTTGTAGCTCTTCTGGATGCGAGCGTAATTGGAGTGCATTTGGAATGGTAATTACATTTTTTAGTTTTTAATCTTTAGTTTTCATATTCCCCCAACTCCAGATATCTGAGTTCCTTTCTTCTGTCCAACAGCTCTAGAAATTATCTCTAACTGAGTGCTCGTCAGGATAGGGTCAGCAATGCTGCTGGGGTCATCCTACTGATGGTCATCAATAAGTTTCTGCACCTCGGCATTCATTTGCTCCTATGCACAAGTCCAAAATAAACTCATACATCAAATTGTTTACACATATTCAGAAAATCCAACATTTAATCCACACATTTGTAAACATTCATACTTGTTCACAATCCAACATTTAATCCACATTCATACTTCAATACTTGTTCACACACATTCCAACATGCATTTTCCACACATTCATATATTTAGCAAGACAAAGACTTTAAGCTTCTGGACCTCGGCATTCATTTGGTCCTACGCACAAGTCCAAAATAAATTCATACATCAAATTATTTACACATATTCTGAAAATCCAACATTTAATCAACACATGCATACTTGTTCACAATACAACATTTTATCCACATTCATACTTCAATACTTGTTCATACACATTCCAGCATTTAATCTACAAATTCCAACACATTAGTGACATACACTCAACAAACAGATTGCTACTATGGCACCATATATTTAGGAAGACATAATAAAAAGAAACAGATTAAAAGAAATATCACTATCTTAGCACAGTTGGGTTCTTGGGAATAGACCTCGGCATACGTTGCAACATGGTATGTTTTGTGTCCATTTTGGAGGTGGTTTATTGCTCCGATGGCCATTGGAGTCTTTCCTCCATGGTGATTCTTGTTCTTTTCTCGGACCTGCTTCATCCTTTGTGATTTTGCCTTTAAAAAAAGTAAATTCCCATGAAACAGATGAATAAAAAAAATTTAACTACAGTTGAGTTTGGTCACCACACTTCACCTCGTTGTAGGTTCTTGAAAGTGCTTAACCAGCCATGTCCATTCCTCCTTCTGTTGGACAAACTTCAAAAGTACCTTCTCCCCGTGCTTTAGATAGTATTTGTGGCAAGCCGACTTCCAATCCTAGCTTATAGCGGTTATTTGCTATTCGTGTAATGTACTCAAAAAGTAGAGTGTCTTTCTTTGGCAAAAAGAAATGAGGTTGCAAAAATATAAAATCAGCGTGCGTCATATTTACAGTGAGATAAACAAAAAAATTGTAATTAAATAAATAGAACTTACACTGAGATAGTTCACCACGACGTCCCAATG
Source organism: Rhodiola kirilowii (assembly GCA_033675215.1). Lineage (NCBI taxonomy): Eukaryota > Viridiplantae > Streptophyta > Magnoliopsida > Saxifragales > Crassulaceae > Rhodiola > Rhodiola kirilowii. Next base: position 31,931,069 of record CM066196.1, on the reverse strand, counting down.
CTTAGGTTATAGCTCATTGTACGTCGGTGCTAACATCGATACCTTCTGTCTCACACACGCCCTGATTTGGTGGCACAACATACTCCTTATTTCCTTTATTACTGGGCCATTTGCCTCTTCAGAACAGTTAATCTTGATCCTTCCAAAGTAGCAATCTTGGTGCCACACACAACTCCCTGGCGCTTTCTCTTCTTTGAGGTTTCACCTTCACTTACATGGCCATCCTCCTCTTCTCGCATTAAGTAACAAACAATTTTTATTAGTATGAGAAGATATACTAATAACAAAAAATTATTAAATAAACAGTATTAATGTTATACCCGAAGAATTCCACTGCTTAGTGCAGCGGATGCTCAGAGGTAGTACTTCCACCTCTTGGTTGTTCTCATCAGTATAGTCACCACCATTTGGCACTTTAGAGGGATTAGCGGGAGGTTCTTCATTTGAGGGATTAGCAAGCGGTTCTTCATTTGGTGACTCATTGAGTACTTCATTAGAGGGGTTTCAAGGAGGTTCTTTATTTGAGGGATTAGTATGAGTTTGAACGGGAGGGTTTTCAGATACTGCAGGTGATGGTGTAAGTGAAGGCAGCGATTGTTGGTTTTGTGGGAGGATATGAGACAGTTCTTGTTGGGTATTCAAAAGTAGCAGGGGGATCAACTATTATGGGTACTAAAAAGGACACTTAGTTTCGGTGTCAGACTCACTAATAGGGAATTGTAGGGCTTTTTGGGATCAGTTTTGGAGGGTTTCTCTACTCTCAGTTTTGTAGAACATCTAGGGCTTCGACGCAATATTGTTTGCACTAAAATAGTCTTTTCTTAGGACTATTAACCGGATCTTGAACCAAGGATCAACATGGGCTTTTTTCTATTCGCCTCAGTCAAGGCTTAGGCTTTCTTCTTGGGAGTGGTCACGGCCGCAATGGCTTCTTTAAGGTTTGGCCGGTTGATCCATCTTCTTTACGCCGGCTCCGGTGTATGTATTTTTGCCCGGACGTCGGGTCCTTGAAGAATGAAATTTCATGTTATAGCCGTCGCTGGTTGCGGGAACAACATCGCTCAAATTTCTCTTCTTTGGTGGCATGATGGAAGGTCAAAATTGGAGTGTATGAAGTGGGATTTTGAAACCCTAATCATTTTCAAGGAGAGGGAACTGAAGAAGTGAAGTGAAAATGAAAAGGATAAGCTTGTTTTGGACACTTAGTTGTTTAGACTCAATTTTGGTATCAGACAGACCTGTGTTTGTTTTTGGGGACACGTGTTTGGCCCTGATCGCATTTACTTTACATGACATACCTCGTTAGCCTGTCCCATAATTAGATTACAGATACGCGCCCAGTAATAAGATTTCCCCCCTCGAATTTAGGTTCCCGCCCATGGTATGGGAATTTCCCACATGTAGTACACAGTTCTTACGTAACAGAAAAACATACGGGCATTCACATAAGTGAAAATGAAAATGAAACTCAAATTTTGTTCACATAATCTGCATATTCCAAAATGAACAACAAATTGAAAATAAGTCATACAACATTCAAAGTTAGAAAACACTTGATGTTGAAACACATGATCATCTTCAATCCTCTTCTTTATTGTCATCATCAAACCCTTCCTCGTCTTCATCTTCCTCACTTGCTTCATGATCAGTTACATAATGGAGTTCCTCAATATATTCCTCTTTACCATCTGCTTCATCAAATTCATCTTCACCTTCTTTATCTTCATGTTCATATTCCTCTTCATCGACTTCCTTTTAATCATTATATAAAGCGAGAATGAATCGTAGGGTCTCTTCATCAAGTACATTTCAATTGAAAGGGGGATTATTTAGTGTGCCGTCTTCTTCATATGCTTGATGAGTTGTATTTATACGACTCGTCGAACTAACTAAAATCATTTATTTCTACACTTTTATATGCGAACATTTACTTTTTAGTATGGTTTTACATTTCAGGTGTTTTGGAAGCTCTAGGAGGAAGCACAAATAAAAGACGGCATTTCATGCCAAAAACTCCACAGTGGCAGATCAGACCTTTGGAGGTTCAATGGAGTGATAGGAATTGACCACTAATCAGAAAAATCCGAGCTACATGTCGATGCGTAGCTGACTCAATTAGCTTCAACTCTCTAGTTCGCATCGAGAGCAGCCGAGGTCTTTTAGATAGTCGAATCGAGAGTCAAAGTCAGGACTGCTGCACAGAAAGGGAAAGACATGGTTAGTGGGGACTGCGCCCGAGGAAGACATTAGCGCATTGCTCACGTCAACTTTGGGCGCGGCAATGCTAATAACGTCAACGTTGGGAGCACCCGTAACGTCTTCCTTGAGCGCGGCAATGAAATCATCAGCGTACTTAATGATGTCAACAATTCCGAGAATTGGCAATTTAGGCCCAAAAATAGATTTAGAAACCCAAAAACTTATAAAGTGAGGTTTTGGAGAAGGGTTTCCATCATTCTACATAAAATCCTACGTTTGAAGACGGCTCTTGAGGAGAACGTGAAGCTTTCGACGAGAGAAGAAAATTTTCTATTTTCATTCAAGAATATTGTGTTTTTGTTATGGCTACGAGTAGCTAATTTTCTTATTTCAGTTTTGGGTTTCATACATTGTGATTATGTTTTGAGACTTTTGTTCTTAATGCAATTTCATGTTTTACTAGTTCTTGTTCTTCATCATATGAATTGAATTGTTAGGTTAAGTGGAAACTTTGTAGTAGAGCTTAATTTGACAACCCGTTAATATCTACTAGAAACTTTGTCAAAAAGGTAGATCGTAACACCTAGGCCCAATAATACCTTTGTCAGATTATTGTGTTTAGGAAAGAACTTGAAGTCTAACACCTTTGTCGGGTTAGATTGTGGTGTATCATCGTTGTCGGGATACTTAGGGTTGTTACCTTTGTCGGAACAAGAACACTTAGAAACTTGAAATTTGATCATTAGTTGTGTATGATAAACGTGTCACAATAGAAACCCTAAGATGAATGTTCTCTCTGTTTGAAATCTTCTTTGCTATTTGCCTCTTTTGCACTCACATTGCTAACCCCCCCCCCCTCCGTTTCTTTAATTGTCTATAGATACAACTTCACAAACTAGCTCTCTTGGGTTTGACCCTGCTTACCGCTAGCTAGAGTTGCAGGAGATAATAAATTTATGTTTGACGCATCAGACGACGCGCGTCAATGCTTCATCCAACCGGAGAAGATTTTGATGTACCAACACATGAGTGACTGTAAGTGCCTCTTTCAGCGACGACATTAACAACTTTCCAATTATCTCCAAACTTTGGATCTTCCAAGTAAAACACTTGTGATGTGTGTTTTGCTAGACAATAAGGAGCATCTTTCTACCATGTGTTCGATGTTTCAATCGAAAGAATTCGATGCTCCAATTTTATGTTTCCACCCTCGGATGAATCATTATTAACTCACTTTTATTGGAAGATGAATATCGGCATTCGCTCGCCATACTTGAGTTCGATAACATTTTGCAGAACACCATAATAATTATTTTCTCCTGGAAATCATAAGACAATGAAACAAGAAGATGATGAGCAAATATCAAATTAATGTGTAGAACAAAGTTGCATATTATATATACTAAAGAACAAGCTTGGAAATGAATCAAATGACTAACCTGCTTGTACCATTACTCCTTTATTTTGTGTCCCCAAATAATGGTCTTTATCACAAACAACAAATTTCAACCCATTTACAACACAGTGAGTGTAACATGAGTGAAATTGTGGCTTACATGCCAAAATGTGAAGCTCGATAGAGTACGCAATAGATCGTGTAACCATTTCATCTACACATAAATGTAATAAATCAATGACACATAATTTATATATACTACAAACGAATCTATAAGTTAAATAAAGTTTTACCTTATTAAGTAAATGAGAATGGAAATGTTCAATACGAGAATCATTGTCAACGTAGGGATTTTCATTGTAGAAATTCTCCTAATGTTCCTTAATATACTCCCTTGCCTCGTCAAAATTTTCCATGACAAACCAATGTATCACGTCTATGTCATTATTGTTGAGCCTAAACCTCCTATTGTAGACCATCGGCTTGATGACATTCGAGCCGCTAATATGTCAAAGTAATCTTCCTCAACATCACCATTAATATGAGATTTACCTTCAATCTCACTCATGTAAACTCACAGTACATTACACACTCTTGGGCAATATATTCCTCGGCAATGCAACCTTTGGGGTACCTTGTTTTTCTCACAAACTTCTTATACTTTCCAAGTTGCCTACATATAACATTATAATTTGCGCACAAGAAATATGTTTACAATGTTGATGGACCACAATTGTATGAATCATAAACACAGTTAAACCCACCAAATTAGACTGTTTGTCTATCTAACTTCGATGTTTTAGTCCCGATACATTTCTACAGGGTATTTCAGAGCTTAGAGAGAATACACGCTAAGGAAGAGCTTTTAGCACAGAAAAGATATCAGGAGACAATCCAAGGTCAAGATCAGACGCTGAATGAAGAAATCTAAAGATCCTGACATGGAATCATTCAAAACAAATAAAACCGAAGAGAAACCGACGACAATCCGGAGCTGGAATACACCGATAGTTTTGTGCAAACTGCACAAAACTCACAACCACTCTCCTCATGCCACATGGACCGGCGGCTTTGCCCTCACAACCCCTCCTCCTCCTCTCCCCTTCCTCCACATGTCAACCTCTCCTCCTCCCTCCCAAAAGCCGCCGGCGGCTTTGTGTTGTCCCTCTCCCCTTGTGACACTTGCCCTCCTCTCCTCTTCCCCTCCTCCCCACCCTTGGATGCTAAACCACATGCCCTCATCTTGGCCATCCATTCCTCTCCTCCATGGCTATAAATACCAAGCCATCCCTCCTCATTTCATAAGCCATAAGCAATCACAACACACCACACTCCACTTCTCTCTCTAAGTTTGTTACTTTGTAAAGTTTGGTTTTGATATAAATAAAAGTTCAGTTTGTTCTCAAATACTTTAGTTCGATCTTGAGTACTCCTGTTTGTTCTTGAGTACTCAAGCTTTCAGTTACAGTTCAAGAGTTACTCCTGTTTGTTCTTGAGTAATCTCTTTCTCTTCTCTCTTTACTCTTGTCAGTTCTTGAGTATTCTTTTCCAAATCCCCAAGTATTTAGTTATGATGTCCAACTCTATGGATATTCGTAACTAAACTCTTTATTCGGTTGAAGGGGAGTTCTTGTTTTATAAAATGTTTTACTTCGTTTAGTTTCTTTTCTCTGTATTCAAAACTTGTTCTATGTGCCATTTATAAGGTCAGACTTTCCAAGGTTGAGTGGAAGCTACGAAAGGGCAAAACTCTTCTGTGGGAAGTCGTGAACATACTCGGGTAAGTGGATGCTACGAAAGGGCAAAGCTTATAAGAGGAGTTCGATCTATCTTTAAAACCATTTGGAAACTGGACCAAAGGGACCAAATGGATGCACAAAAGGCTAAGATACTTCGAAAGGAGGAATTAGTCTGAAGTAGAACAAGGGTTTACAAACAGTGTGGCAAATTGAGCGCTACGAAAGGGCCTCGATACACGTTTGAATACTCAGAAGGGTTACTAAAAGAATGAACAGGATATAATACAAGGCCCCCTAAGACCGAATACTTCTCTTGCAATCACAGAATCCCCTTTGTCTTTACTTTTATTGTTCAATCAACTGCAACCATCAACCGCTCACAATCCGGAGGACTTGCAATTCACGCATCACCCACTGTAAGTCTTCGCTTTTAATTTCAGTATTTACTTTTCTGTAATTTACTTTTCAGCACTCAAAACCAAAACCAACTAAAAAGTCACGTAGTTGTTAGAACTAAAACCTCAACCAACCTAAAACACGCTCCTTCGCTGAACAAATCCCTTAAAGAATAACCTATCCCCCTAATTCCTCTGGGTTCGACCCCTACTTACCAAGTACTACCCAGTAGTATAGTTGCGAGTAGCGGACTATTATAAATTTATTTGTACAAATCGCTTTGACGAAGAGCGGTTCTGTCAAATTGGCACCGTTGCCGGGGAATTAGCCATCGGATAAGTTCTTCGAATCGAAATCGCTTCAAAATAACCATGTCTCGCGAAGAAAGCCACCATGACTATCAGGATGACGAAGAAATAAACCTGTACGATCGAAATGATGAGGTTCCATTCATCGATGATCCGGAACAACTCATCAGAAACAGAAGAGCTCGTGATAGGGAGGCCGCCCGAAGAAACCATGAACCACCCGAGGACCGAAATGCAGCTGGTCCAGTACAACCCCCTAGATATCCACCACACCCCCAACCCCGACAAATACCTAGGCAAGAACCTGTCTTCGACGACTACTATGGGGACAACAACTACCATGAACCTACTATGGGAGAATTAAATGCCCCTAACTTCGAAACACAGCCGTGGTGCATTTACGAGAGCCCTGAACTAGAAAACATAACCATCAACGCGTCAGTGGCCCACAGCTTGCCAAAATTCTCAGGAGCTCAAGGAGAATCCGCCACAACTCACCTCCAACGCCTGCATGGAATTTGCCAAAACCTAAAACCCAATCGAGTGAATATGGACGACTTCAAGTTAAAGGCGTTCTATTTTTCCCTCATAGACTCGGCAAACGATTGGTTCCTTTCATTGCCTTCCGGAAGCATCAGAACATGGGCTCAGATGCAGAAGAAATTCTTAGACAAATACTATCCGGCGGGAAGAGCAATGCAAGTAATGAGGCAACTACAGGAAATCAAACAGGGTCCCAATGAAACCATGTACGATTACCTGGAAAAATTCAATCACCTAGAAAGGAGCTGCTGTACCCTTGGACTGCCCGAGAAACTCGTCATCGAATACCTCATTGATGGATTAAGACCCTTAGACAAAATGCTCTTGGATGCCTCAGCGGGAGGATCCATGATGAATCTATCATTGAGTGGCATAAGGAATCTCATCGCCAACGTTGCTGAAAATGCCCGATTTAGAGAAGAGACTGCTCGTCAAGATGAATTCTCTCGATCAAAAAAGGTAGCACAAGCCGAAACATCAGTAAACTCCATAACTGAAGAGATGAAACAGTTAAAAGAGATGATGATTCAGATCATACGAAGACAGCCAGTTCCTGTAAAACCTTGTGAATTTTGTGGTTCTACAGAGCACAAAACTGACACATGCCCAACATTAATAGAAGAGGAACCTGCAGAAGTAAATGTAGTGGGAGGATACCAAGGATACAACAACAACAACAACAATGACAGAGCCGGACAAAATAGACAATACGGTCAAACAACCAACCCAAGCTGGCGTAACAACAACTATCCTCAGAAGGAGACACAACCAGCTATCCCTCAACTAGCCCAGTCATTCTATCAACCGTACAACCAGAACACCCTAGCAGACCAATACCAACAGGAGGAGTCAAACCAGTACCAAGCAAGCTCAGGGAATTGTCAAGGGGCAAACAAATCACTTGAGGATATGATGCTGCAATTAACTGGAACTGTGCAACAGTTGAATACTACTATGCATCGAAACCAAATCGAAACAAAAGAAGAATTATCAGACTTGAAGAAGCACATCGCCCAACTCGCTGCATCAGTATCCGCACTCCCTAGTAATCCCGACGAACTCCTGTCCCAAACTATTCAAAGCCCGCAGGAAAATATGAATGCCGTAACTCTTAGGAGTGGAAAAACGATTGTCGGCAAAACTATGGAGCAAAAAGAAGAAAAAGACCCAAGGTTACCCAAAGAAAAACAAACAAGGCCCGAGCCTCTCGAAACTATAGAGGAAGAAGCAACCGATAAAGACGGCGACATAATTGAGGAAGAACGGGACGCGTCCGAAGAAGAAGAGAATACGTCCCATGAACACGGGCCTGACCTGATACCCAGAACCGAAAATCCTAGAATTAGCACAACACTTCCATTTCCAGTACCTACACGCGTGCAAAAACAATATGTCATGGATAAGGAAGTGTTGGAGTTGTTCAGCAAGGTTGAAATCAACATCCCCCTCTTGGAAGCCATCAAGCAAATTCCTCGGTATGCCAAGTTTTTGAAAGAACTTTGTATCAACCGGAGGAGGAATACTGGAAACGATCAGGAGCTGATGAGTAGGAACGTATCGGCAGTCATGCAACGGAAAGTTCCCCCTAAATGTGGAGATCCTGGAACTTACACCATTCCGTGCAAAATTGGCAACATCAGAATCGATAACTGCATGCTAGACCTAGGGGCATCAATCAATGTTCTTCCCTTCTCTATCTACTCATGCCTTAAGATTGGACCACTCAAACCCACCGGTCTCACTATTCAATTAGCTGATCAATCATGCAAACAGCTCGAGGGCAAAATTGAAGACGTCCTGGTTCAAGTAGGCAAATTAGTATTTCCAGCAAACTTCTACGTCTTAAAAATGGAGAATGGCGGACCTACTGATCATGCACCTATTCTTCTCGGTCGTCCATTTCTGAAAACAGCAAAAATGAAGATAGACTGTGGAAGTGGGATGCTCTCAATAGAAGTAGAAGGAGAAGTCTTCAGCTTCGACATATTCCAAGCAATAAAGCACCCTATGGATTTCGAGGAAGTTCACGCTCTCGATGCTTTGGACGATCTGGTCCAAGAAACTCAATCAGATCTCTTAGAAGCCGTACTCAACGGAGCCGAAAGCTCATTAACTGAAAACTTGCATGAAATGGTGGCCCACTTAACGATCTCGGAGCCTCTCACACTAGAATATGAAGTCAACGAGGTAAAATTATTCAAATCAAATACTTTCGTGCCCTCGGTAATGCAACCCCCAAAAATAGAGTTAAAGCCCCTTCCTGGACATTTAAAGTACGCCTTCCTAGGAGATAATGACACTCTCCCAGTAATTATCAAGAGTGGCTTGGAAACAGGACAAGAACAAAGCTTGATAAAAGTGCTGAAACAACACAAGCTGGCTATCGGATGGACACTGGCCGATTTAAGAGGAGTCAGCCCGGCCGTATGCATGCACCGTATTCTACTTGAAGATGGAGCAAAACCATCAAGAGAGCCTCAACGAAGACTCAACCCAATCATGATGGAGATCGTCCAGAAAGAAATACAAAAACTACTAGACGCGGACGTTATCTATCCCATTTCAGATAGCCAATGGGTGAGTCCTGTCCACGTGGTTCCCAAAAAAAGTGGGATCACAGTCGAAGAAGATGCCAAAGGAAACATGGTGACAACAAGGATCAAGAACGGCTGGAGAATGTGCATCGACTACAGGAAATTGAACGCCGTCACAAGAAAAGACCATTTCCCTCTACCATTCATCGATCAAATGCTGGACCGGCTGGCAGGCAAACAATATTTTTGCTTCCTGGACGGGTTCTCAGGATATAATCAGATCCCCATAGCACCTGAAGACCAAGAAAAGACAACATTTACCTGCCCATTCGGTACTTTCGCCTTTAGAAGAATGTCATTCGGCCTATGCAATGCTCCAGGAACTTTTCAAAGGGTTGTGACCAGCATTTTTTCAGACATGATCGGAGAATTTTTTGAAGTCTTCATGGACGACTTCACCATCCATGGAGACACATTCGACGCGTGCTTAAGCAATTTGAACACAGTTTTAGCACGATGTGTGTCCATGAACTTAGTGCTCAATTATGAGAAGTGCCACTTCATGGTAACACATGGAATAGTCTTAGGACATGTCGTCTCGAAAGAAGGTATGGAAGTAGACAAAGCAAAAATCAACCTGATCAAGACTCTACCATACCCATCCACGGTCCGAGACATCCAATCATTCCTTGGCCATGCAGGATTCTACCGACGATTCATCAAAGACTTCTCCAAAAAGGCATTGCCCCTATCCTCTCTCCTACAAAAAGAAGTTCCGTTTGAATTCACCGACGCATGCAAAAAAGCCTTTGATGATCTAAAGAAAGCCCTCACTAGCACACCTATCATCCAAACACCAAATTGGGAACACCCATTCGAAATCATGTGCGACGCAAGCGACTTCGCTGTAGGGGCAGTTCTCGGCCAAAAAATTGAAAAGAAATCGGGTGTGATCTACTACGCCTCACGAACCATAGATCCTGCCCAACGGAACTACTCCACCACCGAAAAGGAACTCTTGGCAGTAGTTTTCGCTCTAGAAAAGTTCAGACCATATTTGCTTGGAGCAAAAGTAATAGTTTATTCTGACTATGCTGCCATCCGCTACCTGATGAAGAAAAAGGAAGCCAAGCCAAGACTCATACGGTGGATATTACTGCTGCAAGAGTTCGATGTAGAAATAAGGGACAAAAAAGGAATTGAGAATACGGTGGCCGACCACCTAAGTAGGATTGTCCGAAAGGAAGAAGAAGGGCACATAACCGAGTCATTTCCAGATGAGCACCTATACGCCGTCTCAACCAAAATACCATGGTATGCTTTAATCGTCAACTACCTTGTGGGAGGTACGTTTCCTCCCTCTTTTACTAAAGCACAATGCATGAAACTTAAACATGAGGCTAAACAATACTTATGGGATGATCCTTATTTATGGAAAATAGGACCAGATCAAATACTTAGGAGATGCATCCCTGATAATGAAATAGCTTCTGTTATTAGCTTCTGCCATGAGTTTGCATGCGGAGGACATTTTGGGCCTAAAAGAACCGCTAGAAAAATCCTAGATAGCGGCTTTTTCTGGCCAGGAATATTTAAAGATGTCAATAAAAATGTAGAAAATGCGATAAGTGTCAAAGAGTAGGAAATGTGTCAGCTAGGAATGAAATGCCTCAAGTACCCATATTAGTCAACGATGTCTTCGACGTTTGGGGTCTTGATTTTATGGGACCATTTCCAGTTTCATGCGGTTACACATACATCTTAGTTACTGTGGATTATGTGTCAAAATGGGTAGAAGCTAAGGCTACAAGGTGCGATGATGCAAAGACTGTCATAGAATTTCTGCGCACTAATATATTTTGTAGGTACGGGGTACCCAAAGCCATAATAAGTGACCAAGGAACTCATTTCTGCAACCGCATGATGGCTGCTACCTTAAAACGATACCATGTCCACCACCGAACATCTACGGCATATCATCCCCAAACCAATGGTCAAGCGGAGATCTCCAACCGCGAAATCAAAAGTATTCTAGAAAAGATGGTGAAACCAGGTAGGAAAGATTGGAGTCAGAGACTGGACGAAGCTCTTTGGGCTTATCGGACAGCGTACAAAACACCAATTGGAACCTCCCCCTTTCGGCTTGTTTATGGAAAGGCAAGCCACCTTCCGGTAGAATTAGAACATAAAGCCTATTGGGCGCTCAAGAAGTGCAATCAAGATTTAAAAGCTGCCGGACTGGATAGGAAGCTTAAGCTATGCGAACTTGAAGAATTGCGGCTTGAAGCCTATGAAGAGCAAACAGACTACAAGGCACGGACAAAATTATATCATGACAAATTCATCCTCCGCCGCTCATTTAAGGAAGGACAACAAGTACTACTCTTTTCCTCACGGTTGAAGTTAATGCCTGGCAAACTAAAATCAAAATGGACCGGCCCTTATACTGTGACTAAAGTATACAACCATGTAAGGCTTGAGTTGGAAAGCATGGACAATAAAAGTAAATTCACGGTAAACGGGCAACGAGTCAAACATTACCACGGCGAAGCCAGCATAGCCCCATAAAAATTCGACTTGAGCCACCCATGGGACCCCAACCAATGATCAAGAACGAGGTACTGTCGAGCCAACGACGTTAAACAAGTGCACTGGTCGGGAGGTAACCCCGACACTATCTTACTTTTCTGCACTTTATTTTCTGTCATTTAAATTTCCAATAAGCGCTCTCACCCACTTTTTGTATAGAAGGAATATCTTTCATGTAGGAATTAAGTTTGGAGCAAGACCGGATCAGCCAGGCAGCTTCCGTGAATTTACCGGGCCTGCGCTGAGAGTTCGAGGCCCCAGCCAGACTCCCTCGATTATCCAGCCTCATGCCATTTCGTTTGCACGACACAGTAAAAGGGAGTTCTGTTCTTCTTTTTCCTTAATGTCATTTCCTTCTCTTGTATATATTTGCATGACTTTTGAACTAAGGCACGCCTTCGTTCAAAAGTGTGGGGTGAGAACCATCTGCATGTTTTTCTTTTCTTTTTAATAATATCTTTTTGAAAATATGAACTTGAGAATGTGAAAAAGATAGATCATAATTCATGCATCAACCTTGTGAAAATTCAACTGTTTAAAAACTTAGAATGTAACTTCTCATTTGTCCTTTGTGCCGAGATAACCTAGGGATGTGGAGTTGATAGAATTGCCTTAGAGAGGCTTGGCAAGCACTTGAAGGATCAGATCAAACTATATGGTTTTCGAAGTCAGTGGAGGCTGCACTTCAGGTTTCGGTGAATAATTGAAGTCAACTATGCCTTGAAGTATCTATGTAAAAGGCAAGGACGGGAATCAAACCGTCCTCTCTCTAGTCAAAGTAGCCGAGAAAATAGATGAGCGACCCTCATCTTGACCCGCGCGAAACAACAAAGATGAGAGGAGCGGGGAGGTATTTCCATATGCTTGCGGGCGATGATTGGACCTCCCAAGAGGCAAAAAACAAGATGGACTAGCAAGTCACAAAGAAGCAAAAAACTCAAAGAAGAAAATCAAAAGAGGCCTAAGGCCCAAAAATGTGAAGGTTTTAACCGAGCAAAAGTGAAGCACTCAACAACGTCAAATCAAAAGCTAAAGGCAAATCACTACAAAAAGCAGTCCATCGCCAAAAAAGAAGAAAGAAAAAAGAAAAAAATCAAGAAAAGGCTCAACTCACTGAAACCCGAATCGAATCACGTGCTAGAGAAAGCTACAAGAAAACCATATAGTGCGAGACGGTCCCGAAGGTGTAGTCCAGGAGCCTGAAAAGGGCTATCTCCCGAAACATCCGAAATAATTTGCATCTCAGCACGAAGGTACAAGTATCAAGTTTCTTCTACTTATTTACGCAGTTTAATTTAGTAACAAGTAGTAATGCATGAATTAGGAAAAATCGAGTACCACAATCTTATTTTCATATTTTAACCAACTTACTTAGTAACGCCCTTATAAAGCATTGTTCGGGACGAACAACTAAAAGTGTGGGGTTATCTGATGGACCACAATTGTATGAATCATAAACACAGTTAAATCCACCAAATTAGACTGTTTGTCTATCTAACTTCGATGTTTTAGTCCCGTTACATTTCTACAGGGTATTTCAGAGCTTAGAGAGAATACACGCTAAGGAAGAGCTTTTAGCACAGAAAAGATATCAGGAGACAATCCAAGGTCAAGATCAGACGCTGAATGAAGAAATCTAAAGATCCTGACATGGAATCATTCAAAATAAATCAAACCGAAGAGAAACCGAAGACAATCCGGAGCTGGAATACACCGATAGTTTTGTGCAAACTACACAAAACTCACAACCACTCTCCTCATGCCACATGGACCGGCGGCTTTGCCCTCACAACCCCTCCTCCTCCTCTCCCCTTCCTCCACATGTCAACCTCTCCTCCTCCCTCCCAAAAGCCACCGGCGGCTTTGTGTTGTCCCTCTCCCCTTGTGACACTTGCCCTCCTCTCCTCTTCCCCTCCTCTCCACCCTTGGATGCTAAACCACATGCCCTCATCTTGGCCATCCATTCCTCTCCTCCATGGCTATAAATACCAAGCCATCCCTCCTCATTTCATAAGCCATAAGCAATCACAACACACCACACTCCACTTCTCTCTCTAAGTTTGTTACTTTGTAAAGTTTGGTTTTGATATAAATAAAAGTTCAGTTTGTTCTCAAATACTTTAGTTCGATCTTGAGTACTCCTGTTTGTTCTTGAGTACTCAAGCTTTCAGTTACAGTTCAAGAGTTACTCCTGTTTGTTCTTGAGTAATCTCTTTCTCTTCTCTCTTTACTCTTGTCGGTTCTTGAGTATTCTTTTCCAAATCCCCAAGTATTTAGTTATGATGTCCAACTCTATGGATATTCGTAACTAAACTCTTCATTCGGTTGAAGGGGAGTTCTTGTTTTATAAAATGTTTTACTTCGTTTAGTTTCTTTTCTCTGTATTCAAAACTTGTTCTATGTGCCATTTATAAGGTCAGACTTTCCAAGGTTGAGTGGAAGCTACGAAAGGGCAAAACTCTTCTGTGGGAAGTCGTGAACATACTCGGGTAAGTGGATGCTACGAAAGGGCAAAGCTTATCTGAGGAGTTCGATCTATCTTTAAAACCATTTGGAAACTGGACCAAAGGGACCAAATGGATGCACAAAAGGCTAAGATACTTCGAAAGGAGGAATTAGTCTGAAGTAGAACAAGGGTTTACAAACAGTGTGGCAAATTGAGCGCTACGAAAGGGCCTCGATACACGTTTGAATACTCAGAAGGGTTACTAAAAGAATGAACAGGATATAATACAAGGCCCCCTAAGACCGAATACTTCTCTTGCAATCACAGAATCCCCTTTGTCTTTACTTTTATTGTTCAATCAACTGCAACCATCAACCGCTCACAATCCGGAGGACTTGCAATTCACGCATCACCCACTGTAAGTCTTCGCTTTTAATTTCAATATTTACTTTTCTGTAATTTACTTTTCAGCACTCAAAACCAAAACCAACTAAAAAGTCACGTAGTTGTTAGAACTAAAACCTCAACCAACCTAAAACACGCTCCTTCGCTGAACAAATCCCTTAAAGAATAACCTATCCCCCTAATTCCTCTGGGTTCGACCCCTACTTACCAAGTACTACCCAGTAGTATAGTTGCGAGTAGCGGACTATTATAAATTTATTTGTACAAATCGCTTTGACGACGAGCGGTTCTGTCAAATGTATTCATCGATTTTTTCCATACCTTTCCATAGGATACATCCAACTGTAGTGTATCGACCCCTTGAACAAGACTTGATCTGTAAGGTGAACCGTGAGATGTACCATTATAGTGAAGAATGACGATGGTAAAATCCTCTCTAACTGACACAGAATCTGAACTATCTCTAGCTTCATTTGACGCACCTCCTCCTTCTTGAACTCTCTGCAACAGATTCTCCAAAACCAATGGGATAGTAATATTAGAGGGTCAACCACAAGTCTAGGCAAGTAAGGTCTAACGTAAATCGGCATCAGTCTCTGTAATATAACATGACAGTCATGTGTCTTCAATCCAATAAACTTTTTGTTTTCAAGATTAATCTTATTCTTTAAGCTTCCAGCATACCTAGATGGATACTTAGCATCCTTTATGTATTCAAGTATCTCTAGCTTCTCATTTGGAGTCACTGTATAGGGTGCTTTAGTCACTTTTTCTTTCATTGAGTTTGACCCGGATGGTTTTAACCATAGTTTTCTACGTACCCCTGCTCTTCATGAACCTTTTCTAGCCTTGTATGTCATCTTTAGTCTTACCTGCAAATTTAAAACAAATGTGCATAAGTACCTCTATTCTCTTCAAATTTATGTTAATGTAATGTGTCCAAATATTTTGCATACCTTCATTCCCAAGTATGATCCCAATGATGTTATCGAAATCATTCTTCTTAATATGTATAACATCAAGTGAATATGGATGAGAGAATGGCTTCAAATATGGTAACTCATAAAATATAGACATGTGTGTCCAACAAAGCCTCTCACTGCTGTCTCTCACCTTGAATTGAGGATGTAGAGTATGAGTAGGATACTCGTGTTATTGAATATGTTAAAACCCACAAGTGGTGGTTGAGGGTCTCTAAACTAAATCTTCCCCTGAAATATATGGGCTGCAAACCTCCAGTCATGGTCTCTTGGGATCCATCTTTGATGCCCTTGATATGACATTCTTCCAGTTAAATGGGTAGCATCGATGTCATCTAGACATGAGGGACAAGCTTTGTACCATTTTGTCTTACGGCCTCCAAACATGCCAAGACTAGGAAAGTCACTAATTGTCGATATCACCGCTGCTTTTATAATGAAAGATGACCGATCACGTCTATCAAAAGTATAAACTCCCTCATTCCATAGTAATTTCAACTCGTCGACAAGAGGCCTCATAAAGACACTTAGGCACTTTCCAAAAGATTTGGGTCCAGATATCAACATACATACTATATTCAACTCTTTTCTCATACACATATAGGGTGGCAGATTGTAAGGTATAACAACGACAAGCCATGTGCTATGTGAGAGTCCCGAAGCCTCAAATGAATGAAAACCGTCATTTGCTAAGCCAAGTCGGACATTCCATATCTTACTTGAGAACTCTGGATATTACTTGTCAAATAATTGCCATGATTCACCATCAGTCAAATGTCGAATGTATTCCAGATCATCAACATTTCTTATGGCGTGCCACCTCATTTGGACTGCAAAATCCGGTGAAATATAGAGACACTGCAATCTTGGAGTCAAAGGGAAGTACTTAAGTGTCTTCTTCGGAACCTTTCTTTTACTTTCATTTCTCTATACCATCCGTCACCACACACGGGGCAAGTAATACTATCTTTGTGCTCCTTGTAGTACGGTATACAACCATGCTCGCACCCGTGTATGGTCTCATAATCCAATCCCATATTCTTCAAAACCTTTTTCACATCTTTATAACAACTAGGGTAGTTGTTATCGAGAGGTAGAATTTCTTTAGTGATCTATAGAATTTTATTCAAACCCTTGTTCAACAGTCGGCTCTCTACTTCCACTTGCATTGCCCTTAAAATAGTTTCAAGAACGGTTCTGTTACAACCAGTGTATAAAGGTGTCTGAGCTTCACCTACGAGACTTTTATACCTTTCAAAAACCACCCTACTATCTAAATCACTACTCTATCTCTATATCCATGTTCATCTGACGATCATCGTGCTGCATATATTGAAAGAGAAATGCATCTCGAATAATATCTTCAGTCGGATTTGATTGATGATTTTTCACACCACTGCTTGTTTCTCCACACCTCTCCGCAAGCCATTGTTGTCTCTACATGTATGTTGAATGTTTAGTACTCTCTTCACCATGGGATGTCCATGTGTGGTACCAATTCATCATACCATTGTTAATCAAATGGATAAACATGTTCTTTGTTTTAATTCTTCCTCTAATCATCAAACACCTTCTACAAGGACATATATGTGAATTTCCTCCATTTTGCTTTGCAAATTCAACAAAATCAGCAAATATTTGAATGAACCGTGTGTCACTCCTTTCCAACCCCATCCAACTTTTATATCCATTGTGAATCTTCAACTTCAAAATGTAACAATGGACACAAATTAACAAAAATATATTATGGCAAATGTGTGGAGATAGCAAAAATAACAAGCACAAATATATGTTTCGATCATAAACATCAATAAGCAATAAATTAACATCAATAATCAACAAACATCAATACCTGGGCATGTTCGATGGAGGAGAAACCAGGCGGAACGTGTTTTCAGCCGTCGCTTAAAGGAAGGATGATAAGGTTGGTGGAGTATTTATTGATTTTCACTTAATGCTGCGTTTTATCGTGACTAACTTTGAGTATCTCAGTCGCTTAAGTACACATGTCGCCTTTAATTCAAAGAAAAGTTAGTGATCCATAAAAAGTCAACCTTTTCAAATGTAAAATATAACGTGGCTTTTCTACTATTTACTTATGTGACTAACTTTGATGACGCAAATAAGACTAGTCTTATAAGAACACTTAAGTCACTAACTTGAGACAATCATATAAAATCCAGTCACAGAATGATGCTTACATCACTAAGTTATGTCACCTTCATAAGTCCCACTCACTTAGGGAAACTTGGGTGACTAACTTCGGTCAGTCATATAAATACCAGTCACATAAGTGTCTTTAGACGACTGACTATCTATTCTCAGTCATGTGAGGTCACTTATGTGACTGGTACTTATATGACTGACACAAACTTTGTCGTCTAAGAGGTCACCTGGTATAGTATTTGGGAAATCGGAATACCTTGATAGTCCCTCCTAGATCGATGGTGAGCATCCATTAGAGGCAAAATCTCAGTGATCGACACTTCATTAGATCCAGTGTACTTTTGGTAACCTCTACCTGGGAAATATTTCCATATCCTCGCTTACCCTTTTTGAATCTTGCTGCCTGAAATACGCAGAGCCTTAGCCGTTCTGGTCGTAGAGGAGTTGCTTAATGGGATTGGGGCATTGACCTCTTCAATCTGGACTATGTCAAATAAGCCATAGGTGTCCTTGGTTGGCTGAATTGGGGTTTCAAGATCAAGAAAAGTAGTTGTAGATGAGGCCGTTTGGTAGGCTTTGCTTCCCCAATCATCCTGCATGCACTCCCTCAATTGCGTTCCTTTTGTCCCTTTCATCAGATGACATCTTCATTCTCTTTCTGTCGTTTTCCTCAAGACAAATATACCTTCCATTGTCCCAATGCTCATGATTGATAATCAGATCTCCATCTGACATCCTAAGATATTGTTTATTGATTTCCATGCATAAGCTGGCTGGTTTCCTCCGCCTCCATCCAAACGAAATATTCTACAGTACCTCTCTCTTAAAACTTTGCAGCACCCTCCCCGTCATCCTTTGACTAAGGGCCTAAGAGCATCTCCAATGCAAGACACCAAGTCCACTTACATGTGGGTCCATTTTCATGCCACATAAACATCAAGTGAGCTTACATGAAAATGTGGTCATTCTCCTCCAATGCACAAGCCAATTTCCACTTACAACTGGATCCCATTAAATCAAAGTGTATCTTGCAACGAATATATCTTCTAAATTACAAAGTAAAAAAAATCAAAATAAATACTAATATTCATAATTTTTTGAGCTCTATAAAACGAGATACACTTTGATATATTTTTAACAAAAATATAATGATAATACTTAATAAAGCATACGACACGAATAACATAATATTTTTATAATCGAAATACAATACATAATTCCGTAAAACATACGACACGAATAACATAATAAAACATTATAAAAAACAACTTGACAGACATTAAATGAAAAAACCTACTAGACACTGACTAGCTTTCAACGGCTAGTTTACAGAGACAACATGACAAACATTTGCTGAAAAGACTACATTCTTCTTGAGTAAATCTCTTGAAGTAACTTGGCATGAATCTCTCGTTGAGTATCGTTCATTGCACTTGTATCCATTTGGATGATCTTTAGGTCTTGCTCCTTCGCCTTTCTTTCTTCCTTTCTCTGCTGGATTTTAACAAAATCATCCATTAAAGATAATTTCCTGCAAGCAGCAGATTTCAATATTTCCATCTCCTCGGATGCCTTGTTCACTTTTCCCTTTCCCTTTCTCTTCGCTGCTTTTGTACCTTTGGGACGAACTGGTGACTCGACCACATTCTCATCAGTTGGTGTTTCATTATTTGCCGAAGACGAATAAGCTCCAGAATCACTCAGTTTACTTCTCTTCGAGCCTTCAATATTTGCTGAAGGATTCCTCCACTTGGGTTGCTTCAGAAGCTCGTTCCAATGCTTGTCAAAATTGGATTTCTTCTTGTACTTAGCTACATGAAGTTCATGTGCTAACTGAATTATGTTGTCCATATTTATACCACTACCTATTCTTTGCTCGGCTTGATCGTAACACGATCCATATCGTTGAGCCCCTTCATTTATTCGTTGCCACCTTCTTTTCATATCAATAACTCCTCTCTGGATTAGACCGGGAATACTTTCTTCACAATATTGATGAATACGTTCACAAAATGTCTCACCTTTCTGATCGGTACCGATCATAGGATCAGTTGACACATTTAACCATGCACTAATTAAGAGATGATCTTCACTCCATGTCCATTGACCATGAACTTCTCGTGTATCTTCATGCTCTTCATGATCATCATTTAGATCAATTATATTTGTACCACCAAAAGCAGGAATTTGTGATTGTGGAGAGTTTGGATAATTGGTGGGTGTTTGTTGGGTTCCAAATTGTGAAGGCAGTGATTGAAAATTTGGAACAAATGGATATTGGTATTGTGAATTTTGAGCATATGGGATAAAAGGATTTGGAAATGAGAATTGAGGATTTGGAGCTTGAAAATTGAAATTAGAATTTTGTGGGCTAGAAAATTGAGCACTTGACACTTGAGAATTTGGATTTGGATGTGAAGTATTTTGGCTATATGGAAAATAAGGATTTAAAAATGGATATGGAAATTGGATATTTGGGTCTTGAGAATTTTGATTTGAAGAAGAAGAATTATTTGGATTCATTTTGTAGAGTGATAGTTGTTTGAAAAAGAGTAAGATTAGTGAGTATTTATAGGGTTACAACGGCTAGTTTACAACGGCTATATTTTTCAACGGCTATATTTTACAACGGCTATATTTTACAAAGGCTAGTTTACAACGGCTATATTTTACAACGGTTATATTTTACAACGGCTATATTTTACAACGGCTAGATTTTGTAGGACCCATTTTATTCTTATTTTATTAAATTTGTAATTAAATGGTATTATATAATTAAATTTAGTTTAGTTAAATAATGTTAAAAATGTAATAATCACGTGTCCCCAAGCAGGAATTGTCCACCAAAGAGGGCTTGACCACTTCCATTGGTGGGGGCCCACACGTGCCACTTCATTTCACGTGTCCCCAAGCAGGACTTGGGCTTGACTCCAATGCAAAGTGGGCCTGACCAAGTCACATTTCACGTGTCCCCAAGCAAAGTGGTCTTCCCTCCAATGCAAAGTGGGCCTGACCAAGTCACATTTCACGTGTCCCCAAGCACAAATGGTCTTGCATTGGAGATGCTCTAATTTCCTCCGACCATATACTCTGTCGGCTCCTATACCATGCGATGACATCTACCAGTTGCATGCGTCATCATCACTGCACCAGTTTGCATATTATACGATTTTTATTGCGTTTGTTATATATGTCGTCGTCGCATATGACCGCTTATGCAATGGTAATTTTGAGTGATGTCGTGTAAGAAAATCCTAAGCGACACACTTAAAGCGACTTATCAACGAGTGTCGTATATGATTGCATACCCGACAACAGCTAAAACGACACATGTAACACAGTCGCTTAAGTGTGCATACGGGACATATGCTAAATCGGCACATCAAATGTTGTCCCTTAAGAAGACATGTCTGGCAATTCTGGCAACCGTAATTTTTGAATAATGAATGCTTGTTTAACAACGATGGACATTTAGTGTGTCGTACATTTGTTTAGTCAACCACTTTTAACTTATAAGACTGTGTATGACAATAGATGTCTAGTAAGATCCACGCCAAAAATACATAAGTAGTTTTTCCCCTCCCAAAACAAAAACACTCAAGTAGTTTTTCCATCCAAACAAAAATCGCTGTCATTTTATTAAAAAAATACATATGTGTAGATAGATAAGGGACACGTTTCACAAACTAAAGAGATTATAAGTGTATGGTGTTGCATAAAACGTAGTCGTTTGGTAACAAAAAAATGAAGAAAAGAACAACACCCACACTATGCCTTAGGGTTTCACACCGACACCACACTACGCCTCACTCGATCTCTCTTTACGCCTCAGCTGATTTCTCTCTTCAAAATCTCTCACTGATGGTCTAGTCCGTGGTATCCCTAAAGTACAAGGTGACCTGAATATTGTTTACGGATATTGCCAGATTGGGAAGCTAATAAAAGTCCCTCACAAAGGCACCACTCAGATTGTAGGGATTTGATCACTTATAACATTCACAATTTACTGATTAACAACAAGTTATCCAATTCAATCTCAAGTACTCTAAACTATGAAATTGAACATAGAGGAAATTGACACACCGGATTTAAGGCCCGTGGTTCAGCACAAGTGCCTAATCCACATTGAGCGACTCAGGCTCGGTATGCACTATCCACTATCGTCGAAATCACCAAAACGCGCCGGAAGGTTTTGCGGTTACACACTCTTCAATCTAGTGAACTCAAAGGCGAGCACACTATCCTCACAATCGCACACACTGATGCAGTTGACAGCACCTATCAAATAGAAGCCCTAAGCTATCTTGGACGAAGAATACACGAGGGGGGAAAATTTGATCAAAGAAAGCACAAAACTGATGAACCCTAGAATGAGCTGCAACTCGAGCTAAGTACGTTTAAAGGCGAGTAGCAGGAGCCATTGGATCTGGCTTGATGGATCAATCTCGGGCCGTTGAATGCTGGCCAATGCGCTCCAATGGAGCTTGAATTTGATTGGTTGATCCGACAATTAGCCACGGATCAGCGACGAAGCGTAACGCGCGGGACTTCGGCTTTTCTCAAAATGACGTCGTCCAACTTGTTGTACCATTACCAACAAACTGCCTTCAAACCGCAACGACTTCCACGCACCTTCAGCGACGCTACCCTACACCAGGCAACAACTTCAAATCCTTCAATTCTCCACCTGAAGCTTTGGCCTGTGTAGTCTGCCATCTTCCCCAGGTCAGACCAGCTGCTTCCGCCGCCGCCTTCTCACCGGAACCAGTGCATACCAAACTAGAGTTATCGGTCTCCACCTGCAAAACACAAACAAGCAACACTAACATACAAACAACAGGTCCAAGCAATGCTTGAACTTGATGCTTGAGATCACTCTAGTTCCCATGTCTGCAGGGTTATCTTCAGTACCAACCTTTAACAATTTAATGACACCAGTTTCCACATGATGTCTAAGAAAATGATACTTAATATCTATGTGCTTAGATCTCTCATGATACACAGGGTTTTTAGCAAGACACAAAGCAGATTGTGAATCAGAGAAAACAATAGGACTAATGTCACACAATTTACATTCAGCAAACAATCCTTTTGACCACATTGCTTCTTTAACTGACTCACTCAATGCAATATACTCAGATTCAGTTGTGGACATAGCAACAATGGACTGCATTTGAGACTTCCTACTAATACAGTTCATGCCAAAAGTGACATAGAAAGCAGTATTAGACTTTCTACAATCCCTATCTCCACCAAAATCTGCATCAACATACCCAACAAGTTCCAGCACATCTTTTCTCTTAGAGTAGCACAAACCAATAGCAATATTAGACTTCACATAAGCTACAACATGCTTCAAAGCTAACCAGTGATCCATGCTAGGATTTGACATGAATCTACTCAACAATGAAATGGCATAAGACAAATCTGGCCTAGTACTAATCATGTCATACATCAATGATCCAATCACGATTGCATATGGCACTGTTTCCATTCTCACAATTTCAAAATCAGTCTTTGGGGACTGACTCTTACTTAACAGAAAATGAGGAGCAAGAGGCACTTTCACAGGTTTACTGTTCAGGTAACCATACTTAGCTATTACTTTTTCCAGATATGGTTTTTGATGTATTTTTAAGAAATAGTCCTTTCTATTCCTTTCAATTATCATGCAAAGATTTTTCCTAGCCTTTCCTAAGTCTTTCATTTCAAATTTCCTACTCAGGTCCTTTTTCAGCTTTTGTATCTTACTAATAGACTTGGAAATCAGTAAGATATCATCAACATAAAGGAGCAAGTATACAGGGTCACTATCAAGCTGAGTAAAATAGAAACATGCATCAAATTCACTTCTCACAAATTGAAGGCTCAAAACATAAGTATCAAACCTAATATACCAAAGTCTAGGACTTTGTTTAAGGCCATACAAAGATTTGTTTAAGTAACAGATGTGATTTGGGTACCTTTTGTCTTCAAAACCAGTTGGCTGTTCCATGTATGTCTCCTCATCTAGCTCACCATGGAGGAAGGTTGTCTTCACATCCATCTGCTCAAGTTCAAGATCATACACTGCAACCATAGAAAGCATTATTCTGATAATTTTGAATTTAACAACTGGTGAGAAAATCTCAGTGTAATCCACTCCCTCCTTTTGAGTGAACCCTTTGGCAACAAGCCTTGCCTTATATCTAGGTGGATCTCCCTCATTCTGACCTTCCTTAATTCTCAAAAGCCATTTACACTTCACTATTTTCTTACCCTCAGGCTTCTTAACCAAGGTCCAGGTCTTATTGGTTTCTAGGGAGCTCATCTCATCCTTCATGGCTTCCAGCCATTTTATTCTATCCTTGGATCTCATGGCTTCTTGGTAAGTTTCTGGTTCAGGGTGGGAAACCTCTCTAGTTGCTATTAAGGCTATATACACTAAGTTAGCATATCCATATCTAGTAGTAGGTCTGGGCTCCCGTCTCTCCCTATCTATAGCCATTATATAGTTGCTCAAGGTCTCTTGTTCTATCTGCTCATAATGCTCCACATCTCCCTCAGTTTCAGGGGGTTTTACAGGCTTATCTATATGGGC
The DNA here is from genome assembly GCA_033675215.1 of Rhodiola kirilowii. NCBI lineage: Eukaryota > Viridiplantae > Streptophyta > Magnoliopsida > Saxifragales > Crassulaceae > Rhodiola > Rhodiola kirilowii. Next base: position 31,906,788 of record CM066196.1, on the reverse strand, counting down.
ATTAGGGGAAGGGGCAGGGGCTGGATCATTCTCATGGTCAGGTTCGGGAGGAACGGCAGGCTCTATGGGATTAGGTAGCTCTACCTCTATGGCATTTCTAGGTGTGGAAGGTTCAAGGTTGGTTCTATCAGGACTGGGATGTTTCTCCTTATATGGGAAGCTATTCTCAAAGGTAACATCACAAGATATCAGGATTTTCACTCATTTCACCCCTAACTCCCACAACCTATACCCTTTAGTCCCCTGCTGCTGCTGATAACCAAGAAAAATACATTTAACAGCTCTAGCATTAAGTTTACCATCCTTAACAAGGGCATATGCAGCACAACCGAACACTCTAAGATTACTCAAGTCTGGTTTCTTATTAGACCACAATTCCATGGGGCATTTGAGGTCAAGGACTCTACTGGGACATCTGTTGATGAGGTATGCTGAAGTGCTCAAGGCCTCACCCCAGAATGACTTAGGGAGGTCTAAGGTAAGCAGCAGCCCTCTTAACTTGTCCAACAGTGTCCTGTTCATCCTCTCAGCCACCCTATTTTGTTGTGGAGCGTGTTTTACAGTTCTATGCCTTAATATGCCATGTTCATTATAAAAAGAATCAAACACTTGATTGCAAAATTCCAAGCCATTATCATTTCTAAGCACCTTAACAGTTTTACTAGTCTGGTTTTCCTCTAAAGTTATCCAGTCTTTACACCTTAAGAATGCTTCATCTTTGGTTTTCAACAAATAAGTCCATACCCTCCTAGAATAATCATCAATTATGCTCAGAAAATATCTATTTCCCCCATGAGTTTCATGCAATTCTGGCCCCCATAAATCAGCATGTATATAGTCTAGAATGCTCTTAGAACAATGAGTACCAGCAGTGAATTTTAGTCTATGTTGTTTAGCTAAAATGCACATTTCACAGAAGTCCAAGTCAGTGACTTTACCTTGTCCAAGCATGCCTTGATTGCTTAAAGCATTCAGGCCATTTTGACTGATGTGTCCAAGCCTGAGGTGCCATTTAATGGTATCATTCTTAACCTGCATTTCTTTGTTAGCAGCATTAACCTCGGGTAAAACATGAGTACCGTTAAGAACATATAGACTGTTATGCTTAGATGCAGTTAAAATAGGTCTGCCATTTTTGCTAACTGTTAATACACCATTACAAGCATTATACTCACAGCCATTATCATCTAAAGTGCCTAGGGAAATCAGATTTCTCTTAAGGCCTGGTACACATCTAACATGAGTTAACAGAATTTCTTTACCATTTTCAAGCCTTAGCTTAACAGTTCCAATTCCTATCACTTTGCAAACATTATTATTACCCATCAGCACATTTTTAGTAGGTGTATCAACAAGATCAACAAACCAGGAAATAACAGGGCACATATGAAAGGAACAACAAGAATCAAGACCATTGATTCTCAATGGATCTGTCAGAAACAGACAATACCTCAGGCATATCACATTTCTGATTTACAGCAGTTGCAACATATGTTTCATTTGCATTATTGTTCTTGTTTCTTGCAATGAACTTAGTACAATCTTTCCTTAAGTGACCAGTTTTACCACAGAAAAAACATTTCCTTGTTTCCTTTTGTTGTTGACCTTTACCATTGTCTTTCCTTTCAGTCTCAGGCTTATTATTATTGAAGCTGTTAGTTCTTTTATTAGCCTGACCAGACTGAAACCTTCCTTTAACAAACAGATTATGTCCAGCTTTAGATTTAGCATTCTTTAATTCATTTTCCCTAGTCCTCAAAGCATTACAGAATTGATCAAAGGGAGGGACAATACCAGAGTATTGGAATGCACTTTAACAACTTGATAACTCTCCGGAAGAGAGTTCATTAGGATCATAACCTTGCTAGTTTCATCAATGGTTTCTTTATGGTTGTCTAGCAAAATGATAATTTTCTGGAACTCATCAAGGTTTTCATCAATAGATTTAGAGGCATCCATTTTAAAGGCATACAATGTGGCTCTTAGATATGCAAGGTTATGTGTCATTTGATTAGCAAACAATTCCTCTAATTTTTTCCACAATTCAGTAGGAGTTTTGCAATCACGTACCTTCCTGATTATACTGTCAGAGAGATAATCAGATTAAATGCATCTTCATCTATTTCACCTTTTCTTTTCTTTTGATCTTCACTCCACAAGTCAGCCTTCTCTTGGAGTCCAATGAGACACTTGTGGTGAGACAGCAGGGCTCTCATCTTCATGCCCCGGACCTTGAAGTCACCTTTGCCATCATAGGCAGTGATCTCCTGTCTTCCATTCACCATGGTTCCTCGCAAGACAATAAAGTCCAAGAACCAAATCAAAAGACAAAGTAGTGCAAACAGGATTGTTAAAGCCTAGATCTAAATACCATTGTAGGGTTTTGATCACTTATAACAGTCACAATTTGATGTTCCCTTATGTGGCATGTGTTTGGCAAAACGCTGTTAGACAGTTCGAGCAGGTGTTCAGGGGGAGTTCGAACAATATCCTGAAACTCATGTACAGCGTGATCAAGACGCAAGGATATTTCCCGGAAGATATTGGCAACGAAGTTCTCGTCAAGTGGAAGTCGGCCTGCGACTTATTCGAGCATAGGATATTCAAATGAATATACACAAATTGAAGTCGGCGTGACTTGCTTGGGAAAGAAGACGACTTCGTATTTCCTTCCAACGATTGGAGAAAGATATGCATCAAATATTTAGGAATATATTCCGAAATATTTGATGGGATTATCTTGGGTGAATTAGGGTTTCGACCGCGCATATAAATACAATGCAAGGACGACCCTAATTCCCATCGCTTTCAAGATAAAAAATACACGAAGAAATCCTATCGATTGGAAAAGAAGAAAGCGACGGCCGTTGTGTTTTCCCCACTGGAAAAACATCGGTGTGAGTTCAGTCTGATACGTGCCATTCAGATTGACCAGAGGTGATCAAGCTCAGAGCACAAACAGAACAACAAATCTTTCGAGAGAAAGCATCCGAGCTTCTGGAGAAGGTCGAGAACGTTCGGACTGACTGTTCGGACGAAGGGGATCAAGGGGAGTTGCGACGAACCTTGGTTGCAAATCTGAGAGACGGAGTAGTAGAGGCTAGGCAATTACAAGGTGTAAGTCCACTGAAAAGCTCTATACTCGTAATAAAGATTTGTTGTCCCTTTTCCGGGTGTGGGAAACCCCCCAGAGTAGGCCGAGCCGAACTGGGTTATCAATCTGTGCGTACTCGTGTTTTATTGTTCTGTTCGTACTTATTGTGGAACTGTGATAGAAAGAGTTCAAGGTCTGTCCAAACACAACCTAGAACAATTGCTTGAACAGGGGATATAATTTCAATTGGTATCAAAGCAAACACTCGACACACTGAGTGGGATCCTGAACTGTTCAAGATGACCCTGAAAGAAGGACAGAGCATTACCAGACCTCCGTTGCTCGAAGGCTCGAACTATGCCACGTGGAAGCCCGTGATGAGATCATTTCTGAAATCTCTAGATGAAAAGGCTTGGAGAGCAGTGATAAGAGGTTGGACTGAACCCATGATGAATAACCTCACTGGAGAACCGGTTCTAAAGCCAGAAGCTCTGTGGACAGAAGACGAGGATAAAGCCTCCATGGGAAACTCAAAGGCTATGAATGCAATCTTCTCATCAGTAAATGAAAACGTCATGAAACTGATCATCAACTGCGAAGTCGCCAAGGAAGCATGGGACATTCTCCAGACAGCCTTTGAAGGAACAGACAAGGTTCGCAACTCTCGCATGCAGGCTGTTACAACCAAGTTCGAAGAGATGAAAATGAAGGAGGATGAGAATATCTCTGAGTACAACACCAGAGTTCTGGAACTGTCCAACGAGGCGTCTGCACTGGGAAAACCCATTGATGAAGAGAGATTGGCCAGTAAGATCTTGAGATCACTTCCCCCTAGATTTGCCATGAAAGTCACTGCCATTGAGGAAATGCACGACATCACCAAACTGAAACTGGACGAGCTGATGGGTTCTCTCAGAACCTACGAGATCAATCGTGATTTCTAAACCAGTGAACAGAAGGGAATCGCCCTTAAAGCAGACATGACGGAAGATAAACTGGACGCTGGCTGCACCACTGAGCAGCTGGCTATGATGGCACAAAATTTTGGGAGAATGGTGCGGAAAATCAACAGACGCGGTCCAGAGCAAGGTCAGTCTTCATCAACTGGCTACAGAAACTGGAAATCCAGCAGGCCAAGGTCCAGCGACTCAAGACAAGACTCTTCTGACAAAGAAAAAGAAGAGATTCAGTGTCATGCATGCAAGGGTTTTGGTCATATTGCTTCACAATGTGCAAACACTCTCATGAAGAGAAAGGCAATGGTTGCCAGCTTCAGCGACAGTGATTCAGAAGAAGAAAAAGAAGGAGGTGAAACCACCAACTTTGTGGCCTTCGCTGCAACTCTGGGTGAATGCAGCAGCACTGGTGAAACAGTTGCATCTCAGTCGGAACTCCCAGTAGAATATTCTTCAGACAGTGATGATGAAGAACTCACACAGGAGTCCCTTGCTCAGACATACAAAGATCTGTATGGGAAGTGGCTGCAACTGGTCAACATAAACAAGAAGCTGAATGACACAGTTGCAAGTGTCACTATTGAGAAAGACCAGATCTGGCAGGAGGCTGAGATTCTGATTACACTGAAGGTGGAACTCGAAGTCACAGTGGCATCCCTAACCACTCAACTGGCTGAGATGAAACAAGAGAGGGCCAACTTGCTTGCCAGCAATGTGGAACTTATGGGAACAGTCTCCACACTAAAACTTGACATGGAGAAAGATCGGGAGACTCATCCAGTCGGCATGGCAGGTCTAAGGAAGATCATCACAGATCTGAGACGTAAGGAAGTGTTCCAACTACGAGTCGCTGAACAACTGGAACTTCACCTGGAGTCGGAGAAAATGGATCATTTGGATACAAAGAAGGAGCTCAATGAACTCAAACGATCGGTAAGAATGTTGAACTCTGGCACAAGTAACCTAAATGATATTTTAAGGTCTCAACGGATGGAGTCTGGACATCGCGGCTTGGGATTCACTGAAGGAAGTTCTTCAAAAGGCACCACATTTGTGGAAACAGAGCAAGTGTCGGAACAGTTGCCTGAACAGATGGTGAGAAAGCACCCTAGACAGAAAGTGGATCTGTCCCAAGACAAGTCCAGAACTACTTACCTCAGCTCAAATCAAAAGAAAGACTTGCTGACATGTTGGTACTGCTACCAGATGGGACACATCAGACGGCAGTGTCGACTGTTTCTTGCTGAACGTCGAGGACACCAACAGCAACAGATCCAACCTCGACAGAAACAAGTTTGGATTCCAAAGGAACGACAGATAGTATGCATGGTAGCGTGCTGTTCATCAGGAGATACAGTGCAAGGCAGTTGGTTCTTCGATAGTGGATGCTCTGCACACATGACAGGTAACTCTGAATATCTCTCTCATATTAGACCTGTTGAGCAGATGCGGTTTGTCACCTTCGCGGATGGTCGGAAGAGTCAGGTGATCGGCTGTGGAACATTGAAGGTTCCGGATCTCCCTGCACTCGAGGACACTCTCCTGGTTGAAGGCCTGACTATGAATCTCATTAGCATCAGTCAACTGTGCGACCATGGACACTATGTGTCATTCTCTCGTGACTCATGCCTCGTTCTCAACGAAAATGGTGAATCCGTAATGAAAGGAAGAAGAAGGGCCAATGACTGTTACACCATCAGAATGGGAAACGAGAAGCAAAGGTCTACTCTCAACTGTGTCCAAGCCAAACATCGAGTTCTGCGAGGGGGAGTGAAAAAGACCCTACACAATAGGAGGATCGCACAAATCAATTTTGGAAACTGTCCCAGGCGACTGCTGGATCAGAGGGTGACACAGTTACAGGAAGAGTTTGAACAGAAGATCACACAGTTGCAGAAGGAGTTCGAACTGCTCACACAGATAAACGCCAGTTCACCTCCTCGGTTTGGAACTCCCAGATCCTCCTTGGGTCTGCGTGGGTTCATGAACTGAGTGTTCCAGGCAGTGATCAGTCAAAGGCGAATCCCCAGCTACAACAGTTGGACTGACCACCTAAGAAGGAGTTGGAACAGATGGGCAAGTTCTTATGATCAAATATTTTATTCCGAAAGATTTGAATTACGTCGTTTTATTTGGAAAGCGACTGGCGTATATTGAGAAGACGAAAAGGCAGGAGGATATTTTATTTTCAAATCTCAACTGTTGAGCGTGTCTTCTCCTCTCGTCTCCGAAACCCTAGATTGGAAGTCTCTCACTCTCGACCGCTACGAAATCGACAATGGAAACACAAGGAAGTCAGCAAAATCCAGTACTATATCCGCGGAGAAAAGGAAGGAAAGCATGCAGTCCCCAAAAGCCCTGGCAGCGAAATCCAAAATCCCGAAATCGAGAGCTCCAACGGTGAAAAAGGCGTCGTCTTTACAATCCAACTCTGAATCTTTGATCGAAGCAAAGATGTCTGGCGAACGTACAACCACTGAAATCCCTCAGTCAATCGCGGTGGACCCTGTCGTCGCTGGTTCAACTCAAGCCTGTCTCAAATCGGAGGTAATTTCATTTCTTCCTTCAACCTCTGCAAGTATTCCGTCAGTTGAAAATATCGTGCTGAAAGAAGTTGTGAATGCGAGTATTGGGAAGGTTGGGAAGCCTACTGTCTGTGATGAAGCCAGTAGGGCTGTTGATTGGGAAGTCAGTAGGGATGTGGCTGGTGATGTAGCGAGTAAGACAGTTATCGGGAATGAATCTCTCAAGATTATGGAAGAAAAGGTTCCCATCAAGATGGGTGGAGGACCAGCAGCATGGAGGAAGAAAATACATGCGTCTGGGTATGTTCGACCAGATGGTTTACGAAGAAAGAAGGGGTCTCGCCAAGCTGTGTCTCCAAGACAGTGCCTTGCCAAGATCAGCTATGTCAGAGGGAGGCTCTCAGCAAAGTATAATGATGGCCCAGTTAAGAGCATTGGAGACTCAGAAGGTGAACAATTCAGTAAGCAAAAGGAGGATGTATCCAAGATGATTCTTCCACCAGAAGATTCTGATTTGTTGAAAGAAGCCACAGCTAAAGGAGACTCTCTTACAGAAGAGGATGAAGAACTAGAGAAGTTATACAAAGACATTGACAATGTCATGGAGGACCTAGAAAAGGAGAAGGATCTGGGAGTGGCAAGATCAGAGGAACCTCCTCGTGTTCAGTATACTGGTGCAGAAGAGTCTGATGCTGTGGAAGTTGATAGTGGTCCAACTGGGGCACCATGTGTTCAGACTGAGAGTAAGTCAGTAGAAGTTCCTGAGGTTGGTTCTAAGAATTCAGTGGATGCTCCAGCTGTTGGTCAAGATGATCAGTAGTACGATCGTATGGAGGATGATGGTGCACAAGTTCGTAAGGCTACTGGAAAGACTGCTTCAAAGGAGGGTATTCCTTCAGATAATGACCAAGATCTTGCTCCGCTTATCTCTCTCAAAAGCCAAAGAAGGACAAGGGAAAGAAAAAGGTGGCATTTGAAAGAACTGCTAAGGGGACAGTCCAAGAGATTGCAAAGGAAGGCAACTTGGTAGGGGGAGCTGATTCATCTAAGAAAAGGAAACGTGAAGCCCCTGTTCCTATTTCAATGGATGCTGGAAGTTGTGAAGTCCCATCTCCTGAGGATGAGACTGTCCCAGTTGGATTGGTCAAGAAAGGTATCTGGTTTGTCAGTCGTGATGCGTACAAAAAATGGAGCTGTGTGCAGAAAAGAAAGATCATTCCTGAAAAGTGGCTAGAGGAGTCCCGGTACAAGGGAAAGGAAGTTGTTAAAGTGCTTAAGGAGTCTGACCTGTTCTGGACATTGGACAGATGCAAGCCCTTCAATGAACAGCTGGTGCGTGAGGCTATGGCAAACTTACCCTCTGGATTTGGTGTTGTTGGAGAATCTGAGTATGGGGTCTTCTTCGCCAGAGGGAGACGGATCAAGATTGATCCTGAGCTGATCAATGTGTACTTTTCCATGGACGACCCAGCTGTTGATGAAGAAGAACCACGCCTTGAGAAGGTTGTGAGCACCATCACTGCAGGCTCTGTTCAGTGGAGGCCTGAGTCGGTTGTGAACACAGCAGACTTATCAACGTTTTATTCCATGCTGTTCTTCATTGCTGTGTTCAACTGGAGGCCGTCTACTCATCGCTCTACTGTCAACAAGGACATGGCCCAACTGCTTTATCAGATAGGGAACAAGCTGAAATTCAACCTGGGCAGAGTAATGTTCAAACAGATTGCTGAACATGCTACATCGTTGAGATCTCTGCACCAGATTTGCTTCCCGTCCCTAATATACGAGCTGATCATCCATCAAGCTCCTGATTTGAAGGCCTCGCCTGACCATCTCTCAAAGGCTCCCAGCAAGTTCATCGTCGACCACAAGTTGTTTAAGGGGCGGCACGTAAACGATCTCAAGGAGAAAGGAAAAACTGTGGCGGAGTCCAGTCGAGGGGGAGCCAATATGGGGCAAGATGAGCGAAGCAAGTTGCTCAGGGATCTGAATGCCATCATTGAAGCGGACAAGGAGCAGCGCAAGCGTATCAACAAGCTCGCTCGTGCCCTCAGCTTTCCAAGTGACGATGAAGCTGATGATACAGTCTCTGAGGAGGGCACCGATGATGGTTCGTCTTCATGAAGGTCTCCTTATAACCTTTTTCTGAACTTAGACCGTTTTTAAAAAACTCTAGTTATTATTGTGCTTGTTCTGGCACAGTTTGCTTTGCTGTTCGAACTAGATCGGACCCCTTGCCAGTTTGTGGCAAAAAGGGGGAGTATTTTGAGTGGCGACAATTTTTGTTCCCTCAATTGTGTCTTCTGCCTAGATAGATTGATAGATCTAGTGATTTGGTTTTGCCAAAATGCCAAGGGGGAGATTGATGTTCCCTTATGTGGCATGTGTTTGGCAAAACGCTGTTAGACAGTTCGAGCAGGTGTTCAGGGGGAGTTCGAACAATATCCTGAAACTCATGTACAGCGTGATCAAGACGCAAGGATATTTCCCGGAAGATATTGGCAACGAAGTTCTCGTCAAGTGGAAGTCGGCCTGCGACTTATTCGAGCATAGGATATTCAAATGAATATACACAAATTGAAGTCGGCGTGACTTGCTTGGGAAAGAAGACGACTTCGTATTTCCTTCCAACGATTGGAGAAAGATATGCATCAAATATTTAGGAATATATTCCGAAATATTTGATGGGATTATCTTGGGTGAATTAGGGTTTCGACCGCGCATATAAATACAATGCAAGGACGACCCTAATTCCCATCGCTTTCAAGATAAAAAATACACGAAGAAATCCTATCGATTGGAAAAGAAGAAAGCGACGGCCGTTGTGTTTTCCCCACTGGAAAAACATCGGTGTGAGTTCAGTCTGATACGTGCCATTCAGATTGACCAGAGGTGATCAAGCTCAGAGCACAAACAGAACAACAAAGCTTTCGAGAGAAAGCATCCGAGCTTCTGGAGAAGGTCGAGAACGTTCGGACTGACTGTTCGGACGAAGGGGATCAAGGGGAGTTGCGACGAACCTTGGTTGCAAATCTGAGAGACGGAGTAGTAGAGGCTAGGCAATTACAAGGTGTAAGTGTAAGTCCACTGAAAAGCTCTATACTCGTAATAAAGATTTGTTGTCCCTTTTCCGGGTGTGGGAAACCCCCCCAGAGTAGGCCGAGCCGAATTGGGTTATCAATCTGTGCGTACTCGTGTTTTATTGTTCTGTTCGTACTTATTGTGGAACTGTGATAGAAAGAGTTCAAGGTCTGTCCAAACACAACCTAGAACAATTGCTTGAACAGGGGATATAATTTCACAATTTACCGATTAACAACCAATTATCCAATACAATCTAAAGTACGCTAAACTATGAAATTGAACATAAAGGAAAATGACACACCGGATTTAAGGCCCGTGGTTCAGCACAAGTGCCTAATCCACGTTGAACGACTCAGGCTCTGTATGCACTATACACTGTCGTCGAATTGCCAAAACGCGCCGGAAGGTTTTGTGGTTGCACACTCTTCAATCCAGTGAACTCACAAGCGAGCACACTATCCTCACAATCGCACACACTGATGCAGTCAACAGCACCTATCGAACAGAAGCCCTAGGCTATCTTGGATGAAGAATACACAAGGGGAGAGAATTTGATCGAAGAAAGCACAAAATTGATGAACCATAGGATGAGATGCAACTCGAGCTAAGTACGTTTGAAGGCGAGTAGCAGGAGCCGTTGGATCTGGCTTGATGGATCAATCTGGGGCCGTTGGATGCTGGCCAATCTGCACGCCAATGGAGCTTGAATTTGATTGGTTGATCTGATAATTAGCCATGGATCAGCGACGAAGCGTAACGCATGGAACTTCGGCTTTTCTCAAAACGCCGTCATCTAACTTGTTGTTCCATTACCAATGAACTGCCTTCAAACATCAATGACTTCCACGCACCTTCAGCGACGCTCCCCTGCACCAGGTAACAGCTTCAAATCCTTCACAGCTTAATACGAGGAGACCCCTGGAGTTGTTACACATGGATCTGATGGGGCCTAATCAAGTGGAAAGCTATTCAGGAAAGAGGCACGTGCTACTACGTGTTGATGACTTCTCACGCTTCACCTGGTCAAGATTTTTGCGAGAAAAATCAGATGCAGTTCAAGTATTTGTTCAACTATGCACACGGCTGGAGCGAGAAAGAGAAGATAAAGGCGGGCATATAGTGGGAGTTTGGATTGATCATGGAAAGGAGTTCGAGAACACTGCTCTTGCTGATTTCTTCATTCAAAAGGGGATAGCTCAACAATTCTCATCTCTGGTCACCCCTCAGTAGAATGGAGTGGTCGAAAGAAATAATCAAACCATTCAGGAGATGGCCTGAGTGACGCTTCATGCGAAGAAGGTGCCATTAATGTTCTAGGCTGATGCCATGAACACAGCTTGCAATGTCATTAACAAAGTGACTATTCGGTCTGGCACGGAGAAGATGTGCTATGAGTTGTGGAAAGGTAAGAAGCCGATGGTGAAGTACTTTCATAGCATTGGAAGTCTATGCTACATCCTCAGAGACCGGGAGTATCAACAGAACCTGGACCCTAAAGGTGATGAAGGAATCTTTCTGAGTAACTCTACTAACAGACGTGCCTACCGAGTTTACAACAAGCGCACTGGAGTCATTATGGAATCTGTCAATGTTATTGTAAAAGATGTTGGGACAGACGCTCCTGAGACAAGTACGGTGGAGCAACATGTTACACCCGTGTCAAATCCAGAAGTTGTCCCGGACAAGACCTCAAAACATCTTACTGAAGTAGATGACCAGACAGACGAGGAACCTGAATTAGAGACACCACCTGGTCCCTCACGAGTCCTTCAATCTTCGAGGACTATTGAGAAGAATCATCCCATTACAGAGGTGATAGGTGAACCTACGGATGGAATGAAGACTCGAGATAAACAAGTAAACTTTCACGAGTTGGCTGGTTTTACATGCTTTCTGTCAACAGTGGAGCCCAAATTTTTTTAAAGAGGCGATCAATGATGAATACTGGGTGGTGGCTATGCAAGAAGAGCTTGGTGAATTTCAGCGAAACGATGTTTGGGATCTTGTTCTATGACCCGATGGTGTGAATGTGATTGGAACAACGTGGATCATCAAGAACAAGTCTGACGAACAAGGGAATATCACTCGAAACAAGACGAGGCTTGTTGCTCAGGGCTATACTCAAATCGAAGAAGTGGATTTTGATGAGACCTTTGCCCCACTTGCTTGTCTGGAAGCCATATGAGTACTGTTGGCCCTTGCCTATCACCTGAAATTCAAGTTGTTCCAGATGGATGTCATAAGTGCTTTTTTGAACGTGTTGGTAAATGAAGAAGTCTATGTAGCGCAACTGAAGGGCTTCAACATGGTGTGAAAGGCTGATAGAATTCATAATCAACTATGGCTATGTGCGAGGGGGAGTAGATAAGACGCTTTTCGTCAAACACACAAGGTCAGATTTTATCATTGCTCAAATATATGTGGATATTGTGTTCCGCTCGAGCAATCACAAGATGGTGGACGAGTTTGTAGAACAAATGCCGAGCAAATTGAAGATGACCATGGTAGGAGAGATGTGTTACTTCCCGGGGTTACAAGTAAAGTAAAAGGAAGAAGGTATCTTAATATCTCAAAGCAAATATGCTAGGAACTTGATCAAGAAGTTTGATCTGGAGAAAGCTCCACATAAGAGAACCCCCACTGCAACTCATGTGAAGGTCACAAAGGATGAAGCGGGTACAACTGTGGACCAAACCTTGTACAAAAGTATGATTGGGAGCTTACTATACCTGACGGCCAGTAGACAAGACATTGCCCATGCAGCTGGAGTTTGTGCCAAAAATCAAGCTAATCCCAAGGAGAGCCACCTGATTAACGTGAAAAGGATTATCAAGTACGTATGCGAAACAACTAACTATGGTGTTTGGTACACAAAATACACCAATTCTTGTCTAGAAGGCTATTGCGATGCAGATTGGGCTTGCAATGCTGAGGATCGTGAAAGCACATTGACAGAACCGCTCGTCGTCAAAGCGATTTGTGCAAATAAATTTATAATAGTCCGCTACTAGCAACTATACTACTGGGTAGTACTTGGTAAGTAGGGGTCGAACCCAAGGGAACTAGGGGAATAATTGTTCTTCGGGGGGATTACGCAGCGTGGGAGCGTGTTTAAGGTCGGTTGGTTGGTTTTAAAGCTACCAGCTATTTTGATTGATTGATTGGTTGGTTGGTTGATTTTAATACTGGAAAGTAAATTACAGTTTATAATTAAAGAGAAATGTTCGGTTTCAGGGGACTTGTATTATATCCTGTTTATCATTGACCTTTAGTGACTCTCCTAAGTATTCAAACGGTGTATCAAGGCCATTCCAAGCACTCGATTTGCGTACACTGTCTAGTCTATTCCAAGGACGTAGAACACTTATTCTATTTAGACTAATACTCCATTCCCGGTTATATTAGCCTATGTGCATCCATTTGATCAATCATTCCCGATCAACCAAATGGTGTTTAAGATGAGTCAAACTTCTCAGATAAGCTTTGCCATTCCAAGCATCCACTTATCCGTACAAGTTTACGAACCCCGCTGTAGAGTTTTGCCATTCCAAGCATCCACTCTACCTTGGACGTTCTGACTTAATATATGGCACATAGAATAAGTTTTGAATACTTAGACTAGACACTAAGTTAATAGTCTTAAAACATTTTATAATACAAGTGCGCCCCGTCTATCGAACTACTAGTTTAGCTACTATTCATCGCGCTAAACATTATAACTAAGGAAATAAAACAGTTGAATAAATACTAAGAATTACTTACAACCGTTGAAGCGCCAAGGGAGCTATCCTTTATTTCCAAAGCCAAGATTACAACGTTACAGATATTACAACTTCTAGAGAGAGAAGTGAAATGAGATTGAGGTGTGTTTGAAATGAGGGGAGGAGCTCCTCCTTTTATAGCCAAAAAGGGAGGAGATGGGTGGTGGAGATGGTTGACATGTGCATTTGATCCAAGGGAGGAGAAGGGAGGAGGAGGTGACATGTGGAGGAGCTCCAAAAGCCGCCGGTCACCACCCCTCAAAGCCGCCGGTAGGCGGTGGCCAAGGAGGAGGAGCTCCTCCCTTGGCCACCACTTCTTCAAGTGGCCGGTCATCCTTGCCCATATGTGAGTTTTGTACAGTTTTGTGCAGTCTTTTCACAAAACTGTCAATGTGTTTCTTCCCCGGGCTATCTTGACTCCACTCCTGATTCTTCTGATTAATTTGTTATGGTCAATTCAACGTCAGGATCCTTGATATTTCTTCAGTCGGCATATGATCTTGACCTTGGATTGACTCTTGTTATCTTTTCAGCATAAAATCCTCTCCTTAGCGTGTTTTCACTTCAGTCTCTAAAATGCCCTGTGGAAATATATCGGGACTAACACGTAGAAGTTAGATAGACAAACAGTCTAATTTGGTGGGTTTAACTGCATTTATGTTTCATACAATTATGGTCCATCAGATTACCCCACACTTTTAGTTGTTCGTCCCGAACAATGCTATTAAAGGGCGTAAGTTCTAAGTTTGGCTTTGGAATATGAAAATTAGACTGTGGTACTCGATCTATCCTAATTCATGCATTGCTTACTTATTACCAAATTAAACTGCGTAAATAAATAGAAGTAACTTGATACGTGTACCTTCGTGCTGAGATGCAAATTATATTGGATGTCTCGGGAGATAGCCCTTTTTAGGCTCCTGGACTGCAACCTCGGGATCGTCTCTTACTATATGGTTTTCTGGTAGCTTTCTCTAGCACGTGATTCGGTTCGGGTTTCACTGGTTTGAGTACTTTGATTTCTTTTGGCGAGGGACTGCTTTTTGTAGTGAATTGGCCTTTGGCCTTTGATTTGTCGCTTTGAGTGCTTCACTTTTGCTCGGTTAAAACCTTCACAATTTTGGGCCTTTGGCCTCTTGATTTGCTTCATTGAGCTTTTCGCCTTTTTGTGACTGCTAGTCCATTTTCTCGAGCCTTTTTGGGAGGTCCAATCATCGCCCGCAAGCCTATGGAAATACCTCCCCGCTCCTCTCTTTTTTGCCGTTTTCGCGCGGGTCAAGGTGAGGGTCGCTCATCTATTTTCTCGGCTACTTTGATTGTCGTTTTCGCGCGGGTCAAGATGAGGGTCGCTCATCTATTTTCTCGGCTACTTTGACCGGAGATAGGACGGTCTGATTCCCGTCCTCGCCTTTTGCATTGCATGGCGGAGATGACTTCAATCTTCACTGAAACCTGAAGTGCAGCCTCCACTGACTTCAAAAACCATATAGTTCGATCTGATCCTTTGATTGCTTGCCAAGCCTCTCTAGGGCAATTTATGTCAACTCCACATCCCTAGTTATCTCAGCACAAAGGACAAATGGAAAGTTACATTCTAAGTTTTTAAACAGTTGAATTTTCACAAGGTTGATGCATGAATTACGATTTATCTTTTTCACATTCTTAAGTTCATATTTTCAAAAAGATATTATTTATTAACTAATATATACAGGTGGTTCTCACCCCACACTTTTGAACGAAGGCATTCTTTTTACGAAATGACTTAATTCAAAAGCCATGCAAGCAGTTGTTATACGAGAAGGAAATGATATTAAGGAAAAGGAAAGACAGAACTCCCTTTAAGGTGTCGAGTGAACGACATGGCTCGAGGCTGGATAATCGAGGGAGTTCGGCTGGGGCCTTGAACTCTTAGCGTAGCCCTGACTGGCTTAATGTTGCACCCAAGTCCGATTCCTGAATAGTCAAATCTTCTATGCACCAAGTGGGTGAGAACGACTTATTGATAAAAACTAAAACACAGAAAATAAAAAGATAGAAAATAAAGTGCAGAAAGTAAGATAGTGTCGGGTTACCTCCCGACCAGTGTACTTGTTTAACGTCGTTGGCTCGACAGTACCTCGTTGTGGATTACTGGTTTGGGTCCCATGGGTGGCTGAGGTCAAACTTTGCCACCGTTCCAGTGTTGCTTCTTCCTGACTTCTTGCTGGATGTTGTGTTCTGGTTAGGACTCCTTGGTTTCGGGATCTTTTCTTTCCAATACCCCGGAGGGGGTGATGGACCTTTCACTACCAGCTTTTCGAAGTTTTTGTATTTGGGACTGCCTAGTCCGGTTGCGGCATAGCACTGCTCCATCGAGGGGTCATTCTGCAGAGGTGCTTTTCCCATTCTCCTTTGAGCTTCTTCTTGGATCGCATAGTTCGCGGCGACTTACTCATTAATTAAGGGGAAAAGTCGGGAAGGCCTCATGAGGCTTGGTTCTGCCTCGTTATGTTGGTTCGTGAAGAACTGATCGTAGATAGTTTCAGCTGCCTGGGTAATGATAGTCGGGTATGGCTTGGGCAGTTCGTCAGTGGTGTTCTGGACTCCTACTTCGTTGCTTCCGGTGCTTTCCATGTCTGATTCTTCAGACGGTTCAGAAGTCTCTTCCGACGGATCGGTGGTTTCTTCCTCATCAGCCTCAGGGTCAGCTTCTTCTGTCTGCATTTCCTCGTCAGTTTGGGGTACTCGTCTTGTGGTAGCGGCTAGGCCGATTATAAGGTACCACATGTCTGCAATGGTGAGGTTTGCGGCAGACCTTCTCATAGCTTCGTTGACTCTTCCCAGCTCTTCGGACCTCATCCCACGAAGAAATTTTTGGAGAAGAACTTTCTTCGTAAATCCATGGTGCGGGCAGCTTGAGACGATGGCATCGAATTTTATGTAGTATTCGTCCAAAGTCTCATCCCGGGATTGTTGAAGGTTCAGGATCTTCTCGCGGGTTTCTTGGCGTAAGGAAGGAGGGGAGAATTCCTTCAGGAACGGAACGCAGAGATCTACGTAACGTTCTGCACTGTTAGCGGTGGATGTGTAGTACCAGATTGTGGCGAAGTCGGTTAGAGAGAATTTGAAGCATTTCAGCTTAAACTCTTCTAACACTTCGTTTTCAGGTTTGATGTTGTGGCAGACTTGGTGGAAGTTTCGACAGTGCTGTACAGGGTCTTCTCCCTCCGTTCCTCCGAACAGGGGCAGAAATCGCGTTGTCCATGCATGCATAACGGGTAGTGTCATAGAGAGATGAACATAAAATAAAAAGGGGAGGGAAGAACAGTTATCCGATGATTAGTTCCCCGGCAACGGCGCCAATTTGACAAAACCGCTCGTCGTCAAAGCGATTTGTGCAAATAAATTTATAATAGTCCGCTACTAGCAACTATACGACTGGGTAGTACTTGGTAAGTAGGGGTCGAACCCAAGGGAACTAGGGGAATAATTGTTCTTCGGGGGGATTACGCAGCGTGGGAGCGTGTTTAAGGTCGGTTGGCTGGTTTTAAAGCTACCAGCTATTTTGATTGATTGATTGGTTGGTTGGTTGATTTTAATACTGGAAAGTAAATTACAGTTTATAATTAAAGAGAAATGTTCGGTTTCAGGGGACTTGTATTATATCCTGTTTATCATTGACCTTTAGTGACTCTCCTAAGTATTCAAACGGTGTATCAAGGCCATTCCAAGCACTCGATTTGCGTACACTGTCTAGCCTATTCCAAGGACGTAGAACACTTATTCTATTTAGACTAATACTCCATTCCCGGTTATATTAGCCTATGTGCATCCATTTGATCAATCATTCCCGATCAACCAAATGGTGTTTAAGATGAGTCAAACTTCTCAGATAAGCTTTTCCATTCCAAGCATCCACTTATCCGTACAAGTTTACGAACCCCGCTGTAGAGTTTTGCCATTCCAAGCATCCACTCTACCTTGGACGTTCTGACTTAATATATGGCACATAGAATAAGTTTTGAATACTTAGACTAGACACTAAGTTAATAGTCTTAAAACATTTTATAATACAAGTGCGCCCCGTCTACCGAACTACTAGTTTAGCTACTATTCATCGCGCTAAACATTATAACTAAGGAAATAAAATAGTTGAATAAATACTAAGAATTACTTACAACCGTTGAAGCGCCAAGGGAGCTATCCTTTATTTCCAAAGCCAAGATTACAACGTTACAAATATTACAACTTCTAGAGAGAGAAGTGAAATGAGATTGAGGTGTGTTTGAAATGAGGGGAGGAGCTCCTCCTTTTATAGCCAAAAGGGGAGGAGATGGGTGGTGGAGATGGTGGACATGTGCATTTGATCCAAGGGAGGAGAAGGGAGGAGGAGGTGACATGTGGAGGAGCTCCAAAAGCCGCCGGTCACCACCCCTCAAAGCCGTCGGTAGGCGGTGGCCAAGGAGGAGGAGCTCCTCCCTTGGCCACCACTTCTTCAAGTGGCCGGTCATCCTTGCCCATATGTGAGTTTTGTACAGTTTTGTGCAGTCTTTTCACAAAACTGTCAATGTGTTTCTTCCCCGGGCTATCTTGACTCCACTCCTGATTCTTCTGATTAATTTGTTATGGTCAATTCAACGTCAGGATCCTTGATATTTCTTCAGTCGGCATATGATCTTGACCTTGGATTGACTCTTGTTATCTTTTCAGCATAAAATCCTCTCCTTAGCGTGTTTTCACTTCAGTCTCTAAAATGCCCTGTGGAAATATATCGGGACTAACACGTAGAAGTTAGATAGACAAACAGTCTAATTTGGTGGGTTTAACTGCATTTATGTTTCATACAATTATGGTCCATCACACATCTGGAGGATGCTTCTTCCTAGGCAACAACTTGGTGTCATGGTTTAGCAAGAAGCAGAACAGCATATCCTTATCTACTGCTGAAGCAGAATTTATCGCCACTGGAAGTTATTGCACCCACATGTTGTGGATGAAGTAGATGCTAGAGGAATATGGAGTAGAACAAGATGTCATGACACTCTACTGTGATAACAAGAGCGCAATCAACATATTTAAGAATCCGGTTCAGCATTCCAGAACAAAGCATATCGATAGCAGGCATCAATTCATTCGAAAGCAAGTAGAGAAGAAGGTAATCACACTGGACCACATATGTACTGAGAAACAGCTAAAAGACATCTTCACCAAACCCTTGGACAACCTACAGTTCAAGACACTTAGATCCTCTCTGGGTCTGTGTGACATTGACAACTAAGTTGTGCAAGAACAAGTTGGTCAGCCGAAGCTTGAACGAGAGATGTTGTATGGGCTGACGTGGAAGGAAGGTCAAAGATTTCAAATTTTACTGCGAAAAGAGACGATTGTACTACAAAAGATATTCAAATATTTTTAAATGGCTTGAAGTGACGTTGCAACATGTGGAGATACGCGCGAATATATAGCGTGCCAAAGATAGATTGTGTTTCAAAAATTCAAATTTGCCTTCAAATAAATTGTTACTGTCTCGCTCTTTCTCTCATGTCTAAACCCTAGACAAACCTTGTGGAGCAATTCAACCATGGTGGACACAAGAAAGAACAAGGTGGCTAAAGCGACGAATATTGAAACAACATCTAAAGTGGTTGACAAGGTAAAGAGTGCTCAAGCAAACCCTAAATTGATAGTCTACAAGACAACTACAACGAAACCAAAATCAGCTGTTGAAGAGAAGGTGTCTATCCCAGAGAAATCTAAAGCAACTATGGCGAAGAAGGCGATTTGTTGCAGAAAAATTAGTAACGGAGAATCCTGTGAAGGAGATGACGACTAACAAATTGGTGAAGGAGAAACAGATGTCCAAATCTGTTCCAGTTCTAAACCCTAAGAAGCCGACTGCTTCAAAATCTACCTCGGACAAGGAACCTGCGAAGAAGACGACACAAGAGGTAATCTCCAAAGTCTCTAAATCTATCAATGTGCGTAGTCTTGTTGTGTCTAGTGAATCTGTGGAAGGTTTGAAGAGTATGGTAGAAAAGCCAAAAGTTGGGGAGAGTGTTCCTTCGCAGAAGGGAACTAGAGTAAAGATTGTTGCACAAAAGAAAACTCCTGTAAAAGTAAAGTTTAGAGTTGTCAAACATAGAGTAGTTGTTTCTGAATCTGAAGATGATGTAGATGATGTTGCTGAAAAGGAGAGTGCTAAGTTGCAAGATAAGGTTTCTGCTGAAGATAAGACAAAAAAGGCTGATGATGCTCAGATGGAATCTAATGGAATGGAGGAATCAGATCCTGAACCAGAAGAAGATGAAGTGAAATCAACAGATGTGTCAGAAGTTGAACCTGATAAAGAAGAAGAAGCTGACGTAGTGAAGCAAGTTGTGGGTCCATTTAAACTTGCAGAGCTTGGTGTTGAGGAGCAAAGGGAGGCTCCAGAGGAAAGTGAGGAAAAGGTTGAAAAAGAAACAGAGGTGCCTGATAATTCTGGAGAGGAACAATCACTGATTGAGGCTAGCAAGAAAGTAGATTCTCTTCAAGAGTTGTTTGATGTGGTAGAAGAATATGAAGAAGAAGAATTACATGCTAATACTAATGGTAAAGAAGGAGTAAATCTTGAACAAAACCAGACAAGCAAGAACCATGAGATGAAGGATAATACACCAGTTGAAGAACATGTGGAAGAAGGGTCAGTTGAGTTGATGGACGTTGTACCAGAGGTAGCTCCAGTCCCGAGAAAATCAGTAAGGCAAAAGTTCAAGAAAAGAAGAAGAATAGTGTGGTAAACCAGACTACAACGCATACTGCCCCAACTATGGAAAAGATTGTTGTTTCCAAGAAAAGAAAGAACGTTATACCTGCTCAAATCTCTGAGCAAGATACTACTCAAGTCGAAGCTACAAAACAGAAGAAGGATGCTACTCCGGTAGCTGAGAAACCAAGAATGAGTTCAATTGCTAAAGGAGTGCAAGATGCCAAGAAGGGAAAGAAGGTTAAGTTTGACTCAGGAGTTGTTGTTGGAGGAGTCTGGTTCGTTTCAAAGAAGAATTTAGAAAAGTGGGAATTGGTGCAAAAGAGGAAGATTGTTACTGAACGCATGATGGAGGCTGATAAGTATGCAGCCACCGAAATTGTTAGTTTGATTAAAGAACTGGATTTATGGTCATCTGTGACTATAGCTAAACCTTTTGCAGCAAGCATTGTAAGAGAAGTCATTGTGAATCTACCTGAAGAGTTTGCCGATGTCTAAAGTGAGACGTATGGAAAGGTGAGTATAAGAGGGAAGGAGGTGATTATCACTCAAGAATCAATCAATGATTACTACGGAGTAGAAGGCCGAGAGGTAAGAATTGATGATCAAAATTGGCACAAGATAGCTGCTGCCATAACTGCAGGAGTCCATTCAAGATGGAACAAGATGACGCTTCCCAAGACAGACCTGTCATCGAAACACTCTCTACTTCACAGCATAGCAGTTCACATTTGGCTTCCGAATCATCACATGACTTCACTAGGACGTGCCATGGGGTCTCTGCTGAAGACCTTGGGTTGCAGACAAAAGATCGAGCTCGGACAACTTATCTTTGATCAAATTGCCTCTCATGCTAACTCTGTGAAAATCAATCATCCAATTGGATTTCCATCACTCATCTATCAACTTGTCCTAGAACAACAACCCAATATTCAGACCAATCAGGATAAATTAACGTGAGCTCCAAAGTGTTTCAGGCAGATCACCATCACTTCACAGGAAGACATACTATGGATCTGGATCAAGATGCACGAGCTATGCCTAAGAAGAAACTTTCGGATCAGACAATGCATGAGCTCAGCTCTCAACTTCCATCAGCAACCCGCAAGAAAGTAATCGCTCATTTGAAAGAAGAATTGGCAGATGTCAACGAAAGGACTGTCGTGCGAATGGCTAGAAAGAAGAAGATCACAAAGCTTTCAGTAGAGTTACGTTATCCTGAGAAGGTGGAAGATGTTGTCTCAGATGGTGATGATGACGATTCAGACTACTAGCTGGCCTATGGTGATGATCTCTGCTCTCTCTACAAACAATTATGCTCTTTTTTCAATTCAGTTTGTTGAACTCTAGTATTATTTTCGAACATTTGCTACTGTTTTTACTCCCTTGTCACTTTGTGGCAAAAAGGGGGAGTAATTCAAAGTTTGAAAGCTCCTTAAAAGATTCATATGTGCTTATAATGTTTGGAGTTTGAAACTTCCCTCAAATATTAGTTTGGTAGCATTTAGTTGGTAGCACAGCTTGGGAGTTTGAAATCTCCTCAAAGATTCAAATGTTTAAGTAGCACAGGTAGTTGGTTTGCCAAAAATGCCAAGGGGAGATTGTTAGTTTTAGTGGCATAGGTTTTGGCAAAACACTGTGAAGTTGTTCAAGTTGTTGTACAAGGAAGAGTTCAAGACTAGAGAAGAACAACCGATGTTGAACAAGTACGACGCATCAGATGTTTCCTAAAACAGATTAGGCAAGTCGGTGCTGCTGGAACATTGAAGATATGATGCAGATATTAAAGGCGGTTGACACAAAACACATCAGATGCAATCATACTAACAAGTAAATCTTTGCATATAAAAGTCACGAAATAAATGGGATTAGTTAGTTCGACGACTCGTATAAATATGATTCACCAGAAGCTTCAATGAAAGGCCATGTGGTGTTTTTACACCAAAATGTCGACTTTCGTTGTGTATTTTTCCTAGAGCTTCCAACACACCTGTATTTCTCCCAAGAGAAATACAATATAATCAGCATAAAAGTTTCACATCATCAAAATTTATATAGAGCAAAGAGAAAGTTCCATTGATTTCATTTATCATTTTTTTTGAAATAAGCATGCATATACACAAAAGAAATGCAAGGAATTAGACGTGTGGACACAACTCACAAACTGGTTGGATGACTCACTCTCCCAATCAACACTTCTAAAACTAGTCGTGTCGTCACCGAACAACTTAGTTCACAGAATAACTATCCGGACACACTAAAAAAGAAAAGGCAAAGATAAAAATAAACAGGTACTCGTCAAAAGATGGAGGTTGTCGAAACTAGCCGGTCTCGCCTAGTTAATGCAAATCATTTCCAGCGTATACGGTAAGTGTACCACACACTGCACAAAATGTGTTGTACCCGCGACTGCTAAAATGTAAGCTGACCGCTGAGATAACTATCAAATCTGTTCTTCCACTACAAAAAATATGATTTTCCTTCTGAAACATCAAATAAAAACTGACTCCGACTCAGACACGACCACACTCATACGAGTCAAAATATAGGGAAAGTGACAATGATCCTTAACCCTTATTAATAACGACCTTTGTATATATGACTAATGGGCATCCAAAAATAAATGTAGGAGGATCTTCATTTCTAGTATCTCACATCTACAAAACACAAAAGTTTGCAGGAATAACAGATCGTCTACATATAGGTTTAGGTTCTCAAGTAAACAGTAAAATGGGCACGCGATTTTTATCACCTAGTCCACCACACGATTAGGGAGTTTTGATGAACCAAGTTGCAATGCAAAATATAATGAGTAAGAAATGACATTAGTTGCACCTCCTTAATCAACTAAAAAATGATGTATAAAAGCCTTACAAA
Source organism: Rhodiola kirilowii (assembly GCA_033675215.1). NCBI lineage: Eukaryota > Viridiplantae > Streptophyta > Magnoliopsida > Saxifragales > Crassulaceae > Rhodiola > Rhodiola kirilowii. The sequence goes on along the minus strand of CM066196.1, from coordinate 31,883,767 downwards.
TACCATAAGTGACTGTGAAAGCACCTGGGTCCTTACACTTTCACGGTGGTTGGCTGGCTCGTAGCGAGAGTATGCTCCTTCGCCAGCCTTTCTTGGTTATGTATCACCTATATGTTGTCCTCAAGACCATCGTTGTCGACGTCGTCTTGTTTCTGCACATAAGAGGAAAGAAGAGGGTTAAAAATGAAAAACCTTTAGCCATTCCCGCGTGCGGCTCGCACTTTACTATGTCCGCGCGGGGTGCTCTTATATGTTCTGTGCCTGCAATGCTGATATGTTCTTAGTTTGTAGTCAACGCATTGATCACACTCTGCGCACATCAACCAATCTCTTCTCAAACTTTAGCTTGTCGAGTGCGATGCTAAAGTGTTCCTTGCCAGAGGGGATTTTTGCCTCAGCCTCCTTTCCAAAGGTGCCTGCTTCTTGTTTACTAACCATGGTCTTTGCGCTGACATTTGCTTCGAGTTAGGCATTGTCTGCGATAGTAGCTTTCCGTTGTCATTCTTCTGCTCGTAGACAACACTAGCTATCTAAGACATCCGCTTTAATAGTTTTGCTATAGCTGGTCAACATGTTGACTTAGATGCATCGTCACTGCTAGAGTAGTGGCTGCCAACTATTTGACCACAACTTTCGGAGACTTGCTGGAGTCCTGATTGCTAGGGCTTGCTTGACTGTAATTCTGTCCTCGCTGCAGATACAAGCTCTAATTGCTGCTATTCCCTGGCCAAGTTAGGCACATCTTATTGAGCTAGATCCATAGAGAAATTATTATGACCTCGCAAGTTGTATGCATTAGTAGCCAAGCCAAACTTTCTCTGGGGGCACGTGATTCCTATAATTCTGAAATTCTCCCACAGTGTTGATATCTTTGGTCTCTTCCTCTTGTAATGTGTAGAAAGATCTGTCATGTGACTTTTGGCTCCACACAATTCAAATTTTTATTTACCATAGCTAGCTGATTGACTAGCAGCTTTTGCAGAAGTTTTGAAGAAGTTTTCACCTTGAAGACATTTCAAGTGTGACTGGTCTCCTCTCAAAATTTGGCATTTTAGCTACATTGACAACCAATCCTCGCACATAATTTGGAGTCATATCTATAATATATAGTGCCTCCTGCTGCAGCACCAAGTATCATCCTTTATAAAAGGTTCCATCCATATAATATGTACTCAATCACCATCCTCTCTAGACTCATAACCTAGTGCAATGAACCTCTCTAGATACTCATACATTGATTCATTATATCCTTTCTTATTTAATGACAACTCTCTGCGATCTGCGTAGCCTTGGTTAAAGGGAGATACTTGTCCAAAACATTGCGGCATCTGGTCCCATGATCTGATGCTACCTGAGGCTTAAAAAGAAAGAACGACTTAGCAAAATCAACCAAATATAAAGGAAAACTATGATTTGAAAGCTCTCCTCTGAAACCATAAATGGTTTAAAGACCTGGCTGATGCCATGCATTTCCTATAGATGCTTGGTGGCTAGCTCTCCTATCAATCCCAAAAATTTGGGAAGGTGGTGGGTGCACTACTGTAGTCATTAGCTCAAATTCTTCTTCCTTCTGTGTATATAGTGTATATACCAAGGTTGGTTTTGAAAAATACGAGCATATATCTTATTCATAGAAGGCCTTGGCTCTCTAACAGGCAATTTTGCAGGCACCCTTTGATTATTCTAATGATCATCTTCTCCATACACACTACCTGCATGTCACATACTGAATCAAGTAATAAATACGAAATTAACTAAAGAAAACAAGTTCACCAAAGCGTAATTCCTAAGCAACAACGGCAAAGGTGGACGCGCTTGTTTGATGCGTCAAACTTAATTTAACTATCTTCGTGCTGATAGTTAGTAGCAGTAAGCAGGGTTAAGTCTAAGGGAACTGGTTGTTGAAAGTTTCCAAAAAGTATCAAAGATAAGAATTGGTTGTTAAACTTACCTTTACAGCAAAGTCTCCACTTAACCTAACAATTCAATTTGTGGAATGAAGATAAAGAACTAGTGATAACAAGAACTAAGCATTAAGAAAAGAGTCTCAAAATAAGTGTCACAAGATCCAACCCCTAAACTGAAATAAGAGTTTAGCGACTAATAGCGATGAAAATCGTCACAATAGTATATGGAATAATAAAAAGTAGAAATTATCCTAGTCTCCAGGAAGCGTCGCGATCTTCGTCTTTTTATTCTCCAGGTTTGAGGAGAGTTCTCTGATTATTCTTTGATAGATACTTTCTCTAAGCCAAATATATATTCTGCGGTGTTGCCAAAAATTAACATTTTAGAGTTCCAAATCTGTTTACTGACATCATCATGCGTGTCGCTCATGTCATTCCACGCCCAGCTATCGCGACCAACATTCCCTTCTGATATTAAGTCACTTAAAGTATTCTCTACACATGACACTTGAAGTGTGACAGGCGTCGTTTGACCTGCAAATTTGAATTTATAATTTTCCTTGCGAAACACTAGTAAAGCGGTAAGCAAGGGTCGAACCCAAGGGAGCTGGTGTTGTTGAAGCTGTTCCTGTATGTAACTGAAAATAAGAAAGAAAGGGGGTTTTGAGTGATTGTGAGTACAAAAGAGAAATAGCAAGGAAATAATAATGAAGATTCAATCAGAGAGAGAACTCAGTCTAGGGTTTCTATCGTGACACGTTTATCATTGACTGCTAATGATCTAATTTCATGCTTTTAAGCGTGGTTACTCCGTTTCAGGTTATAACCTAAAGTACTCCGTTTCAGGTTATACTCCGCAATCTACTCCGTTTCAGGTTATAGACTTCTAGTTCTCCCCAATCTAATAATCCGTTTCAGGCAATATTAAATTCAGGTTTCCTACTTGTTTTCACGTTTCAGTATCAAACAAGCATTGACGATAGGGGTTGAATCGTTCCGCTTAGCTTTACCGTTTCAAGTCTCCACTTAGCTTCATGATTCAATCCTTTAATTTAAGCACAAGAACTAGAGAAACATAAAATAGCATTAAGAATAGAGTCTCAAAACAAATGTCACAATATGCGAAACCCTAAACTGAATTAGGATTTAGCTACACATAATTATGAAAAGACGCATAATTAAAAGTAGAAAAATCTCATCTCTCGTCGAAAGCTTCGTCTTCTCCTCGAGAGCCGTCTTGGTTGATGGATGATGAGATGATTCGATTCTGAAACCCTAAACCCAGCCCTCTTTTTATAATAAGCAATGTTTCCAAGTTCGATTTTTGGGCTGAACTAGAGAGTTGTAGGGAATTGAGTCAGCTACGCAACGCCATGTAGCTCGTATTTTTATGATCAACGTTCCATTCCCAGCGCTCCTCCGAACGTCCAAAGGTCTGATCTGCCATTGTGATGTTTTTGGCATAAAATGCCGTCTTTTATGCACGTTTCCTCCTAGAGCTTCCGAAACACCTGAAATGCAAAACCATACTAAAAAGTAACTGTTTGCATATAAAAGTGTCGAAATAGATGGGATTAGTTGACTCGACGAGTCGTATAAATACGACTCATCAAACCACCCCACACTTAAACTTGTTCGTCCCGAACAAGAACTAAGTCATAGAAGGAAAATAAATGCAACACCACAATTTCTTCGACGTCCTAGATTATGCACATGAATATGAATTGCTAGTCTAGACTCGCTTTTCTATGCATAACTCAATCCCTACTAAAATCATTATGCTCAACATAGAAATAACTTGATACATGTTACCTGAGAGCTGAAATCCAAATCAATTCGGATGTCTGGGAGGTAGTCCTTTTTATACCCATGACCTGCACTCTCGGTCCCGAACTCTTGCTATATGGTTATACTTCATTGCTTTTTCTTGCACGTGATTGATTCGAGCTTCAAGGTGCTTGAGTTCTTTTGGGACAGCTTTTGTAGTGATTTGGCTTTTGATGTAACAGTGGTGTACTTCACTTTTGTTGCGTGTAAAACTTCACAAATGACTGATTCTTTTTTTTCTTTTTGCTACTGATTGTGACTGCTCGTCCGTGCTTCCTCTATTTTGACGAAGGTCCAATCATCGCCCGCAAGCATATGGAATTACCTTCCTACTCTCACTCATCATCGTCCTTTTGACGCGAGTCAAGCCGAGGGTCGCTCGTCTATTTTCCTGGCTACTCGGACTAGAGATTGGACGGTGTGTTGTTTTCCCATCCCACCTGACCGCATAAGTACTGCAGTGGCAGAGCAGACTCTTAACCATGTTGCCTCGAAGTGCTAGCCTCCACGAAATCCATATAACCATATAGTTCGAAGCTCGATCCTTTGAATGCTTCGTCAGGTCTCTCTAGGACATTTCTATCAACTCCACATCCCTGTTTATCTCAACTCAAAGGACACGTAGTAGGTTAAATTCACATGTAGTCACACAATTCAAATTTCACGAGAGAAACGCATCTAATCAGCTCATCTATTTCACATCAACATTCAATACTGCATATCCAGGAAATAGAGAGAAATTTCATACTTTCAAAAAAAATTTAAACGGGAAATGTGCAGACACTATGCAGGTGCAAAAAATAAACGTGCTGACACAACAGACTGACTCTCCCACCCCACACTTTTGAACCAAGCCATGTCCTCACGGCACGACTTTAGTTCAAAGACAAACAAACAAATGCAGACACAACAAAAAGGGAAAGAAAAAAAAAGAAATAAAGAACAGCAGGACTCCCCTAGTCTGAGTCTGCAGGAGTTAGGGTTCGAGTCAACACACGCCGTAGGTAACGACCATTTTAGTTCCCGCGGTCAACCCATAATCTGTTCTTCATCCGCGGCCTGTAATCTATTCGGCACTCGCGACCTGGTCTGCGAAAAACGCCACTTCCTGCACAAAATAAATTTCTTTCCCAAAAGACAATGTGTAAAAATGAATAAAGACTCAAACAAACGGAAAAATGAAATAAAAGAAAAAATTGAAAAATTGAAAATTTTACTGGGCTGCCTCCCTGCGAGCGCCTTTGTTTTACGTCGTTGGCTCGACGTTACCTCTTTAGGGATCACAAGTTAGGATCCCATGGACGTGTGAGGTCAAATTTCTCTACCCCTCTGTGATGCTCATAGCCCTCATCCAGTGGTGCTCTCGTGTCTCTCCATCCTGGTTTCCGTCCGAACGTGCCATGTCTCTGTCGCTTCTTCATGTATGAATGGTCATCATCCTCATAAATATAAGAATCTGATGTCTTGCCACCAAACGCAAGTGACAACCAGCGTTTGTCCATGTCATTCTTCGTTTTGGTGGCAAGGAGGAATGGTCGTCCCGAAATAGGTGTCAGAGGGTCATTATCTCTAGCATCTCCCATCTGCAAAACATAAGAGTCAATATCACGAGTGACTGTGAAGGCACCTGAGTCCTCACACTTTTCAGGCGGTGCTTCTTGACTTGTAGCACGTGGGTGTTCCATCGTTGGCTTTTCCGGCTCATGCTTCGCCTCTAATCTGCCTCCTAGCTCATCCTGGTCGATCACATGGTCTTCGGGAGCTATTACCTGCACAGAAAATAAAGGAAAAAAGATTAGTTTTGGAATATGCATCAGTGGTGACCGCGTCTGACTTAGACATTAGGGGCGCGTCTGCTTCGGGTGTTCCGATAGTAAGGACCGGACCTGTCTAGGCCAGATCGGCAATGAAGTCTGGGCACATCTTGGGTATTTCGGCAGCGAGCACCGGGACTGTCTCGCGCAGCTCGGTAATGAAATCCGATTTGAGTGGCTCGGCCGTCTCTTCTTCAGGTGCCAGTGGGCCGTCTTCTTCTAAATGCCCGGGGTAATCTGAATTGAGCTCTTCATTAGTCAACCATGGGTCCTCATCCTCTGCCGGTTCCGTGGGCTCCATTGTAAGCTCTTCTTTGATGACCATCGGCTTGTGAGCCGTGCTGGCCAGTTTGGCCTGAATTTGGCGCACTATGTTGTCTATTTCTTCGAGCCACTTGGCCAGATCTTATTTCGAGCTTTCTGCCATATCTTCTATCAAGTCCCACAGCTCGGACATGGTTAAATTATTCACCGAGCCTCCTGCCGCAGCATCATTAAGCCTATTCCACTCATGTGGCAACATCCCACCGAGAAACCTTTGAAGAAGATATAAGTTTGTGAATCCATGGTGCGGGCAGCTCGTCACAATGGAATCGAAGTACAATAAGTACTCGTCCAATGTTTCGTCCCGGGATTGCTCAAGGTTGATGATCTTCTCGTGGACTTCAAGTTGGAAGGATGGTGGGGAAAACTCCTCGTCGTTCCAAGGCTCTCTACTATAATAAGAAGACATGGTGCATCACAACAAAACTAAAAAACAGAAAAATAAATAAATAAAAACAAAAGAACAACTTCACCGAAGCGCAGCTCCCCGGTAACGGCACCAAAATTTGACAGGCGTCGTTTGACCTGCAAATTTGAATTTATAATTTTCCTTGCGAAACACTAGTAAAGCGGTAAGCAAGGGTCGAACCCAAGGGAGCTGGTGTTGTTGAAGCTGTTTCTGTATGTAACTGAAAATAAGAAAGAAAGGGGGTTTTGAGTAATTGTGAGTACAAAAGAGAAATAGCAAGGAAATAATAATGAAGATTCAATCAGAGTGAGAACTCAGTCTAGGGTTTCTATTGTGACACGTTTATCATTGACTGCTAATGATCTAATTTCATGCTTCTAAGCGTGGTTACTCCGTTTCAGGGTATAACCTAAAGTACTCCGTTTCTGGTTATTGATGAGTCGTATTTATACGATTCATCGAGTCAACAAAACCCACCAAATACGACATTTGATCATAAGAACATATGCTTGTTAATGTCGTTTTGCATTTCAGGGCATTTTGGAGTCTAAAGAAGAATCGGGCTTAAAAGATGGCATTTAAGGCCAAAATCATCACAAGGCATTATTGGGCCACACGTGAAGCCCAAGCCAAACCTAGCCCACTTGCAAAGTCTTGATGATTCTAGAAGCATCTCGTTATTTGCTCATGCCAATCCATTTTGACTACTTCCAAATCAAAAGTGCCTTGATGATTCTAGAAGCATCTCAATATTTGCAATGGCCAAACCACTTATGCCACTCCAACCTGGTGCCCAAGACAAGAGAAACCCTAGCTCATTTCCTATAAATAGAACCCCTTGGCCTTGTGTAATCTATTCGAAAAATGTAGACAAAAATCACTCCTTTGTTCCCTTGTTGGTTTGGCGTTTGAAAGTAACAAAGCTCTCAACTTCTCTCTACTCCTTCTCTTCTTACATTACGCAATTTACATTCCACACTACGTACACATTTTAGGTTGAGCCTAAATTCCGATTGTGATTCCCTTAGTTCTCATATTCATTTCATGAATATGAGTGGCTAAAACCTTCAAAATTTGGTTTGGGGATCCCTAGTGTTGTAGCAAGGCTTTGAGACCTTGATCTTAATGCTTCCTTGTATTCATTTGCTAGTCATGTGCCAATGGTTTGGGAATGAATACCTAGGCTAAACTAAGGCTTGAAAGGGCAAGGTTTAGCCGTGTGGGTTCACTACCTCCATTGTGCTTGTTGTCATTGAAAAGTGAAACAAGCTTTTGCACCTAGTCTAGTACACCTTGAAAGGGGTTATTAAACTTGTTCGCACTAGAAATCCAAGTCTTGAAAAGGAATAGATTGTGGTGTATGCGCTCGAAAAGGCCTTACTTTAGGGTTTTTGTCTTGAAATGGAACTAACCCACACTTATGGATACAAGGATAGATCATTAGAGGTCAATGATGAGCTGCGCCACAACAAAAGGCCCCTAGACCGAATTCCATTCTATTGATCACAATCCTCTTGCATTTACTTTCCTTACTTACACGTTCAAAACCAATTTCAAAACCCCAAACTTGTATTTACTTTACTTTACTTTTCTTGCATAAAGGAACAACAAGTAACCATTACAACTCCTCTGGGTTCGACCCCTACTTGGCGCTCTACTAGTTTCTAGTAAGCCTAAGGTAGTGGACTTATAAATTTAGATTTGATTTTGCACACGACGACTATGCTCTATCAAATTTTGGCGCCGTTACCGGGGAGTTGTGCATTGGTGAAGTTGTTCTTTTTGTTTGTTTTCCCTTTTGTTCTTGTTTTGATTCTCTTGGTTCGCCATGGCCTCTTATTACAATAGAGAGCCTTGGGACGAGGAGGAGTTCTCCCCACCATCCTTCCAACATGAAATCCACAAAAAGATCATCTACATTAAGCAATCCCGGGATGAAACATTGGATGAGTACTTATGGTACTTTGATTCCCTTGTGACAAGCTGCCCGCACCATGGATTCACTAACTTAGATCTTATTCAAAGATTTCTCGGTGGAATGATACCACATGAGTGGGATAGGCTCAATAAGGCGCCAGGAGGCTCGGTCAATGATTTAATCATAAGTGAGCTTTGGGACTTGATAAATGTTTTGGCCGAGGACTCAAGACCAAACCACAATCAGTCGGGCCCAAGCCTGGCGGGACAAAACCGGTCCTTGGAGGATATAATGGAAGAGTTGGCCGCGAGTAATGCGCGAATGGATGCAAGAATTCAACAGAATCAAGCCGAGTTATCACAGGCAATATCCGACTTGACCGCGTCCGAGTTGATAAGAGACCGGGAAGAAGAATGCTCAAGGGTAAATGAGGAGGACCAAACCGGGCCTAAGGGCCTTGATATCTCAGAACCGGACGCGTCTCAGGCTCCTAGATCAGTGCCCATTCTAACAGGCCCGGCTCTTGCACAGACGTCCGAAGGACTTGAGGCTCTTCGAGCAGACCCGATCCCAGTTCCAGCAGCGCACCAGGCGCCCGGACGAGACTCAGTTCTCAGTCCCTCAGACGGATCAGTCCCTCCAGCAGGCCCGGTTCCCTCGGACAGACTCTCTTTTGCGCCTAAGGCGCCCGGACTAGTCCCTGCACCCGAGCCCGAGACCATCCCCTTCCTCACTCTCGGGCTGTCCGAAGAAGACCCAATCCTCATTGATGAGCCATCCGAGGCATTCCCTAACCTCCTAGCCGAAGAGTCCCAACTTGACCCCTCATTGTCTATGGAAATCACAACCACCAAAACTCATGTAATCAAAGATGATGTTCAAGGCGAGTTAGAGGTGAAATCAAGCATGGGGACAAGCTTGGTGTCGCTTGTGAGTGATGGCAACATTATGATCTTCGAAAAATGCAAGGATGCCATCCGCTCATACATAAAAAAGCGACCGAGGCATGGAATGTTTGCATGGAAACCGGGATGGAGAGACAAAAGGGCACGGCTTGATAAATCCGTGGCTATTCTCAAGAGATCTCCTCCTCCTCAAAAGGATGTTAAGGCAAGGCCACCTGGCCAGTTAAAGGCAGAACCGAGCCCACTGCACTACGAGAACCTTGGGAAGATCAAGAGAGTAGTTGGGAAGAAGTTTGACATCACCCACCCATGGGATCCCAACTTATGATCCCAAGGAGGTACTGTCGAGCCAACGACGTTAAACAAAGGCGCTCGCGGGGAGGCTGCCCGGCGTTTTATAGTATTTTTTGCATTTTTACTTTCTTGCATTTATTCTCACCCCATCATTGTCGGAAAGGAAAAGGATTTGTTTTGTAGGTCGGGTCCCGAGACCATTACACACTTTGCCGGTTCTGTTACGCATTTTAGCAGAACCGGGCTTGACTAAAGGATCGGACGCGCCCATGGAGATCCAGGCCCGACTGCTGCTACGCATGGTACCTCACCCGCTACGCATTTTATGCAAACCTGGCGAGTACCTAGAGAGCCCGGGGCGCGTCCGAGAGAGAGACCGAGCCCGACCTAGTCTCCCATGAGCTTCAACCGTTTGGAGCGGGTCCAAGCCTTGTCATTTCATGGCATGCAAGGACATCATTAGGGGAGTTTCGTTTCACTCTTGTACCTTATTCCTTTTCCATTGATATTGTGCATATTGTGTGAAATTGAGTTGTGCCGTGAGGACACGGCTTGTTTCAAAAGTGTGGGGTGGGGTGTTTATTAGTTTGTTGTGTCATCACGTCTATTTTCTTGCACATGCATGAGTCAGCACGTTTCCCTTTGAAAATTTTAATTTTTTTGAATAAAATGAGTAGTTTTGTGAATCAAATGCGTAGGAGAGGGGTGTTGAGCTTAAATGATGCGAAATAGATGAATCCTAGTACATGCATTACTCTTATGAAATTTTAATTGTGCGACTAACGTGTGATCTAACTTCTTATGTGTCCTTTTGATTTGGGATAAAAAGGGATATGGAGTTGATAGAAATGTCCTAGTAAGACTTGACAAGGCACTCAAGGATCCGGGATTCGAGTTACATGGTTATACGAACTTGTGGAGGTTGCATTTCGAGACTTGTGGTATAGAGTGACTCCACCATTGCAGCGTTTATGCAAGTGGTGGGATGGGAATCAAACCGTCCTATCTCTAGTCTTAGTAGCCGGGAAAATAGGTGAGTGACCCTCATCTTGACTCGCGCGAAATGACAAGGATGAGAAAGAGCGGGGAGGTATTTCCATATGCTTGAGGGCGATGATTGGACCTCCCAAGAAGGAATGGACAAGAAAAATCACAAAAAGGAGCAAAGCTCAAAGAAAAAATCAACTCATGTGAAGGTTTACCCGAAACAAAGTGGAAGGTCATCAAAGTCAAACAAATGCCGAACGCCAAGTTCACTACAAGTATATCCAAGAAAAGTAACAAAGACTCATCCCTTGATGCTCGAACCTATCACGTGCTAGAAGAAGCAACAAGTATAACCATGTAGCAAGAACCGGACCCAAGAGTGTAGATCATGGGTCTAAAAAGGACTATCTCCCACTCATCCGAATTGGGTTGCATCTCGACTCAAAGGTACATGTATCTAGTTAATTCCATGTTTTAGCAAAATGCCTTGAGTAGTGATTGAGAATGCATGGAAAGGGGAAGTCTAGACTAGCATTTATCTAGGGGTGCCAAGAAGGACTTGGGGTGTTTGTATTTATTTTCCTCTTGTGACTCAAGGCCTTGTTCGGGACGAACAAGTTCAAGTGTGGGGTGGTTTGATGAGTCGTATTTATACGATTCATCGAGTCAACAAAACCCACCAAATACGACATTTGATCATAAGAACATATGCTTGTTAATGTCGTTTTGCATTTCAGGGCCTTTTTGGAGTCCAAAGAAGAATCGGGCTTAAAAGATGGCATTTAAGGCCAAAATCACCACAAGGGATTATTGGGCCACACGTGAAGCCCAAGCCAAACCTAGCCCACTTGCAAAGTCTTGATGATTCTAGAAGCATCTCATTATTTGCTCATGCCAATCCATTTTGACTATTTCCAAAGCAAAAGTGCCTTGATGATTCTTGAAGCATCTCAACATTTGCAATGGCTGGCTAAAACCTTCACAATTCGGTTTGGGGATCCCTAGTGTTGTAGCAAGGCTTTGAGACCTTGATCTTAATGCTTCCTTGTATTCATTTGCTAGTCATGTGCCAATGGTTTGGGAATGAATACCTAGGCTAAACTAAGGCTTGAAAGGGCAAGGTTTAGTCATGTGGGTTCACTACCTCCATTGTGCTTGTTGTCATTGAAAAGTGAAACAAGCTTTTGCACCTAGTCTAGTACACCTTGAAAGGGGTTATTAAACTTGTTCGCACTAGAAATCCAAGTCTTGAAAAGGAATGGATTGTGGTGTATGCGCTCGAAAGGGCCTTACTTTAGGGTTTTTGTCTTGAAATGGAACTAACCCACACTTATGGATACAAGGATAGATCATTAGAGGTCAATGATGAGCTGCGCCACAATAAAAGGCCCCTAGACCGAATTCCATTCTATTGATCACAATCCTCTTGCATTTACTTTCCTTACTTACCCGTTCAAAACCAATTTCAAAACCCCCAACTTGTATTTACTTTACTTTACTTTTCTTGCATAAAGGAACAACAAGTAACCATTACAACTCCTCTGGGTTCGACCCCTACTTGGCGCTCTACTAGTTTCTTGTAAGCCTAAGGTAGTGGACTTATAAATTTAGATTTGATTTTGCACACGACGACTGTGCTCTATCAGTTATACTCCGCAATCTACTCCGTTTCAGGTTATAGACTTCTAGTTCTCCCCAATCTAATAATCCGTTTCAGGCAATATTAAATTCAGGTGTCCTACTTGTTTTCACGTTTCAGTATCAAACAAGCATTGACGATATGAGTTGAATCGTTCCGCTATGCTTTACCGTTTCAAGTCTCCACTTAGCTTCACGATTCAATCCTTTAATTTAAGCAAAAGAACTAGAGAAACATAAAATAGCATTAAGAATAGAGTCTCAAAACAAATGTCACAATATGCGAAACCCTAAACTGAATTAGGATTTAGCTACACATAATTATGAAAAGACGCATAATTAAAAGTAGAAAAATCTCCTCTCTCGTCGAAAGCTTCGTCTTCTCCTCCAGAGCCGTCTTGGTTGATGGATGATGAGATGATTCGATTCTGAAACCCTAAACCCAGCCCTCTTTTTATAATAAGCAATGTTTCCAAGATCGATTTTTGGGCTGGATTTCCAATTTTCAGACTCGCTGACATCATCAAAACGCGTTGCTGACGTTAGCGCCGCGGACGGTGAAGACTTTATCTCCGCGGACACGGAACACTTTATGGTGCGGACAATGAACACTTTATGGCGCGTTAAAATGCTCATTGTCCGTGATCCTCTCGGAGACATATCATCCATTCTGCGCATCTTTTTAGACTTCGGCTCTTGATTTGACCCTCCAAATGACCTCGGATGGTCTCGGTGTGAACTAGAGAGTTGTAGGGAATGGAGTCAGCTACGCAACGCCATGTAGCTTGTATTTTTCTGATCAACGTTCCATTCCCAGCGCTCCTCCGAACGTCCAAAGGTCTGATCTGCCATTGTGATGTTTTTGGCATAAAATGCCGTCTTTTATGCACGTTTCCTCCTAGAGCTTCCGAAACACCTGAAATGCAAAATCATACTAAAAAGTAACTGTTTGCATATAAAAGTGTCGAAATAGATGGGATTAGTTGACTCGACGAGTCGTATAAATACGACTCATCAAAGTGTTATCTAGCGCGTGTAACAATCAGCTGAATCTTACCCATTATGCGTATCAATATTGACTTTGACTCTTGCTTCGACCTTCCAAACAACCTTGTCTACTCTCTAAGTGAAATAAATAGTTGTAGTGCTTTGTGTGGGGAAAGCACCAAAACTAGCTCGTATTTTCATGATCACTAGTCAATTCCCAGCACTGCTTCAAACTTTTAAAAGTCTAAAATGCCATCTAGTGTTTTGACACCGAAATGTCGCCTATTATTGTTTATTTTCTCTTAAAGCTTCCAACACACCATGCAAAACCATACTAAATAAGTAAATGTTCAAATATAAAAGTGTTGAAATGAATGCCATTAGTTAGTTCGACGAGTCGTACAAATACGACTTCTCAAACCACCCCACTCTTAAATGTGTTCGTCCTAAACAAGAACAAGTCTGAGAAACCAATGTATATCACAATAATTCTATGATGTCGTGGCTGTAGTGCTACATGAATATGAGTAGCAATTGTAAACTAGCCTCTACGCATAACTCAATTGGCAATTGTATCGTTATGCTCGGCATGAAACTAGGTGTATGGTAGCTCCACTCCCGAAGAGGCATTGTCTTCGTCGAGATGATGACCAAAAATGAAATATTTTCCCTGCTCTATAAATTTGAGACCCCAGGTTTTCCGTAAGGAGAGCTACGCACGCTGGATTTCCTCTGGGATTTTATTATCGAGCAAAAAGTGTTTTAGCAAGGACGATCATCATGTTCAGTGAAGTCATCAGAGGGGATAATCAACCAATATTTTCTTCCCTTCTATATTCATTCTACTGTTTGATCAAACTTCTCTGTATTAATCCCATGGATATGAGCCATAAGTAGTCCTTTCAGTTTTCTGGGGTCCTATGGAACCCTTTGATGTATATGACTCGAATACAATCTGAATAAACCCTTTTGGTATTGAAATTCTAAAATCGATTGTATTTCACTTGTGCCTTGATTATGTACTATGCTTATTAGATGTTTGAGGAAAACACTGAAGGGATAGGGAAAGGATCTTTGGCTATGTATCCGAGAGGATGACTCCAAATGTTTTAGAAAACTAATTGGTAATACCCCCTATGCTACATTGTTCACTAGGGTGACCCGAAGTATATCGCGATACGCTAGTTTTTACCAGCTTGTAAAGATTAGCTACTCAACGAGGGTTGATAGCCGAGAGATACAAGTTGGACAAGAACTAACACATCGAGGGGTTGATGTTCATTTGCGAGATACGTTTTCTTCTAGTCATGAGAAGTAGCCGAGGGGTGAAATGTAATTAAACAGGCATATTAGCTTGATTCGGTCCTTGTAGTTCTCCATGTTGTTAAGGGATGCTTAATTAGAGTCATATGCATCAGAGGAGAAATATGAACCCTTGGAAATGCTCTTTTAAAATTGATCAAAACCACGTTTGCTTTATTCTCTTGTGTAACTGTCCGAAACCCACACCAAAACCTTTAATCTAAAAAATAAACATATCAGTAGAGAATCGAATAGTGGCATAAGTTTTAGTTTACTCCCTTGGACGACCCGGTACTTACCTGTCTTATAAACTGTTTTTGAAGTGTACAAAATACTGCACGTCACCTTTCCCGCATGCGATTCAATCTTTAAACCCACGTGATGGACCATAATTGTATGAATCATAAACACAGTTAAACCCACCAAATTAGACTCTTTGTCTATTTAACTTTTGCTTGTTAGTTCCGATATTTATCTACAGGGTATTTTGAAGTCTAGAGAGAATACAGGCTAAGGAGGAGTTTTAAAGCTGAAAATGAATTACGAGTCATTCCAGGTCACGACCAAATTCTGACTTTCAAGAACTTGGCGTGGAATCACTCAAAACAAGTCCAACCGAAGAGCAACCAGAGTCAGTCCGGAGCTGAAACGGAGCCGATGGCTTTTGGAAAAGCTCACAAAACTCACTCCATCACTCTCTTTTCTCCATGTGGCCGGCGGCTAAAGGCTTCTCCTCTCCTCCATGGACATGTGGCCGACGGCTTTGGGAGGTGATGACATCACCCGATGGCTTTGAGCTTCTCCTCCACATCCTTGCCTCCCCTTAGCCTATAAATAGAGCATGCCCTTCTGATGAGCCGTATTTATACGACTCATCGAGTCATTAAATCCCACCAATTTCTGCACTTAATTATGCGAACAGTAACTTTTTAGTGTTGTTTTGCATTTCAGGTGATTTGGAAGCTCTAGGAGGAAACGTGCATAAAAGACGGCATTTTATGCCAAAAACATCACAATGGCAGATTGATCTTTGGAGCTTCGCCGGAGGACTGGGAATGGACCGATGATCAGAAAAATACGAGACACATGCCGTTGCGTAGGTGACTCAATTCCCTACAACTCTCTAGTTCACACCGAGAGCATCTGAGGTCGTTTGGAAGGTCAAATTGAGAGCCGAAGTCAAAACAGATGCGCAGAATGGATGAACAGTGTTTTTGGGCCGTAAACAGTAACTTCCGGCCATGAACAGTAACTCCGGTCGTGAACAGTAATTTCGGCCCAAATCAATGTGAAATTAGGGAAACTTTCATCTAGGGTTTTGGAACGTTCAGGAAGGATCTAGATGGCTTAATTCCCAAGCAAAGGAGTAGCTTGAAGATAAAGCAAGATTATTATGGAAATATTTCCATAATTATCTCTTGGCTTATTTTGGGAACTTTTAGCCTTCTCAAAACTCTATAAATAGAAGTGCAATTCAGCCTTCTAACTCGTCCCACAACGTAGAGAGCTTCTCTCTCTACACAGCCATCATCCCATCACATATTCGAGCTCCTCTCTCTACCCTCCTTGTGCCGCTCCTTGCTCAGCCGTGTCCTAGCCGTGCGCCGCCCTTACTCCTCCATAGCTCAGCCGTGCCTTGCTTTGTGTCATCTCGGTTCATTAGTGAAGTTTTTGTACTCTTTATTTTCTGCATTATTTACTTGTGACGATGTGTAACTAAAACCCTTATTCGGGTTAAGGTTAAATAATTGTGACTTATGTTTTTGAGATTTTAGTCTTAATGCTTGTTTCATTATTCGATTAAACCTTGTGCTCATTATTTGGATTGAGTTGTGAAGTTAAGTGGAGGCTTGGAATGGCAAAGCTTAACTGATCAATTCAACGCCCCTATTTACTATTTGTTGATACTAGAGAGCTATTAACAAGTAGAGCATTAATTCGATATATCTTGGAATGGAGTATTGAATTATTAGGTTTAGAAGAATTAGAAACATGATATTTAGAAATCAATGAAAAAACCAAGTCACAATTGAATAATACCCTAACCTGAATATTTCTTCTCTGATATTTACAACTAGTATTTTCGTGCCTTATTGCAATTGTTTCACTAACAATTACTCTCACTTCAGTTTCTTGTTTTTCTCTCTTTCAGAACAAAGTAGTAGCTATCTAGCTCCCTTGGGTTCGACCCTGCTTGCCGCTTACTAGTCTCTTGCAGGAATTATAAATTGTTTTTGCACAGGTACGACGACAGCCTGTTCAAAATGGCGCCTTTGCCGGGGAGCTACGCAAAGGTGAAATTTGTTCTCTTTTAAGTTTTTCATTTATTTTTCTGTTTGCTTATTTTGAAATTTGCTATTCGGTGATTCCCTATTCAACTGTCTCGATTTCCGATTTCCATTCTTTCTCGATTTCCAATTTCTAGCTTTTAGAGGGTTCTGTCACCAAGACTTACGAGTCTAAGGAGATTGGGTTTTAAGTGAGACCGCTGTGACTCCTCCAATCTCCTGGGGACCCTTTATTGCTAGTATGTGTTTGCTACTCGGTGCTATGCTAGTTTGCACGTTTTTCTGACTTACTTGCAGAATCGACATGTCTTCCTTCTATGGAAGTGAGTCGTGGAACTATGAGGAGTACTACCCACCATCCCCCCAACAAGAAGTCCGAGAAAGAATCATGTACATTGAGCAATCCCGGGATGAAACATTGGATGAGTACTTACGGTACTTTGATTCCCTTGTGACAAGCTGCCCGCACCATGGATTCACTAAATTGGAGCTTATTCAAAGGTTTCTCGCTGGAATGTTGCCACATGAGTGGAGTTGGCTCAATGAGGAGGCCGGAGGCTCTGTCTATGACTTGACCATAAAAGCTATTTGGGACTTGATACGTTTTTTGGTCGAGAGATCAAGACAAATACAAGAGCGGACCGAGGCACTTAAAGACATGATGAAAGAGCTGGCCGACACATTTCACCAATATCAAGCCAAAACCGAGGAATCCTTGACCGAGTTATCAAGAACAATGTCTGAGTTGGACCAGGCCGTGTCACGATTGCAGAAAAAACAGGAAGAAGAGCTCAAGTTGGACTACCCCGAATATTTGGAAGAAGACAGCCCGCTGGCACCTGAAGAAGATCCGACCGAGCCACTTGAATCAGACCTCATCATCAAGCTGCCCGAGACATGCTCAGACCTCATTGCGGATCTACCCGAGGAAGAACCAGTCATGACTATCAAAGCGACCGAGGAAATCAAGGTCACGTCCATCAAAGATTCTACCTCAGTAAAGGGCGCGGACACCTCTACAATTTATGCGCGGACGTATGAAGAATTACCGATAAATCAAGAGACGTCCGTGGTAGTTAAACAGGAGACGTCCGCGGGAAGCATTAATTCAAGTAAGGACCCAGGTATTCTCACATTCACCCGTGATATTGATTTTTATATTTTGCAGACGAGAGACGCCAGTGCTCACAGTCCTCTTGCACTCATTCTGGGACAATCGATCATCTCGGACACAAGGACTAAGAATAACATGGGAACAAAAAGGTTGTCACCTGTTTTAGCTGGAAAGAAATCAAACTACCATGTTCACGAGGAGTCTGACCCTCCATACATGAGGAAGAGACCGAGACATGGCACGTTTGGATGGAAACCAGGATGGAGAGACAAGAGAGCATCACTGGATGAGGGCTATAAGCATCACAGAGGAGTAGCAAAATTTGACCTCACATGTCCATGGGATCCTAACTTGTGATCCCTAAAGAGGTACTGTCGAGCCAACGACGTTAAACAAAGGCGCTCGCAGGGAGGCAGCCCTGCACGGTTTGCATTTCTTTTACATTTCAGTTTATTTACTTATTGTGTTTGTTTTGAGTCATCATTATCACATTGTACTTTGGGAAGGAATTGGTTTCATTGTGTAGGGACTGGACCAGGCCGACCGAAAAACAAGTACGGGGCTACGCATTTTGCCTGCTGCGCTACGCATTTTAGCCCGGACTTGCTTCGCTCCAATATCAGACTATATCCGACATGAGTAGTTCACACCTTGAATAAGTTGTGTCAAGAAACATGAGCGTTTAAAGATTCTGTCACAAAGTCTTACGAGTCTAAGGAGGTTGGGTTTTAAGTGAGACCGTTGTGACTCCTCCAACCTCCTGGGAATCTTTTATTCGTCTTAATGTCATTGACGCAGACCTTTCAGTGTGCAACGAACTCACGTTGCGACACCAGCTTCGATGGGGCTCTCTTTGAGGACTCATAGGAGAATAATCAGCCATTCCTGGTCGTCACACATCACACGAGGGGAGTCCTGTTCTACCTCTTCCCTTTCCTTTTATTTATTGCATGCATTGTGAGTCTTGATTTAAGTCGTACCGTGAGGACACGGCTTATTTCAAAAGTGTGGGGTGGGAGAGTCAGTCATTGAGTCAGCACGTTTCCCGTCATTTTTAAAAAAAATTTGTACATGATACTTCACTACTTCCTAGACTTGCAGTATTGGATAATGATTAGGTGAAATAGATAGAGCCGATTACATGCATGTCTTTGGTGAAAATTAACTTGGGCGACTAATATGTGATTTTAAAATTTTTGCGTGCCTTTGTTAGTTGAGATAAACAGGGATGTGGAGTTGATAGATATGCCCTAGTGAGACTTGACAGATCATTCAAAGACCGAACTCAGGATGTATGGTTATGTGGAGCTTGTGGAGGCTAGCACTTCGAGGCAACATAGTACGAGTATGCTCCGCCACTGCGGCACCTTTGCGGTTGGTTGGGACGGGAAAACTTCACACCGTCCAAGCTCTAGTCCAAGTAGCCGAGAAAATAGGCAAGCGACCCTTGACTTGACCCGTGTCAAAAGGACGAGGATGAGTGAGAGCAGGAAGGTTTCTAATCCGAGTAACCGGGAAAATAGACGAGCGACCCTCGGCTTGACTCGCGTCAAAAGGAGAAGGAACCACGGTTCGAGCAAGTCACAATCCGCACCACAAAAGTTCAAATCTATCATCATTGTGAAGGTTTACACCGAAACAAGTGAAGAGTACCACTGATACATCTATCCGAGACACTATAGCTGACCGATTAGTACTCATCACTTTGGAGCTCAAATCAATCACGTGCAAGAAAAATCGGCAAAGCATAACCATATAGCAGCGAGTTCGAGTCCGAGAATGAGGGTTCATGGGTCTAAAAAGGGCTATCTCCCGAGACATCCGAATTGATTTGCATCTCGACCCAAAGGTAACACGTATCTTTAGCCCATGTTTTCGCACAAAGATATTAGTAGCAAGCATGCATAACAGGCAAGATCTATAGTAACAAATTCATGTTCATGTAGCTCGTCTAGGATGACCGAAGCATTGTGGTATTTACATTATTCGTTCCTCTTATGACCTCGTTCTTGTTCGGGACGAACAAGTTTAAGTGTGGGGTGGTTTGATGAGCCGTATTTATACGACTCATCGAGTCATTAAATCCCACCAATTTCTGCACTTAATTATGCGAACAGTTACTTTTTAGTGTTGTTTTGCATTTCAGGTGATTTGGAAGCTCTAGGAGGAAACGTGCATAAAAGACGGCATTTTATGCCAAAAACATCACAATGGAAGATTGATCTTTGGAGCTTCGCCGGAGGACTGGGAATGGACCGATGATCAGAAAAATACGACACACATGCCGTTGCGTAGGTGACTCAATTCCCTACAACTCTCTAGTTCACACCGAGAGCATCTGAGGTCGTTTGGAAGGTCAAATTGAGAGCCGAAGTCAAAACAGATGCGCAGAATGGATGAACAGTGTTTTTGGGCCGTGAACAGTAACTTCCGGCCATGAACAGTAACTCCGGTCGTGAACAGTAATTTCGGCCCAAATCAATGTGAAATTAGGGAAACTTTCATCTAGGGTTTTGGAACGTTCAGGAAGGATCTAGATGGCTTAATTCCCAAGCAAAGGAGTAGCTTGAAGATAAAGCAAGATTATTATGGAAATATTTCCATAATTATCTCTTGGCTTATTTTGGGAACTTTTAGCCTTCTCAAAACTCTATAAATAGAAGTGCAATTCAGCCTTCTAACTCGTCCCACAACGTAGAGAGCTTCTCTCTCTACACAGCCATCATCCCATCACATATTCGAGCTCCTCTCTCTACCCTCCTTGTGCCGCTCCTTGCTCAGCCGTGTCCTAGCCGTGCGCCGCCCTTACTCCTCCATAGCTCAGCCGTGCCTTGCTTTGTGTCATCTCGGTTCATTAGTGAAGTTTTTGTACTCTTTATTTTCTGCATTATTTACTTATGACGATGTGTAACTAAAACCCTTATTCGGGTTAGGGTTAAATAATTGTGACTTATGTTTTTGAGATTTTTGTCTTAATGCTTGTTTCATTATTCGATTAAACCTTGTGCTCATTATTTGGATTGAGTTGTGAAGTTAAGTGGAGGCTTGGAATGGCAAAGCTTAACTGATCAATTCAACGCCCCTATTTACTATTTGTTGATACTAGAGAGCTATTAACAAGTAGAGCATCAATTCGATATATCTTGGAATGGAGTATTGAATTATTAGATTTAGAAGAATTAGAAACATGATATTTAGAAATCAATGAAAAAACCAAGTCACAATTGAATAATACCCTAACCTGAATATTTCTTCTCTGATATTTACAACTAGTATTTTCGTGCCTTATTGCAATTGTTTCACTAACAATTACTCTCACTTCAGTTTCTTGTTTTTCTCTCTTTCAGAACAAAGTAGTAGCTATCTAGCTCCCTTGGGTTCGACCCTGCTTGCCGCTTACTAGTCTCTTGCAGGAATTATAAATTGTTTTTGCACAGGTACGACGACAGCCTGTTCACCTTCCCTTTGTAATCCCATCCCACAATCCAAAAGTCTTTAGAGAGATAGAGGGCTTAACTCTCTTCTCTTCACTTTCAATACACATTTTGTTCTTCATTTTCGAGCTACTTTTCCTTGCTTGGATCTTGCTTAGGAGCTCCTCTCCTCCACTTATTGTAGGTACAAAAGCCACGGCTTTCTTTTCCCTGACTTGTCCTTTATTTTCCGTATATATTGTTCTTACATTAAAGTTATTCTCCTTTTTGGTATTCTTGTTCAAAGCCATGGTTTGCTTGTATTCCTTGACATGAATACAAGTAGCTAAAGCTTGTATTCGGTAGAGGGAGTATTTATATCATAAACCATTCTAGACTCTATGCTTAATGCTAATTAGTGTTTCAAAACTTGTTCTATGTGCCACATATTAGGTTAGAACTTCCAAGGTTGAGTGGATGCCTGAAATGGCAAAACTCTTCCGTGGGGTTCGTGAACATACTCGGGTAAGTGGATGCTTGAAATGGCAAAGCTTATCTGAGGAGTTCGACCTCTCTAAAACACCATTTGGATTGATCGGAAATGATTGATCAAATGGATGCACATAGGCTAGTATACCTTGAAATGGGGTGCTAGTCTAAAAAGAACAAGTGCTCTATGATCTTGAAATGGGCTAGACAGTGTGGCAAGTCGAGTGCTTGAAATGGCTTTGATACACTTTTGAACACTTAGTATGATCATTAGAGGTCAATGATGAACGATGATATGATATGAAACCTCTAAACCAAATCCTTTCCTTACAGTCCATTATCAACTGTTGTAATTTACTTTCAGTTCTCAAAGCACACTGAAACCCAACCCCAATCGCATGAAATTTATGCATAAGCTTCATTAAAGAACAACTAATCCACCAATTCTCTTGGGTTCTACCCCTACTTACCCTTTACTACCCACTAGTAGAGTACGAGTAGCGGAGATATAAATTTATTTTGCACAGAGAACATCGCACCTTAACGACAGTGCGGTGGGCTCCGTCAAAATTGGCGGCGTTGCTGGGGAAATGGATTTATAAATCGGAGTAGTTGTTCTTTTTATTTTTTACAAACCACCATGTCGATGTACTATCAAAACGAACCTTGGAACGATAAGGAGTTTTTCCCACCATCCTTCGAACTTGAAATCCGCGAGAAGATCAACAACCTAAAGCAATCCCGGGATGAAACTTTGGACGAGTACTTATGGTACTTCAATTCCCTTGTAACGAGCTACCCGCACCATGGATTCACCAACCACGATCTTCTTCAAAGGTTTCTCAATGGGATGATGCCATATGAGTGGAATTGGCTTAATGACGCGGCAGGAGGTTCGGTAAATAACTTAAACATGGATGATCTTTGGAAATTGATAAACGATTTGGCCGCGAGGTCAAGACCAAGAGAAGATCAGGCCAAGCTACTCGAGGACGTTATAACGGAGCTGGCATCTAGCAACCAGCAGTTGGCCAACATGGTACACCAAATCCAGGTCGAAAGCGACAAATCATGGGTGGCTCAAAAAGAAGCATCAAACCAGCTCTGGGACCTCATTAACAAGCTGCCCAAATCAGTACCGGTACACATTTCTGAAATGCCCGAGGAAGCCCAGGTCCACATTGCCGAGCCACTCAAGGACAAGGAGGAAGAATTGGCAGCTAGCATCCAGCAAATGAGTGCCCCGATACACCAATACGAGGTCGAAAATGAGGAATTCAGGGCGGCTACACAACTGATCTGGGACCGCATTGCCAAACTGCCCAAATCAATTTCGGTCCTAACTGAAGAGTTGCCCGAGATATACCCAGACCTCAGTGCCAAACTGCACAAAACAGACCTAGACCTTAGTATGATTTCCCCCGGAGACCATATGAATGACGAGGATGAGGACCCATGGTTGCCTGGAGAAGAGCTTCATTCAGATTATCCCTGGGAGTTAGAAGAAGAACTGCCCAAATCAGGCCTGGTCCTTATCACCAATCCATCCGAGGAAATCACAATCCTAACTGCCGAGCCAACAGAAGTCCCGAACCTCACTGCCGAAGCGGCCGAAGAAATCAAGCTAGGCCCGGTCATTGCGCTCGAGGCACCCGAGGAAGTCCCGGACCTCATTACCGAACTGTCCGAGAAAGACCTGGTCCTCACTGTTGGAGCACCTGAAACAGACCCAGTCCTCATGGTCGAAGTGCCCCAACTTAACCCTTCATGTTTTATGCCGATCATAGCCACCGAAGATCATATAATCAATAATGATGACGTGCAATGGGAGTTAGAGGAGGAGCATGAGCCAAAAAAGCCGACAAAGGAACTCTCACTCGTCACAAGCCAAGGAAAACCGCCTGAAAACTCACTCGTTCCAAGACAATCATCCATCACTGCCACAATGAAGAGGATTGGCAGAGGCGCATGCTTAATGTCGCCTACATTTAATGGCGAAAAATCAAAATTCCAAACTCGCAAAGGTGCCAACTATTCAAACATGAAGAAGCGGCAAATACATGGGCCGAAAGAATGGAAACCCGGAAGGAGTAACAAGCGAGCCCGACTCATTGGACCAGCAGCTATGGTCAATGAAGCCTCACCCTCTCGGAGCAAAAGGGCAGCCGAGAAGAAATTCAACCTCACACGCCCATGGGACCCGACCTTATGATCCAGGAATGAGGTACTGTCGAGCTAACGACGTTAAACAAATGCACTGGTCGGGAGGTAACCCGACACCTATCTTACTTTCAGTCATTTAATTTCTGTCATTTAGTTTTTTCATTCTCACCTTTTCTGTAAATATTTGCTTACATGACTTTTGAACTAATCCGTGCTGTGAGGCACACCTCCGTTCAAAAGTGTGGGATGAGAACCGCCTTTGTACATAGTTAATTAACATGCTTTTCCTTTTCCTTTTCCCTTAATATTATCTTTTTGAAAATATGAACTTGAGAATGTGAAAAAGATAGATCTAAATTCATGCGTTTACCTTGTGAAAATTCAACTGTTTAAAAACTTAGAATGTAACTTCTCATTTGTCCCTTTGTGCTGAGATATACAGGGGATGTGGAGTTGATATAAACTGCCCTAGAGAGGCTTGGCAAGCAATCAAAGGATCGAATCTAACTAAATGGTTTTCGAAGTCAGTGGAGGCTGCACTTCGGGTTTTAGTGAAGATTGAAGTCATCTCAGCCGTGCAGCGTTTATGCAAGAGGCGGGACAGGAATCAAACCGTCCTATCTCTAGTCCTAGTAGCTGGGAAAATAGATGAGCGACCCTCATCTTGACCCGCGCGAAACGGCGAGAATGAGAAAGAGCGGGGAGGTATTTCCATATGCTCGCGGGCAATGATTGGACCTCCCAAAGAAAGGCTGAGAAAATGGACTAGCAAGTCACAAAAAAGCAAAAGCTCAAAGAAGCTAATCAAAGGCCAAAGGCCAAAATTGTGAAGGTTTTAACCGAACAAAAGTGAAGAAACTCCAACTCAATATCAAATGCCAAAGGCCGATTCACTACAGAAGCTGTCCCCCGCCAAAAAGAAATTAAAATGCTCAACTCAGTGAAACCCGAACCGAATCACGTGCTAGAGAAAGCTACAAGAAAACCATATAGTGCGAGTCGATCCCAAGAATGCAGTCCAGGAGCCTGAAAAGGGCTATCTCCCAAAACATCCGAATTAATTTGCATCTCGGCACGAAGGTACAAGTATCAAGTTTCTTCTAAATATTTACACGGTTTAGTTTGATAATATGTAAGTAATGCATGAATTAAGATAAATCTAGTCCCACAGTCTCACTTTCATATTTAAAAGTTTACTTTGATTGTGTTCCGCCCTTAAAAAGCATTGTTCGGGACGAACAACTAAAAGTGTGGGGTGATCTGATGGACCATAATTGTATGAATCATAAACACAGTTAAACCCACCAAATTAGACTCTTTGTCTATTTAACTTTTGCTTGTTAGTTCCGATATTTATCTACAGGGTATTTTGAAGTCTAGAGAGAATACAGGCTAAGGAGGAGTTTTAAAGCTGAAAATGAATTACGAGTCATTCCAGGTCACGACCAAATTCTGACTTTTAAGAACCTGACGTGGAATCACTCAAAACAAGTCCAACCGAAGAGCAACCAGAGTCAGTCCGGAGCTGAAAGGGAGCCGATGTCTTTTGGAAAAGCTCACAAAACTCACTCCATCACTCTCCTTCCTCCATGTGGCCGGCGGCTAAAGGCTTCTCCTCTCCTCCATGGACATGTGGCCGGCGGCTTTGGGAGGTGATGACATCAGCCGATGGCTTTGAGCTTCTCCTCCCATCTCTTGCCAAGTGGATGCTTCTCCTCCACATCCTTGCCTCCCCTTAGCCTATAAATAGAGCATGCCCTTCCCTTTGTAATCCCATCCCACAATCCACAAGTCTTTAGAGAGATAGAGGGCTTAACCCTCTTCTCTTCACTTTCAATACACATTTTGTTCTTCATTTTGGAGCTACTTTTCCTTGCTTGGATCTTGCTTAGGAGCTACTCTCCTCCACTTATTGTAGGTACAAAAGCCACGGCTTTCTTTTCCCTGACTTGTCCTTTATTTTCCGTATATATTGTTCTTACTTTAAAGTTATTCTCCTTTTCAGTATCCTTGTTCAAAGCCATGGTTTGCTTGTATTCCTTGACATGAATACAAGTAGCTAAAGCTTGTATTTGGTAGAGGGAGTATTTATATCATAAACCGTTCTAGACTCTATGCTTAATGCTACTTAGTGTTTCAAAACTTGTTCTATGTGCCACATATTAGGTTAGAACTTCCAAGGTTGAGTGGATGCTTGAAATGGCAAAACTCTTCCGTGGGGTTCGTGAACATACTCGGGTAAGTGGATGCTTGAAATGGCAAAGCTTATCTGAGGAGTTCGACCTCTTTAAAACACCATTTGGATTGATCGGAAATGATTGATCAAATGGATGCACATAGGCTAGTATACCTTGAAATGGGGTGCTAGTCTAAATAGAACAAGTGCTTTATGACCTTGAAATGGGCTAGACAGTGTAGCAAGTCGAGTGCTTGAAATGGCCTTGATACACTTTTGAACACTTAGTATGATCATTAGAGGTCAATGATGAACACTGGTATGATATGAAACCCCTAAACCGAATCCTTTCCTTACAGTCCATTATCAACTGTTGTAATTTACTTTCAGTTCTCAAAGCACACTCAAACCCAACCCCAATCGCATTAAATTTATGCATAAGCTTCATTAAAGAACAACTAATCCAATTCCCTTGGGTTCGACCCCTACTTACCCTTTACTACCCACTAGTAGAGTATGAGTAGCGGAGATATAAATTTATTTTGCACAGAGAACATCGCACCTTAACGACAGTGCGGTGGGCTCCGTCACCACGCGTGGCACATTAATATGGTATGTGCCCATAGTGTTGATATATTCCTAGCTCGCGTTGACCGTTCCATGCGTGCACATTATAAACGCACTATGCTCTCACTTAAGTTTGTCGTACTCGTCGCTTAAGTGGTATTTGCCAGTGGGGTCTTCTGTCTCAACCTCCTTTTCCACGGTGCTTGCTTCTTGCCTACTAATCACGGTCAATGCACGGGCAATTCCTATCGGATTAGACTATTTGTGATAGTAGCTTTCCCGAGTCACTCCTTTTCTCGTACTATTTGGGACATCAACAATGTCAACTATGCTATAGCACCAATTGTCCTTGTCAGATTTTGCTGCATCGCCACTACTAGCTGTTGGGTAGTGGTTGTCAACTCTTTGGCCATATATTCCATTGACTTGCTTGAGTTTTCATTACTAAGGCCTATTTGAGTGTAATTCTATCATCGTTGCTGATACTGACTGATTACTATTATTCCCTTTTAGGCGGTGTGGAGGGCAGTATTACTACTGCTGCCGCTGAGCAGGTTCCTTCGAGAAATAATTATCACCACATCAGATGTAACCATTAGCTGCTGACAAGCGTAATTTTAATCCGTTATAGTTGTCAAGTTATACGTTTTAGGGGTCAAATTGTAGTCAAAAACAATTTATAAACCTTGGTAAGCCAAGGGTCGATCCAAGTAACAGACGTGTGTGATTACTAGCTAACATGTGACCTATTCAGCTATTCCAAATAATGAAGTGTTTTGTTGTAATGAAATGTGCAGAAATTAAATGCAGATACAAAGGTTTGACTTGATCAGAGAAAGAATCTCAGGATCAATCTTCACCCGTGCCAACCCACAAATCATGCAACAATGTCATGTGAATTAATCATACTATCAAATATAGAAATAAACCGAAATAACACTGGACAAGCCGCCCACCCACGGATCATTGTCTAGATTAATCTCAATCGTTGAACGCCGTCCATCCACGTATTATCAACGATTTCGATAAGGTAAGCCTAGGGTTTTTCAGACAATTAAGTCAACTTTCCTATTAACTCGTGTATTACCAGCGTAGCTACCAAGACCTAATATCATTTTCATACGATGTGGTTAATACCTATGACCCATTCATCTTTTGGTAATTAACCTAAATACGTTCTAGCATGCACACATAAACATTTAATTGATCACATGAAGAGTTGGGTACAAGGCACGGGATCCGTAGGATCCCAGAATAAAGAAGACTATTCACTACTCATGGTAAGTTAATCAAAAATAGTATAGATGTAGAAATCAAGGACGAGGAAACCGTATTTTTTTGATACATGGGTTAGTGGTTAGTTTGTTAGATTAGGGGGTGGAGGGCTTCGAACCTGACCATCTTGGAGCTGCAGGTGGCATGCCTACCGGTCAAGCCAATTTTTGCCTCCAGGACGAGGAAACCGTATTGACAATGTAGCTCGCTGAGTTGTTGATCTCTCGCAAAAATCTACCCTATCTTCTTCTCCAAAATTAGGTCTAATCTTCTCCAAAAATTGAACGCCAATTATAAAGCCCGAATTGCCTCATTCACGAAAGTCGAAATTTTGAAGTCCCGTGACAGTAAGGGGTGTCACGGCTATCACGGGCTGTCACGAGATCCTCAGTTTTGTGCATGCTCGGACGTGTCCCGTGACATTGCTTATGTCTCGTGATATTAGGGAGGTGTCATGGGGTCTTGACTCAAAAACGCTCCATTTGACTGATTTCTTCATCTTTTCACGGACTCGGGCCTACATCGAGTAAGCGGGTAATTCAAGCCTAAAACACTATAACAAACCATCAGATAACACTAAAATGTCGGGGTAATTGAACTAATTCATCATCGAGTGGTGCGATTATTCGGTCGATAATTCAACCGATCAGCTGCAGAGCCAAACAGTCTATGGGGTGTGTGGTTGCTGTAATTCTTAGATCCTCCCACTATGTTCACATCTCCGATCTCCCTCTTATAGGGTGTAGGAAGAACCTATGTGATGACTTTTGGCTCCATACAATTCACACTATTTTACCCCAGCTACTTGGTTGACTAGCTGCTTTTGCAGCATCTCTTTCACATCCTGTAGTTCTGAAAAAGTCTCCACCTTGGATACATTTCAAAGAACACTGGTCTCCTCTTAAAATTTGGCATTTCTAGCTACGTTGGTAACCAATACTCTGGACATCTTCTGGATTCAAATGCATAATTGTGCCTCTTACTGCATTATCTAGCATCATCCTACCTAAAGGCTCCAATCCATCTAATAGGTACTGGATGACCATCCTTTCTAGCACTCCTAAACTGCAGTAACTTTGCTCCACTGCACTGAATCTCTCTGGATTTATACATAAGTTCATTGGGTCCTTAATTAAAATCTACTCTCTGCTGGAAACTACTACCTTGTGCGAACCTTTGTAGATACAAGAAACTCGTTTGAGTCATTTGGGATATCAACAAACTCAAAAGGGTTATTTTTGAGAAAAAAACTCCATTCACCACGCGAATTTGAATGTGATAATATCCATGAAAACTCTCTTGCTCTCTTATATCGTGCAATGCCCATACCCTAATTCTATCCATGGATTCAAAACATCCAATACATCATGTGAATATGACCATGGTCGTGTATTATGAAATCAGATTTAGGATCGAAAAATGTCACAGGGTAAGCTATCCATTCTCTCGTCCGCTAGAGACTTAGATTCACGAACGGGGATGTTCCACAATACAAAAACTCATACTTTGGTGGAGAAGTCTAACCCTTACCGTCCATTATCCCAGAAGCTTCATTTAAAGCATGAATCCTATCAGTGAGGTTGCGATCATTTCGTTACCACCGTTAGTAGAGGCTTCTAGGACCGGCGTGCCCCAGAGCCGTCTAGACCAACTGGTTTAGGAAGTATAATTGGCGACGAAAGTGTAGATGTGATAGTATCCCCCGTCGATGAGCATTTTCTTACCAGCAGCTATGACCCTGGTGCTGTTGGCTATACACGGCAGCCATTCACATCAATATGTCAAGGTCTATGATGGCGAATGTGTTGAGTCCTCGTTTGTAGGCTCTAGTCCGAATGAAATTGTAAGATGCAACACCGTAGGGATGAAAGATGCGCTTGATGATGCCATTTTGAAGAACCTCATCTTGCTGTGTTAGCTTTTTGACTGCCTTTGGCAGCGGCGGCAAAGAAGACACAGTTAGCACGAGTGAGTGGGATGACGCGGTGGCAAACAGATCTCAATAGATGAAGAAAGAGGAGGTGGAAGGGAAGCGAAGATGGACAATTCAATGAATATATGAACTATGTATATTCACATGAGGTTAATATGACTCATCAGAGATATATATGAGAACAAAGTCAAAGATACTGAAGATAATATCCAAACTAAATATCTAGATTGAATATATCTATTCTCGATCTATAACAGCCCCCTTGAAACTTATAACGTATCGACAACACTGAGTTTGGAGAGAAAAAAGTTGTGTTGTGCTCTATTCTTTGCCTTCGTAGAGAAGTCAGTTAGTTGAAGCTCCAAAGAAACATACGGAAGAGCAAGAATCTGATCTTGTACCTGATGGCCACATATACAAAGCATCCACACCAATATGTTTGGTGAGCTCATGCTTCACTAGATTGTGAGCAATACTAATAACACATGTACTATATGCGAAGAGAGGAATCGGTCTAGAAGTAGTAATTCCAAAATCCTTAAGTAACCACCGAAGCCAAGTAACCTCTATCATCGACAATGTAATAGCTCAGAACTCCGTCTCAACACTCGAGCATGAAACTGTTGTCTGGTTCTTTCTCTTCTAAGCAATGAGAGAACCAACGAAAACACACACAATAGGTAGATAGAGACCTAAGATCAGAGCGATCACTAGCCCTAAAGCTGGAAAGAGCTACGTTTAAGGAAAAAATAGATGGCGAGTAATGGATCCATGATGATAACACAAGACACGAATGAGATTAATATAATGGAGATGAGTGGGAGCAGAGACAAGATGGCTCAAGATATGGACATGGTGTGAAATATCTGAACGACTGGCTCCTAAATACACTAGATTACCAACAAGATGTCGATAACGTGTGGGATTCTCATGAGGTTGACCATCGGTTGGGCGAAGGTGAACATTAAGTTTTATAGGAGTATCCACAGTGCACTGATTAGTGAGGGATGCCCGGTCAAAAAGATCTCTAATATACTTCTCTTGGGATAGGAAAAAATCGTCTGTAGTAGAAGAGAGTTCAATGCCAAGAAAATACCTAAGAGGTCAAAGATCAGATTGATGGAACTGAAAAATTGAGATGCTCATTGACAAAGGAAATAAGCTAAGGATCGTGACCAGTAATAAGCATGTCATCAATTTATAGGAGGAGTGTCAGACCATGAGAGGAAGTATGAACAAACCAAGTCGGATCATGATTGTCATCAGTGAAGCTAGTGGCCCTAACAAAAAGGGAAAAATAATCGAACCATGCCCGAGGGGGTTGCTTATGACCATTAAGGGAGTGACGGAGGCGAAGAACCATGCCAAACAGAATTTCCTAGTATTGGTCTCATATAAACCTCTTTTCTTGAATGATCGTTAGGAACAACATTCCTTACATAAAGCTAAGAGATGGACCACTCGTAGATAGAGGTACCAACAAGAAGGGTGCAAACTGTGTTAATGTGTTCAAGAGGAGCAAAAGTCTCCTCATAATCACGCACGTGCTCTTGTTGAAAGTCACAAGCTACTAGACAAGCTTTGTAGCATTTCAGGGAACCATCAGAGCAAGTCTTAACTTTTTAGACGCACTGACATGTGAAAGGACGAACGTGGGATGTGAGAGGAAAAGTCTCCAAGTAGAACAACATGAGAAGGCAAGTAGAACGACACGAGAACTCTCCAAGAGATGATGATGCTTAGGCTCAGCAATGCCATTCAGCGTGTAAGCGCCGGAGTACCAAAATTGAGAAAGTGTGCCCTGCGAAGCAAGGAACTAGCGAAGGTGACGAGTTGAACATTCTCTGGTGGAGTCAGATTGAAGAATGCGAATGGGAGATTTAAACTAAGTACGGATCGCGGTGGCAACATTTTGTATAAATAGATAGAACCTAACTAAAAGGGGACACAAAATATATTTACGTGTGACAAAAAAAATTATTTTTAAATAAAATATAATAGCGATTGGTCACTTTTGAAACAAATGGTGGACCTCAAACATCAGAGTTAATAAGATAAAATGGACACTGAGAATATGACTCACTAATAGGATATGAAAGCTGAAGTTGTTTTCCAAGTTTACAACCCTGGCAATTTGAAGATGTTTCACCAATCATGGATCCTTAAAGGCCGCGACAAACCAAAGTGGACAATTAAGAGCCCTAGATGGGACAAACATAGATTTCAGTAGAGACAACTAGGGTTTTGTTGTTTTCTTGTTCTAGAAACATCAAAACTCATTACTTTCCAAATTCATACTATTCTATCAAGTTAAATTTTATCAAAAGACTTGATTTGAATTCTGTCGATTTGTCTTATCTGACTTTAAGTCTTGCAAAAATCCTAAGCTTGTAAGGGGCGAATATTATTTTTCAGAAAGCATTTGCGCGATTCAAATCATATCCAAATTGCTATTTGATCAATCCTTAAAGAACACTTAATACTTATTTAAAATCCTCGATAAAAATATTACCAAGCATGAATTCAAGTGAAGCTACACCTCGAAATTACAACATTATCAACATTCGTACTGCTCATGTATCTTAAAATCACACGTCAGCCACATAATACAGACACAAACAGTAGGGAGCAGAGTGTGAATTGGACAGATGAAGCTCATGTTAATTCCCCATGTTCTTGTTAGAACTAAATTATTGAGATCAATAGTAATACATCTAGGATCGTAATCTCAAATCAGATTAAAGAGAACATACCATTTTCATCTTCAATATGCGGAAGCGAATCTCTGAAGTAGACATGTACATGGGTACACCGGATTAGGTCTTCCAGTCCTGCCACTAGATTCATCTCAGCTTTTCCACCGAGAGGGCAAGAAAAGATGTCGTCTTTTTTTGATGTGGTGGACCGGGGACTATAACTCATATAAATAATGGTGTGCTAGGGCAACTACTATTGTCATAATTACCTTTCCGCCTCTCATAGAAAGATAATTAGTAGATAGTATCTACACAATAACCCTCATGACATTATACCCATAAGCCAATATAAATCACAACTAGACCACTTTAGTTATGCTTATTTAAATGAAAGCACACACATTCCTTTTATTTACATGTGTGGCCCCACATAATTGGTTAATTTACAAAAATAACCCAACAATCTCCCACTGGGTCACATGTGTAAATAATAAATGTATACCAAAAGTGAGCTCAAAACTGCTATCATATCATAGAGGTATTGATGAGACGTATTTATGCGACTCATTAAGTCAACAAAACCCACCATTTACGACATTCGATCATAAGAACGTTTACTTGTTAATGTCGTTTTGGATTTCAGGGCCTTTTGGAGCTTAAAGAGGAAATGGACTTAAGAATGGCATTTTAGGCCATAAATGCATCACAAGATGACTTGGGGTAAATTGGGACCTAAGGACCTCATTCGGGTCGAAGGGACTTCATCCGGACCTAAGAACCTAAGCCGAGTCCAAGGACCTCAGTCCGAGACCCATCCGAGGAAGTCGAGTCCCTGTCCGAGAGATTGAAGACCTAGGCGCAGACCAGGTCGCGTCCTGTCCGGGAAATGAAAGACTCATCCGAGACAAGTTCTGGTCCTGCCCGAGAACTCCAAGAACCATCCAAGGACCTCAGTTCAGACCATGTCCGAGGCCATCCCAGCGCCTAAAGACTTCAAGTACCGGACGCCCAAGGACACCCAAAGACCTAAGGACTCAAGCCCACATTGTGGTCTCCTCAAGGACTCAACTTCAAGGACCAACATCAAAGTCAAGGGTCAACATTCCCCTTGACTTTCTTGGCTCGTTCCCCAATGTTGACATCATCCTAGCGTGTGCCCTTGCCAAGGCAAACTTCACTTGCGCCAAGTCACTCCTTCCCAAAGAGGAAAGTCGGCTAAGGCTATTGCAATTGCCAAATTCCTAAGGCCAATCCAAGACCTAGAACCTTCCTCATTCTTCTATAAAAGAAGCACCTTGGCCTTAGAGTAATCACCCAAAAATCTAGGCAAAAATTCCCTCATTGTACCTCTTGTCATTTTGGAATTGGAAAGCTCAACTTCTCTCTACTCCTTCTACTTGTTCTACGCATTTTACCTTTCATCCTACGCATTTTAGTGTGAGCTTGTAATTCTGATTGTGTCTTTTGGCTCTTGTGTTCCTACCATGAACATGAGTAGCTAATCCTTCACTAATCGGTTTGGGGTTCCCTAATGTTGTAGCAAGGCTTTGAGACCTTGATCTTAATGCTTCCTTGTATCCCATTTGCTAGTCATGTGCCAATGGTTTGGGAATGAATACCTAGGCTAAACTAAGGCTTGAAAAGGCAAGGTTTAGCCGTGTGGGTTCAAGTCCCCCATTGAGTTTGTTCTCATTGAAACGTGAAGCAAACAATAGCACCTAGCCTAGTACTCCTTGAAGGAGGGTATTAGTCTTATTGCACTAGTGATCTATTCCTTGAAATAGGATGGATCATGGAGTGAGTGTTTGAAACAACTCTTACTCGGGTTACTTCTTGAAATAGAATGGCCACACTTATGGGCGCAAGGATAGATCATTAGAGGTCAATGATGAGTCGAGCCACAACAAAAGGCCCCTAGACCGAATATCATTCTCTTGATCACAATCCCTTTGCATTTACTTTTCTTACTTACGTTCAAAACCATTTCAAAACCCCAAAAACTTGTCTTTACTTACTTACTTCGTATTTGCATTGGAACAACGAGTAGTTGAACTAAATCCCTTGGGTTCGACCCCTACTTGCCGCTCTACTAGTCTATAGTGAGCCTAGAGTAGTGGACACTTTATAATTCATTAAATTTGATAGGGCTCTTCGACCCCTATCAAATTTTGGCGCCGTTGCCGGGGATTTAGTTACATCGGTGAAAGTTGTTCTTTTTTCACTTGTTGGTTGCTCTTAGTGCTTAGTGAACCATGTCTCACCATAGTGACAATTTTGGTGATGATGAGGTGAACAATGATATGCACCGATTTGGTCACGACAAAGCACCACCTCTATTCTATGAGGACCCCGAGGTGCTAGTCCGACAAGCTAACATGAGGAGAAGGCAAGCGGCCGGGCAAAACCAAGGGGTGCTCGAGGATCAAGCCCGAATAGATCCGAGGCAACCGGTTAGACCCCCGCTTAGACCTCACCCTCAACAACGTGCCCCAAGAGTGCAATATGCCCGGGATGAAAACTTTGAGAATGAGTTCTACCAAGAACCCACCATGGGGGAACTCTCGGCTCCTAACTTTAGAAACCAATCTTGGTGTACCTATGAGAGCCCGGAACTTGAGGATATATTGGTTAGCACGGGCGTCGTGCACAATTTGCCTAAGTTCTTGGGTACTCAAGGAGAGTCCGCGACTTCCCATCTCAAACGTTTTCATGGCACATGTCAAAACCTCAAGCCCCATGGAGTAGAAGTAGATGACTTCAAATTGAAGGCCTTCTACTTCTCTCTAATGGATGCGGCTACTGATTGGTTTCTCGCCTTGCCTTCAGGAAGTATTCAAACTTGGGCACAAATGCAAGCCAAATTTTTGGCCAAGTACTATCCTGCTGGCCGAGCCTCACAAGTGAGGAGGCAATTGCAAGAGTTGAAACAAGGGCCGAATGAGTCTATGTTTGACTATTTGGAGAAGTTCAACCAACTAGAGGGGAGTTGTTGCAATCTAGGGCTCCCCGAGAAGATCCTTTTGGAGTACTTGTTGGATGGGTTCAAGCCCTTGGATAAGATGCTATTGAATGCCTCGGCCGGAGGATCAATAGCTAGTCTCACATTGAGAGGGATAAGGGACTTGATTTTGAAGGTGGCCGAGAATGCCCGGTTTGAAGAAGCAAATAGCCGTCAAGAGGAGTTCACCCAGACGAGAAATGTGGCCAAGGCCGAGGTCCCTATGAATCATATATCCGAGGACTTAAAGCAAATGAAGGAAATGATGATGCACTTGATGAGAAGGGAACCGGTTAAGGCCAAATCATGTGAGTTTTGTGGGGCTATGGACCACAAGACGGACTCTTGCCCGACTTTGCTAGAAGAGGACCATGGGGAAGTGAATGCCGTGGGGGACTACCAAGGATTCCAAAACTGGTCCGGGCCTAGTCGATCTTATGGACATGGACCGGCCGGGCAGAATTGGCGCAATGACACCCCGAGGGACTTGACTCATCAACCTCATCAAACCGCTCCTCAAGCTACCCAACAATTCTATAGGCCTCCCCAACGCCAATATCAGCAACAAGGACCTATGCAAAATAGGTCGGGACCAAGCCATACTCAATCGGAACCGAGCTCCATGGGACAAAACCGGTCCTTGGAGGACATGATGAAGGAATTGGCCGCTAGCAATGTGCAAATGAATGCCACCATTCAGCAAAATCAGGCCGAGACCAAGGGGCAAATAGCCGAGATCCAAAAGCAATTGTCCCAACTTGCTATGACCGTGTCCGAGCTAAAGAAAGAAACCGGTCGGCTTCCCTCACAAACCATTCAAAATCCAAGGGGCAATGTGAGTGTCGTGACCCTAAGGAGTGGGAAACAGCTTGTCAATGAGTTAGAAGAGCCAAGGGGAGGAGAATGCTCAAAGACGTCCATGGAAAACCAGCCTGGACCAAGTTCAGCATCCTCGGACGGACTCGATCCCACGTCCTCGGGCAGACTAGACCTCGGGACTTCAAAAACCAGCCCGGTACCACACCCGGATGGACGAGACTCAGGTCCCTTACAGACGTCCGAAAGACTTGAGGCTTTCGGATTAGCACCGGATGAGTCTCAGATACTCAGAGCCCTAGGCCGAGACTCAGTTCCCCCAACACCCGGTACTCTCGGGACTTCAGTACCCTCAGCACCCCAGGCGCCCGGACGAGACTCAACTCCCAGACCCGAGACCGAGGACTCTCGGATGAGCACCCCTTTGCCTTTCCCCGTACCAGCCCGAGCTCAAAAGAGGTATGTGATGGACAAGGATGTTTGGGAGCTCTTTAGCAAGGTTGAGATCAATATTCCCCTAATGGAGGCCATCAAACAAATTCCAAGTTATGCCAAGTTCTTGAAGGAACTATGTACCAACCGAAGGAGGGGGACTCATGTTTATCAAGAGTTGATGAGTAGCAACGTTTCGGCAGTGATACAAAGGACGGTGCCCCCAAAATGTGGTGATTCGGGCACTTATACCATTCCATGCACTATAGGCAACATCCGGATCGAGAATTGCATGTTGGATCTTGGGGCCTCGATCAATGTTCTACCATACTCCATCTATTCTTGCCTTCGGATTGGACCCCTTGAGCCGGCCGGGCTCACCATTCAATTGGCGGGTCGATCATGTATGCAACCCGAAGGAAAGATTGAGGACGTTCTAGTCCAAGTTGGAGAGTTGGTTTTCCCGGCGGATTTCTATGTCCTTAAGATGGAAAACTGTGGCCCTAATGATCATGCACCCATTCTACTAGGCCGGCCATTCCTCAAAACCTCCAAGATGAAGATTGATTGTGGAAGTGGTATGCTTTCTATGGAGGTTGAAGGGGAAGTATTTAGCTTTGACATATTTCGGGCCATGAAGCACCCATTGGAGTTTGAGACCGTGCATGCCTTAGGTACCTTGGACGATCTAGTCCACGAGGCCCAACCGGAGCGAGAATCGGACCCCCTTGAGCTTTTGCTTGATAGAGCATTATACTCTGCCGAGAGTTCTTATGCCTTGGCCGAAGGCATAATGGAAGGAGCCCTATACCACTTGGAGGTTTCTAGGCCACTCACACCAAGGTATGAAGTGAACGAAATCAGACTTTTCAAGTCTAATACATGTTTACCTTCTATCGTGCAGGCGCCCGAGGTGGAGCTCAAGCCATTGCCCGAACATTTGAAGTATGTGTTCTTGGGGAACAATGGGACATTGCCGGTTATCATAAAGAGCGGGCTTGAAACGGACCAAGAGAGGAGATTGGTGGAGGTATTGAGCCGACATAAGATGGCTATTGGTTGGACCTTGGGGGACCTAAGAGGAATAAGCCCGGCCGTGTGTATGCATCGGATTCTATTGGAAGTTGGGGCTAGACCATCAAGGGAGCCTCAAAGACGTCTCAACCCTATTATGATAGAGGTGGTCAAAAAGGAAATCCAAAAGCTGCTAGATGCGGATGTGATCTATCCTATCTCGGATAGTCGGTGGGTGAGCCCGGTTCATGTTGTTCCCAAGAAGACCGGTATTATAGTTGAGGAGAATGTCGAGGGCAAGATGGTGGCGACAAGGGTCAAGAATGGGTGGAGGATGTGTATTGATTATAGGAAGTTGAATGCCGTCACAAGGAAGGATCACTTTCCCCTACCATTCATCGATCAAATGCTAGACCGGTTGGCGGGCAAGCCATATTTTTGCTTCTTGGATGGGTTCTCGGGGTACAATCAGATTCCTATAGCACCCGAGGACCTAGAGAAGACTACTTTCACGTGCCCATTTGGCACATTTGCTTTTCGGAGGATGTCATTCGGATTATGCAATGCCCCGGGCACATTCCAAAGGGTGGTGACTAGTATCTTTTTGGATATGATTGGGACCTTTATTGAGGTATTCATGGATGACTTCACCATGCATGGTGACACTTTTGATGCTTGCTTGAAGAACTTGAACACGGTTCTAGAGCGTTGCGTCTCTATGAACTTGGTGCTCAACTATGAAAAGTGCCACTTCATGGTTACTCACGGTGTAGTCTTGGGGCATATCGTCTCAAAGGAAGGGATGGAGGTTGACAAGGCCAAAATTGATGTTATTATGACTCTGCCCTACCCTTCCACAGTGAGAGACATCAAGTCATTCCTTCGGCATGCCGGTTTTTACCAAAGGTTCATAAAGGATTTTTCTAAGAAGGCGTTGCCTCTATCCACTCTCCTGCAAAAAGATGTCCCTTTTGAGTTCACCGAGGCATGCAAGGAGGCATTTGATGAGTTGAAGAGAGCCCTCACTAGCACACCTATCATTAGAGCTCCGGATTGGGGGAAGAGTTTTGAGATCATGTGTGATGCTAGTGACTATGCGGTGGGAGCGGTCCTTGGGCAAAGAGATGAAAAGAAGCCGGTTGTGATCTACTATGTATCTAGGACATTGTATACAGCCCAAAGAAACTACTCCACCACCGAGAAGGAGCTCTTGGCCGTGGTATTTTTCTTGGAGAAATTTCGATCCTACTTGCTTGGTACCAAAGTGACAGTCTTTTCGGACCATGCGGCTATTCGGTATTTGATGACCAAGAAAGAAGCCAAGCCGAGGTTGATTAGATGGATCTTGTTATTGCAAGAGTTTGATGGTAGATCAAGGACAAGAAGGGCATTGAGAACACCGTGGCCGACCACTAGAGCCGCATTGTCCGAGAGGAGGAGCCCGGATCCATAACCGAGACATTCCCGGACGAGCATCTCTTTGCTCTCTCGACCAAACTTCCATGTTATGCTCCAATTCATTCACAAAGAAATTAGGGTTTCAATGAAACTTTAAGCAACCGGTGCCGCCGCATCTCTTTCTCCCCATCATCCTGATTCCGGTAGATGATTGATGTCAATCCAGTTGACACGCCTGTCCGGCTCTAGCACACAGCTCATAGAGACACTTTCAAGTGAGCAATTGGCAATTTGGCACTAGTACTTCATGCATCTGGTGACATGTAGTCGGTCAATGTCAATCAATGGTCAAGATGTTGACCAGAGCAAACCTCAGCCGACCGTCAGAGTACATGTAATGAAAATAATCCAAATTGATTTGTAAATTGGCGACTGATACAACTTATTAGAACTAAATTATTGAGATCAACAGTAATACATCCAGGATCGTAATTTCAAATCAGATTAAAGAGAACATATGGTTTTCATCTTTAATATGCGAAAGCGAATCTCTGAAGTAGACATGTACATGGGTACACCGGATTAAGTCTTCCAGTCCTTCATCTCAATTTTTCCACCGAGAGGACAACAAAAGTTAACGTCTTTTTTTAATGTGGTGGACCGGGGACCATAAGCCATATAAATAGTGGTGTGCTAGGGCAACCACTATTGTCATAATTACATTTCCGCCTCTCATAGAAAGATAATTAACAGATGATATCTACACAATAACCCTCATGACATTATACCCATAAGCAAATATAAATCACAACTAGACCACTTTAATTATGCTTATTTAAATGATAGCACACACATTCCTTTCATTTACATGTGTGACCCCACATAATTGATTAATTTACAAAACTACCCAACAGTTCTGTCTTCTATTCTCCTTCTCCCTCACATGCTCTGTCTTTCTTAAACTCCTTTTTGGATAATATTCCTAACAGATTCTCTGCAAGCTTCCAAACCTATTTACATAAAGTAAACGAAACACAACACAACACATTTCTTTCGAGGTGGGCTTAAATTAAGCCATTGCAGCGCATTTGGCGTGGCATTGGCAGGAGATGAGATGGTCATTGGTGAGGCCTGCGGCTTGAAGGAAAGAGTGAATGACTGTTGGACCAACTGATCTGAAACCTCTTCTCATCATGTCCTTACTTATGCTCTCTGATTTTGAGGTCTTCACTGGTATTTTGTGGGTTGTTTTGTAGTTGGTGCTCATGGGTTTGTTATTTAGAAATCCCCACAAGTACTTCTCTAGTGACCCGTATTCGCGTGTAACCTGCCAAGAACCAACATTCCTTGTGTTAAAACGAGTGCTTCCAATAGAAGTCTCGGTGAACGTTCTTGCTTACAAATTTACCTGTAAAACTCTGTTTGCATTGTCAACAACACCTCTCACTTTGCTTAAGTCTATTCCACAAGTGACACTTATGGACATCATCTTTTTTTCGCTGAAATTGGCGACAAGTTCTGCGTAAAAGCCAGCAAATGCATCCCTAAAAACGCAAGTTATTCACAAGGAACCAGATCCGTCAGAGATCATTTTCTCATACTTCATCCTATTGGCATCTAAAATTTGAAGGCTCAAAGATGGCATACTTAAACACTTGTCTTTTCTTTAATACAGAGGTCCAATCTGATCCGACCTGAGCACCGGTGAGCACCAGCAGCTCAAATAAAAGCCTGCCCCAGTTATTAAAATTGACTTAAGTTAACAACTTATACCCGAATTACAAATACATTAAGACAGAACAAATGGGTAGGGAAAGCATCTGGCCGGCCAGAAAGCAAACCTGTCATCATGAACTGGAACACCCCATTCTTCATCATGATATGCCACAAAGATGGGATCTGCAGTACATTTAAGTTAAATCATTTATATCATATTGCAGTCAGAAACGAACAAATTCCATTGTTTTTATTATTTATTTTTTTTTCTAACAAAATGTATATAAGTATACCTGAATTAGTTGTGATAAAGGTGCATCTCTTTTGGGATTGTGTAGCTTGAGGAGCAGCCGTAGTACGAATGTTGCTGCAAGGCTTAGGCACCCTTCCATAATGTGCAATTCGCGACTTGCGTTCTTCTTGTTTAGATGCTGGAGACTCCAATATTAAAGAAGTAGTGATGCTCAATGTAGCGCTGCTGTATTCGGTAGTGTTTAGAATAGGCGCAACTCTAGCACTAAAACTCTTTGCCTTGATGAGATACCTCTTTGATTTTTTTGGATCAGACGACACCAAAAATTTTGATGTCATGGTCAAGGAACGTGGAGAGGTAGGAGGTGTTGAGGTGCGCTGCTGCTCAACGTTCAATATTGGAGTAGTACTTGTTGATGATGGAATGGAAGGAGCAGGGCTAATCTTCGGGAGAGACCTCATTTTCTGCAAGGTGGGCACGCGATCGCAATTAGGCTGAAGAACTTGCCTGCCAATCATTTGAGAAACTGGAGATGTTGTGATCTCGCCTTTATGTTTATTAGTCTCAGACATTGAAGGACACATAGCGAAGGCCCTGGCTTCTTGTTATCTTTCCCTTATTTAAGGATCAAAGCAAATGATGGGGACAGAGTGGATAACTGGAGCTAGCAGCTAAGCCAGAAATTATTGAGTTGGTGATGAAATGGAACAAGCGTGGAAGGAGAGTGGGAAGGCTGCAACTGCAGTAGCAATGAAATGAACAATAATAAGATAAGAGTAGTAGCGGTTGATATCAAGACGATGTTGTGTCCCTCTCCAAGGTGAGATTTAATAAACAATGACACATAAGAGCATCTCCAACCGGCCACCACCACCATGACTACAAAAAAAAAAAAAATTATGTCACTCATCTACTTATCTTTCATTTAGTCATTATAACTCATGATCAATTTAATCACGTACATCCCACTCATGACTAAACAAAAAATTCATCATCATTCTCTCTGATTTCTACATAAATGCAAGCATATAAATATCTAAATATGTCAAATGTATCTCCATTTATAGATGTTAAAAAAATAATATTTGGTAATTATTTTATTATTTAATACTTTGTAATTTTCAATATATATTCGTTGCAACATGTGGATTTAAACTGATAAATTTTAGACGTGTGACATGTCACATTATGATTGGTTCAACTCTCATGACTAAAATTAAAAAAAAAGATCATGGAATGACCAAATTTTTGTTTTGTCATGGCCAATAGGATGTCCTTTTCTATGAATAAATCTTGAAGAGAGTGCATAATCTTTTTAATCACCTACCACGACTATGTTGTGACTCAAAAGATTATGGTAGAGATGCGCTAACAAAATAAAAGGAAGAGAGTTTAAAAAAGTGAAGGGTGGGG
Source organism: Rhodiola kirilowii (assembly GCA_033675215.1). NCBI lineage: Eukaryota > Viridiplantae > Streptophyta > Magnoliopsida > Saxifragales > Crassulaceae > Rhodiola > Rhodiola kirilowii. Next base: position 31,841,301 of record CM066196.1, on the reverse strand, counting down.
ACAGTGCTAAGGGAATAAGTAACATGGCAAGGCTTACCAGTTAGAGTGTCTTATTGCATTAAAAAAGTTCACATGTGCTGTCTTTAAGAATAATATTGATGCAGTATCATGTTGATGATATGCCCACTTCCAGCCTTCCTTATCATATCCGTTCCCCTTTTACTGCCAAAGCCTTACTTATATGTAAAGCTCACATATCCTAAATCCCAACTTGGAGCGAGGACCACGGGAATGCGACAGGAACTTGTGTGCATGTGTGGTCATTGAACAAGTATATTAAAAATGGGGAACAATTCTAATGATTTTCTCTCTGTATCTGATCCGATACGATGATGAAGCTTCATGGATAGGTTTATCTCATGAAGTCCAATAAGAAAAACAGATAAGTATCACATTTGTTCACGTATAAACCCCACTTAAATATGTTAAATGTAAATCCCGTAGATCAATCATGTCTAAACTTTTGATTTTTTTGTAATTTAACATAGAGGGGCATGCGAACAAGGTGGTAATTGGGTTGGTAGAGCACTTACTTTGCAATAGCAAGGTCAAAAGGTTCGAACCCCACCGTGGCATTTTCTTTTCCAAAATTTTGTGGAGAGGTGATTTTCATCCCGCCTACACGTCGACGCATTGTTCCTCCCTTGTGAAGGTGTTCTTGGTCCCGTCTCGACGTGGACGTGTTGTTCCTCCTTTGCAGAGGTGTTGTCCGTCCATTGTGGAAGTGTTGTGCCCTTCAAATCCGCAAGTGTTACTTGCTTGATGCGTGGAGGTGCGTATTCGATCATGGAGTTTCAAAATAGAGGTGTCTGATGGCCTGTGCTTCAGTGTGGACGATTCAAGTGTCAATGTGGGTTGGTGCCTTACGTGGCCGTAATCCAAAGGTTAGTTATTGTACCCGAGTGAAAAACTGCGCATGTAATATATTTAAAAATCTATTCGCGTAGTACTTGATTTGTATGCGATGATGTAACCCCAATAAAAAAATAGAGAGGGACATAATAGTCTTTTCCAGTTTCTATTATTATCGTAATTAAATTTATTTTGAATTTGGTCCTCAATTTCGGATCTGTGTTACAGTCCATCCGATCGATTTTAGGGTTAGCCGTCATGTTAATGGATGATTCAACCAGCATAGTCGGAGATTCGTTGATTCATTTCTTTTTTTTTGCATTCTGTTTTCCTTCTGGATTTGTTTTTTGTGATTCCGTTTATGAGAGATTTTTACTTTTACGCTCTGCGTTTTGTATTTTAGCGTTTTTGTTCTATTAGTCTTTCACAATGTACTACATTCGATTGAAACATATTAGTTTAATTGTTCTTTTAATTTATTGTTTGAATCTATGCAAGTGTTCACGTATTTTGGCTTGATATTCATAGTTAAGTGATAATGTTTAGACTTGATGTTTAATATTCACACTTAATGGTTAAACTGTCAAGTCATTTTAAATTCACAAAAGCGGTGTTAACTGATAAAACTTTCGATCGGAATGTATCTGTTCCATGTTACTTGACATCATACAGTAAAAATTGTCAAAATGTTCACATATTTCGCTTAATGTTCACACTTAATGCTAAAATATTCAGACTGAAAACATAATGTTAAGTCATTGTTGATTAGTAGTGCCAATATTTATTGTTGAATAAGTCGATCAAAATATACCATTGCCATTTTAATACATTATAGAGCAAAAATTTGCAAAATTGTTTACGTATTCTGATAGTATTCAGACTTAAGTATATATGTTCAGACTTAAGACTAATGTGTTCATACTTAAGACTAAATGTTCAGTATTTGTCTATGTAGGTAACATAAACTACCAAACTAATTATGACACTATTGATTTAGCGGCTTCAGATAAATCTGTTTCTACCCCTTCTGGTAAGCAATGCTTCACCGCACCATGCACTGATGAGCATAAGCTATTCATAAGACGTTGACGGTCGTAGTCTGATGCATCAAATTTAATTTAATTTTGTTTCCTACAAAACATTTGTGTAGCGGCAAGCAGGATCGAACCCAACAGAGCTGGTCATTGAAGTTGTATCTGTAAACAAATAAAAAAGGGGGGGGGGGGTTGTGATTTTGAGAGCACAAAAAAACGAAGAAGGGTTTTCTTATCAGAGAGATTATTCAGCCTAAGGTGTTCACTTGTGACATGTTAATCAACCACAACTAATAATCATAAATCATGTGTATAAGCGTGGTTATTCCGACAAAGGTAATAACTTAAAGTATCCAGGCAAAGGTGATACACCACAACCTACTTCGGCAAAAGTAATAGGCTTCTACTTCTCCTAAGCACGATATTCCGACAAAGGTAATATTAAACCTAGGTGTTACGATCTACCTTTACGGCAAAGTTTCCAATAGATATTAATGGTAATAATTGGTTGTTAAATTAAGCTTTACGACAAAGTTTCCACTTAACCTAACAATTCAATTCATGCAATGAAGAACAAGAACTAGGAATACATGAATTAAGCATTAAGAAAAAAGAGTCTCAAAACGTATTGTGACAAGATCAAAACCCTAAATTGAAAAGGAAATTAGCTACTCATATCCATGGAAGTAAACACAAAAATATCAATGAATGATTAAAGTAGGAAAATCTCTTCTCTCGTAGAAAGCTTCGTTCTTCGTCTTTTCTAGAGCGGTCTTCAAAGGAATTATTGAAAGAATTATTTCTCAAAAACCCTAATATGTACTTTTGATTGGGTTCCAAATCTGTTTTGGGGCCTAATTTCCAAATTTCAGATATGATTACATCCTCATTGCACGATGATGACAACATCAGCTTGGGATGTGTACATATTAGCGGCGAGGACCACTGATGGACCAAAATTATACGAATAAAAAACACAGTAAAACCCACCAAATTAGACTGTTGGTCTATTTAACTTCTACTTGTTAGTCCCGATTTATTTCTACAGGGTATTTTGGCACTTAGAGAGAAAACACGCTAAGGAGGAGTTTTTAAGCGGAAAATGAAGAACGAGTCATTCCAGGTCACGACCATGCTACACTCAAGATCAGCCTTAACATCCTTCATGGAACCAACTTGGAATCACTCAAATATTCTAGAACCGTCGGCAAATGGACAAGAACGCAAGGCAAAGGCACCAAGCCCGGTAAAGGCCAAACAAGGGCAATTTCATCGGATTTGGGATTTCGACCATGTTCCAAGCAGAATTTGGCTTAGGTTCCTTCTTGAGATCATCTTAGAATGACATTTTCATTCAAAATACACTCTCCAAAATCCAAGAAGCTCCGGCCAAAGCTCCGGTCAGATCCGGTCAAACCGATGGCTTTTGTGAAGAAGTCACAAGCTTCTAGAAGGGATGCTCCTCCACTCTCCTCCCTCCAAGTGGCGGCTCCTCCTACTCTCCTCCCTCCAAGTGGCGGCTCCTCCTACTCTCCTCCCAAAGCCGCCGGCGGCTTTTGCTCCTCCATGGAGAAGTTGCCATGTGGTGGCTCCTCCACCACATCTTCATCTCCTCCTCCTCCACCCTTGGATGCTCCTCCACATGCCACCATCTCCACCCTCCATTCCTCCTCCCTTAGCCTATAAATATGAGAGCTCCTCCTCTCATTTGTAACACACCATCCCATACTTGTATACACTTTAGAGAGAGAGAGGGCTTAACCCTCCTCTCTTCATTTTCAACAAAATTGTTCTTCGCTTTGGAAATAAAGGATAGCTCCCTTGGCGCTTCAACGGTTGTAAGTATTTCTTAGTATTTAATCAACTGTTTTTATTTCCTTAGTATAATGTTTAGCGCGATGAATAGTAGCTAAACTAGTAGTTCGGTAGAAGGGGCGTACTTATATTATAAATGTTTTAGACTTTACTCTTAGTATACCTTTGTATTCGATACTTGTTCTATGTGCCATATACTAAGTCAGAACGTCCATGGTTGAGGGGACGCTTGGAATGGCAAAGCTCACCATGGGGGTTCGTAAACTTGTACTGATAAGTGGATGCTTGGAATGGCTAAGCTTATTTGAGAAGTTTGACTCATCTTAAACACCATCTGGTTTGATCGGAAATGACGGACCAGATGGATGCACTTACGACTAAGATACTTCGAAAGGAGGAATTAGTTTTGCTTAGAACAAGTGTTTTAAATGGTGTTGCAAGTCTTGCGCTAGAAATAGCCTCGATTCATCTTTGAATACTTAGCATGATCATGTCTTGCGCTAGAAATAGTCTCAATTCATCTTTGACCACTTGGTATGATCATTAGCGGTCGATGATAAACAATTAAAATACAAGGCCCTTAAAACCGAATACTTTCCTCACCGTCCATTATCAATTATTGTAATTTACTTTCAGTTCCCAAAACACTCAAACCCAACCCCCAACTGTATTTACTTTTGTGACAATCCCGTAAAAACAACTAATCCACACTGACTCCTTTGGGTTCGACCCCTACTTACCACTTGCTACCCAGTAGTCTAGTCGCGAGTAGCGGACTATAAATTTATTTGCACATTTGCTGTGACGACAAGCATCTGTCAACCACGTTCATTTTAGCGACGCGGATTGCGCACTTAACATACACACGGTACGCAATCCTCTTGGAGACACGTCACCCAATCTACTCACTAGTTTTGACTTCGGCTCTTGATTCGACCATCCAAATGACCTCGGCTGCTCTCAATGTGAACTAGAGAGTTGAAAAGAATTGAGTCAGCTAAGCATCAATGTGTAGCTCATAGTTTTTGGACCACTCGTTAACTCTCAGCACTCTGCCGAACCTCCAAAGGTCTGATCTGATAGTGTGGTGATTTTGGCACAAAACATCGTCTTTTATTGTGCATTTCTCCTAGAGTTTCCAAAACACCTGAAATGAAACCATACTAAAAAGTAAATATTTGCATATAAAAGTGTTGAAATAAATGGGATTAGGTAGTTCGACGACTCATGAAACCACCCCATACTTAAACTTATTCGTCCCGAACAAGAACAAGTCATACAAGAAAACAATATGTTTCACCACAATTTCTACGACATCCTGGATAAATGCTACATGAATACGAGATACTATTTTAAACTAGATTTTCTATGGATAACTCAATTGCTACTCACATCAATATGCTCAACAAAGTATTAATTCGATATATCTTACCTCTGAGCTGAAATTCAAAATACTTCGAATGAATAGGAGATAGTCCTCTTTAGACCCACGATCTGCATTTGCTTTCCCGAATCCTAGCCATTTGGTTACACTTTATCGCTTTCTCTGGCATGTGATTAATTCGAGTTTTGATGGCTTTGAGTTCTTCTTCTGTCTTCTCTTTTTTTTCTGGAAAACTTTTGTAATGACTCTCTTGCTTTGGCAAATCCGAAGGATTCGTCTCCACTCGATACATCATTTTTCTTTGTTTGATACTTCACAACTTGGCTGATTTTGTTTGAGATTTCCTCCTTGATTGTGAAATGTTTGTCCTTTTTCTTTTCCTTTCAAAGACGGTCCAATCATCGCCCTCAAACATATGGAAATACCATCCCGCTCTTTCTCATCATAGTCCTTTTTGATGCGAGTCAAGATGGGGGTCACCACCTTTTCCTGGTTATTTCATACTAGAGATAGGATGGTCTGTTTTCCCGTCTTGCCTACTTACATAAATGGTGTAGTAGCGGAGCAAACTCTAATCCATAAACCTTGCAGTGCTAGCTTTCAATGAATTCATATAACCATATGCCTGAAACCTCGATCCTTTGAATGCTTGTCAAGTCTCTCTAGGACATTTCTATCAACTCCACATCCCTGTTTATTTCAACTGAAAAGACACGTAAAGGATTAAATTCTCATGTAATCGTATAAATCAGTTTTTGCAAGAGAAATACATGTAATCAGCATCATAAATTTTGCATACTCATAATTCAATACTGCAATATCCAAAGAAAAAAGAGAAATTCCACTAATCTTCATCAATTTTTTTCAAAAGGAAACGTGCAGACATGGTACAAATGGAGAAAAATAAATATGCTGACACAATTGACAGACAGACTCTCCCACTCCACACTTTTGAACCAAGCTTTGTCCTCACGGCATGACTTTAGTTCAAAGACACTCAGGCATACACTAAAAAGGGAAGAAAAAAACAAAGTAAAATAAAATAATGGTTACAGGCACTCCCCTAGTCTTCATTTGTCGAGGCAGGTTTAAAGTTTTTAAATCTCTAGCTTGGTTTCCATCCGAACGTGTCATGTCTCAGTAGCTCGACTGGAATTACCGTAGAGAAATGCTTGCAAGACATTGCTTGTTTTTTCTCCTTATAATTTTTCTAGCTCATGCATATGTTTTTGACTAACTGTCTGTAGCTAGAAATCCAGTTTCTAGTCTTGCGTAGTGGGATATTAATAGTGATACTGCAAAGTGCACCTCATGCACTGTTTTGTGACTCTTTATGTTCACCAACCTGCAAGTACAATACAATAAGGATATCAATTATATGTAAATTCATCTTAGATTCACTGCTTACTCTAGGGTTTTTTAGTATTCAAGCCCGTACAAAGGTAAGAGTCGAGTTTTCTGCGCTAGAACAAATTGCCCCCTTTTATGTTATAGGCACTATTGGACCGGCTTTATCCTTTACTTCTTCTTATGGCTATTTATGATCATCTTGGATGCTTTTGTCCTGCACAAAAATTGGAAGAGGTGCATCAAAATTATGTTGAATTTTAATTGGGTTAAAGATTACCACAGGTATGATTGTTTCTTTCTCCATGTGTAGCTTGTCGATAGCGGTGGACTTATCATCTACATCTAAAGCTTGTGTTTCCGCTTCGGATAATCATGTGACTGTGCCGCTGCATATGGTGCTGGGCACGATCGACACTGAATCAACTTCTGTTGTATGTAACTTATCAATTGCTTTATGCATCTCGCCCCGTCTCAATATCTGTGCCATCTCATCTATGAGTCCCCAACTTTCATCAATGTATAAATTCATTACCGAACCTCCTACTGCAGCATCAAGCATACAATGCTCTAGTGGAATCATCCCATCAAGAAAGCTCACACTAAGAAATTTATCTGTTAATCCATGGTGCGGACAACGATCTGCAAGTCCTTGAAGCGCATCGAAAATTCAATAATGTTTTGCCTTGGAATTGCCGAATAGAAGCAATCTTCTCGCGGGTTTCAAAACAAAAATCGGCCTCGTAGATCCATCCAAGTACTTTCATTGCATGAAGGTGATGAAAAATACCAAGATCTAGCGGAGTAAGTTAGAGAAAAGAAAAAGAATTTTAGCTTAAGCCTCTACAATGATTCTTCTGTATGCTTTATGCGGCAACAGACGTAGGGAAACGTTTTTACATGTGTCACATGGTTTTCTCCAAAGGCACCTTCGAATTCGTGGAGACGCTGAATCATCCAACACTTAACCTCGCTGCCATCATCTTCCTCATCGTCTTCGTCATCACAATCTGTTAGACTATAATGGGAAGACATAGTGAATCACAAAACAAAACTAAAAAAACTAAAAAAGAAACAACTTCAACGAAGCGCAGCTCCAGGCAACGGCGCCAAATTTTGATGCACGTCTTCTGACACATCAAATTTAATTTAATTTTTTTCCTTCAAAACAGTAGTGTAGCGGCAAGCAAGGTCAACCTCAAGAGAGCTAGTTGTTGAAGTTATATATGTAACAAATATAAAAGGGGGGGGGGGGGGGTTGTGATTTTGAGAGCACAAGAAAAATACAAAGAAGTGTTTTCTTATCAGCGAGAGTATTCAGCCTAGGGTTTTCACTTGTGACATGGTAATCATCGACAACTAATAATCATTATTCATGTTTATAAGTGTGGTTAGTCCGACAAAGGTAATAACCTAAAGTATCCAAGCAAAGGTGATACACCACAACCTACTTCGGCATAAGTAATAGGCTACTAGTTCTCCCAAGCACAATATTCCAACAAAGCTAATATTAAAACTGGGTGTTACAGTCTACCTTTGCGGCAAAGTTTCCAGTAGATATTAATGATAATAATTTGTTTTTAAATTAAGCTTTACGGTAAAATTTCCACTTAACCTAACAATTCAATTCATGCTATGAAGAATAAGAACTAGGAAAACATGAATGAATCATTAAGAAAAAAGAGCTCAAAACATATTGTCACAAGATCAAAACTCTAAACTGAAACAAAATTTAGCTACTCATATCCATGGAAGTAAAAATACAAGAATATTTATGAATGAAGAAAGTAGCAAAATCTCTTCTGTCGTTGAAAGCTTCGTTCTTCGTCTTCTCCAGAGTCGTCCTCGAATGAATGATTGAATGAATTGTTTCTCCAAAACCCTAATATATACTTTTGATTGGGTTCCGAATTTGTTTGTGCCTAATTTCCAAATTTCAAATCTGCTGACGTCATCATTGCATGCTGATGATGTCGATACCACGGGCTGTGTACGTAGTAGCAGCGCAGACCATGTTAATTTTAGCGACGCAGACTACGCACTTAACATCCTCTTGGAGACACTTCACCCATTCTGTGCACCAGTTTTGACTTCGGCTCTTGATTCGACTATCCAAATAACCTCGGCTGCTTTTGGTGTGAACTAGAGAGTTGTAGAGAATCAAGTCAGCTACTCATCGACATGTGGAATATAGTTTTCGAATTACTCGTTATCTCCCAGCACTCCGTCGAACCTCCAAGGGTCTGATCTGATATTGTGGTGCTTTTGGCACAAAACACTGTCTTTTACTATGCATTTTTTCCTAGAGCTTCTGAAACACATGAAATGTAAAACCATACTAAAAATTAAATGTTCGCATATAAAAGTTTTGAAATAAATGGGATTAGTTAGTTTGACGAATCGTATAAATACGACTCATCAGACGTGTATTTGATATGTTAGATGCAGCGATAAGTTTTTATACAAGATATGCGACTATATGTGGTTTTACTGTACGCTCTGGTGCTCAAAAAACCCCATTAATATGGTAATGTGCTTCTTCATTAAATGATCTATCTCCGGGAGTGTGTTAACAAGAAAAGGAAATCCTAAGATAGCCTCTCCGAGACCCACAAAGAAAAAATATGCAGGAAGACAACTCGTTGTGGTTGGTTGGCTAAACTGCATGTCAAACTTATAGATGGTGGTTAATATGAAGTCTTTCTATTTGAAGAGAAACATAATCCCAGATTGGCTACGGAGTTGGGGAAACAGTTTTTATGTTCTAATAAAGAATGGAGTCTTGAACAGCAACATTTTATTGTTGCTCGTGGGAATATCAAAATAGGAGTCGCACCTGAATACGCCGGCGGCTTTTATTCTTTCGGCGGCTGACACAGAAACTCCAAACCCTTATGTTCTTGCTCATGAACCAGGATTGGATTCCGGTTAATCTGATGAAATTCATCCAGTTCGATTGGATTTTTTGATTCAACCTGATTTCTCGGCTCAATCTCTTGGAGCTCATATTTCTAGTCTCAATGCCGTTGCGACTCCTTATGTGCCAAAAAAGTTTTCAAGTGCAGGCGACCGATTAGATGCTAATCAACAAGGTACAACTTTTTAAACCTAGAATTATGATATCTTTGATGATTCTTCTAGGGTTAAATGGGATATGATACTCTTCGATTTATTGATTACCAACTAATGAGATCGGCGCAAAGTTTTATTTCGATGAGCCTCGAAGATGTGAATGATTTAAATTTGGAATAGCTCACATCTCTTTCAGATGCAAAAAGACCCAAAAGTTGGGTCTTGATGTGCCCTAAAAAATCCGTCCTATCAAATTGGCATCTCACAAATCTACTCATCGACCCATGAAGACCAAGCTAGATCCTTGATTTATATGGGGTTAATTCACATTGTACTCAACTACGGCCTTTGTCCTCCAATTTATTTTATAATAAGAGCAATTTTTATTTAAAAAAACACGAGCCCATATGATAATGACAGAGATGTCATGTGGGTGTTCAAATGTAGGCAACATTTAGATGATTTCAAGAATTTTAAACGGGATTTAAAAAGTTTTATTGGGGATGACAATGCGCAAATGATAATAAATATTTAACGGAGAAGACGATTTCTTGTGATGGATCTTCTTTCGAGCACTATACTGATGAATAAGGGGCTCTTTGTCAATTATTTGGGCTGACTCGATTGATGATGGACTGTAAAATTTTTGCAGAGGTGGTTTCTTTTTATGCAACATACCAGAAAAACAAGTAAGACATATAAAATTTTAATTATTAAAGATTTCTTTCGTAAAAAAGTAAAATTGTGTTGCTGAATTATTCAATCATATCACCAAATATTAAGTTATATACTTGAATGTTCAGTGACAGATCGTAGTGTTCAAAAATAATACTTAAAGTTTAGTTTTAACCCCTAATGTTCGGAAATTACATTTAATATTTAGAGATAAATCCTATATTGTTCAGAAAATATTCCATTCATTTAAAAATTGATTATAATTCTTTTAAGGTATAATATGGTTTTTATTCATTTTACTGGTGTTCACAATCACTCTAGGTCTGTGATATTGGTAGTCGGACTTCTGTCGTATGAACATATAGATTCTTATGTATGGCTAGTGGCCTGCTTTAAGAATCTACTCTTGAAACAAAAAAATATTATTATTATTGGTCAATATCCTGCTATGAAATTTGCTACTGCCAAAGTATTTGATTGCAGCTATCATAGATTTTGCATGTGGCATATTACCAAAAAATTAAAAGCAAACTTTTATTTTGGGTTATGCATGATAATTATTTACATATCCAATGACCTTTTGAAATCATCCAGTACTATCATTAAATTGATCAATCTTAGTAGAAAAGATTGTTCAGGTACAAAATGTTCAGGCTTTAGTAATATTGTTCACACTTAACGACTAATGTTCAGACTTAACGACTAAATGTTTAGACTTAAGGATCTGGTTATGTAATCTGGAGGTACCATAATGAATCATCTGATTTTTAAGACAGGTGGCTTAATGTTATTCGAGACTACAGACACCAAACGGTTGGCTGGTATGTTTGACATACGATCATCGTGGATTCTAGTTTACTTAAAACACGTAGTTATGGGCAATCTGTTAAGGACAGCCTCCCGATTTGAAAGTGAAAATTCATTATTTGAAAGGCATATTCATGTAACATGACTTTGCTAGTAAATCTCATGTTACTAATATATATGTTAGGCGTAAGTCTAAAGTCTAGTAAGTTATCTTTAATTATGTAATTGTGTGTGATGTATTTAAGTAGAATGAAGAATGAAAATAGATCATTCGGTTGTCAGTTATTTTGGATTTGATTTGGGAGAGACTAGGCTCTCTGAATCCTTGAGGTTTGTGGATTTCTAGCAGTTGCAATTGATAGTTGTATTGTATTGTTCCTTGTAAAACTACTGTACTAGATCAGATCTATCACTGGTATCAAAAAACACGATCCGGGGAAACCTGTATGGTTCTAACACACAAGAATATGGAAGCACGACTAGAATTTTTGGAACGCGCATACGAAGGATACATGGGTACACGAGAGGAAATTCAAGAGATTCGACGTCTGTTAGAAGAAGAAAAACTTCAATCTCAACGCAGAATCACATAATTGATGGAGACGGTTAAAGAAATGATCATCCATCAAGAAAACTCCAATCCCTTTCATGGCGAACACAGTGCTGCAAACATTTTTCCTCGCACTGAAGTTGAACAAAAATGGCGTAAGTTATCGATTCCCATAGTTGAAGGAGATGATGCATTTGGTTGGACCAATAGAGTCGAATGTTACTTCTAACTGAAGGGGGTTGATGACCAGGAATAAATCCAGGCTTCGATGGTTACAATGGAGAGTAAGGCTCTGAGTTGGTATCGGTGGTGGGAATTTTGTTCCAAGAATCCTACTTGGGATGATTTCAAAATAGCCCTAATCAAGAGATTTCAACCAACAATGCATCAGAGTCCATATGAATTGCTACTAAGTCTCAAACAAACCGGTTCAGTGGAAGAATATCGCGAGCAATTTGAATTGTATGCAGGTCCTCTATGGAAGGCCGAACCGGAATATCTTAAAGGTATTTTTCTCAATGGATTGAAGGATGTTGTCAAGGCTGAGTTGAAATTACATCCAGTGACATCATTACACGATATGATGGATTATGCACAACGCATACATGAAAAGAATGTACTTCTTACCAAGGAAAATTCTACCAGCACTAAAGGTACAAGTCTTCCACGACACTTTCCATTTAATAAAACTACTATTTGAGAACCCGGTACTAAAGGTCCTCCGGTCAAACCGATTACAAACCCTACCACAGGAGAACCCAGCAACACTAAAAGCATCAACAATTATAGAGGTCGGAATTTCAAACGGTTGACGGATGCTGAAATGCTGGAGAAGTTAAGTAAAGGACTATGCTTTTGTTGTACGGAACGATTTGTTCCAGGTCATGTATGTGCCAATAAGCAGTTTAATGTCTTCCTTGTGGATGGTGACCTGATCGAAGAAACAGAGACATCCATTTCAGAAGAAGTAGCAGATTTCAAGAATTTTCATCTTTCTATGTATAGTATTTCTGGGTTCACATCCAAAAAGTCTATAAAATTATGGGGTGATATTGAACGCCACAAGATAATCATTATGGTTGACTGCGGACCTTCTTATAATTTCATATCTTCAAATTTTGTTAAAAAACAAGCATTATCGGTTGCGGCGACACCTTCGTATACAGTTGAAGTAGGAGATGGTCAAAGGATTAATTGTGGAGGAGTATGTACACATGTTGTTCTTAATGTTCAAGGCTTGGAAATCACACAAGACTTTTATATATTTGAAGTCAGTGGATTTGATGTTGTTCTGGTATGGAATGGCTTTCACAATTAGGTGAAATTAAAGGTAATTTTTGTGATCTCACGCTTAAAGTTCCTACTTTAGATGGTTTTCATGTTCTTAAGGGTGATCCTGATTTATCTAAATCATTGGCCTCTGTCAAAGCAATGTTACAATCGTTAGAAGATGGTGAAGGTTTTTTACTAACCTATCATGTAGTTCACATGAAAACGATGGAAGAAACTGTCATTCTGACAGCACTGCCTTGTCGCGAGGCAATGTGTACAAATAAATTTATAAGTCCGCTACTCGCGACTTCACTACTGGGTAGCAAGTGGTAAGTAGGGGTCGAACCCAAGGGAATTAGGGGGATAAGTCGTTCTTTGAGGGATTGTACAGGCGGGGAACGTGATTTTAGGGTTGATTGAGGTTTTAGCGCGAATAACTACGTGACTTTTTGGTTGGTTTTGGTTTTTAGTGTGGAAAAGTAAATAACAGAAAAGTAAATACTGAAAATAAAAGGAAGACTTACAGCGGTTGTTGCGTGATCGGTAAGTCTTGCGGAACGTCAGCAGTTGATAGTGTAGTTTATACTAAGAAAGTAAAGTGCAGGTGATGTTTTAAGTCAAGAAAAGATTCGGTTTCAGGGACCTTGTATCATAGTTGTTTATCATTGACCGCTAATGATCATACTACGTGTTCAAAGATGAATCGAGGCTATTTCTAGCACAAGACTTGCAACATCGTTTAAAACACTTGTTCGATTTTAGACTAATTCCTCCTTTCGAAGTATCTTAGCCTTATGTGTATCCATTTGATCTTCAGTTACGATCAACCAAATGGTTTTTGAAATAGGTCGAACTCCTCAGATAAGCTTTGCCCGTTAAAGCATCCACTTACCCGAGTATGTTCACGAACCCCATGGAAGAGCTTTGCCTGTTAAAGCTTCCACTCAACCTTGGAAGTTCTAACCTGTTATATGGCACATAGAACAAGTTTTGAACACAGAGAGGCACTAGGTGCAGGGTCTAAAACATTGTATGATACAAGTACACCCCTTCAACCGAATGAAGGGTTTAGCTACGAATATCCATGGAAGAGGACATCATAACTAAGTACTTGAAAAGGTTTTTGAAAGACAGTAAAGTAAAGTTTTCGAAAGTAAAGACAGTAAGGGAAAGGGGGTGAGTACTTCAAGAACCGACAAGAGTACTCAAGAATAATAAAGTAAAGCTTGAGTACTCAAGAACCGACAAGAGTACTCAAGAACGATCTACAATATTCAAGAACCAACAAGAATATTATAGATTTCAAACCAAAGATTACAAAGTACCAAAACTAGAGAGATAAGTGTTTTTGAGATTTGAGGATTTTGTAGAGAGAGAAGCTCTCCACATTTTGGGATGAAGATTACAAAGGAGGGAAGCTTGTATTTATAGGCCAAGGAGGAGAAGGATGTGGTGGAGGAGAAGACACTTGGCAAGCTTTCCATGGAGGAGGAGGAGTGGAGAGCAAGCTAGCCGCCCCATGTGAGGAGGAGCATCTCTCCTTTAGCCGCCCATGTGAGGAGGAGCCTCCCTTGTGAGGAGAAGCTTCCCTTTAGCCGCCCATGTGAGGAGGAGCAAGGAGTGGATGTGAGTTTTGTGATGTTTTCACAAAACTATCGGTTCATTACTGCTCCGGACTGACTTTGGTTGCTCTTCGGTTGGATTTGTTTTGAGTGATTCCACGTCAGGATTTTGAGATTTCTTCAGTCGGCATCTGGTCGTGACCTTGGAATGACTCGTAATATCTTTTCAGCTTAAAAACTCCTCCTTAGCCTGTATTCTCTCTAGACTCCAAAATACCATGTAGATAAATATCAGAACTAACAAGCAAAAGTTAAATAGACAAAGAGTCTAATTTGGTGGGTTTAACTATGTTTATGATTCGTATAATTATGGTCCATCACATTCCCAAATGGATTTCTTCGACATTGGTAGAGTTTACCGAAGTATTTCAAGAACCGCAACAATTACCACCGCCAAGAACACATGATCATGCTATTGTACTCAAAGAAGGTGCGCCAATTCTAAATTTCAGGCCTTACAGGTATCCACATTATCAGAAAAATGAAATCAAAAATTTGTTGACGACATGTTGAAGTCAGGAATCATTCGACCTAGTGTGAGTCCTTCTTCAAGCCCTATCTTACTGGTTAAGAAAAAGGATGGTGGATGGAGATTTTGTGTGGACTACAGAGAATTGAATAAGATCACTGTTCCTGACAGGTTTCCAGTTCCAATCATTGATGAACTGTTGGATGAGTTAGAAGGAGCTACCAAGTTTTGAAAATTGGATTTAAAGTCGGGTTATCATCAGATCAGAATGAAACCAAAGGACGTTCCAAAAATAGCTTTTAGAACTCATGAAGGTCACTATGAATGTGTTGTTATGCCTTTTGGCCTTACCAATGCTCCTTCTACTTTCAAGCTTTAATGAATGAAGTCTTACAACCATATTTACGCAGATTTACTTCGGTATTTTTTGATGACATCTTGGTTTATAGTAAAACCGAAGAGGACCATCGGCGCATCTTGGAGCTGTGTTGACCTTACTCAAAGAGAATCAGTTAGTAGCCAACTGCAAAAAGTGTGTATTTGGACAAAATCAATTGGAATATCTTGGACACATAATTTCTAGCTGAGGAGTAGCAGCAGATCCACACAAAAATAGAGGTAATGCTCAATTGGCCTGTACCAAAGGCTCTCAAAGCTTTAAGATGATTCTTAGGTCTCACCGGGTATTATCGATGATTTTTTAAAGATTTTGGGAACATTGCACGGCCACTCACTCAACTTTTAAAGAAAGATAAGTTGAGTTGGAACGTAGAACACAAGCTGCCTTTGAGACACTAAAAAGAGCCATGTCTGAATTACCTATTCTTACAATTCTAGATTTTTCTATTCTGTTTATTATTGAGACAGATTCTTCTAACAAAGGCTTGGGTGCTATTTTTATGCAACAAGGTCATCTAGTAGCATTTCTCAGTCAATCATTATCTGAAAGAGCACAGAGGAAATCCGTTTATGAGAGTGAACTTATGGCTATTGTTATGGCAGGACGAAAATGGAGACATTATTTGATGGGACGTCCTTTTACTATTCATACTGACCAATAGAGTTTAAAGTTCCTCACCGACCAACGCATTTTGGGTGAAGAACAATTCAAATGGACTTTTAAGTTAATGAGTTTCGATTTTGATATCATTTATAAACCTGACAGTGATAATAGAGCAGTAGACGCTTTATCTCGGTGCATGACTTATACGGCAGTTTTATGATACATTTTTTAGATTTGGACGAATGAGAATCTAAGGTAGTGGCTGATTCAAAATTACGAAACATTATTCATGATTTGCTGCAAAATTCAAGTAGTCATCCAAATTATACTTTCCAAAATCGAAAGCTATTCTACAAAGGTAAGTTAGTATTACCTCAAGGTTCTTCCAAAATCGCTCAATTGTTGCATGAATACCACTCTTCGCCAACAGGTGGTCATTCGAGATTTTTTCGTACTTATTAACGGATACGTGCTTTGGTTTATTGGGAGGGAATGAGGAAAGATATTCAAAATTTTGTGGCTTTCTGTACTGTTTGCCAACAAAATAAATACCAAACTCAAGCCCCTGGTGGCCTTCTACAACCTCTACCCATTCCCACCCAGGGTTGGACAGACATATCCATGGATTTTATTGAAGGTCTTACCAAAAGTCATGGTAAGGATGCTATCTTAGTGGTGATCGATTGATTCACAAAGTATGCTCTTTTTTTACCTCTTTGTCATCCTTTTACTGCTAAATCAGTGGCTGAGATCTTCATGCATGAAATTGTTAAATTACATGGTCTTCCTTCTATAATAGTCTCAGATAGAGATAAGATTTTTCTAAGTAAATTCTGGACAGAACTGCATAACATGGCTGGTACTAAATTGAAATTCAGTACAACATACCATCCTCAAACCGATGGTCAAGCTGAGGTGACAAATAGATGCTTGGAGACATATTTGAGATGGTTAACCAGACACAAGCCGCGATAATGGGCCAAAGTGGTTAAGTTGGGCAGAATTTTGGTTCAATTCTAATTACAACATCTCCACCAAAAACACTCCTTTCAAAGCTTTATATGTTCCTGATCCACCACACTTGATTAAAGGTACCTGACAGGTCGTCGTCGGTACCTGCAAATTTAAATTTATAATTTCCACTAACTCTTGGCTAGTACATCGACAAGCAAGGGGTCGAACCCTAGAGAGCTAGAGCGGTTACTTGTTGTTCTGTAAAAAGAAAGACAATTGGGGTTGTGAGGGATTTGGAAACAGCAAAAATAGGAAACAAACGAGTGATATCAATCAGAGAGAATATTTGGTCTAGGGCTTCGTATTGCGACTTCGTTTATCATTGATTTCTAAATATCTAATTTCGTGTTCTTAAGTGTGGTTACTCCGTTTCAGGTTATAACCTAAGGTAGGACCGTTTCAAGTCACTACGCCACAATCTACTCCGTTTCAGGTTATAGACTTCTAGTTCTAGCAAATCTAATACTCCGTTCCATGTTATATTAGATTCAGTGCAACTACTTATTCTAACGGTTTAGTAATCAAATAAGCAAAAAATAAAGGGTATGGCTTGCTCGGTTAAGCTTTACCGTTTCGGTTCTCCACTTAACCTCACAGTTCAAACCGAAATTAACATGCACAAGAACTAGTAGAACATGGAAATAGCATTAAGCATAAAATCTCAAAACGAACGTCACAATATTTAAAACCCTAAACCAAACAAGTGGTTTAGCTACACATATCCATGGAAAAACAATAAGACAATAATAAAGGAAAGAAAGATCTTCTGTATTGCCGAAGGAGAAGGAACCGGAGCCGGAATGATGAAGAACCACCGAGGAGAGCTTTGGACCGAGGAGAGAGCTCGAGTGTTGAGGGATGCTTGAAACCCTTGATATGAGGCTATATTTATAGAGGAGACTAGGGCTTCGAAGTTTCCAAATTGAGGTTGGCCCATAAACGGTTTTAGGAAACATGTCCTAAAACCAACTTTGCTTGGCTTGTAAGTTTACTTGCCTTGCAAGTCTTCCAGATTCTTCCACGACCTTCTAGAAGCCTCTAAACCGCCAATGAAGGAGGAGAAGACGAGCCGAGATTTGTGACTTCGAACTTGGCTTGGGCCGGCCATGACTCGGTTTTCAACGGAACTAGGCATTTCTCGAGCATGGGCTGGTTTTACTCGTGTGTTTTGTGTGGAAAGTGAGATCGTCCAAGTTTTTGGGTATTTTGAAAAACTTGGTCGAGCCGGATTTTCCATATTCGCCTGTCTGGTCGAGCAACTTGGTTTCGGTACCTATCAGCGCGCGCGGGACCCTTGGAATTGGGCCAACTGCTAATCTGCTCGGGCGTTCTCCTTGGTTTTCCAATATTGTCCACCTTATTTGCTATTTTGATCACTTTGCTTGAGGCGGAATCATCAGATCAGCTCATTTGCCCGAGCAACTTGAATTTGGTGCTAGACTGCTCGGCTGGGGCCTGGATCTGCTCGGGCGCGGCCTGGTCCTGCTCGGGCCAGAGTGGCCAAAAACTGTCTTGCGATGTCTTTTGGCACAAAATGCCATCTTTAATGTGAGTTTCCTCCTAGAGCTTCCAAAACACCTGAAATGCAAAACAACACTAAGAAGTAACTGTTCGCATAATAAAGTGCCGAAATTGGTGGGATTCGATGACTCGATGAGTCGTATAAATACGGCTCATCAAACCACCCCACACTTAAACTTGTTCGTCCCGAACAAGGACTAGGTCATAAGAGGAAAATAAACTGAAACATCACAATTACTTCGACATCCTAGATATTGCTACATGAATATGACTCGCTAATCTAGACTTCACCTTTCCATGCATATCTCGTTACTAAAGTCTTATGCTCAAACATGGAAGTAATTGATACGTGTTACCTTTGGGCCGAGATGCAAATCAATTCTGATGCCTGGGAGATAGTCCTTTTTAAACCCATGAACTGCACTCTTGGTTCCGAACTCTTGCTATATGGTTATACTTCATTGCTTTTTCTTGCACGTGATTGATTCGAGCTTCAAGGTACTTGAGTTCTTTTAGGACAACTTTTGTAGTGACATGGCTTTTGATGTAACAGTGGTGTACTTTCACTTTGTTGCGTGTAGAACTTCACAATTGACTGATTTTTCTCTTGTGTACTGCTCGTCCGTGATTCCTCTTCTTTGATGAAGGTCCAATCATCGCCCGCAAGCATATGGAAATACCTTCATGCTCTCACTCATCCTCGTCCTTTTGACGCGAGTCAAGCCGAGGGTCGCTCGTCTATTTTCCCGGCTACTTGGACTAGAGATTGGACGGTGTGTTGTTTTTCCGTCCCACCTTACCGCATAAGTACCGCAGTGGCGGAGCAGACTCTTAACCATGTTGCCTCGAAGTGCTAGCTTCCACGAAATCCACATAACCATATAGTTTGAATCCATCCCTTTGAGTGCTTTGTCAAGTCTCTCTAGGACGTTTCTTTCAACTCCACATCCCTGTTTATCTCAACTTACAAAGGCACGTAAAGGGTTAAGTTTAAAATTTTAAGGGAAACGTGTTGACTCTTATGCAAGGTGCAGAAAGTAAACGTGCTGACACAACAACTGACTCTCCCACCCCACACTTTTGAAATAAGCCGTGTCCTCATGGCACGACTTAGACTCTAAACTCACAATGCATACGAATAATATGGAAAAGAAGAGAAAAAGGGCGGAATAATACTCCCATGATGGTGTCGGTCGGTGGCCTGGTGTGTGGCATTGTCTTGGCCCGGGCTGGTCTGGCTGAGGCTCGGCTTTGGTGTGCCGGAGGCCATGCGCTCGCATGGTGTTGTGCCGAGGTTTTGTGCGTTCACACAAAACTGTCCAGTTATCGTGCGCTCGCACGCGGTCCGGTTTAATCTCACCGAAACCCAGCGGCATGCGCGCGCATGGCTTCCTTTGTGCGATTGCACAATTGCGGCTAGTCGCATAAAATCTCATGCAATCTCACTCCAGGTTCTGTGTTCTCGTATGGTGCTCGGCTGAGGCCTTGTGCGTTCGCACAGCTCTTCTTGTGCGTTTGCACAAGCCCGACCAGTCGCATGAAATCTTGTGCGCTCGCACGAATGGTCCTGCGTGCTCGCATGGTGCTCATCTGTTCCCTGCATGAAAATCATCTCCTTTCCCAAGTACAATGTGATGAATATGACTCAAAACTCAAATAAACATAAACGACACAAAAAACTAAGAAAAACGAAAGAATGCCGGGCTGCCTCCCGGCGAGCACCTTTGTTTTACGTCGTTGGCTCGACGGTACCTCTTTAGGGATCACAAGTTAGGATCCCATGGGCGTGTCAGGTCAAATTTTGCCTCATCTGCTCCTTTAATCTGCCCAAGATCACCGTGTAATGATGTGCTCGTGTCTGATCTCCATCGATCAGGCTGTTTCACCTTCACATACTCCCGAGTTGGTGAGGACATCTTGCTCATAGCTACTGGTCCATTCGTATGCATGGTTGATGGACCATATTTATATGATTCGCTAAGACAGTTAAACCAACCAAATTGGATGCTTTATCTTGACAACTTTTACTTGTTAGTTTCACTTTTGTTCTACAGGCCATTTCAAGGAGTAAAGATGAAAACGAGCTAAAATGGAGTTCTTAACACTGAAAGTGGATTACAAGTCAGAACTGACCTTACTCCGACAATACTCCGATCAAGCCACAACTAAGTCCCAATGACTTATTCCAACAAAGATCAAGAACACAAGTGAAATGCCAAGTATAAGTGACTTATCTTTTGATGTCAACTAAGGAGCAACCAAAGGGCAACCGAAGAGGCAACCAAAGGGCAACCGGAGTTACATTTCAACCGATGCCTTTTGGGAAGAAAAGATCTCATTCCACTCACACATCTCCTCCTCCTCACATGGGCGGCTAAACCATGTGAAGTTGCCACATGGGCGGTGGCTTTTGAAGAAATATCTCAACTCACACTCATCTCCTCACCACATGGGAGGCTATCCATGGAAGATTGACATGTGTTGGCTTCTCCTCCACATCTCCTCCTCCCCTTTGCCTATAAATACTACACTTCCCCTTCCTTTGTAAATTGGCCTTGTCCCATGTTCCATACTCACTTGTCACTTGTAGAAAATCAATCCTCATTTCATCCCAACATCCATAGTTCTTGGTTAGTGAGAGAAGCTCTCTAGATTCTACAACACAATCCATGTAAACACTTTACTTTGAATCAAAAGTTCCAAGTTTGTTCTTAAGTAATCTCGTCGGTTCTTGAAGTACTTAAGCATTTCTTTTACTTTACGTTGTTCTTGAGTTTACTCCTGTTGGTTCTTGAGTATTCTCCTTTTACTTTCCTTGTCTTTATTTCCAAAAACCTTTACTTTCCTGTCTTTCAAACCCTTTACTTTACTCAGTACTTAGCTATGATATCCACCCCTATGGATATTCGTAGCTAAACCCTTCATTCGGTTGAAGGGGTGTACTTATATCATAAAATGTTTTAGACCCTTCTCTTAAGTGCCTCTTTGTGTTCAACTTGTTCTGGGTGCCATATATTAGGTCAGAATTCCATTGGTTGAGTGGATGCTCGGAAGAGCAAAGCTTTTCCATGGGTTCGTGATCTTCCGTGGGTAAGTGGAGGCTCGGAAGAGCACAACTTATCTGTGGAAGTCAACCTCTTTTAAACACCATTTGGTTTATCAGGAATGATGATCAGATGGATGCACATACTAGAACAAGAATTCTTTGTCTTGCAAAAGACTAGACGGTGTGGCAAGTCATGTGCTAGGAATAGCCTTGATACACTTTTGAACACTTAGTATGATCATTAGAGGTCAATGATAAATGGACTATGATACAAGGCCCCTGATACCGAATCTTTCCTTCGATTCAAACATCGCCTGTCACTTACTTTCAGTCTTACTATGAACTGCTTACTTTCCAGTCATTTACTTTCAGTAACTTTACTTTCAGTCCATATCAACTGCTTACTTTCCGCAAGTCTTGTCCTTTAAGCAATTACTTTCCGCAAGACTTGTCCTTTAAGCATTTACTTTCCGCAAGACTTGTCCTTCAAGCACTTTACTTTTTAGTATTTACTTTCAGTCCCGTATTTACTTTCTTTACTTTCAGTCATTTACTTTTCAGTACTAAAATCACAACCAACCCACGCTACTTTCAGTACTAAAATCACAACCAACCCCCAACTGTCCATCTTCGAAAGAACAACTATCCACTAATTCCCTTGGGTTCGACCCCTACTTACCGCTTTACTACCCAATAGTAGAGTACGAGTAGCGAACTTATAAATTTATTTGTACAGACTACCTAGCGACAAGGCAACGCTCTGTCAATGGTCTCTTCTGGTAGGTCAGGAACAAGGGCACCAAGATCAGATGTGTGCACTATGTCTGGCGGTTTCTTCGCGCATGGACGGTCATCAACCTCATAGATGTAGAAATGTGATATTTTGCCACCGAATGCAAGTGACAGCGAGCCCGTGCTCATGTCAATCTTGGTCTTGGTGGTGAAGAGGAATGGCCGTCCCAAGATAAGTGCTGGCGGATCATCATTTCTAGCATCTCCCATCTGCAACACATAGAAATATGTAGGAACAACAAGGTCTCCTACATGTAGGGTTAGATCCTCTAGCAAACCAACCGGGCGAATACAAGATTTATCCCCTAACTATATCAACAACCTAGGCGGTTTCAATGGGCCAAGATTCAATGAGCAATATAATGAATAAGGCATAGCATTCACAGCAGCACCTAGATCAATTAAACAGTGATGTATCTGAGTCTCACCGATACCACAGGTGATCGTGAAGGCACCTGGGTCCTTACTCTTTTCAAGCGGTGCTTCGTGACTCGCTAAAACTGGGCACTCCATCATTGGGTCGTTCAGCTCATGCCTTGCTTCCAATTTGCCTCCTAGCTCATCCTTGTCGATTATATGGTCTTCAGAAGCAATAACCTACATGGAAAATGAAGGAGAAGGATTAGTTCTGGAATGTGTATCAATATGTACCACATCTTGTTCAGATGTTTGTGTCGAATCAATGGCCATTGTAGGCGCGGTTGTCACTGATCCCAGTTCTTTCTTGCTACTTCCTGCCTCAGTCATTAGCATCTTGTTCACCCAATAAGCAGACTCCTTAAGTGCTGCGTCCACGTCCACTACTTCCATCATGCTGACATTCCCTCTTGGATTGGGCACTGTTTGGGATGGCAGCCCCCCGGATCTCTCTTCAGCTCGGACACGTCCTGGGCCAAGTTGGACATCTGCTTGGACAAGTCGGCAATCGCCCCATCACTCTTGGCCTGGAATTGATGCACTGAGGTGGAAAGGTCCTTCACGATATCCTCTAGGGACTTGCTCGATCCTTGCTGGTTTGGGCGCGACTGGTTGCGGTCCTGTCTCTGCTAATACTGGCTTGGTCCGTTATGTCCTTGTTGCTGGCAATATGGGGGCCTGTAGTACTGCTGGGCCTGCTGAGGTGCGGCTGGCTGTCCAGGCTCTCTTTGGGCGTGATTATTCTGGTTGTCGTTCTGCCAGTGCTGCCCGTTCGCCCCTTGCCCGGTCGTGGCTGGTCCATACTGTCGGCTTGGCCTGGCCCGGTTGCCATAGCCCTGGTAGTCGCCTACTGCATTCGCCTCGCCCTGGTCGTCCTCCACTATGGTTGGGCATGCGTCTGTTTTGTGATATGTGGCTCCACAGAACTCGTAAGGCCTGACTTGGACCGGCTGCCTTCTGATAACCTGCTGCATCATCTCCTTGAGTTGCTTGATTTCTTCGGCCATATCACTAGATGGGGGCTCGACTTTTGAGACGTTCCTGGTCCGACTGAATTCTTCTTCCTTGTTGGACTCATCCTGGAACCGTGCACTCTCGGCCACTGCCATGATCTTTCGTAGTACACCAGCTGAGGATAAGTTCATGAGGGTTCCTCCAGCCGAGGCATCTAGTAGCTTCCTGTCGAGCCGCCTTAGTCCGTCAAGCATGTATTCCACGAGCAGCTTTTCACAAAGTCCAAGGTTGCAGCAGCTCTGCTCTAGAGTGTTGAACTTCTCCACGTATTCGTACATCGTCTCGTTAGGTCCTTGCCTGAGCTCTTGCAACTGCCTTCGAACCTGTATTGCTCTCTGCCTGCTGGGCAATACTTATTGAGGAACTTCCTCTGCATCTGGTCCCATGTATAAATTCTACCTGAAGGCAAAGATAAAAACCAATCATTAGCAGAGTCTATGAGTGAAAAATAAAAAGCTTTTCATTTGAAGTCTTCCACTTTGACTCCGTATGGCTTGAGGTTCTGGCAGATGCCATGGTAGCGCTGTAGATGTGACGTGGCTGATTCTCCCTTGGTTCCCGAGAACTTAGGCAAGTGATGAAGGACTGCCATGTTGATGGCTATAGCTTCGAGGTTCGGCTCTTCGTATATGCACCAAGATTGATCTCGGAAGTTGGGGGATGATAGATCTCCCATGGTGGGCTCCTGATTGTCGTACTCCTCGTAATACTCATTGTCGAAGACCGGCTGTCGTGGTTGTCTCATCTACAGTCGTAGAGCAACCGATGGTTGTCGTATCGGTTGGACCGGTGGAACCTGTTGTTGGATCGGGTGCTGGTGTGGTGGAAGCATCGGGTATTGTTGGAGTGGTGGTGGTTGTTGTTGGAATGGTTGGACCGGTTGGTATTGTCAAAGAATTTGTCTTGGGGCAGCCCCCCTGATATCTCCGTTCTGGCCCATCGGGTCCTGCTCTTCGTGTTGTGGAAGTGCCCCTTCCATGTCTCGAACGACCTGTTCGACTTCTTCGTTGTGGATATTGTCGCCAACTCGGCTATCTGTATGAGACATGGTGAAAGAATAGAAAATTTCCGAAAACAGAAAATTTCTAAAAACACTAAAAATTCAAAATAAAATAGTAAACAATCTCTGATGGCCAGAAAACACTCTATCTCACAAGCTTGGCTTGTGTTTTGTGATCTCCTCGTCGTTCCGCTCAGAACAAGGTATTATGGGATGAAATCGGACACCGGGAGCTCGAATCCTGCAGTCTCGTTGTAAAATCGAAAATACTGAAAAAAAACACAAAAACTGAAAACAGAAAAGAACAATTTCACCGTGCGTAGCTCCCCGGCAACGGCGCCAAAATTTGACAGGTCTTCGTCAGTACCAGCAAATTTAAATTTATAATTTACACTTACTCTTGGCTAGTACAGCGACAAGCAAGGGGTCGAACCCTAGAGAGCTAGAGCGGTTACTTGTTGTTTTGTAAAAAGAAAGACAATTGGGGTTGCGAGGGATTTGGAAACAGATCAAAAATAGGAAACAAACGAGTGGTATCAATCAGAGAGAATATTCGGTCTAGGGCTTCGTATTGCGACTTCGTTTATCATTGATTTCTAAATATCTAATTTCGTGTTCTTAAGTGTGGTTACTCCGTTTCAGGTTATAACCTAAGGTAGGACCGTTTCAAGTCACTACGCCACAATCTACTCCGTTTCAGGTTATAGACTTCTAGTTCTAGCAAATCTAATACTCCGTTTCATGTTATATTAGATTCAGTGCAACTACTTATTCTAACGGTTTAGTATCAAATAAGAAGCAAACAAAGGGTATGGCTTGCTCGATTAAGCTTTACCGTTTCGGGTCTCCACTTAACCTAACAGTTCAAACCAAAATTAACATGCACAAGAATTAGTAGAACATGGAAATAGCATTAAGCATAAAATCTCAAAACGAACATCACAATACTTAAAACCCTAAACCGAACAAGTGGTTTAGCTACTCATATCCATGGAAAAACAATAAGACAATAATAAAGGAAAGAATGATCTTCTCTATTGCCGAAGGAGAAGGAACCGGAGCCGGAATGATGAAGAACCGCCGAGGAGAGCTTTGGACCGAGGAGAGAGCTCGAGTGTTGAGGGATGCTTGGAACCCTTGATATGAGGCTGTATTTATAGAGGAGACTAGGGCTTCGAAGTTTCCAAATTGAGGTTGGCCCATAAACGGTTTTAGGAAACATGTCCTAAAACCGACTTTGCTTGGCCTTTAAGTTTACTTGCCTTGCAAGTCTTCCAGATTCTTCCAGGACCTTCTATAAGCCTCTAAACCGCCAATGAAGAAGGAGAAGATGAGCCGAGATTTGTGACTTCGAACTCGGCTTGGGCCGGCCTTGACTCGGTTTCGGACGGAACTAGGCATTTCTCGGGCATGAGCTGGTTTTACTCGTGCGTTTTGTGTGGAAAGTGAGATCGTTCGAGTTTTTGGGTATTTCGAACAACTTGGTCGAGCTGGATTTGCCATATTCGCTCGTCTGGTCGAGCAACTTGGTTTCGGTACCTATCAGCGCGTGCGGGACCTTTGGAATTGGGCCAACTGCTAATCTGCTCGGGCGTTCTCCTTGGTTTTCCGACATTGTCTACCTTATTTGCTATTTTGATCACTTCGTTGGAGGCAGAATCATCAGATCAGCTCGTTTGCCCGAGCAACTTGAATTTGGTGCTAGACTGGTCGGTTGGGGCCTGGATCTGCTCGGGCGCGGCCTGGTCCTGCTCGGGCCAGAGTGGCCAAAAACTGCCTTGCGATGTCTTTTGGCACAAAATGCCATCTTTAATGCGCGTTTCTTCCTAGAGCTTCCAAAACACCCGAAATGCAAAACAACACTAAAAAGTAACTGTTCGCATAATAAAGTGCCGGAATTGGTGGGATTTGATGACTCGATGAATCGTATAAATACGGCTCATCAGTACCACTGTTCCTTCAGCTGTGGAAGAAGTTAATAAATTAACCCAGGAGCGATATGTCATTCTACATGATCTTCGTTCGAACTTACTGAAAGCTCAAAATCAGATGAAAACGCATGCCGACAAACACCGAAGCGATGTCTCCTTTGCTGTTGGAGATTGGGTATATCTCAAATTGCAACCTTACGAACTCAAGTCCTTGGCAAAGAAGATCAATGAAAAGCTTAGTCCACGATTTTATGGCCCCTATAAAATTACGAAGCTCATTGGTTGAGTAGCTTATACATTAGAGCTTCCTCTCGGTAGCAAGATACACCCGGTTTATCATGTTTCTCTATTGAAGAAAGCTATCACACCAGTGATCAATCCTCAACCATTACCACCAATGATATCAAAAGATTTAGAACTTCAAGTAAAACCTCATTCACTCAGGAATGTCCGTACAAATGCCTCGATTATGGTAGAGGTACTCATTCAATGGAAGGATTTCCCAGAATTTGAAGCCACTTCGTAGTCTTTGGAAGTCGTCAACCAACACTTTCCTCAATTTCACCTTGTTCTTTTGGAGGGGAGTATCGCTAATAAATCTTCTATTACTAATAGGCGTAAGTCTTAAGTCTAGTAAGTTATCTTTAATTATGTAATTGTGTGTGATGCATTTAAGTAGAATAAAGAATGAAAACAGATCATTCGTTGTCACTTATTTTGGATTTAGTTGGGGAGAGATTAGGCTCTCTGAATTATAGAGGTTAGTGGATATCTAGCAGTTGCAATTGACATTTATATTGTATTGTTCCTTGTAAAACTATTGTACTACATCAGATTTATCAGAGTTTAGTTAAGTTCTACCTTAGCTTTTGTACTGCTATTAGAACTTAGAGGAGTGCTAAAATTAAATTAGATCTTGAAAATGATACAACACTCCTCCAACATAAATAAGTGTAAAGATCAAGTGCAAACTATATTTTTGGTGCAAACTACAAAAGCTGTCAAAATGGATTATAATTCTTCACCGAAAAACCAAAAGTACGACGTAGTTCGTCAAAATGATTTTTAAGTCATCGCTGAAAAATCATCCATACGACAGGATTTAACTCATTCGCCCAAATGACCAAATCATTGGCTGTCATTGGTTTGTATTTTTTACAAAAATATACTGTTTGCACCAGATCCTTTTTCTACAAATAAAACCTATAAATAAAAGAAAAAGGATCCGGTTCAATGGGCATATTTTTGTAAAAAATACAAACTAATAACAACTCTTGATTTGGTAATTTGGACAAAATTATATTAAATATTGTAGTAAATTCTGTTTATGGTTAATTTCTCGGTCACAAATTATAAATTATTGATGATGAACTATGTCGTACTTTTGATTTCTCGGCGATGAATTATAACCCAGTTTTGACGAACATTACGTTTTGCACCAAAAATATGCTTTGTACCTGATCTTTACGCTAAATAAAAACTAAAACTCTTAAACGACATTGCTTTAAACCAATAATGAATTTTTTTTTCTTTGACTAATTTTTCTTATTAATGGTGGATCTCATTCTGATATGCCCCTTATTTTCAGTAACCGAGAATGAGAAGTTCAGATGAGAATTAGTAGGAAAATATAACGATGCTTTGGATAAATTTAATCTTGTCCCTTAATGATAACAACAATTACTTAAATACTACTTAGAAAATAATTGCTCCTATTATTTCGAGATAAAAACAACCCTCCATATCCTAACTGTACGTTAAATTGTTTCATTCCTCCCCATTGGAAAGCTTCCTCGTCCTCGAGGCTGTCATTTTGAGTACTCATGAGCAAATATTGAAATTGTGGATTGCATTTATGGCCGGGTACAAACTCGTCGTCGCAATGGTAGCATAGCCCTTTGTCCTTTCTGAGTAGCCATTTCATTTGGTGTAAGTCGTCGAACGGGAAAGGGCTTCGACATGTTGTTTGTGATCATGTGGTTTATGGTTTGTCATGTTCCATCAGCAAATAAGTTTGGAGTTTTTCCTTGGCAAACTTTGTCATTCCCATACCAGCTTATGTTGATGCAGGCTGCAGCAAAATGAGTTCCATATGAATATCATCACGTAATCCTGCTAAGAATCGATTGAGGAGGTTAGTAGCGGATAGTCCTGTGGTCCTTATTGACACGGCTTCAAACTCGGTTACAGATGCTCAATCAGTAGTTGTTTGTTATAGCTTATTAAGGGCAACTTCCGCATTCCAATAAAGGAACAGTCCAAATCTCCCAATAATGTCGCCTTTGAAGGCTTAGCTGATGTGTTGATGTGTTGTATGCATCTAGTGGTACCAACGGAGTGCTTCACTTGCCATGAAAAAACATGGCCATAAACATTCGATGCTCATGTGATACTGTTGGAACCTTGTTTTGATGATACAAACACTTAATTAATATGTCATTTTAGTGTGCAGAAATCAAATAAAGAATAATTGCAGATTGAAGTATATCTCCATCAATTAAATTGGCAGAGTAAATGAGGGATATGAATGCTGATTGAAGATGTAATTGCAAGAGTAAATGCTGATGGAAGAGCCGTTTGATTAGCAATCACTTATGGAAAGAAAGTCAAGAGATTGATTAGCTATTAAGGAAAGCATTTACACTCACGACATAAATAGTGATGCAAGCCGTTTGAATTAGTGATCAATTTGGAAAGCCAATTGAAGAGGCATTAAAGAGGCGAGTCAATTGGGAATTCAAGTGATGCATTCAAAACAACAAATAAAGAGCCCAAAGCATTTGAAGAATGAAATGAAAGCCATTTAAGGAGATCATTTACAAGCAAGTAAAACGGCAGAATTAAGAAGAAGAGTAAATGCATTTGAATACAAAGAACAAGTGAAGGGTCTTCTAGCCGTTCGTATGACCAACGTCTAGGAAGACATTCAAGAGGCTAGCATTTACAACAATCAATGAGGCCGAGTAAAGTATACTAATGAGGCCGAATATGAAGAAGCAAGATGACTTGCAAAAGAAGATGAACCTCCACTCTATATAAGGCAGTTGAAAGCACAAATTAGAGTGGGCGAACATAGAAAGAAAAAGCTACGGCATTGAAGCAAAGGTTTGCTGAGAAAGAGAACGCAAGGAGGCGAGAAGCTCGAACAGATTCACTCTATCGAATTGAGTAGTAGTCATCAAAATAGAGTCTAGTTGAAAGATTTATTTTGTAAACTCTACAAGTACATCGGAATAAAGGGTAATCAGTTCGCAAATCCTTTCAGAGCAATCTGAAAGGTAGTGGTTTTTACTTTATCATCATTGTGATAAGGTTTTCCACTATACATAAGTGCGTATCTACTTTCGTCATTATTTTCCTGCAAAAATATTTCCGCTGCTATCTGACCATCAGACGGAAACACACTCTGTGACTTCCATCTGACAGATTTCTAACAGTAACGATCCAACACGTGGTATCAGAGCCGAGTGCTCTAGATTTATCTGTTAGCTTTGCAGGAAAAACATGTCGATTCACGATTCCTTCTGGAAACCGCCGCTACTAAAACCTGGACAATTCGACTGGTGGAAGGATCAATTTGAAGCCCATGTCTGCTCTCTAGACGGACAGCTCTGGGGGATATTCGAGACAGGACCACTTCCAATTCCACTAGACAGAACAGACCCCGCTAAACCAGTGGAAAAAGCCAAGGACAAATACACTGATGAGGACTACAAGGTTTTGGAAAAGAACGCCCGAGCAAAGAAAGTCCTTTACATGGCACTCTCACCTGGAGATCAAATCAAAGTGGCAATGTACAAGACCGCCAAGGACATGTATGATGGACT
This sequence comes from Rhodiola kirilowii, assembly GCA_033675215.1. Classification (NCBI taxonomy): domain Eukaryota; kingdom Viridiplantae; phylum Streptophyta; class Magnoliopsida; order Saxifragales; family Crassulaceae; genus Rhodiola; species Rhodiola kirilowii. The sequence continues at coordinate 31,810,837 of CM066196.1, read as the reverse complement.
GGTAAGACTGTATGGAAGTAACCAAGATATCAAAAGGAACCGGATCCTAGCCGCTACCAAAGACTATGAGACGGTCATGCAGAAGAAAGATGAGTCCTTGGAAGACTTCTACACTAGATTCCAAGTCATAATCGGACAGCTAGATTATCTTGATGAGAAGCTACCCGAATGGAAAATCACCCATCAATTCATGCAAGCCCTAAATTCTAAATGGGATCATGTAACCTTGGCATTGCAGGCTCAAAGAGGAATCAAAGAAACCACACTGGAAGAGCTAGTAGCAAATTTACAAAGTCAAGTTGGAATCGTAGAGAGGAAGATGGCCAGGAGACAGTCTGATAAGTCTCAGGCCATTGCCCTGAAAGTTGAAAAAGCCCTCGCACAAGCAACCGAGTCATCAAATGAAGAGGGGGATGAAATAGCTCTACTAACAAGAGCCCTCACTAGAGCCAACTTTGGCAGAGGACGGAACTCCAAATCAGACGGAAATCGAGGTAATTCCTTCAGGGGGAACAGGGATTCTGGAAATTCCTCCAGAGGGAACAAGAATGCTGGGTCAAATGAAAATGGAAGGAACTCAGGACAGAAGGAAGAAAGAACGTGCTATCACTGCCAGAAGAAGGGACATCTCTCCAAAGATTGCTACAGCAAAAAGAAAGGAGAGCCACCTGTCCAGAAGGGAGAAGAATCCGCCCCTAAACAAGATCATGCCATGTTTGCCGTATGGGGAGACACGGATGAAGACAATGATGATGGAAACCATCCGAAGGAAGCCTGCTTAATGGCTAACTCTACAACTAACGAGGTAACGGATACTGATTCTTTTATTGATAAAGTATTCTCTGAATCTGATCTTGCAGAAACAACTGCTAAAGTTCTGGCAAAAAACCGAGAGCTAGAGGACAGAATTGAAGAAATGCAACAGGATCATCGTGATGACATCGCAAAAAACCGCCTCTGGTCAACCAAAGCTATGCGTCTTGAAAAGGAGAAGGCAGAACACGTGTGCATATGTCATACATGTGAGGAAAGAAAGGAAGAGGTCAGTGAGCTCAGCAATGGTCTAAGACAGATGACCCTAGGAAATAGTGAGCTACCGGACTTCCAAGCCAAGATTGAAGAGCTAACTGATGAATTGAACCATCTCAGACGAGATAATGAAGAACTACTCCAGACAGTGCAAAGTCTAAGACTCGAGGATACCGCAAGGAGGGAGAATTGGCTCCGTGAACTGGAAGCAAATAGGGTAGAGGAAGTAAAGACGGACTTCAAGAAAAAGTTCGTCTGCCCAGGGCTGGGCTATGAAGCTGAAAAAGGAAAGGGAAAGATGACAGAACAAGGAGAATGTTCTCGCCAGGAAAGACGACCACAAACCATCAGACGGACAGAGAGGGAAGACAGGTCACAGAAGGAAATCAATATCCACGACAAGGACTCTGTCCCCTACAAGGCTCCAAAAGGCTATAAAATCTGGATGAATATGAATCAGAGTCATAAGCCCTCAAAGAGAGACTTTCATGCTAGAAAGGCAAAGACGATAGTTCCACCCGGCAGAAGCAAGTACGTAAATCTTCTATGCCATAGAATCTGCTGGAATTGTGGGCAGTCTGGACACTACAGAGCCGAATGCCCAAGACTAAGGGAAATAGATGAGAGAAATAGCCGCTGGCTGAATGCTAAAAGACGTCCCTCAAACGATGTCCATCAGAGGAAAGTCAACACCTACAGGGAGAAAAACAGAAACGATCACTTCCGCCCAAACCATGATCCGGTCATCTTTTGTAAACCAAGGAAGACGCCTAGGGGAAAGATAGACTTAACTAACTATGATGCTCATTACTCTTACTACTCTGTTCCTATTGCAAAATTCATTCCTAAACCCAGTAAGCCCAAGCTTGTCTGGGTTCGTAAAAACTGATCTTTCTTTTGCAGAATGGAGTGAGGTCCCACCCATGGTACTTGGACAGCGGGTGCTCAAGACATATGACGGGGAATCCAGAATGGTTCAACTCACTCCACAAAACCTCCGGAGATAGCATAATCTTCGGAAACAAAAGCAAAGGAAATGTGATCGCAATAGGAGAGGTAAGGATTTCGGACACTATCCGAATCAGACAGGTTAGTCTAGTAGAAAACTTGAAATACAATCTACTAAGTGTATCTCAGCTTTGTCAGTATGGCAAAAATCACGTTACATTCAACTCTAATGATTGTTTTGTAAGAAGCAATGAGACAGGGAAGACAGTTCTGAGAGGAATCCGTGTGAACAAAATTTACATTGTCGATCCGGAATTCGTCCCAGAAGAGGAACTGTGCCTCGTGAGCATAGCAGAAAATACCATCCTTTGGCATAGAAGGTTTGGATATGCAAGCACGAAACTGCTGCACAAACTCCATCAGAAGGAATTGGTGGTTGGACTTCCCAAGGTGGAAAATGCATCCGAACAGGTATGTAGCGCATGTGTTACGGGCAAGCAATCTAGGACATCATTCTCTTCAAAACAAACTGTGAGCACCTCTGCACCATTGGAAATGGTTCACATGGATCTGTGCGGACCTGTGAACATCACTAGCCGTGGAGGAAACAGGTATATCTTTGTCATAATCGATGACTACTCCAGGTACACATGGACCATGTTTCTACATACTAAAGATCATACATTTCGTGAATTTGAAGCATGGTTGAAATTGATAGAAAATAAGTTAAATCGCAGATTAACCTCTATTCGTACTGATAATGGAACCGAGTTTCGGAATTCGCAGTTTCTTTCGTTGTGCAGGGACAAAGGTATTGATCACAACTTTTCCGCCCCACGCACACCACAGCAGAACGATGTTGTTGAACGAAAGAATAGAACCCTAGAGGACATGTCGCGTACCATGCTAATTGCTAGTAAAGTTCCAAAAAGTTTTTGGGCTGAAGCAGTGTACGCTGCGAATTACATCCTTAACAGAGCATCGCTTCGATCCATGATAGGGAAGACTCCATACGAACTACTACGTGGAAGAAAGCCCAATATTTCCCACTTGAAGGTATTTGGATGCAAGTGTTTCGTCCACAACAACGGCAAGGAAAATCTGGGAAAATTTGATGCTAGGAGTGATGAAGGAGTCTTCATTGGATACTCTAGTCACAGCAAAGCTTATAAAGTCTTTAACCTAAGGCTAGAACAAGTGGAGGAAAGCGTTCATGTGAGATTTGACGAGACGGAAATGGCTGGTCAAAGAATAAGGGATCCCTCAGCAACTGCCATGCGAGACGCTGGAGAACTCCAGTTTATAGACGAATCAGATCCTGATTGGGAACCGCCATCACCGAATAACGACATCCCTCCCACGGAAGCCCAACAAAGGAACGATGCACCTCCAGTGAATCAAACGGAGATCACTGAAATACAAGTTCCAGCAGATGGACAAATCCAGTATGTCGCGGAGGTGACCATCAACACTGAAGTCCCTGCAGAGGAAGTAGTGACTACTGACCCTATCCCCGCCAACGCTGAGGGGGAAGTCAGAACCACGCGCTATGGACGAACGGTTCAACGGCCAAACAGATGGGGAGACTACCATTGCTACACCTCTCAGCAACAGGTAAACGTTAACAGTTTATGTCAATTTTGTGGATTTGCCTCTTTTGTTTCTCTTGCAGAACCGAAGACGGTTGCAGAAGCACTGAAGGATCCTGAATGGGTCAATGCCATGCAAGAGGAGCTGCACCAATTTGAGAGGAACAAAGTATGGCGTCTAGTTCTGAGACCCAAAGATAAGAACGTGATTGGAACAAAATGGGTCTTCAGAAACAAGTTGGACGATAAGGGAACCGTCATAAGGAACAAAGCCCGTCTGGTGGTCAAAGGATACAACCAACAAGAAGGAATTGACTATGATGAGACATTCGCTCCAGTTGCAAGGTTAGAGGCAATCAGACTGCTTATAGCTTATTCAACCTACCATGGTTTCACCTTGCAACAGATGGACGTCAAGACGGCATTTCTGAATGGAATACTAAAGGAGGAAGTATATGTAAGCCAAACTCCAAGATTTGAGGATAAAAGCTATCCCAATCATGTCTACGTACTGGACAAGGCTTTATACGGACTGAAGCAAGCACCCCGCGCTTGGTATGAGAGACTCTCTCTGTTCCTTCTGTCACACGGATATGTCAGGGGGGAAGTGGACAAGACTCTCTTCCTTCTGAAGGAAGGGACTGACACTCTAGTGGTTCAGGTATATGTTGATGATATTATCTTTGGTTCAACTAACCCTAGACTTGTCAAAAAGTTCACAGATCTGATGTCAAGCGAATTCGAGATGAGCATGGTGGGGGAATTGAAGTACTTTCTAGGACTTCAAGTAGCACAAGGGGAAGATGGAACTCGGATCCATCAACAGAAGTACATAAAAGAAATTCTGAAGAAGTTTGGGATGGATTCCGCGAAAACATGTGCCACACCCATGTCTCCAAATGACACTCTAGCAAAGGACGAGTCATCCCTCCAAGTGGATCCGACTCTATACAGGGGGATGATAGGTTCACTCTTATATCTTACAGCTAGCAGACCTGACATCTTATTCAGTGTATGTCTATGTGCTAGATTCCAGGCGAATCCTAGAGAGACACATGTCAAAGCCGTGAAAAGAATCTTGAGATACCTGAAAGGGACAGACGACTTGTGCCTATTCTATCCGACGGGAGGAGACTTACGTCTGACGGCTTACACAGATGCTGACTATGCAGGATGCAGAACAGACAGGAAGTCCACCTCAGGAATGGCGCAGTTTCTTGGACCATGTTTGATCTCGTGGGGATCCAAGAAACAGTCTTCTATTGCATTATCCACTGCTGAGGCAGAATATATCGCAGCAGCTACTTGCTGCGCACAATTGCTATGGATAAAACAACAGCTAAGTGATTATGGCGTTACTCTTGAATGCGTTTCAATTCTGTGTGATAATACCAGCGCCATCAATATTTCAAAAAATCCGGTACAGTTTTCACGCACTAAACACATCGAAATTCGATATCACTTTTTACGTGACTGTGTAGAGAAAGGAACCATTGCCATGGAATACTGTAGGACTGAGGAGCAAATCGCGGACATTTTTACGAAAGCATTGCACAGGGAACCCTACGAGAATCTAAGGCTTGAACTAGGTATGACTTCCCTCCCATAGTCTGTGCTCCCTGATTGATTCTCTCGATGATTGGCTAGACTAGTCTGCATGATAGATTGCCGTGTATGAAGCTACTGCGTATGTAGTTAATAACTGTGTGAAAGTTGCTCTATGAGGTCACCACTACATGCATGTTAAATGAGATTACTAGCTAGCAAATATCATGAGCATGACACATATTTCTTTGTAGCCCAAAAGAGACTTCCAAATTTGAACCCACAATATAAGCCAAGGAAGTACTCTAAGACTAACCCTAGCCTATTATGTGTGGAGAATAAATGTTTAGCCCGTTGATGGTAAAATTATTTTCTTGGTCTTCTCCACACTACATGAAATTGCTTTGTCATGATTTGGTGAACTCTTATTTCTTGGTTGTGTGGTGTTTTATTGTACCACTTGGGTAAACCTACCACACCACACCCAAACTTTGTGAAAACCATGAGACGGAATCGGGGTTAACTCAGCATTGGTTCAGACTGGTTCCATCAGATGGATTGTGGCTGGTTCAATCAGATGGAGTGTTAGTAAGTGCCGTTTTGGAGGGTTAGCGGCTGCCATCAAGAAAAGAAGTTAAAGATGATACTTGATGACGATTAGAATGACCCGTATGGTGAAAAGAAAGCTGCGTTTGTAGCACAGTCATCATCACTAAGTCGCTTCGGACTTGATGGCTGATGGTCTTTATGGCATGGAAAAATAGCAAGGTCTCGATATTTGAACAAGCTGGAGCAACTAGGGTTTTAAATACCCGCAGATGGCCATGTGGCAGTAAACTGTGGAGTGAATTCAAAATTTGGGAGTTGCACGTGGCGGCTTAACTATTACCTAACTCCAGATTTGGAAGGAGATTTAAATGTGCAGTTTCTTTTGGAAGTCAAAAATTAAATCTTGCGAGATTTGAGGATGCCGATTGGAATTCATAAATTGAAAAAGAAATTTCTAGGGCTTCTCACAGTATAAAGAAGAGAAGCAAAGATGGAATCTTGGCATCTATCAGTCAGAAGTTGACTGGGTGAAGGACTTGAGGAGCAAAGTTGATATTCTTGAAACATTGCCAGATCTGCCGAAGGGAGCTGAGGATTCTGCAGATGTGAATCCGGGGCACTAAATTCAAATCAAGGAAGAGCTGAAGGAGCTGAATAGTCAGTTGATATTTGTCGCAACTAAGGTGGTTGACCAGTTGAAGACCGTGTTCCGCATTTAACTCTGGATCTGTCTCATGGTTGCCCCTTTCCTTCCATCCCCACCATATCTACTACCTATTTTTGATGACTTTTCTTTCGTTGTCATGCTCAGTGTCTGCCTGGTAGTATTTAAATTTTCAGTATGTTGTGTGTGTTCCCTCCGGGGCACTTTTGCCCTTTATTGATGAAGTATGCAGTTTCTTTCCATCACATGGATGTCTTTGATTGCATTCTTTTTTATGATACCAAAAGGGGGAAGAGACAATGAGTGCATTCCTTGAGGGGGAAGTCACTACTGAAAACAAACTGAATGTCCATCTAAGGGGGAACTGTTAAGCGGTCGTAGAATATGTCTGCCTAACTAAAATTGATTGCATATCTATCTAATGGAATTGTGATAGTGTGGTATACTTGTCATGGATTTCTTATCTTTTGAAGAAGTGTTCGTCATCATCAAAAAGGGGGAATTTGTTGGAACCTTGTTTTGATGATACAAACACTTAATTAATATGTCATTTTAGTGTGCAGAAATCAAATAAAGAATAATTGCAGATTGAAGTATATCTCCATCAATTAAATTGGCAGAGTAAATGAGGGATATGAATGCTGATTGAAGATGTAATTGCAAGAGTAAATGCTGATGGAAGAGCCGTTTGATTAGCAATCACTTATGGAAAGAAAGTCAAGAGATTGATTAGCTATTAAGGAAAGCATTTACACTCACGACATAAATAGTGATGCAAGCCGTTTGAATTAGTGATCAATTTGGAAAGCCAATTGAAGAGGCATTAAAGAGGCGAGTCAATTGGGAATTCAAGTGATGCATTCAAAACAACAAATAAAGAGCCCAAAGCATTTGAAGAATGAAATGAAAGCCATTTAAGGAGAGCATTTACAAGCAAGTAAAACGGCAGAATTAAGAAGAAGAGTAAATGCATTTGAATACAAAGAACAAGTGAAGGGTCTTCTAGCCGTTCGTATGGCCAACGTCTAGGAAGACATTCAAGAGGCTAGCATTTACAACAATCAATGAGGCCGAGTAAAGTATACTAATGAGGCCGAATATGAAGAAGCAAGATGACTTGCAAAAGAAGATGAACCTCCACTTTATATAAGGCAGTTGAAAGCACAAATTAGAGTGGGCGAACATAGAAAGAAAAAGCTACGGCATTGAAGCAAAGGTTTGCTGAGAAAGAGAACGCAAGGAGGCGAGAAGCTCGAACAGATTCACTCTATCGGATTGAGTAGTAGTCATCAAAATAGAGTCTAGTTGAAAGATCTATTTTGTAAACTCTACAAGTACATCGGAATAAAGGGTAATCAGTTCGCAAATCCTTTCAGAGCAATCTGAAAGGTAGTGGTTTTTACTTTATCATCATTGTGATAAGGTTTTCCACTATACATAAGTGCGTATCTACTTTCGTCATTATTTTCCTGCAAAAATATTTCCGCTGCTATCTGACCATCAGACGGAAACACACTCTGTGACTTCCGTCTGACAGATTTCTAACAGTAACGATCCAACAGATACCTACCCGATGATGTTCGAAAACCTGTAAATTTGAAATATGAAGGCTTCAACGTCATCTTCGGTGAACTTATGAACTTCAAGCCGTAGCAGGCAATATTAGTTGCTGGGTAGACTGCTAGTGCTTGTTAGGATGAAGATATGATTCACTACACCATTTTGACACTTATGCAATAAGAGATGACACGCCGTTGCAAACCACACATTGCGAAAAGTATATAGCAACACCCGACTTCTATTGCTTATGTGTTCCGTTGCGTAAGATACCTAATGCCACGCATCAAAAACCTTCGTCGTCTCCCTCGTTACGTAAGATACCATAGGCAACATTTAGTTACACAACATATGAATTTACGTTGTTTAAGAGTATTACGCAACAACCTCCAAAGCAGCATATGAACAGCCATTGCATAAGTAACTTAATGCAACATGATCTATAGTGACATATCCTGTTTCATTGCGTAAAATATCCTATGCAATGAATTTTAAAACAATACGAACACTTGAGTTGCGTTTGATATCCTATGCAACAACCGTGGTTTGGGTAGTATGTTTTTATTGCTTAAGTGTCTCATTTATTTTGAAAGGACAGAAAATATGTACCTCGTACAAAATTGAATGTAGTTTGTTGAGCTACTTTTTTACTTACGCAATAAAATTTGTATGGACACGTTGCGTAAAGTTTGAATGTCTGTATGCATATGTATCAAGGGGTTATTATTTTATCTATTGCAACGCACGTTTCTGATTTCGTTGCGTAAGACTGTTTTCAAAAGGGGATTGAATGAAAATTTCCAACCAAAATTTTCATTTTGGTTTTCCCGTCATCTCTATTGCAACGCAACTACGTTGTGTCGTTGTGTAAGGCGAAAATGAATTTTTGGGAGGGTAACATTTCAAAAAGGAGGGAATTAAAATTTAGTTCCAAAATTCTTGTTTATTTTCCCGCCTTTATCTAATGCAACAATGTCATATATAATCGTTGCGTAAAGTAAATATTCAATTTTGGTGGGAAATTTTGAAAGAATTGGGTATGAAAAGTAGATAAAAACAAGAAAATTTTGGTGCCAAAATTTTCATTTTGGGTTCCCGCCGGACGTAACGCAATACACACTTACGCAACGCGGGATTGTTATTGCAAAAGTGAGGGTTACAAGGGTTTTGAGAGGGTTTTGAGGGTTATGAGGGTTACAAGGGTTATGAGGGTTACAAGGGTTATACAATATTATGCTATGATTTAATTGAGTGATCAAACAAATTAACATAAGGATTATGTGATGTTATGTTACAAATGGGGGTTATGTGATATTATGTTACATTACAAATGATTATTGTTGGATCAAACATTTTGCATGAGAGGGTTATGAGGGTTACAAGGGTTATGAGGGTTATGCATGTCATATACTATGCTATGATTTAATTGAGTGATCAAACAAATTAACGTAAGGGTTATGTGATGTTATGTTATTAGAAATGGGGTTATGTGATGTTATGTTACAAATGATTATTGTTGGATCAAACATTGCATGAGAGGGTTATGAGGGTTATGAGGGTTACAAGGGTTATGAGGGTTATGTCACATACTATGCTATGATTTAATTGAGTGATCAAACAAATTTTACATAAGGGTTATGTGATGTTATGTTATTAGAAATGGGGTTATGTGATGTTATGTTACAAATGATTATTGTTGGATCAAACATTGCATGAGAGGGTTATGAGGGTTACAAGGGTTATGAGGATTATGACGGTTATGATATGTTACAAATGATTCATATGTCACAAATGCATAAGGTTGTTAATGCACTAATAATGTTATGAGTTGAAGGCAAGAATCACAAATGCATAAGGTGGAACATGAGAGTAGTTATGTTATGAGTAGATTAATTCATATGTCACAAATGCATAAGGTTGTTAATTAATGCACTAATAATATTATGAGTTGAAGGCAAGAATCACAAATGCATAAGGTGGAACATAAGAGTAGTTATGTTATGAGTTGATTGATTCATATGTCACAAATGCATAAGGTTGTTAATGCACTAATAATGTTATGAGTTGAAGGCAAGAATCACAAATGCATAAGGTGGAACATAAGAGTAGTTATGTTATGAGTTGATTAATTCATATGTCACAAATGCATAAGATTGTTAATTAATGCACTAATAATGTTATGAGTTGAAGGCAAGAATCACAAATGCATAAGGTTGTAGTCATAAGGTTTAATTAATAGTAAGTTTTATGAATTAATGGTTAGAACACAATTACATAAGGTTGTGAACTAAAGAGTAATGCACTAATAAATTTCATTTAAAATCAGCTAACATATTTAAATTTCATTAAGGGCACGGTTAAGGTTTATGGTTGGTTCGTCACAATATCAATGAAAAGTATAGACATCCGCCAATGTTAAGGTAGTGTTAAGCATAATAGAGGCTATGACCCTCCTGAGTGTATATATACCATTTTTTTATAGTGTATATATAACATGTTAAATGTGTATAATATTGATATTAATTAAATATTAGATCACTAATGATCCTATGTTAATTTTACGTAATTGTTACTTGGACCACTTATTAGTTCATAGTTATTATTAAATTGGACCATATTGAGATACTAAGGGTTAATTAGACCATTATCAATAGTTGGGATACATAATTTATAATTATCAGGCCAAATGATATGGGGGAAACGAAATAAGAAGCGCAGTTACTAAAATTTTCCAATTTCAATTGAATTTAAACTCCATATCTCCACCCAAAACATTTTAGTTGACCAAACATTTCAAGGGGGAGTCAACTTCAATTTGCAGAAAGAGAACCAGAAACTCTGATTCCTGAAGCGATACCATCGCACTCTTCATCCACCCCCAATCCAACATCCCCACCCCCACTTCGACTGGAATCAACGCCTCAACGCCTCTGTCAGCTGCTGCTGCTATGGATCGGAGAACACCGGCATCCTCTGCGCTGTCATGTTCGATACCAAGGTAATTTATCAACCAACCAGTCACGCACCTGTTCCTTCCGTTAATAGTTAATCAATCGTGTTTAGGAAGGTTTCGTTGGTACAGATCTGTGTTTTGATGTATATCATATTCTCCCCTTTTGAAGGCGGGGGTGGCACCTGTGAGATGGCGGAGAATAACAGTAAGAATTTAAGAGAGATTTATTGTCTGAAGTAATTAGCAGCTCTGAGTTATTGTGAAATCTACTTGTCTTAGTCAAGACGAGTTCTAGATGGTGTTTGAACTGCGTCTCGAACACTTGTTGAACAGTTTCAGGTTGTGTTTAAACAGAGACTGGAACACCTTAGCAGACAGTACCGAAAACAGAACAAACAGGAGCACACACGATATGATAACCCAGTTCGGCCTCGCCTACTCTGGGGGGTTTCCCACACCCGAAAAGGGACACAAATCTTATTACGAGTTTAGAGCTATTCGTGGACTTACACTTACACAACGCCTTGTTTGTAATAGACTAGCCTCTGACACTCCGTCTCTCGGATTTGCAATCTCGGTTCACCGCAGCTCCCCTCAATCCCCTATGGGTAGGATGAGACTTCCCTCTCGGCCTAGTCTTGGACTTCTCGGAAGTCCAGTCGCCTTCTCTCAAAGACGTAGCTTGATTACCGTGTGTGTGTGCGCTTTGTTGTTGACAGAACCGCTCATCGTCAAAGCGATTGTGCAAATAAATTTATAATAGTCCGCTACTCGCAACTATACTACTGGGTAGTACTTGGTAAGTAGGGGTCGAACCCAAGGGAACTAGGGGAATAATTGTTCTTCGGGGGGGATTACGCAGCGTGGGAGCGTGTTTAAGGTCGGTTGGTTGGTTTTAAAGCTACCAGCTATTTTGATTGATTGATTGGTTGGTTGGTTGATTTTAATACTGGAAAGTAAATTACAGTTTATAATTAAAGAGAAATGTTCGGTTTCAGGGGACTTGTATTATATCCTGTTTATCATTGACCATTAGTGAATCATCTAAGTATTCAAACGGTGAATCGAGGCTAGTTACAGCTCAAGACTTGCAACACCGGTTTAAAGCAACTCCTGTTCTATTTCAGTCTAGCGCCAATACCCTAAGGTATGCTAGCCTGGGTGCATCCACCTGATCTCACAGTTACGCTCGACCAGATGGGATTTAGGATGAGTCGAACTCCTCAGATAGCTTTGCTTGTTACAGCTTCCACTACCTGAGTATGATCACGAATTGCCACAGAAGAGCTTTGCTTGTTACAGCATCCACTCAACCTTGGAAACTCTGACTATATATGGCACATAGAACAAGTTTTGAATACTAAGACTAGACACTAAGTTAATAGTCTTAAAACATTTTATAATACAAGTGCGCCCCTTAGACCGAACTACAAGTTTAGCTACTATTCATCGCGCTAAACATTATACTAAGGAAATAAAAGCAGTAAATAAATACGAAGAAATACTTACAACCTTTGAAGCGCCAAGGGAGCTATCCTTTATTTCCAAAGCAAAATTACAACATTACAAATATTACAACTTCTAGAGAGAGAAGTGAAATTGAGATTTTGGTGTGTGAAATGAGGAGGAGGAGCTCCTCCTTTTATAGCCCAAAGGGGAGGAGATGGGTGGTGAAGATGGGTGGCAAGTGTTGCATTTTGATTGGAGGAGAAAATGGAGGGAGGAGATGGCCACATGTGGAGGAAGAGGAGTGGTGGAGGAGGAGGAAGGTGGTGGTGACATGTGGAGGAGGGGCAAAAGCCGCCGGTCACCACCACCAAGAGCCGCCGGTAGGCGGTGGCCCAAGGGGGAGGAGCTCCTCCCTTGGCCACCACTTCTTCAAGTGGTCGGTCATCTTTGTCCAATGTGAGATTTGTACAGTTTTGTGCAGTCTTTTCACAAAACTGTCAATGTGTTTCTTCTCTGGGCTGTCTTGACTCCACTCCTGATTCTTCTGATTAATTTGTTCTGGTCAATTCAACGTCAGGATCCTTGATATTTCTTCAGTCGTCATATGATCTTGACCTTGGATTGACTCTTGTTATCTTTTCAGCATAAAATCCTCTCCTTAGCGTGTTTTCACTTCAGTCTCTAAAATGCCCTGTGGAAATATATCGGGACTAACACGTAGAAGTTAGATAGACAAACAGTCTAATTAAGGGGGTTTTACTGTGTTTCTGACTCGTATAACTTTGGTCCATCAGATTACCCCCCACTTTTAGTTGTTCATCCCGAACAATGCTATTAAAGGGCGTAAGTTCTAAGTTTGGCTTTGGAATATGAAAATTAGACTGTGGTACTCGATCTATCCTAATTCATGCATTGCTTACTTATTACCAAATTAAACTGCGTAAATAAATAGAAGAAACTTAATACTTGTACCTCCGTGCTGAGATGCAAATTATATTGGATGTCTCGGGAGATAGCCCTTTTTAGGCTTCTGGACTGCAATCTTGGGATCGTCTCGCACTATATGGTTTTCTGGTAGCTTTCTCTAGCACGTGATTCGATTCGGGTTTCAGTGAGTTGAGCCTTTTTGATTTTCTTCTTTGGCGAGGGACTGCTTTTTTTGTTGTAGTGAATCGGCCTTTGGCCTTTGATTTGACTTTTTGAGTGCTTCACTTTTGCTCGGTTAAAACCTTCACAATTTTGGGCCTTTGGCCTCTTTTGATTTTCTTCTTTGAGTTTTTCGCCTTTTTGTGATTTTGCAAGTCCATTTTCTCAAGCCTTTTTGGGAGGTCCAATCATCGCCCGCAAGCCTATGGAAATACCTCCCCGCTCCTCTCGTCTTTGTCGTTTTGCGCGGGTCAAGATGAGGGTCGCTCAACTATTTTCTCGGCTATTTTGACTAGAGAGAGGACGGTCCGATTCCCGTCCTCGCCTTTGCATAGATGCTTCTTGGCGGAGTTGACTTCAATTATTCACTGAAAACCCGAAGTGCAGCCTCCACTGACTTTGAAAACCATATAGTTTGATCTGATCCTTTGATTTCTTGCCAAGCCTCTCTAGGGTAGTTTATATCAACTCTACATCCCTAGTTGTCTCAGCACAAAGGACAAATGGAAAGTTACATTCTAAGTTTTTAAACAGTTGAATTTTCACAAGGTTAATGCATGAATTATGATTTATCTTTTTCACATTGTTAAGTTCATATTTTCAAAAAGATACTATTACTAAAAAAAGAAAAACAGCTGCATGTTATTTATGTACATAGGTGGTTCTCACCCCCCACTTTTGAACGAAGGCGTGCCTTAGTTCAAAAGTCATGCAAGCTTTAAACTAAATACTGAATTTAAATGACAGAAATTAAAGTGCGGAAAAGTAAGATAGTGTCGGGTTACCTCCCGACCAGTGCACTTGTTTAACGTCGTTGGCTCGACGATACCTCGTTGTGGATTACTGGTTTGGGTCCCATGGGTGGCTGAGGTCAAACTTCTTGATTCCACCGACTTTGATTCTTGCGGTGAGTCTTCCTGATTTTTTAGCAGATGACGGGTTTGGGTCCAGTTCTGATGGTATCTCCTTCCAACGTCTCTGAGAAGGCGAGGGACCTTTCACTATCAGCTTTTGAACTGGGTGTTCTCCTGTTTAGGGCTGCCTTGTCCAGTCATGGCGAAAGCGTGCTCCATGTAGGAGTCATTCTGCTCAGGCCCTTTTCCCATTCTCCTTTGAGCTTCTTCTTGGATCGCGTAGTTCGCGGCGACTTGCTCATTAATTAAGGGGAAAAGTCGGGAAGGCCTCATGAGGCTTGGTTCTGCCTCGTAATGTTGGTTCGTGAAGAACTGGTCGTAGATAGTTTCAGCTGCCTGGGTAATGATAGTCGGGTATGGCTTGGGTAGCTCGTCAGTGATGTTCTAGACTTCTACTTCGTTGCTTCCGGTGCTTTCCATGTCTGATTCCTCGGATGGTTCGGAAGTCTTTTCTGACGGCTCGGTGGTTTCTTCTTTGTCAGCCTCAGGGTCAGCTTCTTCTGTCTGCATTTCCTCGTCAGTGTAGGGAACTCGTCTTGTGGCAGCGGCTAGGCCAGTTATCAGGTACCACATGTCTGCAATGGTGAGGTTTGCGGCAGACCTTCTCATAGCTTCGTTGACTCTTCCCAGCTCTTCGTACCTCATCCCACGAAGAAATTTTTGGAGAAGAATTTTCTTCGTAAATCCATGGTGCGGGAAGCTTGAGACGATGGCATCGTAGTTCATGTAGTATTCGTCCAAAGTCTCATCCCGGGATTGTTGCAGGTTCAGGATCTTTTCACGGGTTTCTTGGCGTAAAGATGGTGGGGAGAATTCTTTCAGGAACGGAACGCAGAGGTCTACGAAACGTTCTGCACTGCAAGCGGTGGATGTGTAGTACCATATCGTGGCGAAGTCGGTTAGAGAGAATTTGAAGCATTTCAGCTTAAACTCTTCTAACACTTCGTTTTCAGGTTTGATGTTGTGGCAGACATGGTGGAAGTTTCGGCAGTGTTGTACAGGGTCTTCTCCCTCCGTTCCTCCGAACAGGGGCAGAAATTGCGTTGTCCATGCATGCGTAACGGGTAATGACATAGGAAAAAGAAAGAAAAAGAAAGGGGAGGGAAGAACAGTTATCCGATGACTAGTTCCCCGGCAACGGCGCCAATTTGAAAGAACCGCTCGTCGTCAAAGCGATTGTGCAAATAAATTTATAATAGTCCGCTACTCGCAACTATACTACTGGGTAGTACTTGGTAAGTAGGGGTAGAACCCAAGGGAACTAGGGGAATAATTGTTCTTCGGGGGGGGGGGGGGGGATTACGCAGCGTGGGAGCGTGTTTAAGGTCGGTTGGTTGGTTTTAAAGCTACCAGCTATTTTGATTGATTGATTGGTTGGTTGGTTGATTTTAATACTGGAAAGTAAATTATAGTTTATAATTAAAGAGAAATGTTCGGTTTCAGGGGACTTGTATTATATCCTGTTTATCATTGACCATTAGTGAATCATCTAAGTATTCAAACGGTGAATCGAGGCTAGTTACAGCTCAAGACTTGCAACACCGGTTTAAAGCAACTCCTGTTCTAGTTCAGTCTAGCGCCAATACCCTAAGGTATGCTAGCCTGGGTGCATCCACCTGATCTCACAGTTACGCTCGACCAGATGGGATTTAGGATGAGTCGAACTCCTCAGATAGCTTTGCTTGTTACAGCTTCCACTACCTGAGTATGATCACGAATTCCCACAGAAGAGCTTTGCTTGTTACAGCGTCCACTCAACCTTGGAAACTCTGACTATATATGGCACATAGAACAAGTTTTGAATACTAAGACTAGACACTAAGTTAATAGTCTTAAAACATTTTATAATACAAGTGCGCCCCTTAGACCGAACTACAAGTTTAGCTACTATTCATCGCGCTAAACATTATACTAAGGAAATAAAAGCAGTAAATAAATACGAAGAAATACTTACAACCGTTGAAGCGCCAAGGGAGCTATCCTTTATTTCCAAAGCAAAATTACAACATTACAAATATTACAACTTCTAGAGAGAGAAGTGAAATTGAGATTTTGGTGTGTGAAATGAGGAGGAGGAGCTCCTCCTTTTATAGCCCAAAGGGGAGGAGATGGGTGGTGGAGATGGGTGGCAAGTGTTGCATTTTGATTGGAGGAGAAAATGGAGGGAGGAGATGGCCACATGTGGAGGAAGAGGAGTGGTGGAGGAGGAGGAAGGTGGTGGTGACATGTGGAGGAGGGGCAAAAGCCGCCGGTCACCACCACCAAGAGCCGCCGGTAGGCGGTGGCCCAAGGGGGAGGAGCTCCTCCCTTGGCCACCACTTCTTCAAGTGGTCGGTCATCTTTGTCCAATGTGAGATTTGTACAGTTTTGTGCAGTCTTTTCACAAAACTGTCAATGTGTTTCTTCTCCGGGCTGTCTTGACTCCACTCTTGATTCTTCTGATTAATTTGTTCTGGTCAATTCAACGTCAGGATCCTTGATATTTCTTCAGTCGGCATATGATATTGACCTTGGATTGACTCTTGTTATCTTTTCAGCATAAAATCCTCTCCTTAGCGTGTTTTCACTTCAGTCTCTAAAATGCCCTGTGGAAATATATCGGGACTAACACGTAGAAGTTAGATAGACAAACAGTCTAATTAAGGGGGTTTTACTATGTTTCTGACTCGTATAACTTTGGTCCATCAGTTGTCCTTCAAGAACCGTCTGAACAGCACACTGAACAGACTGTTACTTCTCCGTTGATATTCCGGTGTGGAATAATCAACCGGCGGTCGCTCCTCCTCCAATCTCACGAACTCTCGTGTTTGTTTCTTTTCTCTCAGGAAGCGACACAGATCTGGTTGCCCTAGCCATGTATTTATATGTAAAAGGCGAAAGTCCAAATCTGTTGCAGATCACATCATCAAATATTTTAGGAAATATTCCTAAATATTTGATGTGTATCTTTATCCAATCTTTAGGAAGTATCTTCGAAAACTTCCTTCCCAAGTCAGCCACGTCGCCTTTAATCTGATGTGTAGATATTCGTTTGAATATCTGAATCTTCGAATTCCTTGCTGGCCGACTCCAATCAGAATATCCTTGTCAAATATTTCGGAGATACTCCTAAATATTTGATCGATATTCAATCTCTTCCATATCCAATCTTTGGAGATTACTTCCGTGCCAAGTCATTCAATATTCTCGAATCCAAGCTGAAGATATTCATTTGAATATCTGATCTTTAATTATGACTCGTCAATTGATCCCAATCAAATAATCTCGTCGATCTTCTGGATACGGAAATCTTCCTGCGTCTGCTGTACGCTGTACTGCAGTTCAAGACAGCGATTGAACTCTTCTTGAACACCTGCTTGAACTGTCTAAAGCCGTTTTGCCAACTGCGTGCCATTCATGGGAACATCAATCTCTCCCTTGGCATTTTTGGCAAAACCCAATCTAGGCTTTAGACACACTTGAGGGAACTAACCAATCACTCCCAAAACACTCCCCCTTTTTGCCACAAATCGGCAAGGGGTCCAATCAAACAACCTGGTCTCCTCGGCATCTGGAATCTTGTCAACTCCCCCTCGAACATAGCCTGGGACAGTGACACATGCTGTGAGTCTGTCGAACCATGGTGTCTTAGCAACTGTTCAACCACGGGTCAGCAAATGACAGGTTTTTGATGATCTGGTTTCTTGAACTGATTCAGCTTGTCCAGTACTGCCGCGTGGTAGTCCTTCTCCAGACATTCCTCTCTTTGGCTCATGGCAGCATGTCTTTTCTTCAAGCAGGACATCAACTCTCTCCGTCTTCTTTATCATTACTGGGATATCGCAGAGCGCATGCCAATTTATTGATTCTTGTCCTCTGCGCTTATTCGACCTTCAGTATAGTGTTCACCTCCTCTAGTAGCTGTCCGCGTTTAGCTCGGGACAACTTCTCACTAGCAGCTCTCGTTATGGAAGACTCAGGTGCGTCCTTCCTCTTCAACCCGGGGTCCTTCAGATCATTCTTATGTCGACCCTTGAACAGCTTGTGGTCAATTACCAACTTCAATGGAGCACTTGATAGTCTGTCCTTGTCAAACATAGTTCTTCCCATGTCAATGAGCATCCTGTTTCCAATCTGGTACAACAGCTGTCCCATCTCCTTACTGAGAGTACAGTATAGTCAGATCTGCACCTAGGATGGAACTGTCTTCTTATTAAGCAGCTTTTCAGGGACGATCTTTCTTTTCTGCACTGCCTTCCACTTGGCTGCTGCTTCCGTACTGGCACACCATACTCCATTTTTCACAATTCCAGTTGGAACATGGGCAGGAACAGGATCTGGACAATACCTTTTCCACTTCTTAGACGCACTTGCTCCCCCTACGTCTGTGTTCCCATTCATCTTGATAGTTGCCTTAGATGAGCATTCTTGGAAGGTCACTATCTTCTTGGGTTTCTTCTTTTCAGCTTTCTTGAGCTCAGACAGTGAAACTGTGTCCTGGTCCTCCTTCTGAGTGTTCTCATTCTCAGCCTCTTCTTGATCAGATAATTGCATCTCTACATCTGTATTAGCTGGATGTTCTAACTCAGTCGGCACAGCTGGTGCATCAGATGCTTTTTCTTCAACATGTTCATTTTCTGATTGTGCTACAGACACAAACAACACATCTCCTTCCTTCCGTCTTTCTTTGCCTTTCTTAGTTCAGAAAGAGGGACGAAGTCCTGAGCATCCTTCATCAAAAAATCAGGAATAGCTGGGGGATCCACCACCACATGTGCATCCTCCACAAAATCATCATGTAACCCTCCTTGCACAACGTCTGGTGCTTTAATTGACTCACCCTCTGGGACTGCATCAGAACTAGAGGACTCTTGGGGTAAAACTATCTCACCACCTTGCTGCATATCTGAGACAGCATCATCTGGCACACTTGCCTCCTTCTCAACCCCTACGACCTGGGCTCCTGAGGACTGATCAGCTCTTGTCTCAATAGGTATTGTAACCTCCTCTTTTTGCAACTCATCAACAACATCATCAAGTTCTTCATCATTGCCGGGTGCATGAGACTCTTCCATCACATTGCCAAATTTCTTAGCTTGCTGTTCTCCACTTGCATCCTCATTCTTCTGCTTATCAGAACCACAATCTTAGCCTTACTGGCTTCACCTTCTTCTGCAGCATCGGCCACAGAATCTACAGCAGGTTTCAATCCCTTTGGCTTCTCATTAACCACTTTGTCACCCTTATAGCTCACTAAATCTTTACCAATCGCCCGTACTTCCTTATCAATAGAATTGAGTGCAGTAGCTTAGGAGTGAGAACAAGAGATTACCTCATTGAGGGGTTGTTCAGCCAGCGTCTGATTTTCCTTCGCAGTCTGCACAATCCCTTTAGTTGGATTAGGATCAGCCTTTGACGCCTTTGAAGTAGCTTCTTTAAGATCTGTCACAGCCGCCTCTTCTCCCTTCTTTTTCACCTCTCTGATCTTAGGGTTTGCTGATAATGTATCCTTATCCGACTTCGATTCGACTACCTTTTTTATTTTTAAATATTTCGACTCCTCAACTTGCCAAAAACTGTCATGTGTATATCTCTTGAGATATTTGTCCAATCACCTCTCTCCTCCTTGAAAAGCTCCAACGCCTCATAAAACTGCTAATAAGTTGAATTTGGTAATCAGTTCCAACCACGTACCATCTGTTCCAGCCCTCTTCTTTGGTAGGTCAGCCCATCTGATTTGCTGGGGCTCTGCTCTTGGCTGACCTCTGTCTGAAACACTTAGTTGGCGATAACACGTAGACCCAGAGAGTATCTAAGTGTTTCGAACTGAGCGGCGTCTAGTGGCATGGTGAGTACGGCAGTAACAGTGGTCATGTGTTTCGATGTGATGACCTTCTTCTCCACTAGCTCTCTGATGAAGTGATATCTGCTCATGGAGTGTTGTACTGGGTTCTTGGGCAGAAACTTCTTCACCCGTTCCACTCCGTGTTCAGACAGATTCTACTTCATGCATAGGACCTGGGTGCAGCAGCTCCCTGCGGCGATGCTCTCCCGCTCTCCCAGCACCTGGTCAACATGTGTTCCAGGAAGGTGTTTCATCTCTCCCACCATGGTCAGCTGGAGCTCCTTTTGCATCTGTCTCATGAACTGGCCAACAAGCTTCTGTGTACTCGTGAGGATCGTGACGAACATATTCTTCTCTTCTCCCCCTCGCTCTTAGCCATGGTCGATGAGAAAAGTCTCGTACCATGCTCTGGGCGCTTGTGTGAGTCCGTATATAGTCGCCTTCAGTTCGTGACTGTGCACAAGATGATATACTTTCCATGCTTCAAATCTGATGAGCTCTTCCAGGTCCACATGAATTGCCACCACCCAAATCTCATCAATAAAAGCTTTGATGACATTTTTTGGACTAGATGAACAGGCAGCCAGCTCTTGACACTTGATCTCATTCGCTCGACTCTTAATTCTCCATGAGGGTTGCAGCGCAGGAGCATTGTCAAGTGTCCCAGTTGGAGTAGGTGTGGCTTCATCAGCTGGACCTCCCTCTGGAATTTTATCTTCTGTAGCCTTGGTCTGAATGGGTGTTTCAAACAATGTCTCACCTCTAACTTTATCACCTTCTGGAACTGAGTTTAGGGCAACTTCGTCTTTCACCTGTCCAGAAGAGGACACCATACCTGTCCCTTGCAATTCCATCTCATGTGTCGTGTCTGTCGGACAGACAGTGGCAGCTCCTGTTCCGACTGTGCCTAGAAAGTAGCTTTTGTTTGATGACCTACTTCCTTCCATCAGTGTGTCTCCATTCCTATCCAGTACTTGACAGAAATCACAAGTGAATGTAACAGACTGTCCTACATCACACAATCTACTGATGCTGATCAGGTTCACCTTTAACCCATCCACTAGGAGGATATCCTCGAGCTCAGGTAGATCCGGAACCTTCAATGTCCCACAGCCGATCACCTGGCCCTTCCCTCCATCTCTAAAAGTGACAAACTGACGCTTGCGAATAGGTTTAACATTGATGAGATATTGATGATTACCTGTCATGTGAGCCGAGCATCCACTGTCGAGGTACCAACATTCTTCCTTCATGTGACTGAATGAGCTAAGAGCAACGAAGCACACTTCTTTCCTTGTTTTTGGTTTCCAGACTTGTCTGACTCGAGGGATGACTCTGGATTCTATTACTTTTTGCTCACCCAGAAGTAGTCGGCACCTTGATTTGATGTGCCCCATCTGATAGCAATACCAACATGTACGATTCTTCCTCCTCCATTCAGTACCATGTCTTCTACGGTTGGGCATGAGCTGCTTTCTTCTTCGATTCCCAAGCTGCTTCTCAGGGTAGTGGTTCACACTCAGTTCTGCTCTCTGTGCAGGTTTCAGCTTTGCCTTAACAGCCGAAGTCTTATCTGAGCCACTGTTTCCATTGAAGCCGAGACCCATATGTCCATCTTCAATTCTTTGGGACCTGAGTATGGATTCCAAGTTCTTTGAGCCTGAGTTCAACATCTTCGCCGATCCTTTGAACTTGCTCAATTCTTTCATAGCAGCAGCATGATTATCTCTCTCCATCTCGATTTGTAACTCCAGGTATTCTACCTTGTTCAGAAGATGGACTTCTTTGCGGCTCAACTCAGCATTCTTTCTTCTTAGCTCCACCAAGCCTGCAGGATGTGTTTCTCTATTTTTCTCCATCTCAGCTTTCGTAACCGATACGGTGTCTAGCAGTTTCACCTTCTGTGCAAGAAGTGACGAGTGTTCTTGATTCATTTTGATCATCTCGTGCTTTAAAGCAGATATTTCCTCCTGATGTTCCATCTTCTGGGCAACGAGAAGTTCAACCACCTGCCACTTTTTATCTTTTTCTTCTGTCAGGCTTGCCACTATTTCTGTGAGCTTCTTGTTCAGGCCAATCACCAATAGCCACTTCTCATAGAGTTCCTTGTACGTCTTGGCTAAGGTCTCATGAGCAAGTCCTTCGTCATCACTGCTTGATGCATCGTTGACAGAGCCCACTGCACTGTCGTTAAGGTGCAATGTTCTCTGTGCAAATAAATTTATAATTTCCGCTACTCGCAACTACACTACTGGGTAGTAAGTGGTAAGTAGGGGTCGAACCCAAGGGAGTCAGTGTGGATTAGTTGTTCTTTAATGAAGCTTATGCAGAAATTAATGCGATTGGGGTTGAGTTTGAGTGTGATTTGAGAACTGAAAGTAAATTACAATAATAGACTGTAAGGAAAGGATTCGGTTTTAGGGGCCTTGTATCATATTTGTTTATCATTGACCGCTAATGATCATACCAAGTGTTCGAAGATGAATCGAGGCTATTCCTAACACAAGACTTGCAACATCGCGTAGAACACTTAAAATGATCATGCTAAGTATTCAAAGATGAATCGGGGCTATTTCGAGCGCAAGACTTGCAACACCATTTAAAACACTTGTTCTATTTAGACTAATACCCCATTCCAAGGTATATTAGCCTGTGTGCATCCATTTGGTCTTTCATTCCCGAGCAACCAAATGGTGTTTTAGAAAGGTCAAACTCCTCAGATAAGCTTTGCCATTCCAAGCATCCACTTATCCGAGTATGTTTACGAACCCCACGGAAGAGCTTTGCCATTCCAAGCATCCACTCAACCTTGGAAGTTCTAACCTAATATATGGTACATAGAACAAGTTTTGAATACAGAGATACTCTAAGAGTAGAGTCTAAAACATTTATAATACAAGTACACCCCTGCGACCGAGTACAAGCTTTTAGCTGCTTGTATTCATGTCAAGGAATACAAGCAAACTATTGTCTTGAACAAGGGTACCGAATAATAAAATAACTTTAAAGTAAAAACAAATAATACTTGAAAGTAATTTTATACCTTACAATAAGCGGAGGAGAGGAGCTCCTAGGCAAGATCCAAGCGCCAAAAGTAGCTCCAAAATGAAGAACAATATTTATTGAAAGTGAAGAGAAGAGGGTTAAGCCCTCTATCTCTCTAAAACATTTGTGATTTGTGGTGGATGATTTTTTACAAGTGAATGAGGCTTCTATTTATAGGCTAAGGAGGAGGAAATGGAGGGTGGAGATGGGTTGCATCCAAGGGAGGAGGAGGAGGAGATGAGGTTGTGGAGGAGGAGGAGACACTTGGCACCACCTTGTGGGGGAGTTCATTTAGCCGCCACTTATGGATGAGGATGGAGGAGATGAGTCATCCTCATCCTTATCCTCCCCATAGCCGCCCCTTCTAGAAGGAAAGAGGAGGTTTGTGTAGTTTTGTGCAATTTTCACAAAACTAACAGTCCAATTTCGCTCCGGTCTGACTTTGGTTTCTCCTCGGTTGGATTTGCTTTGAGTAATTCAATGTCAGGATCTTGTGATTTCTGCATTCAGCGTCTGATCGTGACCTCGGACTGACTTGTAATATCTTTTCAGCGTAAAATCCTCTCCTTAGCGTGTTTTCTCTCTAGTGTCCAAAATACCCTGTAGAAATATATCGGGACTAACAAGTAGAAGTTAGATAGACAAACAGTCTAATTTGGTGGGTTTTACTGTGTATTTGATTCGTATAATCATGGTCCATCAGATTACCCCACACTTTTAGTTGTTCGTCCCGAACAATGCTATTAAAGGGCGGCACACTAAGTAAGTTTGTTGAAATATGAAAATTAGACTGTGGTACTAGATTTATCCTAATTCATGCATTACTTACTTATTACAAAATTGAACTGTGTAAATAAATAGAAGAAACTTGATACTTGTACCTCCTTACTGAGATGCAAATTATTCTGGATGTTTCGGGAGATAGCCCTTTTTAGGCTCCTGGACTGCAACCTCGGGACCGTCTCGCACTATATGGTTTCCTTGCAGCTTTCTCTAGCACGTGATTCGGTTCGGGTTTCACTGGTTTGAGTACTTTGATTTTCTTTTAGCGAGGGACTACTTTTCTAGTGAATCGGCCTTTGGCCTTTGATTTGACTCTTTGAGTACTTCACTTTTTGTTCGGTTAAAACCTTCACAATTTTGGGCCTTTGGCATCTTGATTTGCTTCTTTGAGCTTTTTACGTCTTTGTGACTTGCTAGTCCATTTTCTCAAGCCTTTTTGGGAGGTCCAATCATCGCCCGCAAGCCTATGGAAAAACCTCCCAGCTCCTCTCATCCTTGTCGTTTCGCGCGGGTCAAGATGAGGGTCGCTCATCTATTTTCTCGTCTACTTTGACTAGAGATAGGACGGTCTGATTCCCGTCCTCGCCTTTTTTTTCTTTTTGCATAAACACTGCATGGCGGAGATGACTTCAATCTTCACTGAAACCCGAAGTGCAGCCTCCACTGACTTCGAAAACCATATAGTTTGATTCGATCCTTCGATTGCTTACCAAGCCTCTCTAGGGCATTTCTATCAACTCCACATCCCAAGTTTATCTCAGCAAAAAGGGACAAATGAGAAGTTACGTTCGAAGTTTTTAGACAGTTGAATTTTCACAAGGTAAATGCATGAATTTTAGATCTATCTTTTTCACATTCTTAAGTTCATATTTTCAAAAAGATAATACTAAAAAAGAAAAACATGTTATTTATTTATGTACACATGCGGATCTCACCCCACACTTTTGAACGAAGGCGTGCCTTTCAGCACTACTTAGTTCAAAAGCCATGCAAGCAAATATATACAGGAAAGGTGAGAATGAAAAAACTAAATGACAGAAATTAAATGACTGAAAGTAAGATAGGTGTCGGGTTACCTCCCGACCAGTGCCTTTGTTTAACGTCGTTGGCTCGACGATACCTCATTCCTGGATCATAAGTAGGGATCCCATATGGGTGCTTGAGGTCGAACTTCTTCTCGGTAGCTCTTTTGATTTGAGAGGGTGAGGCTTTATTGACCATAGCTGCTGGTCCAATGGGTCGTGCTTGCTTGTTACTCCTTCCTGGTTTCCATTCCTTCGGCCCATGTCTTTGCCGCTTCTTCATGTTTGAATAGTTGGCACTTTTGCGAGTTTGGAAGTTTGGTTTTGTGCCATTAAATGTAGGCGACATTAAGCATGCGCCTCTACCATTCCTCTTCATTATGGCAGTGATGGATGGTTGTCTTGGAATGAGTGAGTTTCCAGGCAGTTTTCCTTGGCTTGTGACGAGTGAGAGTTCCTTTGTCGGCTTTTTTGGCTCATGCTCCTCCTCTAACTCTCCCTGCACCTCATCATTATTGATTATATGATCTTCGGTGGCTATGATCGGTATAAGACACGAAGGGTTAAGTTGGGGCACTTCGACCATGAGGACTGGTTCTATTTCAGGTGCTCCGATAGTGAGGACCAGGTCTTTTTCGGACAGTTCGGCAACGAGGTCCTGGACTTCTGTTGGCTCGGTAGTTAGGACAGTGATTTCCTCGGATGGATTGGTGATAAGGACCGGGCCTATTTTGGGCAGCTTGTTAATGAGGTCCCAGAGCTGGTTTGATGCTTCTTTTTGAGCCACCCATGATTCTTCATTCTCTGTCGGCTCCTCGAGTTCAGCCGTCTTTTCTATTGCCCATGATTCGGTTTCGGCCGTGAATTGGTGCATCGAGGCACTCAATTGCTGTATGTCTGCGGCCAACTGCTGGGTGCTAGCTGCCTACTCATTTTCTGCTGCCCATACTTCGGTTTTGGCCCTGATTTGGTGCATTATGTTGTCCAGTTCTTCGCTCCGCATGGCTTGATCTTGTCTTTGTCTTGACCTTGCGGCCAAATCATCTATTAAGTTCCAAAGATCATCTATGTCTAAGTTGTTCACCGAGCCTCCCGTTGAATCATTTAGCCAATTCCAATCTTGTGGTATCATCCCATTGAGAAACCTTTGAAGAAGATCGTGGTTGGTGAATCCATGGTGCGGGCAGCTTATCAACATGGAGTCAAAATACGCCAAGTACTCGTCCAATGTTTCATCCCGGGATTGTTTTATATTGTTGATCTTCTCGCGGATTACAAGTTCGAAGGGTGGTGGGGAAATTTCCTCAATGTTCCAAGGTTCCATTCCGTAGTAGTAGGACTTAGTGAATTGCATGATAAAATAAAAAAGAAAAAACAAAATAGAACAACTATTCCGATGCACAACTCCCCGGCAACGACGCCAATTTTGATGGAGCCCACTGCACTGTCGTTAAGGTGCAATGTTCTCTGTGCAAATAAATTTATAATTTCCGCTACTCGCAACTACACTACTGGGTAGTAAGTGGTAAGTAGGGGTCGAACCCAAGGGAGTCAGTGTGGATTAGTTGTTCTTTAATGAAGCTTATGCAGAAATTAATGCGATTGGGGTTGAGTTTGAGTGTGATTTGAGAACTGAAAGTAAATTACAATAATAGACTGTAAGGAAAGGATTCGGTTTTAGGGGCCTTGTATCATATTTGTTTATCATTGACCGCTAATGATCATACCAAGTGTTCGAAGATGAATCGAGGCTATTCCTAACACAAGACTTGCAACATCGCGTAGAACACTTGAAATGATCATGCTAAGTATTCAAAGATGAATCGAGGCTATTTCTAGCGCAAGACTTGCAACATCATTTAAAACACTTGTTCTATTTAGACTAATACCCCATTCCAAGGTATATTAGCCTGTGTGCATTCATTTGGTCTTTCATTCCCGAGCAACCAAATGGTGTTTTAGAAAGGTCAAACTCCTCAGATAAGCTTTGCCATTCCAAGCATCCACTTATCCGAGTATGTTTACGAACCCCACGGAAGAGCTTTGCCATTCCAAGCATCCACTCAACCTTGGAAGTTCTAACCTAATATATGGCACATAGAACAAGTTTTGAATACAGAGATACTCTAAGAGTAGAGTCTAAAACATTTATAATACAAGTACACCCCTGCGACCGAGTACAAGCTTTTAGCTGCTTGTATTCATGTCAAGGAATACAAGCAAACTATTGTCTTGAACAAGGGTATCGAATAATAAAATAACTTTAAAGTAAAAACAAATAATACTTGAAAGTAATTTTATACCTTACAATAAGCGGAGGAGAGGAGCTCCTAGGCAAGATCCAAGCGCCAAAAGTAGCTCCAAAATGAAGAACAATATTTATTGAAAGGGAAGAGAAGAGGGTTAAGCCCTCTATCTCTCTAAAACATTTTTGATTTGTGGTGGATGATTTTTTACAAGTGAATGAGGCTTCTATTTATAGGCTAAGGAGGAGGAAATGGAGGGTGGAGATGGGTTGCATCCAAGGGAGGAGGAGGAGGAGACACTTGGCACCCCCTTGTGGGGAGTTCATTTAGCCGCCACTTATGGATGAGGATGGAGGAGATGAGTCATCCTCATCCTTATCCTCCCCATAGCCGCCCCTTCTAGAAGGAAAGAGGAGGTTTGTGTAGTTTTGTGCAATTTTCACAAAACTAACAGTCCAATTTCGCTCCGGTCTGACTTTGGTTGCTCCTCGGTTGGATTTGCTTTGAGTAATTCAATGTCAGGATCTTGTGATTTCTGCATTTAGCGTCTGATCGTGACCTCGGACTGACTCGTAATATCTTTTCAGCGTAAAATCCTCTCTTTAGCGTGTTTTCTCTCTAGTGTCCAAAATACCCTGTAGAAATATATCGGGACTAACAAGTAGAAGTTAGATAGACAAACAGTCTAATTTGGTGGGTTTTACTGTGTATTTGATTCGTATATTTATGGTCCATCAATCGTCAACAGGCTGTTCAGACAGTGCACTGGAGTATGGACTTTTACTTGTCTCACTGCAATCTTCAATAGTGACTACAAGTCCCATGATATTGTCATGCTCATGCTCTTCTTCCTCATCGTTAGATTCACTGTCTGGACCCTCATAGGCTATTCTGAGAGTATCCCATGCTGCCTTGGCCACCTCACATTCAGCAATCAGTTTGAACACGTTCTCGTCCACTCCATAGAAGATTGCATTCATGGCCTTTGAATTCCCAATAGCCGCTACTTCATCTGCTTCAGACCACAGAGCTTCAAGTTTTGGCATGACAACTCCTTCAGGGTTGGCCGTCATGGGTTCTGTCCATCCTATCATTACAGCTCTCCAAGCCCTTTCATCGAGGGATTTCAGAAAGGCTTTCATCTTGGATTTCCAATAGGCATAATTCGGTCCTTCAAGCAACGGTGGTCGGTTAGTGCTCTGTCCTTCCTTCAAACTCATCTTGAATAGTCGCCGGATCACACTCTGTATGTTGAGTGTCTGCTCTGATACCAAGTGAAATCTACTTGTCTTAGTCAAGACGAGTTCTAGATGGTGTTCGAACTGCGTCTCGAACACTTGTTGAACAGTTTCAGGTTGTGTTTAAACATAGACTGGAACACCTTAGCAGACAGTACCGAAAATAGAACAAACAGGAGCACACACGATATGATAACCCAGTTCGGCCTCGCCTACTCTGGGGGGTTTCCCACACCCGAAAAGGGACACAAATCTTATTACGAGTTTAGAGCTATTCGTGGACTTACACTTACACAACGCCTTTTTTGTAATAGCCTAGCCTCTAACACTCCGTCTCTCGGATTTGCAATCTCGGTTCACCGCAGCTCCCCTCGATCCCCTATGGGTAGGACGAGACTTCCCTCTCGGCCTAGTCTTGGACTTCTTGGAAGTCCAGTCACCTTCTCTCAAAGACGTAGCTTGATTACCGTGTGTGTGTGCGCTTTGTTGTCCTTCAAGAACAGTCTGAATAACACACTGAACAGACTGTTACTTCCCCATTGATATTCCGGTGTGGAATAATCAACCGGCGGTCGCTCCTCCTCCAATCTCACGAACTCTTGTGTTTGTTTCTTTTCTCTCAGGAAGCGACACAGATCTGGTTGCCCTAGCCATGTATTTATATGTAAAAGGCGAAAGTCCAAATCTGTTGCAGATCACATCATCAAATATTTTAGGAAATATTCCTAAATATTTGATGTGTATCTTTATCCAATCTTTAGGAAGTATCTTCGAAAACTTCCTTCCCAAGTCAGCCACGTCGCCTTTAATCTGATGTGTAGATATTCGTTTGAATATCTGAATCTTTGAATTCCTCGCTGGCCGACTCCAATAAGAATATCCTTGTCAAATATTTCGGAGATACTCCTAAATATTTGATCGATATTCAATCTCTTCCATATCCAATCTTTGGAGATTACTTCCGTGCCAAGTCATCCAATATTCTCGAATCCAAGCTGAAGATACTCATTTGAATATCTGATCTTTAATGATGACTCGTCAATTGATCCCAATAAAATAATCTCGTCGATCTTCTGGATACGAAAATCTTCCTGCGTCTGCTGTATGCTGTACTGCAGTTCAAGACAGCGATTGAACTCTTCTTGAACACCTGCTTGAACTGTCTAAAGCCGTTTTGCCAACTGCATGCCATTCATGGGAACATCATATTGTATGATAAATAATGTTGGCATAGCCCTGTTGTTCTGCAAATCATTTTAACAGAGATAAAAAAAATTTGTTCCTTTTGCAGCCATGGCTGGAGAAGGCCAAGCGGTGTTTTCAGCACTTGATAATGCCAAGACCCAGCTCTACCATTTCAAGGCTATAGTGATAGCAGGGATGGGTTTCTTCACCGACGCATATGATCTCTTCTGCATCACGGCTGTTACAAAGCTTTTAGGCTGTCTGTACTACTATGACCCTGCAAAGCCTGGTCCAGGGACACTCCCTGATAATGTAAATAATGCCATCACTGGTGTGGCCTTGTTTGGGACGCTTGCTGGCCAGCTCTTCTTTGGTTGGCTTGGAGACAAGCTTGGGCGCAAAACAGTGTATGGAATTACATTAGTTACGATGGTTGGTTGTGCTGTGGCCTCAGGCCTGTCTGTAACAAGTGTGTTTTGGTATTTGGATTGGATATTTAAATCCAAAGAAGTTGGATCCTCTATTGCATCAATGTCTGTTGCATTGTTTCATTTCTTTTGCAATACGTCAGAAGGCTATGGTGTAAGTGTATAGTGTTGCTTAGCAACTGAGTTGTTGCATAAAAACATGTTGCAATATCCCTGTTTCTTAAAATATAGCAACAAACAAGAATAACTGTGTTGCGAAAGCATAACTCTAACGCAACGCAGTATTGTGTTACATAAACTATGTTGCTTTGTACTTTTACAACAACACTGTTGTTGTATAAAATCGTATTACGTAGGCGTTATTGAAAAAAATATAGCAACAAGTTTCAATTTGTGTTTCAAAAGATAAACTCTTATGCAACATAACCAGTGCAACAAATTTACTCTACGTTGCGTTAGATAAAAACTTATGCAATTAAAATTGAAACTTGTTTCTAAATCTTTAGCAATAACGCCTACGCAATACGGATTTATGCAACAGTGTACACGTTGCGCAAGTCCTACGCAACACGATTTTGCCTTATGCAACGTTTTATTTCATGTTGCATAATGCGCAAAATGGTGTAGTGATTATTATGTTAACATGGGTGGGGTGTTTGGTATAGAAGACATTAGCCGCTTTTCTAGTCGACCACCTTGTTCACTGATTCCTTTCTTTGAAACTTGCAATTTTTATAATAATTCAAAAACCTTTCAAAATTTAACAAGGATAATCTATTGATGGATGCACAGTCGTCGTGTGCAAACGTCAAGAATAAATTTATAAGTCCGCTACTCGCGACTTCACTACTGGGTAGAAGTGGTAAGTAAGGGTCGAACCCAAGGGAATTAGGGGGATAAGCTATTCTTTGAGGGAATTGTACAGCGAGGGAGCGTGTTTTTAGGTTGATTGAGGTTTTAGTGCGGAAAAGTAAGTGTTTTTTTGGTTGGTTTTGGTTTTTAGTGCGGAAAAGTAAATGACAGAAAAGTAAATACTAAAAATAAAAGAGAAGACTTACAGCGATTGATGCGTGATTGGCAAGTCTTCCGGAAGGTGAGCAGTTGATAAGCAGTTTATACTAAGAAAGTAAATGCAGGTGGTGTTTAAATCTAAGGAAAGCATTCGGTTTCGGGGGCCTTGTATCATAGCCTGTTTATCATTGACCTTTAGTGATCCTACTAAGTATTCAAACGTGTATCAAGGCCATTTCAAGTGCTCGATTTGCACACACTGTCTAACCCATTTCAAGGTCGTAGAGCACTTGTTCTATTCAGACTAGCACCCCATTTCAAGGTATACTTGCCTATGTGAATCCATTTGATCAATCATTTCCGATCAAACCAAATGGTGTTTAAAAGAGGTCGAACTCCTCAGATAAGCTTAGCCATTTCAAGCATCCACTTACCCGAGTATGTTCACGAACCCCCACGGAAGAGTTTTGCCATTTCAAGCATCCACTCAACCTTGGAAGTTCTGACCTAATATATGACACATAGAACAAGTTTTGAATACAAAGAAGAGGCACTAAGCGTATAGCCTAAAATATTTTATGATACAAGTACACCCCTTCAACCGAATGAAGCGTTTAGCTACGAATATCCATAGAGGTGGATACCATAGCTAAGTACTCGAGGGTTTTTGAAAGACAGTAAGTAAAGGAGAATACTCAAGAACCAACAGGAGTATTCTCAAAAACTACTAGAATACTCAAGAACCAACAGGAGTATTATAGATTTCAAACAAAAGCGTACAAAAGTGCCCAAAAGTCTAGAGAGATAAGTGATTGTGTTGTGTTGTTGGATTGTGGGATGAAGATTACAAAGGAGGGGAGGTTGTATTTATAGGCCAAGGAGGAGGAGAAGATGTGGTGGAGAGCAAAGACACTTGGCACAAGGTTGTGGAGAGGCTTTTAGCAGCCCATGTGAGGAGGAGCCTCCTCCCATTTAGCCGCCCCCCCATGTGAGGAGGAGCCTCCTCCCCTTAGCCGCCCATGTGTGAGGAAGAGAAGAGGTTTTGTGATCTTTTCCAAAAGCCATCGGCTCCTTTCAGCTCCGGTCTGACTCTTGTTGCTCTTCGGTTGGACTTGTTTTGAGTGATTCCACGTCAGGTTCATGATATTTGTACAGTCGGCAGCTGGTCGTGACCTTGGAATGACTCGTAATATATTTTCCGCTTAAAAACTCCTCCTTAGCCTGTATTCTCTCTAGACTCCAAAATACCCTGTAGCTAAATATCGGAACTAACAAGCAAAAGTTAAATAGACAAACAGTCTAATTTGGTGGGTTTAACTGTGTTTATGATTCATACAATTATGGTCCATCAGATTACCCCACACTTTTAGTTGTTCGTCCCGAACAATGCTATTAAAGGGCGGCACACTATCTAAGTAAACTTTTAAAATATGAAAGTGAGACTGTGGGACTAGATTTATCCTAATTCATGCATTACTACTTATTACCAAATTAAATCGTGTAAATAAATAAAAGAAACTTGATACTTGTACCTCCGTGCCGAGATGCAAATTAATTCGGATGTTTCGGGAGATAGCCCTTTTTAGGCTACTGGACTGCAACCTCGGGACTGTCTCGCACTATATGGTTTCCTTGTAGCTTTCTCTAGCACGTGATTCGGTTCGGGTTTCACAGATGAGTTGAGCCTTTTTGATTTTCTTTTTGGCGAGGGACAGCTTTTTTGTAGTGAATCGGCCTTTGGCCTTTGATTTGACTCTTTGAGTACTTCACTTTTGTTTGGTTAAAACCTTCACAATTTTGGGCCTTTGGCCTCTTGATTTGCTTCTTTGAGCTTTTGCCTTTTTGTGGCTTGCTAGTCCATTTTCTCAAGCCTTTTTTGGGAGGTCCAATCATCGCCCGCGAGCATATGGAAATACCTCCTTGCTCTCTCTCATCCTTGCCGTTTCGCGTGAGTCAAAATGAGGGTCACTCATTTATTTTCCCGGCTACTCTGACTAGAGATAGGACGGTTGATTCCCGTCCTGCCTTTTTTCTTTTTGTATAAACACTGCATGGCGGAGATGACTTCTGACTCAACTGAAACCCGAAGTGCAGCCTCCACTGACTTCGTAAACCATATAGCGAAATTCAGTCCTTTGATTGCTTGCCAAGCCTCTCTAGGGCATTTTCTATCAACTCCACATCCCCTGTTTATCTCAGCACAAAGGGACAAATGAGAAGTTACATTCTAAGTTTTTAAACAGTTGATTTTTCACAAGGTTATTGCATGAATTATGATCTATCTTTTTCACATTCTCAAGTTGATATTTTCAAAAAGATAATATTAAGGGAAAAGGAAAAGAAAAACATGTTATGTACACAGGCGGTTCTCACCCCACACTTTTGAACGAAGGCGTGCCTTTCAGCAAGACTTAGTTCAAAAGCCATGCAAGCAGACAATTATGAGAAGGAAATGACATTAAGGAAAAGGGAAGAACAGAACTCCCTTAAAGGTGTCGAGTGAACGACATGGCATGAGGCTGGATAATCGAGGGAGTTCAGCTGGGGCCTTGAACTCTTGGCATAGGCCTGGCTGGCTTGATGTTGCACCCATAACTGATTCCCGAATAGTCATTTCAATCTATGCACCAAGTGGGTGAGAGCGACTTATTGGTAAAAACTAAATGACAGAAAATAAAAGTACTGAAAGTAAGATAGGTGTCGAGTTACCTCCCGACCAGTGCCTTTGTTTAACGTCGTTGGCTCGACGCATGGGGATCACTGGTTTGGATCCCATGGGTGGCTCAGGTTGTATTTCGCCACTGTTCCTGTGTTGCTTCTTGCCTTGACTCTTCCTGATTTCTTGCTTGGGTTAGAACTCCATGGTTTTGGTGTTTTTTCTTTCCATTGTTTCTGAGAAGGCAAGGGACCCTTGACCATAGCTGCTGGTCTTGTTACTTTTTCGGTCTCTTTTGGCAAGTCAGAAATCTGTGTACCGTGATCTGAGATAGGTATAATGTCTGGCGATTTCTTTGTATCCGTGCGGCTATTATCAATGTAGAAATTTGCAATTTTGCCGCCAAACTTAAGCGATAATGAGCCCTTGCCCACATCGATTCTTGCTTTAGAGCGTAGAGGAATGGTCGTCCCAATATTATTGTTGGAGGGTCGTCTTCGCTGGTCTCTCCCGTTTGTATTACATAAAAGTCTGCAGCAACGACGAGCTCTCCCACATGGAGTATTACGTCTTCCAGCACTCCAACCGGACGGATGCACGATTTATCTCCTAGCTCGATATTTGACCTGGGTGGTTTTAATGGACCAAGTCCTAATAAGTAATATAAGGAGGAGGGCATGGCGTTGTCAGCAGCCCCAAGATCGACTAAGCACTTATGAATCTGTGCTTCACCAATACCGCAGGTGACTGTGAAGGCCCCTGGGTCTTTATCTCTTTCCGGTTGTGACTCATGATCTGAAGTGAGGGCTCTTTCTATTGTCGGGCCACTCTGCCCATTCCTTGGTTTAGGATTTGTATAATCGGGCCCCTTAATATTTTGCTTCGAAGCATAAATATTAGTTGGAGAGTCCCACTTTAAATCGTTATTGTCATCCCATCCAGATGCTGGTATGTCAGAGTGTATGATCGGTGGTGGTGTTATGCAAACGGTGAATGCGTACCGTCCATTGTCAGCATGCGTAACCCATGTTTTGTCATCATTGGGTCGGTCTTCCTCTTGATTCCACTCAGGACGACGCCTACGGGTGAAGTGTTTGTTGGTAAGTTTGTAAGTTGGGGATCGTGCTACTTCTCCTAGTGTCGCCTTTATGTTTGACCTCCTTATCATGCTAATATTTGCCTTTGGATTTTGGATGGTTTGTGAAGGAAGTCTGCCAGGTTCATTAGTGAGTGTTGACATTGCGGTGGCGAGCTGGGACATTTGTTTGGTCAATTCTAAAATTGCCCCGTGACAGAACCGCTCGTCGTCAAAGCGATTTGTGAAAATAAATTTATAATAGTCCGCTACTAGCAACTATACTACTAGGTAGTACTTGGTAAGTAGGGGTCGAACCCAAGGGAACTAGGGGAATAATTGTTCTTCGGGGGGATTACGCAGCGTGGGAGCGTGTTTAAGGTCGGTTGGTTGGTTTTAAAGCTACCAGCTATTTTGATTGATTGATTGGTTGGTTGGTTGATTTTAATATTGGAAAGTAAATTACAGTTTATAATTAAAGAGAAATGTTCGGTTTCAGGGGACTTGTATTATATCCTGTTTATCATTGACCTTTAGTGACTCTCCTAAGTATTCAAACGGTGTATCAAGGCCATTCCAAGCACTCGATTTGCGTACACTGTCTAGCCTATTCCAAGGACGTAGAACACTTATTCTATTTAGACTAATACTCCATTCCCGGTTATATTAGCCTATGTGCATCCATTTGATCAATCATTCCCGATCAACCAAATGGTGTTTAAGATGAGTCAAACTTCTCAGATAAGCTTTGCCATTCCAAGCATCCACTTATCCGTACAAGTTTACGAACCCCGCTGTAGAGTTTTGCCATTCCAAGCATCCACTCTACCTTGGACGTTCTGACTTAATATATGGCACATAGAATAAGTTTTGAATACTTAGACTAGACACTAAGTTAATAGTCTTAAAACATTTTATAATACAAGTGCGCCCCGTCTACCGAACTACTAGTTTAGCTACTATACATCGCGCTAAACATTATAACTAAGGAAATAAAACAGTTGAATAAATACTAAGAATTACTTACAACCGT
The DNA here is from genome assembly GCA_033675215.1 of Rhodiola kirilowii. Taxonomy (NCBI): domain Eukaryota; kingdom Viridiplantae; phylum Streptophyta; class Magnoliopsida; order Saxifragales; family Crassulaceae; genus Rhodiola; species Rhodiola kirilowii. The sequence continues at coordinate 31,774,948 of CM066196.1, read as the reverse complement.
TGAAGCGCCAAGGGAGCTATCCTTTATTTCCAAAGCCAAGATTACAACGTTACAAATATTACAACTTCTAGAGAGAGAAGTGAAAATGAGAGGAGGTGTGTTTTGGAGGAGGAGGAGCTCCTCCTTTTATAGCCCAAAGGGGAGGAGATGGGTGGTGGAGATGGGTGGTAAGTGTTGCATTTTGATTGGAGGAGAAAATGGAGGGAGGAGATGGCCACATGTGGAGGAAGAGGAGTGGTGGAGGAGGAGGAAGGTGGTGGTGACATGTGGAGGAGCTCCAAAAGCCGCCGGTCACCACCCCTCAAAGCCACCGGTAGGCGGTGGCCCAAGGGGGAGGAGCTCCTCCCTTGGCCACCACTTCATCAAGTGGCCGGTCATCCTTGCCCAATGTGTGAGTTTGTACAGTTTTGTGCAGTCTTTTCACAAAACTGTAAATGTGTTTCTTCCCTGGGCTGTCTGGACTCCACTCTTGATTCTTCTGATTAATTTGTTATGGTCAATTCAACGTCAGGATCATTGATATTTCTTCAGTCGGCATATGATCATGACCTTGGATTGACTCTTGTTATCTTTTCAGCATAAAATCCTCTCCTTAGCGTATTTTCACTTCAGTCTCTAAAATGCCCTGTGGAAATATATCGGGACTAACACGTAGAAGTTAGATAGACAAACAGTCTAATTTGGTGGGTTTAACTGCATTTATGTTTCATATAATTATGGTCCATCCGATTACCCCACACTTTTAGTTGTTCGTCCCGAACAATGCTATTAAAGGGCGTAAGTTCTAAGTTTGGCTTTGGAATATGAAAATTAGACTGTGGTACTCGATCTATCCTAATTCATGCATTGCTTACTTATTACCAAATTAAACTGCGTAAATAAATAGAAGAAACTTAATACTTGTACCTCCGTGCTGAGATGCAAATTATATTGGATGTCTCGGGAGATAGCCCTTTTTAGGCTCCTGGACTGCAACCTCGGGATCGTCTCTTACTATATGGTTTTCTTGTAGCTTTCTCTAGCACGTGATTCGGTTCGGGTTTCACTGGTTTGAGTACTTTGATTTCTTTTGGCGAGGGACTGCTTTTGTAGTGAGTCAGCATTTGGCCTTTGTTTTGACTTTTTGAGTTCTTCACTTTTTGTTCGGTTAAAACCTTCACAATTTTGGGCCTTTGGCCTCTTGATTTGCTTCATTGAGCTTTTCGCCTTTTGTGACTGCTAGTCCATTTTCTCGAGCCTTTTTGGGAGGTCCAATCATCGCCCGCAAGCCTATGGAAATACCTCCCCGCTCCTCTCTTTTTTGCCGTTTTCGCGCGGGTCAAGGTGAGGGTCGCTCATCTATTTTCTCGGCTACTTTGACTATCGTTTTCGCGCGGGTCAAGATGAGGGTCGCTCATCTATTTTCTCGGCTACTTTGACAGGAGATAGGACGGTCTGATTCCCGTCCTCGCCTTTTGCATTGCATGGCGGAGATGACTTTAATCTTCACTGAAACCCGAAGTGCAGCCTCCACTGACTTCGAAAACCATATAGTTCGATCTGATCCTTTGATTGCTTGCCAAGCCTCTCTAGGGCAATTTATGTCAACTCCACATCCCTAGTTATCTCAGCACAAAGGACAAATGGAAAGTTACATTCTAAGTTTTTAAACAGTTGAATTTTCACAAGGTTAATGCATGAATTACGATTTATCTTTTTCACATTCTTAAGTTCATATTTTCAAAAAGATACTATTACTAAAAAAGAAAAAACAGCTGCATGTTATTTATGTACATAGGTGGTTCTTACCCCCCCCACTTTTGAACGAAGGCGTGCCTTAGTTCAAAAGTCATGCAAGCTTAAAACTAAATACTGAATTTAAATGACAGAAATTAAAGTGCGGAAAGGTAAGATAGTGTCGGGTTACCTCCCGACCAGTGCACTTGTTTAACGTCGTTGGCTCGACGATACCTTGTTTGTGGTTCATTGGTTTGGGTCCCATGGGTGGCTGAGGTCAAACTTTTGTGTTACCGAGTTGATCTCGCTATGGTAATGTTTGACTCGCTGCCCATTTACTGTGAATTTTCTTCCATCGTCCGGGCTTTCTAACTCAAGCATCCCATGGTTATATACCTTAGTTATTGTGAATGAGCCGGTCCATCTAGATTTAAGCTTTCCGGGCATCAACTTCAGTCGTGAGGAGTAGACTAGCACCTGTTGTCCTTCCTCAAATGAGCGGCGGAGGATGAATTTGTCATGATACAACTTGGTTCGTGCTTTGTAGTCTGTTTGCCGTTCATAGGCCTCAAGCCGCAACTCCTCAAGTTCGCATAGCTTAAGTTTCCTATCTAATCCTGCGGCTCTTAAATCTGGATTGCACTGTTTGAGCGCCCAATAGGCTTTATGTTCTAATTCCACCGGAAGATGGCATGCCTTCCCATAAACTAGTCGAAAGGGGGAGGTACCAATCGGCGTCTTGTATGCAGTTCGATAAGCCCAAAGAGCTTCGTCTAGCCTCTGACTCCAATCTTTTCTGCCCGGTTTCACTATTTTTTCGAGAATACCTTTGATTTCGCAGTTGGAGATCTCCGCTTGACCATTGGTTTGGGGGTGATATGCCGTGGATGTTTGGTGGAGGACACGGTAGCGCTTTAAGGTGGCTGTCATCATGCGGTTGCAGAAATGAGTTCCTTGGTCGCTGATTATGGCCTTGGGTACCCCGTACCTACAAAACAGGTTAGTGCGCAAAAAATCTATGACAGTTTTTGCATCGTCGCACCTTGTGGCCTTAGCTTCTACCCATTTTGACACATAATCTACAACAACTAGAATATAAGTATAACCGCATGAAACTGGGAATGGTCCCATGAAATCAAGACCCCAAACGTCGAAAACATCGTTGACTAATATGGGTACTTGAGGCATCTCATTTCTAGCTGTCACGTTTCCTACTCTTTGACACCTATCGCATTTTCTACACTTTTTATAGGCATCTTTAAATATATTAGGCCAGAAAAAACCGCTATCTAAGATTTTTCTAGCGGTTCTCCTAGGCCCGAAGTGTCCTCCACATGCAAACTCATGACAAAAGCTAATAACAGAAGCTATTTCATTATCAGGGATGCATCTCCTAAGTATTTGATCTGCTCCTATTTTCCATAAATAAGGATCATCCCATAAGTATTGCTTAGCATTATGTCTAAGTTTCATGCATTGTGCTTTAGTGAAAGAAGGAGGAAATGTACCTCCTACAAGGTAGTTGACGATTGGGGCATACCATGGTACTTTGGTTGAGACGGTGTATAGGTGTTCGTCTGGGAATGACTCGGTTATGTGCCCTTCTTCTTCTTTTCGGACAATCCTGCTTAGGTGATCTGCCACAGTATTCTCGATCCCTTTTTTGTCCCTTATTTCCATATCGAATTCTTGCAGCAGTAATATCCACCTAATGAGTCTTGGCTTAGCCTCCTTCTTCTTCATTAGGTATCGGATGGCAGCGTGGTCTGAATAAACTATTACTTTTGCTCCAAGTAAGTAGGGTCTGAATTTTTCCAGAGCGAATACTACTGCAAGGAGTTCTTTTTCAGTGGTGGAGTAATTCCGTTGGGCAGGATCTAGGGTTCGTGAGGCATAATAGATCACACCAGCTTTCTTTTCAATCTTTTGGCCGAGAACTGCCCCCACAGCAAAATCGCTTGCGTCGCACATGATTTCGAACGGTAGCTCCCAATTCGGTGTTTGGATGATGGGTGTGCTAGTGAGGGCTTTCTTTAGATCATCAAAGGCCTTTTTGCATGCGTCGGTGAATTCGAACGGAACTTCTTTTTGTAGAAGAGTGGACAGGGGTAATGCCTTTTTAGAGAAGTCCTTGATGAAGCGTCGGTAGAATCCCGCATGGCCAAGGAATGATTGGATGTCTCGGACCGTGGATGGGTATGGTAGAGTCGTGATCAGGTCGATCTTTGCTTTGTCCACTTCCATGCCTTTTTGTGAGACAACATGTCCTAAGACTATTCCTTGTGTTACCATGAAGTAGCATTTTTCATAATTGAGCACTAAGTTCATGGATACACATCGTTCCAAAACTGTGTTCAAATTGCTCAAGCATGCATCGAATGTGTCTCCATGGATGGTGAAGTCGTCCATGAAGACTTCGATGAATTCTCCGATCATGTCTGAAAAAATGCTGGTTACAACCCTTTGGAAAGTTCCAGGAGCATTGCAGAGGCCGAATGACATTCTTCTGAAGGCAAATGTACCAAATGGGCAGGTGAATGTAGTCTTCTCTTGGTCCTCAGGTGCTATGGGGATCTGGTTGTATCCTGAGAACCCGTCCAGGAAGCAAAAATATGGTTTTCCTGCCAATCTGTCTAGCATTTGATCAATGAATGGGAGCGGGAAGTGATCCTTTCGAGTCACCGCGTTCAGCTTTCGATAATCAATGCACATGCGCCACCCATTCTTTACCCGTGTTGTGATCATGTTTCCTTCAGCATCTTCCTCGACTGTGATTCCACTTTTCCTTGGTACTACGTGAACAGGACTCACCCATTGACTATCTGATATGGGATAGATAACGTCTGCATCTAGAAGCTTTTGTATTTCCTTTTGGACGATCTCCATCATGATTGGGTTGAGCCATCATTGGGGCTCTCTTGATGGCTTTGCTCCATCCTCAAGTAGAATACGGTGCATGCACACAGCCGGGCTGACTCCCCTAAAGTCGGCCAGAGTCCATCCAATAGCCAACTTGTGTTGCTTCAGGACTTTTATCAAACTTTGTTCCTGGCTTGTTTCCAAGCCACTCTTGATGATTACTGGGAGTGTGTCATTATCCCCCAGGAAGGTGTACTTCAGATGTCCAGGAAGGGGCTTTAATTCTATTTTGGGGGCTTGCACCACCGAGGGCAGAAAAGTATTCGATTTGAATAGTTTTACCTCGTTGACTTCGAATTCTGGTGTGAGAGGCTCTGAGATCGTTAAGTGGGCTACTGTTTCATGCAAGTCTTCGGTTAATTTGTATGGGCTTATGGCTCCATTGAGTACGGCTTCCAAGGGATCTGTTCGAAGTTCTGGTCGAATTTCTTGGACCAGGTCGTCCAAAGTATCGAGCGAGTGTATTTCCTCGAATTCCATAGGGTGCTTCATTGCTCGGAATATGTCAAAGCTGTAGACCTCTCCTTCTACTTCCATTGAAAGCATTCCACTTCCACAATCTATCTTCATTTTTGATGTTTTGAGGAATGGACGGCCAAGAAGAATAGGTGCATGATTAGTAGGTCCGCCATTTTCTATCTTTAAAACGTAGAAGTCTGCTGGAAACAGTAACTTGCCTACTTGAACCAGGACGTCTTCTATTTTGCCCTCGGGTTGTTTGCAGGACCGATCCGCTAGTTGAATAGTGAGACCGGTGGGTTTGAGTGGTCCAATCTTAAGACATGAGTAGATAGAGAATGGGAGGACATTGATTGATGCTCCAAGGTCTAGCATGCAATTCTCGATCCTTATGTTACCAATTGAGCATGGAATGGTGTAAGTTCCTGGATCTCCACATTTGGGGGGAACTTTTCGTTGTATAACGGCCGACACGTTTTTACTCATCAGTTCTTGATCGTTTCCAGCATTCCTTCTCCGGTTGGTGCATAGTTCCTTTAAAAACTTGGCATACCGAGGAATTTGTTTGATGGCTTCTAAAAGGGGAATGTTGATTTCGACCTTGCTGAACAACTAAAGTACTTCCTTATCCATGACATGTTGTTTTTGCACGCGACCCGGTACTGGAAATGGAAGTGTCGTGCTTATTTTAGGGGTTTCGGTTCTGGGTACTGGGTTAGGCCTGTGTTCTTCAGACGTATTTTCTTCTTCTTCGGTAACTTCCCGCTCTTCCTCAAATAAGTCGTCATCTTTATCGGTCTCTTCTTCATCTAGAATTTCGAGAGGCTCGGGCCTTATTTGCTCTTTTCCGGGTAACCTTGCGTCTCTGTCTTTCATTTGCTCCACAGGTTTGCCGACAAGCGTTTTTCCACTCCTTAGAGTCACAGTATTCATGTTTTCCTGCGAGCCTTGAATAGTTTGAGACAGGAGTTTGCCGGGTTCACTAGAGAGTGCGGATACTGATGCAGCAAGTTGGGAGATATGCTCCTTCAAATCTGATAACTCTTTTTTTGTTTCGGTTTGATTTTGATGCATAGTAGTATTCAACTGCTGCACAGTACTAGTTAATTGCAGCATCATGTCCTCTAGTGATTCGTTTGGCCCTCGAGAATTGTTCGAGCTTGCTTGGTACAGGTTTGGCTCCTCCTGTTGGTATTGACCTGGTGGTGGGGCGGTCTGGTTGTACTGTTGGTGGAATGGTTGGTAAAATGACTGCGCTAGTTGAGGGACAGCTGGTTGTGTCTCCGTCTGAAGATAGCTGTTGTTGTTACGCCAGCCTGGGTTGGATGTTTGACCGTATTGTCTATTTTGTCCAGCTCTGTCGTTGTTGTATCCTTGATATCCTCCCACTGTATTTACATCAGCCGGTTCTTCTTCTATCAATGTTGGACATGCGTCTGTTTTGTGGTCTGTAGAACCACAGAACTCGCAAGGTTTTACCGTAACTGGCTGTCTACGTATGATCTCAGTCATCATCTCCTTTAACTGTTTCATCTCTTCAGTTATGGAGTTTACTGATGCTTCGGTTTGTGCTACCCTTTTTGATCGAGAGAATTCATCTTGGCGAGTGGTCTCTTCTCTAAATCGAGCATTTTCAGCAACGTTGGCGATGAGATTTCTGATGCCACTTAATGATAGATTCATCATGGACCCTCCTGCTGAGGCATCCAAGAGCATTTTGTCTAGTGGTCTTAATCCATCAATGAGGTACTCGATGACGAGTTTCTCGGGCAGTCCAAGGGTACAACAGCTCCTTTCTAGGTGATTGAACTTTTCCAGGTAATCGTACATGGTTTCATTGGGACCTTGTTTGATTTCCTGTAGTTGCTTCCTTACTTGCATTGCTCTTCCAGCCGGATAGTATTTGTCTAAGAATTTCTTCTGCATCTGAGCCCATGTTCTAATGCTTCCGGAAGGCAATGAAAGGAACCAGTCGCTTGCCGAGTCCATGAGGGAAAAATAGAACGCCTTTAACTTGAAGTCATCCATATTCACTCGATTGGGCTTTAGATTCTGGCAAATGCCATGTAGGCGTTGGAGGTGAGTTGTCGCAGATTCTCCAAGTGCTCCTGAGAATTTGGGCAAGCTGTGTGCCACTGATGCGTTGATGGTTATGTTTTCTAATTCAGGGCCTTCGTAGATGCACCACGGCTGTGTCTCAAAATTAGGGGCATTTAACTCGCCCATCGTCGGTTCACGGTAGTAGTTATCTCCGTAGTAGTCATCGAAAGCGGGTTCTCTCCTTGGCATGTATCGAGGTTGAGGTTGTGGTCGTGGGGGATGAATAGGAGGTTGTACTGGACCAGCTGCATTTCGGTCCTCAGGTAATTCTTGGTTTCTTCTGACTGCTTCCCTATCACGAGCTCTTCTGTTTCTGATGAGTTGTTCCGGATCGTCGACGAATGGAAACGGTACCTCATCATTCTGATCGTACAGGTTTATTTCTTCGTCATCCTGGAAGTCATGGTAACTTTCTTCGCGAGACATGGTTGTTTTGAAGCGCGTAACGATTAAAAGAACTTTATTCGATGACTAGTTCCCCGATAACGGCGCCAATTTGACAGAACCGCTCGTCGTCAAAGCGATTTGTGCAAATAAATTTATAATAGTCCGCTACTAGCAACTATACTACTGGGTAGTACTTGGTAAGTAGGGGTCGAACCCAAGGGAACTAGGGGAATAATTGTTCTTCGGGGGGATTACGCAGCGTAGGAGCGTGTTTAAGGTCGGTTGGTTGGTTTTAAAGCTACCAGCTATTTTGATTGATTGATTGGTTGGTTGGTTGATTTTAATACTGGAAAGTAAATTACAGTTTATAATTAAAGAGAAATGTTCGGTTTCAGGGGACTTGTATTATATCCTGTTTATCATTGACCTTTAGTGACTCTCCTAAGTATTCAAACGGTGTATCAAGGCCATTCCAAGCACTCGATTTGCGTACACTGTCTAGCCTATTCCAAGGACGTAGAACACTTATTCTATTTAGACTAATACTCCATTCTCGGTTATATTAGCCTATGTGCATCCATTTGATCAATCATTCCCGATCAACCAAATGGTGTTTAAGATGAGTCAAACTTCTCAGATAAGCTTTGCCATTCCAAGCATCCACTTATCCGTACAAGTTTACGAACCCCGCTGTAGAGTTTTGCCATTCCAAGCATCCACTCTACCTTGGACGTTCTGACTTAATATATGGCACATAGAATAAGTTTTGAATACTTAGACTAGACACTAAGTTAATAGTCTTAAAACATTTTATAATACAAGTGCGCCCCGTCTACCGAACTACTAGTTTAGCTACTATTCATCGCGCTAAACATTATAACTAAGGAAATAAAACAGTTGAATAAATACTAAGAATTACTTACAACCGTTGAAGCGCCAAGGGAGCTATCCTTTATTTCCAAAGCCAAGATTACAACGTTACAAATATTACAACTTCTAGAGAGAGAAGTGAAAATGAGAGGAGGTGTGTTTTGGAGGAGGAGGAGCTCCTCCTTTTATAGCCCAAAGGGGAGGAGATGGGTGGTGGAGATGGGTGGTAAGTGTTGCATTTTGATTGGAGGAGAAAATGGAGGGAGGAGATGGCCACATGTGGAGGAAGAGGATTGGTGGAGGAGGAGGAAGGTGGTGGTGACATGTGGAGGAGCTCCAAAAGCCGCCGGTCACCACCCCTCAAAGCCGCCGGTAGGCGGTGGCCCAAGGGGGAGGAGCTCCTCCCTTGGCCATCACTTCATCAAGTGGCCGGTCATCCTTGCCCAATGTGTGAGTTTGTACAGTTTTGTGCAGTCTTTTCACAAAACTGTAAATGTGTTTCTTCCCTGGGCTGTCTTGACTCCACTCCTGATTCTTCTGATTAATTTGTTATGGTCAATTCAACGTCAGGATCCTTGATATTTCTTCAGTCGGCATATGATCTTGACATTGGATTGACTCTTGTTATCTTTTCAGCATAAAATCCTCTCCTTAGCGTGTTTTCACTTCAGTCTCTAAAATGCCCTGTGGAAATATATCGGGACTAACACGTAGAAGTTAGATAGACAAACAGTCTAATTTGGTGGGTTTAACTGCATTTATGTTTCATACAATTATGGTCCATCACCCCGTCAGTTTTCGCCTTGTATTGGTGTAGCGAAGTACCCAATTGATTTATGCTTCCTGCGAGCTTCTTCATTGTGTCATCGAGCGACTTGGTTGGTTCTTGCTGATTGTTCGGGCCAGTTTGGTAGTGATTCGGTCCTTTTTGCTGATATTGGCCTGCTGATGGAGCGTTCTGGTTATACTGTCGGTGGGGGGTTGGTAGAATGACTGAGCTAGTTGAGGGACAGCTGGTTGTGCTTCCTTCTGAGGATAGTTGTTGTTATGCCAGCTCGGGTTGGTTGTTTGACCATACTGTCTGTTTTGTCCGGCTCTGTCGTTGTTGTTGTATCCTTGGTATCCTCCCACTGCATTCACTTCTGCCGGTTCCTCTTCTATTATTGTCTGGCATGCGTCAGTTTTGTGGTCCGTAGAACCACAAAATTCGCAAGGCTTAACTGGAACTGGTTGTCTTCGTAGGATCTGAATCATCATTTCCTTTAATTGTTTCATCTCTTCTAGCATAGAGCTCATCGGTGTTTCAGCTCGTGCTACATTTTTTGTTCGGGAGAATTCTTCCTGCCGGGTTGTCTCTTCTCTAAATCAGGCATTTTCAGCAACGTTGGCGATGAGGTTCCTTATGCCACTCAATGATAGATTCATCATGGATCCTCCAGCTGAGGCATCCAGAAGCATTTTGTCTAATGGTCTTAATCCATCAATGAGGTACTCGATGATGAGTTTCTCGGGCAGTCCAAGGGTACAGCAGCTTCTCTCCAGGTGGTTGAACTTTTCCAGGTAATCGTACATGGTTTCATTGGGCCCTTGCTTGATGTCTTGTAGTTGCCTCCTTACTTGCATTGCTCTTCCTGCCGGGTAATATTTGTCTAGGAATTTCTTTTGCATCTGAGCCCATGTTCTGATGCTACCGGAAGGCAAAGAAAGGAACCAGTCGTTTGCCGCGTCAATGAGGGAAAAATAGAACGCCTTTAACTTGAAGTCGTCTATGCTCACTCGATTGGGTTTTAGATTTTGGCAAATGCCGTGTAAGCGTTGGAGGTGAGTTGTCGCAGATTCTCCATGTGCTCCTGAGAACTTGGCCAAGCTATGGGCCACTGATGCGTTGATGGTAATGTATTCTAGTTCAGGGCCCTCGTAGATGCACCATGGTTGCGTTTCGAAATCTGGGGCATTCAGCTCTCCCATCGTAGGTGCGCGGTAGTTGTTATTCCCATAGTAGTCGTCGAAGACAGGTTCTTGCCTAGGCATTTGTCGAGGTTGAGGGTGTGGGGGACGTATAGGGGGGGTTGCACTGGACCAGCTGCATTTCGGTCCTCGGGTGGTCCTTGGTTTCTTCGGGCGGCCTCCCTATCACGAGCTCTTCTGTCTCGGATGATTTGTTCCGGCTCGTCGACAAATGGAAGTGGCACCTCATCATTTCGATCGTACAGGTTTATTTCTTTGTCATCCTGGTAGTCATGGTGGCTTCCTTCGCGAGACATGGTTGTTTTGAAGCGAGAATCGATTCAAAGAACTTATCCGATTAAGTAACTAATTCCCCGGCAACGACGCCAATTTTTGATGGATGCACAGTCGTCGTGTGCAAACGTCAAGAATAAATTTATAAGTCCGCTACTCGCGACTTCACTACTGGGTGGCAAGTGGTAAGTAGGGGTCGAACCCAAGGGAATTTGGGGGATAAGCTATTCTTTGAGGGAATTGTACAGTGAGGGAGCGTGTTTTTAGGTTGATTGAGGTTTTAGTGCGGAAAAGTAAGTGTTTTTTGGTTGGTTTTGGTTTTTAGTGCGGAAAAGTAAATGACAGAAAAGTAAATACTGAAAATAAAAGAGAAGACTTACAGCGATTGATGCGTGATTGGCAAGTCTTCCGGAAGGTGAGCAGTTGATAAGCAGTTTATACTAAGAAAGTAAATGCAGGCGGTGTTTAAATCTAAGGAAAGCATTCGGTTTCGGGGGCCTTGTATCATAGCCTGTTTATCATTGACCTTTAGTGATCCTACTAAGTATTCAAACGTGTATCAAGGCCATTTCAAGCGCTCGATTTGCACACACTGTCTAGCCCATTTAGAGGTCGTAGAGCACTTGTTCTATTCAGACTAGCACCCCATTTCAAGGTATACTAGCCTATGTGCATCCATTTGATCAATCATTTCCGATCAAACCAAATGGTGTTTAAAAGAGGTGGAACTCCTCAGATAAGCTTTGCCATTTCAAGCATCCACTTACCCGAGTATGTTCACGAACCCCCACAGAAGAGTTTTGCCATTTCAAGCATCCACTCAACCTTGGAAGTTCTGACCTAATATATGGCACATAGAACAAGTTTTGAATACAAAGAAGAGGCACTAAGCGTATAGCCTAAAACATTTTATGATACAAGTACACCCCTTCACCCGAATGAAGAGTTTAGCTACGAATATCCATAGAGGTGGATACCACATAGCTAAGTACTCGAGGGTTTTTGAAAGACAGTAAGTAAAGGAGTATTCTAGAGAATTCTCAAGAACCAACAGGAGTATTATAGATTTCAAACAAAAGCGTACAAAAGTGCCCAAAAGTCTAGAGAGATAAGTTATTGTGTTGTGTTGTGTTGTTGGATTGTGGGATGAAGATTACAAAGGAGGGGAGGTTGTATTTATAGGCCAAGGAGGAGGAGAAGATGTGGTGGAGAGCAAAGACACTTGGCACAAGGTTGTGGAGAGGCTTTTAGCCGCCCATGTGAGGAGGAGCCTCCTCCCATTTAGCCGCCCCCCCCCCCATGTGAGGAGGAGCCTCCTCCCCTTAGCCGCCCATGTGTGAGGAAGAGAAAAGGTTTTGTGATCTTTTCCAAAAGCCATCGGCTCCTTTCAGCTCCGGTCTGACTCTGGTTGCTCTTCGGTTGGACTTGTTTTGAGTGATTCCACGTCAGGTTCATGATATTTGTACAGTCGGCATCTGGTCGTGACCTTGGAATGACTCGTAATATATTTTCCGCTTAAAAACTCCTCCTTAGCCTGTATTCTCTCTAGACTCCAAAATACCCTGTAGATAAATATCGGAACTAACAAGCAAAAATTAAATAGACAAACAGTCTAATTTGGTGGGTTTAACTGTGTTTATGATTCATACAATTATCGTCCATCATCTATCATATAGATTCTCTCTCTAGAGCCGAATGAGATGGCGTTATTCAGGTGATCTCAGCCTGTGGATTTGCGAGTAACAGCTTTGAACTATTTTGTGAAGATGAGTGACGAGGAAGTGGCGAACATCATAGAGAGATTTCTCGGTGAACTTTTTGAATAGGTAGAAAAGGAGGATTGGGATGACTCTGGGCTAAATTTCTCAGATGCTTTGGTGTTGAAGATGACACCGGGGGAGGAAGTCAACTTCAAGGGATTAAAGGCGGCGCTTAAACGAGTGTGGAGTCTAAAAGGGTTTGTTTCCTTTGTTGATTTTTTCAAGGGACAGACGACTATAGCAAAATTTGAAAGACAAGACGACATGGAGAGGGTCTTCGATGGGGGGCCTGGCAGTTCGATGACAACGTAATCCGGATGAACAAATGCGAGGCGGATGTCGCGCCAAGTGAATACGTGTCTGATAAGCTTGGGATATGGGTCCAATTCCATAAAGCGCCCATTGGAGCTTCAACGAAGAAAGTGGCTTCAAGGATGGCGAACAAAGTTGGAGAGTTTTGAAAACTGGACTAGGGAAGAGGAACGGATGAGATGTGCAAATATGTTCGGTGCAGATTCCTAATCGACCTAACAAGGCCTCTGGTCAAGGGTTTCTAACTTGGGAGGCTGAGACAATGAGATTGCGAGCCATCAGAATCGAACACAGAAAAATCAAGCAGGCCTGAGACAATGAGAAGAGCAGTGATGATTTTCCACATACCGAGATATAAATGATTTATTTGGCGAAAAAGAAATAGTTTCATAAGAAAACTTACACTGGTGATCCGAGATATTGGGAAAAGAAATACAATTTTAGATATAAACAGACATGCCAGAGACGATGAGACTAGCAGTGATGATTTTCCAAATAGCGAGATATAAACGATTTGATTATCGACGATAAAATAGTTTCATAAGAAAACTTAACACTCATGATCCGAGATTTTAAAAAAAGAAATACCGTTTGAGAAATAAACGGGCATGCCAGATATTTTTACAAAAAGAACAGATTGGGTCCGTATTACTTACCTGGCATGCCTATTAAATGAACTTCAATAAAACATACATCACACCGAATCAAGTGATAATCACCTAGAAGTCATACAAAATCACACTTGAACCCTTAGATTCATAAAACCTTGCTTTTAGTTTCAGACCACAATTTGTTCAAAATTAGTCTACACATATCAGCACTTCAGATTCAAAAATTCAGATTCAAAGCACTCACTTCAAACTTCGTGTCTGACCATTTCATAACTAATTAATGCACATATCTTACACTGTTAGAAAGCACGTTTCAACTAGAGTAACATAGGATCAAGAAACACCCAATTTGAACACTTAAAACATAAGTTACACCCATTTCAAAACATGTCGCCGAATCTGCCGAAACTACAACACAACGTAGAACATTTACTTCAAATATGATTTCTGAACAACTTAGAGATAGTAAAATTACGAGTCATACATTTTTAGAAGGATTTTTTCGTCTAAAACAACACAGAACTTGAAAACAATCAATTTGACTAACAGAAATACAAGTTATTTGCATTTGAAATTAGTTCGAAAAAATTGTCCAGACTCTCCGAAAACAGCTTTCACTTCCATTTTGTAATTCAGTTTCAGAAAGATCTTTCATATGGTTAGAAAGATCTTTTCCATTAGAACGTGATAAAACCTAGAATCATCCATTTTGAATATCAAAAACAAAAGTTATAGCAATTTCAAAATTAGTCGACAACTTTATCTCCAAATAACAGATTATGGACATTTCTTAAAAATCAGATTTAGAACATCTCGGGTTGAATTAAAACACAAATCTTATATCGTTGGAAAAATTGTTCGAAAAGGACAACACAGAACCATCAAAAACTCATCTTCACCAAAAAGTCATAAAGGAAACTACCTAATGTTTAAAGCTTTCCCAAACTCCATAGATGTTGTCGCACCACATATATATATATATATACAAAAATCTGATTGCTTTTCTCTTACGGATGAAGAATGTGAGTGTCATATACGAGAGATGTTTCTATTTGTATTGAAGAAGAAGAAAATAAAAGAAGAAAAGAAACGGCGTAGGATTTTAACTCATATCCACCTCCCATGTTTATGCATGTTAATTTATTTTATTTATTATTCCTCTTATAGTCCCCTTAATCTAGTCATTTATTTTATCAATTAAATACATAATCCTCTTAATCTAGTCATTTATTTTATCAGTTTAATTCAGTCGTACCTTTTGGTTTCTTATTATTTTGAAATTTAATTTTATTAAATCTCAATATTATTTGGGTCGTTAGATTATTCCCCCTCAAAAAGGAGCTTAGTCCTCTAAACTCGATAATCGACTTGCATATATATGTTTTTTTATAAAACTAAACGACTCCAATCTCATCATACTAGCTTTCTCAAACTTCATCAATTGATTAACACAAGAGCATCAAAACTTGAAACACAATATCGTTGTAGTTGAAAAGAAAGTAAACAATCATCCCATATGTCAAATGTCTCCACATCTATTAGAACCAACGGACCAAAGATTCAATTCATCACAAATGCTAAATTTTCTATTTCCTTCAGGAAACTAGTGTTTAGATAAAATGATGTCCAAAGATGTTTCCAAATTTCTCCTCTTGAGTTACTCAACGATTGTGCTGTCTACTTTGGCTATATATGATATCTCACATTATCATCTTGCTTCTATTTTTTCCAACTTGATATTTAAATATATTTTTTTGATAGTAGAAACCCTGTTACAGAAACCAACGACTAAAACCAGCACAAAAACAGCTAACAACGACAGAGAAGAGTTGGGCAAAACATTGGAATAGCATTAGAGCAGCTCCACTCCCATTTCTCCATACGCGCCTTCCTAGCCACCCAATCCGCCGCCCGGTTCAGCTCTCTCGCCGTGCTAACAATCGACCATCCAGGATGAGAGTCCATCAGCTTGATGCAGTCCCTAATGCCTGAGAGGGGCATGCCCGCCCTCTAGGTTCTAGCATTTATCGCCCAGACAACCTCTGCCGAGTCCGAGACAAGGATGCCTTCTGGATCTGAAGGGAATCCGCCAGCCACAGGCCTAGCTTCAACGCCTTGCACTCAGTCTCAAAACAGGAGGTCAAACCTTCCGACCACCCGGCTTTGACTGCTTCCACCTTCTCATCCTGCAGGAGCACCACACCCCAGCCACCCCTCCTCGAGCCCGAGTCAAAGGAACCATCGCACATCACAATAGCATCTTCCTTGGCTTCTTCCAAGTCACTAAATCTCAGGACATTCCTTCGACAGCCATTTTTAACTTCCATCAGCAGGAACTGCAATCTTGCCTTCAGCTCCATCAGATTTCTTCCCTCCTTTCCATGAACCAGCTCGTTTCTATTCTTCCATCCCTGCCACAAACCGCACAAGAGGCTAGTGAACTCTGAATCTGAGCATACCTTGGCACAGAGCCAAAGCCAGTATCCTGGTTCCCGATACTGATTGTTCCACACTGTGTCCGGCAGTTGGCACTCGTCTAGCAAACTCCTCATCCACCAACACTCCTTAAAAAGGTTCATAGTCCTCTCCCTCCTGCATCCACAGTGAACACATCTATTGTCAACCTCGCAACCTCTTCGCTCTAAATTCTCCATAACCGGTAACCCGTCATGAGACAATCTCCACCCAAAATGTTTGATTCTTTCCGGCACTTTCAGCTTCCAGAACCACTTCCAGAAAGCTCTCAGCTCATCGTTGTTTGATTGTTCCCCATTCACCAGATTGCGGAGTTTGTCGATCTCGAGAGCACAAAGGTACGCCCCTTTTACTGTGAATTCCCCTGAGCCATCCCTCCTCCAGAAGTGCTTACCTTCCTCTGCATCCCAATCCGCTCCATGCCTTATGATCTCCATCGCTTCCATGATTCCCCTCCAAGCGTATGAGGGTCTAGATCCACCTGAGGCTTCCAGCATGTTTGACTCTGGGAAATATTTTGCTTTGTAAACTTTACTTATCATAAGGTCTGTCTCTTTCATAATCCTCCACCCCTGCTTTGCTAACAGGGCTAAATTCATCACCTCCATCTTTTTGAAGCCCAAGCCTCCCTCTCCTCTCTCCCTTTGCAGGATGTCCCTTCTGACCCAGTGAATTCCCCTTATTTTATCCCGATGCCACCAGAACTTCAAAAACTCTTTTACCCATTTCCTGCACAACATAACCGGTAACTTGAAGCAGGACATAGCATAGTTCGAGATAGACTGCAGCACTGATTTTATGAGCACTTCCCTACCAGCACTTGATAGGAGTCTGTGTTTCCAATCACCAATCTTCCTCAGGATCCTCTCTTCCAGACTTCTGAAAAGAGCCGTCTTCCGATTGCCGAAGGTAACAGGAAGGCCCAAATAAGCCGAGTGGGCATCCACCAGCTTCATCCTCATCCCTTCCGAGATTTGCACTCTATACTCCTCCACAATATTTTTTCTGCAAACAACTTCAGACTTTGCCATGTTCACCTTTTGTCCCACCACAGCCTCATACTTCTGGAGAATGCACCTGATCCAGTCCAGAGATTCCTTCTTAGCCTTAAGAAGGAGAAGGCAGTCATCCGCAAACATGAGGTGCGTGATGACTGGCGCCCCTCTACAAATTCTGATCCCTTTAATCAGCCCTTCCTCCTGGTACTTCTTCAGCGTGTGAGTCAACCATTCTGCACAAATTAAGAAGAGGTAAGGAGATATCGGGTCCCCCTGCCTCAAACCACGACTCGGTTTGATCTCCTCCGTGATGGTTCCATTGACCCTGACCTTGTACGATACCGTTTCCACACAGATCATGATCTTCCGAATCCATCCTTGTTCAAAACCCATTGCAGCCATCATCCTTTCTAAGAAAAACCACTCCACTCTGTCATACGCCTTGCTCATGTCCAGCTTCATAGAGATATACCCACTCTTCTGCTTATGAATGCCTTTGATGTAGTGCGAGATTTCATGGGCCAATAAAATGTTATCCGTAATTAGTCTGCCTCCTATAAACGCGCTCTGGTTCTGTGAAATGATATCTGGGAGAACTTCTTTTAGTCTGTTAGCAAGCACTTTGGTGATAATCTTCATCATCACATTGCAAAGGCTGATAGGCCTCAGATCTTCTACTCTTTCTGCTACCTTGACCTTGGGAATCAGTGCAATCAGTGTCTCATTCAGGCTCGCATCTAGTTTCCCATTATTCAGATACTCCAGAACTTCCTTGGTCACATCTTTCCCAACTAAGTGCTAGTTACTTTGGAAGAACAAAGCAGAGAAGCCATCCAGCCCCGGCGCCTTGGTCGGGTGCATCTGGAAGAGAGCCCGCTTCACTTCTCCCCCAGTAAACGGGGCTCTGAGTTGGTCGTTCATTTCCTCCGAGACCAGTCTAGGGATATGGTCAAAGACACCCGCCCAGCTGCCATCCTGAGTATTGACCTGCGAATCAAAAATGTTAGTGAAATAGTTCGTGACAATAGATGCCATCCCTTCCTACGATTCGCAGTACATCCCCGAAGGGTCCTCAAGCCTTTCAATATGGTTCCTCCTTCGTCTCTAAGAAGCCTTGGCATGAAAGAATGAAGTGTTCCTATCCCCAAACTTGAGCCACTTCGCTCTGGACCTTTGCCTCCAGTAAAACTCCTCCCTTTCCATCCATTCATCCAGCTCCCTTGACAATCTAGCCTCTTGATCAGCCATCTCCTCCGATCTTAGTTGATTTCTCAGCTCCTGAATCTTTTCTTTAATCATCCTAACTTTCCCCCCCCCCCAGAGCTCCCAAATTCGGACCTGTGCCATTGCGCTAACCTCTCCATGCACTTCTTCAGTTTGTTTGCGATTGAATGCCCGTCCCTTTGGCCTTCCCAGGACTCCCTAACCACTTCCTTAAACCGCTTGTGACGGGTCCACATCGGTTCAAACCTCTGCAGATGCTCCCTCCCAGCCACTCTGGCTCCATTGATGTAGACCATCACCATGAGATTCGATCGAACATATAATTAACATGTGCTTATTTCATACAATGCTCCAACATGTGACATCTAGATGTTTAACTAACACAATTGTTATTTTATTGAATTTAAACGACGGTGAACGCATGTCGATCTCATGAAACCATAAGATTTCGTGCATGACCTTGCATAATTTTAAGAATATGACTTGACATTTCCAAATATATCCATCTCCTAACATGGTATACTAATCGTTTTTAAACCCAATCAATAAAGTTGCTGGCACCGACCCAGTTTAATTAAAAAAAATATAACATGGTATACTAATCATATTAAAATTCAAGTGAGTTTTTGTTTTGTTTTGAGGTACGTAAACTTTCTCAAATACCAAAGATATAAATCGAGTCTCTACAATGCAAATTTTAGCGTATCTTATTATTATCATGATGTATTAATTAACTGTTACTATAAGTTAAGTATATATGTCTTTACTTTGAACATCGATGACACGCAATGATATTCAGATCATAAAGATCCATGCTTGTAAACATGAAAAGTAATTTAGCTAACCATGCTTCCACTGTGCTACTCTATTTAAAACCCTTGATCTACGCTGACTGTAATTAATCTTATGCGTTCAACCATTTGATCGTAAGTAGTGTTCCAAGATGAAAACTAAAATAACACAGCTCAGAGTATCAATCTACTTGCTTCGCCAAAAGGACATTTGACCAAAATTTAATACTTATACAACAAATCTAGCACATTTTATGTCTCGTGTCTAACACCTCATATGTAATAATAATTGTAGTCTTTAATGAAGCTTGAAATTTCTTATAGCCAGTCTTACAAAATAATACCACCAAATAAAAGTGTAAAGCAACCATTTCAAAATTCAAATCTTGGTCAAATACTTTTCGACTATCCCAAAGTCTAACACTAAAATTATCAATTTGCTATAGATGAATTTAGACCGTTCATTAAAGCATGACTACAAGTTACATATTTATCTTTGAGATGACTGAGATACGACAGACATCAAACATACGTTTTACTTCTAAAACTTATATTCCCGTTGTGGTGTTTACTAACAAAAAATGTGTTACTCATACTGATGCGTACATTTAACCCTTAAAAAATTACCATGGTGTCATTCTAACTCATAAAGATACATGGTAAGAATTTTCAATTACTATGTAATTAATCTTTCCGGTCCATAAATATTATACCTTTACAACAATGTTTACGATATACGCTTTGCTAAAGATTCACTTATATATAAATGCAAACATTTTTTTTTCACTCGGACAAACCAAGTCAATCTTAGGTGTCCACAAATCACAACAACTCCCAAACTATATGTCATCAACAACGAACTCAACAAACTTATCACAAGATGACACAAATACATTATGCAACAAAACTTGAAGGTTATAAGCACATTAGTAAATGCATGCATCACTAATAACTTATTATGTATATACCAGCATATCCGAAAGCCAACTTTTTATATATTCTTAAGCTTTAGAATTAGCTTTCACTAACCTGAATGGAAGACACTCTCAAGAACTCGGTAACTCCAAATAGCTGACCAGTACGATAGAGATTGATGCCGATTTATTTATTTACAAACAAATACTCACTTCTCAATATTCGATCCAAATAGTCATGTAATAATTCATCATTAAAATAGCTAACACAGATGCAAACGTCAACTATTTTATTCAACTAAAGAAATTCAATTCACCTTTTAAAAATTAATGAACACAATGTCCTTACTCACTACTTTCTAACTACTCATCAAGTACATGTACTTGTCATCAATAACAAACATCAAGAACGTAGTACAACCCACACATAAAAGATTTAGAAATTATTGATAATCACAAACTCAAGATACCTATGTCTTTATTTAGAAAATTGATTTAATCTAAATTTTTGAATAGACAATAACCTGAAAGAAGATCCATTATATACAACTTTATAACTGAAAATAATCGGTCAACAAGACCTAATTACATAAGGATTGTAAACAATCAAAATTCACCCTCCAAAGTCAATAATCAAGCCTAATGTTTTTTTCTTACGAATCTAAATGAGTGATCACTAACAAGTTTAATTTTGCACGAAGAAAATGACAGTACAAATAAAATAACATTCATAACACCAAGCACATGATCCACAAGTTATAGATAGAAGATAAAGTATTTGTTGCGTACAATTACTTTTTTTTAAACCCAAAAGTCAATGTTAGTTTAATTGAAATGAATACATTCATAAAAACTCAAGACTCACCCAAAAAAAATCAAACAAAAGTACAAAATCAAGTATCTTTTATTATTGCAAAGACATGAGCAATATCATACAGTGGGCACGCATGTGTGTTGTTGTGCAGAGTTAAACTAGTATATTCTCAAACATATTTGATAACCTCATTAGTCAATTATTAACACATCCATAGAAAGTCAATGTTAACATTAAAGAATCATAAACGCATATAAACTAAAATTCTCAAAATACAGTACCTATAGTCTACCCCCACTATCGCGCAATCTTTTACAGACTTAATAATTTTTCCTTCTTCATTAACATATGAAAGAACGAAACCTATTACTCTGATACCATTAAAGCGCCCCAAAAATAATGAGCTCCAAAACGGCGTCACATCGGCCGCACGTCCCCTAAACCACAAATGGAACGTACGAAGCTTCAGTCATTTTAGCAAATAAATTAAACATAGACTATAATTCAATTTTCAAATCATTGAAATAAAAAAAACAATTGATTCAACATTCAACTATCCAATAAATTTACGTCTCCAATGAGTACTTATTACTTATTCATTGCTAGTGCGTCTCTCACTCATCCCCAGAGTCCAGTCATCAATATCTGAAGAATAAAACATGGTAAACATGAGTCCACGGCTAGTGTAAGTAACAGAAACCCAAACTAAGTAAATCATGAGTGTTGTAAAAATAACGATTATCAACATATACCATATACAAAAAAACAGGGACAGAGATATAGTATACGAAGATAATTTCAAAAACTTATACAGAACTTAGATGGATAGAATCATTTCAAAATTTTAGAAATCAGAGTAGGCAGAACAGCGTCGCAATCCAATAATGAGTCTCGGGACATTGCCATCGTATTTGGCCCTACGACCGGGCAACCGAAATCACCATACTTGGCCTATGGTCGGGCAACAGAAATCACCACATTTTCCCTACGGTTAGGCAACAGAACGACATTTGCCCTATGACCGGGTAACAGAAATATATTAGAATGTGAGCCATCAGAATCGGACACAGAAAAATCAAGCAGGACGGAGACGATGAGAGGAGCAGTGATGATTTCCCAAATATCGATATAAATGATTTATTTGCCAAAGATGAAATACTTTCATAAGAAAACGTACACTTGTGACCAAGATATTGGGAAACGAAATACAAAGTTAGATATGAACAACATGACCGAGACGATGAGACGAGCAGTGATGATTTTCCAAATACCGAGATATAAACGATTTGTTTAACGACGACGAAATAGTTTCATAAGAAAACTTAACACTCTTGATCTGAGATTTTGAGAAAAGAAATACCGTTTGAGAAATAAACGGGCATGCCAGATATTTTTACAAAAGAAGTTTATAAAATAAACAGATTGGGCCCATATTACTTACCTCGCACACCCACCAAATAAACTTCAATAAAACTTAAATCACGCCGAATCAAGTGATAATAACCTAGATGTCATACAAAATCACAGTTGAACCCTTAGATTCATAAAACCTTGCTTTTAGTTTCAGACCACAATTTGTTCAAAATTAGTCTACACATATCAGCACTTCAGATTCAAAATTTCAGATTCAAAGCACTCGCTTCAAACTTAGTGTTTGACCATTTCAAAACTAATCAATGCACATATCTTATATTGTTAGAAAGCACATATCGACTAGAGTAACATAGGATCAAGATACACCTAATTCGAACACTTAAAACATAAGTTACGGCCATTTCAAAACATGTTGTCAGATCTGCCGAAATTACAACACAACGTAGAACATCAATTTCAAATCTGATTTCTAAACAACTTAGAGAAAGAAAAATTACGAGTAATATATTTTTGAAATGATCTTTTTGTCTAAAACAACACATAACTTGAAAACAGTCAATTTGACTAACAGAAACAGAAGTTATTTGCATTTGAAATTAGTTTGACAGAAATGTCCAGACTCTCTGAAAACATCTATCACTTCCATTTTGTAATTCAGTTTCAGAAAGACACAGATTGAATCAATACTCGAATTTCACATGGTTAAAAAGATCTTTTCGATTAGAACGTGATAGACCTAGAATCATCCATTTTGAATATCAAAATTTAAGCTATAGCAATTTCAAAATCAGTCAACATATTTATCTCCAAAAAAATAGATTCTGGACATTTTAAAATAATCAGATTTAGAACACCTCAGGTTGAATCATAACACAAATCTTATATCGTTGAAAAACTTGTTTGAGAAGGACAACACAGAACCATCAAAAACTCATCTTCATCAAAAAGTCAGAAATGAAGCAAATTAAAATATTTGGAACATACCTACTGTTTAAAGCTTTCCCAAACTCCATAGATGTTGTCGCACCACACATATATACAAAAATTTATTGCTTTTTCTTTTACGGATGAAGAATGTGAGTGTCACATAGGAGAGATCTTTCTATTTGTATTGAAGAAGAAGAAAAGAAACGGCGTAGGGTTTTAACTCCTATCCATCTGCCATGTTTATGCATATTAATTTATTTTATTTATAATTCCTCTTATAATCCCCTTAATCCAGTTATTTATTTTATCAATTTAATTCAGTCATACTTTTAGTTTCTTTTCCTTTTGAAATTTAAATATATTAAATTTCAATATTATTTGGGTCGTTACAGGTTGATGTTGGAAGGGAATGGACTATTTCAAGCGAGGAAGGTATGACAGTGGAGGCTGTGGTGTCGGGTAAAGCAGAAGGGGTGGAGAAACGGAGTATGGCGGAACACGGTAGAAGAGGTGTAGCAGGTCAAGTTCTTTGTGCATTGGCAAGTCGAGCTGATCATAATGTAGTACAGATGGAAGGAACATCAATTTATTTGGGCAGGGTGGAATCAAAAAAACAAGGATTCCAGAGGGCTGTATTTGTGATAGATAATGTGGAAGTGATACAAAGTCTAATGCACGGAAGAATGAATAAGCTAACAGAGCCAAGATGGTTTAGAGAATGCAGAAATATGTTGCAATGTCATGAAAACTGGAAGGTCGAGCATGTTTTTAGAGAAGGAAACAAGGTGGCAGATCTCTTAGCAGAAAGAGCTCGAGCTTTGGAATGGAATTGGTCTATCACCATAGTCGTTCCAGGATGTATCTCACAGTCAGTATGTGATGATGTGGTGATAGCAGGATTGTTGTAATCTTGTGTTTTTATAAATAAAATCCCCTTTCAAAAAAAACCCTTTAAAAATTTGCTGCCTTTTTTGCTTTTGCTTTAACTTGTCGCTCTTCCAATTTCTGTGTTCGATTCGCTAACTCCGCGAGAGTGGTATTGATGACTACGATAGAATCAGTCACGACCCTTTTAGAATATGTTTTTGGGGCCATATTTGTCACTCTCAGTGAAAGCACCAATGATACGCCTCGATTTTTTTATAACAAAGAATGAGAATGAAATGGGGATATTTGAATCTGAGAAATCATTTGCATATTTGAATCTGGTGCTGACACGTATCCCACTAACCTTTTCCCCTTCATTGTGCACTTTCGGTGAGTTTAAGTGTTATGAGAACTGAATTTATGCTAAAATTTGCGCACTTTAAAAAGTGTATAACGAAAATGATAGTGTATAACGAAAGAGTTCTCAAAGTTATAAAAAGTAAGTTCTTGAGTGTTTGTCTTTTTATATATATTTACATAATTGTGAGGTTGCCCCGAAACACAATCCTGCCTTT
The DNA here is from genome assembly GCA_033675215.1 of Rhodiola kirilowii. Classification (NCBI taxonomy): domain Eukaryota; kingdom Viridiplantae; phylum Streptophyta; class Magnoliopsida; order Saxifragales; family Crassulaceae; genus Rhodiola; species Rhodiola kirilowii. The sequence goes on along the minus strand of CM066196.1, from coordinate 31,750,614 downwards.
AATTTTACGGGTTTGTGCCCAAAAATATAGGGCGAATTTTAGGCTGAAGAGATTATTATTATTATTTTATTGAATAAAGACGGTGATTCAATCCGAAGGGTAATTACGAGGGATTCCACTATTAATTTACATGACCATGACTTTTAAAAAAAAATATCGATTTCTTCCCCAGTAATTGGGATAAAAATGAAACAAATACCACTCGAGCTTGTTAATAGTCCAGATACATCGGAGTAGGCGTTAACCACAAATCAAACTCAACTGGTCAGTCCGATTCGCACAACCCCTCACCTCATACCGTCGCAGCCTCGTTCGAACGCCATCTGGCGTCAGTTGCTCAGCTCTCAGTGTAGTCGATCCAAGAATTCGTCCATACCAATGGATTCTACCCGTGTCACTGCCGATCAAATGGACAGCTTTGAGTTTCTGAAATTGAGGTCGTATAGTCCTCCATCGTGGGCTTCGCATCTCAACCCTATCCCGACTCGAGTTTTCTCTCTTGGTCATGTAAAAATTTACTTCTTTTATATCGTGATGATGAATTCGGCTTAGTCATTGATCAAGTTTCTATCATTTTTCAGTTGCCTACGCCTATTCACAAATGGAACCTTCCTAATCTGCCCAGCAAAACCCAAGTGTGGTTGAAGGTATGCATTATGCTTGATTATAAGGAATTGACATGATTCCTCTTATCTAAAGTTAATGTTGTGCTTTAAAATGGTGCAGCGGGATGATCTCTCAGGAATGCAATTGAGTGGTAATAAGGTGAGGAAGTTGGAGTTCCTTATGGCAGATGCTATTGCTAAGGGTGCAGACTGTATAATAACAATAGGTGGCATACAAAGCAATCATTGTCGTGCCACTGCCGTTGCAGCACGTTATCTGAATCTTGATTGTTTTTTGATACTGCGCACATCAAAGGTTGCCCAAATGCTTTTGATCTTATTAGTTGAGTATGTCCAGTTTCCACCTAGTTCCTATATGTGAAATTTCCATTTTCTTGTTGAATGTAGGTTGCTGTGGACAAAGATCCTGGATTAACAGGAAATCTTCTGGTGGAACGTTTAGTTGGAGCTCATGTGGATCTTGTTTCCAAAGAGGAATATGCGAAAATTGGCAGTGTTGTATGTGCACTAATTTGTTGTTTTTCTATTGCTTTGGTGGCTTAAGTGTCTGCATGTTATTGGTAATATATAGCTGTCTGTGATACTATTGACATAACTGCATTTTATGGCCTTACATGGTCTGCTTCCCAGCAACAGGTGTCCTTAGAGCCTGATATTGAGATTTTAACATCCCGTCATGCATCCCGACACCCCTCTCTTAAAATTTTCTACAACGATAAAGGGGAAACTAGTTTTGAGAATTACACTGGTCATTTTAACATAGATTGGTTTTAATACTGAACTCTTCGTCCTCCTTATTAATTATATTTGACGCCTTCGTAGGCCCTTACTGAAATGTTGAACAAAAAATTGTTGCAAGAGGGAAGGAAGCCATATGTGATTCCTGTTGGTGGATCAAATTCCCTAGGAACTTGGTGAGAGATCTAAAAATTATCAGTCTAAAAATGTATCTCTATGAAAGACGGTTAAGTGCGTTACAAAAATTGTCATATCTTCTTTATCTTAAGCATTCCTTTATATGAATCATGTATGCAGGGGTTATATAGAAGCTATTCGAGAAATTGAGAAGCAAGTTGTGAACGAAAACGGCAGTGTAGGAATTGATGACATTGTGGTTGCATGTGGCAGGTTCTGCTGTATTTCAAACTTTTCTTTGTGAACTTTTCTATCACTTTCAGGGCTAATGTAAGGACTTACGTGATCTTTCTTCTGTTTTTTGATTTTAAAAATAAATGTCTAGTTATTGATGAGTCTCACTCATGTGAACTTTGGTCATCTTCCTGCCTTTGCTGTCACTTACTTACTGGCTCTTTTGTTCTATTGAATCTATTTGTCTTAGTTGTAATTATTTTTGGTGCAACCTGTTCCAATTCCAAGATGTTCATGCCTTTTTGAGATCATAAATACAGTTATATAGGCCCTTGACTTATAGGAAGGAAAAAACGGAAAGAAAGAAAAACTTAAGTGCTGTGCAAACATAGCTCGCATAATACCCCCATAGATCATTCTTTCACTTTTTAGTGAAGCCGGATTTCTTGTTGATGGATTGATTAATGTTGGGCTTCATATTGAACTTGTTATGCAGTCCCAGTGACATAAATGTTGACTGATAGAAATGCAGTGCCCTAATACCCATTAAAGCTTCCCACTGATAATTAAATTAAAACTGCAAGCGGGGTTTCATCTGTACTTTATGTAATTCCAATCCATATCCTTATCATTGCTTCGTTAAGCCAGTGACATGGAAACTTGTTTACATATTCCATTTCCTGACTAAATAAATGTTGTGAAATTCAGTGGGGGTACCATTGCTGGTCTTTCAGTGGCATCATCACTGAGTAAACTGAAGACTAAAGTATGCACTCTTTAGGCCTTGTTGTCAACTAATTTCACTTTCTTTCTTATTAGTTAGTACTTGGTTTTCTGCTGTACTTACCTAGCCCTTGTCGTCTACCTTTATCGACAGGTTCATGCATATTGTGTTTGCGATGATCCAGATTACTTCTACGATTTTACTCAAGTCATACTTGATGATATTCACGCATGTGTAAGCTCTCGAGATATTGTCAGCATCATAAATGTGAGCGGTTTATAGAACCATCAACGATTGCACTACCATGTCCAGATACACATTGAATCAAGTGCATTTCTTTCTAATATATGTTGTACTGCTTCTTCCCAGGCTAAAGGTATCGGGTATGCAATGAGCACTTCTGATGAGCTGACATTCATTAAGGATATTGCGGCTGCAACTGGTGTCGTACTTGATCCAGTATACAGGTTAAAATGTGAACATCCTGTTTACAAATAGTAAAAAAAAACACATGTACTTATAAAAAAACACATGTACTTATAAAAAAAAAACACATGTAGACTAGAAATGTTTCTGTTTCTTTTGCAGTGGAAAAGCTGTATATGCAATGATGAAAGACATGACGGAAAACCCAGCCAAATGGGAAGGGAGGAAAGTTTTGTTCATTCACACTGGTGGACTGCTGGGCATGTATGACAAAGTAGATCAACTGACTCCCCTTGCTGAAAAGTGGCGTCGAATGGACCTGGACAAGTCTCCTCAGCACCATGATGGCATTGGGAAAATGTTCTAGTGACCTCTCTAAAATTACTGGAGTAGCATTCCCCTAGCTGGAAAGTGGAGCGAAGTAACAACTTGCTTCTACATTTTTCTTTAGCTATTTCTCACCTAGAGAATCTGGTTGTACATCTAAAATGCATTTCGCTGTCTTGCTTTCAATCATCTAACAAGCTTTCAAATGATTATTCAACAATATGCATAGACTGGCTCAGTTAAGTAGGGGCAACTGGTTTAAACATGCAAAATTTGTAGGTATCTGCGTAGACTTTCCTATAGTCAAGAACCATCTCTAGATCGATGGTATTTTGAATTACATATATAACAAAAGCAGACCACTCAAATGCACACCACCGAAAATACTTGCATGTGTCGTTTCTCAATAGCATCAGATGACAAACATGTGTAATAGTTGAGTGTGGGTACTGAAATTAATACATGATAGGTAAGGAATGAAAAACGCTTAAACTCATATCATAAGATGCTTTGGAGGGGTTCAAATCGTCGATCTCCTGATTATTCGACCAAAAGAATATATCCGCTAGATCACAACCCTTTCTGCTCATACATGATAGTTAAGAAGGGTAAATTGAATGTGCGTGCATGAATATAGTAGTCATTGTGTAACTATGTGAATGCCATTGGTATAGATTGGAAGAAAAAGAATCCGGTGCAAATACATCATTTTTTAAAGTATAAATCAATAACAATCATTGATTTAGTCATTTGGATGGATAAGATTAAATCTCGATGTATGGTTGATTTCATGGTGACGAGTATAGGTCACTTTTGACGAACTATTTTGTATTTTTGGTTTCTCGGCGACGAATTATAACCCAGTTTTGAGGAATTTCACAATTTGCACAAAAAATATGGTTTGCACCTGATCTTTGTGTTGTATCGGATTGTTTATTAACTGAAGTAAATGCAAGTTCTTAACTGACTTCATTATGCACGGTTTAATTAAACAAGTATTACATCATAAAATTAACAATTTTGATTCTGTTATGAATATTGCACATATGTTGGATGATCTTTAGCCCATCATATGACAATGTCCCTTAGCCTTTCATGTGCCCCATAAATCCTTAGCATTAATTTTCTATATTGATTTCTAGTTTTCTATATGTCCATGTACCCCTATATAAAGCAATGATTAGTAAAGATCAAGATCAATGAAAATACAATATTCATACTCTCTACTGTTCTCTCTCCACGTGTCATTCTTCTACTTTTAAATTTATTCTCCATATCCATAATTTTCACAACACGTTATCAGCACGATTTCTCTACAAAATCCAAGGTAGTGATACACCATCTTCTCTTCTTCCTCCTTTTCACATTGTGATGCTATGATGGCAACATTGAGTCCTTTTCGGAGAAATCTCAAAACCGCCTAGCATTTGGAAAAATAAATTCTAATTTCGTTTATAACATGTTTATTTTAATGATATATGCATGTTTAATTTTAGATGTGCTAATGTTCTATTTCATTGTTTCATTTTATTGCTTGAAATCAATTTATATTATATTTATCATATATTACTTTGCAATGTCAATCTTATGAAGCCGGAGTTCAATACTCTTGAGCCATGCAATGATTATTTGGCTTTATTTCTTGATATTGAAATCCGCATAAATGCCTTGTATATTTAAGATACTATAAAAGAACGAAATAAAACAAGTGTTCCAAAAATATGCGTAATGCCATGATATTCTTCGTAATCATCTCCATGAGAGATTGTATATGGAAAATTTGAGAATCAATGATCCCTCTCTCTTTTGAAAGAATTTGAAATGTTGTACGATCACCAGAAGGCAATGATATAACACTTGATTTGATTATATACAGTTGCAATTGCAAGATTAGAAAAATGAACGTGAGTATACACTACAAATTTTTGCTCAAGTGTACGCCATCGCAAATTCGACATAAAATAGTTGAAAATTAGACGTTATACGTCGGGCATGCGGCGTATTACGACGGCGTCGCACAACCGCCATTGCAAGAAATTTGCAACAGTATTGCGTTACAGATTTGCGACAGCTATATGACAGTATTGCGTCAAAACACCTAGGGTGACGTACAACTGTCTCCTCTCCGTCAGCAAGGTTCAGATTTGCGACAGCTATATGACAGTATTTACGACAGCAAGGTCTTGTGAAGATTCTCTTTTATCCAAGTCATATCGGTAAGAAAATACGGCACTTTAATGCCCTAGATAAATCATAGCCTTGCTATCAAGAATTTGATCACGAGTTATTGTAAAGGTTCTCTTTGATTCAAGTCTTATCAGTAGCAAAGTAAGGCACTTTAATGCGCTATAATGACCTAGTTAATATCATGGCCTTGTTGTTATAAATTTCATCACGATGCGTAGTAAAGATTCTCTTTTATTCAAGTCATATCATGAGCAAAATAGGGCACTTTAATGCACTCTAATGTCGTGTAAAAAATCATTGCCATGTTGTCAATTATATAATCACAATAGGTTGCAAGATTCTCATTGATTCGAGACTTATCAATTGAAAAATATGGCACTTTAATGTCGTTGTTAAAATCATTGCCTTGTTGTCAGGAATTTCATCACGAGATGGGGTCACTATTCTCTTTGATTCAAGTCATATCAGTAGCAAGGTGCAGCAGTTTAATGAAATTTAATGCACTAGTTAAATCATTGCCTTGTTGTCAAGAATTTCATCACGAGATGTAGTAAAGATTCTCTTTGAGTCAAGTCTTTGCAGTAGCAAAATAAGCCACTTTAATGCTCTAAGTAAAAAAAGTGCCTTGTTTTCAAGAATTGCAACACGAGATGTTGTCAATATTGTCTTTGATTGAAGTCCCATAAGCAGAAGAAGATGGTACTCTAGTGCCCTTTAATGTCCTAGTTAAAATCATTCACTTGCTGTCAAGAATTTAATCATGAGGCCTGGTCAAGATTTTCTTTTATTCAAGTGACATCAGTAGCAAAATAGGGCCATGTTTTGCACTTTAATGCCCTATATAAAATCATAACTTTGTTGTCAAGAATTTCATCACGAGATGTAGTCGAGTTTTTCCTTGATTCACGTCTTAAAATCACTGCTTTGTTGTAAAGAATTTCATCACGAGATGTTGTCAAGATTCTCTTTGATTGAAGTCTTATAGACAGCATAGTAGGGGACTTTAATGCACATTAATGTCCTAGTTAAAATCATTGTTTTGTTGTCAATAATTTAATCACAAGTCTTGTGAAGATTCTCTTTTATCCAAGTCATACCAGTAAGAAAATAGGGCACTTTAACGCCCTAGATAAATCATTGCCTTACAATCAAGAATTTGATCACGAGTTGTAGTGAAGGTTCTCTTTGATTCAAGTCTTATCAGTAGCAAAGTAAGGCACTTTAATGCGCTGTAATGACCTAGTTAATATCATGCCCTTGTTGTTATAAATTTCATCACGAGACGTAGTAAAGATTCTCTTTTATTCAAGTCATATCATGAGCGAAATAGGGCACTTTAATGCACTCTAATGCCGTGGAAAAAATCATTGCCATGTTGTCAATTATATAATCACAATAGGTTGCAAGATTCTCATTGATTCGAGACTTATCAATTGAAAAATAGGGCACTTTAATGTCGTAGTTAAAATCATTGCCTTGTTGTCAGGAATTTCATCACGAAATGGGGTCACTATTCTCTTTGATTCAAGTCATATCAGTAGCAAAGTGCATCAGTTTAATGAACTTTAGTGCACTAGTTAAATCATTGACTTGTTGTCAAGAATTTCATCACGAGATGTAGTAAAGATTCTCTTTGAGTCAAGTCTTTGCAGTAGCAAAATAAGCCACTTTAATGCCCTAGGTAAAATCAATGCCTTGTTTTCAAGAATTGCATCACGAGATGTTGTCAATATTGTCTTTGATTGAAGTCCCATAAGCAGAAGAAGATGGCACTTCAGTGCCCTTTAATGTCCTAGTTAAAATGATTCATTTGCTGTCAAGAATTTAATCACGAGGCATGGTCAAGATTTTCTTTTATTCAAGTGACATCAATAGCAAAATAGGGCAATGTTTTGCATATTAAAGCCCTAGATAAAATCATAACTTTGTTGTCAAGAATTTCATCACGAGATGTAGTCAAGTTTTTCCCTGATTCACGTCTTAAAATCACTGCTTTGTTGTAAAGAATTTCATCACGAGATGTTGTCAAGATTCTCTTTGATTGAAGTCTTATAGACAGCATAGTAGGGGACTTTAATGCACATTAATGTCCTAGTTAGAATCATTGTCTTGTTGTCAATAATTTAATCACAAGGTCTTGTGAAGATTCTCTTTTATCCAAGTCATATCAGTAAGAAAATAGGGCACTTTAAAGCCCTAGATAAATCATAGCCTTACAATCAAGAATTTGATCACGAATTGTAGTAAAGATTCTCTTTGATTCAAGTCTTATCAGTAGCAAAGTAGGGCACTTTAATGTGCTGTAATGACCTAGTTAATATCATGGCCTTGTTGTAATAAATTCCATCACGAAATGTAGTAAAGATTCTCTTTTATTCAAGTCATGTCATGAGATAAATAGGGCACTTTAATGCACTCTAATGTCGTGGAAAACATCATTTCCATGTTGTCAATTATATAATCACATTATTTTGCAAGATTCTCTTTTATTCGAGACTTATCGATAGAAAAATAGGGCACTTTAATATCATAGTTAAAATCATTGCCTTGTTGTCAGGATTTTCATCACGAGATGGGGTCACTATTCTCTTTGATTCAAGTCATATTAGTAGCAAAATGCGGCAGTTTAATGAACTTTGTAATGCACTAGTTAAATCATAGTCTTGTTGTCAAGAATTCCATCATGAGATGTAATAAAGATTCTCTTTGATTCAAGTCTTATTAGTAGCAAAATAGGGAACTTTACTACACTTTAATATTAGCTAAAATCAATACATTATTATCAATAAATTCATCACGAGATATAGTCAAGATATTCTTTAATACCCGTCTTATCAAAAGAAAATAGAGCATTTAATGCTCTAGTGGAAATCATTGCCCTATTGTCGACAATTTCATCAAGAGATGCAGTCACGATTGTCTTTCAATTAAGGCTTCGCAGTTGCAAAATAGGTCACTTTAATGCACTTTAATTCCATAGTTAAAATCATTGCCTGGTTCTCAGGAATTTCATCACAAGATGTGGTCACGATTTTCTTTGCTTCATGTCATATTAGTAGCAAAATGCGATACTTTAATGTCGTAATTAAAATCATTGTCTTGTTGTCAACAATTTAATCACAAGGTTTTGTGAAGATTTTCTTTTCTTCAAGTCATATCAATAAGAAAATATGGAACTTTAATGCCCTAGATAAATCAAAGCCTTTCTATAAAGAATTTGATCACGAGTTGTGTAAAGATTCTCTTTGATTCAAGTCTTATCAGTAGCAAAGTAGGGCACTTTAATGCGTTGTAATGACCTAGTTGTTATAAATTTCATGACGAGATGTAGTAAAGATTCTCTTTTATTCAAGTCATATCATGAGCAAAATAGGGCACTTTAATGCACTCTAATGCCGTGAAAAAAATCATTTCCATGTTGTCAATTATATAATAACAATATGTTGCAAGATTCTCTTTGATTCGAGACTTATGAATAGAAAAATAGGGTACTTTAATGTCATAGTTAAAATCCTCGCCTTGTTGTCAGGAATTTCATCACGAGATGAGGTCACTATTCTCTTTGATTCAAGTCATATGAGTAGCCAAATGTGGCAGTTTAATGAACTTTTTAATGCACTAGTTAAATCATTGCCTTGTTGTCAAGAATTTCATCACGAGATGTAGTAAAGATTCTCTTTGATTCAAGTCTTATTAGTTGCAAAATAGGGCACTTTACTACACTTTAATTTTAGCTAAAATCATTACATTGTTATCAATAAATTCATCACGAGATATAGTCAAGATATTTTTTGATACAAGTCTTATCAAAAGAAAATAGTGCATTGAATGCCCTAGTGGAAATCATTGCCTTATTGTCAACAATTTCATCAGTAGATGTAGTCACGATTCTCTTTCAATTAAGGCTTCGCAGTAGCAAAATAGGTCACTTTAATGCACTTTAATTCCATAGTTAAAATCATTACTTTGCACTTAAGAATTGAATAACGAAGTGTAATGAATGCCACTTTAATGCACTTTAATGTCCTAGTTGAAATCATTGTCTTGCTGTCAAGAATTTAATCACGAAGTCTTATCAAGATTCTTTTTTATACAAGTCATATCATTTACAAAATAGGGCACTTTAATTGACTTCAATACCCTAAATAAAATCAAAGCCTTGTTGTCAAGAATTTCATCACGAGATGTAGTAAAGATTCTCTTTGAATCAATTCTTATCAGTAGCAAAATAGGGCAATTTCATACACTTTCATGCCTTAGTTAATATCATTGTCTTATTGTCAATAATGTTACACAAGATGTGGTAAAGATTCTCTTTGAGTAATGTCTTCATAGCAGCAAAATAAGCCACTTTAATGCCCTAGGTAAAATCAGTACCTTGTTTTCAAGAATTGCATCACGAGATATTGTCAAGATTGTCTTTGATTAAAGTCCCATAAGCAGAAGAAGATGGCATTCTAGTGCACTTTAATGTCCTAGTTAAAATCATTGACTTGCTGTCAAGAATTTAATCACGAGGTCTGGTCAAGATTTTCTTTTATTCAAGTCACATCAGTAGCAAAATAGGGAAATGTTTTGCATTTTAATGCCCTAGATAAAATCATAACTTTGTTGTCAAGACCTTCATCACGAGATGTAGTTGAGTTTTCCTTGATTCACGTCTTATCAGTAAAAAGTAGGGCACTTTAACACACTTTAATGCCTCAGTTTAAAATCATTGCCTTGTTGTAAATAATCTTATCACGAGATGTAGTCAAAATTTTCTTTTATCCAAGTCATATCAGTAAGAAAATAGGGCACTTTAATGAACTTTAATGCCCTAGATAAATCATAGCCTTGCTGTCATGATTTTGATCACTAGTTGTTGTAGAGATTCTCTTTGATTTATGTTTTATTAGTTGCAAAGTAGGGCACTTTAATGAGCTGTAATGACCATGTTAATATCATGGCCTCGTTGTCAAAAATTTCGTCACGATATGTAGTAAAGATTCTCTTTTATTCAACTCATATCATGAGAAAAATAGGGCACTTTAATGCACTCTAATACCGTGGAAAAACAAAATATGTTGAAAGATTCTCTTTGATCTGAGCTTATCAATATATTATTTACTTACTGAGTCTCCCCAGACTCACCCCGCCTATTTTCCCCAAATTTTCAGATAAGTGATCTAATAGTTCGGGAGCTGTTACTTCTTCGCGCAAGAGTCTCACGATCACGTATGGTGCCATCCAGCTAGTTTCCACATTGGACTCATTTCAGTTATCTCTTTTCCTTTCTTTTCACTTTAGACGTTTTCTCCGTGGTACTTGAGCAGGATTCTAGATATTGTATTTTTCTTCCGCTAAATTACTTTGCCATTAAGTTATAGAACCTCTTTCGTGAATAATTTCTCAATATTTGTTAATACCGATATACAGGCTTGCTTGGCAATTGACATAAGTGTCAAGCGCCGGTCTCGACTCGTTTATCGGGCGTGACAAAGTTGGTATCAGAGCCCTTAGGTCCTCATAGTACACGGAGCTAGGACTAAGTAGAATTTTGATTTTGGTAGTGAAGCACGCCACCGCCATAAACGTCGTTCTGCTAGGACCTTTAGGAATCATTCTCTCATTTTTCTCTCTTAAGTAAAGTCTTTGATCCTCGTGTCTCTTTGAATCCTAGTAATATAATTCCTCATCTAAGTTGTGATGACATCGGTAATTGAAAATGAAAATGTGTTATTTTCTAGTCGTTCGATTATTAGTCAAATTATTGACAGTTAAAGAGAGACCCTACTGAATATGTGTAGTGAAAGATCAAGTTCATAAGAATTATATATGAAAGTTAATTACTATATGATTGTAAAATGAGATTGATAAGAAAAGGTTGATCAGTGCACCGTTACATGCTTCTGTTATATAGTAGTAATCGAAATCTTTGTAAGGTTCACGACAAGTTGTAGATGTGATAATAATCACATGGGAAGAATAAAGCACGGAAGTCGATATTTATGTGATACTTATGCCAAAATGATTGAAGTATTGAACCATGCTATGGAGTGAAAACGAAAAAGGAGGAGAAAAAATGGTTTTATGTGAATGGAAGATATTGTAGGGTTATAAAGTCACGTATTTCTTACTTTAAAGATCATCTGATCCACCAGTTAAATAATAAGTATTACTATAAGAAATATGACTGGACATTATACGATTGGAGGAGAAGGGAGGACGATTCCAACGTTAAATGTTGCTATAGCTGGTAAAACAGACTAGTCATATTATTGTGGCTGGTTCAATAGTGATGTCTGAATAAGAAAAATGACGAGTATGGAGGCTTCTCATTGAAATGATATGTTTATTCTCAAGATATCAAGGATGTACCTTAAGAAACAAATATATTTGGACTGTTATAAATTGTTAGCCGTGGATTTATGTGAGGATGCAATTATATGTCATGCTTTGGATATCAAGTCAATTATATATGAGATAAAAGTTTATCGTCCTCTAATATGAGATGTTTTGGATATCAAAGTTATTTGCATTTGAGATAACAGCCTAGCATCTTCAAATTGGAGATAGTCGATGGTCGATCGATTGAGAATATTTATATTATTTGTCAAAGATATTAGACATTTGGATAATAATGAACTCTTCATTAGTGTGGCCATAAGTATATAGAGAACTTTACTTGCATTGGAAAGAACTATGGGGTAAGGAGATGCACAGTTTGATAAGGAGTTTTAAGCAAGGAATCGATGTTGCTGAAGGATTTCATGGCATTGCAAAGGAACCCAAGATGGATGTACTAAAAGTATGGTATGGTGTAAGTGATTTGACGAACTCGACAAGTGGAGATTTGATAAGTTCAGATGTGTTGAACTTCTTATTCGCTCGCTTATTGTACTTTGACGAAGCAGCAGAATGCCGATAGTAGTCACAAAAGTACGAGGACTTTTATTACATAAAGAGTGTTTTACTGGATAAATATGTTGTGATTGAGAGTCGATTTTTCAGCCTTTGGTTAATCAAGTCAGATTAGTATGCAGTGTTTGACTTCGTGAAGTTGAGGTGAATAATTTTTGATTGATGTTGATGGAATTTGATATGATCGGAGTTACCGTTTGTGTTGCATTAGTTGAGTACGTACAACTTCAAAAGGTGTTAGACATAATTTAAATGTATTACACGTGACTAAGAGTTGTCACCAACGTTATTTATGCAAGGTCATGTGAGGTGTTTATGGATCTGAAAATTTTGAAATATATTTGGATCTGAAGTATCGCCATCTTTGACAATGTGGATAAACATAGCTTTTGAAAAATTATGATTGTACCTTTTAATCACCACGAGAAGACCAAGGTCGTTACTCATGAGCTCAGAAGGGCGTCAAGTGACAAATTAGCACACATGCACACATATGTGCAAATAAAAAGGGATTGTTAAAGGGCCATCAGAGTGGCGCATCGGAAGCGTGGTGGGCCCATAACCCACATAGTTGGAGAAAGGTCCATTTCGTTTGCTGTAAGTGAGAAACAAATTCTTCTTGCATGTTTGCTTGTCTACTGGCAGGCTGTCGTTGTGACCTGCAAATTTACATTTATATTTTCCACTACTCTAGTGGTTCACTACAGGTAGCAAACGGTAAGTAGGGGTCGAACCCAAGGGAGTTAAGGTAGTAAACAGTTGTTCTTATGAAAGCAAAAAATAAGGTAAAGACAATTGTAGTTTTTGGTTGTTTTTAGTGCTGAAATGAAAGTACTGAAAGTAAATGACTGAAAAGTAAAGGTGCTTGAAGGACCAAGACTTGACTGAAAGTAAATGTGCTGGAAAGTAAAGTGCTGGAAAGTAAAGTACTGAAAAGTAAAGTACTGAAAAGTAAAGTATTGAAAATAAAGGTGCTTGAAGGACAAGTCTTACGAAAAGTAAAGCAGTTGATATAAGACTGAAAGTAAATGTGCAAGAAAAGTAAAGGGAAAGTAACTTTGTGCGAGAGATATTCAGTCTAGGGTCTCAAACTTGTGATACTTCCATCATAGACTTCAAACGATCTCTTTTACAATTCCATGTGTGATTATCCCGACAAAGGTGATAATCCAAATACCCCGACAAAGGTGGTAACCACACCCTTAACTTGTCAAGAGTGTTATGTGGTTGTCCCGACAAAGGTGACAACCCAAGTACCCCGACAAAGGTGATAACCATAACAAGCTTGACATGTTAAGAGCTTCTAGTCCTCCTAGATCGAACAACCCGACAAAGGTGTTGCCCAAACTAGGTTGTCACTATCTACCTTTGCCGCAAAGCATCCAGTAAATATTGACTATAGGAATCATTCAGCTCGGCTAAGCTTTGTGACAAAACTTCCACTTAGCCTTGCCGAACGACCCTTGAAATGGACTCAAAGACTAGGGAATGTAAAAGGCAATTAAAACATAGTCTCAAGAAGTCGGCACAAGGATGAAAACCCTATACCGAATATGAGCCTTAGCCGCTTGTATTCATGTCAAGGAATACAAGCAACCTTGCTTGAAAAGTAAAGATTGCGTAAATGTAAATGAAACAAGAACGAGTAGAGGAGTTGAAAGACAACGAAAGTAAGAACAAAGCTTTTGAAAGTAAATACAAGAAAGAGTAGAAAGACGTTGAAAGTAACAAGATCAAAGCTTCGGAATCAAGAACAAACTTGGGATCTTCAAGAACAAAGTGTATAACATGGATTGTGTATTGATTTCTAGAGAGGTTTGTAACATGAAACACACTAGGATTAAGTATCTTCTAACTACAAGTCTCTCCCAAGGACGAACCAAAAGCACAAAGGGAAGGACATTTGATTCTCAAGTCATGGCCTTGTATTTATAGGCATGGATGGGCGGCTGTTTTGTGAGAGGAGAAGCTCCCCATTGGCTAGCCGAAATCAAGCTAGGAGGTGCCAATGTGTGGACTTGATAAGGGATCCTTCTCCCTTAAGTTAGCCGCCATTCAAGCATGGTGCTCTCAAGGAGCTTGCAGCCTTTGAGGAGTGTGTTTCAACAGGCTAGCTGCTCCTTGAGCAGGGTACTTCCAAAGGACAGCTGCTCCTTGAGCAGGGAGCTCCCAAATGGCCCGAAATTGCCCTAGTTTGGCTTTGAATGGGCTTGAGCTGATTCCACTCGTGCGTTTTGTCTGGGAAGTGATATTCACCGAATTATTGGGCATTTAAAACACTTTGGTCGAGCCAGATTTCCCAGATTCGAAGGTTTGGTCGAGCAACTTGATTTTTGTCCTTATGCGCGCGGGACCTTTGGAATGGGCTGTGGACCATCTGTCAATCTGCTCGAGCATTCTTCTTGGTTCCTCGACAATGTCCACCTTATTTTCCATTTTAATCACTTTGGTCGAGGTGGATTGTAAAGATGAGTTTGTTTGCTCGAGCAACTCAGTCTTGATTCATCAGCGCACGGGGCTTTTGCTTGGAATTGGGCTAACTGCTAATTGGCTCGAGCGTTGCCCTTGGTATCTTGACATTATCCACCTTATTTGTCATTTGGAACATTTTGGTCGAGGCGGAATTGTCAGATTTGATGTTTGGCCCGGACAACTTGAAATTGGACCTTGGAGGCTCGGCTGGGGCCTGGTCCTTCTCTGCTGGGGCCATGCGCTCGCACAAACCACTTGTAATCCATTTTTTAGCATAAATCTCCCTTTTTTAAGCTTGTTTCTTCCCTAAACCCCAAAATAGCCTGTAGAGAAAACATGGGACTAACAAGTGAAAGTTGTTAAGATAAAACGTTTAATTTGGTGGGTTTAACTGTTTCGATGAGTCGTATAAATACGTGCCATCAAATCACCCCACACTTATACTTGGTCTTCCCGAACAAGGCTAGTGAGAAGAGGTCAACTGATATCTAAAGGTCCTAGACATGAATGTTTAGAGTGCTAGTCTAGACTTCTCCTATTCATGCATCACTTGATGTCAAAATAAAGTGTGTTTAAAATTTAGAAGATAACTTAATATTTGTACCTCCGAGCCATGATACAAACCAATTTGGATGAGTGGGAGATAGTCCTTTTTAGGTTCTTGTACGCACTCTTCGGACCAAGCTCGGGCTATATGGTTATCTTCCGTAGCTTTCTTTAGTACATGATTCGATTCGGGTTTCAACGCTTCGAGCTCTTTGATTTCTTTTTGAGACGGATGGCTTTTGAAGTGACTTTTGCCTTTTGGCTTTTGATTTGGAGTTGGAGAATTTCACTTTTGTTTTCTTGGTTAAAACCTTCACATAACTGGCTTTTTGGGCCATTGATTTGCTTCTTCGAGCTTTTCTTCTTTGTGACTTGCTAGACCATTTGTTTGTCTCTTGGGAGGTCCAATCATCGCCCTAAAGCATATGGAAATACCTCCCCGCTCTCTCTCATCTTTGTTCTTTTGCGCGAGTCAATACGAGGGTCGCCCGTATATTTTCCCGGCTACTTGAACTAGAGGTAGGACGGTTTGATTCCCGTCCCGCTCTTGCATGGTTTGCATGGCGGAGTCCACTCAAAACTCAATTGAAACCCGAAGTTCTAACCTCCACTGACTTCAGATAACCATATAGTGAGACCCGGTCCTTTGAGTGCTTTTCAGACCTCTCTAGGACCTTTTCTATCAACTCCACATCCCTTTTTATCTTGGCACGAGAAGACAAATAAAAAGTTAAATTCTAAAGTTGAAGCACAGTTTATATCTCACAAGGACATGTATGAAGTCGGGTCCATCTATTTCACATCATGAAGCTCATATTCAAAATGTTCAAAAAGGTAAAAACTAATGAAAACATGCTAACTACTATATGTAAAGCTAATTTTCACCCCACACTTTTGAACAAGGCTGTGCCTCGCGGCACGACTTAGTTCAAAAGCTGTTTTAAGCAAGCATTTACACAAAAAGAGACAAAAGGGGTGAAAATTACTTAAAAACTGAAAATTAAATGACAGAATTTAAATGACTGAAAGTAAGATAGTGTTGGGTTACCTCCCAACCAGTGCACTTGTTTAACGTCGTTGGCTCGACAATACCTCACTCATGGATCATAAGGTGGGATCCCATGGGCGTTTGAGGTCGAACTTCTTCTCGGCTGTTCTTTTACTTTGCCGAAAGAACTTGTGGAGTGACGTGCTCAGTTCGATTCTCCATTGGTTCAGCAGGTTCTTTCCCACATGCTTCCGAGAAGGTGAGGGCTCCGTGACCATAGATGCTAGTCCAATGAGCCGTGCTCTCTTGCTTCTCCTTCCGGGTTTCCATTCCTTCGGCCCATGTCTTTGTCGCTTTTTCATGTTCGAATGGTTGGCACCTTTGCAAGTTTGGAAGTTTAGCATTGTCCCATTGAATGTAGGCGACATCAAGCTTGTTCCCATGCTAAGCCTCTTCTTTGTGGCAGCGACGAATGGTCGTCCTAGAACGAGTTGATTTTCAGGGCCGCTTTGTTGAGTTGTGGTGAGCGAGAGCTCCATTGTTGGCTTTCCGGACCCTTGCTTTACCTCCAACTCCCCTTGCACCGCATCATTATTGAATACATGCTCTTTGGTGGCTATGATCTGCATAAAACATGAAGGGTTAAGTTGGGGCTTCTCGGCCATAAGGACCGGTTCTTTCTCGGCCAGCTCGTCAGGTGTCTCGGGCAGCTCGGGCGCTTCGGCCATGAGGAATGGGCTCGTCTCGGGTGTGTCCTGATCTGTCTCGGCCAGCCCATCAGTGAGGTCCGGGCACGTCTCGGCTAGCTCGGCTATGAGGACTGTGCACGACTCGGCTGGTTCAACAATGAGGTGCTGGACTGGCGTGGTTCCCTCGGGCAGATTGATGATGAGAATCGGGCCTGATTTGGGCAATTCTTCTTTGGCCATTCGAGAGTCCTCATCCGTGTCATTTATTTGGTCTCCGGGGGAAATCACACTGAGGTCCGGGTATGAATTAGGCAGCTCGACATCTAGGTCCGGGTATGTCTCGGCTAGCTCGTCAGTTAGGACCGGGTCAGCCTCGGACAGATCGGCAGTGAGGACCGGGACTTTAGTTGGTTCGGTAGTGAGAACCGGGCCTGTCTTGGCTGGCTCTTCTTCGGTCATCTGCGGGTCCTCATCCTCTACCGGCTCCTCGGGTTCAGTCGCCCTTTCTGCCGCCCATAATTCGGTTTCGGCCTTGATTTGGTGCACCATGTTGGCCAGTTCTTCGAGCCGCATGGCCTGATCTTGTTTCGCGCTTCTTGCCTTATCTTCTATTAAGTTCCACAAATCATCCACGCTTAAGTTGTCTACCGAGCCTCCTGGCGCAGCATCATTAAGCCTATTCCACTCTTGTGGCATCATCCCACCGAGAAACCTTTGGAGAAGATCAAAGTAGGTGAATCCATGGTGCGGGCAGCTCGTCAAAATGGAGTCAAAGTACGCCAAGTACTCGTCCAAAGTTTCGTCCCGGGATTGCTCTATGTTGTTGATCTTCTCGCGGACTTCAAGTTCAAAGGATGGTGGGTATGGTTGTTGTGGAAGGTATGGAAGTGGTGGGTATTGTGGTGGATATTGTGGGTAGGGCGGTTGTGGATACTGTGGATATGGAGGTGGTGGGTACTGTTGATATGGGGGTGGATATTGTGGATTTGGATATTGTGGGTAGGGCGGTTGTGGATACTGTGGATATGGAGGTGGTGGGTACTGTTGATATGGGGGTGGATATTGTGGATATTGTGGGTACTGCTGGTACGGTTGTGGTTGGATTGGTTGTTGTTGAAATTGTCCCGGGATAGCCCCCCGGATTTCTCCATGCTGGCCCATCGGGCCCTGCTCGTTGTGTTGTGGAAACGCTCCTTCTCTGTCTCGGACAACCTGCTCGACTTCTTCATTGTGGCTATTGTCACCAACTCTACTTCCTGCGTGAGACATGTTATAAGAAAAAAATCTTAAAACAAAAACAACGATTCGAATCACCAGTTAACTCCCCGGCAACGGCGCCAAAATTTGGCAGGCTGTCGTTGTGACCTGCAAATTTACATTTATATTTTCCACTACTCTAGTGGTTCACTACAGGTAGCAAACGGTAAGTAGGGGTCGAACCCAAGGGAGTTAAGGTAGTAAACAGTTGTTCTTATGAAAGCAAAAAATAAAGTAAAGACAATTGTAGTTTTTGGTTGTTTTTAGTGCTGAAATGAAAGTACTGAAAGTAAATGACTGAAAAGTAAAGGTGCTTGAAGGACCAAGACTTGACTGAAAGTAAATGTGCTGGAAAGTAAAGTGCTGGAAAGTAAAGTACTGAAAAGTAAAGTACTGAAAAGTAAAGTACTGAAAATAAAGGTGCTTGAAGGACAAGTCTTACGAAAAGTAAAGCAGTTGATATAAGACTGAAAGTAAATGTGCAAGAAAAGTAAAGGGAAAGTAACTTTGTGCGAGAGATATTCAGTCTAGGGTCTCAAACTTGTGATACTTCCATCATAGACTTCAAACGATCTCTTTTACAATTCCATGTGTGATTATCCCGACAAAGGTGATAATCCAAATACCCCGACAAAGGTGGTAACCACACCCTTAACTTGTCAAGAGTGTTATGTGGTTGTCCCGACAAAGGTGACAACCCAAGTACCCCGACAAAGGTGATAACCATAACAAGCTTGACATGTTAAGAGCTTCTAGTCCTCCTAGATCGAACAACCCGACAAAGGTGTTGCCCAAACTAGGTTGTCACTATCTACCTTTGCCGCAAAGCATCCAGTAAATATTGACTATAGGAATCATTCAGCTCGGCTAAGCTTTGTGACAAAACTTCCACTTAGCCTTGCCAAACGACCCTTGAAATGGACTCAAAGACTAGGGAATGTAAAAGGCAATTAAAACATAGTCTCAAGAAGTCGGCACAAGGATGAAAACCCTATACCGAATATGAGCCTTAGCCGCTTGTATTCATGTCAAGGAATACAAGCAACCTTGCTTGAAAAGTAAAGATTGCGTAAATGTAAATGAAACAAGAACGAGTAGAGGAGTTGAAAGACAACGAAAGTAAGAACAAAGCTTTTGAAAGTAAATACAAGAAAGAGTAGAAAGACGTTGAAAGTAACAAGATCAAAGCTTCGGAATCAAGAACAAACTTGGGATCTTCAAGAACAAAGTGTATAACATGGATTGTGTATTGATTTCTAGAGAGGTTTGTAACATGAAACACACTAGGATTAAGTATCTTCTAACTACAAGTCTCTCCCAAGGACGAACCAAAAGCACAAAGGGAAGGACATTTGATTCTCAAGTCATGGCCTTGTATTTATAGGCATGGATGGGCGGCTGTTTTGTGAGAGGAGAAGCTCCCCATTGGCTAGCCGAAATCAAGCTAGGAGGTGCCAATGTGTGGACTTGATAAGGGATCCTTCTCCCTTAAGTTAGCCGCCATTCAAGCATGGTGCTCTCAAGGAGCTTGCAGCCTTTGAGGAGTGTGTTTCAACAGGCTAGCTGCTCCTTGAGCAGGGTACTTCCAAAGGACAGCTGCTCCTTGAGCAGGGAGCTCCCAAATGGCCCGAAATTGCCCTAGTTTGGCTTTGAATGGGCTTGAGCTGATTCCACTCGTGCGTTTTGTCTGGGAAGTGATATTCACCGAATTATTGGGCATTTAAAACACTTTGGTCGAGCCAGATTTCCCAGATTCGAAGGTTTGGTCGAGCAACTTTATTTTGGTCCTTATGCGCGCGGGACCTTTGGAATGGGCTGTGGACCATCTGTCAATCTGCTCGAGCATTCTTCTTGGTTCCTCGACAATGTCCACCTTATTTTCCATTTTAATCACTTTGGTCGAGGTGGATTGTAAAGATGAGTTTGTTTGCTCGAGCAACTCAGTCTTGATTCATCAGCGCACGGGGCTTTTGCTTGGAATTGGGCTAACTGCTAATTGGCTCGAGCGTTGCCCTTGGTATCTCGACATTCTCCACCTTATTTGTCATTTGGAACATTTTGGTCGAGGCGGAATTGTCAGATTTGATGTTTGGCCCGGACAACTTGAAATTGGACCTTGGAGGCTCGGCTGGGGCCTGGTCCTTCTCTGCTGGGGCCATGCGCTCGCACAAACCACTTGTAATCCATTTTTTAGCATAAATCTCCCTTTTTTAAGCTTGTTTCTTCCCTAAACCCCAAAATAGCCTGTAGAGAAAACATGGGACTAACAAGTGAAAGTTGTTAAGATAAAACGTTTAATTTGGTGGGTTTAACTGTTTCGATGAGTCGTATAAATACGTGCCATCATCTACCTTAATTATTCTCGGACTAAGAGACTTCCAAATTGAGTAAGTAATTGCAAGAAGTTAGAGAATGCAAGAATTGCATACATTACAGCACGTAAGATGATGTACCTTGATTACAAATTAATCGTGTGTCCAAGTGATCGGTGGTTAAAAAAATAGATGAGACATGCTCATATATATGGATTATGCATTCAGGCTCAACTAAGATACTTTATGATCTTTGAGATGTGTATCAGTAAACATGATGTACCAGTAAGGTTGTGAGAAATGTGTCTGTCTTACAATGGTTCCAGTAAGGACGAACCTAGACAAACGTTAGATTGAGACCAACTTGTGACGAACTTAGACAAACTTTAGAATGAGACTAAAGTTTGTCTTTGTTCGTCCCAAGTTAGTCTCTTTCTAAGGACGAACCTAAACAAACATTAGATTGAGTCCAACTTGGGACGAACTTAGACAAACCTTAGAATGATACTAACTTGGGACGAACAAAGACAAACTTTAGTCTCATTCTAAGGTTTGTCTAAGTTCGTCCTCAGTTAGTCTCATTCTAACGTTTTTCTAGGTTCATCCTTAGAAAGAGACTAACTTGGGATGAATAACGAAAAACTTCAGTCTCATTCTAAGGTTTGTCTAAGTTCGTCCCAAGTTGGGACAAACATAGACAAATCTTAGAATGAGATTAACTTGGGACGAACATAGCCAAACTTTAGTCTCATTCTAAGGTTTGTCTCAGAAAGAGACTAACTTATGACTAACTTGTGATGAACAAAGAAAAAAGTTAGAATGAGACTAACTTGGGACAAAGAAAGACAAACATTAGAATGAGACTAACTTGGACAAAGAAAGAGATTAACCAAAGACGAACTTAGACAAACCTTAGAATGAGACTAAAGTTTGTCTTTGTTCATCCCAAGTTAGTCACTTTCTAAGGTCTGTTTAAGTTCGTCCCAAGTTAGTCTCATTGTAACGTTTGTCTAGGTTCGTCCTTAGAAAGATACTAACTTGAGACGAACTTAGACGAACCTTAGAATAAGACTAAAGTTTGTCATTGTTCGTCCCAAGTTAGTCTCTTTTTAAGGACAAACCTAGATAAACGTTAGAATGAGACTAACTCGGGACGAACTTAGACAAACCTTAGAATGAGACTAACGTTTGTCTTTGTTCATCCCAAGTTAGTTTCTTTCTAAGGACGAACCTAGACAAACGGTAGAATGAGACTAACTTGGGACGAACTTAGACAAACCTTAGAATGAGACTAAAGTTTATCTTTGTTCGTCCCAAGTTAGTTTCTTTCTAAGGACAAACCTAGACAAATGTAAGATTGAGACTAAACTTGGGGTGAACTTAGAAAAACCTTAGAATGAGAATAAAGTTTGTCTTTGTTCGTCACAAGTTAGGTTCTTTATAAGGACAAACCTAGACAAACGTTAGAATGAGACTAACTTGAGGCGAACATAGACAAACCTTAGAATGATACTGAAGTTTGTCTTTTTTCATCCCAAGTTAGTCTCTTTCTAACGACGAACCTAGACAAATATTAGAATGAGGCTAACTTAGGACACTAATAGTTGTCTTTGTTCGTCCCAAGTTAGTCTCTTTCTAAGGATGAACCTAGATAAACGTTAGATTGAGACTAACTTGGGACAAACTTAGACAAACCTTAGAATGACCTGCCGATAACCTGCCGATAACCTGCCGATAACCAGAAGATCCACAATAATGCCCAACCACCTCAAGCTTAATATCTCCACTACAATCAACAATATACACCAGCCTTCTTAATATAAAACAAGGAGTACAATTGTTGAATTTAGCTCACCAATTTTTCTTAAAAGAATCCCCAAGTGACATGAAGACACCACCTCACCTGTTGTAGTGCTTGTTATCTGACGAGCACAAAAACACCATTCTAGTTCAGAAAACTCAGCCAACACGAACTATCCCCTTGATTGATCGCCAATACACACCCAACGACACTCTCCCAAATCACACAAGCCCTAACTGAGATCGTCTACGCGGAAGATGAAATGCGACTAGATTTGCAGTTGAAGTTTGATACGAAGTGAGAACTAGGGTTTCGAAACTTCTCGATTTATTGGGAGATTGGACCAATCAGTGGGATGAAATTTTTGGAGGAAGGTGTGCAGATCGTTTCAACCGTCCATGACTTCTTCTTATTTTAATTCATTTGTGCTTTTTTTTGCCAAAATATAAATAAGATAATTTAAATTGGGATATAACAGTTAGTGTCCAAAGTTAGTCTCATTCTAACGTTTGTCTACGTTCATCCTTAGAAAGAGACTAACTTAGGATGAACAAAGACAAACATTAGTCTCATTCTAAGGTTTGTCTAAGTTCGTCCCAAGTTAGTCTTCTAAGGTTTATCTAAGTTTGTCTCAAGTTAGTCTCATTCTAACGTTTGTCTAAGTTAGTCCTTAGAAAGAGACTAACTTGGGATGAACTTAGACAAACCTTAGAATGAGACTAAAATTTGTCTTTGTTCGTCCCAAGTTAGTCTCTTTCTAAGGACAAACCTAGACAAACGTCAAATTGAGACTAACTTGGGACGAACTTAGACAAACCTAAGAATGAGACTTAAGTTTGTCTTCATTCGTCCCAAGTTAGTCTTTTTCTAAGGATGAACCTATACAAACGTTAGAATGAGACTAACTTGGGACGAACTTAGACAAACCATAGAATGAGACTAAAGTTTGTCTTTGTCCGTCCAAAGTTAGTCTCTTTCTAAGGACGAACCTAGAAAAACGCTAGAATGAGACTAACTTGGGACGAACTTAGACAAATCTAAGAATGAGACTAACGTTTGTCTTTATTCGTCTCAAGTTAGTCTCTTTCTTAGGACAAACCTAGACTGACATTAGAAAGAGACTAACCTAGGATGAACTTAGACAAACCTTAGAATGAGACTAACGTTTCTCTCTTTTTGACACAAAATAGTGTCTTTCTAAGGATGAACCTAGACAAACGTTAGATTGAGATTAACTTGGGATGAACTTAGACAAACTTTAGAGTGACACTAAAGGTTGTCTTTGTTTGTCCCAAGTTAGTGTCTTTCTAAGGACGAACCTAGAAAGCGTTATAATGATACTAACTTGGGACAAACTTAGACAAACCTTAGAATGAGACTAACATTTCCCTTTTTTTGACCCAAGTTAGTGTCTTTCTAAGTACGAACCTAGACAAACGTTTGATTGAGATTAACTTGGGATGAACTTAGACAAACTGTAGAATGATACTAAAGTTTGTCGTTGTTTGTCCCAAGTTATTCTCTTTCTAAGGACGAACCTAGACAAACATTATATTGAGTCTAACTTGGGACGAACATTGACAAACCTTAGAATGAGACTAAATTGGGACGAACAAAGACAAACTTTAGTCTCATTCTAAGGTTTGTCTAAGTTCGTCCCAAGTTAGTCTCATTCTAATGTTTGTCTAGGCTTGTCCTTAGAAAGAGACTAACTTGGGATGTACAACGACAAAGTTTAGTCTCATTCTAATGTTTGTCGCAGTTTGTCCAAAGTTGTAACAAATATAGACAAATATTAGAATGAGAATAACTTGGGACGAACATAGTCAAACTTTAGTCTCATTCTAAGATTTGTTTCAAAAAGAGACTAACTTGGGACTAACTTGGAAGGAACAAAGACAAAAGTTAGAATGAGACTAACTTGGAACAAAGAAAGAGAAACAGTAGAATGAGACTAACTTCGAGAAAGAAAGAGACTAACCAAAGACGAACTTAGACAACCCTTAAAATGAGACTAAAGTTTTTTTTTGTTCGTCCCAAGTTAGCCTCTTTCTAAGCTTTGTCTAAGTTCGTCCAAAGTTAGTCTCATTCTAACGTTTGTCTAGGTTCGTCCTTAGAAAGAGACTAACTTGGGACGAAAAAGACAAACTTTTGTCTCATTCTAAGGTTTGTCTAAGATCGTCCCAAGTTACTGTCATTCTAACATTTGTCTAGGTTCGTCCTTTGAAAGAGACTAACTTGGGACGAACAAAAACAAACTTTAGTCTCATTCTAAGCTTTGTCTAAGTTCGTCCCAAGTTAGTCTCAATCTAACGTTTGTTTAGGTTCGTCCTTAGAAAGAGACTAAATTGGGACGAACAAAGACAAACTTTAGTCTCATTCTAAGGTTTGTCTAGGTTTGTCTAATTTCGTCCCAAGTTAGTCTCAATCTAACGTCTGTCTAGGTTCGTCCTTAGAATGAGACTAACTTGGGACGAAAGAAGACAAACTATAGTCTCATTCTAAGATTTGTCTAAGTTCATCCCAAGTTAGTCTCTTTCTAAGGACTAACTTAGACAAACGTTAGAATGAGACTAACTTGGGACGAACTTAGACAAACCTTAGAAAACTAACTTGGGACGAACTTAGACAAACCTTAAAATGAGACTAATGTTTGTCTTTGTTCATCCTAAGTTAGTCTCTTTCTAAGGACGAACGTAGACAAACGTTAGAATGAGACTAACTTTGGACACTAACTATTATATCCCAATTTAAATTATCTTATTTATATTTTGGCAAAAAAAAGAAGCACAAATGAATTAAAATAAGTAGAAATTATGGACAGTTGAAACGATCTGCACACCTTCCTCCAAAAATTTCATCCCACTGATTGGTCCAATCTCCCAATAAATTGAGAAGTTTCGAAACCCTAGTTCTCACTTCGTATCAAACTTCAACTGCAATTCTAGTCGCATTTCATCTTCTGCGCAGACGATCTCAGTTAGGGCTTGTGTGATTTGGGAGAGTGTCGTTGGGTGTGTATTGGCGATCAGTCAAGGGGATAGTTCGTGTTGGCTGAGTTTTCTGAACTAGAATGGTGTTTTTGTGCTCGTCAGATAACAAGCACTAGAACAGGTGAGGTGGTGTCTTCATGTCACTTGGGGATTCTTTTAAGAAAAATTGGTGAGCTAAATTCAACAATTTTACTCCTTGTTTTATATTAAGAAGGCTGGTGTATATTGTTGATTGTTGTGGAGATATTAAGCTTGAGGTGGTTGGGCATTATTGTGGATCTTCTGGTTATCGGCAGGTCATCAAGGTGAGTTAGGGATTTGGAGGATGATTGTTGTTTCAGATCTGAATATGGACGGAGTTGATGACTTATTGCAGCATATCGGAGGGTAGAAACTACAAAAGGAGAAGAGAGGTGCGGAAGAAGAAAAAAAATAGTTCAAAGGTAAGTCCAAGTTGACTATCGCGTAAGGGCTGAAAATATTATTACTTCTGCTGGACAATGATTAACAGAGTCGTTGTGATTTCATGATTAACTGTGTGGAGATGATTGCAAGTAGTTTGGAGTCGTTTTGCTGCAAATAGATTTATATGCCCTCAGATGCCTTGTTTCAGATCTGAATATGAACGGAGTTGATGACTTATTGCCGCAAATCGGAGGGTAGAAACTACAAAAGGAGAAGAGAGGTGCGGAAGAAGAAAAAAAATAGTTTAAAGGTAAGTCCAAGTTGACTATCGCGTAAGGGCTGAAAATCATCTTTAGAAAGAGACTAACTTTCGACGAACTTAGACAAACCTTAGAATAAGACTAAAGTTTGTCTTTATTCGTCTCAAGTTAGTCTCTTTCTAAGGACGAACCTAGACAAACGTTAGAATGATACTAACTTGGGGCGAACTTAGACAAACCTTAGAATGAGACTAACGTTTGTCTTTGTTCATCTCAAATTAGTCTCTTTCTATGGACGAACCTAGACAAACGTTAGAATGAGACTAACTTGGGACGGACAATCGTTAGAATGAGACTAACTATTGTCTTTGTTTGTTCAAAGTTAGTTTCTTTCTAAGGACGAACCTAGACAAACGTTAGAATGAGACTAACTTCGGATGAACTTAAACAAACTATAAAATAAGACTAAAGTTTGTCTTTGTTCGTCCCATGTTAGTCTCTTTCTAAGGATGAACCTAGACAAATGTTAGAATGAGACTAACTTGGGAGGAACAAAGACAAACGTTAGTCTCATTCTAAGTTTTGTCTACGTTCGTCCCAAGTTAGTCTCAATCAAACCTTTGTCAAGGTTCGTCCTTAGAAATAGACTAACTTGAGATGAACAAAGACAAACGTTAGTCTCATTCTAAGGTTTGTCTAAGTTCGTCCCAAGTCAGTTTCATTCTAACGTTTGTCTAGGTTCGTTCTTAGGAAAAAACTAACTTGGAACGAACAAAGAGAAACTTTAATCTCATTCTAAGCTTTGTCTAAGTTTGTCCCAAGTTAATCTTAATCTAACGTTTCTCTAGGTTTGTCCTTAGAAAAAGACTAACTTTGGACAAACAAAGAGAAACGTTAGTCTTATTTTAAGGTTTGTCTAAGCTCGTCCCAAGTTAGTCTTATTCTAACGTTTATCTTGCTTTGTCCTTAGAAAGAGACTAACTTGGGACAAACAAAAACAAATTTTAGTCTCATTCTAAGGTTGGTCGAAGTTCGCCCCAAGTTAATCTCAATCTAACGTTTGTCTAGGTTTGTCTTTAGAAAGAGACTACCTTAAGACGAACAAAGACAAACTTTAGTCTCATTCTAAGCTTTGTTTATGTTCGTCCCAAGTTAGCCTCTTTCTAAGGACGAACCTAGACAAACCTTCGAATGAGACTAACTTGAGACGAACTTAGACAAATCTTTGAATGAGACTAAAGTTTGTCTTTGTTCGTCCCAAGTTAGTCTCTTTCTAAGGACGAACCTAGACAAACTTTAGAATGAGTCTAACTTGGGATGAACAAAGACAAACATTAGTCTCCTTCTAAGGTTTGTCTAACTTCATCCCATGTTAGTCTCATTCTAAGGTTTGTCTAGATTCGTCCTTGAAAAGAGACTAACTTGCTACGAACAAAGACAAACATTATTCTCATTCTAAGGTTTGTCTAAGTTCGTCCCAAGTTAGTCTCATTCTAACGTTTGTCTAAGTTTGTCCTTAGAAAGAGACTAAATTGAAAGAACTTAGACCAACCTTAGAATGAGACTAAAGTTTGTGTTTGTTCTATCCAAGTTAGTCTCTTTCTAAGGACGAACCTAGACAAACGTTAGAATGACAAACTTGGGACGAACTTAGGCAAACATTAGAATGAGACTAAAGTTTGCCTTTGTTCGTCCCAAGTTAATCTCTTTCTAAGGATGAACCTAGACAAACGTTAGAATGAGACTAACTTGGGACGAACTTAGACAAAACTCAGAATGAGACTAAAGTTTGTCTTTGTTTGTCCCAAGTTAGTCTCTTTCTAAGGACGAACCTAGACAACGTTAAATTGAGATTAACTTGGGACAAACTTAGACAAACATCAGAATGAGACTAAAGTTTGTATTTGTTCATCCCAAATTAGTCTCTTTCTAAGGACAAACCTAGACAAACGTTAGAATGAGACTAACTTCGGATGAACTTAGACAAACCTCAGAATGAGACTAACGTATGTCTTTGTTCGTCCCAAGTTAGTCTCTTTCTAAGGACGAAACTAGATAAACGTTAGAATAAGACCAATTTGCGACGAAGTTAGACAAACCTTAGAATGAGACTAACATTTCTCTTTGTTCGTCCCTAGTTAGTCTCTTTCTACAGACAAACCTAGACAATCGTTAGAATGAAAAACTTGGGATGAACTTAGACAAATCTTTGAATGAGACTAATGTTTGTCTTTGTTTGTCCCAAGTTAGTCTCTTTCTAAGGATGAACCTAGACAAACGTTAGATTGAGACTAACTTGGGACAAACTTATCCCAAGTTAGTTTCTTTCTAAGGACGAACCTAGACAAACGTTACATTAGGACAAACCTTAGAATGAAATTAATGTTTGTCTATGTTCGTCCAAAGTTAGTCTCTTTCTAAAGACGAACCTAGACAAACTTTGGAATGAGACTAACTTGGGACGAACTTAAAAAAACCTTATAATGAGACTAACGGTTGTCTTTGTTCGTCCCAAGTTAGTCTCTTTCTAAGGACAAACGTTAGATTGAGAATAACTTGGGACAAACTTAGACAAACATTAGAATGAGACTAAAGTTTGTCTTTGTTGATCCCAAGTTAGTCTCTTTCTAAAGACGAACCTAGACAAACGTTAGAATGAGACTGACTTGGGACGAACTTAGACAAACCTAAGAATGAGACTAACATTTGTCTTTGTTCGTCCCAAGTTAGTCTCTTTCTAAGGACAAACCTGAACAAATATTTGATTGAAACTAACTATGGACGAACTTAGACAAATTTTAGAATGAGACAAATGTTTTTCTTTGTTCGTCCTAAGTTAGTCTCCTTCTAAGGACGAACCTAGACAAACGTTAGATTGATATTAAGTTGGGACGAACTTAGACAAACCTTAGAAGGAGACTAAAGTTTGTCTTTGTTTGTTCCAAGTTAGTCTCTTTTTAAGGACGAACCTAGACAAACATTAGAATGAGACTCACTTGGGACGAACTTTAACAAATCTTAGAATGAGACTGTCGTTTCTATTTATTCATCCCAAGTTAGTTTCTTTCTAAGGACAAACCTAGACAAATGTAAGCTTGAGACTAAATTGGGACGGACTTAGACAAACCTTAGAATGAGACTAGTGTTTGTCTTTGTTCGTCCCAAGTTAGTCTCTTTCTAAGGACGAACCTAGACAAACGTTTAATTGAGACTAATTTGGGACGAATTTGATAAACTTTAGAATGAGTCTAAAGTTTGTCTTTGTTCGTTCCAAGTTAGTTTCTTTCTAAGGACAAACCTATACAAACGTTAGATTGAGACTAACTTGGGATGAACTTAGATAAACCTTAGAATGAGACTAAAGTTTATCTTTGTTCGTCCCAAGTTAATCTCTTTCTAAGGACGAACCTAGACAAACGTTACTATTTTGGGAAAAGCTTAGACAAACCTTAGAATGAGACTAACGTTTATCTTTGTTCATCCTATGTTAGTCTCTTTCTAAGGATGAACCTTGACAAACGTTAGAATGACAAACTTGGGACGAACTTAGATAAACTTTCGAATGAGACTAAAGTTTGTCTTTGTTCATCCCAATTTAGTCTCTTTCTAAGGACGAACCAAGACAAACGTTAGAATGAGACTAACTTGGGATGAACTTAGACAAAGCTCAGAATGAGATTAAAGTTTGTCTTTGTTCGTCCCAAGTTAGTCTCTTCCTTAGGACGAACCTTGACAAACGTTAGAATGAGACTGACTTGGGACAAACTTAGACAAACCTTAGAATGAGATTAACGTTTGTCTTTGTTCATCCCAAGTTTGACTCTTTCAAAGGACAAACCTAGACAAATGTTTGATTGAGACTAATTTGGGACAAACTTAGACAAACCTTAGAATGAGATTAAAGTTTGTCTTTGTTCATCCCAAGTCAGTCTCTTTCTAAAGACGAACCTAGACAAACGTTTGAATGAGACTAACTTGGGACGAACTTAGACAAAACTTAAAATGAGACAAAAGTTTCTCTTTGTTCGTCCCTAGTTAGTTTATTTCAAAGGAATAACCTAGACAAACGTTAGATTGTGACTAACTTGAGACGAACTTTGATAAACCTTAGAATGAGACTAAAGTTTATCTTTGTTCGTCCCAATTTAGTCACTTTCTAAGGACGAACCTAAAGAAACGTTAGAATGAGACTAACTTAGGACGAACTTAGACAAACCTTAGAATGACACTAATGTTTGTCTTTGTTCGTCCCAAGTTCGTCTTTTCTACGGACGAACCTAGACAAACGTTGGAAAGACAAACTTGGGACGAACTTAGACAAACCTTCGAGTGAGACTAAAGTTTGTCTTTGTTCGTCCCAAGTTAGTCTCTTTCTAAGGAAAAACCTACACAAACGATAGAATGAGACTTACTTGGAATTAACTTAGACAAACCTTAGAATGAGACTAAAGTTTGTCTTTGTTCGTCCCAAATTAGTCTCTTTCTAAGGTTGACTCTAGACAAACGTTAGAATGAGACTAACTTGGGACGAACTTAGACAAACCTTTGAATGAAACTAAAGGGTTTTTTTGTTCGTCGCAAGTTATTCTCTTTCTAAGGACGAACCTCGACAAATGTTGGATTGAGACTAACTTGGTGCAAACTTAGACAAAGCTTAGAATTAGACTAAAGTTTGTCTTTGTTCGTCCCAAGTTAGTCTCTTTCTAAGGACGAACCTAGACAAACATTAGAATGAGACTAACTTGGGAGCAACTTAGACAAACCTTAGAATGAGACTAACATTTCTCTTTGTTCGTCCCAAGTTAGTCTCTTTCTAAGGACGAACCTAGCCAACGTTAAATTGAGTTTAACTTGGTACGAACTTAGACAAACCTCAGAATGAAACTAAAAATTGTATTTGTTCATCCCAAATTAGTCTCATTCTAAGGACGAACCTAGACAAACGTTAGAATGAGACTAACTTGGGATGAACTTAGACAAACCTCAGAATGAGACTAACGTATGCCTTTGTTCGTCCGAAGTTAGTCTCTTTCTAAGGATGAAACTAGATAAACGTTAGATTGAGACCAACTTGGGACGAAGTTAGACAAACCTTAGAATGAGACTAACATTTCTCTTTGTTCGTCCCTAGTTAGTCTCTTTCTACGGACAAACCTAGACAATCGTTAGATTGAAAAACGTGGGACGAACTTAGACAAACCTTTGAATGTGATTAATGTTTGTCTTTGTTTGTCCCAAGTTAGTCTCTTTCTAAGGACGAACCTAGACAAACGTTAGATTGAGACTAACTTGGGACAAACTTATCCCTAGTTAGTTTCTTTCTAAGGACGAACCTAGACAAACGTTACATTGAGACTAACATGGGACGAACATAGACAAACCTTAGAATGAGACTAACGTTGGTGTTTGTTCGTCCAAATTTTGTCTCTTTCTAAAGACGAACCTAGACAAACTTTAGAATGAGACTAAATTGGGACGAACTTAGAGAAACCTTAGAATGAGACTAACGTTTGTCTTTGTTCGTCCCAAGTTAGTCTCTTTCTAAGGACAAACGTTAGATTGAGATTTACTTTGGACGAACTTAGACAAACATTAGAATGAGACTAAAGTTTGTCTTTGTTCATCCCAAGTTAGTCTCTTTCTAAACACGAACCTAGACAAACATTAGAATGAGACTGACTTGGGACGAACTTAGACAAATCTAAGAATGAGACTAACATTTGTCTTTGTTCGTCCCAAGTTAGTCTCTTTCAAAGGACAAACCTAAACAAACGTTTGATTGAAACTAACTTGGGACGAACTTAGACAAATCTTAGAATGAGACAAAAGTTTGTCTTTGTTCTTCTTAAGTTAGTCTCTTACTAAGGACGAACCTAGACAAACGTTATATTTAGATTAACTTGGGTCGAACTTAGACAAACCTTAGAATGAGACTAAAGTTTGTCTTTGTTCGTCCCAAGTTAGTCTCTTTCTAAGGACGAACCTAGACAAACATTAGAATGAGACTCACTTGGGACGAACTTAAACAAACTTTAGAATGATACTGTCGTTTCTATTTATTCATCCCAAGTTAGTTTATTTCTAAGGATGAACCTAGACAAACGTTAGATTGAGACTAACTTGGGACGGACTTAGACAAACCTTAGAATGAGACTAGTGTTTGTCTTTGTTCGTCCCAAGTTAGTCTCTTTCTAAGGATGAACTTAGACAAACAACTGAATGAGACTAACTTGGGACGAATTTGACAAACTTTAGAATGAGACAAATGTTTGTCTTTGTTTGTCCCAAGTTAGTTTCTTTCTAAGGACGAACCTATACAAGTGTTAGAATGAGACGAACTTGGGACGAACTTAGACAAACCTTAGAATGAAACTAAAGTTTGTCTTTGTTCGTCCCAAGTTAGTTTCTTTCTAAGGACGAACCTAGATAAACATTAGATTATGAATAACTTGGGATGAACTTGGACAAAACGTAGAATGAGACTAAAGTTTGTCTAAGTTCGTCCCAAGTTAGTGTCTTTCTAAAGACGAACCTAGACAAATATTAGATTGAGACTAACTTGGGGTGAACTTAGACAAACCTTAGAATGAGACTAAAGTTTGTCTTTGTTCGTCACAAGTTAGGTTCTTTATAATGACAAACCTAGACAAACGTTAGAATGAGAGTAACTTGAGACGAATATAGGCAAACCTTAGAATGAGTCTAACGTTTCTCTTTGTTCGTCCCAAGTCAGTCTCTTTCTAAGGACGAACCTAGACAAACGTTAGATTGAGATTAACTTGGGACGACTTAGACAAACCTTAGAATGAGACTAAAGTTTGTCTTTGTTTTTCCCAAGTTAGTCTCTTTCTAAGGACAAACCTAGACAAACATTAGAATGAGACTAACTTGGGAGGAACTTAGACAAACCTTAGAATGAGACTAACATTTGTCTTGGTTCATCCCAAGTTAGTCTCTTTCTATGGATGAACCTAAACGAACGTTAGATTTTTACTAAGTTTTGACAAACTTAGACAAACCTTAGAATAAGATTAAAGTTGATCTTCGTTCGTCCCAAGTTAGTCTCTTTCTAAGGACGAACCTAGATAAACATTTGAAACTTGGGACCAACATAGACAAACCTTAGAATAAGACTAAAGTTTGTCTTTGTTCGTCCGAAGTTAGTTTCTTTCTAAGGATGAATGTAGACAAACGTTAGATTGAGACTAACTTGGGACGAACATAGACAAACCTTAGAATGAGACTAAAGTTTATCTTTGTTCGTCCCAAGTTAGTCTCTTTCGAAGGACAAACCTAGGTAAACGTTAGATTGACAAACTTGGGACGAACTTAGACAAACCTTCGAATGAGACTGAAGTTTGTATTTGTTCGTCTAAAGTTAGTCTCATTCTAAGGATGAACCTAGACAAACGTTAGAATGAGACTAACGTGGGACGAACTTGGACAAACCTTCGAATGAGACTGAAGTTTGTCTTTGTTCGTCTAAAGTTAGTCTCTTTCTAAGGACAAACCTAGACTAACGTTAGATTGAGACTAACTTGGGACGAACTTCGGAAAACCTTAGAATGACACAAAAGTTTATCTTTGTTTGTCCCAAGTCAGTATCTTTCTAAGGACAAACCTAGACAAACGTTAGATTGAGACTAACCTGGGGCGAACTCAGACAAAGTTTAGAATGAGACTAACTTGGGATGAACTTAGAATGAGACTAACATTTTTCTTTGTTCGTCCCAAGTAGGTGTCTATTGAAGGATGAACCTAGAAAAATGTTAGATTGAGACTAACATGGGACGAACTGAGACAAACCTTAGAATGAGACTAAAGTTTTTCTTTGTTCATCCCAAGTTAGTCTATTTTTTAGGACAAACCTAGACAAATGTGAGATTGAGACTAACGTGGTACGAACTTAGACGAACCATAGAATGAGACTAAAGGTTGTCTTTGTTCGTCCCAAGTTAATCTCTTTCTAAGGTTGAACCTAGACAAACGTTAGAATGAGACTAACTTGGGACGAACATAGACAAACTTTAGAATGAGGCTAAAGTTTGTCTTTGTTCATCCCAAGTTACTCTCTTTCTAAGGACGAACCTAGACAAACATTAGATTGAGACTAACTTGAGGTGAACTTAGCCAAAGTTTAGAAAGAGACTAAAGTTTGTCTTTTTTGTCCTAAGTTAGTCTCTTTCTAAGGACGAACCTAGACAAACGTTAGAATGAGACAAACTTGGGACAAACTTAGACAAACCTTAGAATGTGACTAACGTTTCTCTTTGTTCGTCTCAAGTTAGTCTCTTTCTAAGGACGAACCTAGACAAACGTTAGATTGAGATTAACATGGGACAAACTTCGACAAACCTTAGAATGAGACTAAAGTTTGTCTTTGGTCATCCCAATTTAGTCTCTTTCTAAGGACGAAGCTTCACAAACGTTAGAATGACACTAACTTGGGACGAACTCAGACAAACCTCAGAATGAGACTAATGTTTGTCTTTGTTTGTCCCAAGGTAGTCTCTTTCTAAGGATGAACCTAGACAAACGGTAGATTGAGAGTAATTTGGGATGAACTTAGACAAACCTTAGAATGAGACTAAAGTTTGTCTTTCTTCATCCCAAGTTAGTCTCTTTCTAAGGATGAACCTAGACAAATGTTTGAATGAGACTAGCTTGGGACGAACTTAGAAAAACATTAGAATGAGACTAATGTTTGTCTTTGTTCGTCTCAAGTTAGTTTCTATCTAAGGATGAACCTAGACAAATATTATATTGAGACTGACTTGGGACGAACTTAGACAAACCTTAGAATGAGATTAAAGTTTATCTTTGTTCGTCCCAAGTTAGTCTCTTTCTAAGGACAAACCTAGACAAATGTTATAATGAGACTAAATTTGGACGAACTTAGACAAACCTTAGACTGAGACTAACGTTTTCCTTTGTTCGTCCCAAGTTAGTCTCTTTCTAAGGACGAACCTAGACAAACGTTAGAATGACAAACTTGGGATGAACTTAGACAAACCTTTGAATGAGACTAAAGTTCGTCTTTGTTCGTCCCAAGTTAGTATCTATCGAAGGACGAACCTAGACAAACATAAGAATGAGACTAACTTGAGATGAACTTAGACAAAACTTATAATGAGACTAACGTTTCTCTTTTTTCATCCAAAGTTAGTCTCTTTCTAAGGACAAACCTAGACAAATGTTAGATTGAGATTAACTTGGGACAAACTTAGACAAACCTTAGAATGAGACTAACGTTTTGCTTTGTTCGTCCCAAGTTAGTGTCTTTATAAGGACACACCTAGACAAACGTTTGATTGAGACTAACTCGGGACGAACTTAGAAAAACCATAGAATGAGAATAAAGTTTATCTTTGTTCGTCCCAAGTTCGTCTCTTTCCAAGGGTGAACCTAGACAAACATTTGAATGAGACTAACTTGGGACCAACTTAGACAACCCTTAGAATGAGACTGATGTTTGTCATTGTTCGTCCCAAGTTAGTCTCTTTCTAAGGACGAACCTAGACAAACGTTAGATTGAGACTAACTTGGGACGAACTTAGATAAACCTTAGAATGAGACTAAAGTTTATCTTTATTCGTCCCAAGTTAGTCTCTTTCTAAGGACAAACCTAGACAAAGTATAGAATGAGACTAACTTGGGACGAACCTAGAAAGAGACTAACTTTGGTTAAACTTAGAATGAGACTAACGTTTTTCTTTGTTCGTCAGAAGTTAGTCTCTTTTTAAGGATGAACCAAGAAAAACTTTAGATTGAGACTAACTTGGGACGAACCAAGACAAACGTTAGAATGTGACTAACTTGGGACGAACTTAGACGAAGTTTAGAATGAGACTAAAGTTTGGCTAATTTTGTCTTAAGTTAGTCTTTTTCTAAGGACGAACCTAGACAAACGTTAGATTGAGATTAACTTGGGATGAACTTAGACAATTCGTAGAATGAGACTAAAGTTTGTCTTTGGTCGTCCCAAGTTAATCTCTTTCTAAGGACGAACCTAGACAAACGTTAAAATAATGAGACTATTTTGGGGCCAACTTGCACAAACTTTTGAATGAGACTAACGTTTATCTTTGTTCGTCCCAAGTTAGTCTCTTTCTAAGGACGAACCTAGACAAACGTTAGAATGAGACAAACTTGGGACAAACTTAGACAAACCTTAGAATGTGACTAACGTTTCTCTTTGTTCGTCTCAAGTTAGTCTCTTTCTAAGGATGAACCTAGACAAACGTTAGATTGAGAGTAATTTGGGATGAACTTAGACAAACCTTAGAATGAGACTAAAGTTTGTCTTTCTTCATCCCAAGTTAGTCTCTTTCTAAGGATGAACCTAGACAAATGTTTGAATGAGACTAGCTTGGGACGAACTTAGAAAAACATTAGAATGAGACTAATGTTTGTCTTTGTTCGTCTCAAGTTAGTTTCTATCTAAGGATGAACCTAGACAAATATTATATTGAGACTGACTTGGGACGAACTTAGACAAACCTTAGAATGAGATTAAAGTTTATCTTTGTTCGTCCCAAGTTAGTCTCTTTCTAAGGACAAACCTAGACAAATGTTATAATGAGACTAAATTTGGACGAACTTAGACAAACCTTAGACTGAGACTAACGTTTTCCTTTGTTCGTCCCAAGTTAGTCTCTTTCTAAGGACGAACCTAGACAAACGTTAGAATGACAAACTTGGGATGAACTTAGACAAACCTTTGAATGAGACTAATGTTCGTCTTTGTTCGTCCCAAGTTAGTATCTATCGAAGGACGAACCTAGACAAACATAAGAATGAGACTAACTTGAGATGAACTTAGACAAAACTTATAATGAGACTAACGTTTCTCTTTTTTCATCCAAAGTTAGTCTCTTTCTAAGGACAAACCTAGACAAATGTTAGATTGAGATTAACTTGGGACAAACTTAGACAAACCTTAGAATGAGACTAACGTTTTGCTTTGTTCGTCCCAAGTTAGTGTCTTTATAAGGACACACCTAGACAAACGTTTGATTGAGACTAACTCGGGACGAACTTAGAAAAACCATAGAATGAGAATAAAGTTTATCTTTGTTCGTCCCAAGTTCGTCTCTTTCCAAGGGTGAACCTAGACAAACATTTGAATGAGACTAACTTGGGACCAACTTAGACAACCCTTAGAATGAGACTGATGTTTGTCATTGTTCGTCCCAAGTTAGTCTCTTTCTAAGGACGAACCTAGACAAACGTTAGATTGAGACTAACTTGGGACGAACTTAGATAAACCTTAGAATGAGACTAAAGTTTATCTTTATTCGTCCCAAGTTAGTCTCTTTCTAAGGACAAACCTAGACAAAGTATAGAATGAGACTAACTTGGGACGAACCTAGAAAGAGACTAACTTGGGTTAAACTTAGAATGAGACTAACGTTTTTCTTTGTTCGTCAGAAGTTAGTCTCTTTTTAAGGATGAACCAAGAAAAACTTTAGATTGAGACTAACTTGGGACGAACCAAGACAAACGTTAGAATGTGACTAACTTGGGACGAACTTAGACGAAGTTTAGAATGAGACTAAAGTTTGGCTAATTTTGTCTTAAGTTAGTCTTTTTCTAAGGACGAACCTAGACAAACGTTAGATTGAGATTAACTTGGGATGAACTTAGACAATTTGTAGAATGAGACTAAAGTTTGTCTTTGGTCGTCCCAAGTTAATCTCTTTCTAAGGACGAACCTAGACAAACGTTAAAATAATGAGACTATTTTGGGGCCAACTTGCACAAACTTTTGAATGAGACTAACGTTTATCTTTGTTCGTCCCAAGTTAGTCTCTTTCTAAGGACGAACCTAGACAAACGTTAGAATGAGACAAACTTGGGACAAACTTAGACAAACCTTAGAATGTGACTAACGTTTCTCTTTGTTCGTCTCAAGTTAGTCTCTTTCTAAGGATGAACCTAGACAAACGTTAGATTGAGATTAACATGGGACAAACTTCGACAAACCTTAGAATGAGACTAAAGTTTGTCTTTGGTCGTCCCAATTTAGTCTCTTTCTAAGGACGAAGCTTGACAAACGTTAGAATGACACTAACTTGGGACGAACTCAGACAAACCTCAGAATGAGACTAATGTTTGTCTTTGTTTGTCCCAAGTTAGTCTCTTTCTAAGGATGAACCTAGACAAACGGTAGATTGAGAGTAATTTGGGATGAACTTAGACAAACCTTAGAATGAGACTAAAGTTTGTCTTTCTTCATCCCAAGTTAGTCTCTTTCTAAGGACGAACCTAGACAAATGTTTGAATGAGACTAGCATGGGACGAACTTAGAAAAACATTAGAATGAGACTAATGTTTGTCTTTGTTCGTCTCAAGTTAGTTTCTATCTAAGGATGAACCTAGACAAATATTATATTGAGACTGACTTGGGACGAACTTAGACAAACCTTAGAATGAGATTCAAGTTTATCTTTGTTCGTCCCAAGTTAGTCTCTTTCTAAGGACAAACCTAGACAAATGTTATAATGAGACTAAATTGGGACGAACTTAGACAAACCTTAGACTGAGACTAACTTTTTCCTTTGTTCGTCCCAAGTTAGTCTCTTTCTAAGGATGAACCTAGACAAACGTTAGAATGACAAACTTGGGATGAACTTAGACAAACCTTTGAATGAGACTAAAGTTCGTCTTTGTTCGTCCCAAGTTAGTATCTATCGAAGGACGAACCTAGACAAACATAAGAATGAGACTAACTTGAGATGAACTTAGACAAAACTTAGAATGAGACTAACGTTTCTCTTTTTTCATCCAAAGTTAGTCTCTTTCTAAGGACAAACCTAGACAAATGTTAGATTGAGATTAACTTGGGACAAACTTAGACAAACCTTAGAATGAGACTAACGTTTTGCTTTGTTCGTCCCAAGTTAGTCTCTTTATAAGGACACACCTAGACAAATGTTTGATTGAGACTAACTCGGGACGAACTTAGACAAACCTTAGAATGAGAATAAAGTTTATCTTTGTTCGTCCCAAGTTCGTCTCTTTCCAAGGGTGAACCTAGACAAACATTTGAATGAGACTAACTTGGGACCAACTTAGACAACCCTTAGAATGAGACTGATGTTTGTCATTGTTCGTCCCAAGTTAGTCTCTTTCTAAGGATGAACCTAGACAAACGTTAGATTGAGACTAAAGTTCGTCTTTGGTCGTCCCAATTTAGTCTCTTTCTAAGGACGAAGCTTGACAAACGTTAGAATGACACTAACTTGGGACGAACTCAGACAAACCTCAGAATGAGACTAATGTTTGTCTTTGTTTGTCCCAAGTTAGTCTCTTTCTAAGGATGAACCTAGACAAACGGTAGATTGAGAGTAATTTGGGATGAACTTAGACAAACCTTAGAATGAGACTAAAGTTTATCTTTCTTCATCCCAAGTTAGTCTCTTTCTAAGGACGAACCTAGACAAATGTTTGAATGAGACTAGCTTGGGACGAACTTAGAAAAACATTAGAATGAGACTAATGTTTGTCTTTGTTCGTCTCAAGTTAGTTTCTATCTAAGGATGAACCTAGACAAATATTATATTGAGACTGACTTGGGACGAACTTAGACAAACCTTAGAATGAGATTAAAGTTTATCTTTGTTCGTCCCAAGTTAGTCTCTTTCTAAGGACAAACCTAGACAAATGTTATAATGAGACTAAATTGGGACGAACTTAGACAAACCTTAGACTGAGACTAACTTTTTCCTTTGTTCGTCCCAAGTTAGTCTCTTTCTAAGGACGAACCTAGACAAACGTTAGAATGACAAACTTGGGATGAACTTAGACAAACCTTTGAATGAGACTAAAGTTCGTCTTTGTTCGTCCCAAGTTAGTATCTATCGAAGGACGAACCTAGACAAACATAAGAATGAGACTAACTTGAGATGAACTTAGACAAAACTTAGAATGAGACTAACGTTTCTCTTTTTTCATCCAAAGTTAGTCTCTTTCTAAGGACAAACCTAGACAAATGTTAGATTGAGATTAACTTGGGACAAACTTAGACAAACCTTAGAATGAGACTAACGTTTTGCTTTGTTCGTCCCAAGTTAGTCTCTTTATAAGGACACACCTAGACAAACGTTTGATTGAGACTAACTCGGGACGAACTTAGACAAACCTTAGAATGAGAATAAAGTTTATCTTTGTTCGTCCCAAGTTCGTCTCTTTCCAAGGGTGAACCTAGACAAACATTTGAATGAGACTAACTTGGGACCAACTTAGACAACCCTTAGAATGAGACTGATGTTTGTCATTGTTCGTCCCAAGTTAGTCTCTTTCTAAGGATGAACCTAGACAAACCTTAGATTGAGACTAACTTGGGACGAACTTAGAGAAACCTTAGAATGAGACTAAAGTTTATCTTTATTCGTCCCAAGTTGGTCTCTTTCTAAGGACAAACCTAGACAAAGTATAGAATGAGACTAACTTGGGACGAACCTAGAAAGAGACTAACTTGGGTTAAACTTAGAATGAGACTAACGTTTTTCTTTGTTCGTCAGAAGTTAGTCTCTTTTTAAGGATGAACCAAGAAAAACTTTAGATTGAGACTAACTTGGGACGAACCAAGACAAACGTTAGAATGTGACTAACTAGGGACGTACTTAGACGAAGTTTAGAATGCGACTAAAGTTTGGCTAATTTTGTCTTAAGTTAGTCTCTTTCTAAGGACGAACCTAGACAAACGTTAGATTGAGTCTAACTTGGGATGAACTTAGACAATTCGTAGAATGAGACTACAGTTTGTCTTTGGTCGTCCCAAGTTAATCTCTTTCTAAAGACGAACCTAGACAAACGTTAAAATAATGAGACTATTTTGGGGCAAACTTGCACAAACCTTTGAATGAGACTAACATTTATCTTTGTTCGTCCCAAGTTAGTCTCTTTCTAAGGATGAACCTAGACAAACGTTAGAATGACAAACTTGGGACGAACTTAGACAAACTTTCGAACGAGACGAAAGTTTGTCTTTGTTCCTCCCAAGTTAGTCTCTTTCTAAGGACGAACCTATACAAAAGTTAGATTGAGACTAAATTGGGATGAACGCAGACAAACCTTATAATGAGACTAAAGTTTATCTTTGTTCGTCCCAAGTGGATCTCTTTCTAAGGATGAAGCTAGACAAACCTTAAAATAATGAGACTATTTTGGGACAAACTTAGACAAACCTTAGAATGAGACTAACGTTTCTCTTTGTTCGACCCAAGTTAGTCTGTTTCTAAGGACGAACCTAGACAAACTATAGATTGAGATTAACTTGGGACGAACTTAGACAAACCTTGGAATGAGACTAAAGTTTGTCTTTGTTCATCCAAAGTTAGTCTCTTTCTAAGGACGAACCGAGACAAACGTTAGAATGAGACTAACTTGGGATGAACTTAGACAAACCTTAGAATGAGACTAAAGTTTGTCTTTGTTCATCCCAAGTTAGTTTCTTTCTAAGGACGAACCTAGACAAACGTTAGATTGAGACTAACTTCGGACGAATTTAGACAAACCTTAGAATGAGACTAAAGTTTATCTTTGTTCATCCCAAGTTAGTCACTTTCTAAGGATGAATCTAGACAAACGTTAGAATGAGACTAACTTGGAACGAACTTAGACAAACCTTAGAATGAGACTAACGTTTGTCTTAGTTCGTCCCAAGTTAGTCTCTTTCTAAGGACGAACATAGACAAACGTTACATTGAGACTAACTTGGGATGAACTTAGACAAACCTTAGAATGTGACTTAAGTTTATCT
Organism: Rhodiola kirilowii; assembly: GCA_033675215.1. Lineage (NCBI taxonomy): Eukaryota > Viridiplantae > Streptophyta > Magnoliopsida > Saxifragales > Crassulaceae > Rhodiola > Rhodiola kirilowii. The sequence continues at coordinate 31,708,843 of CM066196.1, read as the reverse complement.
TTGTTCGTCCAAAGTTAATCTCTTTTTAAGGAGGAACCTAGACAAACGTTAGAATGAGCCTAACTTGGGATGAACATAGACAAACCTTAGAATGAGACTAACGTTTGTCTTCGTTCGTCCCAAGTTAGTCTCATTCTAAGGACGAACCAAGACAAACGTTAGAATGACAAACTTGGGATGAACTCAGACAAACCTTCGAATGAGACTAAAGTTTGTCTTTGTTCGTACCAAGTTGGTCTCTTTCTTAGGACGAACCTAGACAAACTTTAGGATGAGGCTAACTTGGGATGAAAAAAGACAACGTTTAGTCTCATTCTAAGGTTTGTCTTTGTTCGTTCCAAGTTAGTCTCATTCTAAGGTTTGTTTTAGTGCGTCTCAAGTAAGTCTTTGAAGGTTTGTCTAAGTTCGTCCCATGTTAGTCTCATTCTACCGTTTGTCGAGGTTAGTTCTCAAAAACAGACTAACTTGAAAGAACTTAGAGAAACCTTAGATGGAGACTAAAGTTTGACTTTGTTCGTCCCATGTTAGTGTTTCTCTAAGGACGAACTTAGACAAACGTTAGAATAACAAACTTGGGATGAACTTAGGTAATCATTAGAATGAGACTAAAGTTTGTCGTTGTTCGTCTATAGTTAGTCTCTTGTAATTATGAACCTAGAAACACGTTAGAATGAGACTAACTTGGGACGAACTTAGACAAACCTTAGAATGAGACTAAAGTTTGTCTTTGTTCGACCCAAGTTAGTCTCTTTCTAAGGACGAACCAAGACAAACGTTAGAATGAGACCAACTTGGGACAAACTTAGACAACCATTAGAATGAGACTAATGTTTGTCTTTGATTGTCCCAAGTTAGTCTCTTTCAAAAGACAAACCTAGACAAACGTTAGATTGAGACTAACTTGGGGCGAACTTAGACAAACCTTAGAATGAGACTAAAGTTTGTCTTTGTTTGTCCCAAGTTAGTCTCTTTCTAAGGCCGAACCTAGACAAACGTTAGATTGAGACTAACTTGGGACGAACTTAGACAAACCTTAGAATGAGACTAAAGTTTATCTTTGTTCGTCCCAAGTTAGTTTCTTTCTAAGGACAAACCTAGACAAATGTAAGATTGAGACTAACTTGGGGTGAACTAAGAAAAACCTTAGAATGAGAATAAAGTTTGTCTTTGTTCGTCACAAGTTAGGTTCTTTATAAGGACAAACCTAGACAAACGTTAGAATGAGACTAACTTGAGGCGAACATAGACAAACCTTAGAATGAGTCTAACGTTTCTCTTTGTTCGTCTCAAGTTAGTCTCTTTCTAAGGACGAACCTAGACAAACGTTAGATTGAGATTAACTTGGACAAACTTAGACAAACCTTAGAATGAGACTAAAGTTTGTCTTTGTTTTTCCCAAGTTAGTCTCTTTCTAAGGATGAACCTAGACAAACATTAGAATGAGACTAACGGTTGTCCTTGTTCGTCCCAAGTTAGTCTCTTTCTAAGGACGAACCTAAACGAACGTTAGATTTTTACTAAGTTGGGACGAACTTAGACAAACCTTAGAATGAGACTAAAGTTTGTCTTTGTTCATCCCAAGTTAGTCTCTTTCTAATGACGAACCTAGATAAACGTTTGAATGAGACTAACTTGGGACCAACTTAGACAAACCTTAGAATGAGACTAAAGTTTGTCTTTGTTCATCCGAAGTTAGTTTCTCTCTAAGGATGAACGTAGACAAACGTTAGATTGAGACTAACTTGGGACGAACTTAGACAAACCTTAGAATGTGACTAAAGTTTATATTTGTTCGTCCAAAGTTAGTCTCTTTCTAAGGGCGAACCTAGGCAGACGTTAGAATGACAAACTTGGGACGAACTTAGACAAACCTTCGAATGAGACTAAAGTTTGTCTTTGTTCGTCTTAAGTTAGTCTCTTTCTAAGGATGAACCTAGACAAACGTTAGAATGAGACTAATGTGGGACGAACTTGAACAAACCATAGAACGAGACTAAAGTATATCTTTGTTCGTCCCAAGTTAGTCTCTTTCTAAAGACGAACCTAGACAAACGTTAGATTTAGACTAACTTGAGGCGAACTTAAAGAAAGTTTAGAAAGAGACTAAAGTTTGTCTTTGTTCTTCCTAAGTTAGTCTCTTTTTAAGGACAAACCTAGACAAACGTTAGAATGAGAGAAACTTGGGACAAACTTAGACAAACCTTAGAATGTGACTAACGTTTCTAGTTAGTTAGTCTCTTTGTTCTTCCCAAGTTAGTCTCTTTCTAAGGACCAACCTAGACAAACGTTAGAATGAGATTACCATGGGACGAACTTAGACAAACCTTAGAATGAGACTAAAGTTTGTCTTTGGTCGTCCCAAGGTAGTCTCTTTCTAAGGACGAAGCTAGACAAACGTTAGAATGAGACTAACTTGGGACGAACTTAGACAAACCTCAGACTGAGACTAACGTTTGTCTTTGTTCGTCCAAAGTTAGCCTGTTTCTATGGAGGAACCGAGACAAACGGTAGATTGAGACTAACTTGGGATGAACTTATACAAACTTTAGAATGAGATTAAAGTTTAACTTTGTTCGTCCCAATTTAGTTTCTATCTAAGGACGAACCTAGACAAATGTTATATTGAGACTGACTTGGGACGAACTTAGACAAACCTTAGAATGAGACTAAAGTTCATCTTTATTCGTCCCAAGTTAGTATATTTCTAAGGATGAACCTAGACAAACGTAAGAATGAGACTAACTTGTGACGAATTCAAAGAAACTTTAGAATGAGACTAATGTTTCTCTTTGTTCGTCCCAAGTTAGTCTCTTTTTAAGGACGAACCTAGACAAACATTAGATTGAGATTAACTTAAGGATGAACTTAGACAAACCTTAGAATGAGACTAACGTTTGACTTTGTTCATCCCAAGTTAGTCTCTTTTTAAGGACGGACCTAGACAAACGTTAGATTGAGACTAACTTGGGACGAACTTAGAAAAACCTTTGAATGAGACTAACGTTTGTCTTTGTTCGTCCCAAGTTAGTCTCTTTCTAAGGACGAACCTAGACAAGCGTTAGATTGAGACAAAACTTGGGACGAACTTAAACAAACCTTAGAATGAGACTAAAGTTTATCTTTGTTAGTCCCAAGTTAGTCTCTTGCTAACGATGAACCTAGACAAACGTTTGAATGAGACTAACTTATGACCAACTTAGAAAAAACCTTAGAATGAGACTAAAGTTTATCTTTGTTCGTCCCAAGTTAGTCTCTTTCTAAGGATGAACCTAGACAAACGTTTGAATGAGACTAACTTATTACCAACTTAGAAAAAACCTTACAATGAGACTAAAGTTTGTCATTGGTCGTCCTAAGTTAGTTTCTTTCTAAGGTCAAACCTAGACAAACGTTAGATTGAGACTAACTTGGGACGAACTTTGGAAAACCTTAGAATTACACTAAAGTTTATCTTTGTTTGTCCCAAGTCAGTCTCTTTCTAAGGACAAACCTAGACAAACGTTAGAATGAGACTAACCTGGGGCAAACTCAGACAAAGTTTAGAATGAGACTAACTTGGGACGAACTTAGAATGAGACTAACATTTTTGTTTGTTCATCTGAAGTTGGTGTCTTTTTAAGGATGAACCTAGAAAAATGTTAGATTGAGACTGACTTGGGACGAACTTAGCCAAACCTTAAAATGAGACTACTGTTTGTCTTTGTTTGTCCCAAGTTAGTCTCTTTCTAAAAACGAACCTAGACAAACGTAATATTGAGACTAAGATGGGACGAACTTAGACAAACCTTAGAATGAGACTAAAGTTTGTCTTTGTTCATCGCAGGTTAGTCTATTTCTGAGGACAAACCTACACAAATGTTAGACTGCGACTAACGTGGTACGAACTTAGACGAACCTTTGAACGAGACTAAAGTTTGTCTTTGTTCGTCCCAAGTTAATCTCTTTCTAAGGACGAACCTAGACAATCTTTAGAATGAGACAAACTTGTGACAAACCTTAGAATGTGTCTAACGTTTCTCTTTGTTCGTCTCAAGTTAGTCTCTTTCTAAGGACAAACCTAGACAAACGTCAGATTGAGATTAACATGGGACAAACTTTGACAAACCTTAGAATGAGACTATAGTTTGTCTTTGGTCATCCCAAGTTAGTCTCTTTCTAAGGACAAAGATAGACAAACATTAGAATGAGATTAACTTGGGTCGAACTTAGACAAACCTCAGAATGAGACTAATGTTTGTCTTTGTTTGTCCCAAGTTAGTCTCTTTCTAAGGATGAACCTAGACAAACGGTAGATTGAGACTAACTTGGGATGAACTTAGACAAATCTTAGAATGAGACTAAAGTTTGTCTTTCTTCATCCCAAGTTAGTCTCTTTCTAAGGACGAACCTAGACAAATGTTTGAATGAGACTAACTTGGGAAGAACTTAGAAAAATATTAGAATGAGACTACTGTTTGTCTTTGTTCGTCTCAAGTTAGTTTCTATCTAAGGAAGAACCTAGACAAACGTTATATTGAGACTGACTTGGGATGAACTTAGATAAACCTTAGAATGAGACCAAAGTTTATCTTTGTTCGTCCCAAGTTAGTCTCTTTATAAGGACAAACCTAGACAATTTGTTATAATAAGACTAACTTGGGACGAACTTAGACAAACCTTAGACTGAGACCAACGTTTTCCTTTGTTCGTGCCAAGTTAGTCTCTTTCTAAGGATGAACCTAGACAAATGTTAGAATGACAAACTTGGGACGAACTTAAACAAACCTTTGAATGAGTCTAAAGTTCGTCTTTGTTCGTCCCAAGTTAGTATCTTTCTAAGGACGAACCTAGACAAACGTAAGAATGAGACTAACTTGAGATGAACTTAGAAAAACCTTAGAATGAGACTAACGTTTCTCTTTGTTCGTCCCAAGTTAGTCTCTTTTTAAGGACACACCTAGACAAACGTTAGATTGAGATTAACTTGGGACAAACTTAGACAAACCTTAGAATGAGACTAACGTTTTTCTTTGTTCATCCCAAGTTAGTCTCTTTATAAGGACGGACCGAGACAAACATTTGATTGAGACTAACTCGAGACGAACTTAGTGAAACCTTAGAATGAGACTAAAGTTTGTCTTTGTTCGTCCCAAGTTCATCTCTTTCCAAGGATGAACCTAGACAAATATTTGAATGAGACTAACTTGGGACCAACTTAGACAACCCTTAGAATGAGGCAAATGTTTGTCTTTGTTCGTCCCAAGTTAGTCTCTTTCTAAGGACGAACCTAGACAAACGTTAGATTGAGACTAACTTGGGACGAACTTAGACAAACCTTAGAATGAGACTAAAGTTTATCTTTATTCGTCCCAAGTTAGTCTCTTTCTAAGGGAAAACCTAGACAAAGCATAGAGTGAGACTAACTTTGGACGAACTTAGAAAGAGACTAACTTGGGTTGAACTTAGAATGAGACTAACGTTTTTCTTTGTTCGTCCGAAGTTAGTCTCTTTTTAAGGATGAACCTAGAAAAAATTTAGATTGAGACTAACTTGGGACGAACCAAGACAAATGTCAGAATGTGACTAACTTGGGACGAACTTAGACAAAGTTTAGAATGAGACTAAAGTTTGTCTAAGTTCGTCTAAAGTTAGTATTTTTCTAAGGACAAACCTAGACAAACGCTAGATTGGGACTAACTAGGGATGGACTTAGACAATTCTTAGAATGAGACTAAAGTTTGTCTTTGGTCGTCCCAAGTTAGTGTCTTTCTAAGGAAGAAGCTAGACAAACGTTAGAATGAGACTAACTTGGGACGAACTTAGACAAACCTCAGAATGAGACTAATGTTTGTCTTTGTTCGTCCCAACTTAGTCTCTTTCTAAGGATGAACCTAGACAAACGGTAGATTGAGATTAACTTGGGATGAACTTAGACAAACCTTAGAATGATACTAAAGTTTGTCTTTGTTCATCCCAAGTTAGTCCCTTTCTAAGGATGAACCTAGACAAATGTTTGAATGAGACTAACTTGGGACGAACTTAGAAAAACATTAGAATGAGACTAATGTTTGTCTTTGTTCGTCTCAAGTTAGTTTCTATCTAAGGACAAACCGAGACAAACGTTATATTGAGACTGACTTAGGACGAACTTAGACAAACCTTAGAATAAGACTAAAGTTTATATTTGTTCGTCCCAAGTTAGTCTCTTACTAAGGATGAACCGAGACAAATGTTATAATGAGACTAACTTGGGACAAACTTAGACAAACCTTAGAATGAGACTAATGTTTGTCTTTGTTAGTCCCAAGTTAGTCTCATTCTAAGGACGAACCAAGACAAACGTTAGAATGACAAACTTTGGACGAACTTAGACAAACCTTTGAATGAGACTAAAGTTTGTCTTTGTTCGTACCAAGTTAGTCTCTTTCTAAGGATGAACCTAGCCAAATCTTAGAATGAAACTAACTTGGAACGAACTTAGACAAACCGTAGAATGAGACTAAAGTTTGTCTTTGTTCGTCCCAAGTTAGTTTCATTCTAAGATTTGGCTAGGTTCATCCTTAGAAATAGACTAACTTGGGACGAACAAAGACAAATGTTAGTCTCATTCTAAGGTTTGTCTTAGTTCGTCCCAAGTAAGTCTTCTATGGTTTGTCTAAGTTCGTCCCAAGTTAGTCTCATTCTAACGTTTGTCTATGTTAGTCCTCAAAAACAGACTAACTTGAAAGAACTTAGAGAAACCTTAGAATGAGGCTAAAGTTTGTCTTTGTTCGTCCCAAGTTAGTCTTTTTCTAAGAACGAACTTAGACAAACGTTAGAATAACAAACTTGGGATGAACTTAGGCAATCATTAGAATGAGACTAAAGTTTGTCGTTCTTCGTCTCAAGTTAGTCTCCTGTAATGATGAACCTAGACACACGTTAGAATGAGACTAACTTGTGATGTTCCCTTAAGTGGCATGTATTTGGCAAAACGTAGTTAGACAGTTCGAGCAGGAGTTCAAGGGGAGTTTGAACACATTCTGGAACTACAGTACAGCATGGAGCAGACGCCAAGATGGCTTCTGGAAGGTTTGAAAAGATCGAATGTCGTTTCGATCTGATGTCGGCCAGCGAAGAATTTGAACATCAGATATTTGAATGAATATCTACATGGCGGCGTGGCTGACTTGGGAAAGAAGTCTTCGTATATTCTTCCCACCGATTTGAGAAAGGCATACATCAAATATTTAGGAATATTTCCTAAATATTTGATGGGATTATCTGGGGTAGATTTGGAGATTGTCCTGGCATATAAATACAATGCTAGGGCATCCATAATCTCCATCACTTTCAATATCAAATATACACGAGTATACCCTACCGATTGGAGAAGAAGAAAGCGACGTCCAGTTGTTTTTCCTCACTGGAAATTCATCGGTGCAAGAGCAGTCTTATTAACGTGCTACTCAGACTGCCTTCGAGAGAAAGCTTTCGAGAGAAAGCTACCGAGCTTCAAGAGAAGGTCGAGCACGGTCAAACTGAAGGTTCGGACGAAGGGGATCAAGATGAACTGCTGTGAACCTCGGTTGCAAATCTGAGAGACAGAGTGTTAGAGGCTAGGCAATTACAAGGTGTAAGCGTAAGTCCACGTGTAAGCTCTAAACTCATAATAAAGATTTGTGTCCCTTCTAGGGTGTGGGAAACCCCCCAGAGTAGGTGAGGCCGAACTAGGTTATCATTCTGTGTGTGCGTCTGTTATTTGTTCTATCTGCTGAACTGTTGTAGAAGGAGTTCAAGGTCTATCTCAACTGTACCTTGAACACAAGCTTGAACAGGGTGTAGAATTTCAATTGGTATCAGAGTCAGCACTCGACACACTAAGTGGGATCCTGAACTGTTCAAGATGACTCTGAAGGAAGGACAAAGCATCATCAGACCTCCGTTGCTTGAAGGATCAAACTATGCCACCTGGAAACCCATGATGAAATCCTTTCTCAAATCCCTAGAAGAAAAAGCTTGGAAGTCAGTCCTAAAAGGTTGGACTGAACCTATGATGAACAATCTCACTGGAGAACCTGTTCCGAAACCAGAAGCCTTGTGGACTGAAGAGGATGACAAATCTTCCATAGGAAACTCAAAAGCGATGAATGCAATCTTTTCTGGAGTAGATGAAGATGTTATGAAGCTAATCATTAACTGTGAAGTGGCGAAGGAGGCTTGGGATATCCTCCAAACGGCATATGAAGGCACGGACAAAGTTCGCAACTCCTGAATGAAGATTGTCACAACCAAGTTGAAGAGATGAAGATGAAAGAAAGTGAAACTATCTCTGAATATAACACTAGAGTTCTGGAACTGTCCAACGGGGCTGTTGCACTAGGGACACCTATTGAGGAAGAGAGGATGGCAAGTAAAGTATAAAGGTCACTCCCTCCGAGATTTTTCATGAAAGTCACTGCTATTGAGGAAATGCACGACATCTCCTACCTGAAACTGGACGAGCTGATGGGTTCTCTCAGAACTTACGAGATTAATCATAATTTCCAACCCGGAGATGTGAAGGGAATCGCCCTAAAAACAGACATGTCAGAAGACAAACTGGAAGCTGGCTGCACCACTGAGCAACTGGCTATGATGGCTCAGAACTTTGGCAGAATGGTGCGGAAAATCAACAGACGTGGTCCAGAACAAGGTCAGCCTTCATCAACTAGTTCCCGAAACTGGAAAACCGGCAAGTCAAGGTCCAGTGATATGAGGCAAGACTCCTCTGACAAAGGAAAGGAAGAGGTTCAGTGCTATGAATGTAAGGGTTTCGGTCACATCCAATCACAATGTGCAAATACTCTCATGAAGAAGAAGGCAATGGTCGCTAGCTTCAGCGATAGTGAGTCAGACGAAGAAAAAGGAGGAGGTGAAACCACCACCTTTGTGGCGTTCGTCACAACTCTAGGAGAATGCATCAATACCAGTGAAGGAGTACCATCTCAGTTAGAACTCCCGGCTGAAGACCTCTCAGACAGTGACGATGAAGAACTCATGCAGGAGTCTCTGGCTCTGACATTCAAAGATCTGTATGAGAAGTGGTTGCTACTGATCAAGGTCAACAAAAAGCTGAATGACACAGTTGCAAGCATCACTATAGAAAAAGACAAGGTCTGGCTGGAGGTCGAGATACTGCTTACTCAGAAGGTAGAGCTCGAAAGCACGGTAGACTCACTAAATACTCAACTGGCTGAGATGAAATAGGAAAGATTGTGTCTGCTTGCTCAGAAAATAGAGCTCCTGAGTACTGTCTCTTCGCTGAAAATCGACATGGAGAAGGACCGTGAAACTCATCCTGTAGGCATGGTGGGTTTAAGGAAAATCATCACAGATCTGAAGCGCACGGAGGTGTTCCAACTAAGGAGGGTAAAACAGCTGGAACTTCAGCTAGAATCTGAAAGAATGGATCATTCAACCACCGAGAAGGAACTCAACCACCTCAAACAATCGGTAAGGATGCTAAACTCTGACACTAAAGACTTAAATGATATTCTCAGGTCTCAAAGGGTGGAGTCTGGACATCGAGGCTTGGGGTTTACGAAAGAAGGCACCTCAAAAGGCACTATCTTAGTTGAAGCGAAACAAGTGATGGATCAGCTGCCTAAATAGAAGGTGAAACAGGCTAAAGGAAAGAACCTAGTTGATCACAAGAAGACTCATGGCACACCAAGCGGTGGAAAAACCCACGGAACACCTGTCCAAAGTCGTGATCACACTCCCGTGATGCAAAGGATGGATTTGCGCACTTGCTGGTACTGCCACCAGATGGAACACATCAAACTGAAGTGTCGCCTGTTTTTGCTAAACGTCGGGCATACCAACAACAGACCAATCCTCGACAGAAACAGGTATGGGTACCAAAGGGAAAACAGACAGTATGCATGGTGGCCTGTTGCTCCTCAAGTTACACAGTACAAGATAGTTGGTACTTCGACAGCGGATGCTCAGCCCACAAGACAGGTAACTCTAAATACCTTACTCGTATTAGACCTATTGAGAAGATGTGGTTTGTCACCTTCGGGGATGGTCGAAAGGGTCAGGTGATCGGCTGTGGGACCTACTTGTATTCATGTCAAGGAATACAAGCACCATACTTATGAAAGTAAAGGAAAACAATAAAACAAGAACTTGTAAAGGAAAGGACTCGGTTTTGACAAGAAAAAGTAAAGAAGCCGTGGCTTGACAAGGAAAGTAAAGGAGCTCCAAATCAAGAACAAGACATGAAAATAAAGAGTGCTTGCAGGAAATTAAGAGCTTTGGAGCTCAAGAACAAGTGAAGAAAGCTTTGGAAATCAAGAACAAAAGTAAGAACAAGTAGAGAGCAAATTGTGTTTGTATTGAAATGGAGAAGAGAGATAAGCTCTCAACTCCCTAAAAATGTACATGACTGATTTCTAAGGCTAAGGCCTCTATTTATAGAAGAGGAAGACTTGGGGGCCGAGTTTGGCTTGAAAAATATCCCAAAAGCAAACCATTTGGATAGGAAGAAGAGGAGAGCCAACCACTTGGCATTAAGGCCAACCGACTTTGCTAGGCCAACCAACCGACTTGGAGCTAGTTCCCCATGGTTCCACCGACTTGGCTAACTTGATGCCAAAGGGCAACCAAACTTGAATAGTAAAGGCCAACCAGAATCCAAAAGCCAACTGAAATGAATAGTAAGTAACCAGAATATTGGGACTCGGTTGGTTCTTGGCCGAAACTTGGTTGGGTCATGGTTGTACTTGGCCGGATCTTGATCGGAGCTTGGCCGAAATTTGGCCGAAATCTGGCCGGTGGTCCTTGGCTGTTGGACCATGGATTTGGAATGTTGAGGAGATTCTAAGACTGATCCATGAAGGATGTTTGGCCAGATTCTGCCCGGAGCATGGTCGAAATCCCAAAACGGCCGAAATTGCCCTAGTTTGGCCTTGATCTAGCTTGAGCTGGTTCCACTCGGCCGTTTTGTCTGGGAAGTGAGATTGTCCGAGTTATTGGGTATTTAAAACACTTTGGTCGAGCCAGAATCGCCAGATTCCATGGTTTGGTAGAGCGACTTGGTTTCGGTGCCTATGCGCGTGGGGCCTTTGCTTTGGAATTGGGCCAACTTCCAATCTACCCGAGCATTCTCCTTGGTTTTCCATTTTGATCACTTTGCTTGAAGTGGATTCGTCAGATCAGCTTGTGTGCCCGGGCAACTTGAATTCAGTGCTAGACAGCTCGGGCGTGGCCTGGGCGGGGACCTGGTTTTCTCGGACGGGCCCGGAACAGGGACCTGACATTCTTGGATGGGCCCGGGTACGGCTCTTGGTACCCGGGTGAAGTTTCTCGGTCCATGGCTGAGGTCCTCGGGCCTTGGCTGGCTTTTTGGCACAATTCTCCCTTTTTAAGTGTGATTCCTCTTTAGACTCCAAAATAGCCTGTATACACAAAATGGCATTAACAAGCACTTGTTCGTATCATCAAATGTCTAATTTGGTGGGTTTAACTTATTCGATGAATTGTATAAATACGCGCCATCAAATACCCCCACACTTAATCTTGTTCGTCCCGAACAAGTCTAGTCAAAGAGAGGAACAACAACACCCTAAGTCCTAGATATGAATGTGAGATGCAAAACTAGAATTCACCTTTGCATGCATAACTTACTTGCTTCCAAACGAAATGATGCTCACATATGAAAGTAACTTGATAGTTGTACCTTTGAGCCGTGAGGCAAATCAATTTGGATGATTGGGAGATAGTCCTTTTTAGGCCTTTGAACTGCACTCTCGGATCCAATCTTACTATATGGTTATGTTACTTGCTTCTCCTAGCACGTGATTGATTCAGGCTAATGGGTTGAGCTCTTTTTCTTTGTTTGCGTGGTTGGACAGCTTTTTGTACTGAGGTTTGGCCTTCGGCCTTTGATATGACTCTTTGAGTACTTCACTTTTGCTTCGGTTTGGTTTCACTATTTAGGCTGATTTGTTTTTCTTTTCTACTTTGAGCTTTGCTCCTTTGTTGAGATTTGCATGTTGATGGACCATAATTGTATGAATCATAAACACAGTTAATCCCACCAAATTAGACTGTTTGTCTATTTAACTTTTGCTTGTTAGTTCCGATATTTACCTACAGGGTATTTTGGAGTCTAGAGAGAATACCGGCTAACAAGGAGTTTTTAAGCTGAAAAGATATTACGAGTCATTCCAAGGTCACGACCAGATGCCGACTGAAGAAATATCATGAACCTGACATGGAATCACTCAAAACAAGTCCAACCGAAGAGCAACCAGAGACAGTCCGGAGCTGAAAGGAGCCGATGGCTTTTGGGAAAAGATCACAAACTCACACATGTCCTCTCCTCCTCCTCCTCACATGGGCGGCTAAGCCACAAGCCTATCCCCTTCCTGCACATGGAGGGGAGGCTCCTCCTCACATGGGCGGCTTTTGGAGAGTCCATGGCTTCATCCCATGTGTCTTCATCCTCCACCACATCTTCCTCCTCCCCTTAGCTATAAATACCCCCTCCCCTTCACTTGTAAACACATCCCATAATTTCACAAGTCTTTAGAGAGATAGAGGGCTTAACCCTCTTCTCTTCACTTTCAATAAACACTTTGTTCTTCATTTTGGAGCTACTTTCCCTTGCTTGGATCTTGCTTAGGAGCTCCTCTCCTCCACTTATTGTAGGTACAAAATTACTTTTCATATATTTTGTTCTTACTTTAAAAGTTATTCTACTTTTCGGTATCCTTGTTCAAAGCCCTAGTTTGCTTGTATTCCTTGACATGAATACAAGTAGCTAAAGCTTGTATTCGGTAGAGGGAGTATTTATATCATAAACTGTTCTAGACTCTATGCTTAATACTACTTAGTGTTTCAAAACTTGTTTTATGTGCCACATATTAGGTCAGAACTTCCAAGGTTGAGTGGATGCTTGAAATGGCAAAACTCTTCCGTGGGGTTCGTGAACATACTCGGGTAAGTGGATGCTTGAAATGGCAAAGCTTATCTGAGTTCGACCTCTTTAAAACACCATTTGGATTGATCGGAAATGATTGTTCAAATAGATGCACATAGGCTAGTATACCTTGAAATGGGGTGCTAGTCTAAATAGAACAAGTGCTCTATGACCTTGATATGGGCTAGACAGTGTGGCAAATCGAGCGCTTGAAATGGCCTTGATACACTTTTGAACACTTAGTAGGATCATTAAGGGTCAATGATGAACGATGATATGATATGAAAACCCTAAACCGAATCCTTTACTTACAGTCTATTGTCAACTATTGTAATTTACTTTCAGTTCTCAAAGCACACTTAAACCCAACCCCAATCGCATTTAATTTCTGCATAAGCTTCATTAAAGAACAACTAATCCACACTGACTCTCTTGGGTTCGACCCCTACTTACTACTTGCTACTCAGTAGTAAAGTCACGAGTAGCGGACTTATAAATTAATTCTTGACGTTTGCACACGACGACTGTGCATCCGTCAAAATTGGCGCCATTGCCGGGGAGTTGTGAATCGGAATAGTTGTTCTATTTTGTTTGTTTTATCATGCAATTCACTAAGTCTTACTACTACGGAATGGAGCCTTGGAACAATGAGGAGTTTTCCCCACCACCTTTCGAACTTGAAATCCGCGAGAAGATCAACAACATAGAGCAATCCCGGGACGAAACTTTGGACGAGTACTTGGCGTACTTTGACTCCATTGTGACGAGCTGCCCGCACCATGGATTCACCAACCACGATCTTCTTCAAAGGTTTCTCAATGGGATGATACCACAAGAGTGGAATTGGCTAAATGATGCAGCAGGAGGCTCGGTGAACAACTTAGACATAGATGATCTTTGGAACTTAATATATGATTTGGCCGCGAGGTCAAGACAAAGAAAAGATCAGGCCATACGGCGCAAAGAACTGGACAACACGATGCACCAAATCAGGGCCAAAACTGAGTTATGGGCAGCAGAAAACGAGCTGGCAGCTAGCACCCAACAATTGGCCGCAGGCTTACAGCAATTGAATGCCTTGATGCACCAATTCACGGCCGAAACCGAATCATGGGCAATAAAAAGGACGGCAGAACCCGAGGAGCCGGAAGAGAATGAGGACTAGCAGATGACCGAAGAAGAACCAGCCAAGACATACCCGGACCTCAATGACGAGTTGCCCATATCAGACCCATACCTCAGTATGATTGCCCCCGGAGACCATATGAATGACGAGGATGAGGACCCATGGTTGCTTGAAGAAGAGCTCCATTCAGATTATCCCTGGGAGTTAGAAGAAGAACTGCCCAAATCAGGCCCAGTCCTTATCACCAATCCATCCGAGGAAATCACAGTCCTAACTATCGAGCCAACAGAAGTCCTGAACCTCACTGCCGAAGAGGCCGAAGAAATCAAGCCAGGCCCGGTCCTTGCGCTCAGAGCACCCGAGGAAGTCCCAGACCTCATTGCCGAACTGTCCGAGAAAGACCTGGTGCTTACTGTCGAAGCACCTGAAACAGACCCAGTCCTCATGGTCGAAGTGCCTCAACTTAACCCTTCGTGTTTTATGCCGATCATAGCCACCGAAGATCATATAATCAATAATGATGAGGTGCAAGGGGAGTTAGAGGAGGAGCATGAGCCAAAAAAGCCAACAAAGGAACTCTCACTCGTCACAAGCCAAGGAAAACCGCCTGAAAACTCACTCGTTCCAAGACAACCATCCATCACTGCCACAATGAAGAGGATTGGCAGCGGCGCATGTTTAATGTCGCCTACATTTAATGGCACAAAACCAAACTTCCAAACTCGCAAAGGTGCCAACTATTCAAACATGAAGAAGCGGCAAAGACATGGGCCGAAAGAACGGAAACCCGGAAGGAGTAACAAGCAAGCACGACTCATTGGACCAGCAGCTATGGTCAATAAAGCCTCACCCTCTCAAATCAAAAGAGCTACCGAGAAGAAGTTCGACCTCAAGCACCCATGGGATCCCTACTTATGATCCAGGAATGAGGTATCGTCGAGCCAACGACGTTAAACAAAGGCACTGGTCGGGAGGTAACCTGACACCTATCTTACTTTCAGTCATTTAATTTCTGACATTTAGTTTTTTCATTCTCACCTTTCCTGTATATATTTGCTTGCATGACTTTTGAACTAAGTCTTGCTGAAAGGCACGCCTTCGTTCAAAAGTGTGGGGTGAGAACCGCCTGTGTACATAACATGTTTTTCTTTTCCTTTTTCCTTAATATTATCTTTTTGAAAATATGAACTTGAGAATGTGAAAAAGATAGATCATAATTCATGCATTAACCTTGTGAAAATTCAACTGTTTAAAAACTTAGAATGTAACTTCTCATTTGTCCCTTTGTGCTGAGATAAACAGGGGATGTGGAGTTGATAGAAAATGCCCTAGAGAGGCATGGCTAGCAATCGAAGGACTGAATTTCACTATACGGTTTTCGAAGTCAGTGGAGGCTGCACTTCGGGTTTCAGTTGAGTCAGAGTCATCTCCGCCATGCAGTGTTTATGCAAAAAGAAAAAAGGCGGGACGGGAATCAAACCGTCCTATCTCTAGTCAAAGTAGCCGGGAAAATAAATGAGCGACCCTCATTTTGACCCGCGCGAAACGGCAAGGATGAGAGAGAGCGGGGAGGTATTTCCATATGCTCGCGGGCAATGATTGGACCTCCCAAAAAAGGCTTGAGAAAATGGACTAGCAAGCCACAAAAAGGCAAAAGCTCAAAGAGCAAATCAAGAGGCCAAAGGCCCAAAATTGTGAAGGTTTTAACCGAACAAAAGTGAAGTACTCAAAGAGTCAAATGAAAGGCCAAAGGCCGATTCACTACAAAAAAAGCTGTCCCTCGCCAAAAAAGAAAATCAAAAAGGCTCAACTCATCTGTGAAACCCGAACCGAATCACGTGCTAGAGAAAGCTACAAGGAAACCATATAGTGCGAGACAGTCCCGAGGTTGCAGTCTAGGAGCCTAAAAAGGGCTATCTCCCGAAACATCCGAATTAATTTGCATCTCGGCACGGAGGTACAAGTATCAAGTTTCTTCTATTTATTTACACGGTTTAATTTGGTAATAAGTAGTAAAGCATGAATTAGGATAAATCTAGTCCCACAGTCTCACTTTCATATTTTAAAAGTTTACTTAGATAGTGTGCCGCCCTTTAATAGCATTATTCGGGACGAACAACTAAAAGTGTGGGGTAATTTGATGGACTGACAGAACCGCTCGTCGTCAAAGCGATTTGTGCAAATAAATTTATAATAGTCCGCTACTAGCAACTATACTACTGGGTAGTACTTGGTAAGTAGGGGTCGAACCCAAGGGAACTAGGGGAATAATTGTTCTTCGGGGGGATTATGCAGCGTGGGAGCGTGTTTAAGGTCGGTTGGTTGGTTTTAAAGCTACCAGCTATTTTGATTGATTGGTTGGTTGGTTGGTTGATTTTAATACTAGAAAGTAAATTACAGTTTATAATTAAAGAGAAATGTTCGGTTTCAGGGGACTTGTATTATATCCTGTTTATCATTGACCTTTAGTGACTCTCCTAAGTATTCAAACGGTGTATCAAGGCCATTCCAAGCACTCGATTTGCGTACACTGTCTAGCCTATTCCAAGGACGTAGAACACTTATTCTATTTAGACTAATACTCCATTCCCGGTTATATTAGCCTATGTGCATCCATTTGATCAATCATTCCCGATCAACCAAATGGTGTTTAAGATGAGTCAAACTTCTCAGATAAGCTTTGCCATTCCAAGCATCCACTTATCCGTACAAGTTTACGAACCCCGCTGTAGAGTTTTGCCATTCCAAGCATCCACTCTACCTTGGACGTTCTGACTTAATATATGGCACATAGAATAAGTTTTGAATACTTAGACTAGACACTAAGTTAATAGTCTTAAAACATTTTATAATACAAGTGCGCCCCGTCTACCGAACTACTAGTTTAGCTACTATTTATCGCGCTAAACATTATAACTAAGGAAATAAAACAGTTGAATAAATACTAAGAATTACTTACAACCGTTGAAGCGCCAAGGGAGCTATCCTTTATTTACAAAGCCAAGATTACAACGTTACAAATATTACAACTTCTAGAGAGAGAAGTGAAATGAGATTGAGGTGTGTTTGAAATGAGGGGAGGAGCTCCTCCTTTTATAGCCAAAAGGGGAGGAGATGGGTGGTGGAGATGGTGGACATGTGCATTTGATCCAAGGGAGGAGAAGGGAGGAGGAGGAGGAGGTGACATGTGGAGGAATAGTGAAGCCGCCGGTCACTCCTCCCATAGCCGCCGGTAGGCGGTGGCCCAAGGGGGAGGAGCTCCTCCCTTGGCCACCACTTCATCAAGTGGCCGGTCATCCTTGCCCATATGTGAGTTTTGTACAGTTTTGTGCAGTCTTTTCACAAAACTGTCAATGTGTTTCTTCCCCGGGCTGTCTTGACTCCACTCCTGATTCTTCTGATTAATTTGTTATGGTCAATTTAACGTCAGGATCCTTGATATTTCTTCAGTCGGCATATGATCTTGACCTTGGATTGACTCTTGTTATCTTTTCAGCATAAAATCCTCTCCTTAGCGTGTTTTCACTTCAGTCTCTAAAATGCCCCATGGAAATATATCGGGACTAACACGTAGAAGTTAGATAGACAAACAGTCTAATTTGGTGGGTTTAACTGCATTTATGTTTCATACAATTATGGTCCATCAGATTACCCCACACTTTTAGTTGTTCGTCCCGAACAATGCTATTAAAGGGCGTAAGTTCTAAGTTTGGCTTTGGAATATGAAAATTAGACTGTGGGACTCGATCTATCCTAATCCATGCATTGCTTACTTATTACCAAATTAAACTGCGTAAATAAATAGAAGTAACTTGATACGTGTACCTCCGTGCTGAGATGCAAATTATATTGGATGTCTCGGGAGATAGCCCTTTTTAGGCTCCTTGACTGCAACCTCGGGATCGTCTCTTACTATATGGTTTTCTGGTAGCTTTCTCTAGCACGTGATTCGGTTCAGGTTTCAGTGGTTTGAGTACTTTGATTTTCTTTTGGCGAGGGACTGCTTTTGTAGTGAGTCGGCATTTGGCCTTTGTTTTGACTTTTTGAGTGCTTCACTTTTGCTCGGTTAAAACCTTCACAATTTTGGGCCTTTGGCCTCTTGATTTGCTTCATTGAACTTTTCGCCTTTTTGTGACTGCTAGTCCATTTTCTCGAGCCTTTTTGGGAGGTCCAATCATCGCCCGCAAGCCTATGGAAATACCTCCCCGCTCCTCTCTTTTTTGCCGTTTTCGCGCGGGTCAAGGTGAGGGTCGCTCATCTATTTTCTCGGCTACTTTGACCGGAGATAGGACGGTCTGATTCCCATCCTCGCCTTTTGCATTGCATGGCGGAGATGACTTCAATCTTCACTGAAACCCGAAGTGCAGCCTCCACTGACTTCGAAAACCATATAGTTTGATCTGATCCTTTGATTGCTTGCCAAGCCTCTCTAGGGCAGTTTATATCAACTCCACATCCCTAGTTATCTCAGCACAAAGGACAAATGGAAAGTTACATTCTAAGTTTTTAAACAGTTTGAATTCTTACAAGGTTAATGCATGAATTATGATTTATCTTTTTCACATTCTTAAGTTCATATTTTCAAAAAGATATTATTTATTAACTAATATATACAGGTGGTTCTCACCCCACACTTTTGAACGAAGGCATTCTTTTTACGAAATGACTTAATTCAAAAGCCATGCAAGCAGTTGTTATACGAGAAGGAAATGATATTAAGGAAAAGGAAAGACAGAACTCCCTTTAAGGTGTCGAGTGAACGACATGGCTCGAGGCTGGATAATCGAGGGAGTTCGGCTGGGGCCTTGAACTCTTAGCGTAGCCCTGACTGGCTTAATGTTGCACCCAAGTCCGATTCCTGAATAGTCAAATCTTCTATGCACCAAGTGGGTGAGAGCGACTTATTGATAAAAACTAAAACACAGAAAATAAAAAGACAGAAAATAAAGTGCAGAAAGTAAGATAGTGTCGGGTTACCTCCCGACCAGTGCACTTGTTTAACGTCGTTGGCTCGACAGTACCTCGTTGTGGATTACTGGTTTGGGTCCCATGGGTGGCTGAGGTCAAACTTTGCCACCGTTCCAGTGTTGCTTCTTCCTGACTTCTTGCTGGATGTTGTGTTCTGGTTAGGACTCCTTGGTTTCGGGATCTTTTCTTTCCAATACCCCGGAGGGGGTGATGGACCTTTCACTACCAGCTTTTCAAAGTTTTTGTATTTGGGACTGCCTAGTCCGGTTGCGGCATAGCACTGCTCCATCGAGGGGTCATTCTGCAGAGGTGCTTTTCCCATTCTCCTTTGAGCTTCTTCTTGGATCGCATAGTTCGCGGCGACTTGCTCATTAATTAAGGGGAAAAATCGGGAAGGCCTCATGAGGCTTGGTTCTGCCTCGTTATGTTGGTTCGTGAAGAACTGATCGTAGATAGTTTCAGCTGCCTGGGTAATGATAGTCGGGTATGGCTTGGGCAGTTCGTCAGTGGTGTTCTGGACTCCTACTTCGTTGCTTCCGATGCTTTCCATGTCTAATTCTTCAGACGGTTCAGGAGTCTCTTCCGACGGTTCGGTGGTTTCTTCTTCATCAGCCTCAGGATCAGCTTCTTCTGTCTGCATTTCCTCATCAGTTTGGGGTACTCGTCTTGTGGTAGCGGCTAGGCCGATTATAAGGTACCACATGTCTGCAATGGTGAGGTTTGCGGCAGACCTTCTCATAGCTTCGTTGACTCTTCCCAGCTCTTCGGACCTCATCCCACGAAGAAATTTTTGGAGAAGAATTTTCTTCGTAAATCCATGGTGCGGGCAGCTTGAGACGATGGCATCGAATTTTATGTAGTATTCGTCCAAAGTCTCATCCCGGGATTGTTGAAGGTTCAGGATCTTCTCGCGGGTTTCTTGGCGTAAGGAAGGAGGGGAGAATTCCTTCAGGAACGGAACGCAGAGATCTACGTAACGTTCTGCACTGTTAGCGGTGGATGTGTAGTACCAGATTGTGGCGAAGTCGGTTAGAGAGAATTTGAAGCATTTCAGCTTAAACTCTTCTAACACTTCGTTTTCAGGTTTGATGTTGTGGCAGACTTGGTGGAAGTTTCGACAGTGCTGTACAGGGTCTTCTCCCTCCGTTCCTCCGAACAGGGGCAGAAATCGCGTTGTCCATGCATGCGTAACGGGTAGTGTCATAGAGAGATGAACAGAAAAGAAAAAGGGGAGGGAAGAACAGTTATCCGATGACTAGTTCCCCGGCAACGACGCCAATTTTACAGAACCGCTCGTCGTCAAAGCGATTTGTGCAAATAAATTTATAATAGTCCGCTACTAGCAACTATACTACTGGCTAGTACTTGGTAAGTAGGGGTCGAACCCAAGGGAACTAGGGGAATAATTGTTCTTCGGGGGGATTACGCAGCGTGGGAGCGTGTTTAAGGTCCGTTGGTTGGTTTTAAAGCTACCAGCTATTTTGATTGATTGATTGGTTGGTTGGTTGATTTTAATACTGGAAAGTAAATTACAGTTTATAATTAAAGAGAAATGTTCGGTTTCAGGGGACTTGTATTATATCCTGTTTATCATTGACCTTTAGTGACTCTCCTAAGTATTCAAACGGTGTATTAAGGCCATTCCAAGCACTCGATTTGCGTACACTGTCTAGCCTATTCCAAGGACGTAGAACACTTATTCTATTTAGACTAATACTCCATTCCCGGTTATATTAGCCTATGTGCATCCATTTGATCAATCATTCCCGATCAACCAAATGGTGTTTAAGATGAGTCAAACTTCTCAGATAAGCTTTGCCATTCCAAGCATCCACTTATCCGTACAAGTTTACGAACCCCGCTGTAGAGTTTTGCCATTCCAAGCATCCACTCTACCTTGGACGTTCTGACTTAATATATGGCACATAGAATAAGTTTTGAATACTTAGACTAGACACTAAGTTAATAGTCTTAAAACATTTTATAATACAAGTGCGCCCCGTCTACCGAACTACTAGTTTAGCTACTATTTATCGCGCTAAACATTATAACTAAGGAAATAAAACAGTTGAATAAATACTAAGAATTACTTACAACCGTTGAAGCGCCAAGGGAGCTATCCTTTATTTACAAAGCCAAGATTACAACGTTACAAATATTACAACTTCTAGAGAGAGAAGTGAAATGAGATTGAGGTGTGTTTGAAATGAGGGGAGGAGCTCCTCCTTTTATAGCCAAAAGGGGAGGAGATGGGTGGTGGAGATGGTGGACATGTGCATTTGATCCAAGGGAGGAGAAGGGAGGAGGTGACATGTGGAGGAATAGTGAAGCCGCCGGTCACTCCTCCCATAGCCGCCGGTAGGCGGTGGCCCAAGGGGGAGGAGCTCCTCCCTTGGCCACCACTTCATCAAGTGGCCGGTCATCCTTGCCCATAAGTGAGTTTTGTACAGTTTTGTGCAGTCTTTTCACAAAACTGTCAATGTGTTTCTTCCCCGGGCTGTCTTGACTCCACTCCTGATTCTTCTGATTAATTTGTTATGGTCAATTTAACGTCAGGATCCTTGATATTTCTTCAGTCGGCATATGATCTTGACCTTGGATTGACTCTTGTTATCTTTTCAGCATAAAATCCTCTCCTTAGCGTGTTTTCACTTCAGTCTCTAAAATGCCCTGTGGAAATATATCGGGACTAACACGTAGAAGTTAGATAGACAAACAGTCTAATTTGGTGGGTTTAACTGCATTTATGTTTCATACAATTATGGTCCATCATGGACCATAATTGTATGAATCATAAACACAGTTAAACCCACCAAATTAGACTGTTTGTCTATTTAACTTTTGCTTGGTAGTTTCGATATTTATCTACAGGGTATTTTGGAGTCTAGAGAGAATACAGGCTAACGAGGAGTTTTTAAGCTGAAAAGATATTACGAGTCATTCCAAGGTCACGACTAGATGCCGACTGAAGAAATATCATGAACCTGACATGGAATCACTCAAAACAAGTCCAACTGAAGAGCAACCAGAGACAGTCCGGTGCTGAAAGGAGCCGATGGCTTTTGTGAAAAGATCACAAACTCACACATGTCCTCTTCTCCTCCTCCTCACATGGGCGGCTAAGCCACAAGCCTCTCCCCTTCCTCCACATGGAGGGGAGGCTCCTCCTCACATGGGCGGCTTTTGGAGAGTCCATGGCTTCATGCCATGTGTCTTCATCCTCCACCACATCTTCCTCCTCCCCTTAGCTATAAATACCCCCTCCCCTTCACTTGTAAACACATCCCATAATTTCACAAGTCTTTAGAGAGATAGAGGGCTTAACCCTCTTCTCTTCACTTTCAATAAACACTTTGTTCTTCATTTTGGAGCTACTTTTTCTTGCTTGGATCTTGCTTAGGAGCTCCTCTCCTCCACTTATTGTAGGTACAAAATTACTTTCCGTATATTTTGTTCTTACTTTAAAAGTTATTCTACTTTTCGGTATCCTTGTTCAAAGCCATAATTTGCTTGTATTCCTTGACATGAATACAAGTAGCTAAAGCTTGTATTCGGTAGAGGGAGTATTTATATCATAAACTGTTCTAGACTCTATGCTTAATACTACTTAGTGTTTCAAAACTTGTTATATGTGCCACATATTAGGTCAGAACTTCCAAGGTTGAGTGGATGCTTGAAATGGAAAAACTCTTCCGTGGGGTTCGTGAACATACTCGGGTAAGTGGATGCTTGAAATGGCAAAGCTTATCTGAGGAGTTCGACCTCTCTAAAACACCATTTGGATTGATCGGAAATGATTGTTCAAATGGATGCACATAGGCTAGTATACCTTGAAATGGGGTGCTAGTCTAAATAGAACAAGTGCTCTATGACCTTGAAATGGGCTAGACAGTGTGGCAAATCGAGCGCTTGAAATGGCCTTGATACACTTTTGAACACTTAGTAGGATCATTAAGGGTCAATGATGAACGATGATATGATATGAAACCCATAAACCGAATCCTTTCCTTACAGTCTATTGTCAACTATTGTAATTTACTTTCAGTTCTCAAAGCACACTTAAACCCAACCCCAATCGCATTTAATTTCTGCATAAGCTTCATTAAAGAACAACTAATCCACACTAACTCTCTTGGGTTCGACCCCTACTTACCACTTGCTACTGAGTAGTAAAGTCACGAGTAGCGGACTTATAAATTAATTCTTGACGTTTTCACACGACGACTATGCATCCGTCACATGTCCATTTTCTTCACTTTTGGGAGGTCCAATCATCGCCCGAGAGCATATGGAAATACCTCCCCGCTCTTTCTCATCCTTGCCTTTTTCGCGCGGGTCAAGATGAGGGTCGCTCATCTCTTTTCCAGGCTACTTTGGACTAGAGAATGGACGGTTTGATTCCCGTCCCGCCTCTTGCATAGACGCTGCATGGCGGAGTCCACTCTTCACCAAGAAGCCCGAAGTGCAGCCTCCACAATTTTCACATAATCGTATAGTAAGGATCCGGTCCCTTGAGTGCTTGTCAAGCCTCTATAGGGCGTTTCTTTCAACTCCACATCCTACTTTTATCTCAGCACACAAGGACAAGTAGGAAGTTAAATTCGCATGTTCTTACACAATTTAGATTTCACAAGGAAATGCATGAATCGGGTCTATCTATTTTCACATCATGGAAGTGTATATTTTCAAAAAGTGTTTATCTACTATGTGCAACTACTACTCGAATACCCCCACACTTTTGAACGCAGCCATTCCTCACGGAACGACTTAGGTTCAAAAGCTCAAAAAAATAAGCAAGCAAAGGAAATGACATAAAGAAGGGAAGAACAGAACTCCCTTATGGCGTCGTTGCTTAGTTGTGCACGGCTGAGCAAACGACGGGGCCTAGCCCGGTCCGATTCGGTGGTTGTTCGAGGGAGTTCGGCAGGGACCTGGGCTCTCGGGGGGCAGCCCGATCACTCTCAATCGCGGCCCCAGTTCCTACATAATATGGCCATTTCCTTCCAAATACAAAGGAGGTGAATATGAAAAAAATGACATAAACATAAAAACTGTAACGAGTAAAGAAAATATGCCGGGTTACCTCCCAACAAGTGCCTTTGTTTAACGTCGTTGGCTCGACGGTACCTCACTCATGGATCATAAGTTCGGATCCCATGGGTGTGTGAGGTCGAACTTCTTCTCGGCTGCCCTTTTATTCTGCCCAAAGAACTTGTGGAGTGATGTGCTCGGTTTGGTTCTCCATAGGTCCGGCAGGTTCTCTTTTACATGCATCCGAGAAGGTGAGGCTCCTTTGACCATAGCTGCAGGTCTATTGAGCCGTGCTCTCTTGCTTCTCCTTCCGGGTTTCCATTCTTTTGGCCCATGTCTTTGTCGCTTCTTCATGGATGAACGGTCGGCACCCTTGCACTCTCGGAAGTTCAGTATTGTGCCATTAAGTGTAGGCGACTTCAAGCATGTTCCCATGTTGAGCTTCTTCCTTGGGGCAGCGATGAATGGTCGTCCTAGAACGAGTGAGTTTTTAGGCGGCTTTTCTTGGCTCATGACGAGTGGGTGCTCCATCTTCGGCTCTTCTGGTTCATGTTTTTCCTCCAACTCCCCTTGCACCTCATCATCATTGATTCCATGATCTTCGGTGGCTATGATCTGCATAAAACATGAAGGGTTAAATAGGGGCCTCTCGGCCATAAGGACCGGGTCTTTCTCGAGCAGCTCTTCGGTGAGGACCGGGCCGGCCGTGATTTTCTCGATTAGTTCAGCAGTAATGTCTGGGTCTGATTTGGGTAGCTCGGCAGTGAGGTCCGGGACTTCCTCGGGTGCTTCTTTAGTGAGGACCAGGAATTCTGTTGGCTCGTCAAGTAGGGCCGAGACATCCTCGGGCAGATTGGTAATGAGGACCGGGCCTGATTTGGGCAGTTCTTCTTCTAACTCCCAGGGGTAATCTGAGTGGAGCTCTTCTTCAGGCAA
This sequence comes from Rhodiola kirilowii, assembly GCA_033675215.1. Classification (NCBI taxonomy): domain Eukaryota; kingdom Viridiplantae; phylum Streptophyta; class Magnoliopsida; order Saxifragales; family Crassulaceae; genus Rhodiola; species Rhodiola kirilowii. The sequence continues at coordinate 31,683,854 of CM066196.1, read as the reverse complement.
CCATGGGTCCTCATCCTCGTCATCCATAAGGTCTCCGGGGGAAGTTACACTGAGGACCGGGTTTGAATTAGGCAGCTCGGCAGTGAGGTCCGGGTATGTCTCGGGCAACTCATCAGTTAGGACCGGGACTTCCTCGGACAGATTAGAAATGAAGACTGTGCATGTCTTGGCTGGTTCTTCTTCGGTCATCCGCGGGTTCTCATCCTCTGCCGGCTCCTTGGGCTCTTCTTTGATGACTCTTGGCCAGAGCATCTCATTGATCCGGTCTGAAGCTTCTTTTTGAGCCGCCCAGAATTCCTCGTTTTCGACCTGGTTTTGGTGTATCGTGGCACTCAATTGCTGGATGCTAGCTGCCAACTCTTTCATATCTTCCTCGAGCGGCTCGGTCTGATCTTGTCTTGGCCTTGACCTCTCGGCCATATCATCTATTAGGTTCCAGAGATCATTCATGGTTAAGTCCATCACCGAGCCTCCCGCTGCATTATTTAGCCAATTCCACTCTTGTGGCATCATCCCACCGAGAAACCTTTGAAGAAGATCGAAGTTGGTGAATCCATGGTGAGGGTAGCTCATCACAATGGAGTCAAAGAACGCCAAGTACACGTCCAAAGTTTCGTCCCGGGATTGCTCAAGGTTGATGATCTTCTCGCGGACTTCAAGTTCAAAAGATGGTGGGGAAAACTCCTCATTGTTCCAAGGCTCGCTTTCGTAGTAGGAAGACATATTGGGCTGCAAAACAAAAACAAACAAAAACAAAAAGAACAACTATTCTGATGCACAACTCCACGGCAACGGCGCCAAAATTTGACAGCGCGTCGTTGCACGCTGCAAAATTTACATTTATAATTCCACTACTTGTGGCTCACTATTGGATTAGTAGAGCGGTAAGTAGGGGTCGAACGCAAGAGAGTCAGTGTGGAATAGTTGTTCTTTAAAAAGAAAGAAAATGAAAGTAAAGACCGATTGGGTTTTTTTTTGGTTTTTTATACAGAAAGTAAATGACAGAAATTAAAGTGCTGAAAGTAAGTGCGGGAAAGTAAAGTGCTGAAAGTAAAGTGCGTAAAGTAAGTGCGAGAACAGCCGAGTTCAATATCAACCATACAACATACGTTTTGGTTTGTCGCACGCTGTGTTTCAAGCGCAATACGTACCAAAATGTTATGTTTGATTGATGTTGACAACTGCTATAATGAAAGTAAAAGTGCGGTAAGTAAATGACTTGAAAAGTAAAGTGCGTAAAGTAAATGACTGAATGTAAAGTGCGTAAAAGTAAAGTGCTGAAAGTAAGTGCTGAAATGTAAAGTGCTGAAAGTAAATGACAAGAAAGTAAAGTGCTGATAAGTAAGGATGAAGGATATTTAGTCTAGGGTCTCTACTTGTGAGACAACCATCATAGACGTCAAATGATCTTACTTTGTGTTCATAAGTGTGGGTTTATTCCATTTCAAGACGTAAACCCTAAAGTAAGGCCATTTCAAGCTCTTACACCACAATCTACTCCAAAATCAAGACATAGATTTCTAGTTCTAGCTAGACTAATACTCCATTGCAAGATGTATTAGCCTAAGTGCATCCACTTGATCTTTCATTTCCGATCAACCAAGTGGCTTTAAAGAGGGGATGAACTACTTGGAAGAGCTTTGCCATTGCAAGCATCCACTCAACCTTATTGTTCATCCCGAGATTGAATTACTCAGCTAAGCTTTGCCATTTCAAGCATCCACTTAGCCTTATTGTTCAACCGAATAATGGCACAAGAACTAGTAGAACACTAAGTAGCATTAAGTTCAAGTCTCAAGATGCATACACAAGTATGAACACCCTTTGACCGAATATGCTTTAGCTACTTGTATTCATGTCAAGGAATACAAGCACCATACTTATGAAAGTAAAGGAAAACAAGAAAACAAGAACTTGTAAAGGAAAGGACTCGGTTTTGACAAGAAAAAGTAAAGAAGCCGTGGCTTGACAAGGTAAGTAAAGGAGAGGAGCTCCAAATCAAGAACAAGACATGAAAATAAAGAGTGGTTGATGGAAATTAAGAGCTTTGGAGCTCAAGAACAAGTGAAGAAAGCTTTGGAAATCAAGAACAAAAGCAAGAACAAGTAGAGAGCAAATTGTGTTTGTATTGAAATGGAGAAGAGAGATAAGCTCTCAACTCCCTAAAAATGTACATGACTGATTTCTAAGGCTAAGGCCTCTATTTATAGAAGAGGAAGACTTGGGGGCTAAGTTTGGCTTGAAAAATATCCCAAAAGCAAACCATTTGGATAGGAAGAAGAGGAAAGTCAACCACTTGGCATTAAGGCCAACCGACTTTGCTAGGCCAACCAACCGACTTGGAGCTAGTTCCCTATGGTTCCACCGACTTGGCTAGCTTGAAGCCAAAGGGCAACCAGACTTGAATAGTAAAGGCCAACCAGAATCCAAAAGCCAACCGAAATGAATAGTAAGTAACCAGAATATTGGGACTCGGTTGGTTCTTGGACGGAACTTGGTTGGGTCATGGTTGTACTTGGCCGGAGCTTGATCGAAGCTTTGCCGGAATTTGGCCAGAATCTGGCCGGCGGTCCTTGGCTATTGGACCATGGATTTCGAATGTTGAGGAGATTCTAAGTCTGATCCATGAAGCATGTTTGGCCAGATTCTGCCCGGAGCATGGTCGAAATCCCAAAACGGCCAAAATTGCCCTAGTTTGGCCTTGATCGGGCTTGAGCTGGTTCCACTCGGGCATTTTGTCTAGGAAGTGAGATTGTCCGAGTTATTGGGCATTTAAAACACTTTGGTCGAGCCAGAATTGCCAGATTCCATGGTTGTGTCGAGCGACTTGGTTTCAGTGCCTATGCGCGCGGGGCCTTTGCTTTGGAATTGGGCCAACTGCCAATCTGCCCGAGCATTCTCCTTGGTTTTCTGACATTGTCCACCGTATTTTCAATTTTGATCACTTTGCTCTAAGTGGATTCGTCAGATCAGCTCGTTTGTCCGGGCAACTTGAATTCGGTGCTAGACAGCTCGGGTAAGGCCTGGGCGATGCCTGGGCGGGGACCTGGTTTTCTCAGACGGGCCCGGGGCAGGGACCTGACATTCTCGGATGGGCCCGGGTACGGCTCTCGGTACCTGGGTGAAGTTTCTCGGTCCCTGGTTGAGGTCCTCGGGCCTTGGCTGGCTTTTTGGCACAATTCTCCCTTTTTAAGTGTGATTCCTCTTTAGACTCCAAAATAGCCTGTATACACAAACAAGCATTAACAAGAACTTGTTCGTTTCCCAAGAGCTGAAGCCTCGTTAGCCAGTTCCAGAACTCTGGTGTTGTACTCAGTGATGGTTTCACTTTCCTTCATCTTCATCTCTTCAAACCTGGTTGTGACAGCCTGCATGCGAGAGTTGCAAACTTTGTCTGTGCCTTCAAAGGCTGTTTGGAGGATGTCCCATGCTTCCTTGGCCACTTCATAGTTGATGATTAGCTTCATGATGTTTTCATCTACCGTAGAAAAAATTGCGTTTATAGCCTTTGAGTTTCCCATAGATGCTTTGTCCTCCTCTTCTGTCCATAGTGCTTCTGGTTTCGGAATCGGTTCTCCAGTGAGATTGTTCATCATAGGTTCAGTCCAACCTTTCAGGACAGCCTTCCAGGCCTTTTCGTCTAGCGATTTTAGAAAGGATCTCATCATGGGCTTCCAGGTGGCATAGTTTGATCCTTCAAGCAACGGGGGTCTGGTGATGCTTTGTCCTTCCTTTAAGTCCTCTTGAACAGTTCAGGATCCCACTCAGTGTGTCGAGTGTTTGTTTTGATCCTAATTGAAATTCTATCCCCTGTTCAAGCTTGTGTTCAAGGCACAGTTGAGACAGACCTTGAACTCCTTTCACAACAGTTCAGCAGACAGAACAAATAATAGGAGCACGCACAGAATGATAACCCAGTTCGGCTTCGCCTACTCTGGGGGGTTTCCCACACCCTAAAAGGGACACAAATCTTTATTACGAGTTTAGAGCTCTTCGTGGACTTACACTTACACAACGCCTTGTTTGTAATAGCCTAGCTTCTAAAACTCCGTCTCTCAGATTTGCAACCGAGGTTTGCCGCAGTTCCCCTCGATCTCCTTCGTCCGAACCTCCTGTCCGAACGTGCTCGACCTTCTCTTGAAGCTCGGATGCTTTCTCTCGAAAGCTTGTTCACCTTTATTGTGTGTAGCAGTTTGATCGCTTCCAGGCAGTCTGAGTTGCACTTGATAAGACTGCTCTTGCACCAATGAGTTTCCAGTGGGGAAAACACAATCGGCCGTCGCTTTCTTCTTCTCCAATCGGTAGGGTATACTCGTGTGTATTTGATTGTGAAAGCGATGGAGATTATGGATGCCCTAGCATTGTATTTATATGCTCGGACGATATCCAAAATCTGCCCAAGATAATCTCATCAAATATTTTGGAAATATTCCTAAATATTCGATGTATATCTTTCTCAAATCAGTTGGAGGAATATACGAAGACTTCTTGCCCAAGTCATCTACGCCGCCTTCAATATAGATATTCATTCGAATATCTGATGTTCGAATAAGTTGCTGGCCGACTTCAAATCGACGAGATCTTCGTTGTCGAAATCCTTCCGGGAAAATTCTTGGTGTCTGCTCCACGCTGTACAGTAGTTCCAGAAAGTGTTCGACCTCCCCCTGAACTCCTGCTCGAACTATCTAAACTACGTTTTGCCAAATACATGCCACTCAAGGTAACATCATGACCAACTTAGAAAAAACCTTAGAATGAGACTAAAGTTTATCTTTGTTCGTCCCAAGTTAGTCTCTTTCTAAGGATGAACCTAGACAAACATTTGAATGTGACTAACTTATTACCAACTTAGAAAAAACCTTAGAATGAGACTAAAGTTTGTCTTTGGTCGTCCTAATTTAGTTTCTTTCTAAGGACAAACCTAGACCAACGTTAGATTGAGACTAACTTGGGACAAACTTTGGAAAACCTTAGAATGACACTAAGGACAAACCTAGACAAACGTTAGATTGAGACTAACCTAGGGTGAACTCAGACAAAGTTTAGAATGCGACTAACTTGGGACGAACTTAGAATGAGACTAACGTTTTTCTTTGTTCATCCAAATTTGGTGTCTTTTGAAGGATGAACCTAGAAAAATGTTAGAATGAGACTAACTTGGGACGAACTTAGACAAACCTTAGAATGAGACTAAAGTTTGTATTTGTTCAACCCAAGTTAGTCTCTTTCTAAGGACGAACCTAGACAAATGTTAGAATGAGACTAACATGGGACGAACTTAGACAAACCTTAGAATGAGACTAAAGTTTGTCTTTGTTCATCCCAAGTTAGTCTATTTCTGAGGACGAACCTAGACAAATGTTAGATTGAGACTAACGTGGTACGAACTTAGACAAACCTTAGAATGAGACTAACGTTTGTCTTTGTTCGTCCCAAGTTAGTCTCTTTCTAAGGACGAACCTAGACAAGCGTTAGATTGAGACTAAACTTGGGACGAACTTAAACAAACCTTAGAATGAGACTAAAGTTTATCTTTGTTCGTCCCAAGTTAGTCTCTTGCTAACAATGAACCTAGACAAACGTTTGAATGAGACTAACTTATGACCAACTTAGAAAAACCTTAGAATGAGACTAAAGTTTATGTTTGTTCGTCTCAAGTTAGTCAATTTCTAAGGATGAACCTAGACAAACGTTTGAATGAGACTAATTTATTACCAACTTAGAAAAAACCTTAGAATGAGACTAAAGTTTGTCATTGTTCGTCCTAAGTCAGTCTCTTTCTGAGGACAAACCTAGACAAACGTTGGATTGAGACTAACTTGGGGCGAACTCAGACAAAGTTTAGAATGAGACTAACTTGGGACGAACTTAGAATGAGACTAACGTTTTTCTTTGTTCATCCCAAGTTGGTGTCTTTTTAAGGATGAACCTAGAAAAATGTTAGATTGAGACTAACTTGGGACGAACTTAGCCAAATCTTAGAATGAGACTACTGTTTGTCTTTGTTTGTCCCAAGTTAGTCTCTTTCTAAAAACAAACCTTGACAAACGTTAGATTGAGACTAACATGAGACGAACTTAGACAAACCTGAGAATGAGACTAAAGTTTGTCTTTATTCATCCCAAGTTAGTCTATTTCTGAGGAAGAACCCCGACAAATGTTAGATTGTGACTAACATGGTATGAACTTAGACGAACCTTAGAATGAGAATAAAGTTTGTCTTTGTTCGTCCCAAGTTAATCTTTCTAAGGTTGAGCCTAGACAAACGTTAGAATGAGACTAACTTGGGACGAACTTAGACAAACCTCAGAATGAGACTAAAGTTTGTCTTTGTTCATCCCAAGTTAGTCTCTTTCTAAGGACGAACCTAGTCAAACGTTAGATTGAGACTAACTTGAGGCGAACTTAGCCAAAGTTTAGAAAGAGACTAAAGTTTGTCTTTTTTGTCCTAAGTTAGTCTCTTTCTAACAACGAGCCTAAACAAACGTTAGAATGAGACAAACTTAGGACAAACTTCGACAAACCTTAGAATGTGACTAACGTTTCTCTTTGTTCGTCTCAAGTTAGTCTCTTTCTAAGGACAAACCTAGACAAACGTTAGATTGAGATTAACATGGGACAAACTTTGACAAACCTTAGAATGAGACTATAGTTTGTCTTTGGTCATCCCAAGTTAGTCTCTTTCTAAGGACAAAGATAGACAAACGTTAGAATGAGACAAACTTGGGACGAACTTAGACAAACCTCAGAATGAGACTAATGTTTGTCTTTGTTCGTCCCAAGTTAGTCTCTTTCTAAGGATGAACTAAGACAAACGGTAGATTGAGACTAACTTGGGATGAACTTAGAAAAACCTTAGAATGAGACTAAAGTTTCTCTTTCTTCATCCCAAGTTAGTCTCTTTCTAAGGACGAACCTAGACAAATGTTTGAATGAGACTAACTTGGGACGAACTTAGAAAAACATTAGAATGAGACTAATGTTTGTCTTTGTTCGTCTCAAGTTAGTTTCTATCTAAGGACAAACCTAGACAAACGTTATATTGAGACTGACTAGGGACGAACTTAGACAGACCTTAGAATGAGACTAAAGTTTATCTTTGTTCGTCCCAAGTTAGTCTCTTTCCAAGGATGAACCGAGACAAATGTTATAATGAGACTAACTTGGGACAAACTTAGACAAACCTTAGACTGAGACTAACGTTTGTCTTTGTTCGTCCCAAGTTGGTCTCTTTCTAAGGACGAACCTAGACAAACGTTCGAATGACAAACTTGGCATGAACTTAGACAAACTTTCGAATGAGACTAAAGTTCGTCTTTGTTCATCCCAAGTTAGTATCTTTCTAAGGACGAACCTAGACAAACGTAAGAATGAGACTAACTTGAGACGAACTTAGACAAACCTCAGAATGAGACAAACGTTTCTCTTTGTTCATCCCAAGTTAGTCTCTTTCTAAGGACAAACCTAGACAAACGTTAGGTTGAGATTAACTTGGGATGAACTTGGACAAACCTTAGAATGAGACTAACGTTTGTCTTTGTTCGTCCTAAGTTAGTCTCTTTATAAGGACGGACCTAGACAAACATTTGATTGAGACTAACTGAGGACGAACTTAGACAAGCCTTAGAATTAGACTAAAGTTTATCTTTGTTCATCCCAAGTTCGTCTCTTTCCAAGGACGAACCTAGACAAATGTTTGAATGAGACTAACTTGGGACAAACTTAGAAAAATATTAGAATGAGACTAATGTTTGTCTTTGGTCGTCTCAAGTTAGTTTCTATCTAAGGACAAACCTAGACAAATGTTATATTGAGACTGACTTGGGACGAACTTAGACAAACCTTTGAATGAGACTAACGTTTGTCTTTGTTCGTCCCAAGTTGGCCTCTTTCTAAGGACAAACCTAGACAAACGTTCGAATGAAAAACTTGGCACGAACTTAGACAAACCTTCGAATGAGAATAAAGTTCGTCCCAAGTTAGTATCTTTCTAAGGAAGAACCTAGACAAACGTAAGAATGAGACTAACTTGAGACGAACATAGACAAACCTTAGAATGAGACAAACGTTTCTCTTTGTTCATCCCAAGTTAGTCTCTTTCTAAGGACAAACCTAGACAAACGTTAGATTGAGATTAACTTGGGACGAACTTAGTCTCATTCTAAGGTTTGTCAAAGTTTGTCTAGGTTGATCCTTAGAAAGAGACTAACTTGGGATGAAAAAATATAAACTTTAGTCTCATTCTAAGGTTTGTCAAAGTTCGTCCGAAGTTAGTCTCAATCTAACGTTTGTCAAGGTTCGTCCTTATAAAGAAACTAACTGGGGACGAACAAAGACAAACTTTAGTCTCATTCTAAGGTTTGTCTAAGTTCGTCCCAAGTTAGTATCAATTTAAGGTTTGTCTAGGTTCGTCCTTTGAAAGAGACTAACTTGGGACGAACAAAGACAAATGTTAGTCTCTTTCTATGGTTTGTCTTAGTTCATCCCAAGTAAGTCTTCTAAGGCTAGTCTAAGTTCGTCCCAAGTTAGTCTCATTCTAACGTTTGTCTAAGTTAGTCCTCAAAAAGAGACTAACTTGAAAGAACTTAGAGAAACCTTAGAATGAGACTAAAGTTTGTCTTTGTTGTCCCAAGTTAGTCTTTTTCTAAGGACGAACCTAGACAAACGTTAGAATAACAAACTTGGGAAGAACTTAGGCAATCATTAGATTGAGACTAAAGTTTGTCGTTGTTCGTCTCAAGTTAGTCTCTTGTAAGGATGAACCTAAACACACGTTAGAATGACACTAACTTGGGACGAACTTAGACAAACCTTAGAATGAGACTAAAGTTTGTCTTTGTTCGACCCAAGTTAGTCTCTTTCTAAGGACGAACCTAGACAAACGTTGGAATGGGACCAACTTGGGACGAACTTAGACAACCCTTAGAATGAGACTAAAGTTTGTCTTTGTTCGTCTCAAGGTAGTCTCTTTCTAAAGACAAACCTAGACAAACATTAGATTGAGACTAACTTGGGGCGAACTTAGACAAACCTTAGAATGAGACTAAAGTTTGTCTTTGTTCATCCCAAGTTAGTCTCTTTCTAAGGACAAACCTAGACAAACGTTTAGATGAGACTAACTTGGGACCAACTTAGACAAACCTTAGAATGAGACTAAATTTTGTCTTTGTTCGTCCGAAGTTAGTTTCTTTCTAAGGACGAACCGAGACAAACCATAGAATGAGAGTAACTTGGGACGAACTTAGTTTAACCTTAGAATGAGATTAAAGTTTGTCTTTCTTCGTCCAAAGTTAGTCTCTTTCTAAGGATGAACCTAGACAAACGTTAGGTTGAGACTAACTTAGGACGAACTTAGACAAACCTTAGAATGAGACTAAAGTTTATCTTGGTTCGTCCCAAGTTTGTTTCTTTCTAAGGACAAACCTAGACAAAGTACAGAATGAGACTAACTTGGGACGAACTTAGAAAGAGACTAACTTGGGTTGAACTTAGAATGAGACTAACGTTTTTCTTTGTTCATTCCAAGTTAGTCTCTTTTTAAGGACAAACCTAGAAAAACTTTAGATTGAGACTAACTTGGGACGAACCAAGACAAACGTTAGAATGTGACTAACTTGGGACGAACTTAGACAAAGTTTAGAATGAGACTAAAGTTTGTCTAATTTCGTCTTAAGTAAGTCTCTTTCTAAGGACGAACCTAGACAAACGTTAGATTGTGACTAACTTGGGATGAACTTAGAGAATTCTTAGAATGGGACTAAAGTTTGTCTTTGTTCGTCCCAAGTTAGTCTCTTTCTAAGGACGAACCTAGACAAACGTTAGAATGAGACTCACTTGGGACGAACTTAAGCAAACCTTAGAATGAGACTGTCTTTTCTCTTTATTTGTCCCAAGTTAGTTTCTTTCTAAGGACGAACCTAGACAAACGTTAGATTGAGACTAACTTGGGATGGACTTAGACAAACCTTAGAATCTGACTAATGTTTGTCTTTGTTCGTCCCAAGTTAGTCTCTTTTTAAGGACGAACCTAGACAAACGTTTGAATGAGAATAACTTGGGATGAATTTGACAAACTTTAGAATGAGACTAAAGTTTCTCTTTGTTCGTCCCAATTTAGTTTCTTTTTAAGGAAAAACCTATACAAACGTTAGATTGAGACTAACTTGGGACGGACTTAGACAGAACTTAGAATGAGACTAAAGTTTATCTTTGTTCGTCCTAAGTTACTCTCTTTCTAAGGACAAACCTAGACAAACGTTAAAATAATGAGACTATTTTGGGACAAACTTAGACAAACCTTAGAATGAGACTAACGTTTATCATTGTTCATCCTAAGTTAGTCTCTTTCTAAGGACGAACCTAGACAAACGTTAGAATGATAAACTTCGGACGAACTTAGACAAACTTTCAAATGAGACTAAAGTTTGTCTTTATTCGTCCCAAGTTAGTCTTTTTCTAAGGACAAACCTAGACAAACGTTAGATTGAGACTAACTGGGGACGAACTTGGACAAACCTTCGAATGAGACTTGAGTTTGTCTTTGTTCGTCCCAAGTTAGTTTCTTTCTAAGGACGAACCTAGACAAACGTTAGATTGAGACTAACTTGGGACGAACTTAGACAAACCTTAGAGTGAGACTAAAGTTTGTCTTTGTTCGTCCCAAGTTAGTTTCTTTATAAGGACGAACCTTGACAAACGTTAGATTGAGACTAACTTCGGACGAACTTTGACAAACCTTAGAATGAGACTAAAGTTTATATTTTTTTCATCCCAAGTTAGTCTCTTTCTAAGGATCAACCTAGACAAACCTTAGAATGAGAATAACTTGGGACGAACTTAGACAAACCTTAGAATGAGACTACCGTTTGTCTATGTTCGTCTCAAGTTAGTCTCTTTCTAAGGACGAACCTAGGCAAACGTTAGATTGAGACTAACTTGGGACGAACTTGGACAAACCTTAGAATGAGACTAAAGTTTATCTTTGTTCGTCCAAAGTTAATCTCTTTTTAAGGATGAACCTAGACAAACGTTAGAATGAGACTAACTTGGGACGAACATAGACAAACCTTAGAATGAGACTAATGTTTCTCTTTGTTCGTCCCAAGTTAGTCTCATTCTAAGGATGAACCACGACAAACGTTAGAATGAAAAACTTGGGACGAACTTAGACAAACCTTCGAATGAGACTAAAGTTTGTCTTTGTTCTTACCAAGTTAGTATCTTTCTAAGGACGAACCTAGACAAACTTTTGGATGAGACTAACTTGGGATGAACAAAGACAAACTTTAGTCTCATTTTAAGGTTTGTCTAAGTTTGTCCCAAGTTAGTCTCATTCTAAGGTTCGTCTAGGTTCGTCCTTTGAAAGAGACTAACTTGGGACGAACAAAGACAAACTTTAGTCTCTTTCTATGGTTTGTCTTAGTTCGTCCCAAGTTTGTCATTCTAACGTTTGATTGAGACTAATATGGGACCAACTTTGAATGAGAGTAAAGTTTATCTTTGTTTGTCCCAAGTTAGTCTCTTTCTAAGGATGAACCTAGACAAACGTTTGAATGAGACTAACTTGGGACCAACTTAGACAAACCGTAGAATGAGACTAAAGTTTGTCTTTGTTCATCCCAAGTTAGTCTCTTTCTAAGGACAAACCTAGACAAACGTTTGAATGAGACTAACTTGGGACCAACTTAGACAAACCTTAGAATGAGGCTAAAGTTTGGCTTTGGTCGTCCTAAGTTAATCTCTTTCTAAGGACGAACCTAAACAAACGATAGATTGAGACTAACTTGGGGTGAAGTTAGACTAACCTTAGAATGAGACTAAAGCCTGTCTTTGTTCGTCACAACTTTGGTTCTTTCTAAGGACGAACCTAGACAAACGTTGAAATGAGACTAACTTGGGATGAACATGGACAAACCTTAGAATGAGACTAACGTTTCTCTTTGTTCGTCCCAAGTTAGTCTTTTTCTAAGGAAGAACTTGGACAAACGTTAGATTGAGATTAACTTGGGACGAACTTAGACAAACATTAGAATGAGACTTAAGTTTGTCTTTGTTCGTCCCAAGTTAGTCTCTTTCTAAGGACAACCCTAGAGAAACGTTAGAATGAGACTAACTTGGGACAAACTTAGACAAACCTTAGAATGAGACTAACGTTTGTCTTTGTTCATCCTAAGTTTGTCTCTTTTGAAGGACGAACCTAGACAAACGTTAGATTTTTACTAACTTGGGACGAACTTAGACAAACCTTAGAAAGAGACTAAAGTTTGTCTTTGGTCGTCCCAAATTTGTCTTTTTCTAAGGACGAAGCTAGATAAACGTTTTAATGAGACTAACTTGGGACGAACTTAGACAAACCTTAGAATGAGACTAAAGTTTATCTTTGTTCATCCCAAGTTAGTCTCTTTACAAGGACGAACCTTGACAAATGTTATAATGAGACTAACTTGGGACGGACTTAGACAAACTTTAGAATGAGACTAACGTTTTTCTTTGTTTGTCCCAAGTTAGTCTCTTTCTAAGGACAAACCAAGACAAACGTTAGAATGACAAACCTGGGACGAACTTAGACAAACCTTCGAATGAGACTAAAGTTCATCTTTGTTCGTCCCAAGTTAGTATCTTTCTAATGATGAACCTAGATAAACGTAAGAATGAGACTAACTTGAGATGAACTTAGACAAACCTTAGAATGAGACTAACGTTTCTCTTTGTTCGTCGCAAGTTAGTCTCTTTCTAAGGACAAACCTATACAAATGTTAGATTGAGATTAACTTGGGACGAAATTAGACAAACCTTAGAATGAGACTAACATTTGTCTTTGTTCGTCCCAAGTTAGTCTCTTTATAAGGACGGACCTAGACAAATGTTAGATTGAGACTATGATGTTCCCATGAATGGCATGGCTTTGGAAAAACGGCTTTAGACAGTTCAAGCAGAGTTCAAGGAGAGTTTAACCATGGATTGGAAAATATGTACAGCGTGCAGCAGACGTATGATTTGAATCCGGAAGGTTCTGAAGATCGAGGATCTTTTTTGGTTGAAGTCAGTCAGTGAAGAAATAGATATTTGAGATGTCATTCGAATATCTCCTCACCAGAATTGAAGATCGCCTGACTAACTTCTAGTGGAAGATATCTCATGAAAATCTGAATATCCAGAAGATATCGACGAGACTATCTGATTGGGATCATTCGACAAGTCATCGTGAGAGAAAAAATATTCAGATTAATATTCTCTTATCAGTTAGAAGCGGATTCGGAATGACTTGGCGAGTAAGAAAGATCGAGATCTTCATGAAGATTGAGGAATATTTCCTAAATATTTGACAGATTTCCTAGGGCTGATTCGGATCCGCCAATGCATATAAATTGAAGGCTAGGGCGTCGACATCAGTATCTCTTCTTGAGAGAAATAAACACGAGAGCATTTGTGAGATTGGAGGAGGAGCGACGGACGGCTGAGTATTCCACACCGGAATATCAATGGCGAAGAAGCAGTCTGTTCAGTGTGCTGTTCAGTCTGTTCTTAAAGAACAACCAAGCACACACATACTGTGATCAAGACACGCATTCGGGAGAAGGCGTCAGTCTTCGGGAGAAGGCTCTGGACTTTGAGAGAGGTCCAAGACTAGGTCGGGAGGGAGTCTCGTCTTACCCATAGGGGATCGAGGTGAGCTACGGTGAACCGAGATCGCAAATTTTAGATACGGAGTGTTATACGCTAGGCTATTACAAATGAGGAGTTGTGTAAGCGTAAGTCCACCTGTAGCTCTAAACTCGTAATAAAGATTTGTGTCCCTTTTAGGGTGTGGGAAGCCCCCCAAAGTAGGCAAGGTCGAACTGGGTATCATATCGTGTGTGCTCCTATTAAATTCTGTTTACATACTATCTCCTAAGGTGTTCCAGTCTCTGGTAGAACACAACCTGGAACTGGTCTTGAACAGACATCAGCATTTCATTTGGTATCCGAGAAGATACTCGACATACAGAGTGTGATCCAGCGACTGTTCAAGATGAGTTTGAAGGAAGGACAGAGCACTAACCGACCACCGCTGCTTGAAGGGCCAAACTATCTCTACTGGAAGTCCAAGATTAAAGTCTTCCTGAAATCTCTCGATGAAAGGCTTGGAGAGCTGTGTTGGTTGGATGGACAGAACCCACGCTAGCCAACCCTGAAGGAGTAACTGTGCCAAAACCTGAAGCTCTGTGGACTGATGCAGATGAAAAAGCTCCTGTTAGAAACTCAAAGGCCTTAAATGCAATTTTCTCAGAAGTGGATGAGAACGTGTTTAAACTGATTGCTGAATGTGAGGTTGCCAAAGAAGCATGGGATATTCTTAGAATAGCCTATGAGGACCCAGACAGTGAATCTAACGATGAAGAAGAAGAACATGAGAATGTCAATCTCGTCGGACTTGTAGTCACTATTAAAGACTGTAGTGAGACAAGTGAAAATCCATATTCTAGTGCACTAACTGAAAAGCCTGTTGACGACGCTTCTAGCAGTGATGACGAAGGACTTGCTCATGAGACCTCGGCCGAGATGTACAAGGAACTTTATGAGAAGTGGCTATTGGTAATTGGTCTGAACAAGAAGCTCACATAAACAGTGGCAAGCCTGGTAGAAGAAAAAGATAAAAAGTGGCAAGAGGTTGAACTTCTCGTTGCCCAGAAGGTGGAACATCAGGAGGAAATATCTACTTTCAAGCACGAGATGATCGGAATGAATCAAGAACGCTCGTCACTTCTTGCACAGAAGGTGGAACTGCTAGACACCGTATTGGTTCTGAAAGCTGAGATGGAGAAAAATAGAGAAACACATCCTGCAGGCTTGGTGGAGCTAAGGAGAAAGAATGCTGACTTAAGCCGCAAAGAAGTAAATCTTCTGAACAAGGTAGAATCCCTGGAGCTACAAATCGAGATGGAAAGAGATAATCATGCTGCTACTATGCAAGAACTGGGCAAGTTCAAGAGATCGGTGAAGATGCTGAACTCAGGCTCAAAGAACTTCGAATCCATACTAAGATTTCAAAGAATTGAAGATGGACATAAAGGTCTCGGCTTCAATGGTAACAATGGCTCAGATAAGACTTCGTTTGTTAATGCAAAACTGAAACCTGCACAGAGAGCAGAAAAGAGTGTGAACCACTACCCTGAGAAGCAGCTTGGGAATCAAGGAAGAAGGCAGCTCATGCCCAACCGTGGAAGACTTGGTACTCAATGGGGGAGAAACAATCGTACATGTTGGTATTGCTATCAGATGAGGCACATCAAATCAAGGTGCCGACTACTTCTGGCTGAGCGAAAAGTAATGGAATCCAGAGTCACCCCTCGAGTCAGACAAGTCTGGAAACCAAAAACAAGAAAAGAAGTGTGCTTTGTTGCTCTTAGCTCATTCAGTCACATGAAGGAAGAATGCTGGTACCTCAACAGTGGATGCTCGTCTCATATGACAGGTTATCCTCAATATCTCATCAATGTTAAACCTATTCGCAAGCGTCAGTTTGTCACTTTTGGAGATGGAGGGAAGGGCCAGGTGATTGGCTGTGGGACATTGAAGGTTCAAGATCTACCAGAGCTCGAGGACATCCTTCTAGTCGATGGGTTAAAGGTGAACCTGACCAGTATTAGTAGATTGTGTGATGAAGGACAGTCTACTACATTCACTCGTGATTCCTATCAAGTACTGGATAGGAGTAGAGACACACTGATGGAAGGAAGTAGGCCATCAAACAATAGCTACTTTCTAGGCACAGGTGGAACAGGAGCTGCCACTGTCTGCCCGACAAACACGATAAATGAGATGGAATTGTAAGGGACAGGTATGGTGTCCTCTTCTGGAAAGGTGAAAGCCGAAGTTGCCCTAAACTCAGTTTCGACGATGATAAAGTTAAAGGTGGGACATCGTCTGAAACACCCATTCAGACCAAGTCTACAGAAGATGAAGTTCCAAAGGGAGGTCCAGCTGATGAAGTGACAGGTGTCGTTGTACCCGTCAAAAATAATATTTTTATAATTCTGACTAGCAAGTGGTAAGTCAGGTCGTATCCACAGAGATCGATATAAGAATCTGTTCACTAAGTACGAGAGTGGGTTGGAAATTTCAAACAAGTAAATAAAAAAACACAAGCAAGCAACAATGATCACTTATCAAGAGAGCAATCGTCACACAAATTCAAGTACATAATAACAAAGAGTAGTGCAAGCTAGAACCTTCGACTGTGATGCAAGACCAAATCATTGACAAATCCGTTTTGATTTCTAATGTTCTACAACTTAGAGCTTCCCGCTAAGGTTATACTCCCCGCTCTTGTTCTAGTACTTAATCTCGCGCTAGCGATAATCAAGACCCTAACTCGCTAGAGTTGCATGAAGATTTAAACAAGTTGTCTTAGGGTGTTTAATCCTTGTGGTATATTACTCAAGTCCTAGTTTGCTATCCCCGCTAGGTTGCTAGTAAACTTGACAATCGGAATCAACAAACAAACAAAAGCTCCCCCGCTAGGGTTCCACTCATGTTAGCAAAATCAACTCCATAAACAATGCATAGTAATATGACACAAAACACAGAAACAATTATAGGTCTCAAGTCAAAACATCACAATGTCGAGTTCTAGCCTACACATATGAGTTTAGCTACTCATCGTAAGGGAATACATCATCAAGTTCAGTAGCTACTCATCGTAAGGGAATATATCCCGAGATTGCAAATCCAAAATAAGGAAATTCGTCTACCAGTTGGACGCGCGGATGTCTTCGTCATTTTGCTCCTGCGGAGGTCTGAACAATTATCGAAATTCAGTAGACCTCCGCTCCCTTAATCCTTCAGGCCTACGCGCCTTTTGCGTTTGCACAGTTTATACCCATGGCATGAAAATCTCGTGCGTTCGCATGGCTCTTCGGCTCGCACACTTCAAGAACGCGCTCGCACTCACTTCGGACTTCATTCCTTCGACGCAAAACATCTTCTAACAGGCTCTCTTTAGCCAATATTCCTTCCATGGTCTCCGAATGCACCTGAAAATGAAAACTACACATAGGTAGTGAAATAATACACAGGCAACCACTAAGAGATGAGGTTTTAACACAGAAAATAGTCGTACAACTACAACTTATCAAACTACCCCACACTTGAACGTGTTCATCCCGAACAAGAACAAAGCCATAGAAAGAATTAACAACGTACTAGTCATGCCAGTCCTTACATCTCAATCCCAAATCCAGCCAATAATCTTATCATGCTTAAGATTCTAACAATGCGAGTATAGATAGATTCTTCGATACTTGTTACCTCGCGAGTTGAAATCCAAATGACCTAGGATGATTGGGAGATAGTCCCGTATAGGTACCACGGACACGGCATTCTTTTCTGAGTTCAGGTCTTTTGATTGAGTCGATAGCTTTCTCTGACACATGATTAATTCACCGCTTTCATACCGTTGAGTCTTGAATTCCTTAAGTTGTATGGACTTTGATATACGACACATCTTGCTTGAATCAATCAGATATTGATTTTTTTCTTACTTGATGGTTTGCCATTGGCTTTTGAATTTTGAAATCTACTTGTCTTAGTCAAGACGAGTTCCAGATGGTGTTCAAACTGCGTCTCGAACACTTGTTGGACAGGATCAGGTTGTGTTCTAACAAAGACTGGAACACCTTAGCAGACAGTACGTAAATAACACAAAATAGAAGCACACAAGATATGATACCCAGTTCGGCCTCGCCTACTTTGGGGGGCTTCCCACACCCTAAAGGGTCACAAATCTTATTACGAGTTTAGGGTTACAAGAGGTCTTACTCTTACACAACACCATGTTTGTAATGGCCTCACCACTAACATTCCGTCTCTCGGATTTGCAATCCCGGTTCACCACAGGTCACCTCGATCCCCTATGGGTAGGACGAGACTTCCCGTTGATATTCCGGTGTGGAATACTCAGCCGGCCGTCGCTCCTCCTCCAATCTCATGAATGCTCTCGTGTTTTCATTTTCACTCAGGAAGCGATGCAGATCTGGTCGCCCTAGCCTTGTATTTATATGCATGGGCGAGATCTAAATTTGTTCCAAATATCCTCATCAAATATTTAGGAAATATTCCTAAATATTTTATGGATATTTCCAATCCAATCTTTGGGAAGATCTTGATGATTCTTCCACGACAAGTCAGCCAATCCAATCATAAATCTGATCAAGAGACATTTGTTTGAATATCAGAATCTTCGAGTTCCTCGCTAGCCGACTTCTGATCGAAATATTCTTATCAAATATTTCGGAGATACTCCTAAATATTTGATAGATATTCAATCTCTTCCATATCCAATCTTTGGAGATTACTTCCGTGCCAAGCCATCCAATATTCTCGAATTCAAGCTGAAGATATTCATTTGAATATCTGATCTTTAATGATGACTCGTCAATTGATCCCAATCAGATAATCTCATCGATCTGCTGGATACGCAAATCTCCATGCATCTATTGCACGCTGTACTTCTGTTCCAGTCTGAGGTTGAACTCTCCTTAAACTCCTGCTCAAACTGTCTAAAGCCGTTTTGGCAATGCCATGCCATTCATGGGAACATCAATCTCCCCCTTGGTATTTTGGCAAAACCAAATATGCGCTTTAGACACAACTTGAGGAACCAGAACAGTTACCTCAAAATACTCCCCCTTTTTGCCACAAATCGGCAAGGGGTCCAATCAAACAACCTGGTCTCCTCGGCATTTGGAATCTTGTCAACTCCCCCTCGAACATAGCCGAGGACGGTGACACATACTGTGAGTCTGTTGGACCATGGTGTTTCAGCAGCTGTTTGACCACGGGTCAGCAAATGATAGGTTTTTTTGATGATCTGGTTTCACTGATTCAGCTCGTCTAGTACTGCCGCGTGGTAGTCCTTCTCCGCCTCACTTTGTAATTTCAAGGTTTTCACTTCATCTAGAACATATATCTCTCTTTGGCTCATGGCAGCATGTCTTTTATTCAGATCATCCATGTCTCTAGCGTGTATGTCTTTATCTTTCTTCATCTGTATTTTCAACGACAAGATAACATCAAGGAGTTCTGCCTTTTCTTCAATCAGGACATCAACTCTCTCCATCTTCTTCATCATCACTGGGATACTAGAGAGTGCGCACTAATTGATTGAGTATTTTCCTTTGATCATGTTCGACCTCCAGTATGATCTGCACCTCCTTCAGTAGTTGTCCACGTTCAGCTCGGGACATCTTCTCACTAGAAGCTCTCCTTATGGAAGACTCAGGTGCGTCCTTTCTCTTCAGCCCGGGGTCCTTCAGATCATTTTTATGTCGACCCTTGAACAGCTTGTGATCAACTACCAACTGGTGCAGAGACTTTGTAGATATGGTGTATT
The DNA here is from genome assembly GCA_033675215.1 of Rhodiola kirilowii. Taxonomy (NCBI): domain Eukaryota; kingdom Viridiplantae; phylum Streptophyta; class Magnoliopsida; order Saxifragales; family Crassulaceae; genus Rhodiola; species Rhodiola kirilowii. Next base: position 31,664,482 of record CM066196.1, on the reverse strand, counting down.
CTGCAGTCTGGTCAAACATAATTCTTCCCATGTCAATGAGCATCATGTTTCCAATCTTGTAGAGCAGCTGTCCCATCTCTTTGTTGACCATAGTTCTATGAGATGCAAGCTTCCAGTTGACTATGGTGATGAATAACAACATCGAGTAGAATGTGGTCAAAACTGCAACTAAGATGGAACTGTCTTCCCTCTTGGCTGCTACTTCTGTACTGGCACACCATACTCTTTTTTTCACAATCCCAGTTGGAACATGGGCAGGATTAGAATCTGGACTATACACTTTCCTCTTCTTAGATGCACTTGCTCCCCCTGCGTTTGTTTTTCGATTCATCTTGATAGTTGCCTTAGATGAGCATGCTTGGAAGGTCACTATCTTCTTGGGTTTCTTCTTTTCAGCTTTCTTGAGCTCAGACAGTGAAACTGTGTCCTGATCATCCTTCTGAGTGTTCTCATTCTCAGCCACTTCTTGATCAGATAATTGTATCTCTACATCTGTATTAGCTGGATGTTCCAACTCAGTCGGCACAGTTGGTGCGTCAGATGCTTTTTCTTCAACATGTTCATTTTCTGATTGTGCTGCAGACCCAATATGCACATCTCCTTCCTTCTGTTTCTCTTTTACTTCAGCTAATGATCTAGGATTTTGACCAGCTCTTTGTGCGTGATTACCAGCACCATGTTCTGTTTTAGTCATGATTACTTCTTGGATACCTGACTGCTTTTCCTTCTTCTAGACGACAGGTTCAATAACAAATTGCTCTTCTACTTGTTCTGTATCCGTCTAATTTTCAGGTCGGTCTGACTCATCGGAGACAACATGTCAGGCTCTTGTTGCTTCACATCATCAGCTTCCATAGGAACAGCTTCACTCTCTCTCACCTTGTCTTCATCGACTACCTCATCAGTCTTTTCTACAAAACATTCATCCGACTCTTCATCTAGTACCAGACTTCTCTTGCTAGAAGGTTCAACAACCTGCTCATTCTCAGAGTTTGACATAGCAAGTTTTCTCCCCCTCACAGCACTAATTCGTGCAGCGTATTTCCTGGGAGTTCCATTCCTTCTAGGCACGACTTTCATGCGGATTCCTGTCTTCTTCAGCACGAAGCCAGTGGCATCTACCTTTGCATTCAACAGCTTCTTCTTATCAGAACCACAATGTTAGCCCTACTGGCTTCACCTTCTTGTGCAGCATCGGCCACAGAATCAATAGCAGGTTTCAATCCCTTCGGCTTCTCATTAACCACTTTGTCACCCTCATAACTCACTGAATCTTTACCAATCGCCCATACTTCCTCATCAACAGAATTGGGTGCAGTACCTTATGAGTGAGAACAAGGGATTACCTCATTGAGGGGTGGTTCAGCCATCGCCTGATTTTCCTTTGCAGTCCGCACACTCCCTTTAGTTGGATTAGGATCAGCCTTTGACGCCTTTGAAGAAGCTTCTTTCAGTTTTGTCACAGCCGCTTCTTCTCCCTTCTTTTTCCCTCTGATCTTAGGGTTTGCTGATAGTGTATCCTCATCTGACTTTGATTCGACTGCCTTTTGATTTTCAAATATTTCGACTCCTCAACTTGCCAAAAACTGTCATGTGTATATCTCTTGAGATATTTGTCCAATCACCTCTCTCCTCCTTGATATGTTCCAACGCCTCATAAAACTGCAAATAGGTTGAATTTAGTAATTTGTTCCAACCACGTACCATCTGTTCCAGCCCTCTTCTTTGGTAGGTCAACCCATCTGATTTGCTGGGGTTCTGCTCTTGGCTGACCTCCTTCTGGAACACTTAGTTGGCGATAACACGCAGACCCAGAGAGGATCTAAGTGTTTCAAACTGAGCGGCGTTTCTCACGTGTTTTGATGTGATGACCTTCTTCTCCACTAGCTCTCTGATGAAGTGATATCTGATCATAGAGTGTTGTACTGGGTTCTTGGGCAGAAACTTCTTCACCCATTCCACTCCGTGTTCAGACAGATTCTGCTTCATCCATAGGAACTGAGTGCAACACCTCCCTGCAGCGATGCTCTCTTGCTCTCCTGTAGCGATGCTCTTCTGCTCTCCCAGCATCTGGTCAACGTGTGTTCTAGGAAGGTGTTTTATCTCTCCCACCATGATCAGCTGGAGCTCCTTTTGCATTCGTCTCACGAACTGTCCAACCAGCTTCTGTGTACTCGTGACGAACATATGCTATTTCTCTACTCCCCCTCGCTCATAGCCATGATCGATGAGGAACGTCTCGTACCATGCTCTGGGCGCTTGTGTGAGTCCGTACATAGTCTTCTTCAGTTCGTGACTATGCGCAAGATGATATGACTTCCATGCTTCAGATCTGGTGAACTCTCCCAATTCCACGTGAATGGCCACCACCCAAATCTCATCAATAAATGCTTTGTTGACATTCTTCGGACCGAATGAGCATGCAGTCAGTTCTCGATACTTGATCTCACTCGCTCGACTCTTCATTACTTCAGATGGATCTTCAACAGTTTCCGTGATTAGATAATGCTTGATAGTTCTCGATGAGGGTTGCAGCGCAGGTGCATCGTCAAGTGTCCCAGCTGGAGTAGGTGTGACTTCGTCAGCTGGAACTCCCTCTGGAACATTATCTTCTATATACTTGGTCTTAATGGGTGTTTCAGATGATGTCCCGCCTCTAACTTTATCATCTCCTGGAACTGAGTTTAGGGCAACGTCATCTTTCACCTTTCCAGAAGAGGACACCATACCTATCCCTTGCAATTCCATCTCATATATTGTGTTTGGCCAACAGACAGTGGCAGCTCTTGTTCCAACTGTGCCTAGAAAGTAGCTTTTGTTTGTTGACCTACTTCCTTTCATCAGTGTGTCTCCATTCCTATCCAATACTTGACACGAATCATGAGTGAATGTAACAGACTGGCCTTCATCACACAATCTACTAATACTGATCAGGTTCACCTTTAACCCATCGAAAAGGAGGAGGTTGATCCGGAACCTTCAATGTCCCACAGCCGATCACCTGGCCCTTCCCTCCATCTCCAAAAGTGACATGCTGACGCTTGTGAATAGGTTTAACATTGATGAGATATTGAGGATTACTTGTCATGTGAGCAGAGCATCCGCTGTCGAGGTACCAGCATTCTTCCTTCATGTGACTGAATGAGCTAAGAGAAACGAAGCACACTTCTTTTCGCTCAGCCATAAGTAGTCGGCACCTTGATTTGATGTGCCGCATCTGTTAGCAATACCAATATGTACGATTGTTTCTCCTCCATTCAGTACCATATCTTCCACGGTTGGGCATGAGCTGCTTTCTTCCTTGATTCCCAAGTGGCTTCTCAAGGTGGTGGTTCACACTCTGTTCTGCTCTCTGTGCAGGTTTCAGTTTTGCCTTAAAAGACGAAGTCTTATCTGAGCCACTGTTACCATTGAAGCTGAGACATCTATGTCCATCTTCAATTTTTTGGGATCTGAGTATGGATTCCAAGTTCTTTGAGCCTGAGTTCAGCATCTTTGCCGATCTTTTGAACTTGCTCAATTCTTTCATAGTAGCGTCATGATTATCTCTCTCCATCTCGATTTGTAACTCCAGGGATTCTACCTTGTTCAGAAGTTGGACTTCTTTGCGGCTCAAGTCAGCATTCTTTCTCCTTAGCTCCACCAAGCCTGCAGGATGTGTTTCTCTATTTTTCTCCATCTCAGCTTTTAGAACTGATACGGTGTCCAGCAGTTCCACCTTCTGTGCAAGAAGTGACGAGCGTTCTTGATTCATTCTGATCATCTCATGCTTCAAAGTAGATATTTCCTCCTGATGTTCCACCTTCTGGGCAACGAGAAGTTCAACCTCCTGCCACTTTTTATCTTTGTCTTCTGTCAGGCTTGCCACTATTTCTGCAAGCTTCTTGTTCAGACCAATCACCAATAGCCACTTCTCATAGAGTTCCTAGCACGTCTCAGTCGAGGTCTCATGAGCAAGTCCTTTGTCATTACTGCTTGATGCGTCGTCAATAGGCTATTCAGACAGTGCACTAGAGTATGCTTTTTCACTTGTCTCACTGCAGTCTTCAATAGTGATGTTCCCTTGTGTGGCATGTGTTTGGCAAAACGTTGTTAGACAGTTCGAGCAGGAGTTCAGGGGGAGTTCGAACATATCCTAGTACTTCTGTACAGCGTGATCAAGACGCAAAGGATATTTTCCGGAAGATATTGGCAACGAAGATTTCGTCAAGTTAAAGATGGCGTGCGACTTATTCGAGCAGGATATTCGAATGAATATACACAGTTGAAGACGGCGTGACTTGCTTGGGAAAGAAGACGACTTCGTATATTCTTCCAAAGATTTGTGAAAGATATACATCAAATATTTCAAAATATTTGATGGGATTATCTTGTGCGAATTAGGGTTTCGTTCGAGCCTATAAATACGAATGCAAAGGCAACCCTAATTCTCATCGCTTTCAAGATCAAAAATACACGAAGAAATCCTATCGATTGGAAAAGAAGAAAGCGACGCCCGTTGTGCTTTCCCCACTGGAAAAACATCGGTGTGAGCTCAGTCTGATACGTGCCAGTCAGATTGACCAGAGGTGATCAAGTTCAGAGCACAAACAGAACAACCAGCTTTCAAGTGAAAGCGACCAAGCTTCAGGAAAGGTTCGAGTACGTTCGGACAGAAGGTCTGGACGAAGGGGATCAAGGGGAGTTGCGACAAACCTTGGTTGCAAATCTGAGAGACGGAGTAGTAGAGGCTAGGCAATTACAAGGTGTAAGTGTAAGTCCACTGAAAAGCTCTATACTCGTAATAAAGATTTGTTGTCCCTTTTCCGGGTGTGGGAAACCCCCCAGAGTAGGCGTAGCCGAACTGGGTTATCAATCTGTGCGTACTCGTGTTTTTATTGTTCTGTTCGTACTCATTGTGGAACTGTGGTAGAAAGAGTTCAAGGTCTGTCCAAACACAACCTAGAACACTTACTAGAACAGGGGATATAATTTCAAATAGTGACTACAAGTCCAACGAGATTGACATTCTCATGCTATTCTTCTTCATTGTTATATTCACTGTCTGGACCCTCATAGGCTATTCTAAGAAAATCCCATGCTTCCTTGGCAACCTCACATTCAGTTATCAGTTTGAACACGTTCTGGTCCACTCAAAATAAAATTGCATTCAAAGCCTTTGAGTTTCCAGCAGCAGCTTTTTCATCAGCATCAGTCCATAGAGCTTCAGGTTTTGGCACAGCTACTCTTCCAGGGTTGGCCATCGTGGGTTCAGTCCATCCAACCAACACAGCTCTCCAAGCCTTTTCATCGAGAGATTTCAGAAAGACTTTCATCTTGGACTTCCAGTAGAGATGATTTGGCCCTTTCAAGTAAGGGTGGTCGGTAAGTATTCTATCCTTCCTTCAAACTCATCTTGAACAGTTGCCGGATCGCACTCTGTATGTTGAGTGTCTGCTCTGATACCAATTGAAATCTACTTGTCTTAATCAAGACGAGTTCCAGATGGTGTTCAAACTGCGTCTCGAACACTTGTTGGACAGTTTCAGGTTGTGTTCTAACAAAGAATGGAACACCTTAGTAGACAGTACGTAAACAACACAAAATAGGAGCACACACGATATGATACCCAGTTCGGCCTTGCCTACTCTGGGGGGCTTCTCACACCCTAAAGGGTCACAAATCTTATTATGAGTTTAGGGTTACAAGAGGTCTTACTCTTACACAACACCTTGTTTGTAATGGCCTCACCACTAACACTCCGTCTCTCGGATTTGCAATCTCGGTTCACCGCAGCTCACCTCGATCCCCTATGGGTAGGACGAGACTTCCCTCTCTACCTTGTCTTGAACAGCACACTGAACAGACTGCTTCTTCGCCGTTGATATTCCGGTGTGGAATACTCAGCCGGCCGTTGCTCCTCCTCCAATTTCACGATTGCTCGTGTTTTCTTTTTCACTCAGGAAGCGATGCAGATCTGGTTGCCCTAGCCTTGTATTTATATGCATGGGCGAGATCCAAATCTGTTCCAAATATCCTCATCAAATATTTAGGAAATATTCCTAAATATTCTATGGATATTTCCAATCCAATCTTTGGGAAGATCTTGATAATTCTTCCACGACAAGTCAGCCAATCCAATCGTAAATCTGATCAAGAGATATTTGTTTGAATATCAGAATCTTCGAGTTCCTCACTGTCCGACGTTAGATCGAAATATTCTTGTCAAATATTTCGGAGATACTCCATATTTGATAGATAATCAATCTCTTCCATATCCAATCTTTGGAGATTATTTCCGTGCCAAGCCATCCAATATTCTTGAATTCAAGCTGAAGATATTCATTTGAATATCTGATCTTTAATTATGACTCGTCAATTAATCCCAATCAGATAATCTCATCGATCTGTTGGATACGCGAGTCTTCATACGTCTGTTGCACGTTGTACTTCTATTCCAGTCTGAGGTTGAACTCTCCTTGAACTCCTGCTCGAACTGTCTAAAGCCGTTTTGCCAAAGCCATGCCATTCATGGGAACATCAAATTTGTTTCTTGTCCACGTAATCATTTGCGCCCTTGAACCACTACAATCATAGCCTCCAGATAACAGCATAGGAGTGCATCCCGCTCTTTTCTCATCATCGTCCTTTCTACATGAGGCAAGGTAGGGGTTACCCACCCATTCCCAGCTACTCCGACTAGAGATGGACAGTTTGTTTTCTCTGTCCCGCCACCACTGGGAACACATGAATAGATGTGTATAACTTGGTGACGGAGCTACTCTCAGGACTAGGCTAGTGAAGCGTCAACCTCCACCGCTTTTCTCAATCATCAGAACCAAAACTCAGAACTTCCTTCAACTTGCCGTACCTTTCTAAGACATTTCTATCAACTCCACATCTCTGCATATCACAACTCACAAGAACAAAGCATCGAAATTTCTTTGAAATTTCGCATTTTTAGTCAAATGAGCACAATTGTCATACAAAGCTGGAAATAAGATTTCGACATATGAGAAAAGCATAGCAGTACATCATCAGTTCGTCACGAGTTCATCACGACACATAACATGAAACATCAAAATTAAAAACAGACACGGCACACGACTGACTCTATAACATCCCATCCCACACTTAAATTGACCCGTGTCCTCACGGTACAACTCAAGAGATAAGATGGACAAACAAAACAGACTCAAATAAAAATAAAAGACAATAAATAGAAAAACAATGGAGGAACCGGTACTCCCCTAATAGTCTGGTGGTGGTGGTGGCTGCGTGTATTCGAGCGGAATGGCATGTCCTGGACGCCATCCTGGGGGAGCCGAAACCGGATGGAAGCCGCTACCCATCGCCATCATCATAGCCCTGTTCACATTAAATAAATGGTCAATCTGTGCCTGTGAATACTCTCTGGGCTGTCTCGGTGCCTGCTCCTCTGGTGGTACCATGTTCAGTGGGACCTCTACCCCGTCTCTCTGACGTCTCCTACCCCCTGCGGGTCTTCCACGCACTAGCGGTCGCCCTCTCGGTCGCGGTGGCCTAAGAGCTGGATCTATAAAATAAGTCCAACGCACTACACCCTCACTAGCACGGGATTAACTAGCACGAGACGACGGGCGAGACATCTTGAATTGAAAATGCAAAAAATCTGAAACTGCCCTAAACCTGCGCACCCCTTCTTCAATTACGTTCCACGGAGGTCTTATGATTTTCCTAAACTCTTGAGACGTGCGCGCTGTTATTCTTCAGATTTCCAGATCTGAGCTCTGATTGACCTCCGTGCGTGAATCCGACCTCCAAACACCAAAATACCAACTCCAAACAATCCAATCCAACAATCAAACACTCCCTTCCACCGATTCAACACAAAATCCAACTTCAATCCACACCAAACCTCAATCCAATAATAATCCAACTTCTTTACCTCGATCTGACGGAGCCTTGATTTAGCTGAGAATCGCCGATTGAAAGCTGCGAATGGGAGAAATCGCGGACGTTTTTTTCATTTTTTTGTTTGTTTTGCTGAAAAACCTAGATCTGGAAAACGACCCCGATTTAAATTCTGCGATTTACCGCGGAGGTCTCCATAATTCCATTCCGCGGAGGTCTTAATATTTAGCATAATTGTGAAGACGTCCGCGATTTAATTAATCAGACGTGCGCCCAATCCACTGATGTTGAATTCCTTTCTTCATTCAATCACCTGAAACCACCAGAAATAAAAGATGCACTCGGGGCGCATTATCAGGGTACCAATTCCACTAATTAATCTACTCCTAACCTGTGTAAAGAAAAAACACACTGGGTTGCCTCCCGGTAAGTGCCTTTGTTTTACGTCCTTGGCTGGACATTACCTCTAGCTAGGTAGAATACACCGGCTCCGCTAGTTCAACGTCCTCCGTGGTTGCCTCAAACCCATCATTGTATGGCTTGACTCTTTGCCCATTCACTTTGAAACTCTCTCCTCCTTCGGGTCTTCGCAATTCTAACGCCCCATGATTGTACACCTTTACCACGACGTATGGACCTGTCCAACAAGAACGCAATTTTCCAGGCATAAATCTTAATCTTGAGGAAAATAAAAGTACCTTTTGCCCCACTTCATATTTGCGCCTCAATATGTACTTGTCATGGTACATTTTCGCTCTCGCTTTATAGTCTGACTGGCTCTCATAAGCCTCTAAGAGGAGCTCCTCCAACTCACTCAACTGTAGCTTTATGTCAACCCTGCATTAGTTAGATCAAAGTTGCATATTTTAATTGCCCAGAAAGTTTTATGTTGTACCTCAACCGGGAGATGACAAGCCTTCCCAAACACCAGTCTAAAAGGGGACATTCCAATAGGCGTCTTTTAGGCAGTCCTGTAAGCCCACAATGCCTCTTCAAGTCTTATTGGCCAATCCTTTCTCGACGGCTTCACCATCTTCTCTAGTATAGACTTGATCTCTCGGTTCGACACTTCAGCTTGTCCATTAGTTTGAGGGTGGTAGGTGGTGGATACTCGATGATAAACACGAAAGTGTTTAAACACCGACGCGACGGAACGATTGCAAAAGTGTGACCCTTGGTTAGTGATCACCGCCTTTGGTACTCCATACATACAAAAGATATAAGTTTGCAAGAAATCCACCACCGTCTTACCATCATCATGTTTGGTGGCCTTAGCTTCTACCCACTTAGACACATAATCAACAGCAACCAATATATATTGAAATTTATACGCAGAGGGAAACGGTCCCATAAAATCAATACCCCATATATCATATATCTCATTAACAACAATGGGCATTTGAGGCATTTCATTTATAGTAGAAATATTCCCTACGCGTTGACATCTATCACATGCTTTGCAATGATTATATGCATCCCTAAACAAATGTGGCCAATGGAAGCCACTATCAAGTATTTTCCTAGATGTTCTCTTCGGTCCAAAATGTCCACCACACGCATGTTCATGGCAAAAAGCAAGCACAGAAGAAATCTCAGAGTCATGCACACACTTCCTAACAACTTGATCCGAACTAGTTTTCCAAAAATAAGGGTCATCCCAAATATAATATCTTGAATCATGCTTAAGCCTCAAACGTTGAGAAATAGTAAATGACAAAGGAAACTTACCTCCCACCAGGTAATTAACTATGTTAGCATACCATGGTGCTTTTTCTTTGACAGCAAATAAATACTCGTCCGGGAATGTTTCGGTTATACCTTCGGTTTCCTCCACTCTCACTATTCGGCTCAAGTGATCGGCCACGGTGTTCTCAATGCCCTTCTTGTATTTCATTTCCACATCGAACTCTTGTAGCAAGAGGATCCATCTAATCAGCCGCGGCTTGGACTCCTTTTTCGTCATCAAATAGCGAATAGCTGCATGATCAGAAAAGACAATAATTTTAGAACCAAGCAAATATGGGCGAAATTTTTCTAAAGAAAATATAACAGCTAAAAGCTCTTTTTCGGTTGTGGAATAATTTCACTGAGCCGCGCAAGCGTCCTAGACGCATAATGGATCACCACATGCTTCTTTTCCTTCCTTTGCCCGAGCACCGCTCCAACTGCGTAGTCGCTAGCATCACACATTATCTCGAAGGGTTGTGTCCAATTCGGTGCTTGAATGATGGGTGCACTAGTCAGTGCCGCCTTAAGTTCATCGAATGCCGCCTTGCATTCCTCCGTAAACTCAAATGGTACATCCTTTTGCAGCAATCTAGAGAGAGGCAGCGCCCTTTTTGAGAAGTCCTTTAAAAACCTGCGATAAAATCCTGCATGTCCCAAAAAAGACTTCACACCACGCTGATCAGAAGGGTAAGGCAAGCTAATAATCAAATCAATTTTAGCCTTATCTACTTGTATTCCTTCTCTAGAAACAACATGTCCCAATACTATACCGTGAGTGACCATAAAATGACATTTTTCATAATTCAAAACCAAGTTTGTCTCCTCACAACGTGCAAGCACTCTACCAACATTAAGCAAGCATTCATCAAAAGTATTTCCATACACAGTGAAGTCATCCATGAACACTTCAACACAGTTGATGGATGCACAGTCGTTATGTGCAAACGTCAAGAATAAATTTATAATAGTCCACTACTCGCGACTTTACTACTGGGTAGCAAGTGGTAAGTAGGGGTCGAACCCAAGGGAATCAGGGGAATAGATGTTCTTTGAGGGGGTTGTCCAGCGAGAGAGCGTGTTTTAGGTCGGTTGGTTGGTTTTAAAGCTACCAGCTAAGTGATTGATTGATTGATTGGTTGGTTGGTTGGTTTTAGTACTGGAAAGTAAATTGCAATTTATAATTAAAGGAAAGCGTTCGGTTTCAGGGGTCTTGTATTATATCCTGTTTATCATTGACCTTTAGTGACTCTACTAAGTATTCAAACGGTGTATCAAGGCCATTCCAAGCACTCGATTTGCGTACACTGTCTAGCCTATTCCAAGGACGTAGAGCACTTATTCTATTTAGACTAATACTCCATTCCCGGTTATATTAGCCTATGTGCATCCATTTGATCAATCATTCCCGATCAACCAAATGGTGTTTAAGATAAGTCAAACTTCTCAGATAAGCTTTGCCATTCCAAGCATCCACTTATCCGTACAAGTTTACGAACCCCGCTGTAGAGTTTTGCCATTCCAAGCATCCACTCTACCTTGGACGTTCTAACCGAATATATGGCACATAGAATAAGTTTTGAATACTAAGGAGAGACGCTAAGTTAATAGTCTAAAACATTTTATAATACAAGTGCGCCCCTTAGACCGAACTACTAGTTTAGCTACTATTCATCGCGCTAAACATTATAACTAAGGAAATAAAAACAGTTGAATAAATACTAGAAATAATACTTACAACCATTGAAGCGCCAAGGGAGCTATCCTTTATTTCCAAAGCCAAACTTAAAATTACAAAACTTAGAGAGAGAAGTGAATATTGATTTTGGGATGATGAAAATGAGGGGAGGAGCTCCTCCTTATATAGCCATGGGAGGAGGAGGAGATGGCCACAAGTGTCCCATGGTGATTGGAGGAGAAAATGGATGGAGGAGATGGCCAACACATGGAGGAAGGAGAGGAGGAGCAAGGAGGAGACACCACCTATGGAGGAGCAAAAGCCACCGGTCATGGTGGAGGAGAGCCGCCGGTAGCCGGTGGTGGAGGAGGAGGAGGGGTGGCTTTGGCCACCTCTTGCCCAAGTGGCCGATCACTTTGCCCATGTGTGAGTTTTGTACAGTTTTGTGCAGTCTTTTCACAAAACTGTCAATGTGTTTCTTCCCTGGACTGTCTTGATTCCTCTCCTGATTCTTCTGATTAATTTGTTATGAGTGATTCAACGTCAGGATCCTTAATATTTCTTCAGTCGGCATATGATCTTGACCTTGGATTGACTCGTAACATCTTTTCTGCTTTAAAAGCTCCTCTTTAATGTGTATTCCCTCTAAGCTCTGAATTACCCTGCAAAAATATATCTGAACTAACAAGCAAAAGTTAAATAGACAAAATGTCTAAATAAGGGGGTTATACTGTGTTTATGATTTGTATAATTTTGGTCCATCAGATCACCCCACACTTTTAGTTGTTCGTCCCGAACAATGCTATTAAAGGGCTGTACTATAAGTTGGCTTTCAAATATGAAAATTAGACTGTGGTACTCGATCTATCCTAATTCATGCATTGCTTACTTATTACCAAATTAAACTGCGTAAATAAATAGAAGAAACTTAATACTTGTACCTCCGTGCTGAGATGCAAATTATATTGGATGTCTCGGGAGATATCCCCTTTTTAGGCTCCTGGACTGCAATCTTGGGATCGTCTCGCACTATATGGTTTTCTGGTAGCTTTCTCTAGCACGTGATTCGGTTCGGGTTTCAATGGTTTGAGTACTTTGATTTTCTTTTGGCGAGGGACTACTTTTGTAGTGAATCGGCATTTGGCCTTTGATTTGACCTTTTGAGTTCTTCACTTTTTGTTCGGTTAAAACCTTCACAATTTTGGGCCTTTGGCCTCTTGATTTGCTTCATTGAGCTTTTGGCCTTTTTGTGACTGCTACTCCATTTTCTCAAGCCTTTTTGGGAGGTCCAATCATCGCCCGCAAGCCTATGGAAATGCCTCCCCGCTCCTCTCGTTTTTGCCGTTTTTGCGCGGGTCAAGGTGAGGGTCGCTCATCTACTTTCTCGGCTACTTTGACTGTCGTTTCACGCGGGTCAAGATGAGGGTCGCTCATCTATTTTCTCGGCTACTTTGACCGGAGATAGGACGGTCTGATTCCCGTCCTCGCCTTTTGCATTGCATGGCGGAGATGACTTCAATCTTCACTGAAACCCGAAGTGCAGCCTCCACTGACTTCGAAAACCATATAGTTTGATCTGATCCTTTGATTGCTTGCCAAGCCTCTCTAGGGCAGTTTATGTCAACTCCACATCCCTAGTTATCTCAGCACAAAGGACAAATGGAAAGTTACATTCTAAGTTTTTAAACAGTTGAATTTTCACAAGGTTAATGCATGAATTATGATTTATCTTTTTCACATTCTTAAGTTCATATTTTCAAAAAGATACTATTACTAAAAAAGAAAAAACAGCTGCATGTTATTTATGTACATAGGTGGTTCTCACCCCCCACTTTTGAACGAAGGCGTGCCTTAGTTCAAAAGTCATGCAAGCTTAAAACTAAATGACAGAAATTAAAGTGCGGAAAAGTAAGATAGTGTCGGGTTACCTCCCGACCAGTGCACTTGTTTAACGTCGTTGGCTCAACAGTACCTCGTTGTGGATTACTGGTTTGGGTCCCATGGGTGGCTCAAGTCAAACTTCGCCACCGTTCCAGTGTTGCTTCTTCCTGGCTTCTTGCTGGAGTAAGAGCTCCATGGTTTTGGTGTTTTCTCTTTCCATTGTTTCTGCGAAGGCGGGAGACCTTTGACCATAGCTGATGGTCTTGTTACTTTTTTGGTCTCTAATGACAGGTCAGAAAACTGTGCACCGTGATCTGAGATAGGTGTTATGTCTGGCGGTTTCTTTGTGTCCGGGCGGCTCTTATTAATGTAGAAGTGTGCAATTTTGCCGCCGAACTTAAGTGATAATGAGCCCTTGCCCACATCGATTCTTGCTTTAGTGGCGTAGAGGAATGGTCGTCACAATATTATTGTTGGTGGGTCGTCTTCGCAGGTTTTTTCTGTTGGTATTACATAGAAGTCTGCAGCAACGACAAGTTCTCCCACATGGAGTATTACATTATCCAGTTCTCCAACCGGGCGGAGGCATGATTTATCTCCTAGCTCGATATTTGATCGAGGTGGTTTCAACGGACCAAGTCCTAGTAGGCAATACAAGGAGGAAGGCATGGCGTTGACAGCAGCCCCAAGATCGACTAAGCATTTATGGATCCGGGTTTCACCAATACCACAGGTGATTGTAAAGTCCCCAGGGTCTTTATCTCTTTCCGGTTGTGGCTCATGATATGAAGTGAGGGCTCTTTCTATTGTCGGGCTATTCTGCCCATTCCCTGGCTTAGGATTTGCATACTCGGACCCTTTAATATTTTGCTTCGAAGCATAAATATTAGTTGGGGAGTCCCAACCGGATGCTGGTATGTCAAGTGTGTGATCGGCGGCGGAGTTATGCAAACAGTAAACGCGTACCGTCCATTGTCAGCATGCGTAACCCATGTTTTGCCATCATTGGGTCGGTCTTCTTCTTGATTCCAATCAGGTCGACTCCTACGGTTGAAGTGATTGTTCGTAAGTCTGTAGGTTGGGGACCGTGCTACTTCTCCTAGAGTAACCTTCATGTTTGACCTCCTTATCATGCTTATGTTCACCTTAGGATTTTGGACGGTCTGTGAAGGAAGTCTGCCAGGTTCAGTAGTGAGTGTTTACATTGCGGTGGCGAGCTGGGACATTTGTTTGGTCAATTCTGAAATTGCCCCGTCAGTTTTTGCCTGGTACTGGTGTAGCAAAGTACCCAATTGATTAATGTTTCCCACGAGCTCCTTCATCGTGTCATTGAGCGACTTGCTTGGTTCCTGCTGATTGCTCAGGCTGGCTTGGTACTGATTTGGCCCTTTTATGTGATATTGGCCTGCCGATGGAGCGTTCTGGTTATATTGTCGGTGGGGTGGTTGGTAGAATGACTGCGCTAGTTGAGGGACATCTGGTTGTGTCTCCGTCTGAGGATAGCTGTTGTTGTTACGCCATCCTGGGTTGGATGTTTGACCGTACTGTCTGTTTTGTCCAGCTCTGTCGTTGTTGTTGTTGTGTCCTTGATATCCTCCCACTATATTCACTTCCGCCGGTTCTTCTTCTATCAGTGTTGGGCATGCGTCAGTTTTGTGATCTGTAGAACCACATAACTCGCAGGGTTTTACCGGAACTGGCTGTCTACGTATGATCTCGATCATCATCTCCTTTAACTGTTTCATCTCTTCAGTTATGGAGTTTACTGATGTCTCGGCTTGTGCTACCTTTTTTGATCGAGAGAATTCATCTTGACGAGTAGTCTCTTCTCTAAATCGGGCATTTTCAGCAACGTTGGCGATGAGATTCCTTATGCCACTTAATGATAGATTCATCATGGATCCTCCCGCTGAGGCATCCAAGAGCATTTTGTCTGCGGGTCTTAATCCATCAATGAGGTACTCGATGACGAGTTTCTCGGGCAATCCAAGGGTACAGCAGCTCCTTTCTAGGTGATTGAACTTTTCCAGGTAATCGTACATGGTTTCATTGGGACCTTGTTTGATTTCCTGTAGTTGCCTCCTTACTTGCATTGCTCTTCCAGCCGGATAGTATTTGTCTGAGAATTTCTTCTGCATCTGAGCCCATGTTCTGATGCTTCCGGAAGGCAATGAAAGGAACCAGTCGCTTGCCGAGTCTATGAGGGAAAAATAGAACGCCTTTAACTTGAAGTCGTCCATATTCACTCGATTGGGCTTTAGATTCTGGCAAATGCCATGTAGGCGTTGGAGGTGAGTTGTGGCAGATTCTCCTTGAGCTCCTGAGAATTTTGGCAGGCTGTGCGCCACTGATGCGTTGATGGTTATGTTTTCTAATTCAGGGCTCTCATAGATGCACCACGGCTGTGTCTCGAAATTAGGGGCATTTAACTCGCCCATAGTTGGTTCACGGTAGTAGTTATCCCTGTAGTAGTCGTCGAAAGCGGGTTCTCTTCTTGGCATGTATCGAGGTTGAGGTTGTGGTCGTGGGGGATGGATAGGAGGTTGTACTGGACCAGCTGCATTTCGGTCCTCGGGTAATTCTTGGTTTCTTCTGACTGCTTCCCTATCACGAGCTCTTCTGTTTCTGATGAGTTGTTCCGGATCGTCGACGAATGGAAACGGTACCTCATCATTTTGATCGTATAGGTTTATTTCTTCGTCATCCTGGTAGTCATGGTGACTTTCTTCACAAGACATGGTTGTTTTGAAGCGCGTAACGATTCAAAGAACTTTATCCGATGGCTGATTACACGGCAACGGCGCCAATTTTGATGGATGCACAGTCGTTATGTGTAAAAGTCAAGAATAAATTTATAATAGTCCAATACTCGCGACTTTACTACTGGGTAGCAAGTGGTAAGTAGGGGTCGAACCCAAGGGAATCAGGGGAATAGATGTTCTTTGAGGGGGTTGTCCAGCGAGAGAGCGTGTTTTAGGTCGGTTGGTTGGTTTTAAAGCTACCAGCTAAGTGATTGATTGATTGATTGGTTGGTTGGTTTTAGTACTGGAAAGTAAATTGCAATTTATAATTAAAGGAAAGCGTTCAGTTTCAGGGGTCTTGTATTATATCCTGTTTATCATTGACCTTTAGTGACTCTACTAAGTATTCAAACGGTGTATCAAGGCCATTCCAAGCACTCGATTTGCGTACACTGTCTAGCCTATTCCAAGGACGTAGAGCACTTATTCTATTTAGACTAATACTCCATTCCCGGTTATATTAGCCTATGTGCATCCATTTGATCAATCATTCCCGATCAACCAAATGGTGTTTAAGATAAGTCAAACTTCTCAGATAAGCTTTGCCATTCCAAGCATCCACTTATCCGTACAAGTTTACGAACCCCGCTGTAGAGTTTTGCCATTCCAAGCATCCACTCTACCTTGGACGTTCTAACCGAATATATGGCACATAGAATAAGTTTTGAATACTAAAGAGAGACGCTAAGTTAATAGTCTAAAACATTTTATAATACAAGTGCGCCCCTTAGACCGAACTACTAGTTTAGCTACTATTCATCGCGCTAAACATTATAACTAAGGAAATAAAAACAGTTGAATAAATACTAGAAATAATACTTACAACCGTTGAAGCGCCAAGGGAGCTATCCTTTATTTCCAAAGCCAAACTTACAATTACAAAAATTAGAGAGAGAAGTGAATATCGATTTTGGGATGATGAAAATGAGGGGAGGAGCTCCTCCTTATATAGCCATGGGAGGAGGAGGAGATGGCCACAAGTGTCCCATGGTGATTGGAGGAGAAAATGGATGGAGGAGATGGCCAACACATGGAGGAAGGAGAGGAGGAGCAAGGAGGAGCCGCCACCTATGGAGGTGCAACAGCCGCCGGTCATGGTGGAGGAGAGCCGCCGGTAGCCGGTGGTGGAGGAGGAGGAGGGGTGGCTTTGGCCACCTCTTGCCCAAGTGGCCGGTCACTTTGCCCATGTGTGAGTTTTGTACAGTTTTGTGCAGTCTTTTCACAAAACTGTCAATGTGTTTCTTCCCCGGACTGTCTTGATTCCTCTCCTGATTCTTCTGATTAATTTGTTATGAGTGATTCAACGTCAGGATCCTTAATATTTCTTCAGTCGGCATATGATCTTGACCTTGGATTGACTCGTAACATCTTTTCTGCTTTAAAAGCTCCTCTTTAATGTGTATTCTCTCTAAGCTCTGAATTACCCTGCAAAAATATATCTGAACTAACAAGCAAAAGTTAAATAGACAAAATGTCTAAATAAGGGGGTTATACTGTGTTTATGATTCGTATAATTTTGGTTCATCAACAGTCCCTTAATCAATTCCGAGAAAATACTCATTACCACACGCTGGAAGGTACCAGGCGCATTGGACAAACCAAAAGACATGCGTCGAAACGTGAATGTACCGAATGGGAACGTGAAAGTAGTCTTCTCCTGGTCTTTGGCTGCAATCGGAATTTGATTATACCCAGAAAATCCATCTAAAAAGCAAAAGTAAGGCTTACCTGTGAGCCTATCCAACATCTAGTCAATGAACAACAAAGGAAAGTGATCCTTGCATGTCACGGCATTTAGCTTTTTATTGTCGATGCACACGCGCCATCCGTTCTGGATTCTCTTTGTCACCAACTCACCTTGACCATTAAGCTCCATTGTAATTACTGTCTTCTTTTGTACTACATGTACGGGGCTTATCCATTGACTATCATAAATGGGATAAATCACGTCAGCATCTAAGAGCTTTTGTACCTCTTTTTGAACCACCTCCATCATCAGTGGGTTCAATCTACGCTGCGGCTGTCTCACAGGTTTGGCACCATTCTCGAGTAAAATCCGGTGCATGCACACGGTGGGGCTCACTCCTTTGATGTCCGCAAGTGTCCATCCAATCGCGGTCTTATGTTTCTTCAGTACCGCTGCCAATCTCTCCTTCTGATTAGGCTCCAAGACTTTCTTGATTATGACCGGCAACGTCTCACCATCTCCCAAAAAGATATACTTTAAATGCTGGGGTAAGGGCTTAAGCTGCAATTCAGGTGCCTGTACAACAGATGGTACAAGTGTAGATTTATTAGTTAAAGTAACTTGATTAGCCTCATACCTTGGGGTTAATGGTGCCGAAACTCTAAGCTCCTGTAGCATGTCACTAGTATCACAAAGCATCCCTATTGATGCGCCACGTGACTCAATAGCCTCCCTTTAAAAATATTTCAAGCACATCATTCCCATAGGGAATATCTGAAGACTCCACCAGCTCATCTCGATCGCATCCAAAGCGTGTACTCCTACATCAATAGGTGGGTATTGCATAGCTTGATATTTATTAAAGTTTATTACCTCACCTTCCACCTTCATGGAAAGCGTGCCACTATCCACATCGATCTTAGCTCTAGCCGTCTTCAAGAATGGCCTACCAAATAGAATTGGTGGCTAATCTTGTGCTCCCTCATCATCCATTTTCAGCACATAGAAATCTGCAGGAAAAATAAGATTTTCTACATGCACCAAAACATCCTCGATCACACCCAAAGGTTGGGTGCATGATCGGTCAGCCAATTGAATGGTCAAACCCCTGGGTTTAAGTGGACCAATACGCAAAGATCAGTACAAATGGTAAGGAAGAACATTTATGGAAGCACCAAGATCAAGCATGAAATTTCCGATCTTCATGTTACCAATAACACATGGAATAGTAAAAGTCCATGGATCCTTCTTAATTGTACGCCTACGGTTAGTACATAATTCTTTAAGAAATTTTGCGTACCTTGGAATTTGCTGAATAGCCTCAATGAGTGGAATGTTGATTTCCACCTTGATAAACAACTCCCAAACCTCCTTGTCTGTGATAGACTTCTTGGTGGTCTTAGAAACCTACATTGGGAATGGTAGAGGAGTGTTAGAATTTCGAATTTCTTTACCAGAATCTGGGGAACTCGCGGACGTCTTCTGCTTATATTCCACGAACGTCTCCTGATTATCTTGTAATTCATCAGGCATCCGCGCTTTAATTGGTGAGGCATCCGCCTGATCCACTGAGGGTGAATCTTCATTCAGCTCTTCTTCTCCATTCTTCAATTGCATTCCACTCCTAAGCATTACAGCGCTAATGTTGGACTTTGGGTTGTGAATCGTTTGTGATGGCAGCTTCCCTTTGTCTTCTCACTTTTTGTAAACGGCACTGGCGATTTGAGACACTTGCTTCTTTAGCTCGTTAACGTGTCCAGCTTGTGGGCCCATCTTTTGAGTGAGTTCTTTGAACATGCCTTTCATGTGTCCAGCTTGTGGGCCCATCTTTTGAGTGAGTTCTTTGAACATTCCTTTCATTTCCTCTCTCAATTCCTTTATCGTGTCCTTGTCTCCTTGTCTAATGTGTGGTGGTTTGTACGGCTGCTTTTGTGGGTACGAGGATTGCCCCACATCGTAATTGTTGTTCCTTTGCCAACCACCATCATTTTACCTAGGTTTCCATTTGTTGTTGCCTTGGTATCCATCATACCTCCTTGGTGGCAAATCTCCCTTGTTCATGTAGCCCACTATAGTCACGTCTTCTGTTCTTTGCTGAAAAACAGCGTTATCATTATTCACTGAATTAAAAGTGGACTTGTTTACCTTACACTCCACTTGTTGATTGCTTTGTGGTTGTTGCGTCACTATTTGAGCCATCATATTCTTCAGTTCCTGCAATTCAGAATGTACATTCACGTTAGCAACTGGTGAAGGTTTATGTGTTTCTTCTAAATACCTTGTGCTCTCGGCAACTCTCTCAATCAACTCTCATATCTCCTCGGGGTACATGTCAAGGATAGACCCTTGAGCGGAGGCATCTATCATTCTTCTTTCCATTAGAATCATCCCATCCATAAAGTATTCAAGCAACATCCTTTGCGGGATTCCATGATTCGGACAACTCTCTTCCAATTGCCTAAACCTCTCCAAATAATCAAACAACGTTTCTCCACGTCCTTGTCTAAGCATAGAGAGCTCCTTTCTTGTTTGAGCCGCCTTCGAATGGGAGTAGTACTTGCCCATGAACTTCCTTTGCATTTGATCCCATGAAATAATCGAAACTGAAGGCAAGGACATTAACCAAGAATTAGCTTGACTTACTAAAGAAAAAGGGAATGCCTTTAATTTAAAAATAATCTCCGGAACTGATGCCGATTTCATGGACATGCAAACTCCATGAAATTCCTTCAAGTGCCTTAGGGGGTTCTCATCGGGCATTCCTCCAAACTTGGGCAAGTGGTGTATCACCTCACCCTTTATCTCGATATCGTATGCGTCCTCATCCAACCTAATGCACCAAGGTGCCTCATCAATATACGGCGCACAAACTCCTCTCATAGTGCGTCCCAAATCCCGACGCCTAGCTAACTGTCCATATTGGTTTCCTCCACCGAGGTGTTCTCGATCAACCTCATCCTCGTAATCCTCGTGTCTAGATGCACGAGGTCTAGCATACTCATTCACGAATCACTGATTTCTGGGGGGGGGTACTCTTTGATTAACAGCGGGCAGTCCTTGCCTCTGTTCTTGCATGTTATCTCCTAGTACACTACTTCGCTCTTCATGATCACGCTCAATACTTCTCTGTGACATTGTTACTTAAACAGAAAATAATCAAGTGACAAAATAAAAGAAAAGAAAATAAAACTAAAAGAAAGAAATACTTAGTGAGATTCTTCGTTACCGATCCCCGGCAACGGCGCCAAAATTTCACAGGTGTCATTGTACCCGTTAAAAATAATATTTTTATAATTCTGACTAGCAAATGGTAAGTCAGGTCGTATCCACAGAGATCGATATAAGAATCTGTTCACTAAGTACGAGAGTGACAATGGAGTTGGAAATTTCAAACAAGTAAATAAAAAAACACAAGCAAGCAACAATGATCACTTATCAAGAGAGCAATCGTCACACAAATTCAAGTATATAATATCAAAGAGTAGTGCAAGCTAGAACCTTTGACTGTGATGCAAGACCAAATCATTGACAAATCCATTTTGATTTCTAATGTTCTACAACTTAGAGCTTCCCCGCTAAGGTTATACTCCCCGCACTTGTTCTAGTACTTAATCTCGCGCTAGCGATAATCAAGACCCTAACTCGCTAGAGTTGCATGAAGATTTAAACAAGTTGTCATAGGGTGTTTAATCCTAGTGGTATATTACTTGTGTCCTAGTTTGCTATCCCCGTTAGGTTGCTAGTAAACTTGACAATCGGAATCAACAAACAAACAAAAGCTCCCCCGCTAGGGTTCCACTCATGTTAGCAAAATCAACTCCATAAACAATGCATAGTAATATGACACAATTCACAAAAATCAATATAGGTCTCAAGTCAAAACATCACAATGTCGAGTTCTAGCATACACATATGAGTTTAGCTACTCATCGTAAGGGAATACATCATCAAGTTCTTGAATAGAATGAAACGAAATTACTAATGATGAATTCTCCCCAAGCTGCAGCTCAACTCCAATACTTGAATCCAGCAACGAATCCACGCTCAAGCTTCTTCAATTGGAACCCTACTCCGAGAGTTCTCTTCTCCAATCCTCTACTCCGAACCTCTTATCTTTTCTGATTTTTCCTTCCTTAAGTCGAGAGCCAACCGCCTCTCTTCTGTCTCCTCGAATTCTGTATGTTTCTTCCCGAGATTGCAAATCCAAAATAAGAAAATTCATATGCCAGCTGGACGCGCAGACGTCTTCGTCATTTAGCTCCCGCGGAGGTCTGAACAATTATCGAAATTTAGTAGACCTCCGCGCCCTTAATCCTTCAGGCCTACACACCTTTTGCGTTCGCACAGTTCAGACCCTTGGCATGAAAATCTTGTGCGTTTGCATGACTCTGTGCGCTCGCACACTTCAAGAACGCGCTCGCACTCACTTCGGGCTTCATTCCTTCGATGCAAAACATCTTCTAACAGGCTCTCTTTAGCCGATATTCCTTCCATGGTCTTCGAATGCACCTGAAAATGAAAACTACACACAGGTAGTGAAATAATACACATGCAACCACTAAGAGATGGGGTTTTAACACAGAAAATAGTCGTACAACTACGACTTATCATGAAGCCACCCCTACTCCAGCTGGGACACTTGACAATGCACCTGCGCTGCAACCCTCATGGAGAATTATCAAGCATTATCTAATCACGGAAACTATTGAAGTTCCATCTGAAGTAATGAAGAGTCGAGCGAATGAGATCAAGTATTGAGAACTGACAGCATGCTTCTCTAGTCCGAAGAATGTAAACAAAGCATTTATTGATGAGATTTGGGTGGTGGCCATTCACGTTGAACTGGGAGAGTTCACCAGATATAAAGCATGGAAGTTATATCATCTTGCGTATAGTCACAAACTGAAGAAGACTATGTACAGACTCACACAAGCACCCAAAGCATGGTACAAAATGTTCCTGGAACACACGTTGACCAGATGTTGGGAGAGCAGGAGAGCATCGCTGCAGGGAGCTGCTGCACTCTATTCCTATGGATGAAGCAGAATCTGTCTGAACACAGAATGGAACGGGTGAAGAAGTTTCTGCCCAAGAACCCATTACAACACTCCATGATCAGATATCACTTCATCAGAGAGCTAGTGGAGAAGAAGGTCATCACATCGAAACACATGACAACCGTAACTGTCGTACTCACCATGCCACTAGACGTCGCTCAGTTCGAAACACTTAGATCCTCTCTAGGTCTGCATGTTATCACCAACTAAGTATTCCAAAAGGAGGTCAGCCAAGAGCAGAACCTCAACAAATCAGATGGGCTGACCTACCAAAGAAGAGGGCTGGAACAGATGGTACGTGGTTGGAACTGATTACTAAATTCAACTTATTTGCAGTTTTATGAGGCATTGGAGCATATCAAAGATGAGAGAAGTGATTGGACAAATACCTCAAGAGGTATTCACATGACAGTTTTTGGCAAGTTGAGGAGTCCAATTTTTTGAAAATCAAAATCCTCGCCAGTTGCTTCTGAAAACCCTAGCTCGACAATCCTATAAAGACTCTTCAAAACAGTGGCAAATCAACAACGATGGTGAACACATGAAAGACTGCTAAGTATGTTGTCAAACCCTCACCCGATTTGAAGAGAGAAAACAAAGAATCATTAGACGGTGTTGCTTTGAGAGTTCCGACGGAAAAGCAACGATTGCTAAGAGAACAAAGTCTAAGATGATGAAAGAGGCGAAGACGACTGCAATGGGAAGTGAGAAATCAAGAAGGCAGTTGAATCGAAGTCGGATGAGGATACAATATCAGCTAACCCTAAGATCGGAGAATGAAAAAAAGGGAGAAGAGGCGGCTGTGACAGAACTTAAAGAAGCTACTTCAAAGGCGTCAAAGGTTGATCCTAATCCAACTAAAGGGATTGTGCAGACTGCGAAGGGAAATCAGACGATGGCTGAACCACCCCTCAATGAGGTAATCTCTTGTTCTCACTCCTAAGCTACTGCACTCAATTCTGTTGATGAGGAAGTACGGGCGATTGGTAAAGATTCAGTGAGTTATAAGGGTGACAAAGTGGTTAATGAGAAGCCGAAGGGATTGAAACCTGCTGTAGATTCTTTGGCCGATGCTGCAGAAAAAGGTGAAGCCGGTAGGGCTAAGATTGTGGTTCTGATAAGAAAAAGTTTTTGAATGCTAAGGTAGATGCCATTGGTTTCATGCTGAAGATGACAGGGGTCCGCATGAAAGTCGTGCCTAGAAGGAACGGAACTCCCAGGAAATACGGTGCACAAATTAGTGTTGTGAGGGTGAGAAAAATTGCTATGTCAGACTCTGAGACTGAGCATGTTGTTGAATCTTCTAGCAAGAGAAGTCTGGTACTGGATGAAGATGAATGCTTAACAGAAAAGACTGCTGAGGTAGTCGATGAAGAGAAGGTGACAAAGAATGAAACTGTTCCTATGGAAGCTGATGATGTGAAGCAACAAGAGCCTGAAGATATTGTCACTGATGAGTCAGACCCATCTGAAAAAGATAGTGATCTTGAGGAAGTAAATAAGCAAATTGACGAGGTGGTCCAAGGTTTTCATGAGAAAGGAGCAAGTGAAGGAGACCGGCCTAAAAATTAGACAGAGACAGAACTAGTAGAAGAGCAAGTTGTTGTTGAACCAGTCGTCCAGACGAAGGTAAAACAGTCAGCTGTCCATGAAGTAATCATGACTGAAGTAGAACATGGTGCTGGTAATCACGCACAGTGAATCGGTCAGAATCCAGGATCGTTAGCTAAAGTAAAGGAAAAATGGAGGGAAGAAGAAGGTTTTGGTTGAATGCCCTGCCAAGAAGGACGCTGCCAAGGATGCAGAGGGGAGCAAGGCTGCAGGGGGAGCCGATGGTGCTAAGAAGAGAAAACGCGAGGATCCCCCAGTAGGTGTTGTGAAGAAAGGGATTTGGTTCATTTCGAAGGATGCAGCTCGGAAGTGGAGATATGTTTTGAAACGAAAAATTATCCCAGAAAGACTTATGGATGAAACGCGATACAAAGGAAAGGAGGTTGTGCATGTCCTGAAGCAATCTTGCAACATCTAGTCTCTAACCAAGTGCAAACCATTTGATGAACAGCTGGTTCGTGAAGCAATAGCTAATCTCCCTCCACAGTTTGCGGTGATCGGTGACAAAGACTATGGGGTAGTTTTCGTGAGAGGAAGAAGAATTGAAATCAACGCAGATCTAATCAATAAGTTCTCCCAGATGGATGACCCAGATGTTGATGAGGAGGAGGCGGACTATGACAAAATTGCAGACACTATCACTGCGGGATCGGTCCCAT
The DNA here is from genome assembly GCA_033675215.1 of Rhodiola kirilowii. NCBI lineage: Eukaryota > Viridiplantae > Streptophyta > Magnoliopsida > Saxifragales > Crassulaceae > Rhodiola > Rhodiola kirilowii. Next base: position 31,639,511 of record CM066196.1, on the reverse strand, counting down.
GGTTGCCTGAGACTATCGTGCCTAGAGTTGATCTTTCAACGTTCTACTTAATGCTGTTCTTCATCACTGTGTTCAACTGGAAGCACTCTTCTCATCATTCCACGGTTAGCAAAGATGTGGCTCAACTAATATATCAGATTGGGAAGAAGATGATGTTCAATCTGGGAAGAGTGATGTTCAAACAGATTGCGGACCACGCCACCTCAAAACGTTCTCTCCACCAGATTTGTTTCCCTTCTCTGATTTATGAACTGATCCTCTACCAAGCTCCAGAACTGAAGACGTCTACTGGTCATCTTTCCAAGGCCCTGCAGAAATTCACTGTAGATCATAAACTGTTCAAAGGTCGTCATGTCACCGATCTCAAGGAGCCGAGATAGAGAGGTAAGGATGTCCCAGAGTCATCGAAAGGAGGGGGAGCTAGAATGGGTCGTGATGAGCGGAACAAGCTGATCAAGGAACTGGATGCAATCATCGCTGCTGCAATGGTGCTTCGCAAGAGCATCAACAAGCTGGCTCGTGTACTCCGCTACCCGAGCGACGATGAGGAGGATAATGCTGGTACAGATGGTGATTCTGATGATGAGTCGTCTGCCTAAAGGTCCTTGAATTCAAACTCTCTGAACTATGTTTTGATTAAACCTTCGTACTATTTGGTGCTTATTCTGGCACATTTCATTTGACTGTTCAAACTAGATTGGACACCTTGCCAGTTTGTGGCAAAAAGGGGGAGTATTTTGAGGTAACTGTTCTGGCTCCTCAAGTTGTGTCTAAAGCGTAGATTTGGTTTTGCCAAAATGCCAAGGGGGAGATTGATGTTCCCATGAATGGCATGGCTTTGGCAAAACGGCTTTAGACAGTTCAAGCAGAGATTAAGGAGAGTTCAACCACAAACTGGAACAAAAGTACAGCGTGCAGCAGATGTATAATTTGATCCGGAAGGTTCTGAAGATCGAGGATCTTTTTTGGTTGAAGTCGGTCAAGGAAGAAATAGATATTCGAGATGTCATTCGAATATCTCCTCACCAGAATTGAAGATCGCATGACTAACTTACCGTGGAAGATATCTCATGAAAATCTGAATATCCTGAAGATATCGACGAGATTATCTGATTGGGATCAATCGACAATCATCGTGAGAGAACAAATATTCAGATAAATATTCTGACATCAGTTATAAGTAGATTCGGAATAACTTGGCGAGAAAGAAAGATCAAGATCTTCATGAAGATTGGAGTAAATATATCTAGCAAATATTTAGGAATATTTCCTAAATATTTGACAGATTTCCTAGGGCTGATTCGGATCCACCAATGCATATAAATTGAAGGATAGGGCGTCGACATCAGTATCGCTTTCTGAGAGAAATAAACACGAGAGCATTCATGAGATTGGAGGAGGAGCGACGGCTGGCTGAGTATTCCACACCAGAATATCAACGGCGAAGAAGTAGTCTGTTCAGTATGATGTTCAGACTGTTCTTGAAGAATAACCAAGCACACACACACCGTGATCAAGACACACATTCGGCAGAAGGCGTCAGTCTTCGGGAGAAGGCTCTGGACTTCGGGAGAGGTCCAAGACTAGGTCGGGAGGGAGTTTCATGCTACCCATAGGGGATCTAGGTGAGCTGCGGTGAACCGATATTGCAAATCTGAGATACGGAGTGTGAGAGGCTAGGCTATTACAAACTAGGAGTTGTGTAAGCATAAGTCCACCTGTAGCTCTAAACTTGTAATAAAGATTTGTGTCCCTTTTAGGGTGTGGTAAGCCCCCCAGAGTAGGCAAGGCCGAACTGGGTATCATATCGTGTGTGCTCTTATTTTGTTCTGTTTACATACTGTCTGCTAAGGTGTTCTAGTCTCTGGTAGAACACAACTTGGAACTGGTCTTGAACAGACATCAGAATTTTAGACTAACTTGGGACGAACCTTGTAATGAGACTAAAGTTTATCTTTGTTCGTCCCAAGTTAGTCTCTTTCTAAGGATGAACATAGACAAACATTTTAATGAGACTAACTTGGGATCAACTTAGACAAACCATAGAATGAGACTAATGTTTGTCTTTGTTCGTCCCAAGTTAGTCTCTTTTTAAGGATGAACCTAGACAAACATTAGATTGAGACAAACTTGGGACGAACTTAAACAAACCTTACAATGAGACTAAAGTTTATCATTATTCGTCCCAGGTTAGTCTATTTCCAAGGACAAACCTAGCAAAGTTTAGAATGAGACTAAGTTGGGACGAACTTAGAATGAGACTAACGTTTTTCTTTGTTGATCCCAAGTTAGTCTGTTTTTAAGGACGAACCTAGAAAAATGTTAGATTGAGACAAACATGGGACGAACCTAGACAAACGTTAGAATGAGACTAACTTGGAACAAACTTAGACAAAGTTTAGAATGAGACTAAAGTTTATCTTTGTTCGTCCCAAGTTAGTCTCTTTCTCAGGATGAACATAGACAAAGGTTTGAATGAGACTAACTTATGACCAATTTAGAAAAAACCTTAGAATGAGACTAAAGTTTGTCTTTGGTCATCCCAAGTTAGTTTCTTTCTAAGGACGAACCTAGACAAACGTTAGATTAAGACTAACTTGGGACGAACTTAGGAAAATTTTAGAAAGACACTAAAGTTTATCTTTGTTCGTCCCAAGTTAGTCTCTTTTTAAGGACAAACCTAGACAGACGTTAGATTGAGACTAACTTGGGGCGAACTTAGACAACGTTTAGAATGAGACTAACTTGGGATGAACTTAGAATGAGACTAACATGGGACAAACTTAGAATGAGACTAACGTTTTTCTTTGTTCGTTCCAAGTTAGTGTCTTTTTAAAGACGAACCTAGAAAAATGTTAGATTGAGATTAACTTGGGACGAACATAGCCAAACCTTAGAATGAGACTACCATTTGTCTTTGTTTGTCCCAAGTTATTCTCTTTCTAAAAATGAACCTAGACAAATGTTAGATTGAGACTAACATGAGACGAACTTAGACAAACCTTAGAATGAGACTAAAGTTTGTTTTTGTTCGTCCCAAGCTAGTCTCTTTCTAAGGGCAAACCAAGCCAAACATTAGATTGAGACTAACGTGGTACGAACGTAGGCGAACCTTAGAATGAGACTAAAGTTTGTCTTTGTTCGTCCCAAGTTAGTCACTTTCTAAGGACGAACTTAGATATACGTTAGAATGAGACTAACTTGGGATGAACTTAGACTAACCTTAGAATGAGATTAAAGTTTGTCTTTGTTCGTCAAAAGTTAGTTTCTTTCTAAGGACGAACCTAGACAAACCTTAGAATGAGACTAACTTGGGACGAATTTAGACAAACCTTAGAATGAGACAAAAGTTTGTCTTTGTTAGTCCCAAGTTAGAAAGCGACAAACTTAGGATGAACTTAGACAAACTTTAGTCTCATTCTAAGGTTTGTCTAAGTTTGGCCCAAGTTGGTCTCAATCTAACGTTTGTCTAGGTACATCCTTAAAATGCGACTAACTTGGGACGAACAATAACAAGCGTTAGTCTCATTCTAAGGTTTGTCTAAGTTTGTGTCTTTCAAAGGATGAACCTAGACAAACTTTAGAATGAGACTAACTTGGGACAAACCTTAGAAAAACCTTAGAATGAGACTATAGTTTTTCTTTGTTCATCCCAAGTTAATCTCTTTATAAGGAAGAACCTAGAGAAACGTTAGAATGAGACTAACTTGGGACAAAGGTTAGTCTCATTCTAAGGTTTGTTTAAGTTCATTCTACGTTAGTCTCTTTCTAAGGACTAACCTCGACAAACGTTAGAATGAGACTAACTTGGGACGATCTTAGACAAACCTTAGAATGAGACTAACGTCTGTCTTTGTTCGTCCCAAGTTAGTCTCTTTTTAAGGACGAACCTAGATAAACGTTATATTGAGACTAACTTGGGACGAACTTAGAGAAACCTTAGAATGAGACTAAAGTTTTTCTTTGTTCATCCCAAGTTTGTCACTTTCTAAGGATGAACCTAGACAAACGTTAGAATGAGACTAACTTGGGACGAACTTAGACAAACCTTAGAATGAGACTAACATTTGTCTTTGTTCGTCCCAAGTTAATCTTTTTCTTAGGACGAACCTAGACAAACCATAGAATGAGACTTACTTGGGACGAACATAGACAAACCATAGAATGAGACTAAAGTTTGTCTTTGTTCGTCCCAAGTTAGTCTCATTCTAACGTTTGTCTAAGTTCGTCCTTAGAAAGAGACTAACTTGGGATGAACAAAGACAAACTTTCGTCTCATTCTAAGGCTTGTCTAAGTTCGTCCCAAGTTAGTCTCAATCTAATGGTTGTCTAGGTTTGTCCTTAGAAAGAGACTAACTTGGGACGAACAAAGACAAATTTTAGTCTCTTTCTAAGGTTTGTCTAAGTTCGTCCCAAGTTATTCTCATTCTAAGGATTGTGTAGGTTCGCCCTTAGAAATAGACTAACCTGGGACAAACAAAGAGAAACTTTAGTCTCATTCTAAGGTTTCTCTAAGTTCGTCCCAAGTTAGTCTCAATCTAACGTTTGTCTAGGTTCGTCCTTACAAAGAGACTAACTTGGGATGAACAAAGACAAACTTTAGTCTCATTCTAAGGTTTGTCTAAGTTCGACCCAACTTAGTCTCAATCTAACGTTTGTCTAGGTTTGTCCTTAGAAAGAGACTAACTTGGGATGAAAAAGACAAACTGTCCTGAGGTTTGTCTCATTCAAACGTTTGTCTAGGTTCGTCCTTAGAAAAAAGACAAACTGTCTCATTCTAAAATTTGTCTAAGTTTATCCCGAGGTTTGCCTCATTCAAACGTTTGTCAAGGTTCATCCTTAGAGAGAGACTAACTTAGAACGAATAAAGACAAACTTTAGTCTCATTCTAAGGGTTGTCTAAGTTCCTCCCAAGTTAGTCTCTTTCTAACCTTTGTCAAGGTTCATCCTTAGAAAGAGACTAACTTGGGATAAACAAAGACGAACTTTAGTCTCATTCTAAGGTTTGTCTAAGTTCGTCCTAAGTTACTCTCAATCTAACGTTTGTCTAGGTTCGTCCTTAGAAAGAGACTAACTTGGGATGGATAAAGACAAACTTTAGTCTCATTCTAAGGTTTGTCTAAGTTCATCCCAAGTTAGTCTAATTCTAACGGTTGTTTAGGTTCGTCCTTAGAAAGAGACTAAATTGTGACAAACAAAGACAAACGTTAGTCTCATTCTAAGGTTTGTCTATGTTCGTCCCAAGTTAGTCTCATTCTAACGTTTGTCTAGGTTCATCCTTAGAAAGATACTAACTTGGGACAAACTTAGACAAACCTTAGAATGAGACTAACTTTGTCTTTGTTCGTCCAAAGTTACTCTCTTTTTAACGTTTGTCTAGGTTCATCCTTAGAAAGAGACTTACTTGGGACGAACAATGACAAACTTTAGTCTCATTCTATGGTTTGTCTAAGTTTGTTAAGGAACTATTCTTTTTCACCTCTAAATAGTATCAATGAAGAGAGGATCGAATACAGTGAGTTAAAAAAAGTGTAAGCCCGGTAAGACCGGGTCGAATCCAAAAGAGCAAGCCAAGCGCATGCACTATGTAAGATCGTGTTTCCGTTCGGCTATTTTAAACCAAAAATGCATAAAGGTGTGTATATTCGAAATCCTATGTGGTGAGTAATTAGGGATAAAAGATAGATAGTAGGTGTTTCGAGGGGTTACTCCCCTCCTTGGCAATTTCCCAATGATCACATACATGATATTCAAATATTTCATGTTAGTCAAATAGTAATTAACCCTAGTTTAGACTAGGATAGACCAACTCTCACTCGAATCTATTCCTAGACAAACTCTCTTAACTCTAACCTCGCTCAATCAAGGATATCGGTTCATTCCATTGCATTATCGTCCTATGGGTGGGAGATAAATACAATGAACATACGCACTAGTCACTTCCTACCCATGCATTGTATCTAACCTAGCTTAGGCTAAGGTAGACCAACTTACGTGTGATCTATTCTTAGTCAAACTCTCTTAATTAGAGCCTCACTCATTCGAGGATGTTGATTCACTCTATAGCACTATAATTCTTGGAATGTCTTCCTGAGGTAATAAGTGAAATAGGCACGAAGGACTAGTTAGCAACAAATGCATGTCTTTACTTATGTAATACACTAGATAGGATCACATTCTCTATTATCCAAACTATTCCTAAGGTCGTTAGATTCTTAATTAGGTATAGTTTTAAGATTCAACATGTTACGTAGGCATTTTATCAAACACTTAGTAACATGACATGTATAAAGTGCATAAAGAACATGAAATTGACACCATTAGATGGGATTAATTGATGATTCGCTCAATGACTAACTCTAATGAATTAAACATTCAATCCTAGTCAAGCATCCATATCCTAAGGTTCATTTGCATGATTTAAGATATAGATCATTTCCTCCATTCTACAACTATTCACTAGGGTTTCCATGTCATATGTCAAAGTTTTAGTCTAAGTTGTCACTTAGGCATTTTAACAAACACCTAGAGTGCATAATATTCATAACACAAGAGAAAATGAAATCAACAACAATCATATGAATATCAAAGTATATTTGTGATCAAAGAGTACCAAGGAGAGTCATAAGACTCTAGAAACACAAGATCACTACTCACACATCATGTAAGACAACATGGTGTGACTAGTGTTTATAGCACACAACAAGTAGTATGGAAAAGATGTAGAGGAAGGAGGATTGTCAATCCTTGAACTCCCTTTAGTCTTTTTTTCTTCCTCTTAGTTGGATCTTTTGATGATTGATGACCTTGGTTGAGCCTCTTTTCTAGTCTTCTTCTCCCAAAAAACCTCCCCCCTTAGGTCAAAAACCCCTCTTTCTATCTATAGCCGCGTGTGAAATTTTGGAACTGTAGCAGTTCAGCAGGTTGGCTGGTTCTTGGTTGAATCCTAGCTAGTCGGCTGGGAATGTCTTTATGCAAGCCTTCTGAGATCTTCAGTCAGCCGACCGGTTGGCCAGTTGAGCCGACTGGTTGAAAATGTTCTTGGGCAAGCAGTCTTGAAGCTCTTCTCCAGCCGACCGGCTGAACATCCCAACCGACCGGCTCAAGGTGAATGACTGGCATCAAGTTCTACTCCTTTAGTCAGCCGACCGGCTGGTTCAGGGGAGATTCTCAGCCGGTCGCAGTTGGGATCCTTTTTCTGCCCATTTTTGCTCTAAATCTTTGATTTTTCTCCGAGTGTTCGTATTTAAGCTTTGACCTTGAGGGAGAATTTTTTCCCACCTGAAACGTAGAGATAGAGGTCAAATGACATCGAAATATCATCAAAAATGAACCAAAGCTGAAGTGAAAAATGGCCAATAATGAGTCGAAAACTTGACTCATCATCACTCCACACTTAAGCCTTGTTTGTCCCGAACCAAGTATGAAAATATGTCAAGGTCATGCAAATGGCGAAATGCTAGTGGTGCTATGTTTTTCATCTACTTGCCTCACTAGCTTTCACAAGGTCTCGATCATTATTCCTAAACATGTTATTCGAAGGAAAATGAAAGTATGTACATCCTAACTAGCTTCTTTTTTTAGGCGTTACGAATGCATTTAGCATATGCATTAAGCCTTTAAACCCCTAGGATACCCTAGTGAGCGAGTTACAGTCTCGTGAGAGTTTTCAAAAAAGGGAATACTCACAAATCCCTAATGCACCTATCCCATGAGAATGAATGCAAGAGTGCTCAACCAAGGCGAGGATTTCTCAAAACAACTCCCTCACCCCAAGCTAGGACTACCATCATATTATATCATCAAAAGAACTATTGAACCATTTGAGTACCCATGTGGTTGTGCATTTGAGATCATCAATACTAGGGCTATCAAATGTCTCATCCAAAGGTCTACTCATTTTCAAGGTAATATAATGGAGTTATAGGTTAGTTTGCTCAAAAGAAGTGTCGATTGCTCACCTATGCTATCTAAGGCTAGTCCATGGGTTCGCGACACGAAACTCATTACCAAGTTTTAGGCGCTTAAGCCATAATCCATAAGGGAAGAGGAGTTTGACATGAATAGTTCTTATGCTTTGGTGGCGGCTCTCCAAAATTCCTCCTCCGATTCTTGATCCCCTTCTTGCCTTGAGGCATTAGCTTCAAGGATATCTTCTTCGGAAACCTCCTCTTCCTCACCCAAGCTTCCATTTTCAATTGCTTGCTGTGCTAACTTGGCTTGAAGCATATTGATGTGAGCATGAATATCTTGGTGGGCTTGCCCTGCTTCCTCCAATTCTTGTCTCATCCCATCTTGGTTAGCTAGGAGTTTACCAATATTGTAAGGGCTCAATTGTGGGTTGAGGAGGTTGAGGGTATGGAGGGTAGGAGTCTTCATTTTCGAAACATTGGCCATCATCCCGATTTGGAGTGTAGGTACGTGGTGGATGCCAAGAGTTTTCCCAATAGGCGTTTGGTTGCTCCTCTTCTTGGTCATCCCCATTCAAATTATAATAACTAGTTTGATAGCCATGCTCTTGGTAATTCCAATATGGTTGCTCCTCTTGATAGTATTCTCCATTAGAAAAGACTTGTTGGTTGTAGGGGTCCATCCTCGCAAAAAAAGATAGAGTAAGTTAGTAAGGATATGAGTATAAGAAAACTAAAAATATCTACAATAATAGTCGGAACATACACAAAATCTAATCTAGGGATGTGCTAACTATTTGCTCCCCGGCAATGGCGCCATTTGACGAACTATTCTTTTTCACCTCTAAATAGTATCAATGAAGAGAGGATCGAATGTAGTGACTCAAAAACAATTTATAAGACCGGGTCGAACCCAAAGGAGCAAGCCAAGCACAAGCACTATGTAAGATCGTGTTTCCGTTCGGCTATTCTAAACCATAAATGTATAAAGGTATGTATATTCTAAATCTTATGTGGCGAGTAATTAGAAATAAAAGATAGATAGGAGGTATTTCGAGGTGTTACTTTCCTTCTTCGAAATTTCCCAATGATCACATACATGGTATTCAAACATTTCATGGTAGTCAAATAGTAATGAACCTAGTTTAGACTAGGATAGACCAACTCTCTCTTGAATCTATTCCTAGACAAACCCTCTTAACTCGAAACTCGCTCAATCAATGATATCGGTTCATTTCAGTGCCTTATCGTCCTATGGGTGGGTGATAAATACAATGAACATACGCACTCGTTCACTTCCTACCCATGCATTGTCTCTAACCTAGCTCTGGCTAAGGTAGACCAACTTACGTGTGATCTATTCTTAGTCAAACTCTCTTAATTAGAGCCTCACTCATTCAAGGATGTTGATTCACTCTATAACACTATTATTCTTGGAATTTAGTCCTAAAGTAATAAGTGAAATAGGCATGAAGGACAAGTTAGCAACAACTGCATGTGTTTACTTACGTAATACACTAGATAGGATCACATTCTCTATTATCCAAACTATCCCTAAGGTCGTTCGATTCTTAGGTCTTGTTTTAAGAGTCAACAAGTTACTTAGGCCTTTTATCAAACACTTCGTTACATGACATATATAAAGTGCAAAGAGAACATGAAATTGACACCATTAGATGGGATTAATTGATGATTCGCTCAATGACTAACTCAAATGAATTAAACATTCAATATTAGTCAAGCATCCATATCCTAAGGTTCATTTGCATGATTTGAGATATAGATCATTTTCTCCATCCTAGAACTATTCACTATGGTTTCCAAGTCCTAGGTCCATGTTTTAGTCTAAGTTGTCACTTAGGCATGTTAACAAACACCTACAGTGCATAACATTCATAACACAAGAGAAAATGAAATCAACAACAATCATATGAATATCAATGTATATTTGTGTCCAAAGAGTACCAGGGAGAGTCATAAGACCCTCAAAACACAAGATCGCTACTCACACATAATGTAAGACAACATGGTGTGAGTAGGGTTTATAGCACACACCAATTAGAATGGAAAAGATGTAGAGGAAGGAGGATTGTCAATCCTTGAACTCCATTTAGTCTTCTCTTCATCCCCTTAGTTGGATCTTTTGATGATTGATGACCTTGGTTGAGCCTCTTTTCCAATCTTCTTCTCCCCAAAAACCTCCACCCTTAGGTCAAAAACCCCTCTTTCTATTTATAGCCTCATGTGAAATTTCGATACTGTAGTAGTTTAGCCGGTCGGCTAGTTCTGGGTGGAATCCCAGCAGGTCGGTTGGGAATGTCTTTGTCCAAGAATTCCAAGATCTTCAGTCAGCCGACCGGCTGGTCAATCGATTGGCCAGTTGAGCCGACCGGTTGAAAATAATCTTGGGCAAGCAGTCTTGAAGGTCTTCGAGAAGTCGACCGGCTGAACCTCCCAGCCGACCGGCTCAAGGTGGACGATTGGCATCAAGTTCTGTTCCTTTAGCCAACCGACTGGCTGGTTTACGGGAGATTCCCATCCGGTCGACTGGGATTGTTTTTCTACCCATTTCTGCTCTAAATATTTGATTTTTCTCTGAGTTTTCGTATTGAGGCTTTGACCTTGAGGGAGACTTGTTTTCTACATGAAACGTAGAGATAGAGGTCAAATGACATCAAAATATTGTCAGAAACGAACAAAAGCTATAGTAAAAAATTGCCATTAATGAGTCGAAAACTGGACTCATCATTCGTCCCAAGTTAGTCTCATTCTAACGTTTGTCTAGGTTCGTCCATTGAAAGAGACTAACTTGGGACAAATAAAGACAAACTTTAGTCTCATTCTAAGGTTTGTCTAAGGTATTCCCAAGTTAGTCTCAATCTAACGTTTGTCTAGGTTCGTTCTTAGGTTAGACTAACTTGGGGCGAACAAAGACAAACTTTAGTTTCATTCTAAAGTTTGTCTTTGTTCGTCCCAAGTTAGCCTCTTTCTAAGGACGAACATAGACAAACGTTAGAATGAGACTAACTTGGAACGAACAAAGACAAACTTTAGTCTCATTCTAAGGTTTGTCTAAGTTCGTCCCAATTAGTCTCAATCTAACGTTTGTCTTTGTTCGTCCCAAGTTAGTCTCATTCTAAGATTTGTCTATGTTTGTCCCAACTTGGGATGAACTTGACAAACCTTTGATTGAGACTAACGTTTGTCTTTCTTTGTCCCAAGTTAGTCTCTTTTTAAGGACGAAGATAGACAAACTTTAGTCTCATTCTAAGGTTTGTCTAAGTTCGTCCCAAGTTAGTCTCATTCTAACGGTTGTCTAGGTTCGTACTTAGAAAGAGACTAACTTGGGACAAACAAAGACAAACGTTAGAATGAGACTAACTTAAAACAACCTTAGACAAACCTTCTAATGAGACTAAAGTTTGTCTTTGTTCGTTCCAGATTAGTCTCTTTCTATGGACGAACCTAGACAAACGTTAGAATGAGACTAACTTGGGACGAACTTAGACAAACCATAGAATGAGACTAAAGTTTGTCTTTTGTTAGTCCCAAGTTACTCTCTTTCTAAGGACGAACCTAGACAAACGTTAGAATGAGTCTAACTTGGGACGAACTTAGACAAACCTTTGAATGACACTAACGTTTGTCTATGTTCGTCCCAAGTTAGACTGTTTCTAATGATGAACCTAGACAACCGTTAGAATGAGACTAACATGGGACGAAGTTAGACAAACCTTAGAATTAGACTAACGTTTGTTTTTGTTCATCCCAAGTTATTCTCTTTTCAAGGAAGAACCTAGACAAACGTTAGAATCAGACTAACTTGGGACAAACTTAGACAAACCTTAGTATGAGACTAAAGTTTGTCTTTGTTTCTCCCAAGCTAGTCTATTTATAAGGACAAACCTTGACAAACGTTAGAATGAGAGTAACTTGCGACGAACAAAGTCAAACATTAGTCTCATTCTAAGGTCTGTTTATGTTCGTCCCAAGTTAGTCTCTTTCTAAGGACGAACCTAGACAAACGTTCGAATGAGACTAAATTGGGAGGAACTTAGACAACCCTTAGAATGAGACTAACTTTTTTCTTTGTTCATCCCAAGTTAGTCTATTTCTAAGGATGAACCTAGACAAATGTTAGAATGAGACTAACTTGGGACAAACGTAGAAACCTTAGAATAAGACTAAAGTTTTTCTTTGTTCGCCCCAAGTTAGTCCCTTTATCAGGACGAACCTAGACAAACGTTAAAATGAGACTAACGTGAGACGAACATAGACAAACCTTAGAATGAGACTAAAGTTTTTCTTTGTTCGTCCCAAGTTAGTCTCTTACTAAGGACAAATCTAGACAAACCTTAGAATGTGATTAACTTTGGACGAATGACACGCGTATTTTTAACCCTTTATAGTTGTCAATTTATATGTTTTAGTGGTCAAGTTGCAGTCAAACAAAATTTATAACCTTGGTAAGCCAAGGGTCGATCCAAGGAACAGACGCGTGTGAATACTAGTTAACTAGTGACCTATTTAGCTATTCCGATTAATCTAAGGTTTTGTTGTAACGAAAATTGCAGAATTTAAATATGCAGAAAATAAAAGGTTGTGTTTAAATCAGAGAAAGAATTCCAGGACCATACTTCACCCGTGCTAACCCCACTAATCATGCAATCATTATCACGTAATTCATCATGCTGTCGAACATCGAATTAAACCAAAATAACACTAGATAAGCCACCCATCCACGGATCATTATCTAGATTAATCCCAATCGTTGAACGCCTCCCATCCACGGATTATCAACGATCTAGATTTATTAAAGTAAAGGTTTTCATACAATTTCATACAATCCGGTTAATCCCTAGGGCGCATCCACCTTTCGGCATATAACCTAAATACGTTCTAACTTGTAAACATGCCCTTCGATGTTAATACTTGTATAGAACGATAAATTAAGCACGATGAAATTGAACATTCGATTGACATTAATGAAAAAACGTTCATATGATCACATGACGAGTTGGGTACAATGCACGGGATCCGTAGGATCCTAGAATAAGGAGACTACTCACTATTCATGGTAGATTTACCAAAACCAGTGTATAGAGAAATTAGGAACGAGTAAACCATAAAGACGCGGTGGCTCGTTGAATCTCTCACGATGAATTGTTGTCTCTTCTCCAAGCTAGGGTTTTTTGTCTCCAAAATAAGCACGATGAAATTAACCTGATCGAATTTCCTTTTATAGTCTGTCCAAAAAGGCTGAAAAGCCCAAAATTGAAATTAGGAAATCAGCTGAAGACTTGTTCACCGACAAACCCATGACACCCGTGACAGCCCGGGTATGTCGCGGCTGTCACGGCTTGAGCCAAAATCTCGGAGGAATAAATGTGTCGTGACACCCGTGACAGCCCAAGGTGTCACGGCAGCCATAGCTTGTCACGGGTTGGGCTGATATCTCAGGGAGAAATATATGGCGTGACACCCGTGACAGGTGAGTGAGCCACGGTTGTCACGGGCTGAGTGATGAGTCGTATTTATATGACTCGTCGAGTCAAGTGTCAACTAATCCCATCTATTTCGACACTTTTATATGCGAACAGTTACTTTTTAGTATGGTTTTGCATTTCAGGTGTTTCGGAAGCTCTAGGAGGAAACGTGCATAAAAGACGGCATTTTATGCCGAAAATATCACAATGGCAGATCAGACCTTTGGATGTTCGGAGGAGCGCTGGGAATGGACCGTTCATCAGAAAAATACGAGCTACATGGCGTTCCGTAGCTGACTCAATTCCCTACAACTCTCTAGTTCACACCGAGAGCATCCTAGGTCATTTGGAGGGTCAAAATCAGAGCCAAAGTCAAATTTTGGCACCGTTGCCGGGGAGCTGTGCATTGGTGAAGTTGTTCTTTTTTGTTTTCTATTTTTTTATGGTTCGCTATGTCTTCTTATTATAGTAGAGAGCCTTGGAACGATGAGGAGTTTTCCCCACCATCCTTCCAACTAGAAGTCCGCGAGAAGATCATCACTCTTGAGCAATCCCGGGACGAAACATTGCACGAGTACTTATCGTACTTCGATTCCATTGTGACGAGCTGCCCGCACCATGGATTCACAAACTTATATCTTCTTCAAAGGCTTCTCGGTGAGATGATGCCACATGAGTGGAATAGGCTTAATGCTGCAGCGGGAGGTTCGGTGAATAATTTAACCATGTCTGATCTGTGGAACTTGATAGAAGATATGGCAGAAAGCTCGAAACAAAATCAGGCCAAGCGGCTCGAAGAACTGGCCAACACGGTGCACCAAATCCAGGCCGAAGTCGAGGAATCATGGGCAATAGTAGAGGCGGCTCAAAAAGAAGCTGCTTACCGGATCAATGAGATGCTCAACATGAAGCCAAGGGTCAGCAAGGAGGAGCCTAGATCAAGTTACACCAAGCCAACAGAGGATAAAGACCCATGGATGGTTGAAGAAAAGCTCAATTCAGATTACCCCGGGCATTTAGAAGAAAACGGACCACTGGCGCCTGAAGAAGAGCCGGCCGAGCCACTCGAACCGTTCCTCAATGACGAGCTGCCCAAAACATGCTCGGTCCTCATTACCGAACTGGCCGAGACAGACCTGGTCCTCGTGGTCGAAGTGCCCCAACTTAACCCTTCATTTTCTATGCAGATCACAGACCCTGAAAATCATGTAACCAATAATGATGAGGTGCAAGGCGAGTTGAAGGCGAAGCATGAGCCAGAAAAACCAACAATGGAGCACTCACTCGCAACAAGTCAACAAGCACCGCCTAAAAAGTGTAAGGACCCAGGTGCCTTCAAAATCACCCGTGATGTTGACTCTTATGTTGTGCAGATGGGAGATGCTAGAAATGACGATCCTCCAGCTCCTATTTTGGGACGATCACTCCTCTTTGCCATAAGGACCAAGGTTGACATGGACACAGGCTTATTGTCACTTGCACTTGGTGGAAAGAGATCAGATTTCCATAATCACAAGGATGTCGACCGTCCATACATGAGGAAGCGACCGAGACATGGCACATTTGGATGGAAACCCGGATGGAGAGACACGAGAGCACCACTGGATGATGGCCATGAGCATCATAGAGGAGTGGCGAAATTTGACTTCACACGCCCATGGGATCCTAACTTGTGATCCCTAAAGAGGTAACGTCGAGCCAACAACGTAAAACAAAGGCCCTCGCAGGGAGGCAGCCCGACAAATTTTTTGTTTTTTTATCCTTTTTTGTTTTTTATATTATTTATCTATTTTTTTATTTTTTTCTATCTATTTGAGCCTTTCGTCATGTTTACACATTGTCTTTTGGGAAAGAAATTTATTTTGTGCAGGAAGTGGCATTTTTTGCAGACCAGGTCGCGAGTGCTGAACAGGTTACAGGCCGCGGATGAAGTACAGATTATGGGTTGACCGCGGGAACTAAAATGGTCGTGACCCGCGTCATGCGTTGACTCGAACCCTAACTCCTGCAGACTCAGACTATGGGAGTCCTGCTGTTCTTTATTTCTTTTTTTCTTTCCCTTTTTGTTGTGTCTGCATTTGTTTGTTTGTCTTTGAATTTAAGTCGTACCATTAGGACACGACTTTATTCAAAAGTGTGGGGTGGGAGAGTCAGTCTGTTGTGTCAGCACGTTTATTTTTTTGCACCTGCATAGTGTCTGCACGTTTCCCTTTAAAAAAAATTTGAAAGTATGAAATTTCTCTCTATTTCCTGGATATGCAGTATTGAATGTTGATGTGAAATAGATGAGCTGATTAGATGCGTTTCTCTCGTGAAATTTGAATTGTGTGACTACATGTGAATTTAACCTACTACGTGTCCTTTGAGTTGAGATAAACAGGGATGTGGAGTTGATAGAAATGTCCTAGAGAGACCTGACAAAGCATTCAAAGGACCGAGCTTCGAACTATATGGTTATATGGATTTCGTGGAGGCTAGCACTTCGAGGCAACATGGTTAAGAGTCTGCTCCACCACTGCAGTACTTATGCGGTCATGTGGGATGGGAAAACAACACACCGTCCAATCTCTAGTCCGAGTAGCCTGGAAAATAGACGAGCTACCCTCGGCTTGACTCACGTCAAAAGGACGAGGATGAGTGAGAGCAGGAAGGTAATTCTATATGCTTGCGGGCGATGATTGGACCTTCGACAAATAAAGGAAGCACGGACGAGCAGTCACAATCAGTAGCAAAAAGAAAAAAAAAATCAGTCATTTGTGAAGTTTTACACGCAACAAAAGTGAAGTACACCACTGTTACATCAAAAGCCAAATCACTACAAAAGATGTCCCAAAAGAACTCAAGCACCTTGAAGCTCGAATCAATCACGTGCAAGAAAAAGCAATGAAGTATAACCATATAGCAAGAGTTCGGGACCGAGAGTGCAGGTCATGGATCTAAAAAGGACTACCTCCCAGACATCTGAATTGATTTGGATTTCAGCTCTCAGGTAACATGTATCAAGTTATTTCTATGTTGAGCATGATGATTTTAGTAGCGATTGAGTTATGCATAGAAAAGCGAGTCTAGACTAGCAATTCATATTCATGTGCATTATCTCGGACGTCGAAGAAATTGTGGTGTTGCATTTATTTTCCTTCTATGACTTAGTTCTTGTTCGGGACGAACAAGTTTAAGTGTGGGGTGGTTTGATGAGTCGTATTTATACGACTCGTCGAGTCAACTAATCCCATCTATTTCGACACTTTTATATGCGAACAGTTACTTTTTAGTATGGTTTTGCATTTCAGGTGTTTCAGAAGCTCTAGGAAGAAACGTGCATAAAAGACGACATTTTATGCCGAAAACATGACAATGGCAGATCAGACCTTTGGACGTTCGGCGGAGCGCTGGGAATGGACTGTTCATCAGAAAAATACGAGCTACATGGCGTTGCGTAGCTGACTCAATTTCCTACAACTCTCTAGTTCACACCAAGAGCATCCGAGGTCATTTGAAGGGTAAAAATCAGAGCCAAAGTCAAAACAGATGCGCAGAATGGATGAACAGTCTCAGAGAGGACCGCGGACACTGTTCACTTTATGAACAGTACCCCCGCGCGCTAATATGAACAGTACCCGCGGCGCTAAAATGTGCATGGTCCGCGGAGATGACGTCCGCGACACGTTTTGTTGACGTCAGCGAGTCCGAGAATTGGAAATTTCAGCCCAAAACAGACTTGGAAACCCTATGTCTTGCTATAAATAAGATATTTTGGGTTAGGGTTTTTGATGGACCAAAGTTATACGAGTCAGAAACACAGTAAAACCCCCTTAATTAGACTATTTGTCTATCTAACTTCTACGTGTTAGTCCCGATATATTTCCACAGGGCATTTTAGAGACTGAAGTGAAAACACGCTAAGGAGAGGATTTTATGCTGAAAAGATAACAAGAGTCAATCCAAGGTCAAGATCATATGCCGACTGAAGAAATATCAAGGATCCTGACGTTGAATTGACCATAACAAATTAATCAGAGGAATCAGGAGTGGAGTCAAGACAGCCCGGAGAAGAAACACATTGACAGTTTTGTGAAAAGACTGCACAAAACTGTACAAATCTCACATTGGACAAGGATGACCGGCCACTTGAAGAAGTGGTGGCCAAGGGAGGAGCTCCTCCTCCTTGGCCACCGCCTACCGGCGGCTTGGGGTGGTGGTGACCGGCGGCTTTTGCCCCTCCTCCACATGTCACCACCACCTTCCTCCTCCTCCACCACTCCTCTTCCTCCATGTGTGGCCATCTCCTCCATCCATTTTCTCCTCCAATCAAAATGCAACACTTACCACCCATCTCCACCACCCATCTCCTCCCCTTTGGGCTATAAAAGGAGGACCTCCTCCTCCTCATTTCACACACCAAAATCTCAATTTCACTTCTCTCTCTAGAAGTTGTAATATTATTAATGTTGTAATTTTGCTTTGGAAATAAAGGATAGCTCCCTTGGCGCTTCAACGGTTGTAAGTATTATTTTCAGTATTTATTTAACTGTTGTCTTTAATTCCTTAGTATAATGTTTAGCGCGATGAATAGTAGCTAAACTTGTAGTTCGGTCTAAGGGGCGCACTTGTATTATAAAATGTTTTAAGACTATTAACGTAGTGTCTAGTTTTAGTATTCAAAACTTGTTCTATGTGCCATATATAGTCAGAGTTTCCAAGGTTGAGTGGATGCTGTAACAAGCAAAGCTCTTCTGTGGGAATTCGTGATCATACTCAGGTAGTGGAAGCTGTAACAAGCAAAGCTATCTGAGGAGTTCGACTCATCCTAAATCCCATCTGGTCGAGCGTACCTGTGAGATCAGGTGGATGCACCCTGGCTAGCATACCTTAGGGTATTGGCGCTAGACTGAAATAGAACAGGAGTTGCTTTAAACCGGTGTTGCAAGTCTTGAGCTGTAACTAGCCTCGATTCACCGTTTGAATACTTAGATGATTCACTAATGGTCAATGATAAACAGGATATAATACAAGTCCCCTGAAACCGAACATTTCTCTTAAATTATAAACTGTAATTTACTTTCCAGTATTAAAATCAACCAACCAACCAATCAATCAATCAAAATAGCTGGTAGCTTTAAAACCAACCAACCGACCTTAAACACGCTCCCACGCTGCGTAATTCCCCCCGAAGAACAATTATTCCCCTAGTTCCCTTGGGTTCGACCCCTACTTACCAAGTACTACCCAGTAGTATAGTTGCGAGTAGCTGACTATTATAAATTTATTTGCACAATCGCTTTGACGACGAGCGGTTCTGTCAAATTGGCGCCGTTGCCGGGGAACTAGTCATCGGATAACTGTTCTTTGAATCGTTACGCGCTTCAAAACAACCATGTCTCGCGAAGAAAGTCACCATGACTACCTGGATGACAAAGAAATAAACCTGTACGATCAGAATGATGAGGTACCGTTTCCATTCGTCGACGATCCGGAACAACTCATCAGAAACAGAAGAGCTCGTGATAGGGAAGCAGTCAGGAGAAACCAAGAATTACCCGAGGACCGAAATGCAACTGGTCCAGTACAACCTCCTATTCATCCCCCACGACCACAACCTCAACCTCGATACATGCCAAGAAGAGAACCCGCTTTCGACGACTACTACGGAGATAACTACTACCGTGAACCAACTATGGGCAAGTTAAATGCCCCTAATTTCGAGACATAGCCGTGGTGCATCTATGAAAGCCCTGCATTAGAAAATATAACCATCAACGCATCAGTGGCACACAGCCTGCCAAAATTCTCAGGATCTCAAGGAGAATCTGCCGCGACTCACCTCCAACGCCTACATGGCATTTGCCAGAATCTAAAGCCCAATCGAGTGAATATGGACGACTTCAAGTTAAAAGCGTTCTATTTTTCCCTCATAGACTCGGCAAGCGACTGGTTCCTTTCATTGCCTTCCGGAAGCATCAGAACATGGGCTCAGATGCAGAAGAAGTTCTTAGACAAATACTATCCGGCTGGAAGAGCAATGCAAGTAAGGAAGCAACTACAGGAAATCAAACAAGGTCCCAATGAAACCATGTACGATTACCTGGAAAAGTTCAATCACCTAGAAAGGAGCTGTTGTACCCTTGGACTGCCCGAGAAACTCGTCATAGAGTACCTCATTGATGGATTAAGACCACTAGACAAAATGCTCTTGGATGCCTCAGCAGGAGGGTCCATGATGAATCTATCATTGAGTGGCATCAGAAATCTCATCGCCAACGTTGCTGAAAATGCTCGATTTAGAGAAGAGACCACTCGCCAAGATGAATTCTCTCGATCAAAAAGGGTAGCACAAACTGAGGCATCAGTAAACTCCATAACTGAAGAGATGAAACAGTTAAAGGAGATGATGATTGAGATCATACGTAGACAGCCAGTTACGGTAAAACCTTACGAGTTCTGTGGTTCTACGGACCACAAAACGGACGCATGCCCAACATTGATAGAAGAAGAACCGGCTGATGTGAATGCAGTGGGAGGATATCAAGGATACAACAACGTCAGAGCTGGACAAAATAGACAGTACGGTCAAACATCCAACCCAGGCTGGCGTAAAAACAACAGCTATCTTCAGACGGAGACACAACCAGCTGTCCCTCAACTAGCGCAGTCATTCTACCATCCACCCCACCGACAATATCACCAGAACACTCCATCAGCAGGCCAATATCACCAAAAAGGGCCAAATCAGTACCAAGCCAGACCGAGCAATCAGCAGGAGCCAAGCAAGTCGCTCAACGACACGATGAAGGAGCTCACGGGAAACATTAATCAATTGGGTGCTTCACTACACCAGTACCAGGCAAAAACTGACGGTGCAATTTCAGAATTGACCAAACAAATGTCCCAGCTCGCCACCGCAATGTCAACACTCACTACTGAACCTGGCAGACTTCCTTCACAGACCATTCAAAATCCTAAGGCGAACATAAGCATGATAAGGAGGTCAAACATGAAGGTTACTCTAGGAGAAGTAGCACGGTCCCCAACCTACAGACTTACAAACAATCATTTCGACCGTAGGAGTCGACCTGATTGGAATCAAGAAGAAGACCGACCCAATGATGGCAAAGCATGGGTTACACATGCCGACAATGGACGATATGCATTCACCGTCTGCATAACACCACCGCCTATTATACACACCAACGTACCAGCATCAGGATGGGACGACGACAACAACTTAATGCCAAGGAATAGGCAGACCGGTCAAAGAATAGAAAGAGCCCTCGTTTCAGACCATGAGTCACAACCGGAAAGAGATAAACACCCAGGAGCCTTTACAATCACTTGCGGTATTGGTGAAACCCTGATCCACAAATGCTTAGTCGATCTTGGGGCTGCTGTCAACGCCATGCCTTCCTCCTTGTATTACTTACTAGGACTAGGTCCGTTGAAACCTCCCCGGTCAAATATCGAGCTAGGAGATAAGTCATGCATCCGTCCGGTTGGAGAACTGGAAGATGTAATACTCCATGTGGGAGAGCTCGTCGTTGCTGCAGACTTCTATGTAATACCAACAGAAGAAACCAGCGAAGACGATCCTCCGACAATAATATTGGGACGACCATTCCTCTACGCCACTAAAGCAAGAATCGATGTGGGCAAGGGATCATTATCACTTAAGTTCGGCGGCAAAATTGCACACTTCTACATTAATAAGAGCCGCCCGGACACAAAGAAACCGCCAGACATAACACCTATCTCAGATCACGGTGCACAGTTTTCTGACCTGTCATTAGGAACCAGAAAAGTATCAAGACCAGCAGCTATGGTCAAAGGTCTTCCGCCTTCTCAGAAACATTGGAAAGAGAAAACACCAAAACCATGGAGCTCTTACTCCAGCAAGAAGTCAGGAAGAAGCAACACTGGAACGGTGGCAAAGTTTGACCTCAGCCACCCATGGGACCCAAACCAATGAACCACAAACGAGGTATCGTCGAGCCAACGACGTTAAACAAGTGCACTGGTCGGGAGGTAACCCGACACTATCTTACTTTTCCGCAATTTAATTTCTATCTTTTAAATTCAGTATTTAGTTTAAAGCTTGCATGACTTTTGAACTAAGGCACGCCTTCGTTCAAAAGTGGGGGGGTGAGAACCACCTATGTACATAAATAACATGCAGCTGTTTTTCTTTTTTTTAGTAATAGTATCTTTTTGAAAATATGAACTTAAGAATGTGAAAAAGATAAATCATAATTCATGCATAAACCTTGTGAAAATTCAACTGTTTGAACACTTAGAATGTAACTTTCCATTTGTCCTTTGTGCTGAGATAACTAGGGATGTGGAGTTGATATAAACTGCCCTAGAAAGGCTTGGCAAGCAATCAAAGGATCAGATCAAACTATATGGTTTTCGAAGTCAGTGGAGGCTGCACTTCAGGTTTTCAGTGAATAATTGAAGTCAACTCCGCCAAGAAGCATCTATGCAAAGGCGAGGACGGGAATCAGACCGTCCTCTCTCTAGTCAAAATAGCCGAGAAAATAGATGAGCGACCCTCATCTTGACCCGCGCAAAACGACAAAGATGAGAGGAGCGGGGAGGTATTTCCATAGGCTTGCGGGCGATGATTGGACCTCCCAAAAAGGCTTGAGAAAATGGACTTGCAAAATCACAAAAAGGCGAAAAACTCAAAGAAGAAAATCAAAAGAGGCCAAAGGCCCAAAATTGTGAAGGTTTTAACCGAGCAAAAGTGAAGCACTCAAAAAGTCAAATCAAAGGCCAAAGGCCGATTCACTACAACAACAAAAGCAGTCCCTCGCCAAAGAAGAAAATCAAAAAGGCTCAACTCACTGAAACCCGAATCGAATCACGTGCTAGAGAAAGCTACCAGAAAACCATATAGTGCAAGACGATCCCAAGATTGTAGTCCAGAAGCCTAAAAAGGGCTATCTCCCGAGACATCCAATATAATTTGCATCTCAGCACGGAGGTACAATTATTAAGTTCCTTCTATTTATTTACGCAGTTTAATTTGGTAATAAGTAAGCAATGCATGAATTAGGATATATCGAGTACCATAGTCTAATTTTCATATTCCAAAGCCAAACTTAGAACTTACGCCCTTTAATAGCATTGTTCGGGACGAACAACTAAAAGTGGGGGGTAATCTGATGGACCAAAGTTATACGAGTCAGAAACACAGTAAAACCCCCTTAATTAGACTGTTTGTCTATCTAACTTCTACGTGTTAGTCCCGATATATTTCCACAGGGCATTTTAGAGACTGAAGTGAAAACACGCTAAGGAGAGGATTTTATGCTGAAAAGATAACAAGAGTCAATCCAAGGTCAAGATCATATGCCGACTGAAGAAATATCAAGGATCCTGACGTTGAATTGACCATAACAAATTAATCAGAGGAATCAGGAGTGGAGTCAAGACAGCCCGGAGAAGAAACACATTGACAGTTTTGTGAAAAGACTGCACAAAATTGTACAAATCTCACATTGGACAAGGATGACCGGCCACTTGAAGAAGTGGTGGCCAAGGGAAGAGCTCCTCCTCCTTGGCCACCGCCTACCGGCGGCTTGGGGTGGTGGTGACCGGCGGCTTTTGCCCCTCCTCCACATGTCACCACCACCTTCCTCCTCCTCCACCACTCCTCTTCCTCCATGTGTGGCCATCTCCTCCATCCTTTTTCTCCTCCAATCAAAATGCAACACTTACCACCCATCTCCACCACCCATCTCCTCCCTATGGGCTATAAAAGGAGGACCTCCTCCTCCTCATTTCACACACCAAAATCTCAATTTCACTTCTCTCTCTAGAAGTTGTAATATTTTTAATGTTGTATTTTTTCTTTGGAAATAAAGGATAGCTCCCTTGGCGCTTCAACGGTTGTAAGTATTATTTTCAGTATTTATTTAACTGTTGTCTTTAATTCCTTAGTATAATGTTTAGCGCGATGAATAGTAGCTAAACTTGTAGTTCGGTCTAAGGGGCGCACATGTATTATAAAATGTTTTAAGACTATTAACTTAGTGTCTAGTCTTAGTATTCAAAACTTGTTCTATGTGCCATATATAGTCAGAGTTTCCAAGGTTGAGTGGATGCTGTAACAAGCAAAGCTCTTCTGTGGGAATTCGTGATCATACTCAGGTAGTGAAAGCTGTAACAAGCAAAGCTATCTGAGGAGTTCGACTCATCCTAAATCCCATCTGGTCGAGCGTAACTGTGAGATCAGGTGGATGCACCCAGGCTAGCATACCTTAGGGTATTGGCGCTAGACTGAAATAGAACAGGAGTTGCTTTAAACCGGTGTTGCAAGTCTTGAGCTGTAACTAGCCTCGATTCACCGTTTGAATACTTAGATGATTCACTAATGGTCAATGATAAACAGGATATAATACAAGTCCCCTGAAACCGAACATTTCTCTTAAATTATAAACTGTAATTTACTTTCCAGTATTAAAATCAACCAACCAACCAATCAATCAATCAAAATAGCTGGTAGCTTTAAAATCAACCAACCGACCTTAAACACGCTCCCACGCTGCGTAATTCCCCCCGAAGAACAATTATTCCCCTAGTTCCCTTGGGTTCGACCCCTACTTACCAAGTACTACCCAGTAGTATAGTTGCGAGTAGCGGACTAATATAAATTTATTTGCACAATCGCTTTGACGACGAGCGGTTCTGTCAGTTTTCATCATCCATCATTTCATCATCCATCATCTCATCATCCATCATTCGAGACGGCTCTGGAGGAGAAGACGAATCTTTTGACGATAGAAGCAATTTTTCTACTTTTCATCATGCATTGTGTTTCAATCATGTGTAGCTAAATTTCTCTATTCGGTTTAGGGTTTAGTATATTGTGACGATGTTTTGAGACTCTTTTCACTTAATGCTATTTTATGTTCTACTAGTTCTTGTGCATATTTATCCCGGACTGAATTGTGAAGCTAAGTGGAGACTTGCAATGGTAAAGCTTAGCCGAGCATTTTAGCCCCTTATTTTGCTGCTTGTTTGATACTGAAACGTTAGGACAAGTAGTTGCACTTAATCTAGCATAACTTGAAACGGAGTGTAGGTTTACTAGAACTAGAAGTCTATAACCTGAAACGAAGTAGATTGTCGTGTAAGTGCTTGAAACGGCCTTACTTTAGGTTATAACCTGAAACAGAGTAACCACACTTAAGAACATAAGATCAGATCATTAGAAGTCGATGATAAACTAAGTCATAGTAGAAAAGCCCTAGACCGAATGTTTTCTCATATTGAATCACAACCTTTTCTTTACTCGCACCTTTAACAATCTGCTCACCCCCAATTGTCTTTCTTTTCAGCCACAGAACAACAAGTAACCTCACCAGCTCCCTTGGGTTCGACCCTTGCTTGCCACTACACTAGTTTCTCGCAAGGAAAATATAAACTCAAATTTGAGAGGTCAACGACGCCTGTCACTGAGCATGGTTCTGATCCCTTTTTGGCCTTTTTCGATCGATCTTTTCGTTCTTTCCGTATCTTAAACCCAAGGAGCGATGATATGCGTTATTGTCCTAAAACACTAGAGAAAGATATCAAATATGGACAATTTGTCCGGAGAACAAGCATTATCCTTCATTGAATGTAGCGAATAATTAGTCGAATTATCGACTGTTCAAAACACTCCACACTTAGGATTTGATGATCCCATGAATGGCATGCTGTTGGCAAAATGGCTTTAGATAGTTCAAGCAGGTGTTCAAGAAGAGTTCAATCGCAGACTCGAACTGAAGTACAGCGCACAACCGACGCATGTAGATTTGCATATCCAGAAGATCAATGAGATTATCTGATTGGGATCAATTGACGAGTCATCATTAAAGATCAGATATTCAAATGAATATCTTCAGTTTGGTTTCGAGAATATTAGATGGATTGGCACGGAAGTAATCTCCAAAGATTAAATATGGAAGAGATTGAATATCTATCAAATATTTAGGAGTATCTCCGAAATATTTGACAAGAATATTTCGATCTGAAGTCGGCCAGCGAGGAACTCGAAGATTCTGATATTCAAACAAATATCTCCTAATCAGATTTACGATTGGATTGGCTGACTTATCGTGGAAGAATTATCAAGATCTTCCCAAAGATTGGATTGGAAATATCCATCGAATATTTAGGAATATTTCCTAAATATTTGATGAGGATATTTGGAACAGATTCGGATCTCACCCATGCATATAAATACAAGGCTAGGGCGACCAGATCTGCATCGCTTCTTGAGAGAAAGGAAAACACGAGAGCATTCGTGAGATTGGAGGAGGAGCGATGACCGGTTGATTATTCCACGCCGGAATATCAACGGCGAAGAAGTAGTCTGTTCAGTGTGATGTTCAGACTATTCTTGAAGGACAACAAAGCGCACACATACACACGGTGATCAAGACACGTCTTCGGAAGAAGGCGACTGGGCTTCTGGGAGGTCCAAGACTAGGTCGAGAGGGAAGTCTCGTCCTACCCATAGGGGATCGAGGTGAGCTGCGGTGAACCGAGATTGCAAATCCAAGAGACGGAGTGTAAGTGGTGATGCCATTACAAACAAGGTGTTGTGTAAGAGTAAGACCTCTTGTAACCCTAAACTCCTAATAAGATTTGTGACCCTTTAGGGTGTGGGAAGCCCCCCAGAGTAGGCGAGGCCGAACTGGATATCATATCGTGTGTGCTCCTATTTTGATTTGTGTACGTACTGTCTGCTAAGGTGTTCCAGTCTATGTTTGAACTAAACCTGAAATTGTCCAACAAGTGTTCGATACGTAGTTCGAACACCATCTGGAACTCGTCTTGACTGAGACAAGTAGATTTCAATTGGTATCAGAGCAGATACTCGACATACAGAGTGTGATCCGGCGACTGTTCAAGATGAGTTTGAAGGAACGACAGATCACTAACCGACCACCGTTGCTTGAAGGGCCAAACTATCTCTACTGGAAGTCCAAGATGAAAGTCTTTCTGAAATCTCTCAATGAAAAGGCTTGGAGAGTGACGGAGCCCACCGCACTGTCGTTAAGGTGCGATGTTCTCTGTGCAAAAATAAATTTATATCTCCGATACTCACGACTTTACTATTTTGGGTAGTAAGTGGTAAGTACGGGTCGAACCCAAGGGAATTAGTGGATAGTCGTTCTTTCAAAAAGGAAAAGTAAATAAAACAGTTGGGGGGTTGGTTTTTGTTTTAGTACTGAAAGATAAAGTGCTGGAAAAATCGATTTCAAGATCAACCGCAGACACACGTTTGATACTGGCCGCACGCTGTGTTTCAAGCATGTTGCATACCACAGGTTATGCCGGGCTGATGTTGATAAAGTCTGTAGTAAAAGTAAATTACAGAAAGTAATTGCTTGATGGACAAGTCTTGCGAAAAGTAATTGCTTGAAGGATAAGACTTTACAGAAAGTAAGTGCTTGAAGGACAAGTCTTACGGAAAGTAAGCAGTTGATATGGTACTGAAAGTAAAGTAACAGGTGATATTACAATTAAAGGAGAGATTCGGTTTTAGGGGCCTTGTATCATAGTCTGTTTATCATCGACCTCTAATGATCATACTAAGTGTTCAAAAATGTATCAAGGCTATTTCTAGCACATGACTTGCCACACCATTCAGAACACTTGTTCTATTTAGACTAATTCCTCCTTTCGAAGTATCTTAGCCTTATGTGCATCCACCTGATCAATCAGTTACGATCAACCAAGTGATGTTTAAAAGAGGTTGAACTCCTCAGATAAGCTTTGCCCGTTAAAGCATCCACTTACCCGAGTATGTTCACGAACCCCATGGAAGAGCTTTGCCCGTTAAAGCATCCACTCAACCTTGGAAGTTCTAACCTAATATGTGGCACATAGAACAAGTTTTGAACACAAAGAGGCATTTAAGAGAAGGGTCTAAAACATTGTATGATACAAGCACACCCCTTCAATCGAATGAAGGGTTTAGCTATGAATATCCATGGAACAGGACATCATAGCTAAGTGCTTGAAAAGTAAAGGTTTTTGAAAGACAGTAAAGTAAAGTTTTCGAAAGTAAAGACAGGAAAGTAAAAGAAGAATACTCAAGAACTGACAGGAGTAAACTCAGGAAAAAGTAAAGACAAGCTTGAGTACTTCAAGAACTGACAAGAGCACTCAAGAACAACTGTAAAGCTTTTGATATCAAAGAGAAGTGTTTACATGGATTGTGCTCTCAATCTAGAGAGATAAGTGATTATGGATTTGAGGATGATGGGATGGAATGAGATGCATTTACAAGGAGAAGGGCATGGGTATTTATAGGCTAAGGGGAGGAAGAGATGTGGAGGAGGAGAAGACACTTGACAAGAGGAGGGTGGAGGAGAGAAAAGCCATCGGAGTGAGGTGGCACAAGGCAGAGCCGCCGGCCACATGTCCTCTTCCCAATGAAGCCGCTGGCCATGTGAGGTGGAGGAGGGTGAGTGGTGAGTTTTGTGATCTTTTCTCAAAAGCCATTGGGTCCTTTCAGCTCCGGTCTGACTCTGGTTGCTCTTCGATTGGATTTGTTTTGAGTGATTCCATGTCAGGTTCATGAAAGTTGTACAGTCGGAATCTGGTCGTGTCCTGGAGTGACTTGTAATTCATTTTCAGCTTTAAAACTCATTTTTAGCTCGTATCGTCTCTAGACTTCAAAATACCCTGTAGATAAATATCGGAACTAACAAGCAAAAGTTAAATAGGCAAAGAGTCTAATTTGGTGGGTTTGACTGTCTTAATGAATCATATAAATATGGTCCATCAGATCACCCCACACTTTTAGTTGTTCGTCCCGAACAATGCTTTTTAAGAGGTGTGCACACAATCCAAGTAAAAACTTCAAATAGGAAAGTGAGATTGTGGGACTAGATTTATCCTATTCATGCATTACTTACTTATTACCAAACTAAACTGTGTAAATACTTAGAAGAAACTTGATACTTGTACCTTCGAGCCGAGATGCAAATTAATTTGGATGTTTCGGGAGATAGCCCTTTTCAGGCTCCTGCACTGCATTCTCTGGACCGATTCGCACTATATGGTTAACTTGTCGCTTTTTCTAGCACATGATTCGGTTTGGGTTTCACTGAGTTGAGCACTTTGATTTCTTTTTGGTCGGGACAGCTTCTGAAGTGAATTGGCCTTTGGCCTTTGATGTTGAATTGGAGTTTCTTCACTTTTGTTTCGGTTAAAACCTTCACAACTTTGGCTTTTGGCCTTTGATTAGCTTCTTCGAGCTTTTGCTTCTTTGTGACTTGCTTGTCCATTTTCTCAACCTTTCTTTGGGAGGTCCAATCATTGCCCGAGAGCATATGGAAATACCTCCCCGCTCTTTCTCATCCTTTCCGTTTCGCGCGAGTCAAGATGAGGGTCGCTCATCTATTTTCCCGGCTACTCTGACTAGAGATAGGACGGTTTGATTCCCGTCCCGCCTCTTGCATAAACGCTGCACGGCGGAGATGACTCTGATCTTCTTTGAAACCTGAAGTGCAGCCTCCACTGACTTCGTAAACCATATAGTGAAATTCAGTCCTTCGATTGCTTGCCAAGCCTCTCTAGGGCAATTTTATATCAACTCCACATCCCCTGTATATCTCAGCACAAAGGGACAAATGAGAAGTTACATCCTAAGTTTTTAAACAGTTGAATTTTCACAAGGTAAATGCATGAATTTAGATCTATCTTTTTCATATTCTCAAGTTCATATTTTCAAAAAGATAATATTAAGGGAAAAGGAAAAAGAAAAACATGTTAATTAACTATGTACAAAGGCAGTTTCTCACCCCACACTTTTGAACGAAGGCGTGCTTCACGGCAAGACTTAGCTCCCTGAGAGGCTGCTTGATGAGAAGAAGTACAAAGGAAAAGAGGTTATTTAGCTCCTGAAGGATACTGATCTGATTTGGACCACCCAAAGATGTAAATCGTTTGATGAACAGTTGGTGCGAGAAGCTATTGCAAATCTACCAATACAGTTTGGGAGTGCTGGTAATAAAGACTATGGTATAGTCTTTGTTAAAGGAAAGAAGGTCAAGATTGATCCTGAGATCATTAATTTGTAATTTGCAATGGATGATTGATGGACCATAATTATACGAATCAAAAACACAGTTAAACCCACTAAATTAGACTGTTTGTCTATTTAACTTTTGCTTGTTAGTTCCGATATTTATCTACAGGGCATTTTAGAGACTAGAGAGAATACACGCTAAGGAGGAGTTCTTACGCAGAAAAGATGTTACGAGTCATTCCGAGGTCAAGATCAGACGCCGACTGAAGAAATCTTAAGATCCTGACATGGAATCACTCAAAACAAATCAAACCGAAGAGCAACCGAAGTCAGTCCGGAGCTGAAATACACCGATAGTTTTGTGAAAACTTTACAAAACTCACACTCACTCACATACATCCCCCCTAGCCGGCGGCTCCCCCCTCACACCTCCTCTCCTCCACTCCCCTTCCTCCACATGGGGGGGGGCGGCTATGGCTTCTCCTCCAAGAGGGACCGGCGGCTTTGAGCTCCATCCATGGATGCTTGCCATGTGTGTTGATCTTCACCACACCTTCTCCTCCTCCTTGACTATAAATACATGCCTCTTCTCATTTGTAAATCATCCACATTCACAAACACTTATCTCTCTAAAGGTTTTGGTACTTTGTAAGCTTGGTTTGAAATCTATAATATTCTTGTTGGTTCTTGAATATTGTAGATCGTTCTTGAGTACTCTTGTCGGTTCTTGAGTACTCAAGCTTTACTTTATTATTCTTGAGTACTCTTGTCGGTTCTCGAAGTACTCACCCCTTTCCCTTACTGTCTTTACGTTCAAAAACTTTACTTTACTGTCTTTCAAAAACCTTTTCAAGTACTTAGTTATGATGTCCTCTTCCATGGATATTCGTAGCTAAACTCTTTATTCGGTTAAAGGAGTGTACTTGTGTCATAAAATGTTTTAGACCCTTCACTTAGTGCCTCTACGTGTTCAAAACTTGTTCTATGTGCCATATAACAGGTTAGAACTTCCAAGGTTGAGTGGAAGCTTTAACGGGCAAAGCTCTTCCGTGGGGTTCGTGAACATACTCGGGTAAGTGGATGCTTTAACGGGCAAAGCTTATCTAAGGAGTTCGACCTATTTCAAAAACCATTTGGTTGATCGTAACAGAAGATCAAATGGATGCACATAGGGCTAAGATACTTCGAAAGGAGGAATTAGTCTAAAATAGAACAAGTGTTTTAAACGATGTTGCAAGTCTTGTGCTAGAAATAGCCTCGATTCATCTTTGAACACGTAGTATGATCATTAGCGGTCAATGATAAACAACTATGATACAAGGCCCCTGAAACCGAATCTTTTCTTGACTTAAAACACCACCTGCACTTTTCTTTCTTAGTATAAACTGCACTATCAACTGCTGACGTTCCGCAAGACTTGCCGATCACGCAACAACCGCTGTAAGTCTTCCTGTTTATTTTCAGTATTTACTTTTATGTCATTTACTTTTCCACACCAAAAACCAAAACCAACCAACCAATCACTTAGTTGTTAGCATTAAAACCTCAATCAACCTAAAAACACGCTCCCTCGCTGTACAATCGCCTCAAAGAATAGCTTATCCCCCTAATTCCATTGGGTTCGACCCCTACTTACCACTTGCTACCCAGTAGTTAAGTCGCGAGTAGCGGACTTATAAATTTATTTGCACATTTTGCTCTGACGACAAGCAATCTGTCAAATTTGCGCCGTTGCCAGGGAATTAGTTAATTAATCGGATAAAGTTCTTTGAATCGATACTCGCTTCAAAACAACCATGTCTCGCGAAGGAAGCCACCATGACTACCAGGATGATGAAGAAATAAACCTGTACGATCGGAATGATGAGGTGCCACTTCCATTTGTCAACGATCCGGAACAAATATTCCGAGACAGAAGAGCTCGTGATAGGGAGGCCGCCCGACGAAACGAAGGACCACCCGAGGACCGAAATGCAGCTGGTCCAGTGCAACCCCCTATACATCGCCCACACCCTCAACCTCGACAAATGCCTAGGGAAGAACCTGTCTTTGACGACTACTATGGGAATAACAACTACCGCGCACCTACGATGGGAGAGCTGAATGCCCCAGATTTCGAAACGCAACCATGGTGCATCTACGAGGGCCCTGAACTGGAATACATTACCATCAACGCATCAGTGGCCCATAGCTTGCCCAAGTTCTCAGGAGCTCATGGAGAATCAGCAACAAGTCATCTCCAACGCTTACACGGCATTTGCCAAAATCTAAAACCCAATCGAGTGAGTGTAGACGACTTCAAGTTAAAAGCGTTCTAATTTTCCCTCATTGACGCGGCAAACGACTGGTTCCTTTCATTACCTTCCGGTAGCATCAGAACATGGGCTCAGATGCAGAAGAAGTTCTTAGACAAATACTACCCATCAGGAAGAGCAATGCAAGTAAGGAGGCAACTACAAGACATCAAGCAGGGGCCCAACGAAACCATATACGACTACCTGGAGAAATTCAACCACCTGGAAAGAAGCTGCTGTACCCTTGGACTGCCCGAGAAACTCATCATCGAATACCTCATTGATGGATTAATACCCTTAGACAAAATGCTTCTGGATGCCTCACCTGGAGGATCCATGATGAATCTATCACTGAGTGGCATAAGAAATCTCATCACCAACGTTGCTGAAAATGCCCGGTTCAGAGAAGAGACAACTCGGCAGGAAGAATTTTCCCGAACAAAGAATGTGGCAAAAGCTGAAACATCAATGAGCTCTATGCCAGAAGAGATGAAACAAATAAAGGAGACGATGATTCAGATCCTGCGAAGACAACCAGTTCAAGTAAAGCCTTGTGAATTTTGTGGTTCTACGGACCACAAGACTGACGCATGCCCGACATTAATAGCAGAAGAACCAGGAGAAGTAAATGCAATGGGAGGATATCAAGGAGGTCGGGAGCATGCCCGACATTACGACAGATCAGGACCAAACTGGCAGTATAATCAAGCGACCAATCCAAGCTGGCAGAACGACAACTATCCGCAGAAGGAAACACAACAAGCTGCCCCTCAACTAGCCCAGTCATGCTACCAACCGCTCCACCAACAATACAACCAGAACACCCCACCAGCTAACCAGTACCAAGCAAGCTCGAGCAATCATCAAGGACCAAACAAGTCACTTGAGGACATAATGATACAATTGTCAGGTACTGTGCAGCAGTTGAATGCTACTATACATCAAAACCAAGCCGAAACAAAGGGAGAATTATCGGACTTGAAGAAGCACATCTCCCAACTCGCTGCCTCAGTATCCGCACTCACTAATGAGCCCGGCATACTCCTTTCACAAACCACTCAAAACCCGCAGGAAAATGTGAATGCCGTGACTCTTAGGAGTGGAAAAACGCTTGTCGGCAAACCCATGGAACAAGAAAAAGACAAAAGCCCGAGGTTGCCAGGAGAAGAACAAATAAGGTCCGAGTCTCTCGAAACTCTAAAGGAAGACGAGGCCGACAAAGACGACGACATGTTTGAGGAAGAACGGGACGTGACCAACGAGAAAAATGGAGACGCACCTGAAGAACACAGGCCACACCCGGTGCCCAGAACCGAGACCTCCAATATCCGCGCCACGCTTCCATTTCCAGTACCAGCTCGAGTACCCAAACAACATGTCATGGATGAGGACGTGTTTGATTTGTTCAGTA
This sequence comes from Rhodiola kirilowii, assembly GCA_033675215.1. Taxonomy (NCBI): domain Eukaryota; kingdom Viridiplantae; phylum Streptophyta; class Magnoliopsida; order Saxifragales; family Crassulaceae; genus Rhodiola; species Rhodiola kirilowii. The sequence goes on along the minus strand of CM066196.1, from coordinate 31,606,383 downwards.
AAGTCGAAATCAACATCCCCCTCTTGGAAGCCATCAAGCAAATCCCTCGGTATGCTAAATTTTTAAAAGACCTTTGCACCAACCGGAAGAGGAATACTAGTTATGATCAAGAGCTGATGAGTAGGAACGTGTCAACCGTCATACAACGCAAAGTGCCCCCCAAATGTGGTGATCTGGGAACTTACACCATTCCATGCACAATCGGCAACATCCGGATCGAGAACTGCATGCTAGACCTTGGAGCATCAATCAACGTTCTTCCCTTCTCTATCTACTCATGCCTTAGGATTGGACCGCTCGAACCCACCGGTCTCACTATTTAACCAGCAGATCGGTCGTGCAAACATCCTGAGGGAAAAATAGAAGATGTCCTGGTCCAAGTAGGAGAATTGGTGTTTCCAGCAGACTTCTACGTCTTAAAAATGGAGAATGGAGGACCTACAGATCATGCACCCATCCTTCTCGGCCGTCCATTTCTCAAAACATCAAAAATGAAGATAGACTGTGGAATTGGAATGCTCTCAATGGAAGTAGAAGGAGAGGTCTTCAGCTTTGACATATTCCGAGCAATGAAGCATCCTATGGAATTCCAGAAAGTACACGCTCTCGATGCTTTGGACGACTTGGTCCAAGAAGTTCAACCAGAACCAAGAGCGGACCCCTTAGAAGCCATACTGAATGAAGCTGAAGGCTCATGCGAATTGACCGAAGACTTGCATGAAACGGTAGCCCACTTAAAAATCTCAGAGCCTCTCACACCAGAATATGAAGTCAACGAGGTAAAATTATTCAAATCAAATACTTATCTGCCCTCGGTAATACAAGCTCCCAAAATAGAATTGAAGCCTCTGCCCGTGCATCTGAAATACGCATTCCTAGGGGAAAATAACACGCTCCCGATAATCATAAAGAGTGGTTTAGAAACAGACCAGGAGCGTCGTTTGATAAAAGTGCTGAGACAACACAAGTTGGCTATTGGATGGACTCTAGCCGACTTGAGAGGAGTCAGCCTGGCTGTATGCATGCACCGTATTCTACTTGAGAATGGAGCAAAGCCATCAAGAGAGCCTCAACGACGACTCAACCCAATCATGATGGAGATCGTCCAAAAAGAAATACAGAAGCTACTAGATGCGGACGTTATCTATCCCATATCAGATAGCCAATGGGTGAGTCCTGTCCACGTGGTCCCAAAGAAAGGTGGGATCACGGTTGAGGAAGATGCCGAAGGAAAAATGGTGACAACAAGGGTCAAAAACGGCTGGAGAATGTGCATCGACTACAGAAAACTGAACGCCGTCACAAGAAAAGACCATTTCCCTCTGCCGTTCATCGATCAAATGCTAGACCGACTGGCGGGAAAACCATACTTTCGCTTCCTGGACGGGTTCTCAGGCTACAACCAGATCCATATAGCACCTGAGGACCAAGAGAAGACTACATTCACCTGCCCATTCGGTACATTCGCCTTCAGAAAGATGTCGTTTGGACTATGCAATGCCCCTGGAACTTTTCAAAGGGTAGTGACCAGCATCTTTTCAGACATGATCGGAGAATTCATTGAAGTCTTCATGGACGACTTCACCATATATGGAGACACATTCGACGCTTGCTTAAGCAATTTGAGCATGGTTTTGGCACGATGTGTGTCCATGAACTTAGTGCTCAATTATGAGAAGTGCCACTTCATGGTAACACACGGAATAGTCTTGGGACATATCGTCTCACAAGAAGGCATGGAAGTGGACAAAGCAAAGATCGACCTGATCATGACTCTACCATACCCATCCACGGTCCGAGACATCCAATCATTCCTTGGCCATGCGGGATTCTACCGACGATTCATCAAGGACTTCTCCAAAAAGGCGTTGCCTCTATCCACTCTTCTCCAAAAAGAAGTTCCTTTCGAATTCACCAATGCATGCAAGGAGGCCTTTGACGATCTGAAGAAAGCCCTCACTAGCACACCCATCATCCAAACTCCGGATTGGGGAAAACCATTCGAAATCATGTGCGATGCAAGCGACTTTGCTGTGGGAGCAGTTCTCGGCCAAAAGATTGATAAGAAGGTAGGTGTGATCTACTACGCCTCACGAACCCTAGATTCTGCCCAACGAAACTACTCCGCCACCGAAAAGGAACTCCTGGCAGTGGTATTCGCTCTGAAAAAGTTCAGATCATATTTGCTTGGAGCAAAGGTGATAGTTTATTCTGACCATGCTGCCATCCGCTATCTGATGAAGAAGAAGGAAGCTAAGCCAAGGCTCATTCGGTGGATACTACTACTGCAAGAATTCGATGTGGAGATAAGGGACAAAAAGGGGATCGAGAATACTGTGGCCGACCACCTAAGCAGGATTGTCTGAGAAGAAGAAGAAGGGCACATAACCGAATCATTTCCAGACGAGCACCTATACGCCGTCTGAACCACAGTGCCATGGTATGCCTCAATCGTCAACTACCTTGTAGGAGGTACATTTCCTCCCTCTTTTACTAAAGCACAGTGCATGAAACATAGGCATGACGCTAGGTTTTACTTGTGGGATGATCCCTTTTTATGGAAAATAGGAGCAGATCAAATACTTAGGAGATGCATCCCTGATAATGAAATAGCTTCTGTCATTAGCTTTTGCCATGAGTTTGCATGTGGAGGACACTTTGGGCCTAGGAGAACCGCTAGAAAAATCCTGGATAGCTGCTTCTTTTGGCCGAGTTTATTTAGAGATTCATATGAGAAGTGTAAAAATGCGATAAGTGTCAAATAGTAGAAAATGTGTCAGCTAGAAATGAAATGCCTCAAGTACCCATATTAGTCAACGATGTTTTCGACATTTGGGGTATTGATTTTATGGGACCATTCCCAGTTTCATGCGGTTATACTTACATTCTAGTTGCTGTAGATTATGTGTCAAAATGGGTAGAAGCTAAGGCCACAAGGTGCGACGATGCAAAAAGTGTCATAGATTTTTTGCGCACTAAACCGTTTTGTAGGTACGGGGTACCCAAGGCCATAATCAGCGACCAAGGAACTCATTTTTGCAACCGCATGATGGCTGCCACCTTGAAGCGCTACCATGTCCATGACCGAACATCCACAGCAAATCACCCCCAAACCAATGGTCAAGCGGAGATCTCCAACCGCGAAATCAAAGGTATTCTAGAGAAAATGGTGAAACCGGGTAGGAAAGATTGGAGTCAAAGGCTAGATGAAGCTCTTTGGGCTTATCTGACGGCATACAAGACACCAATTGGAACCTCCCCCTTTCGACTTGTTTATGGGAAGGCATGCCACCTTCCAGTAGAATTAGAACATAAAGCCTATTGGGCGCTCAAGCATTGCAATCCGGATTTGAAGGCTGCCGGACTGGATTGGAAGCTTAATCTGTGTGAGCTTGAGGAATTGCGGCTTGAGGCCTATGAAGGGCAGACGGACTACAAAGCGCGGACCAAGTTGTATCATGACAAATTCATCCTCCAACGCTCATTTAAGGAAGGACAACAAGTGTTACTCTTCTCCTCACGGTTGAAGTTGATGACTGGCAAACTAAAATCAAGATGGACCGGCCCTTATACTGTGACTAAAGTATTCAACCATGGGATGCTTGAGTTGGAAAGCATGGAGGATGGGGACCGATTCAATGTGAATGAACAGCGAGTCAAACACTACCATGGCGAGATCAACTTAACAACGCAGAAATACGACCTAAGCCGCCCATGGGATCCAAACCTGTGATCCCCAACTGTCGAGCCAACGACGTTAAACAAGTGCACTGGTCGGGAGGTAACCCGACACCTATCTTACTTTCTGTCTTTTATTTTTCTGTCATTTAGTTTTTACCAATAAGTTGCTCTCGCCCACTTGGTGCATAGAATGAAATGACTATTTAGGAATTGGTTTTTGGAGCAAGACCGGGTTAGCCAGGCAGCTTCCGTGAATTACCGGGCCTGGGCTGAGAGTTCAAGGCCCCAGCCGAACTCCCTCGATTATCCAGCCTCATGCCATGTCATTCACTCGACACTTTAAAGGGAGTTCTGTTCTTCCCTTTTCCTTCATGTCATTTCCTTCTCATATAATATCTGCTTGCATGGCTTTTGAACTAAGTTGTGCTGAAAGGCACGCCTTCGTTCAAAAGTGTGGGGTGAGATCCACCTTTGTAAATAAATAACATGTTTTTCCTTTTTCCTTAATATTATCTTTTTGAAAATATGAACTTGAGAATGTGAAAAAGATAGATCATAATTCATGCATTAACTTTGTGAAAAAACAACTGTTTAAAAACATAGAATGTAACTTCTCATTTGTCCCTTTGTGCTGAGATAAACTAGGGATGTGGAGTTGACATAAACTGCCCTAGAGAGGCTTGCCAAGCAGTCGAAGGACTGAATTTCGCTATATGGTTTTCAAAGTCAGTGGAGGCTGCACTTCGGGTTTCAGTGAAGATTGAAGTCATCTCCGCCATGCAGTGTTTATGCAAAAAGAAAAAAGGCGAGGACGGGAATCAGACCGTCCTATCTCTAGTCAAAGTAGCCGAGAAAATAGATGAGCGACCCTCATCTTGACCCGCGCGAAACGGCAAGGATGAGAGGAGCGGGGACGTATTTCCATATGCTCGCGGGCGACAATTGGACCTCCCAAAAAGGCTTGAGAAAATGGACTAGCAAGTCACAAAGAAGCAAAAAGCTCAAAGAAGCAAATCAAGTGGCCAAAGGCCCAAAACTGTGAAGGTTTTAACCAAACCAAAAGTGAAGTACTCAAAGAGTCAAATCAAAGGCCAAAGGCCGATTCACAACAAAAGCTGTCCCTCGCCAAAAGAAAATCAAAAACCAAACCATTGAAACCCGAACCGAATCACGTGCTAGAGAAAGCTACAAGGAAACCATATAGTGCGAGACGGTCCCGAGGTTGCAGTCCAGGAGCCTGAAAAGGGCTATCTCCCGAAACATCCAAAATAATTTGCATCTCAGCACGGAGGTACAAGTATCAAGTTTCTTCTATTTATTTACACAGTTCAATTTGGTAATAAGTAAGTAATGCATGAATTAGGATAAATCGAGTCCCACAGTCTAACTTTCATATTTTAAAAGCTTACTTAGTGTGCCGCCCTTTAATAGCATTGTTCAGGACGAACAACTAAAAGTGTGGGGTGATCTGATGGACCATAATTATACGAATCAAAAACACAGTTAAACCCACTAAATTAGACTATTTGTCTATTTAACTTTTGCTTGTTAGTTCCGATATTTATCTACAGGGCATTTTAGAGACTAGAGAGAATACACACTAAGGAGGAGTTCTTACGCAGAAAAGATGTTACGAGTCATTCCGAGGTCAAGATCAGACGCCGACTGAAGAAATCTCAAGATCCTGACATGGAATCACTATAAACAAATCAAACCGAAGAGCAACCGAAGTCAGTCTGGAGCTGAAATTCACCGATAGTTTTGTGAAAACTTCACAAAACTCACACTCACTCACATACATCCCGCCTAGCCGGAGGCTCCCCCCTCACACCTCCTCTCCTCCACTCCCCTTCCTCCACATGGGGGGGGGGGGGCTATGGCTTCTCCTCCAAGTGGGACCAGCGGCTTTGAGCTCCATCCATGGATGCTTGCCATGTGTGTTGATCTTCACCACACCTTCTCCTCCTCCTTGGCTATAAATACATGCCTCTTCTCATTTGTAAATCATCCACATTCACAAACACTTATCTCTCTAAAGGTTTTGGTACTTTGTAAGCTTGGTTTGAAATCTATAATATTCTTGTTGGTTCTTGAATATTGTAGATCGTTCTTGAGTACTCTTGTCGGTTCTTGAGTACTCAAGCTTTACTTTATTATTCTTGAGTACTCTTGTCGGTTCTCGAAGTACTCACCCCTTTCCTTTACTGTCTTTACTTTCGAAAACTTTACTTTACTGTCTTTCAAAAACCTTTTCAAGTACTTAGTTATGATGTCCTCTTCCATTTCAAGTACTTTACTGACCACATTCTACTCAATGTTGTTCTTCATCGTCATAGTCAACTGGAAACCTACATCTCATAGAACCACGGTCAACAAGGAGATGGAACTGCTACGCTACCAGATTGGAAACAGGATGCTCATTGACATGGGAAGAATTATGTTCGACCTAATTGCAGAATACGCCATATCTACAAAGTCTCTGCAACAGATAATCTTCCCATCGCTCATCTATGAGCTGATCATCAACCAGCATCCAGATTTGAAGACTGACAAGGGCAGATTGTCAAGTGCTCTATTGAAGTTGGTAGTTGATCACAGGCTGTTCAAGGGTCGACATAAGAATGATCTGAAGGACCCTTGGCTGAGGAGGAAGGACGCACCTGAGTCTTCCATAAGGAGAGCTGCTAATGAGAAGTTGTCCCGAGCTGAACGCGGATAGCTACTGAAGGAGGTGGAGATCATACTGGAGGTCGAACAGGAGCAGAGGACAAGAATCAATCAACTGGTGTGCGCTCTGCGATATCCCAGTGATGATAAAGAAGATGGAGAAAGTTGATGTCCTGATTGAAGAAAAGGCAAAACTCCTTAATGTTTTCTCATCGTTAAAAATACAGATGGAGACATACAAAGACATGCACGCTCGAGACATGGAAGAACTAAAGAAAAGACCTGCTGCCATGACCCAAAGAGAGATATGTTCTCAGGAAGAAGTCCAGTCCTTGAAATTACAAATTGAAATGGAGAAGGACTACCACGCGGCAGTACTGGACGAGCTGAATCAGTTCAAGAAATTAGTGAAGATGCTAAACTCTGGATCAAAAGACCTAGATACGTTTCTAAAGTCACAGAGAATGAGTGGAGGACGTAGATGCATTGGCTACACTGATTGGAGCAGTTCAGGAAAGATCAAGTTTGTCTAAGCTGAACAGCCGGTAATCAGAGAGACGAACAGGTACCCTCTGGCCATCATGATGAGTTCCAACGATGAATGGAGAGTGAGAACGTGGGCCGAGTATCTCTGCTGGAGGGAACCAAATCTTCAAAAACCTATCATTTGCTGACCCATGGTCGAACAGCTGCTGAGACACCATGGTCCGATAGACTCACAGTATGTGTCACTGTCCCAGGCTATGTTCGAGGTGGAGTTGATAAGATTCCAGATGCCGAGGAGACCTGGTTGGTTGATTTGACCCCTTGCCAATTTGTGGCAAAAATGGGGAGTATTTTGGAGGTGACTGGTTAGTTCCCTCAAGTGTGTCTAAAGCCTAGATTGGGTTTTGCCAAACGGCTTGATGTTCCCATGAACGGCATGCTGTTGGCAAAACGGCTTTAGACAGTTCAAGTAGGTGTTCAAGAAGAGTTCAATCGCAGACTCGAACTGAAGTACAGCGCACAACCGACGCATGAAGATTTGCATATCCAGAAGATCAACGAGATTATCTGATTGGGATCAATTGACGAGTCATCATTAAAGATCAGATATTCAAATGAATATCTTCAGCTTGGTTTCGAGAATATTAGATGGCTTGGCAAGGAAGTAATCTCCAAAGATTGGATATGGAAGAGATTGAATATCTATCAAATATTTAGGAGTATTGACAGGGCCTTGCCGTGAGGCAATGCAAAAGTATATTTGTAAGTCCACTACTTGTGACTTCACTATTGGGTAGTAAAGCGGTAAGTAGGGGTCGAACCCAAGGGAATTGGTGGATAGTAGTTCTGTGAGGAAATTGTACAGAAATTAAGTGCGATTGGGGTTGGTTGTGGTTTTAGTACTGAAAGTAATATTGAAAAGTAAATTGCGGGAACAGTTGAGTTCAATATCAACCACACAACGTACTTTTGGTTTGTCGCACGCTGTATTTCAAGCGCAATACGTGCCAAATATTATGTTGGATTGATGTTGAAAACTTCTGTAATGAAAGTAAAGTGCGGAAAGTAAATGTACTGAAAGTAAGTGCGGAAAGTAAATGTACTGAAAATAAAGGTACTGAAAATAAAGACTGAAAGTAAATGTGCTGAAAGTAAAGTTAGTGATTGAATGTAAAGGTACTGAAAGTAAAGTTAGGTGCTTGAAAGTAAAAGTTAGTTGCTGAATGTAAAGTACTTAATGTAAAGGGTACTGAATGTAAGCAGTTGATAGTAAGACCGAAAGTAGAATGAAGAGTTAGTGTTTTAATCAAAGGAAAGGATTCGGTTTAGGGTCCTTGTATCATAGTTCCGTTCATCATTGACCGCTAATGATCATACTAAGTATTCAAAAATGTAACAAGGCCATTTCAAGCGCTTGCCACACCGTCTAGTCCATTTCAAGACATAGAGCACTTGTTTTAGCTAGAGTAATACCCCATTTCAAGGTATATTAGCCTAAGTGCAGTCACTTGATCTCTCATTTCCGATCAAACCAAGCGACTTAAAGAAAGGTTGAACTCCATGGAAAAGCTTTGCCATTTCAAGCATCCACTTAACCGTGTATGTTCACGAACCCCACGGAAGAGCTTTGCCATTTCAAGCATCCACTCAACCGTGTATGTTCTACCCGAATATATAGCACATAGAACATGATTGAACACAATAGTAGCACTAAGAAAAGGGTCTAAAACGTTTTCATGATACAAGCACACCCCTTCAACCGAATGAAGGGTTTAGCTACGAGTATCCATGGAAGTGGATATCATAGCTAGTGCAAGAAAATTAAATGGTTTGAAATCAAAGACAAGGAAAGTAAGGTTTTGGAAAAGTAACTCAAGAACAAACAAGAGTACTCAAGAACAAAGTGAAGTAAAGACAAGGAAAGTAAGAGAGCTTCGGTTTTGGACAAGAAAATAAAGAGAGCACAAGATCAAGAACAAGAGCAAGAACAAACTCAAGAAGAAACTTGGAGCTTTTTGGTATTGAAATGCAAGTGTTTACAAGGATTTGTGCCTAAAGGATTCTAGAGTGATTCTCTATCTAAGTAGCCAAGGATTGTGGATGGATGTGGATTCAAGGGCCAAGCCCCTCTATTTATAGCCATAAGAGGCGGTTTGTGGTTGGCTTTGGACCAACCGACTTGCCCTCTAGTTGCTCCTCAAGTCTTCGGTTTGAGCCTAGTTTGGAACCAAAGGGCAAGGCACATGGAGTGCACATGGGCGGCTAAGCTTGGGTGAGCCAAGGGGCATCCACTTGAGCTTGGTTGAGCCAAGGGTCATCAACTTGAACTTGGTTGTGGCTTGGTTTCAAACCAAAGGTCAACCGAAGTGAATAGTATAAGCTAACCGGGAAAGATGTAGTTTGATTGGACTTCGCTAGATTTTGACCGGAGCAAGGCTAAAACTGACCAGAGCATGGCTGTGGCTGGACTGGGCTTGATCGGAGCACCGCCGGAGGTCACCGGAGCTCGCCGGAATTTTTTCCGGAATCTGGCCGGAGCTTTGGCCGGTGGTCCTTGGCTGTTGGACCATGGATTTGTAATGTTGAAGAGATTCTAAGACTGATCCATGAAGGATGTTTGGCCAGATTCTGCCCGGAGCATGGTCGAAATCCCAAAACGGCCAAAATTACCGTAGTTTCGCCTTGATCGGGCTTGAGCTGGTTTCACTCGGGCGTTTTGTCTGGGAAGTGAGATTGTCAAGGTTATTGGGCATTTAAAACACTTTGGCCGAGCCAGAATTGCCAGATTCCATGGTTTGGTCGAGCGACTTGGTTTCAGTGCCTATGCGCGCGGGTCCTTTGCTTTGGAACTGGGCCAACTGCCAATCTGCCCGAGCATTCTCCTTGGTTTTCCAACATTGTCCACCTTATTTTCCATTTTGATCACTTTGCTCGAGGCGGATTCGTCAGAGCAGCTCCTTTTCCCGGGCAACTTGAATTTAGAGCTAGACAGCTCGGGCGTGGCCTGGGCGATGCCTGGGAGGGGACCTGGTTCTCTCGGTTCTCCCGGCTCGGACACTCGGCACTCTCGGGCGCGCTCGGACAGGGACCTGGTTCTCTCGGTCCCTGGTCTGTGGTACCCGGTACTTCCTCTCGGTCCCCGACTGGCTTTTCCAGGTCCTTGGCTGGGGTCCCTCGGTCCTGGGTGAATTTCCTCGGGCCATTGTCGATTTTCCTCGGGCCCTGGTTGTTATTTCTCGGCCAAAAATGTTTGGCAATCCTTTTTAGCTTAAGAACCCCCTTTTTAGCTCGTTTCATCTCTAAACCTCAAAATACCCTGTAGAACAAAAATGGAACTAACAAGTAAAAGTTGTTAAGACAAAGTGTCTAATTTGGTGGGTTTAACTATCTTGATGAATCATATAAATATGGTCCATCAAATCACCCCACACTTATACTTGTTCGTCCCGAACAATGATATTCGATAGAGGAACACAAAATCCAAGTAAAAAGCTCTAAATAAGAATGTGAGAATGTGGGACTAGATTTATCCTATTCATGCAATACTTACTTGTTACCAAACTAAACCGTGTAAATACTTAGAATAAACTTGATACTTAAACCTTCGAGCCGAGATGCAAATTAATTCGGATGATTCGGGAGATAGCCCTTTTCAGGCTTTTGAATTGCATTCTTGGGACCGACTCGCACTAAATGGTTATCTTGTAGCTTTCTCTAGCACATGAGTTGGTTCGGGTTTCAATGATTTGAGATCTTTGATTTCCTTTTGATGAGGGACACCTTTTGAAGTGATTTGATCTTTGGCCTTCGATTTTGAATTGGAGTTTCTTCACTTTTGTTTCAGTTAAAACCTTCACAATTTAGCCTTTGGCCTTTGATTTGTTTGTCCATTTGGGAGGTCCAATCATCGCCCGAGAGCCTTGCTTCTTTGTGATTTGCTTGTCCATTTTCTCAACCTTTTGGGAGGTCCAATCATCGCCCGAGAGCATATGGAAATACCTCCCCGCTCTTTCTCATCCTCGCCGTTTCGCGCGGGTCAAGATGAGGGTCGCTGACAGGCCGTTGTTGTGACCTGCAAATTTACAATTTATATTTCCACTACTTGTGGCTCACTATTGGCTAGCAAGTGGTAAGTAGGGGTCGAACCCAAAGGAGTTTGGTTGGAAACAGTTGTTCTTTCGAAAGCAATAAATAAAGAAAAGACAATTGGGGTTTTTGGTTGAGGTTTTGGTGCGGAAAGTGAGTACTTGAAAGGTAAATGACTGAAAATAAAGTGCGGGGAAAGTAAATGTGCGGGAAAGTAGATTGCTTGAAGGACCAAGTCTTAAGAAATTAAAGACAATAAGTAAATGTGCGAGAAGTTAAAGTGCTTGAAGGTCCAAGTCTTTAGAAAGTAAGATCAATAAGTAAATGTGCGAGAAAGTAAAGAGCGAGTAATGTAAAGGTGGTTTTTAAAGAGAAGGAATTCTGTCTTAGGAGCCTTATATTAAGTCCCCGTTCATCATCGACCTCTAAGGATTTAACCAAATGTTCTAGGGAGTGAATTATTCCATTTCAAGACATAACTCCAAACAAAGCCATTTCAAGCATTTGCACCTCCGGCTTTTCCATTTCAAGACAAAGCTTACTAGTTCTAGCTAGGCTAACACCCCATTTCAAGGTATATTAACCTAAGTGCAGTCGCTTGATCCCTCATTTCCAAACAAACCAAGCGACTATAGAGGGAATAAACTACTCGGAAGAGCTTTGCCATTTCAAGCATCCACTCTTCCTTGTTATGTTCACCCCGAAGGCACAAGAACTAGCTAGAACATTAAAGTAACATGAAAGCAAGGGTCTAGAACGGTTCCATAGTATAAGAACTCCTTTTGACCGAATGAAAGTTTAGCTACTAATACTCATTGAAGTGAATATCATAACCATTGCAAACGAATGTAAAGCAAAAATAAGTAGAGGAGAATTGAGCTTTTGATTGCTAGTGCAAAGTACTACAAGTGTTTTCGACCCACAAGTTCTCGTTTCCCTTCCTAAGTTTCTCTAAAGTTGTGACAAAAATTGCACACTATGAAAGTGAATGAGCATTTTGATGGACCGTAATTATACGAATCAAAAACACAGTAAAACCCACCAAATTAGAATGTTGGTCTAGTTAACTTCTGCTTGTTAGTCCCGATTTATTTCTACAGGGTATTTTGGCGCTTAGAGAGAAAACACGCTAAGGAGAGGATTTTACGCTGAAAAGATATTACGAGCCAGTCCAAGGTCACGATCAGACGCTGAATGAAGAATCTCAAGATCCTGACGTAGGAATTACTCAAATCAAATCTAACCGAGGAACAATCAAAGTCAGACGGAGCGAAATTGGACTGATAGTTTTGTGAAAAGACTGCACAAATTTGTCAAAATGCACTCATGGACCAAGGTGACCGGCCACCTTGCTTGGAGGTGGCCAAAGCCACTCTTCTCCTCTCCTTGCAACCGGCTACCAGCGGCCCAAAGCTCCCCCCAACCGGCGGCTTTTCCTCCCCCCATGTGGCACCTCCTCCTCCACATCTTAAAAGCCTCCTCCTCCACCCTTGGATGCAACACCACTTGCCACCATCTTAGCCCTCCATCCTCCTCCCCTTTAGCTATAAATAGAGGCTCACCCCTCCTCATTTGTATCATCGATCATCATCCACAAATCCAAAAATCAAAATCACTTCTCTCTCTAAGTTTGTGTTACTTGTAAGTTTGGTTTTTTTGGAAATAATACTCCTGTCTGTTCTTGAGTATTATACTGATTGGAAATAATACTCCTGTTTGTTCTTGAGTATTATACTTTAGAGAATACTCCTGTTGGTTCTTGAGTATTCAGTAGGAAATTGGGAATACTCCTGTTGGTTCTTGAGTATTCCACCCCTTTCCCTCTTACTGTTTTCAAAAACCCCCGAGTATTTAGTTATGATGTCCTTTTCCATGGATATTCGTAGCTAAACTCCTCATTCGGTCGAAGGTATTTTCTTGTATTATATAATGTTTTAATTTCTTTTAGTTTCATTTCTCTGTATTCAAAACTTGTTCTATGTGTCATATATAGTCAGAGTTTCCAATGTTGAGTGGAAGCTGTAACAAGCAAAGCTCTTCCGTGGGAATTCGTGATCATACTCGGTAAGTGGAAGCTGTAACAAGCAAAACTTATCGAGGAGTTCGACTTATCTAAAACACCACTTGGTCGATCGTAACTGAGAGATCAGGTGGATGCACAAAAGGCTAAGATACTTCGAAAGGAGGAATTAGTCTGAAGTAGAATAAGTGTTGCTTTAAACGATGTTGCAAGTTTTGCGCTGCGAAAAGGCCTCGATTCATCCTTGAATACTTAGAAAGGTTACTAACGGTTATTAATAAACATGTTGTAATACAAGGTACCTGAAACCGAATACTTTTCCTTAAATTACAAACCCCCCTGTATTTACTTTTATAAACTGCTCGATCAACTACAACCATCAACCGCTCATCTACCGGAGGAATCGCAATCACGCATCACCCACTGTAAGTCTTCTTCCCTTAACTCTTTTACTTTTAGTATTTTAATTTCTGTATTTATTTTCTGTATTTACTTTTCCGCATAAAAAACCAAAACAACCAAAAACAGTAGCTTAGTAATTAGTAGTAAGTCCGCAATCGACCTAAAATCACTCACCATACGATCCCCTAAAGAACAGTTATCCCTCTAATTCCCTTGGGTTCGACCCCTACTTACCACTTACTATCCAGTAGTGTAGTTGCGAGTAGCGGAAAATATAAATTTATTTGTACAGAGATCATTGCACCTTAACGACAGTGCAGTGGGCTCCGTCAAATTGGCGCCGTTGTCGGGGAATTAGCCATCGGATAAGTTCTTTAAATCAATACGCGCTCGAAACAACCATGTCTCGCGAAGGAAGCCACCATGACTACCAAGACGACGACGAGATGAACCTGTACGATCGAAACAATGAGGTGCCACTTCCATTTATGGATGATCCGGAGCAACTCATCCGAAGCAGACGAGCTCGTGATAGGGAAGCCATCAGAAGAAACCAAGAACCACCCGAGGACCGGAATGCAGCTGGTCCAGTACGACAACCCCATAGATATCCACCACCCCCGCAACCTAGACAAGTGCCGAGACGAGAACCCTCTTTCGATGACTACTACGGAGATAACAACAACTACCGCGAACCTACATTGGGAGAGCTCTCGGCACCAGATTTCAGAGTTCAGCCGTGGTGTATCTATGAAGGCCCGGAGCTAGAAAACATCGTCATCAACACTTCAGTGGCCCACAACTTGCCAAAATTCTCAGGAACTCGTGGAGAATCAGCAATGACTCATCTCCAGCGCTTACATGGGATTTGCCAAAACCTCAAACCGAATGGCGTAAACGTAGACGACTTTAAGTTAAAGGCGTTCTATTTTTCCCTCATTGACGCGGCAAACGACTGGTTCCTTTCATTGCCTTCCGGAAGCATCAGAACATGGGCTCAGATGCAGAAAAAGTTCTTAGACAAATATTACCCAGCAGGAAGAGCGATGCAAGTAAGGAGGCAACTGCAGGACATCAGGCAAGGACCCAACGAAACCATGTACGATTACTTGGAAAAATTCAACCGCCTGGAGAGAAGCTGCTGTACCCTTGGACTGCCCGAGAAACTCACCGTCGAGTATCTCATTAATGGATTAAGACCCTTAGACAAAATGCTCCTGGATGCCTCAGCTGGAGGGTCCATGATGAATCTATCATTAAGTGGCATCAGGGATCTTATCACCAACGTTGCTGAGAATGCCCGATTTAGAGAAGAGACAACTCAGCAGGAAGAATTCGCCCGGACAAAAAATGTGGCAAAAGCGGAAACGTCGATGAGCTCTATGCCTGAAGAGATGAAGCAGCTAAAGGAGATGATGATTCAAATCCTACGAAGGCAGCCAGTTCCGGTAAAACCTTGCGAGTTCTGTGGTTCTACAGACCACAAAACTGACACATGTCCAACATTAATAGAAGAGGAACCGGCAGAAGTGAATGCAGTGGGAGGATACCAAGGATACAACAACAACAGTAATGCCAGAGCCAGACAAAACAGACAGTATGGTCAAGCAACCAACCCGAGCTGGCGTAACAATAACTATTCTCAGAAGGATGCACAACCAGCTATCCCTCAACTAGCTCAGTCATTCTACCAACCCCCCCCCCCCCCCACCGGCAGTATAACCAGAACGCTCCATCAGTAGGCCAATATCAACAAAGAGGACCAAATCAGTACCAAACCGGCCCGCATAATCAGCAAGAACCAACCAAGTCGCTTGATGACATGATGAAGGAGCTCGCAGGAAGCATAAGTCAATTGGGTACTTCGCTACACCAATACCAGGCGAAAACTGACGGGGCAATTTTAGAATTGACCAAACAAATGTCCCATCTCGCCACAGCAATGTCAACACTCACTAACGAACCTGGTAGACTTCCTTCACAAACCATCCAAAACCCAAAGGCGAATCTTAGCATGATAAAGAGGTCAAATGGAAAGGCGACACTGGGAGAAGTAGCACGATCCCCAATGTACAAACTTACAAATAAGCACTTCACCCGTATGCGTCGTCCTGACTGGAATCAAGAGGAAGACCGACCCAATGATGACAAAACATGGGTCACGCATGCTGACAATGGACGATATGCATTTACCGTTTGCATAACACCACCACCAGTCATACACTCTGACATACCAGCATCTGGATGGGATGACACTGACAATTTAAGGTGGAACTCTCCAACTAATATTTATGCTTCTGATCAAAATATTAAGGGATCCAGTTATACTAATCCTAAGTCAAGGAGTGGGCAGAGTGACCCGACAATTAAAAAAGCCCTCACTTCAGATCATGAGTCACAACCGGAAAGAGATAAAGACCCAGGGGCCTTCACAGTCACCTGCGGTATTGGTGAAACTCAGATTCATAAGTGCCTGGTCGATCTTGGAGCTGCTGTCAACGCCATGCCCTCCTCCTTATATTACTTGTTAGGACTTGGTCCATTAAAACCACCCAGGTCAAATATCGAGCTAGGAGATAAATCGTGCATCCGTCCGATTGGAGTGCTGGAAGACGTAATACTCCATGTGGGAGAGCTCGTCATTACTGCAGACTTCTATGTGATACAAACAGGAGAGACCAGCGAAGACGACCCTCCAACAATAATCTTGGGACGACCATTCCTCTACGCTACTAAGGCAAGGATCGATGTGGGAAAGGGCTCATTATCGCTTAAGTTCAGAGGCAAAATTGCATATTTCTACATTGACAATAGCCGCACGGATGCGAAGAAACCACCAGATATAATACCTATCTCAGATCGCGGTACGCAGATTTCCGACCTGCCAAAAGAGACCGAAAAAGTAACAAGACCAGCAGCTATGGTCAAAGTTCCCTCACCTTCTCAGAAGCAATGGAGAGAAAAAATACCAAAACCATGGGGTTCTAACACACACAAGAAATCGGGTAAAGGCAAGGCAAAAAGCAACACAGGAACGGTGGCAAAATTCGACCTAAGCCACCCATGGGATCCCAACCAGTGATCTAGGAATAAGGTATTGTCGAGCCAACAACGTTAAACAAGTGCACTGGTCGGGAGGTAACCCGACACTATCTTACTTTCCGCACTTTAATTTTCTATCTTTTATTTTCTATATTTTACTTTTTCAATAAGTCGCTCTCACCCACTTGGTGCATAGAAGATTTGACTATTCAGGAATCGGACTTGGGTGCAACATTAAGCCAGCCAGGCCTACGCTTAGAGTTCAAGGCCCCAGCCGAACTCCCTCAATTATCCAGCCTCATGCCATGTCGTTCACTCGACACCTTAAAGGGAGTTCTGTTCTTCCCTTTTCCTTGATGTCATTTCCTTCTCGTACAATATCTGCTTGCATGGCTTTTGAACTAAGTTGTGCTGAAAGGCACACCTTCGTTCAAAAGTATAGGGTGAGAACCACCTGTGTACATAAACATGTTTTTCTTTTTTAATGTTATCTTTTTGAAAATATGAACTTAAGAATGTGAAAAAGATAGATCTAAAATTCATGCATTTACCTTGTGAAAATTCAACTGTCTAAAAACTTAGAACGTAATTTCTCATTTGTCCCTTTGTGCTGAGATAAACTAAGGATGTGGAGTTCATAGAAATGCCCTAGAGGGGCTTGGCAAGCAATCAAAGGACTGAATTTCACTATATGGTTTACGAAGCTAGTGGAGGCTGCACTTCGGGTTTTTTAGTTGAGTCAAGAGTCAGCTCCGCCATGCAGTGTTTATGCATAAAAAATGAAGAAGGCGAGGACGGGAATCAGACCGTCCTCTCTCTATTCAAAGTAGCCGAGAAAATAGATGAGCGACACTCATCTTGACCCGCGCGAAACGACAAGGATGAGAGGAGCGGGGAGGTATTTCCATAGGCTTGCGGGCGATGATTGGACCTCCCAAAAAAGGCACAAAAGAATGGACTAGCAAGTCACAAAGAAGCAAAAGCTCGAAGAAGCAAATCAAGAGGCCAAAGGCCCAAAATTGTGAAGGTTTTAACCGAACAAAATTGAAGTACTCAAAGCGTCAAATCAAAGGCCAAAGGCCGATTCACTACAAAAAAGCAGTCCTTCGCCAAAAAAGAAAGAAATCAAAAAAGGCCCAACTCAACTGTGAAACCCGAATCGAATCACGTGCTAGAGGAAGCTACAAGGAAACCATATAGTGAGAAACGATCCCGAGATTGCAGTCCAGGAGCCTAAAAAGGGCTATCTCCCAAAACAACCAGAATAATTTGCATCTCGGCACGGAGGTACAAGTATCAAGTTACTTCTATTTATTTACACAGTTCAATTTGGTAATAAGTAAGTAATGCATGAATTAGGATAAGTCTAGTCCCACAGTCTAATTTTCATATTTTAAAACCAAACTTAGAGTACCGCACTTTAATAGCATTGTTTGGGATGAACAACTAAAAGTGTGGGGTGATCTGATGCACCATAATTATACGAATCAAAAACACAGTAAAACCCACCAAATTAGACTGTTGGTCTAGTTAACTTCTGCTTGTTAGTCCCGATTTATTTCTACAGGGTATTTTAGAGACTAAAGTGAAAACACGCTAAGGAGAGGATTTTACGCTGAAAAGATATTACGAGCCAGTCCAAGGTCACGATCAGACGCTGAATGAAGAATCTCAAGATCCTGACGTAGGAATTACTCAAATCAAATCCAACCGAGGAACAATCAAAGTCAGACGGAGCGAAATTGGACTGATAGTTTTGTGAAAAGACTGCACAAAACTATCAAAATGCACTCATGGACCAAGGTGACCGGCCACCTTGCTTGGAGGTGGCCAAAAACACCCTTCTCCTCCCCTTGCAACCGGCTACCGGCGGCCCAAAGCTCCCCCCAACCAGCGGCTTTTCCTCCCCCCATGTGGCATCTCCTCCTCCACATCTTCAAAGCCTCCTCCTCCACCCTTGGATGCAACACCACTTGCCACCAGCTTGGCCCTCCATCCTCCTCCCCTTTAGCTATAAATAGAGGCTCACCCCTCCTCATTTGTATCATCGATCATCATCCACAAATCCAAAAATCAAAATCACTTCTCTCTCTATGTTTGTGTTACTTGTAAGTTTGATTTTTGGAAATAATACTCCTGTTTGTTCTTGAGTATTATACTGATTGGAAATAATACTCCTGTTTGTTCTTGAGTATTATACTTCAGAGAATACTCCTGTTGGTTCTTGAGTATTCAGTAGGAAATTGGGAATACTCATGTTGGTTCTTGAGTATTCCACCCCTTTCCCTCTTACGGTTTTCAAAAGCCCTCGAGTATTTAGTTATGATGTCCTTTTCCATGGATATTCGTAGCTAAACTCCTCATTCGGTCGAAGGTATTTTCTTGTATTATATAATGTTTTAATTTCTTTTAGTTTCATTTCTCTGTATTCAAAACTTGTTCTATGTGCCATATATAGTCAGAGTTTCCAATGTTGAGTGGAAGCTGTAACAAGCAAAGCTCTTCCGTGGGAATTCGTGATCATACTCGGTAAGTGGAAGCTGTAACAAGCAAAACTTATCGAGGAGTTCAACTTATCTAAAACACCACTTGGTCGATCGTAACTGATAGATCAGGTGGATGCACAAAAGGCTAAGATACTTCGAAAGGAGGAATTAGTCTGAAGTAGAATAAGTGTTACTTTAAACGATGTAGCAAGTCGTGCGCTGCGAAAGGGCCTCGATTCATCTTTGAATACTTAGAAAGGTTACTAACGGTTATTAATAAACATGTTATAATACAGGTACCTGAAACCGAATACTTTTCCTTAAATTACAAACCCCCCTGTATTTACTTTTATAAACTGCTCGATCAACTACAACCATCAACCGCTCATCTACCGGAGGAATCGCAATCACGCATCACCCACTGTAAGTCTTCTTCCCTTAACTCTTTTACTTTTAGTATTTTAATTTCTGTATTTACTTTTCCGCATAAACAACCAAAAAAACCAAAAACAGTAGCTTAGTAATTAGCAGTAAGTTCGCAATCGACCTAAAATCACTCACCATACGATCACCTAAAGAACCGTTATCCCTCTAATTCCCCTGGGTTCAACCCCTACTTACCACTTACTACCCAGTAGTGTAGTCGCGAGTAGCGAAAAATATAAATTTATTTGTACAGAGAACATTGCACCTTAACGACAGTGCAGTGGGCTCCGTCACATTTCTATTTATAGGCATGGGTGGGGGTTGAGCTTTCCTCTTCCCATGGGTTTGCCGCCCCAAGCTAGTAGGTGCCAAATGGAGCTCTCTTGGAGCTTTCTTCATCCTTAAGCTAGCCGCCTTTAAGCTAGCTGGTGCCAAGTGCCATACTTCTTGGAGCTTCCTTCGCCCATAAGCTAGCCGCCTCTAAGCTAGTTGGTGCCAAGTGTGGCATCCCTTGAGCAAGGTGCTTCACAAGGCAAGCTGCTCTTAGAGCAAGATGCTTCCAATGGACATCGGACCTAGCAAGTAGCTGGAACTTCGCCAGAGTTTTGCTCGGAAAAAGTTCTACTCGGCGCTTGGCCGGGCGCTTGCCTCGGCCGCGGTCGGGCGCCTGCCTCGGATGCGCTCGGGCGCCTGTCTCGGCTGCACTCGGGTGCCTGTCTCGGATGCACTCGGGCGCCTGTCTCGGATGCAGCTCGACATCCCTCGGTCATGAACCTCAGCGCGCTTGCGAGCACACAGCAGTGATGCCCGGCACTGTTCTGGGGCGCGCTCTTATTTCTTCGGTATTGACTCTCGGGCCTCAGCCGAGACCATTCGGATACCGACCTGGGACGCGACCCGGTATTTCTCGGTCGCGGCCCGGTACTGAAGCTCGACCACGCCTGGGGCTTCTCGGGCGCCGACTGGGTCCCTCGGTCACCGACTGGCCCGATCAACTTGTAATTTATTTCTAGCATAAAACTCCTCTTTTAAGCTGGTTTCTTCCCTAAACCTCAACATAGCCTGTAGAGCAAAATGGGACTAACAAGTGAAAGATGTTAAGACAAATTGTCTAATTTGGTGGGTTTAACTGATTCAACGAGTCATATAAATATGCCCCATCAGATCACCCCACACTTATACTTGGTCGTCCCGAACAAGGCTAGTGAGAAGAGGCAACTAATATCTAAAGGTCCTAGACATGAATGTTGGAGTGCTAGTCTAGACTTTTCCTATTCATGCATCACTTGATGTCAAAATAAAGTGCGTTTAAAATTTAGAAGATAACTTGATACTTATACCTCCGAGCCGTGATGCAAACCAATTTGGATGTATTGGAGATAGCCCTTTTTAGGTTCTTGTACGCACTCTTCGGACCGGTCTCGTACTATATGGTTATCTTCCGTAGCTTTCTCTAGCACATGATTTATTCGTGCTAAACGGGTCGAGTCTTTTATATTGTTTGGAAGAACAGCATTTTGTAGTGACTTGGCCTTCGGCCTTTGTTATTGAATTTGGATGCTTCACTTTTGCTTTGGTTAAAACCTTCACAATTTGGCCTTTGGCCTTTGATTTCTCGAGCTTTGCTCTTTTGTGAATTGCTTGTTCGTTTTCACTCTTGGGAGGTCCAATCATTGCCCGAGAGCATATGGAAATGCCTCCCCGCTCTTTCTCATCCTTGCCCTTTCGCGCGGGTCAAGACGAGGGTCGCTCGGCTATTTTCCCGGCTACTCGGACTAGAGATAGGACGGTTTGATTCCCGTCCCGCCTCTTCCATAAACGATGCATGGCAGAGTCTACTCGAAACCCAAGTAACCCGAAGTGCTAACCTTCACTAACTTCGGATAACCATATAGTGAGACCCGGCCCTTCGAGTGCTTGTCAAACGTTTCTAGGGCGTTTTTTGTCAACTCCACATCCCTATTTATCTCGGCACGTAAGGACAAATAAGAAGTTAAGTTCTAAAGTTTTAACGCAATTTAGATCTCACAAGGACATGCATGAATTTGGATCCATCTATTTCACATCATGAAGCTTATATTCAAGAGTTGCAAAAAGATAAAAATTACGGAAAAGGAAAACATGCTGACTACTATGTGCAATGACTCACCCCACACTTTTGAACAAAGCCGTGCCTCGCAGCACGACTTGGTTCAAAAGACAAAAAGAATAAGGGGACTTGGAAAGGAAATGACATAAGAGGAAATGAGTCGAACTCCCTTGTGGTGTCGTCGCTGCCAAGTCATGGACGTAGGAGCAAACGACATGCCCTTGGTTTGACCGGATTCAGCTGGAGCTCGAGGAAGTTCGGCAGGGAAATTGGATTTCTTGGGCGCGCCTCGGTGTTCCTCGGGCGCGTCCTCGGTGCTTCTCGGTCGCGACTCGATCTTTCCCGGGCGAAACCCGGTCATTCTCGAGCGCGACTTCTATTCCTGCACAAAAGATCAAATTCCTTCCTAATGCGAGGGGATGAGTACGATTTAAACCTAAATTAAAATAAAATGCCGCATGAAACCAAAAAATGTGCCGGGTTACCTCCCGGCAAGTGCCTTTGTTTTAACGTCGTTGGCTCGACGATACCTCGCTTATGTCGGGTCTGGTGGCTCGGCTAGGTCGAACTTAGCCGCGGCTCTCGCATTGATCCTTGCTTTGACCCTCCCCGAACTCTTGTGACGTGATGTGCTCGGGCCTGATCTTGATGGTTCCGGTGGTTTTTTTATATCCGGGCGGCTGTTATTATAGACGTTGAAGTTTGAAATTTTACCGCCGAAGGCGAGGGATAATGAGCCTTCGCTCATGTCGATCTTTGCCTTTGTGATGTAGAGAAATGGCCGCCCCAATATGAGTGTTGGAGGGTCGTCCTTGCTGGTATCCCCAATTGGTATCACATAAAAATCCGTAGGAACGACTAGCTTTTCCACACGGAGCATTACTTTTTCTAGCATTCCAACTGGATGGACACACAACTTGTCCCCCAACTCGAGAGATAACTTTGGTGGCTTTAATGGACCAAGCCCCAATGAACAATATAGGGGGTAAGGCAAGACATTTACTGCAGCTCCAAGATCAATTAGGCAATGATGAACTTGGATCTTGCCTATACCACATGAGACTGTAAAAGCCCTAGGGTCCTTGCTTGTGTCCAGTTGTGCCTCATGATTCCAGGTGAGGGGTTTACTCGTTATCAAGCCATTTTGCTTATTCCTTGATTCTAGTTCCTTTTCCACCTTTTTCTTTTGGGTCGCACGATCCTTGGAGGCAATGGTCTCCATAGAGTAAGACGACTCTTGACCCTCATCATCCCACCCAGATGGTGGTACGTCGAGGTGCGTGATCGGCGGTGGCGTCATGTTGACGGTAAATGCATAGCGTCCATTGTCCGCATGTGTGACCCAAGTTTTGCCATCACTGGGCCGGTCTTCTTCTTGATTCCAATTCGGTCGGCGCCTACGGGTATAGTGCTTGATCGTAGGTTTGTAAGCTTCGGTCCCACGCCCTGGTTTCATCAGTTGAGCTTCTTCCTCATGCGCCGCCTTTACGTCCGATGCCTTTATCATGTTGACAATCCCTTTCGGGTTTTGGATCATTTGCGAGGGGAGCCGGCCGAATTCATTTTTTAGCTCGGACACCTCGGTGGCCAGCTGGAACATTTGCTTGCCCAAGTCTGCTATCGCTCCATCGGTTTTCTCCATGTATTGATGCACCGTGTTGGACAGGTCCTTCACAATTTCCTCGAGCGGCTTGCTCGGGCCTTGCTGGCTCGGACCGGCCTGGTACTGATTCGGTCTCTTCGGCTGATATTAGCCTGGTCCGCCCTGGTTGTATTACCGGTGAGGCGGTTGATAGAATTACTGAGCCGGTTGAGGCGCGGCCTGTTGCGTTCTCCTCGGGGCGTTGTTGTCGTATCACCAGTTTTGTCCGGGCGCCTGCCTGAACTACCTCAAGTCGTTCGGCCAGTTTTGTCTGGGCGCCTGCCCAAACTACCGGCTCGGTCCCGCTCGGTCGCTGTTGTTATACCCTTGATATCCACATATTGCGTTCACTTCCTTCGGGTCATTCTCCATCAACGTCGGGCAAGTGTCGCTTTTATGGTCCAAAGCACCACATTATTCACAAGGCCTCATCTGAGCTGGCTACCTTCATAGGAGCTGAATCATCATCTCCTTCATCTGCTTCATTTCCTCAGGCAAGGAACTCATTGGTACCTCGTCCTTTGCCACGTTCTTGGTGCGGGAAAACTCTTCTTGCCGAGTCGTCTCTTCCCTAAACCGGGCGTTCTCCGCAACACTAGTGACAAGCTCCCTTATGCCGCTTAATGATAGGTTCATCATCGATCCTCCAGCCGAGGCATCTAGGAGCCTTTTGTCGAGGGGCTTTAGTCCATCAAGTAGGTACTCGACGATGAGTTTCTCGGGTAGCCCAAGAGTGCAGCAACTTCGCTCCAGGTGGTTGAATTTTTCTAGGTACTCGTACATGGTCTCATTAGGCCCTTGCCTTATCTCTTGCAATTGTCTCCTCACTTGCATCGCCCTTCCTGCTGGATAATACTTATCCAAGAATTTCTTTTGCATTTGGGCCCATGTTCGAATGCTACCTGAAGGTAAGGAGAGGAACCAATCGTTAGCCGAGTCACTAAGGGAGAAATAAAACGCTTTCAATTTAAAATCATCCACATCTACTCCATAAGGTTTTAAATTTTGGCAAATGCCATGTCAACGTTGAAGATGAGTAGTAGCATATTCTCCCTGATTTCCTGAGAACTTTGGCAAGTTATGGACCACCGACGTGTTTATAGCAATGTTCTCGAGGTCCGGGCCTTCGTCTATGCACCATGGTTGGGTCCTGAAGTCGGGCGCCGAGAGCTCTCCCATGCTAGGTTCACGGAGGACTTCGTCCGAATAGTATTCGTCAAAGACTGGGTGTTGCCTCGGCATTTGCCGATGTAATGGTGGCTGTCTCAGGGCCTGCCTCGGGTGTTGCCTCGGCGCGGCTCCAACTCTGCCTTCGGGCACCCTTTGATTTAACCGGGCTGCTTCCCTAATCGCTCGGTTGTGGTTCCGGATGAGCTGTTCCGGGTCGTCTATAAATGGGGGCAGTCCCTCGTTATCTCGGACAACTTGGTTCACCTCGTCGTCAATCTCTTCGTCCTCATGATGGCTTCCTATACGAGACAAGGTTAACGAGCAAAAACTAAAGAAAAAGAAAAAGAAGAACAACTATCCGATACACTAACTCCCCGGCAACGGCGCCAAAATTTGACAGGCCGTCGTTGTGACCTGCAAATTTACAATTTATATTTCCACTACTTGTGGCTCACTATTGGCTAGCAAGTGGTAAGTAGGGGTCAAACCCAAGGGAGTTTGGTTGGAAACAGTTGTTCTTTCGAACGCAATAAATAAAGAAAAGACAATTGGTGTTTTTGGTTGAGGTTTTTGTGCGGAAAGTGAGTACTTGAAAGGTAAATGACTGAAAATAAAGTGCGAAGAAAGTAAATGTGCGGGAAAGTAGATTGCTTGAAGGACCAAGTCTTAAGAAATTAAAGACAATAAGTAAATGTGCGAGAAGTTAAAGTGCTTGAAGGTTTAAGTCTTTAGAAAGTAAGAGTAATAAGTAAATATGCGAGAAAGTAAAGAGCGAGTAATGTAAAGGTGGTTTTTAAAGAGAAGGAATTCGGTCTTAGGAGCCTTATATTAAGTCCCCGTTCATCATCGACCTCCAAGGATTTAACCAAATGTTCTAGGGAGTGAATTATTCCATTTCAAGACATAACTCCAAACAAAGCCATTTCAAGCATTTGCACCTCCGGCTTTTCCATTTCAAGACAAAGCTTACTAGTTCTAGCTAGACTAACACCCCATTTCAAGGTATATTAACCTAAGTGCAGTCGCTTGATCCCTCATTTCCGAACAAACCAAGCGACTATAGAGGGAATAAACTACTCGGAAGAGCTTTGCCGTTTCAAGCATCCACTCTTCCTTGTTATGTTCACCCCGAAGGCACAAGAACTAGCTAGAACATTAAAGTAACATGAAAGCAAGGGTCTAGAACGGTTCCATTGTATAAGAACCCCATTTGACCGAATGAAAGTTTAGCTACTAATACTCATTGAAGTGAATATCATAACCATTGCAAACGAAAGTAAAGCAAAAATGAGTAGAGGAGAATTGAGCTTTTGATTGCTAGTGCAAAGTACTACAAGTGTTTTCGACCCACAAGTTCTCGGTTCCCTTCCTAAGTTTCTCCAAAGTTGTCAGAAAAATCGCACACTATGAAAGAGAATGAGCATTTCTATTTATAGGCATGGGTGGCGGTTGAGCTTTCATCTTACCATGGGTTTGCCGCCCAAGCTAGTAGGTGCCAAATGGAGCTCTCTTGGAGCTTTCTTCATCCTTAAGTTAGCCGCCTTTAAGCTAGCTGGTGCCAAGTGCCATACTTCTTGGAGCTTCCTTCGTCCATAAGCTAGCCGCCTTTAAGCTAGTTGGTGCCAAGTGTGGCATCCCTTGAGCAAGGTGCTTCACAAGGTAAGCTGCTCTTAGAGCAAGATGCTTCCAATGGACATCGGACCTAGCAAGTAGCTGGAACTTTGCCAGAGTTTTGGTCGGAAAAAGTTCTACTCGGTGCTTGGCCGGGCGCTTGCCTCGGGTGCGCTCGGGCGCCTGTCTCGGATGCGCTCGGGCGCTTGTCTCGGATGCGCTCGGGCTCCTGTCTCGGATGCGCTCGGGCGCCTGTCTCGGATGCAGCCCGACATCCCTCGGTCATGAACCTCAGCGCGCTTGTAAGCACACAGCAGTGATGCCCGGCACTGTTTCAGGGCGCGCTCTTATTTCTTCGGTATTGACTCTCGGGCCTCAGCCGAGACCGTTCGGATACCAACCTGGGACGCGACTCGGTATTTCTCGGTCGCTGCCCGGTACTGAAGCTCGGCCACGCCTGGGGCTTTTCGGGCGCCGACTGGATCCCTCGGTCACCGACTGGCCCGATTAACTTGTAATTTATTTCTAGCATAAAACTCCTCTTTTAAGCTGGTTTCCTCCCTAAACCTAAACATAGCTTGTAGAGAAAAATGGGACTAACAAGTGAAAGATGTTAAGACAAATTGTCTAATTTGGTGGGTTTAACTGATTCAGCGAGTCATATAAATATGCCCCATCAGTCGCTCATCTATTTTCTCGGCTACTTGGACTAGAGTTAGGACGGTTTGATTCCCGTCCCGCCTCTTGCATAAACGCTGCACGGTGGAGATGACTCTGAATCCAATGAAACCCGAAGTGCTAACCTCCACTGACTTCGTAAACCTTATAGCGAAATCCGGTCCTTCGAGTGCTTGCCAAGCCTCTCTAGGGCATTTTATGTCAACTCCACATCCCCTATATATCTCAGCACAAAGGAACAAATAAGAAGTTACATCCTCAAGTTTTTACACAGTCGAGATTTCACAAGATAAATGCTTGAATTTAGATCTATCTTTTTCACATTCTCAAGTTCATATTTTCAATAAGTTAATATTAAGGGAAAAGGAAAAGGAAAGCATGTTAAATAACTATGTGCAAAGGCAGTTCTTACCCCACACTTTTGAACGAAGGCGTGCCTCTTGGCATGACTTAGTTCAGAAGCCAATTGCAAGCAGATATTTACAGGAAAGATGAGAACGGCTCAAAAAGCTAAATGACTGAAAGGAAGAAAAATGCCGGGTTACCTCCCGACCAGTGCCTTTGTTTAACGTCATTGGCTCGACGAATGGGATCACAAGTTTGGATCCCATGGGCGGCTCAAGTCAAATTTTACCGCGGCTCCTACATTGATCCTTGCCTTGACCCTTCCCAAGCTCTTGTGGGATGATGTGCTCGGGTCCGGTTTCCATTGTTCGGGCGGATTCGCCTTCACATTCCTTTGAGAAGATGAGGATCTTTTGACCATATTTGCTGGTCCTTTGAGTCGGGCTCTCTTGTTTTCAGGGCTACCTTGTCTAGCTGTGGCGAATGAATGCTCCATCAAGGAGTCGTTCTGCTTAGGCCCTTCCTCCATCCTTCTTTCAGGCTCTCCATTGATCACATCTTTTTCTGTGATTCGCATATTGATCAAGGGGAAACGTTGGGAAGCTTTCATTATAAGGACCGATCCTGTCTCGGCCAGCCTGTCCGTGAGGACCTGGTCTTGGTTGATTTCTTCTGCCGGCTCGGTAGTGAGTTCCCATGAAGGCTTTTCCTCATCCCAAACAAGATCGGTTTCTGGCTCTAGGTCTTCTGATGGCTCGGGAGTGATCTCCCATATAGGCTCCTCCTCGGTGCTTTCTGTATCTGATTCGACCATCATGGCCTCTGCAATGTCTTCCCAACTCCTCTCTAGATTAGCCTCTACTATCTGCGCTCTTCTATCAGCTTGGAGCATTGGCCTTCGTTTTGTGGCTTCGGCCAAGTAATCTATGAGATCCCACATTTCAGTCATGGTTAAGTGCATGGCCGATCCTCCCACTGCGTCATTAATCCTTGATTTCTCAACTGGCCTCATCCCACAAAGAAATTTTTGAAGAAGAACCACGTTCGTGAATCCATGATGCGGGCAGCGTGAGACAACGGTATCAAAGTACGTATAGTACTCGTCCAAAGTCTCATCCCGGGATTGTTGAAGGCAGATGATCCTCTCTCGGGTGTCATATCGTAAGGATGGCGGGGAGAATTCTTTCAGGAATTGGGCACGAAGATCCTCATAATAGCCTGCACAACTAGCAGTTGATGAGTAATACCAAACTGCAGCGAAGTCAGTTAAAGAAAGTTTAAAGCATTCCATCTTAAACTCCTCTAACGTTTCATTTTCAGGTTTCATGTGTCTGCAGATGGCGTGAAAATGTTGGCAATGTATTACAGGGTCCTCGTCGATCGCACCTCCAAACTGGGGGAGATACCGAATCATCCATGCATACATAGTGGACAGTGCAATGAAAAATAAACGAAAGGGAAAGAAAAAGAACAACTAATCCGATTGCTAATTCCAATTCCCCGGCAACGGCGCCAATTTTGAACGGGCCTTGTCGTGAGGCAATGCAAAAGTATATTTATAAGTCCACTACTTGTGACTTCACTATTGGGTAGTAAAGCGGTAAGTAGGGTTCGAACCCAAGGGAATTGGTGGATAGTAGTTCTTTGAGGAAATTGTACAGAAATTAAGTGCGATTAGGGTTGGTAGTGGTTTTTGTACTGAAAGTAATACTGAAAAGTAAATTGCGGGAACAGTTGAGTTCAATATCAACCATACAACATACTTTTGGTTTGTCGCACGCTGTATTTCAAGCGCAATACGTGCCAAATATTATGTTGGATTGATGTTGAAAACTTCTGTAATGAAAGTAAAGTGCGAAAAGTAAATGTACTGAAAGTAAGTGCGGAAAGTAAATGTACTGAAAATAAAGGTACTAAAAATAAAGACTGAAAGTAAATGTGCTGAAAGTAAAGTTAGTGACTGAATGTAAAGGTACTGAAAGTAAAGTTAGGTGCTTGAAAGTAAAAGTTAGTTGCTAAATGTAAAGTACTGAATGTAAAGGGTACTGAATGTAAGCAGTAGATAGTAAGATGACGGAGCCCACTGCACTGTCGTTAAGGTGCGATGTTCTCTGTGCAAAAATAAATTTATATCTCCGCTACTCGTGACTTCACTACTGGGTAGCAAGTGGTAAGTAGGGGTCGAACCAAAGGGAATTGGTGGATTAGTTGTTCTTTAAAGAAGCTTATGCAGAAATTAAATGCGATTGGGGTTGGGTTTGACTGTGCTTTGAGAACTGAAAGTAAATTACAATAGTTGATAATGGACTGTAAGGAAAGGATTTGGTTTCAGGGGCCTTGTATCATATTTTCATTTATCATTGACCTCTAATGATTATACTAAGTGTTCAAAAGTGAATCAAGGCTGTTCCTAGCACATGACTTGCCACACCGTCTAGTCTTTTGCAAGACAAAGAACTCTTGTTCTAGTATGTGCATCCATTTGATCATCATTCCTGATAAACCAAATGGTGTTTTAAAGAGGTTGACTTCCACAAATAAGATGTGCTCTTCTGAGCCTCCACTTATCCACGGAAGATCACGAACCCATGGCAGAGCTTTGCTCTTCCGAGCATCCACTCAACCAATGGAATTCTGACTCAATATATGGCACCTAGAACAAGTTGAACACAAAGAGGCACTAAGAGAAGGATCTAAAACATTATATGATACAAGTACACCCCTTTAACCGAATGAAAGGGTTTAGCTACGAATACTCATGGAACAGGACATTATAACTAAGTGCTTGAAAAGTAAAGGTTTTGAAAGAAAGAAAATAAAGTTTTCGAAAGTAAAGACAGGAAAGTAAAGTACTGAATTGAAAAGACAGTAAAGTAAAGACGAGAGTGCTTACAAAACCATTGAAAGTGCTAAAGCTTCGATTCCAAAGTAAAGTGATTACATGATTGTGCTCTCAATCTAGAGAGATAAGTGATTTGTGATTTTGGAATGTGTAGAGAGATGAGCTCTCCACACTTTTGGATGCCTTACAAAGGGAAGGGAAGATGTCTATTGATAGGCTAATGGAGGTGTGACTTGTGGAGGAAGTGAAGACACATGGCAAGAGATGGGAGGAGAGCTTAAAAAGCCATCGGGTGATGTCATCCTCCCCTTAGCCGCCCCCCATGTGTCATGAGAGGAGAGTTGGAGAGGCTTAGCCACCTCCCATGTGGCAAGAGAAGAGAGGATGAGTGAGTTGAGATCTTTTCCAAAAGCCATCGGTCCTTTCAGCTCCGGTCCGACTCTGGTTCCCCTTCGGTTGGACTTGTTTTGAGTGATTCCACGTCCGGTTCTTGAAAGTCAGAATTTGGTCGTGACCTGGAATGACTCGTAATTCATATTCAGCTTTAAAACTCTTCCTTAGCCTGTATTCTCTCTAGACTCCAAAATACCCTGCAGATAAATATCGGAACTAACAAGCAAAAGTTAAATAGACAAAGAGTCTAATTTGGTGGGTTTAACTGTGTTTATGATTCGTACAATTATGGTCCATCAGATCACCCCACACTTTTAGTTGTTCGTCTCGAACAATGCAATTTAAGGACGGAACACAATCTAAGTAAACTCTTAAAATATGAAAGTGAGACTGTGGGAGATAGCCCTTACTTATTACCAAACTAAACAGTGTAAATACTTAGAAGAAACTTGATACTTGTACCTTCGTGCCGAGATGCAAATTAATTCGGATGTTTCGGGAGATAGCCCTTTTCAGGCTCCTGGACTGCATTCTCGGGATCGACTCATACTATATGGTTTCCTTGTAGCTTTTTCTAGCACGTGATTCGGTTCGGGTTTCACTGAGTTGAGCACTTTGATTTCTTTTTGGCGAGGGACAACTTTTGTAGTGAATCGGCCTCTGGCCTTTGGCCTTTGATGTTGAATTGGAGTTTCTTCACTTTTGTTCGGTTAAAACCTTCACAATTTTGGCCTTTGGCCTTTGATTAGCTTCTTTGAGCTTTTGCTTCTTTGTGACTTGCTAGTCCATTTTCTCAGCCTTTCTTTGGGAGGTCCAATCGTCTCCCGCAAGCATATGGAAATACCTCCCCGCTCTTTCTCATCCTTGCCATTTCGCGCGGGTCAAGATGAGGGTCGCTCATCTATTTTCCCGGCTACTAGGGCTAGAGATAGGACGGTTTGATTCCCGTCCCGCCTCTTGCATAAACGCTGCACGGCGGAGATGACTTCAATCTTCACTGAAACCCGAAGTGCAGCCTCCACTGACTTCGAAAACCATATAGTTAGATTCAATCCTTCGATTGCTTGCCAAGCCTCTCTAGGGCAGTTTATGTCAACTCCACATCCCCTGTATATCTCAGCACAAAGGGAAAAATGAGAAGTTACATTCTAAGTTTTAAACAGTTGAATTTCCACAAGGTAAATGCATGAATTTAGATCTATCTTTTTCACATTCTCAAGTTCATATTTTCAAAAAGATAATATTAAGGGAAAAGGAAAAGAAAAACATGTTATGTACACAGGCGGTTCTCACCAGACACTTTTGAACGAAGGCGTGCCTTTCAGCAAGACTTAGTTCAAAAGTCATGCAATCAAATGTATACAGGAAAGGTGAGAATGATTTAGGGCAAAAAACTAAATGACTGAAATTAAATGACTGAAAGTAAGATAGGTGTCGGGTTACCTCCCGACCAGTGCATTTGTTTAACGTCGTTAGCTCGACAGTACCTCATTCCTGGATCATAAGGTAGGGTCCCATGGGTGTGTGAGGTCGAATTTCTTCTCGGCTGCCCTTTTGCTCCAAGAGGGTGAGGCTTCAATGACCATAGCTGCTGGTCCAATGAGTCGTGCTCGCTTGTTACTCCTTCCGGGTTTCCATTCTTTCGGCCCATGTCTTTGCCGCTTCTTCATGTTTGAATAGTTGGCACCTTTGCGAGTTTGGAAGTTTGGTTTTGTGCCATTAAATGTAGGCGACATTAAGCATGCGCCTCTGCCAATCCTCTTCATTGTGGCAGTGATGGATGGTTGTCTTGGAACGAGTGAGTTTTCAGGCGGTTTTCCTTAGCTTGTGACGAGTGAGAGTTCCTTTGTCGGCTTTTTTGGATCATGCTCCTCCTCTAACTCCCTTTGCACCTCATCATTATTGATTATATGATCTTCGGTGGCTATGATCGGCATAAAACACGAAGGGTTAAGTTGGGGCACTTCGACCATGAGGACTGGGTCTGTTTCAGGTGCTTCGACAGTGAGGACCAGGTCTTTCTCGGACAGTTTGGCAATGAGGTCCGGGACTTCTGTTGGCTCGGCAGTTAGGACTGTGACTTCTTCTAACTCCCGGGGATAATCTGAATGGAGCTCTTCTTCAGGCAACCATGGGTCCTCATCCTCGTCATTCATATGGTCTCCGGGGGCAATCATACTGAGGTCCGGGTCTGTTTTGGGCAGTTCGGCACTGAGGTCTGGGTATGTCCTGGGTAACTCTTCAGTTAGGATCAAAATTAATTTGGGCAGTTTGGCAATGCGGTCCCAGATCAGTTGTGTAGCATCCCAGAATTCCTCATTTTCGACCTCTTCATGGTGTATCGGGGCACTCATTTGCTGGATGCTAGCTGCCAATTCTTCCTCCATGTCCTTGAGTGGCTCGGTAATGTGGATCTGGGCTTCCTCGGGCATTTCGGAAATGTGTACCGGTACTGATTTGGATAGCTTGTTAATGAGGTCCCAGAGCTGGTTTGATGTTTCTTTTTGAGCCACCCATGATTCCTCGTTTTCGACATGGTTTTGGTGTATCGAGGCACTCAATTGCTGTATGTCTGTGGCCAACTGCTTGGTGCTAGCTGCCAGCTCCGTTGTAACGTTGACGGAGTCCACTGCACTGTCGTTAAGGTGCAATGTTCTCTGTACAAATAAATTTATATTTTTCCGCTACTCGCGACTACACTACTGGGTAGTAAGTGGTAAGTAGGGGTCGAACCCAAGGGAATTAGAGGGATAATTTTTCTTTAGGGGATCGTATGGTGAGTGATTTCAGGTCGATTGCGGACTTACTGCAAATTACTAAGCTACTGTTTTTGGTTTTTTTGGTTTTTTATGCGGAAAAGTAAATACAGAAAATAAATACTGAAAATAAAGGAGTTAAGGGAAGAAGACTTACAGTGGGTGATGTGTGATTGCGATTCCTCCGGTAGATGAGTGGTTGATGGTTGTAGTTGATCGAGTAGTTTATAAAAGTAAAGATAGGGGGTTTTTTGTAATTCAAGGATAAGTATTCGGTTTCAGGTACGTTGTATTATAACATGTTTATTAATAACTGTTAGTAACCTTTCTAAGTATTCAAAGATGAATCGAGGCCCTTTCGTAGCTGATGGACCACAATTATACGAATCAAAAACACAGATAAACCCCCCAAGTTAGACTGTTTGTCTGTCTAACATCCACTTGTTAGTCCCGATATATTTCCACAGGGCATTTTAGAGATTAAAGTGAAAACATGTTAAGGAGAGGCTTTTAGCACAGAAAAGATATAAGGAGTCGATTCAAGGTCAAGATCATATGCCGACTGAAGAAATATCAAGGATCCTGACGATGAATCACTCATCACAAATTGTGCAGAGATGGAATCAAGTCAACCCAGTGCCAAATTACACTGACAGTTTTGTGAAAAGACAGTGCAAAACTGTACAAAACTCACATATGGGCAAGATGACTTGTGACTTGGAGAAGAGGTGGCCAAAGAGGAAAACCACCCCAAAACCACCACCCACCACCGGCGGCTCCTCCCTCCTCCTCCATGGATGACCGGCTCTCCTCCGACCAATGAGCCGCCGCCATGTGGTGGCTCCTCCACCACATGTTCCTCCTCTCTCCTCCTTGGATGACTTGATGACTTGCTTGGGAGGTGGCTTCCACCACCATTTGCTCCTCCACCACCACCTCCTACCGGCGGCTGCTCCTCCACCACTCCTCCGCCGCCAAGTGGCGGCGCCTCCTTGGCTCATCCATGCCTCATCCTCCACCCTTGGATCAAATCAATCCTAGCCCTCCATTTCCTCCCATTTCTCCTATAAAAGGAGGCTCACCCCTCCTCATTTCATCATCCAAAAACCATTCCATACACAATCACTTATCTCTCTACATTTTGTAATATTTTGTAAGTTGGTTTGGATCAATAAAGTTACGATATTTGGCTAGGCGCCCTCCTCCATGGACAGGCGAGGCTAATCTCCTCATTCGACGGAAGGTATAGTCTTGTATTATTTAATGTTTAATTAGCTTAGTTTATTTTCTTAGTATTCAATACTTGTTCTATGTGCCATATAAAAGTCAGAATGTCTCTAAGGTAGAGTGAACGATTTTGGGAATGTGACCATTAGGGGTCCAACTTCGTAAGTTCTTCCTTAAGATATTCGTGATCACACCCGGATAGGGGAGGTCGTAACAGACAAAGCTATCTGAAAGAGGTCGACTATATTTAAAAAACCATTATGGGAAACCGTAACAGGAGAGTAGGTGGATGCACATAGACTAGCGTACCTAACTGGTACTGGCGCTAGTCTAAATAGAACAAGTGTGATTTAGCCGATGTTGCAAGTCTTGAGCTATCGCTAGCCTCGATTCATCGTTTGAATACTTAGAAGATTTACTAAACTAATAAACATGTGATAATACAAGAATACCTGAAACCGAATACGCTCTTTCAATTGCAAACACCCCCTGTATTTAATTTCCTAGTATAACTGCTCAATCAAACACAACCACCAACCACTCACATACCGGAGGAATCAACAATCACGCATCACCCACTGTAAGTCTTCTAACCCTCAACTCCTTTATTTTCTATATTTAATTTCAGTATTTATTTTCTGTATTTACTTTCCGCACAAAAAACCCAAAAAACCCAAAAACAGTAGTTTAGTAATTAGCAGTAAGTCCACACTCGACCTAAAATCACGCACCGTGTAAGCCGTAACGAGCAATCCATCCCCCTAATTCCCTTGGGTTCGACCCCTACTTACCCTTACTACCCAGTAGTTAAGTCGCGAGTAGTGGACATTATAAATTTATTTGTACGAGACGCATTGCACCCTAACGACAGTGCAACCGACGTTCCCGTCAAATTGGCGCCGTTGCCGGGGAATTAGCCATCGGATAGTTGTTCTTCACCTCACATGACCTCATGACTCAACCACCCTCGTATGCATGGACAACACGGCACCTTCCACTGTTCAAAGGAACGGATGCAGAAGATCCATTACTACACTGTCGAAGCTTTCACTACGTTTGCTGCCACATAAAACCTGAGAATGAAACGTTAGAAGAATTTAAGCTTAAATGCTTTAAATTCTCTCTAACGGATTTCGCAACAATTTGGTACTACACATCACCCGCTAGTAGTGCAGCACGTTTCGTGGACATCTGCGCACCATTCCTAAGAGAATTCTCCCCACCATCCTTACGCCAAGAAACCCGCGAGAAAATCCTGAACCTTCAACAATCCCGGGATGAGACCTTGGGCGAGTACTACACGAATTATGACGCCATGATCTCGCGCTGCCCGCACCATGGATTCACGGAGGTTTTTCTTCTTCAAAAATTCCTTTGCGGGATGAGGGCTGAGGAGTTCTCGAGGCTCAATAACGCTGTAGGAGGAACAACCGCACACTTATCCCTGACTCAGGTATGGGATGTGATAGACAGCTTGGCCGGAACTACAATACGAAGGCCAGTACCTCAACCAAATGAAGGAACACAAAATATCGAGGCCAGTCCAGAAAGAAACAGTTCAGAGGATGTGATGAACGAATCAGATATAGAAAGCTCAGAAGAAGAGCCTACAGAGGAAGTCACATCCGAACCATCAGAAGAAACTTCCGAGCCATCAGAAGAATCAGACATAGAGAGTACCGGAAGTAACACAAGAATGGTGGCAAAATTCGACCTAAGCCACCCATGGGATCCCAACCAATGATCCAGAACAAGGTACTGTCGAGCCAACGACGTTAAACAAGTGCACTAGTCGGGAGGTAACCCGACACTATCTTACTTTCTGTTATTTTAATTTTCAATAAGCGCTCTCACCCATCTTTTTGTCCAGAAGAAATGTCTTACATGTAGGAATTAAGTTTCGGAGCAAGGATCAGATCAGCCAGGCAGCTTCCGTGAATTTACCGGGCCTGCGCTGAGAGTTTAAGGCCCCAGCCGAACTCCCTCGATTATCCAGCCTCATGCCATGTCGTTCACTCGACACCTTAAAGGGAGTTCTGCTCTTCTTTTTTCCTAAAGTCATTTCCTTCTCCTATATATATTTGCATGACTTTTGAACTAAGGCTTGCCTTCGTTCAAAAGTGGGGGGTGAGAACCAATGCATTTTTTTTTTAAAAAGTATCTTTTTGAAAGTATGAACTTAAGAATGTGAAAAAGATAGATCATGATTCATGCATCAACCTTATGAAAAGGCAAACTGTTTAAAAACTTAGAATGTAACTTTTCATTTGTCCCTTTGTGTTGAGATAACCTAGGGATGTGGAGTTGATAGAAATTGCCCTAGAGAGGCTTGGCAAGCACTTAAAGGATCAAATCAAACTATATGGTTTTCGAAGTCAGTGGAGGCTGCACTTCGGATTTTCAGTGAACAATTGAGTCAAACTCCGCCAGGAAGCATCTATGCAAAGGCGAGGACGGGAATCAGACCGTCCTCTCTCTAGTCAAAATAGCCGAGAAAATAAATGAGCGACCCTCATCTTGACCCGCGCGAAACGACGAAGACGAGAGGAGAGGGGAGGTATTTCCATAGGCTTGCGGGCGATGATTGGACCTCCCAAGAAGGCTGACAAAATGGACTAGCAAGTCACAAAGGAGCAAAAAACTCAAAGAAGAAAATCAAAAGAGGCCTAAGGCCCAAAAAATTGTGAAGGTTTTAACCGAGCAAAAGTGAAGCACTCAAAAAGACAGAGGCAGAATCACTACAAAAAAAAGCTAGTCCCTCGCCAAAGTAGAAAAAAGAAAATAAAAAAGGCTCAACTCACTGAAACCCGAATCGAATCACGTGCTAGAGAAAGCTACAAGAAAACCATATAGTGCGAGACGGTCCCGAGGGTGTAGTCCAAGAGCCTAAAAAGGGCTATCTCCCGAAACATCCGGAATAATTCGCATCTCGGCACGAAGGTACACGTATCAAGTTACTTCTAATTATTTTTACAGTTTAAATTGGCTATAAGTAGTAATGCATGAATTAGGAGAAATCGAGTACCGCAAACTTAATTTCATACTTCAAACCAACTTACATAGTGACGCCCATATAAAGCATTGTTCGGGACGAACAACTAAAAGTGGGGGGTGATTTGATGGACCACAATTATACGAATCAAAAACACAGATAAACCCCCCCAAGTTAGACTGTTTGTCTGTCTAACATCCACTTGTTAGTCCCGATATATTTCCACAGGGCATTTTAGAGATTAAAGTGAAAACACGTTAAGGAGAGGCTTTTAGCACAGAAAAGATATAAGGAGTCGATTCAAGGTCAAGATCATATGCCGACTGAAGAAATATCAAGGATCCTGACGATGAATCACTCATCACAAATTGTGCAAAGATGGAATCAAGTCAACCCAGTGCCAAATTACACTGACAGTTTTGTGAAAAGACAGTGCAAAACTGTACAAAACTCACATATGGGCAAGATGACTTGTGACTTGGAGAAGAGGTGGCCAAAGAGGAAAACCACCCCAAAACCACCACCCACCACCGGCGGCTCCTCCCTCCTCCTCCATGGATGACCGGCTCTCCTCCGCCCAATGAGCCGCCGCCATGTGGTGGCTCCTCCACCACATGTTCCTCCTCTCTCCTCCTTGGATGACTTGATGACTTGCTTGGGAGGTGGCTTCCACCACCATTTGCTCCTCCACCACCACCTCCTACCGGCGGCTGCTCCTCCACCACTCCTCCGCCGCCAAGTGGCGGCGCCTCCTTGGCTCATCCATGCCTCATCCTCCACCCTTGGATCAAATCAATCCTAGCCCTCCATTTCCTCCCATTTCTCCTATAAAAGGGGGCTCACCCCTCCTCATTTCATCATCCAAAAACCATTCCATACACAATCACTTATCTCTCTACATTTTGTAATATTTTGTAAGTTGGTTTGGATCAATAAAGTTACGATATTTGGCTAGGCGCCCTCCTCCATGGACAGGCGAGGCTAATCTCCTCATTCGGCGGAAGGTATAATCTTGTATTATTTAATGTTTAATTAGCTTAGTTTATTTTCTTAGTATTCAATACTTGTTCTATGTGCCATATAAAAGTCAGAATGTCTCTAAGGTAGAGTGAACGATTTTGGGAATGTGACCATTAGGGGTCCAACTTCGTAAGTTCTTCCTTAAGATATTCGTGATCACACCCGGATAGGGGAGGTCGTAACAGACAAAGCTATCTGAAAGAGGTCGACTATATTTAAAAAACCATTATGGGAAACCGTAACAGGAGAGCAGGTGGATGCACATAGACTAGCGTACCTAACTGGTACTGGCGCTAGTCTAAATAGAACAAGTGTGATTTAGCCGATGTTGCAAGTCTTGAGCTATCGCTAGCCTCGATTCATCGTTTGAATACTTAGAAGATTTACTAAACTAATAAACATGTGATAATACAAGAATACCTGAAACCGAATACGCTCTTTCAATTGCAAACACCCCCTGTATTTAATTTCCTAGTATAACTGCTCAATCAAACACAACCACCAACCACTCACATACCGGAGGAATCAACAATCACG
Source organism: Rhodiola kirilowii (assembly GCA_033675215.1). Taxonomy (NCBI): domain Eukaryota; kingdom Viridiplantae; phylum Streptophyta; class Magnoliopsida; order Saxifragales; family Crassulaceae; genus Rhodiola; species Rhodiola kirilowii. Next base: position 31,567,785 of record CM066196.1, on the reverse strand, counting down.
CATCACCCACTGTAAGTCTTCTAACCCTCAACTCCTTTATTTTCTGTATTTAATTTCAGTATTTATTTTCTGTATTTACTTTCCGCACAAAAAACCCAAAAAACCCAAAAACAGTAGTTTAGTAATTAGCAGTAAGTCCACACTCGACCTAAAATCACGCACCGTGTAAGCCGTAACGAGCAATCTATCCCCCTAATTCCCTTGGGTTCGACCCCTACTTACCCTTACTACCCAGTAGTTAAGTCGCGAGTAGTGGACATTATAAATTTATTTGTACGAGACGCATTGCACCCTAACGACAGTGCAACCGACGTTCCCGTCAGTAGCGCAAGACTTGCAACATCGTTTAAAGCAACACTTGTTCTACTTCAGACTAATTTCTACTTTCGAAGTATCTTAGCCTTTTGTGCATCCACTTGATCTCTCAGTTACGGTCGACCAAGTGGTGTTTTAGATAAGTCGAACTCCTCGATAAGTTTTGCTTGTTACAGCTTCCACTTACCGAGTATGATCACGAATTCCCATGGAAGAGCTTTGCTTGTTACAGCTTCCACTCAACCTTAGAAACTCTGACTATAAATGGCACATAGAACAAGTTTTGAATACAGAGAAATGAAACTAAAAGAAATTAAAACATTATATAATACAAGAAAATACATTCGACCGAATGAGGAGTTTAGCTACGAATATCCATGGAAAAGGACATCGTAACTAAATACTCGGGGGTTTTTGAAAACAGTAAGAGGGAAAGGGGTGGAATACTCAAGAACCAACAGGAGTATTCCCAATTTCCTACTGAATACTCAAGAACCAACAGGAGTATTCTCTATAGTATTATAATACTCAAGAACCAACAGGAGTATTATAATTTCAAAGCGTATAATACTCAAGAACAAACAGGAGTATTATTTCAAAATCAAACCAAACTTACAAAGTATCTTAGAGAGAGAAGTGTTTTACAATTTTTGGATGATGAAATGAGGAGGGGAGGAGCTCCTTTTATAGCCAAAAGGGGAGGAGATGGGTGGTGGAGATGGGAGGCAAGTGTTTTTCATCCAAGGGAGGAGAAGGGAGGAGGAAAGAGGAGGTGACACATGGGGGGAAGGAAAGCCGCCGGTTGGGGGAGGGTTGAGCCGCCGGTTGCCGGTTGTCCAAGGAGGAGAGGAGTGGCTTTGGCCACCTCCAAGCAAGGTGGCCGGTCACCTTGGTCCATGGGTGCATTTTGACAGTTTTGTGCAGTCTTTTCACAAAACTGTCAATCCAATTTTGCTCCGGTCTGACTTGGTTGTTCCTCTGTTGAATTTGAATTGAGTAATTCCTATGTCATGATCTTGAGATTTCTTCGTTCGGCGTCAGATCTTGACCTTGGATTGACTCTTATCATCTTTTCAGCGTAAAATCCTCTCCTTAGCGTGTTTTCACTTTAGTCTCTAAAATGCCCTGTAGAAATAAATCGGGACTAACAAGCAGAAGTTAAATAGACCAACAGTCTAATTTGGTGGGTTTTATTGTGTTTTTGATTCGTATAATTATGGTCCATCAGAACACCCCACACTTTTAGTTGTTCGTCCCGAACAATGCTATTAAAGGGCGGTACTCTAAGTTTGCTTTTAAAATATGAAAATTAGACTGTGGGACTCGATTTATCCTAATTCATGCATTACTTACTTATTACCAAATTGAACTGTGTAAATAAATAGAAGAAACTTGATACTTGTACCTTCGTGCCGAGATACAAATTATTCTGGATGTTTCGGGAGATAGCCCTTTTTAGGCTCCTGGACTGCAACCTCGGGATCGTCTCTCACTATATGGTTTCCTTGTAGCTTTTTCTAGCACGTGATTCGGTTCGGGTTTCAATGGTTTGAGTACTTTGATTTCTTTTGGCGAGGGACTGCTTTTTGTAGTGAATCGGCCTTTGGCCTTTGATTTGACTCTTTGAGTACTTCACTTTTTGTTCGGTTAAAACCTTCACAATTTTGGGCCTTTGGCCTCTTGATTTGCTTCTTCGAGCTTTTCGCCTTTTTGTGGCTTGCTAGTCCATTTTCTCAAGCCTTTTTGGGAGGTCCAATCATCGCCCGCAAGCCTATGGAAATACCTCCCCGCTCCTCTCATCGTTGTTGTTTCGCGCGGGTCAAGATGAGGGTCGCTCATCTATTTTCTCGGCTACTTTGACTAGAGAGAGGACGGTCTGATTCCCGTCCTCACCTTTTTTCTTTTTTGCATAAACACTGCATGGCGGAGATGACTTCAATCTTCACTGAAACCCGAAGTGCAGCCTCCACTGACTTCGTAAACCATATAGTTTAATTCCATCCATCGATTGCTTGCCAAGCCTCTCTAAGGCATTTCTATCAACTCCACATCCCTAGTTTATCTCAGCACAAAGAGACAAATGAGAAGTTACGTTCTAAGTTTTTAGACAGTTGAATTTTCACAAGGTAAGTGCATGAATTTCGGTCTATCTTTTTCACATTCTTAAGTTCATATTTTCAAAAAGATAAATTTTGAAAAAAAAGAAAAAACATGTTATTTATTTATTTACACATGCGGATCTCACCCCACACTTTTGAACGAAGTCGTGCCTTTCAGCACTACTTAGTTCAAAAGCCATGCAAGCAGACAATTACGAGAAGGAAATGATATTAAGGAAAAGGGAAGGACAGAACTCCCTTTAAGGTGTCGAGTGAACGACATGGCACGAGGCTGGATAATCGAGGGAGTTCGGCTGGGGCCTTGAACTCTTAGCGTAACCCTGACTGGCTTAATGTTGTACCCAAGTTCGATTCCTGAATAGTCAAATCTTCTATGCACCAAGTGGGTGAGAGCGACTTATTGAAAAAGTAAAATACAGAAAATAAAAGACAGAAAATTAAAGTGCGGAAAGTAAGATAGTGTCGGGTTACCTCCCGACCAGTGCACTTGTTTAACGTCGTTGGCTCGACTGTACCTTATTCCTGGATCACTGGTTGGGATCCCATGGGTGGCTTAGGTCGAATTTCGCCACCGTTCCTGTGTTGCTTCTTGCCTTGCCTTTTCCCGATTTCTTGCGAGATGATGTGCTTGGGTCCAGTTCCCGTTGTTCTGGTGATGTCTCCTTCCAACGTCTTTGAGAAGGTGAGGGACCTTTGACCACTAGCCTCTTGAACTGGGTTTTCTGGTGTTCAGGGCTGCCTTGTCCAGTCATGGCAAAAACATGCTCCATCGAGGAGTCGTTCTGCTCAGGCCCTTTTCCCATCCTTCTTTCAGCCTCTTCATTGATCACATAGTTTTCAGTGATTTGTCTATTGATCGAGGGGAAAAGTCGGGAAGCTTGCATCTTAAGGCTCGGTTCTGCCTCGTCGTGTCTGTTTGTGAGGAACTGGTCATAGATGGTTTCGGCTGCTTGGGTGATGATAGCTGGGTATGGCGTTGGCAGCATGTCGGTGGTATTCTAGACTTCTTCCATTGCTGATACTTCCTCATTGCTTCCGACACTTTCTATATCCCAGTCTTCTGATGGCTCGAGAGTTTCTTCTGATGGCTCGGGAGTCTCTTCTTATTCTTTCTGCATTTCTCTGTCAGCCTCGGGTATTCATTTTGTAGCTGCGGCCAGGTCATTTATGAGGTACCACATGTCTGCTATGGAATAGTTCCTAGCGGATCTCCTCATTGCCTCGTTAATCCTTGCTAGTTCAGCGGCCTTCATCCCACGAAGAACTTTTTGAAGCAGAATTTTCTTCGTGAATCCATGGTGCGGGCAGTTCGAGACGAAGGTGTCAAAGCTCGTGTAGTATTCGTCCAAAGTCTCATCCCGGGATTGTTGCAGGCACATGATCTTCTCACGGGTTTGTTGTCGTAAGGATGGAGGGGAAACTTCTTTCAGAAATGGAACACAGAGGTCCATAAAATGTACTGCACTGCTAGCGGTTGATGTGTAATACCAGATCGTTGCGAAATCAGTTAGAGAGAATTTGAAGCATTTAAGCTTAAATTCCTCTAACATTTCATTCGCAGGTTTAATGAGGTGGCAGACGTGATGAAAGTTTCGGCAGTGTTGTAATGGGTCTTCTCCATCCGTACCTACGAACAGTGGCAGATGTCGTGTTGTCCATGCATATGAAGGGGGTTGCGTCATGAGGACTTAGGAGGGAAAGAACAACTAATCCGATGGCTAATTCCCCGGCAACGGTGCCAATTTGACGGAGCCCACTGCACTGTCGTTAAGGTGCAATGTTCTCTGTACAAATAAATTTATATTTTTCCGCTTCTCACGACTACACTACTGGGTAGTAAGTGGTAAGTAGGGGTCGAACCCAAGGGAATTAGAGGGATAATTGTTCTTTAGGGGATCGTATGGTGAGTGATTATAGGTCGATTGCGGACTTACTGCTAATTACTAAGCTACTGTTATTGGTTTTTTTGGTTTTTTATGCGTAAAAGTAAATACAGAAAATAAATACTTAAAATAAAGGAGTTAAGGGAAGAAGACTTACAGTGGGTGATGCATGATTGCGATTCCTCCGGTAGATGAGTGGTTGATGGTTGTAGTTGATCGAGTAGTTTATAAAAGTAAAGACATGGGGTTTTTTTGTAATTCAAGGAAAAGTATTCGGTTTCAGGTACCTTGTATTATAACATGTTTATTAATAACTGTTAGTAACCTTTCTAAGTATTCAAAGATGAATCGAGGCCCTTTCGTAGCGCAAGACTTGCAACATCGTTTAAAGCAACACTTGTTCTACTTCAGACTAATTCCCCCTTTCGAAGTATCTTAGCCTTTTGTGCATCCACTTGATCTCTCAGTTACGGTCGACCAAGTGGTGTTTTAGATAAGTCGAACTCACTACTACAGAATAGACATTATGCATCGGTTCAAAAAATGACAATATGCATCGGTTCAGCTTTATGCATCGGTTTATAATTAAACCGTTGCATAATATACACATTACGCATCGGTTTTATTTGAACCGATGCATATTGTCACTTTATGCAACGGTTTTTATAAACCGTTGCTTATGATAACCCTTATGCATCGGTTTTATTTGAACCGATGCATATTGTGACTTTAATATAACCCTTATGCATATTTCGCAGGTCGCTATAGGGTTTTCTCTCATCCATTTGCCAGGCGGCTAACTCTCTTCCTCACCAAAATCTTCTCCTATGCTCCTTCCTCTATCACTCAATCCTACATATCGCACCGTCCTTCGCTCGTCTGCGTCTCCGCCCCCTCTCTGCTGCGGTCGCCGCTACTATTCGTGGCCAGGGAAGTCTCGTCGCCGCGTCCAGAGGTTTCGCTACTAGGTCCACCTCTTCGTCGCTCAGCGACCCGAACCCTAACTGGTCAAACCGCCCTCCGAAGGAGACTATTCTGCTTGACGGATGCGATTTTGAACACTGGCTGGTTGTGTTGGAGAAGCCTGAGGGCGATCCCACTAGGGATGAGATCATAGATAGCTACATCAAAACCCTTGCCATGGTTGTCGGCAGGTATCACAACTGTATCTTTCTATTATCTTTCAAGTTTGATATTCATCATGTTAATTTAACTCCCTGGAAAGACAATTAGTGTTTATTGATGTTTAGCTGGAAAGACATTTTCATTGATTTTATCAGTGAATGATTTGAAGCTTTGCGAATTTTAGTAGTCAATCAGAAACATAACAAGTAGTTGCTGTAATGGAGGAGCTGGTAGCCAGAAAAAAGTTGCTGAAATGTGTTTCAAAGTTGGACATTGATGATTTTGGATTTCTGTTCTGTGATGAACAGGTCATGGCCAGCAAAACAAAAATATACATCGTGCTTGACTTTGTAGATGGTGGCGAACTGTTTGATAAAATAGTAAGCAAATGTGTCTTATTAATTTGTATTTGCTTAGTAAATGAAAAAAAGTCTTTTTTGCTTACTTGCTGCTGGTTTCTTTTTAGGCCAAGCATGGGTGACTTAAAGAGGAGGAGGCCAGGAGATACTTCCAGCAACTTATTGACGCTGTGGATTATTGCCATAGCAGAGGAGTCTACCATGGAGATTTAAAGGTTGAAGCATTTCTTCAATTGGGTGGTTTTGTTTGAAAGGGATGAAGGACATCAGGATTATCTAGTCATACCCTATTTGAAACCTAATCAAGTACAGTTTTTTATATGTGACAGCCCAAAAATTTACTTCTGGATTCATACGGAAACCTTAAAGTCTCTGATTTTGGTTTAAGTGCATTTTCGCAGCAAGTAAGGGTAAGTGCCACTTGAAACATTCGTCTGCTTTCATTAGTTACTTGACTAGTGCTCGGTTATAACTTTAAAGTAAACTAATAGAGAAACGATACTCATTGGTCCTAATTTGCTTCTTAAATGGTTGCTACAGAACAATGGGAAACAAAATTTCAATTGCAAAAGTAATCATTTCTTGATTGCAGGGCGATGGACTGCTACATACAGCTTGTGGGACGCCAAATTATGTTGCTCCTGAGGTACAATTTGGTATATATTTTCCCTTGCAGGCGCAGTTGTGACTTGGCTGCCTTGATTAATTTGGGATGTCTTTGATTTGCATTCTCAGGTGCTTGATGATAAAGAATGGCACTGCATCTGATGTTTGGTCATGTGGGGTTATTCTGTTTGTGCTTATGGCTGGTTACTTGCCATTTGATGAAGCCAACATCATACAGTTGTATAACAAGGTACATTATTATCACAAATGATGAGCTTAATTATCATAATTCACAAAGCTTATGTGCCTAATTATCAGAATTTTAGTAGTCAATTTGAAGCTTCTGTGCTCTGTATTTTTTGCAAAGTGTAGTGTTATACACATAAGATTATTTATGTGCTCTGTACTTCTGTAATCTTGTACAATTCACAAGTGTAAGAGCTTCTGTGCTATGTATACACAAGTGTATTATTGTGCTATGTGTTTCAAGTAGTGCCTAAAGTGTATGTAAGTGCCCATGGCAGCCAATATTTTGAGCTAATGCGATCGGTATCTTGTAGGTTTGGCTTCTTGTCTCCCACGTCCTAAGAATCTTGTCAAGTTTGCTGAGAGCTACATGTATAAAGCTTAAGGAAGAAGAAGAAGGCTCTCCGTTACTAGAAAAAATAAATGGAACTTTTGTCGAATAAATAAATTTTGTACATTAAAAGTGATATTATGTATGAAATGTTATATTTTGGTTGAATAAAATGTATTTTAAGATTTAGATATGAGCAAATGTATTTATGAAATTTATTTATTTTCAGGTTTATTTAAGCAATTTACAGGCCAAAAATACAAAAAAAAATTTACATTATGCATCAGTTTTTTGAAAAAGCGTTGCATAATGTATGACATTATGCATCAGTTTTTTGAAAAAGTGTTGCATAATGTATGACATTATGCATCAGTTTTTTGAAAAAAGCGTTGCATAATGTCATACATTATGCAATGGTTTTTAAGAACCGATGCATAATGTTTGACATTATGCAACGCTTCATTATGCATCGGAACCAAAACCGATGCATAATATCAAAAAAAACCGATGCATAATGCATCGTTTGTAGTAGTGACTCCTCGATAAGTTTTGCTTGTTACAGCTTCCACTTACCGAGTATGATCACGAATTCCCATGGAAGAGCTTTGCTTGTTACAGCTTCCACTCAACCTTGGAAACTCTGACTATAAATGGCACATAGAACAAGTTTTGAATACTGAGAAATGAAACTAAAAGAAATTAAAACATTATATAATACAATAAAATACCTTCGACCGAATGAGGAGTTTAGCTACGAATATCCATGGAAAAGGACATCGTAACTAAATACTCGGGGGTTTTTGAAAACAGTAAGAGGGAAAGGGGTGGAATACTCAAGAACCAACAGGAGTATTCCCAATTTCCTACTGAATACTCAAGAACCAACAGGAGTATTCTCTATAGTATTATAATACTCAAGAACCAACAGGAGTATTATAATTTCAAAGCGTATAATACTCAAGAACAAATAGGAGTATTATTTCAAAATCAAACCAAACTTACAAAGTATCTTAGAGAGAGAAGTGTTTTACAATTTTTGGATGATGAAATGAGGAGGGGAGGAGCTCCTTTTATAGCCAAAAGGGGAGGAGATGGGTGGTGGAGATGGGAGGCAAGTGTTTTTCATCCAAGGGAGGAGAAGGGAGGAGAAGGGAGGAGGAAGGAGGAGGTGACACATGGGGGGAAGGAAAGCCGCCGGTTGGGGGAGGGTTGAGCCGCCGGTTGCCGGTTGTCCAAGGAGGAGAGGAGTGGCTTTGGCCACCTCCAAGCAAGGTGGCCGGTCACCTTGGTCCATGGGTGCATTTTGACAGTTTTGTGCAGTCTTTTCACAAAACTGTCAATCCAATTTTGCTCCGGTCTGACTTGGTTGTTCCTCGGTTGAATTTGAATTGAGTAATTCCTATGTCAGGATCTTGAGATTTCTTCGTTCGGCGTCTGATCTTGACCTTGGATTGACTCTTATCATCTTTTCAGCGTAAAATCCTCTCCTTAGCGTGTTTTCACTTTTGTCTCTAAAATGCCCTGTAGAAATAAATCAGGACTAACAAGCAGAAGTTAAATAGACCAACAGTCTAATTTGGTGGGTTTTACTGTGTTTTTGATTCGTATAATTATGGTCCATCAAATGTCCTCGAGTAGCTTGGCATGATCTTCTCTTGGTCTTGACCTCGCGGCCAAATCGTTTATCAATTTCCAAAGATCATCCATGTTTAAGTTATTTACCGAACGTCCTTCCGCGTCATTAAGCCAATTCCACTCTTGTGGCATCATCCCATTGAGAAACCTTTGAAGAAGATCGTGGTTGGTGAATCCATGGTGCGGGCAGCTCGTTACAAGGGAATCGAAGTACCATAAGTACTCATCCAAAGTTTCGTCCCGGGATTGCACAATGTTGTTGATCTTCTCGCGGACTTCAAGTTCGAAGGGTGGTGGGGAAAACTCCTCATCGTTCCAAGGCTCGTTTTCATAGTACAATGACATGGTGGATTGCAAGAACAAAAACAAAAATAAAGAGAACAACTATTCCGTTTCACAACTCCCCGGCAACGGCGCCAATTTTGACGGAGCCCACTGCACTCTCATTAAGGTGCGATGTTCTCATTGCAAAAATAAATTTATATCTCCGCTACTCGCGACTTCACTACTGGGTAGCAAGTGGTAAGTAGGGGTCGAACCCAAGGGAATTGGTGGATTAGTTGTTCTTTAATGAAGCTTATGCAGAAATTAAATGCGATTGGGGTTGGGTTTGAGTGTGCTTTGAGAACTGAAAGTAAATTACAACAGTTGATAATGGACTGTAAGGAAAGGATTCGGTTTCAGGGGCCTTGTATCATATTTTCATTTAACATTGACCTCTAATGATTATACTAAGTGTTCAAAAGTGAATCAAGGCTATTCCTAGCACATGACTTGCCACACCGTCTAGTCTTTTGCAAGACAAAGAACTCTTGTTCTAGTATGTGCATCCATTTGATCATCATTCCCGATAAACCAAATGGTGTTTTAAAGAGGTTGACTTCCACAGATAAGCTGTGCTCTTCCGAGCCACCACTTATCCATGGAAGATCACGAACCCATGGCAGAGCTTTGCTCTTCCGAGCATCCACTCAACCAATGGAATTCTTACCTAATATATGGCACCTAGAACAAGTTGAACACAAAGAGGCACTAAGAGAAGGGTCTAAAACATTGTATGATACAAGTACACCCCTTTAACCGAATGAAAGGGTTTAGCTACGAATACTCATGGAACAGGACATCATAACTAAGTGCTTGAAAAGTAAAGGTTTTGAAAGAAAGAAAATAAAGTTTTCGAAAGTAAAGACAGGAAAGTAAAGTACTGAATTGAAAAGACAGTAAAGTGAAGACGAGAGTGCTTACAAAACCATTGAAAGTGCTAAAGCTTCGATTCCAAAGCAAAGTGATTACATGATTGTGCTCTCAATCTAGAGAGATAAGTGATTTGTGATTTTGGAATGTGTAGAGAGATGAGCTCTCCACACTTTTGGATGCCTTACAAAGGGAAGGGAAGATGTCTATTGATAGGCTAATGGAGGTGTGACTTGTGGAGGAAGTAAAGACACATGGCAAGAGATGGGAGGAGAGCTTAAAAAGCCATCGGGTGATGTCATCCTCCCCTTAGCCGCCCCCCATGTGTCATGAGAGGAGAGGAGGAGAGGCTTAGCCGCCTCCCATGTGGCAAGAGAAGAGAGGATGAGTGAGTTGAGATCTTTTCCAAAAGTCATCGGTCCTTTCAGCTCCGGTCCGACTCTGGTTCCCCTTCGGTTGGACTTGTTTTGAGTGATTCCACGTCCGGTTCTTGAAAATCAGAATTTGGTCGTGACCTGGAATGACTCGTAATTCATATTCAGCTTTAAAACTCTTCCTTAGCCTGTATTCTCTCTAGACTCCAAAATACCCTGCAGATAAATATCGGAACTAACAAGCAAAAGTTAAATAGACAAAGAGTCTAATTTGGTGGGTTTAACTGTGTTTATGATTCATACAATTATGGTCCATCAGATCACCCCACACTTTTAGTTGTTCGTCCCGAACAATGCTATTTAAGGGCGGAACACAATCTAAGTAAACTCTTAAAATATGAAAGTGAGACTGTGGGACTAGATTTATCCTAATTCATGCATTACTTACTTATTACCAAACTAAACCGTGTAAATACTTAGAAGAAACTTGATACTTGTACCTTCGTGCCGAGATGCAAATTAATTTGGATGTTTCGGGAGATAGCCCTTTTCAGGCTCCTAGACTGCATTCTCGGGATCGACTCATACTATATGGTTTCCTTGTAGCTTTTTCTAGCACGTGATTCGGTTCGGGTTTTACTGAATTGAGCACTTTGATTTCTTTTTGGCGAGGGACAGCTTTTGTAGTGAATCGGCATTTGGCCTTTGGCCTTTGATGTTGAATTGGAGTTTCTTCACTTTTGTTCGGTTAAAACCTTCACAATTTTGGCCTTTGGCCTTTGATTAGCTTCTTTGAGCTTTTTCTTCTTTGTGACTTGCTAGTCCATTTTCTCAGCCTTTCTTTGGGAGGTCCAATCGTCGCCCGCAAGCATATGGAAATACCTCCCCGCTCTTTCTCATCCTTGCCATTTTGCGCGGGTCAAGATGAGGGTCGCTCATCTATTTTCCCGGCTACTAGGACTAGAGATAAGACGGTTTGATTCCCGTCCCGCCTCTTGCATAAACGCTGCACGGCGGAGATGACTTCAATCTTCACTGAAACCCGAAGTGCAGCCTCCACTGACTTCGAAAACCATATAGTTAGATTCGATCCTTCGATTGCTTGCCAAGCCTCTCTAGGGCAGTTTATGTCAACTCCACATCCCCTGTATATCTCAGCACAAAGGGACAAATGAGAAGTTACATTCTAAGTTTTTAAACAGTTGAATTTTCACAAGGTAAATGCATGAATTTAGATCTATCTTTTTCACATTCTCAAGTTCATATTTTCAAAAAGATAATATTAAGGGAAAAGGAAAAGAAAAACATGTTATGTACACAGGCGGTTCTCACCCCACACTTTTGAACGAAGGCGTGCCTTTCAGCAAGACTTAGTTCAAAAGTCATGCAAGCAAATATATACAGGAAAGGTGAGAATGATTTAGGGCAAAAAACTAAATGACAGAAATTAAATGACTGAAAGTAAGATAGGTGTTGGGTTACCTCCTGACCAGTGCATTTGTTTAACGTCGTTAGCTCGACAGTACCTCATTTCTGGATCATAAGGTAGGGTCCCATGGGTGTGTGAGGTCGAATTTCTTCTCGGCTGCCCTTTTGCTCCGAGAGGGTGAGGCTTCAATGACCATAGCTGCTGGTCCAATGAGTAGTGCTCGCTTGTTACTCCTTCTGGGTTTCCATTCTTTCGGCCCATGTCTTTGCCGCTTCTTCATGTTTGAATAGTTAGCACCTTTGTGAGTTTGGAAGTTTGGTTTTGTGCCATTAAATGTAGGCGACATTAAGCATGCGCCTCTGCCAATCCTCTTCATTGTGGCAGTGATGGATGGTTGTCTTGGAACGAGTGAGTTTTCAGGCGGTTTTCCTTGGCTTGTGATGAGTGAGAGTTCCTTTGTCGGCTTTTTTGGATCATGCTCCTCCTCTAACTCCCTTTGCACCTCATCATTATTGATTATATGATCTTCGGTGGCTATGATCGGCATAAAACACGAAGGGTTAAGTTGGGGCACTTCGACCATGAGGACTGGGTCTGTTTCAGGTGCTCCGATAGTGAGGACCAGGTCTTTCTCGGACAGTTTGGCAATGAGGTCCAGGACTTCTGTTGTCTCGGCAGTTAGGACTGTGATTTCCTCGGATGGATTGGTGATAAGGACCGGGCCTGATTTGGGCAGTTCTTCTTCAAACTCCCAGGGATAATCTGAATGGAGCTCTTCTTCAGGCAACCATGGGTCCTCATCCTCGTCATTCATATGGTCTCCGGGGGCAATCATACTGAGGTCCGGGTTCGTTTTGGGCAGTTTGGCACTGAGGTCTGGGTATGCCTCGAGCAACTCTTCAGTTAGGACTGAAATTGATTTGGGCAGTTTGGCAATGCGGTCCCAGATCAGTTGTGTAGCAGCCCAGAATTCCCCATTTTCGACCTCGTCTTAGTGTATCAGGGCACTCATTTGCTGGATGCTAGCTGCCAATTCTTCCTCCTTGTCCTTGAGTGGCTCGGTAATGTGGATCTGGGCTTCCTCGGGCATTTCGGAAATGTGTACCGGTACTGATTGGGATAGCTTGTTAATGAGGTCCCAGAGCTGGTTTGATGTTTCTTTTTGAGCCACCCATGATTCCTCGTTTTCGACCTGGTTTTGGTGTATCGAGGCACTCAATTGCTGTATGTCTGCGGCCAACTGCTGGGTGCTAGCTGCCAGCTCCGTTGTATTGTCCTCGAGTAGCTTGGCCTGATCTTCTCTTATTCTTGACCTCGCGGCCAAATCGTTTATCAATTTCAAAAGATCATCCATGTTTAAGTTATTTACCGAACCTCCTTCCGCGTCATTAAGCCAATTCCACTCTTGTGGCATCATCCCATTGAGAAACCTTTGAAGAAGATTGTGGTTGGTGAATCCATGGTGCGGGCAGCTCGTTACAAGGGAATCGAAGTACCATAAGTACTCGTCCAAAGTTTCGTCCCGGGATTGCACAATGTTGTTGATCTTCTCGCGGACTTCAAGTTCGAAGGGTGGTGGGGAAAACTCCTCATCGTTCTAAGGCTCGTTTTTATAGTACAATGACATGGTGGATTGCAAGAACAAAAACAAAAATAAAAAGAACAACTATTCTGTTTCACAACTCCCCGACAACGGCGCCAATTTTGATGGAGCCCACCGCACTGTCGTTAAGGTGCGATGTTCTCATTGCAAAAATAAATTTATATCTCCGCTACTCGCGACTTCACTACTGGGTAGCAAGTGGTAAGTAGGAGTTGAACCCAAGGGAATTGGTGGATTAGTTGTTCTTTAATGAAGCTTATGCAGAAATTAAATGCGATTGGGGTTGGGTTTGAGTGTGCTTTGAGAACTGAAAGTAAATTACAACAGTTGATAATGGACTGTAAGGAAAGGATTCGATTTCAGGGGCCTTATATCATATTTTCATTTAACATTGACCTCTAATGATTATACTAAGTGTTCAAAAGTGAATCAAGGCTATTCCTAGCACATGACTTGCCACACCGTCTTGTCTTTTGCAAGACAAAGAACTCTTGTTCTAGTATGTGCATCCATTTGATCATCATTCCTGATAAACCAAATGGTGTTTTAAAGAGGTTGACTTCCACAGATAAGCTGTGCTCTTCCGAGCCTCCACTTATACACGGAAGATCACGAACCCATGGCAGAGCTTTGCTCTTCCGAGCATCCACTCAACCAATGGAATTCTGACCTAATATATGGCACCTAGAACAAGTTGAACACAAATAGGCACTAAGAGAAGGGTCTAAAACATTGTATGATACAAGTACACCCCTTTAACCGAATGAAAGGGTTTAGCTACGAATAATCATGGAACAGGACATCATAACTAAGTGCTTGAAAAGTAAAGGTTTTGAAAGAAAGAAAATAAAGTTTTCAAAAGTAAAGACAGGAAAGTAAAGTACTGAATTGAAAAGACAGTAAAGTAAAGACGAGAGTGCTTACAAAACCATTGAAAGTGCTAAAGCTTTGATTCCAAAGTAAATTGATTACATGATTGTGCTCTCAATCTAGAGAGATAAGTGATTTGTGATTTTGGAATGTGTAGAGAGATGAGCTCTCCACACTTTTGGATGCCTTACAAAGGGAAGGGAAGATGTCTATTTATAGGCTAATGGAGGTGTGACTTGTGGAGGAAGTGAAGACACATGGCAAGAAATGGGAGGAGAGCTTAAAAAGCCATCGGGTGATGTCATCCTCCCCTTAGCCGCCCCCCATGTGTCATGAGAGGAGAGGAGGAGAGGCTTAGCCGCCTCCCATGTGGCAAGAGAAGAGAGGATGAGTGAGTTGAGATCTTTTCCAAAAGCCATCGGTCCTTTCAGCTCCGGTCCGACTCTGGTTCCCCTTCGGTTGGACTTGTTTTGAGTGATTCCACGTCCGGTTCTTGAAAGTCAGAATTTGGTCGTGACCTGGAATGACTCGTAATTCATATTCAGCTTTAAAACTCTTCCTTAGCCTGTATTCTCTATAGACTCCAAAATACCCTGCAGATAAATATCGGAACTAACAAGCAAAAGTTAAATAGACAAAGAGTCTAATTTGGTGGGTTTAACTGTGTTTATGATTCATACAATTATGGTCCATCATAAGACCTAGAGCCGGAAGCCGATTTAGAGGAGGATGAATGTAATAGCCCAATTTAGAAATTGACTGATTGGAATAAATTTTGAAATTAATATGATGGAAAAAATATTAATTAAGGGATTAATTAAGAATATGGAAACGTATGGTTATGAGATTTATTTTTAATCAATCATCACAAATCCAGTAATTAATTCGTCTCTTCCTCTGCGTTTAAATTTCTTTCTTCTCTCTTTATCAATATGAAAAAAAGAAGAAAAAAAATCATGTAGTGAGGAAGGTCTAGCCTCCATCCATCGTTCAAGAAGAGAAAAAACTTGTTTATCGATGTTGGGAAGGTAAGGAGGTATCTAATCTTATTGTTATATGGCCGGTTTTGAATAATCAGATTTGTCGACTAAACTTAAACAAAACATAACTTCGGTTTTAGATATTCAAATAATGTGTTTCTTGATTTGGTGTTATTCTACTCAAAATAAGCTTTCCGACCATATAAGATTTGTGCTTTGATTCAACCTGAGGCGTTCTAAATCTGAATTTTAAGAAGATGTCCAGAATCTGTTTGTTTTTTTTATAAACCTGTTGACTGGTTTTTAAGTAGGTTTAATTTCCGTTACTGTTATTAAAAGCTAGCGATTCTGAGTTTTATCATGTTCTATTCAAAAAGGGCTTTCTAACCATATAAAATTCGAGTATTGATTCACTCTATGTTTTTCTAAAATTGAGTTACAAGATGGAAGTGAAAACTGTTTTCTGCGATCCTGGACAGATCTATCGAACGATTTTCAAATCAAAATATCTTATGTTTTTCTTACTGAAATAGAACGTTTTATGGTTCTATCATTATCTACATGAAAAGAGCTTTCTAGCAGTATATAATGCGTGCAATTATCCTTTCTGAGTTGTTCTGAAATCAGATTTGAAGTTGGTGTTCTACGCTGTGTTGTAATTTTGGCAGATATGACAACATGTTTTGAAATGGGCATAACTCATCTTTTAAGGGTGCAAATTGGGTGTTTTAAACATTTATGACATAGTACTCAAAGTGATCTTTCTAACAGCATGAAGAACATAATTTAATGTCGCATGAGTAATTCAGAAAATAAGTTTGAAGTTGGTACGTTGAATCTGAAATTTGCCAGTTTAATGAGAGAATGCATGTTGACTAAATTTGAATGATTTATAGTTTGAAGTTCACGTGTAAGTTTATGAATCTAAGGGTTTAAGTGTGACTTGTACGACTTTTAGGTGGTTATCATTTGATTCGGCATGATGTAAGTTATTGAAGTTATTTGGTGGGCGTGCGAGGTAAGTAATATGGACCCTTCTAGCTATTTCAAAAATTATTCTGTAAAATTATTTGGCATGCTCGTTTATTTCGAAATTGTTTTCTCAAAAACTTGAATCATGGGTGTAAATGCTTCTGAACCTACCTTATTCCCGATTATGATATTTTCGTGACTCTCGTTAAATATTTAAACCTCCAGTTTTACTTCTCGTGTCTCATGACTCATTTCTTCTATCTTATCTCGTGTAACTCGTGCCTAATGTCTCTTGTTAATGATTCATGTTTCGTGCTATCTCTCGTGTTTAACTCTAGCGGCTTGCAATCCAAACATGATTCGTGTTGCCCGCCATGGGGCAAAACATGGCATTCGGGTTGCCCGCCACGGGGCAAATCGTGGTATTCGTGTTGCCCGCCACAGGGCAAAATGTGGCACTCGTGTTGCCTAGTCGTAGGGCAAAATACGACGATAGCGTCCCGGGACCCATGCAGCGTGATTGGATTGCGAAGCCATTCTGCGTGATACGTGCTTGAAGCCATCTTGTCTTGTCATGTTCTTCGTGCTATATCCTTCACTCCCCATGCTACAAGTTCTGGATTCTCGTGCTTGGTTAAATATCTGTTTTTTTATCATTCTCGCTTCGCTACATGTCTCCATGTATTTTGTTACTCGTGACTCATGTTAACTTATTTTAAATAATTATTTTGGCACTCATGATTCAGCCAGTTGGGGTCTATGTTACTTACACGAGCCGTGGACTCATGTTTTCCATGTTTATGTTTTTCAGATATTGCTGATTGGACTCTGGGGATATAAGTGAGAGACGCGCTAGTAAGGGTATTAATAATAAGTACTTTTGGAGACTTAGACGGTTTGATTACTTGAATACTGAAATAACAAGTGCGTGTAATTAGTTAATGGATTTCATTAATTTATTTAAGCTATATTTCCATTGTAAATAAATTTATGCATGTATTGTCTAGAGGCTTCGTACGTTCCATCTGTGATTTAGGGGACGTGCGGCCGATGTGACACCATTTTGGAGTTTAAAATTTTTGGGGTGTTACATTTAATGGTATCAGAGCAATAGGTTCCGTTCTTGCATATATGTTAATAAGAAAGCAGAGATTTTACGTACATAAAATATCGCGCGAGAGTGGGGTAGACTATAAGAACTTTATTTTGGGAATTATATTTTGCACGCGCTTATAATTCTTTTGCATGAACTTTAACTTCTTGTGAATGTAAGGAAACTTGACTATTGAGGTTCTCTATGAGCTTTTGGAGGTTATCGGCTTAATTATACATGCCAAGTCCTTGTTTGCCCAATGTATGTTATTGAACATGTTTTTGGAGTATAAATGTCATATTATTTGTACCCACTTATTTTTACTTTTGTTTTACTTTTAAAGTGAAAAACTTGAGGTTTTAGGTATGTCCTTATTTTAATTTTAAAAAAATGAAGATGTTTTTCGGGAATTGAAAAATATATCAGTGTGCAACAAATATTAACCATCCATTTGTACTTCGTGGATCATGTGCTTGGTGTTATACTTGTTACTCTATTGTATTGAACTTATTTTTGTATGAACCCTGACTTTGATGGATCACTCACTTAGGTTTGTATGACAAAAGAAAAGTGTTTGCTGTGATTATGATATTAACTTCAGAGAGTGAAATTTGATTGTTTACAATACGTCTTGTTAATCGATCACTCAAAGCTTTGGAGTTGTATGTGATTGACCTTCTTTCAATTACTTCTAATGCTACGTGATTATTAATTATTTGTCAGTTTGCTTGTGTTATTTGAATTAACTGTTTGAGTCAACTGTTGTAGTAAGTTGTTGATGATCGTTATTAATGACAAGTACACTTATCTGACGAGTAATTATAAGGTATTTTGTAAAGAATGTCATTGTAAACATACACTTATATGTTTGTGCTAGAACGAAAAGAAGTAGATGTGATTACACAAATTGTACTTTGGAGTGCATTATTAAGTACAAAAGAAAAATCAATTGCTAGCATTTTATTTTAATTAGGCAAGGTTTATGTTTTTGCAATTCAGGGGACATCGTCGGAAGTTTGCTAAGGTTTTTAGTTAATAGCTCTCTCATTTATGCAATAACATATAAAGGATAGTGTGTTGGTTAAATTGCAATTATGAAACAAGTTTCTTTAGTTTAATGAATAGTTGATCTTTGCCTATCGTAAGTATTTTGATGATGAAATTATAACGTGACTTTATAGACTGACTCTTGAGAAGGGAGTATTTGTTTAAAAATAAATAAATATCCATACATATTCATTCTCTTGGTCAACTATTTGGAGTTATGAAGTTTCGAGAACGTTTTCCCATTCAGGTTAGTAGATGTTAATTTTAAAGTTTAAGAATTTCTCAAGGTCGGCTTTTGAACATGATATGTATGTAATAAGTTATGCATGATGCATCTGAGTCTATGTATGTGCTTATAACCTTCAGGTTTTGCTGAATAATGTATTTGGGTCATCTTGTGATAAGTTTGTGGAGTTCGTTATTGATGTCATATACTTTGGGAGATGCGTTTGAATTTATGAACACCTGAGATTGACTGGGTTGGTATGAGTAAAAAAAAAGAACTTCTTAAAAAGAGCATATATATGCGTGAATTTTGAACATTCGTAATTTGTAGCACATTGCTTATAAAGGTTAAACACTTATAGACCCTAATAAGTAGAGTAATGGAAATGTCTTGGATTTATATCTTTATGTGCTAGAATGATATTATAAGGAATTTTTCTGGAGGATTTGAGTATACTTCTATATTAGTATGAGAAACACATAAGCTGGTTAGTTAAACCACAATGTGAATATGGTTTCGGAAGTTAAAGGAGTGTTTTGATGTCTGTCATATCGTAGCTATCTTAAATATTAATTTGCGACTGATACTTATTATTTAAAGACGTCTGGGTTACATCTTGATAGTTTTATTGTTTACACTTAGAGTCTACAGAATTCTCAAGAATGAAAGTATTTGACTGCAATTTGGAGTTAGCAATGATTGTTGTGGGTGTTCTGCACTTATTTTTTGGTGGTATTATTTTGTATGACTGGCTGCAAGAATTTTCACGTTTAATTAAAGAGTAAAAGTTGTTGATAAATTGGGGAGTTTGACACAAGAGCTAAAGTGTGGCTAGACTAGTTGTATAAGTATTCAATTTTAGTCACATGTCTTTTTGGTGAAGCAAGAGATTGATACTTTTGGGTGTAAGTATAATTCTAGTTTTCATCTTCGAGCACTACTTACGATAGTATGGTTGAACGCATAAGATTAATCAAGTCTAGGTAAATCATTGATTTTAAGTTAGAGTAGCGCAGTGGAAGCGTGGTTGGCGAAACTACTTTTCATGGTTACAAGTGTGAATCTTTCTAATTAGAATATGATTGTCTACCCTTGATGATGAATTTTCAAGTAATGACATTTTTTCTCTTAACTTATAGTCACTGTTAATTGTACATCATGACGCTAATAAGATATATCAAAATTTGTATAGTAGAGACTCGAGGTGTATCTCTAATTTTTGAGGAAGTTTATGTAATGCATTGAAAACCAACGTGAATTTGAATATGATTTTGCACCATATTGAGAGATGGACATAGTAACAAATGTTAAATCTTGGTGTTATTTAAATTATGCACGAAATTTTGGAATTCATAAGACATGCGTTCATCATCGATTAAGTGTACTCATTAAAATTGGATTAGTTAAATATTTAGATGTCACGTTATGGAGCATTGAATGAATGTATGGTTCATATGTTGGATGATTATGGATGAAGAATTGTTAGCAAACTTGTATATTTTCAGTACATAGTTAAAAAAAATGATGATGGTTAAACGGAAAACCTTTACTTCGAAGTTGGTGTTTTTATTTATTTTTCATGTGATATTCCTAAGGAGATTATGAAGTTTTCATATGTGATGAGTGAGCCCGTGTTTCAATGGAACTCGGGAGATTTGGAGTTGCTTGCTTTGTTAGATGATGTTTCTTTTCAATAAATGATGCTTTGCTTTGCATTTTAATTGATGAGTTTATATGTTGTATGTACATGTTTGGTGTAAGAGATAATCACAATGTCAAATAAATGGTGAAGTTTGAATAAGACTTGCACATAACTTGATGAGATTGATTTTTTTTTTAAATTGAGCAAAGGCGATTTATTTGCTTGCAAACTTGTCTTTATTAATTCTTCCCTGTAAGGATTTATATTTGTTTTATTTTCTTTTGCATCATGTTAAGAGAACAATGTTTAGCATTGACAGCACTGACCGAGTATAGTTAGAGTCGATTGAATTAGTAATGTTTTCTTTTCATAAATGGAGTATCGAGTTTAGAGGACTAAACTCCTTTTAAAGGAGGGAATAATGTAATAGCCCAATTTAGAAATTGACTGATTGGAATAAATTTTGAAATTAATATGATGGAAAAAATATTAATTAAGGGATTAATTAAGAATATGGAAACGTATGGTTATGAGATTTATTTTTAATCAATCATCACAAATCCAGTAATTAATTCGTCTCTTCCTCTGCGTTTAAATTTCTTTCTTCTCTCTTTATCAATATGAAAAAAAGAAGAAAAAAAATCATGTAGTGAGGAAGGTCTAGCCTCCATCCATCGTTCAAGAAGAGAAAAAACTTGTTTATCGATGTTGGGAAGGTAAGGAGGTATCTAATCTTATTGTTATATGGCCGGTTTTGAATAATCAGATTTGTCGACTAAACTTAAACAAAACATAACTTCGGTTTTAGATATTCAAATAATGTGTTTCTTGATTTGGTGTTATTCTACTCAAAATAAGCTTTCCGACCATATAAGATTTGTGCTTTGATTCAACCTGAGGCGTTCTAAATCTGAATTTTAAGAAGATGTCCAGAATCTGTTTGTTTTTTTTATAAACCTGTTGACTGGTTTTTAAGTAGGTTTAATTTCCGTTACTGTTATTAAAAGCTAGCGATTCTGAGTTTTATCATGTTCTATTCAAAAAGGGCTTTCTAACCATATAAAATTCGAGTATTGATTCACTCTATGTTTTTCTAAAATTGAGTTACAAGATGGAAGTGAAAACTGTTTTCTGCGATCCTGGACAGATCTATCGAACGATTTTCAAATCAAAATATCTTATGTTTTTCTTACTGAAATAGAACGTTTTATGGTTCTATCATTATCTACATGAAAAGAGCTTTCTAGCAGTATATAATGCGTGCAATTATCCTTTCTGAGTTGTTCTGAAATCAGATTTGAAGTTGGTGTTCTACGCTGTGTTGTAATTTTGGCAGATATGACAACATGTTTTGAAATGGGCATAACTCATCTTTTAAGGGTGCAAATTGGGTGTTTTAAACATTTATGACATAGTACTCAAAGTGATCTTTCTAACAGCATGAAGAACATAATTTAATGTCGCATGAGTAATTCAGAAAATAAGTTTGAAGTTGGTACGTTGAATCTGAAATTTGCCAGTTTAATGAGAGAATGCATGTTGACTAAATTTGAATGATTTATAGTTTGAAGTTCACGTGTAAGTTTATGAATCTAAGGGTTTAAGTGTGACTTGTACGACTTTTAGGTGGTTATCATTTGATTCGGCATGATGTAAGTTATTGAAGTTATTTGGTGGGCGTGCGAGGTAAGTAATATGGACCCTTCTAGCTATTTCAAAAATTATTCTGTAAAATTATTTGGCATGCTCGTTTATTTCGAAATTGTTTTCTCAAAAACTTGAATCATGGGTGTAAATGCTTCTGAACCTACCTTATTCCCGATTATGATATTTTCGTGACTCTCGTTAAATATTTAAACCTCCAGTTTTACTTCTCGTGTCTCATGACTCATTTCTTCTATCTTATCTCGTGTAACTCGTGCCTAATGTCTCTTGTTAATGATTCATGTTTCGTGCTATCTCTCGTGTTTAACTCTAGCGGCTTGCAATCCAAACATGATTCGTGTTGCCCGCCATGGGGCAAAACATGGCATTCGGGTTGCCCGCCACGGGGCAAATCGTGGTATTCGTGTTGCCCGCCACAGGGCAAAATGTGGCACTCGTGTTGCCTAGTCGTAGGGCAAAATACGACGATAGCGTCCCGGGACCCATGCAGCGTGATTGGATTGCGAAGCCATTCTGCGTGATACGTGCTTGAAGCCATCTTGTCTTGTCATGTTCTTCGTGCTATATCCTTCACTCCCCATGCTACAAGTTCTGGATTCTCGTGCTTGGTTAAATATCTGTTTTTTTATCATTCTCGCTTCGCTACATGTCTCCATGTATTTTGTTACTCGTGACTCATGTTAACTTATTTTAAATAATTATTTTGGCACTCATGATTCAGCCAGTTGGGGTCTATGTTACTTACACGAGCCGTGGACTCATGTTTTCCATGTTTATGTTTTTCAGATATTGCTGATTGGACTCTGGGGATATAAGTGAGAGACGCGCTAGTAAGGGTATTAATAATAAGTACTTTTGGAGACTTAGACGGTTTGATTACTTGAATACTGAAATAACAAGTGCGTGTAATTAGTTAATGGATTTCATTAATTTATTTAAGCTATATTTCCATTGTAAATAAATTTATGCATGTATTGTCTAGAGGCTTCGTACGTTCCATCTGTGATTTAGGGGACGTGCGGCCGATGTGACACCATTTTGGAGTTTAAAATTTTTGGGGTGTTACAATGAAGAAAAGTCTTCATTAGAATTCACTCCTGAGCAGGCCGAAGAGGAAGTCCAGAACGCCACTAGCGAGCAACCCCCGACATACCCAACCCTCACCTTCAAAGCAGCCGAAGAAATCAATCAAGACCAGTTCCTCACGGACAGTCTGGCCAATATGGATCCGGCGCTTATAATGGAAGCCTCGCAACTTTTACCTCTGATCAATATGCAAATCGCAGAAAACTATGTGATCAATGGAGAGCCTGAAAGAAGGATGGAAGAAGGGTCTAATCAGAATGACTCCCTGATGGAGCAGTTTCTCGCCACAACTAGACAAGGCAGCCCTAAACATAAGAGAGCCCGACTCAAGAGACCAGCAGCTATGGTCAAAGGTCCCTTGCTTTCTCAGAGGTGTTGGAAGGAGAAACCACCAGAACAATGGGAACAGGACCCGAGCACATCATCTCACAAGAAATTGGGGAAAGTCAAGGCAAGAATGAAAGTAGGCGCTCCACAACACTACGACCTGAGCCATCCATGGGATCCCACCTTATGATCCAGGAATGAGGTACTATCCAGCTAACGGCGTCAAACAAATGCACTGGTCGGGAGGTAACCCGACACCTATCTTACTTTCAGTCATTTAATTCCTATCATTTAGTTTTTTGCCTTAAATCATTCTCACT
Organism: Rhodiola kirilowii; assembly: GCA_033675215.1. Classification (NCBI taxonomy): domain Eukaryota; kingdom Viridiplantae; phylum Streptophyta; class Magnoliopsida; order Saxifragales; family Crassulaceae; genus Rhodiola; species Rhodiola kirilowii. The sequence continues at coordinate 31,544,337 of CM066196.1, read as the reverse complement.
TTTCCTGTATATATTTGCTAGCATAACTTTTGAACTAAGTCGTGCTGTGAGGCACGCCTTCGTTCAAAAGTGTGGGGTGAGAACCACCTTTGTACATAGTTAGTTAACATGTTTTTTCTTTTCCTTTTCCCTTAATATTATCTTTTTGAAAATATGAACTTGAGAATGTGAAAAAGATAGATCTAAATTCATGCATTTACCTTGTGAAATCTCAACTGTATAAAAACTTAGGATGTAACTTCTCATTTGTCCCTTTGTGCTGAGATATACAGGGGATGTGGAGTTGATATAAATTGCCCTAGAGAGGCTTGGCAAGCAATCGAAAGACTGGATTTCACTATATGGTTTACGAAGTCTGTGGAGGCTGCACTTCGGTTTTCAAAGAAGATCAGAGTCATCTCCGCCGTGCAGCATTTATGCAAAGAGGCGGGACGGGAATCAAACCGTCCTATCTCTAGTCAGAGTAGCCGGGAAAATAGATGAGCAACCCTCATCTTGACCCGCGCGAAACGGCGAGGATGAGAAAGAGCGGGGAGGTATTTCCATATGCTCTCGGGCGATGATTGGACCTCCCAAAGAAAGGTTGATAAAATGGACTAGCAAGTAACAAAGAAGCAAAAGCTCGAAGAAGCTAATCAAAGGCCGAAAGCCAAAATTGTGAAGGTTTTAACCGAAACAAAAGTGAAGAAACTCCAATTCAACATCAAAGGCCAAAGGCCAATTCACTTCAGAAGCTGTCCCTCACCAAAAGGAAATCCAAGTGCTCAATTCAGTGAAACCCGAACTGAATCATGTGCTAGAGAAAGCGACAAGTTAACCATATAGTGCGAGTCGGTCCAGAGAATGCAGTCCAGGAGCCTGAAAAGGGCTATCTCCCGAAACATCCAAATTAATTTGCATCTCAGCTCGAAGGTACAAGTATCAAGTTTCTTCTAAGTATTTACACGGTTTAGTTTGGTAATAAGTAAGTAATGCATGAATAGGATAAATCTAGTTCCATATTCTCACTTTCCTATTTGAAGTTTTTACTTGGATTGTGTGTGCATCTCTTAAATAGCATTGTTCGGGACGAATAACTAAAAGTGTGGGGTGATCTGATGGACCATATTTATATGATTTGTTAAGACAGTTAAATCCACCAAATTAGACGCTTTATCTTGACAACTTTTACTTGTTAGTTTCACTTTTGTTCTACAGGCTATTTCAAGGAGTAAAAGATGAAACGAGCTAAAATGGAGTTCTTAACGCTAAAAGTGGATTACAAGTCAGAACTGGCCATACTCCGACAATACTCCGATCAAGCCACAACTAAGTCCCAATGACTTATTCCAACAAAGATCAAGAACACAAGTGAAATGCCTAGTCTAAGTTCCTCACCTTTTGATGTCAACTAAGGAGCAACCAAAGAGGCAACCGAAGGGCAACCGGAGTTAAATGCCAACCGATGGCTTTTTGGGAGAAAGATCTCATTCCACACACTCACCCCTCCTCCACCTCACCACCGGCGGCTCCCTTGTCGAGATGACATGTGGCCGGCGGCTCTTGGCTTCATGCCACCTTGCCCGGCGGCTATGCTCTCCTCCACTCATCTCTTGCCATGTGTTTGCATCTCCTCCTCCCTCCTCCTTGCCTATAAATACCAAGCTTCTCCTCCTTAGTTCATCATCCCATTTTGTGTGAAAAAATCCATAGTCACGTGTTACTTATCTCTCTAGAGTTTGGGAACAATCCATGTAAACATACCACTTTGATATTAAAGCTCCAAGTTTGTTCTTGAGTACTCATCTGCTCACAAGAAGTCAGGTAAACGCAAGGCAAAAACCAACACAAGAACAGTGGCGAAATTCGACCTAAGCCACCCATGGGACCCCAACCAGTGAACCAGGAATAAGGTACTGTCGAGCCAACGACGTTAAACAAGTGCACTGATCGGGAGGTAACCCGACACTATCTTACTTTCCGCACTTAAATTTTCTGTCTTTTATTTTCTGTATTTTACTTTTTCAATAAGTCGCTCTCACCAACTTGGTGCATAGAAGATTTGACTATTCAGGAATCGGACTAGGGTGCAACATTAAGCCAGTCAGGGCTACGCTAAGAGTTCAAGGCCCCAGCCGAACTCCCTCGATTATCCAGCCTCGAGCCATGTCGTTCACTTGACACCTTAAAGGGAGTTCTGTTCTTCCCTTTTCCTTAATGTCATTTTCTTCTCATAATTGTCTGCTTGCATGGCTTTTGAACTAAGTTTTGCTGAAAGGCATGCCTCCGTTCAAAAGTGTGGGGTGAGAAACACCTGTGTACGTAATATGTTTTTCTTTTCCTTTTTTAATATTATCTTTTTGAAAATTTGAATTTGAGAATGTGAAAAATATAGATCTAAAATTCATGCATTTACCTTGTGAAAATTCAACTATCTAAAAACTTAGAACGTAACTTCTCATTTGTCCCTTTGTGCTGAGATAAACTAGGGATGTGGAGTTGATAGAAATGCCCTAGAGAGGCTTGGCAAGCAATCGAAGGATCGAATCAAACTATATGGTTTTCGAAGTTAGTGGAGGCTGCACTTCGGGTTTCAGTGAAGATTGAAGTCATCTCCGTCATGCAGTGTTTATGCAAAAAGAAAAAAGGCGAGGACGGGAATCAGACCGTCCTCTCTCTAGTCAAAGTAGCCGAGAAAATAGATGAGCGACCCTCATCTTGACTCGCGCGAAACAACAACGATGAGAGGAGCGGGGAGGTATTTCCATAGGCTTGCGGGCGATGATTGGACCTCTCAAAAAGGCTTGAGAAAATGGACTAGCAAGTCACAAAGACGCAAAAAGCTCAAAGAAGCAAATCAAGAGGCCAAAGGCCCAAAATTGTGAAGGTTTTAACCAAACAAAAAGTGAAGTACTCAAAGAGTCAAATCAAAGGCCAAAGGCCGATTCACTACAAAAGCAGTCCCTCGCCAAAAGAAAATCGAAGTACTCAAACTATTGAAACCCGAACCGAATCACGTGCTAGAGAAAGCTACAAGGAAACCATATAGTGCGAGACGGTCCCGAGGTTGCAGTCCAGGAGCTTAAAAAGGGCTATCTCCCGAAACATCCAGAATAATTTGCATCTCAGCACGGAGGTACAAGTATCAAGTTTCTTCTATTTATTTACACAGTTCAATTTGGTAATAAGTAAGCAATGCATGAATTAGGATAAATCGAGTCCCACAGTCTAATTTTCATATTTTAACAAACTTACTTAGTATGCCGCCCTTTAATAGCATTGTTCGGGACGAACAACTAAAAGTGTGGGGTGATCTGATGGACCATAATTATACGAATCAAAAACACAGTAAAACCCACCAAATTAGACTGTTTGTCTATCTAACTTCTACTTGTTAGTCCCGATATATTTCTACAGGGTATTTTGGCGCTTAGAGAGAAAACACGCTAAGGAGAGGATTTTACGCTGAAAAGATATTACGAGTCATTCCAAGGTCAAGATCAGATGCTGAACGAAGAAATCTCAAGATCCTGACATTAAATTACTCAATTCAAATTTAACCGAGGAACAACCAAAGTCAGACCGGAGCAAAATTAGATTGATAGTTTTGTGAAAAGACTCCACGAAACTATCAAAACTCATCCATGGACCAAGTAACCGGTGGCTTTGGTGAAGAAGATGACTCATGGGTGGCCTCCCTCCCCTTCTCCTCCTTGGGTGACCGGCGGCTTTGAGAGCCAAAGCCACCTTGCCTCCTCCTCCAACCGGCAACCGGTGGCTAAGGGGAGAAGCCACAAAAGCTTGCCATGTGGTGGCTTCTCCTCCACAAGCTCCTCCCCATCTCCTCCAACTTTGGATCAAAAGCCACATGCCACCATCTCCACCCTCCATTCTCCTCCCCTTAGCCTATAAAAGGAGAGCTCCTCCTCCTCATTTGTAACATCCCACAATCAACAATTCACTTCTCTCTCTAAGTTTATGTTACTTTGTAAATTTGGTTTATGAAATAATACTCCTGTTGGTTCTTGAGTATTCAGTAGGAATTGGGAATACTCTTGTTGGTTCTTGAGTATTCCACCCCTTCTCCTCTTACTGTTTTCAAAAACCCCCGAGTATTTAGCTATGGTATCCACCTCTATGGATATTCGTAGCTAAACTCTTTATTCGGTTAAAGGGGCGTACTTGTATTATAAAATGTTTTAATTCTTTTAGTTTCTTTTCTCTGTATTCAAAACTTGTTCTATGTGCCATATATTAGGTTAGAACTTCCAAGGTTGAGTGGATGCTTGGAATGGCAAAACTCTTCCGTGGGGTTTGTAAACATACTCGGATAAGTGGATGCTTGGAATGGCAAAGCTTATCTGAGGAGTTTGACCTTTCTAAAACACCATTTGGTTGCTCGGGAATGAAAGACCAAATGGATGCACACAGGCTAATATACCTTGGAATGGGGTATTGGTCTAAGTATAACAAGTGCTCTACGACTTTTGTAAAAGACTAGACGGTGTTGCAAGTTGAGTGCTTGGAATGGCCTCGATTCACTTTCGAACACTTTTGCAAAAGGCTAGATAGTGTTGCAAGTCAAGTGCTTGGAATGGCCTTGATTCACGTTTGAATACTTAGAAGGGTTACTAAAATAATAAACAGGCTATGATACAAGGCCCCTGAAACCGAATGTTTTCCTTGAATTACAAAACCCCCTGTATTTACTTTTATAAATTGCTCGATCATCTGCAATCACCAACCGCTCATCTACCTGAGCACTCACCAATCACGCATCACCCACTGTAAGTCTTCTTCCTTTAAATTCAGTATTTACTTTCTGTAATTTACTTTTCCGCACTCAAAACCAAAAACAACCAAAAAAGTCACTTAGTCATAACCGCTAAAATCTCAATCGAACCTAAAAAACGCTCCCATCCTGTACAAATCCCTTAAAGAACAACGTATCCCCCTAATTCCCTTGGGTTCGACCCCTACTTACCACTTACTACCCAGTAGTGTAGTTGCGAGTAGCGGAAATTATAAATTTATTTGCACAGAGAACATTGCACCTTAACGACAGTGCAGTGGGCTCCGTCACACGTCTTCTCCGCTCCAGTGCGTATAGTAACTCGATTTATGATGTGACATGCCGTATTCATAGCTTCGGACCAGAACTTCAGAGGAATCTTCTTGGCATGGATCATCACCTGGGCCATCTCTTGGATGGTATGATTTTTCCGTTCCACAACTCCATTCTGCTGAGTGGTGATTGCTGATGCGACCTGATGAGCAATCCCGTGTTTCACGCAATAAGTTCCTATAGTAACATTCTTGAATTCTGTGCCATTATCACTCCTGATGGATACCAGTTTTTCCCCTTTGTCTTCCCTTCCTCGTTGGATCAGGGTAGCACGTTCTATGAACTGTTGCACAGCTTCAGTCTTGTCCCGAAGGAACCTTGTCCAAGTGAATCTGGTGAAGTCGTCAACACAGACCAGAACATACTTCTTCCCACCATAGCTCTCAGTTTGCATTGGTCCCATCAAGTCCATATGGATCAGTTCCAAGGGTCTGTTGGTGCTGATTTGAGAGATCTTAGGGTGTGATGCTTTGGTCTGTTTCCCGATCTGGCATTCTCCACACATCACATCCTAACTTCCTTTGACATTTGGTATTCCTCAGATGAGTCCAGATGAGCAGAGTTTCTTTAATGTCTTGAGGTTTAGATGACCCAAATGTCTGTGCCAGAGGGACATCTCATCGGCTTGGCTAGACAAGCAAGCTGGTGAAGCAACTGTTCCAATGGAGCCGATGAGGTAACAGTTGTTGGCTGCTCTGCTTCCTTTCATCAAGGTGCCTCCGCCTTTATCAAAAACTTGGCATGAGTTGTGAGTGAATTTGACATGATGTCCGCTGTCGCAAAGTTGACTGATGCTGAGTAGGTTCACTTTTAGTCCTTCAACTAGGAGAGTGTCTTTGAGAACAGGTAGATCCGGAACCTTCAATGTCCCACAGTCGATCACCTGTCCTTTTCCTCCATATCCGAAAGTGACGAACTGCTTCTTAAAAACAGGTCGAATCTGCGTAAGGTATTTGGAGTCACCAGTCATATGGGCGGAGCATCCGCTATCGAAGTACCAGCAATCTTTCTCCATGTGCACGCAACCATGCAAACATCTTTACTTATGCAAACATCTTTACTTATGCAGGTCTCCGTGTCTGTCTTCCAATCATGGACCGTGCTAGAGGGTAACTGTCCTTGCTTCGCAGTCATCTTGAACAGTTCCAGGATCCCACTCAGTGTGTCGAGTGTTTGCTCTGATACCAATTGAAATTCTATCCCCTGTTCAAGCTTATGTTCAAGGTGCCGTTTGAGACAGACCTTGAACTCCTTTCACAACAGTTCAGCAGTCAGAGAAGATAACTGAGACACACACAGTTAACTGGATACGGACTCTACAAGAAAGTGTTCTGACCGAGGTTTAAACAGTTTATCAAGCAGAACAGAAAAGTAGAGGGAAACAGGAGCACGCACGATATGTTACCCAGTTCGGCCTCGCCTACTCTGGGGGGTTTCCCACACCCTAAAAGGGACACAAATCGTATTACGAGATTAGAGCTACAAGTGGTCTTACTCTTACACAACCCCGTGTTTGTAATCGCCTAGCCTCTAATTCTCCGTCTCTCAGATTTGCAATCTCGGTTCACCGCAGCTCCCCTCGATCCCGTGTGGGTAGGATGAGACTTCCCTCTCGGCCTAGTCTTGGACCTCCCAGAAGTCCAGTCGCCTTCTCACAAAGAAGTATCTTGAGTGACATGTGTGTGTGTGCACTTTGTAGTTCTTCAAGCACAGTCTGAACAGCACACTGAATAGACTGTAGCTTTTGCCGTTGATATTCAGGTGAGGAATATTCAGCCGGCCATCGCTTCTCTTCCAATTTCCCGAACTCTCGTGTTTTTTTCTTTTCTCTCAGGAAGCGACTCAGATCCGGAAGCCCTAGCATTGAATTTATATGCTCGGTTGATGTCCTAATATGCTCAAGATAATCCCATCAAATATTTTGGAATATTCCTAAATATTTGATGTATATCTTTCTCAAATCGGTTGGACGAATATACGAAGACTTCTTGCCCAAGTTAGCCATGCCGCCTTCAATGTGATGATCAAATAAGTCGCTGGCCGACTTCAAATCGACGAGATCTTCGTTGTCGAAATCCTTCCGGGAAATATCCATGCGTCTGTTCCACGCTGTACATGAGTGCCAGAATATGTACGAGCTCCCTCTGAACTCCTGCTCGATCTGTCTAACGCCATTTTGTCAAATACATGCCACTCAAGGGAACATCATAATTCTTCAATAACTCACTTCCTAGTGGTGATCAATCATAAGGAAAAAGCTTGGGGCTTATTACACATTTTTTTCTCTATTTTTTTCTTCTTGCTCTCTTTTGACCCCACACTTAGAACTTTGACAACGGGCTAAGTGTTAAAAATGGAGCATGACGAACCAACAAGACAAATCCACAAGATAAGCAAGGTCACTAAGGTCACTTAAAGGCAATCATGGCATGCAAGGTTTTTTTAATTTTTTTATTTCTTTTTTTTTAATTTTTTATTTTTTTTCTTTCAAAGATCAACTCTCTAGTCTCAACAATAAGAAGCTTAGAATAGAAGATAAAGAAGTGCTAGTAGATGCTTTGATCCTCAAGAATGAAAGTCAACAATCCAATCCATCAGTCATCTAAAGGATCAATTAAGTGAAATCATGCACGACTAGTTGAATTAGCAATGAAATTTTTCGAAAATGTAGCCTTGCCCAGACTTTTTGTTTTCATTAAAAATTTGAGTTTTTGGATGAATGTTACAATAGTGTAAGTGTTTTCCTCTAAACGTGCGAATTGATTGGATTCTAAACATGAAAGCACGGCAAGCAAGCACAAACATCTCGTGTAGTCAAAACATAGGCACCCCACACTTAGCAATTGCTTAGTCCCTAAGCAATGAATAGCATGAAAAGCAAAGAGAAAGTTAAGAAAAACTTCTCTCGTTTGGAGGTAGCCATTTCAAAGTAAGAGATGTTGCTTCGCGCGTCAAGTTCTTGGGCGACTGATCTTGCACAAAAGATTCGAGTAATGATTCCCCTTTTTCCTCTATAAGACAAGAAACAAAAAAAATGAGAGTGTTAAGCACACAAGGTAGAGAAATCATCATCGTAAACATGTCAGCATCATGCAAGTCAACTCATAATTCATCAAAAGAACGCATCAGATGAGCATGCGAACGCATGCTTGGGTTTGTGTGAACGCACAAGTGTGGGCAGTAGCATGGATTTCTCCTGCGAACGCATGGACTCATGCGACCAAAGCACAAAGTGGAAATAAACTAGGCATGCGAACGCATGGATTGACTTGTGCGAACGCACAGTACTGGGCAGTGACATTGATTTTATGTGCGAGCGCATGAAATCTATGCAAGCACAACGAAATGAAGAAAAAGCCAATTATGCGAACGCATGGATGAAACTATGCGAACGCATGGAGTTACGAACAAGAATTTCTAAGCCAAACTCAAATCGTACATCAACACTCATGCGCAAAATTTCAACACCCCACACTTGAAGCAAGTAGAAATCCAATCAAAATAGATATACTTAAAGATCAGGGGAGAAACACTCACAGGCCTAGTTTAACGTCTTGGCTAAGACGAAGCCGATTCTCCTTTTAGGAAATAAGAAACACACTTGAGGAGTCTTTTGCTACGATCCCTCCTCAAGCGGGTATGTTGAGAAGTGGAGGAGTCAATCCGGGTTCTTTGAAGATTTGCAAGCAACTTGCTTAATAGCTCTTGTCCAAAATCATGTCTGCTTCTCGTTCTTTGCCGTTTTAGCATTTACTTTTCTTTTTACCCCATCATGGCATGAGGGCAACTTATAGTGATCAAGAGAAGGGTCCTTATCACGATCAACCAACTTTTGCAAAACCTTCTTAGTTACCTTCTGGACCTCAACATTCTCGGCTCCCACATTCTCTTGCTCTTTCAAATCACAAGGTTCAAGTATAGCCACTTGTTCGCTCATAAGCCTCTCTATCTTCACCTTTTCTCCCCCAATCTTCAAGGTCAACTTCCCCTTCCCCAGATCAACTTTAAAAATGGTGGTGGCCAAGAATTGGCGCCCAAGAATAAGAGAAATGTTTCCACTGGTTCCCATATCCATCACTACAAAGTCATAAGGTATGTAGAACTTGTCTACCTTGACAGGAACATTTTTGATTACTCCTTTGGGTTGCCTTTTGGTTCCATCGGCGAGTTGCAACGTCATCTTGGTAGCTTTCATTCCCTCTAACGCAAGCTTATAATAGGTTGCTAGAGGCATGACACTTACACTAGCACCAAGGTTGGCTAATGGGTGTTCAAAGCTCATGGCGCCAATAGAGCATGGAATGGTGAATCGGCTGGGGTCTTTCATCTTGAGGGGCATTTGCTTTGAGAAGAGGGCGCTACACTCATGGTTCAAGGCTACCATGCTAGATTCTTCAATAACTCTACGACTAGACACAATATCTTTTAAGAACTTTGCATAAGTAGGATTTTGAGTGATCACCTCATGGAATGGAAGAGTGACATACAACTTCTTCCACATCTCCACAAATCATTGGAAGTGAGCATCTAGCTTGCTTTTGTTGAGTCTTTGAGGAAAAGGTATATTTGGCACATAATGCCTCGTCAAAACCGGTTCTTCCCCCCTTTTTCTCTTCTTCCGTAGGAGCTTGAAGTTCAACTTCAGAATTGTCGTTGGCAACTTCCGCTTCTATATCCTTGTCTTTAGGACTCGTTTTTCCTTGAGGAGTAGGCAAGACTCTTCCACTCTTTAATGTGACGGCATTGACATGCATGAGAGATGGCTTTTCACCTTCAAGAAAGATGGCATTGCAATGCTCGGTGGAATTTACATCCGGTTGAGAAGGGAGCTTCCCAAAATGCTTCAAAGCTATGGCATTTTGAGCCACTTTATTCTCAAGCATTTTGTTATGAGCTTCTAATTGCTCCATCCTCTTGTTAGTTTCTTTTTGATTCTCTAGCATTTGTGCCATCATAAACATCATCGAATTACTTTGAGTGTTAGAAGAAGCTTGTCCTTGTTGATGAGAAGTCCTTTGATAGTTCCCTTGGTTGGAATATTGAGAGTTTTGCCTCTGATTTTGGTTGGAGCTATACCCTTGTCTTTGGTAATTCCCATGGTAGTTGTTTTGCCCTTGAGGCTTAGAAGGGAAACCGGGATTGTCAAACATTCTCCTTTGAGGAGGCTCATAGTTTCTCGTAGGAGGACTAGGATTTGGATCATAATTCCTTTGTTGATTTACATAATGCGTCTCTTCGCAAACATCCTCATCATCTTTGTATTTCCCATCGGGACAAGCCTTTGTAGAGTGCTTCGTACTAGAGCATAGAAAACAAGATTGTTGGCTCGGATTCTTCCATTTGTCGTTCTTCGGTTTAGATACATCCAAAGCATTAACCATGCTTATCATACTATCCATTTTCTTCACCAAATCACCGAACTGATCTTTAGTCACATAATTGGAAGAATCTTCTCTAGACTTACCCATCTTCTTGTGATCAACCCCTTGGTATCTATCAGAATTTGTAGCGATCTTATATATGACTTTGAATCCTTGGCTCGCCGGTAAATCCATGATCACACCGCCACTAGCTGTGTCCATTTGGCTTTTGGCATCTTTGTTCATGCCGAGATAGAAGTACCTCATAAGGTCCGCCATTCGAAAATTATGGTGGGGGCACTCCCTCAAATAGTGCTTGAATCGGTCGTAAGCCTGATGAAACAACACATTATCCCTTTGAGAAAAGGTCAATATATAATCAGTGAACTTTTTTGTTCTCGACGGTGGAAAGAATTTGGCAAGAAAAGCATTCGCTAGCTCATTCCAAGTCCTAAAAGATCCCGCTTCTTGGTTTTGCAACCATTCTTTTGCATCTCCGTTCAGTGAAGAGCGAAAAAGCTTCAAGTAAACATACTCCGCGGGCACATCTCTTGGCTTGTAAGTGCGGCAATACTCTTGGAAATTAGCCAAGTGAGTAGAAGGATTCCCAATTCCGTGGTACAGATCATTAGTCACCATGTGGACTAAAGAAGACTTCACATCAAACTCAAATGCATCCTCTTCCGGAGGTACTATAGCAGAACCATTCCCTTCAAGTATAGGGGTCATGTAATCCCCGACATGCCTCTCATCATCCTCATCATCATATCTATAGTTTCGGTCATTCCGGTTCCTTAGAGGAGCGGGAGGATTCTGTAAAAGATTCTGACCATCAAGGTTATTCTGTCGGCCGGGAGGATTCTCTACCTCATCTTCCATTCTAAATCTAGGTGGTTTATAATGTATGGGATTTAGGAGTGGAGGTGGATGAGGTCTCGGACTTTTGAAAGTAGGAGGAATAGGAGCAAGAGGCGGAGGATTCTTTTGAGGTCTACCTCTCCCTCTCTTAACGGTTGGGTGAGAAGGGTGAGAAGTATTTGAAGTTGAACCTTGCTCTATATGTTTTTGTCCCTTGGATCTTATGGTCATTCAAATGCCTGCAAGAACAAAGGAAATTCTTAGCAATGAAAGGCAAGAGAAATAAACACAATTTAAGCACAAAACAAGCAATAACTATCAAGTAAGGGAAGAGTAGACAAACTAAACTATCTATTAGAAACTAGTTAATTAACCTATCCCCGGCAATGGAGCCATTTGATCGGATGATAATATAGCTAAGTATTCAAATAGAATCCAAACACTTGTGCTAAGTCACGGCAATCAAAACATTTGTAATGACTCGGGTGAACCGAGGTCGTACCCAAAGGATAGGTGATTAAACCAATAATGCTAACGATCTAATTAGAATGTCTATTGTTTGGGGGGGTTTTTTCGGTTCTTCTAAGAGAATGATAGTAGAGGGTACTATCAAAAAATGGTTAACTATCAATTAAAAGATGACTAGGAATCAATTTCTCTACCTAGACAATTATTGCGACAATGAAATGAGACACCAATGATGAAATCACATGCACATGCTTAGAAAATGGCTTATGCAACATTGATACTGAGTACAACTCGCGCTACAACTTAGTACAGAGAGGTTACATCTCGCAAACTACCTCACACTTGCGCTCTATTGGCACTATAGAATATGAATGTCTAGCCTCACACTTGCGCTTTATTGACTAGATAATCATGTTCTTGTTAAATTCAAGCAATTCTCATTAGGTTAAAAGTGTCATCCAACTAAAACAAAATCCTAATGCTTCTTCATTTAGTTCATTGAAGTCATGATGATCAACGCGAGCTACATCAAGCATGAAATCAAGTAGAATTCCTATTGAGGACATTTCACAAACACCTTATAGGCAACTCGAAAAGTTAAGTTCAAATGAAGAAGAATCATGTGCAAATCATTCATCAATAGCATCCAAGGTATTTACAATGTCACAAACATGTCTAGGGGATCATTGATCCCCAATCAAGGTCACTACTCACTCATGGTGAGTTTACAAACAAAGTCAACAATAAAAATGCAAACAATCATATGGAAAGTAGAGTTTAGAACTTTGGAACCAATATGGAGATTCAAGAACACTAGAGGATTTGATCTTAGTTGTTGTTAAAGTTCTTCTTCTCTAAAATCCCAGTTTTTGCTCCAAAAAACCAGCTGTGGGTTCAAAAATCCTAAGTTTCTATTTATAGTCCAACAGTAAAAATCCCGTTTTTATGTTTCCGCAAAAGTATGCGAACGCATGGTTTGATTTGTGCCAACGCATGGCCTCCTGTAGACTGGGAAATTTGATCGTGTGCAACGGCACGGAATTTTCATGCATCGGGTCTGGGTTGTGCGTTCGCATGCTTTTGACCATGCATTCGCATGGTCTGGTTTGTGCGACCGCATGCTTTTGACCATGCGAGCGCATGACCTTGAGAAATTGGCGCTCCGACTTTTTGGGGCTTTTTCGAGGTCTTCTTGTCCTAATTTGGCCTCGGCTTCAACTAGAAGTTGTAGCCCTTTGAGTTATCTTTCTGACAAGCTTTGAATCAACCAAATCGGGCACCAAATGCCATCTGTGCGTCCAAAATACCCCGGCAAGGTCGGTTTGCCTTGTTTTGCCCGAAAATCCATATTTTTGCTCCGAAATGCTCGGTTTTGCCCCAAAATCACTGCCCACTTGTGTTCTCAGCTTAAACTCTGTAATTTTCTTGAAAAAACCACAAAGCATCAAATAGCAAGTGAAATCGTAATAGAACAATCGAAACACTAAGCATAGAGGTTGCCTAAAATGCAGTGCTATCAATTGGTCACGGGTTGTACGGGCTCTAGACTGCTGACCAGAAATAGCTTACTTTTCAAGATCTATTCCGCGACGGCTGCGCCTTTGGCGATAAAAGTCCACGTGAATGGTACTGCAATGGTCACACACAAAGCACACAATGCAAATGTAACTAACTAATACTTACAGCGCGGGTTACTCCCCGAAGAGGCCTAGTTTAACATCTTGGCGAGACATAGCTAGGGAGGTGCAACTAGAAACATTCTCGAGAAGTCCCTTGCTGAGATCTCTTCCCGAGAAACAGGTTATCATCTATCCCTTCCGGAGGTGCAAGATGCTTTAGTACGTGGTAGTGCTTGAGGCGTTGCCCGTTGACCACCATAGATTTTCCTCCTTCGACACTGAGCTCTACATGCCCATCTGGATATGCTCGTTCCACTGTGTAAGGGCCACTTCATTTACTGCGATGCTTCCCAGGGAATAATCTAAGGCGTGAGTTGTAGAGGCTGACTCGCTCGCCTTCGTGGAATTCTCTGCGCACTATTCTCTTGTCATGCCATTTCTTCGTTCTCTCCTTGTAGATACGAGCGTTCTCATATGAGTCTAATCTGATTTCATCGAGCTCGTTTAACTGTAGTAGTCGCTTTTCCCCAGCTGCCTTCATGTCCATGTTCAGCTCTCTAATAGCCCACAAAGCCTTGTACTCGAGTTCGACTAGCAAGTGGCAGGTCTTTCCATAAACAAGTCTGAATGGACTCATTCCAATAGGAGTTTGGAACGCAGTCCTATATGCCCACAGCGCGTCATCTAGCTTGGACGCCCAATCCTTCCTGTGGCTTGAGACTGTCTTCCCGAGGATGCTCTTGATCTCTCTGTTAGAAATTTACACTTGCCCACTAGTCTGAGGGTGATAAGGAGTGCCAACTTTGTGATAAACCCCATATTTCTTCAGCAATGTCTCGAAGTTTCTTTCTTTGAAATGGGAGCCTCCATCACTGATAACTGTTCTGGGCACTTCGAACTGAGGGAAAATTACCTTCTAAAACATTTACATAACTACCTTGGCGTCGCAAGTAGGAGTAGCCACTGCTTCAACCCACTTGGAAACATAGTCGATTGCTACCAATATGTACTGATTTCCATAAGAAGGTGGGAATGGTCCAATGAAGTCAATCCCCCAAACGTCGAATAAGTCCATGATGAGCACTAGTCGTGATCGTGCAAATCAAAGATAAATTTATAGTCCGCTACTTAGGGCTCACTAAAAAGATAGTAAAGCGGCAAGTAGGGGTCGAACCCAAAGGAGTTGTAATGGCTACTTGTTGTTCTCATGCAATGCAAGTAAAGAAAAAGTGAATGCAAGTTGGGGGTTTTGGGATCAATTGAAAGTGAGTGCAAAGTAAATGCAAAAGTAAAACAATGGATGGTGATCAAGAGAATGGTATTCGGTCTAGGGGCCTTTTGTTGCGGCGCAACTCATCATTGACCTCTAATGATCATACTCCGTGTTCAAAGATGTATCAAGGCCATTCCAAGCACTTGACTTGCCACACCGTCTAGTCCTAAGACATAGATTCTAGTTCTAGCAAGACTAATACTCCATTCCAAGATGTATTAGTCTAAGTGCACCATTTGATCTCACATTCCAGATACAACCAAACGGTTAATAGAAGGACTAGACTACTAAACCAAGCTTTGCCATTCCAAGCATCCACTTGGTTTCGTTGTCTAATCTGGATTGAACTACTCGGCTAAGCTTTGCCATTCCAAGCATTCACTTAGCCTTGTTGTCAATCAATAATGGCACAAGAACTAGTGAACAAAAAGAAGCATTAAGTAAAGGGTCTCGAAGTTGTGCTACAACACTATTGTGGCTTGTTTATCCTTGACCATTAATGATCATACTTTGTGCCATGAGTGTGGTTCTCTCCATTCCAAGAGATCACCCAAAGTAATGCCATTCCAAGCACTTACACCACAAGAAGACAAAGAAGCATTAAGAAAAGGGTCTCAAAACCGCGGCACACTATAGTGATCCCCAAACCGAATATGGGTGTTTTAGCCACTCATATCCATGGGAATGATATGAGGGCAATGGATGGAATGAAAGTACATGAAAGTAAGAACAGTAAAGTAAGTGCAAGAAAGTAATACAAGAATGTAAATGCAAGAGAAAGTAAAGAAGGAGTAGAGAGATGTTGATTCTTTCCCAAGCCAAATTACAAGAGGTTCCCCTAAGGGATTTTAGAGAGATTTTAGCATATCTTTTACAAGGGCCAAGGTGCTGCTTATATAGAGAATGATGAAGATTCTAGGCCCTTGGATGAGACTTGATCTTCAAGTTTGAGTGGCATTAGTGGTTTGGAAGGGGCCAAAGCATAAACCGACTTGTTCCTTGGCCAAAGGGGTGTGGCATGAGTCAAAGAGGTCTTGGCATGTGCAAAAGTGGCGTGCCTCGAAGGACGAGCCAAGATTTGAAGTGGGGCCCACTTTTGCCTTCGAATGAGTCGAAATGGCTTGGTCTTCGGCCAAGGGCAGTTTTGCTCGAGCGTTTGGCCTGAAAATTGAGATCCTCTGATAAAGTGGGCATTCCAAATAACTTGGTCGAGCCAGTTTTCCCAGATTCGGCCGTTTATTCGAGCAATTTGGTTTTGGTCCTTCAGCGCGCGCGGGGCCTTGCTTGAATCTGGGCCAACTCCCAATCCCCTCAAGTGTTTTCTTTGGAAAGGTGAAATCTTCCGATATATCTGCTATTTGAATCACTTTGGTCGAGACGGAATTGTGAGATTGGCTGGTTTGCTCGAGAGAATTGATTATGGGCCTTGGAGGCTCGGCAGGTGCTGGCCATTTCGGGCCTCCCTTGACTTTCTTCGGGCAAACCTCAAATTTTCTCAAGCATCCCTCGAGTCATATGCTCATAAGATGGTCAAGAACTCCTTGTGATGATTTTGGCACAAAATGCCCTCTTTTAAGCTCGATTCCTCTTTGGACTCCAAAAGGCCCTGAAATCCAAAACGACATTAACAAGTAAAGGTTCTCATGATCAAATGTCGTAATTGGTGGGATTTAATGACTTAATGAGTCGTATAAATACGTCTCATCAAACCACCCCACACTTGAACTTGTTCGTCCCGAACAAGGCCTTAAGTCACAAGAGGAAAATCACATACAAACATCACAAGTCTCTCGCATCCAAGACAAATGCTAGTCTAGATTTCCCTTTCCATGCATTCTCGATCATTACTCAAGCAATTTGCTAAAACATGAGATTCAACTTGATACATGTACCTTTGAGTCAAGATGCAAACCAATTCGGATGAGTGGGAGGTAGTCCTTTTTTAGGCCCATGATCTACACTCTTGGATTCGGATCTTGTTACATGGTTATACTTGTTGCTTCTTCTAGCACGTGATGAATTCAAGCTCAAGGGTTGAGTCCTTTTGATACTTTTTTTGGACATTCTTGTGGTGAACTTGGCCTTCGGCCTTGTATGACTTTGATGATCCTTCACTTTTTGCTTCGGATAGGCTCTCACATGAGATGATTTTTTTTCTTTCTTTTGAGCTTTGCTCCTTTTGTGATTTTTCTTGTCCATTCCTTCTTGGGAGGTCCAATCATCGCCCTCAAGCATATGGAAATACCTCCCCGCTCTTTCTCATCCTTGTCATTTCGTGCGAGTCAAGATGAGGGTCACTCATCTATTTTCCCGACTACTAGGACTAGAGATAGGACGGTTTGATTCCCGTCCCACCACTTGCATAAATGCTGCAATGGTGGAGTCAACTACAACCACGAGTCTCAAAGCGCAGCCTCCACAAGTCCATATAACCATGTAACTCGAATCCCCAATTCTTGAGTGCTTTGTCAAGCCTCACTAGGACATTTCTATCAACTCCACATCCCCTATTTATCCCAACTCATAAGGACACATAAGAAGTTAGATCACATGTTAGTCGCACAATTATAATTTCATAAGAGTAAGGCATGTACTAGGATCCATCTATTTCACATCATGAAAGCACAACTCCCCCATTCCTTCGCATTTTATTCACTAAACTACGCATTTTATTCAAAAAAATTTAAAATTTTCAAAGGGAAACGTGCTGACTCATGCATGTGCAAGAAAAATAGATGTGAGACACAACAAACTACTAAACACCCCACCCCACACTTTTGTAATGAGCCGTGGCCTCACGGCACAACTCAATCAACACAATCATGCACATAATCAATGGAAAGGAACAAGGTACAAGAGTGAAACGGAACTCCCCTCGTATGCCATGAAGTGCCAAGGCGTGTAATAACGTTGGACACCCATGGGGAGCTAGGTCGGGCTCGGCTGCTCCTCTCGGACGAGCCTTGGCTTTGGGTGCGTCCTGGTTTAGGACCGTCGCTGGGTTCCTCGGGCCTAAGGTCTCGGAAAGGCGTCCTTGGGCCAAGCCCGGTTGGCATAAAATGCGTAGCATAAAGAGCAAAGTGCGTAGCACTTGGACCCGACCTACAAAAACATCCTTGTTTCTTTCCAATCATAAAAGAGGTGAGGGTTAGTATAAAATGCAAGAAAGTAAAATGCAAGAAAGTAAAATGCAAAAAATACTGTAAAATGACGGGCTGCCTCCCGGCGAGCGCCTTTGTTTAACGTCGTTGGCTCGACGGTACCTCCTTAAGGAGGTTCGTTGGGGTCCCATGGGCGGGTGAGGTCAAACTTCTTCCCAACTGCTCTCTTAATCTTTCCAAAGTTCTCATATGGCAGTGGGCTCGGTTCTGCCTTCATCCGGTCAGGTGGCCTTGTCTTTACATCTTTTCGAGGAGAAGTGAACCTCTTGAGCATAGCCATTGATCCATCAAGCCATGCCCTCTTGTTTTTTCATCTCGGCTTCCATTGATACATTCCATGCCTTGGTCTCTTTTTCATGTAGGAGTGGATGGCGTCCTTGCAATATTGTAAGTTCATAATCTTGCCATCACTCACAAGTGGCATCAAGCATGTTTCATTGGTGAGCCTTGTCTTGGTAGCAAAGAGGTATGGTCTTTTCAGAATGAGGGAGTTCTCCGGGCTGCCTTGTTGAGTTAGGGCGAGTGAGTGCTCCACTATTGGCCATTCTTGCCCATGCTTTTCTTCCAACCGGCCTCGAACCTCTTCCTTGTTGGGTACTTCATCCTTAGGATCTGAGGTCATGCAAACTAAGTGAGAGGGGTCCAATAGGGAGCTTTCGGCAGTGAGGTTTGGGTCCTCCTCGGACAGAATGGGAGTGAGATCCGGGCCTGATTTGGACATTTTTTCTTCGGCCAAAGTTCCCTCGGTTTTGGCATGGTCTTGGTACATTGTTTCGACCGGCTCCATCACAAAGTCCTCAAGTGGCTTGGTCTGCTCTTGTTGTGGCCTTGAACTCTCGGCTTGATTCTGCAAGATTCTTGCATCTATTTGCGCATAACTCGCGGCTAACTCTTCCATCAAGTCTTCCAAGGACCGGCTTTGGTTTTCGTCCATCATGTCGTCCATCATGTCCCCAAGTGCCTTGTGTTGTTCTTGCTTTAGCCTTGAGTCCTCGGCCAAAACATGTATCAATTCCCAAATACTACTTATGGTCAAGTCATAGACCGAGCCTCCTGCCGCCTCATTGAGCCTATCCCATTCATGTGGCAACATTCCTCCGAGAACACTTTGAATAAGATCCAATCTAGTGAATCCAT
Organism: Rhodiola kirilowii; assembly: GCA_033675215.1. NCBI lineage: Eukaryota > Viridiplantae > Streptophyta > Magnoliopsida > Saxifragales > Crassulaceae > Rhodiola > Rhodiola kirilowii. The sequence continues at coordinate 31,525,357 of CM066196.1, read as the reverse complement.
GGTGCGGGCAGCTTGTCACAAGGGAATCATAGTACCGTAAGTACTCATCCAATGTTTCATCCCGGGATTGCTCAAAGTACATGATCTTTTCGCGGATTTCTCGTTGGAAGGATGGTGGGAACAACTCCTCCTCATACCAAGGCTCTCTATTGTAATAAGAGGCCATGGTGAACCAAGAGAATCACAACAAGAACAAAAAGGGAAACAAACAAAAAGAACAACTTCACCAATGCACAACTCCCCGGCAACGGCGCCAAAATTTGACAAGCACTAGTCGTGATCGTGCAAATTAAAGATAAATTTATAGTCCGCTACTTAGGGCTCACTAAAAAGATAGTAAAGCGGCAAGTAGGGGTCGAACCCAAGGGAGTTGTAATGGCTACTTGTTGTTCTCATGCAATGCAAGTAAAGAAAAAGTGAATGCAAGTTGGGGGTTTTGGGATCAATTGAAAGTGAGTGCAAAGTAAATGCAAAAGTAAAACAATGGATGGTGATCAAGAGAATGGTATTCGGTCTAGGGGCCTTTTGTTGCGGCGCAACTCATCATTGACCTCTAATGATCATACTCCGTGTTCAAAGATGTATCAAGGCCATTCCAAGCACTTGACTTGCCACACCGTCTAGTCCTAAGACATAGATTCTAGTTCTAGCAAGACTAATACTCCATTCCAAGATGTATTAGTCTAAGTGCACTGTTTGATCTCACATTCCAGATACAACCAAACGGTTAATAGAAGGACTAGACTACTAGACCAAGCTTTGCCATTCCAAGCATCCACTTGGTTTCGTTGTCTAATCTGGATTGAACTACTCAGCTAAGCTTTGCCATTCCAAGCATTCACTTAGCCTTGTTGTCAATCAATAATGGCACAAGAACTAGTGAACACAAAGAAGCATTAAGTAAAGGGTCTCGAAGTTGTGCTACAACACTATTGTGGCTTGTTTATCCTTGACCATTAATGATCATACTTTGTGCCATGAGTGTGGTTCTCTCCATTCCAAGAGATCACCCAAAGTAATGCCCTTCCAAGCACTTACACCATAAGAAGACAAAGAAGCATTAAGAAAGGGGTCTCAAAACCGCGGCACACTATAGTGATCCCCAAACCGAATATGGGTGTTTTAGCCACTCATATCCATGGGAATGATATGAGGGCAATGGATGGAATGCAAGTACATGAAAGTAAGAACAGTAAAGTAAGTGCAAGAAAGTAATACAAGAATGTAAATGCAAGAGAAAGTAAAGAAGGAGTAGAGAGATGTTGATTCTTTCCCAAGCCAAATTACAAGGGGTTCCCCTAAGGGATTTTAGAGAGATTTTAGCATATCTTTTACAAGGGCCAAGGTGCTGCTTATATAGAGAATGAGGAAGATTCTAGGCCCTTGGATGAGACTTGATCTTCAAGTTTGAGTGGCATTAGTGGTTTGGAAGGGGCCAAAGCATAAACCGACTTGTTCCTTGGCCAAAGGGGTGTGGCATGAGTCAAAGATGTCTTGGCATGTGCAAAAGTGGCGTGCCTCGAAGGACGAGCCGAGATTTGAAGTGGGGCCCACTTTTGGCCTTCGAATGAGTCGAAATGGCTTGGTCTTCGGCCAAGGGCAGTTTTGCTCGAGCGTTTGGCCTGAAAATTGAGATCCTCTGATAAAGTGGGTATTCCAAACAACTTGGTCGAGCCAGTTTTCCCAGATTCGGCCGTTTGTTCGAGCAATTTGGTTTTGGTCCTTCAGCGCGCGCGTGGCCTTGCTTGAATCTAGGCCAACTCCCAATCCCCTCAAGCGTTTTCTTTGGAAAGGTGAAATCTTCTGATATATCTGCTATTTGAATCACTTTGGTCGAGACGGAATTGTGAGATTGGCTGGTTTGCTCGAGAGAATTGATTGTGGGCCTTCGAGGCTCGACAGGTGCTGGCCATTTCGGGCCTCCCTCGATTTTCTTCGGGCAAACCTCAAATTTTCTCGAGCATCCCTCGAGTCATATGCTCATAAGATGGTCAAGAACTCCTTGTGATGATTTTGGCACAAAATGCCCTCTTTTAAGCTCGATTCCTCTTTGGACTCCAAAAGGCCATGAAATCCAAAACGACATTAACAAGTAAATGTTCTCATGATCAAATGTCGTAATTGGTGGGATTTAATGACTTAATGAGTCGTATAAATATGTCTCATCAGTCCACTACGAGAATGCTCTACTGGGGCATCTCCTGCTATTTCGAAATATTCCCCATCCTCTGGCACTGATCACAAGCTTTAACGAATTCGTTGGAGTCCTTAAATAGAGAAGGCCAAAAGAATTCGAACTGTAGTCCTTTCGTAGCTATTTTTGAACTAGCACCGTGGCCACCATATTGTGACGAATGGCAGCGTTCCAGGATCCATCTAATCTGGTACTCATCAACACAGGTCCTGTAGAGACCGTCAGCACATAATTTGTAAAGGCATGGATCATCCCAGAAGTACCTCTTCACATCTTGCAGAAATTTCCTCTTCTGGTTGTGTGACTGGTCGGGAAGAACAATACCGCAGGCCAAATAATTGACAAAATCTGCGTACCATGGAGCAGGGCTGGTCTCGACACATATTAGCTGCTCTCCTGCAAGAGAATCGGTCATGGGGAGTTTGTCTTCTTCGCGGTCGAGCTCTTCTAGCTCGAGGTGTGACAGGTGATCTGCATCTAGATTTTCAGCTCCCTTCTTGTCTCTAATTTTAATATCGAACTCTTGAAGGAGGAGAACCCATCGAATCAACCGAGGCTTTGAATCCTTCTTGGACAGCAAGTATTTGATTGAAGCATGATCGGTGTATACAATAGTCTTCAAGCCTTTAAGGTACTGCCTGAACTTCTCAAAAGCGTAGAGGATGGCAAGCATCTCCTTCTCGGTCATAGTGTAATTAGCCGCTGCGCCAGCTAGGACCTTACTCACATAGTAAATCACATGTAACCTCTTGTCGATACACTGCCCTAAAATTGATCCCACTGCAAAGTCACTAGCATCACACATTAGTTCAAATAGTAGCTCCCAATTAGGGGGCTGCACGACAGGAGCAGAAGTAAGAGCAGATTTCAAATTATGGAAAGCTTTGAAACATGATTCATCGAAGTTAAACTTAGTGTCTTGGCAGAGTAAGTCCGTGAGGGGCTTGGCTATTGATGGACCACAATTATACGAATCAAAAACACAGTAAAACCCACCAAATTAGACTGTTTGTCTGTTTAACTTCTGCTTGTTAGTCCCGATATATTTCCACATGGTATTTTGGACTCTAGAGAGAAAACACGCTAAGGAGAGGATTTTACGCTGAAAAGATGTTACGAGTCATTCCAAGGTCAAGATCAGACGCCGAATGCAAAACTCTCAAGATCCTGACATTGAATTACTCAATTCAAATCCAACCGAGGAACAACCAAAGTCAGACCGGAGCGAAAATGGACTGATAGTTTTGTGAAAACTGCACAAAACTCACACAAAACTCACTCCTTCTCCTCCATGACCGGCGGCTTTGGGGAGAGGTGACCAAAGTCACCAAGCTTCCTCCATTTCCACCTCCAACCGGCGGCTTTTACCTCCATGGAGCTCACCATGGATGAGAGCCATGTGCTCTCATCTTAGCCCTCCATTTCCCTCTCCTTTGGCTATAAATATGAGCTCACCCCTCCTCATTTCAATCATCCTCATTCCAAAACATCCTCCACCATAGTTAGGGAGAGAAGCTCTCACTTCTCTCTAGAGTTTGGGCACTACTATTGTAATAATCTTACTCTGGAATCAAAGCTTGATCCTTGGCGCTTCAACGGTTTTGTAAGTCTTTTCGTATTTACTTTACTGTCTTTCAAAACCCTTGCTTTTCCAAGTTCATAGTTACGATGTCCAGTGCCATGAATAGTAGTAGCTAAACTCTTTTTGGTTGAAGGTGTGTACTTGTATCATAAAATGTTTTAGACCCTGCACTTAATGTCGCTTTGTGTTCAAAACTTGTTCTATGTGCCATATATAGTCAGAATTTCCAAGGTTGAGTGGAAGCTGTAATAAGCAAAGCTCTTCCGTGGAGATTCGTGAACATACTTGGGTAAGTGGAAGCTGTAACAAGCAAAACTTATCTGAGGAGTTCGACTTATCTAAAACACCACTGGGTCGATCGTAACTGAAAGATCAGGTGGATGCACACAAGGCTAAGATACTTCGAAAGGAGGAATTAGTCTAAAGTAGAACAAGTGTTTTAAACGATGTTGCAAGTCTTGCGCTTAGAAATGGCCTCGATTCATCTTTGAACACTTAGTATGATCATTAATGGTCGATGATAAACAGACTATGATACAAGGCCACCCCCGAAACCAAATGCTTTCCTTTAAATTGTAATATCCACTGTAACTTTACCTCTCAGTACTAAAATCACAACCAACCCACGCTACTCTAAGTCCTAAAATCACAACCAAATTCCAACTGTCCAACTTAAAGAACAACTATTCACCTGACTCCCTTGGGTTCGACCCCTACTTACCACTTGCTACCCAGTAGTGAAGTCGCGAGTAGCGGAAAAAATAAATTTATTTGCACAGAGAACATTGCACCTTAACGACAGTGCAGTGGGCTCCGTCAAATTGGCGCCGTTGCCGGGGAGTTAGCTTCCGACTAGTTGTTCTTTTCTTTTCTTTATCTCTCTTGAATTCTCGAACGCGCTACTGCTCAACCATGTCATCATATTACGGAAGCAAACCTTGGAATGATGGGGGCAGCAACCTTATGTTTAAAATGCTCAACTGTCTCCCCAGATTCGGAGGTGCTCTTGGAGAAGATCCCGTGAAGCATACACAGACGTTCCACTCCATATGCAGCCACATGAGGCCTAAAAATGAATCGCTAGAGGAGTTTAAACTTAAAAAATGCTTTAAATTTTCTTTAACTAACTCCGCAATAGACTGGTATTACTCATGTGCTGCTTATGAAGGCAATTATGGGGATCTACGAACCAAATTTCTAGAAAAGTCTTGCCCGCCATCTCTCCGACTTGAAACCCGTGAGAAAATTCTCAATCTTGAACAATCCTGGGACGAAACTTTGGACGAGTACTTGGCGTACTTCGACTTCATTGTGGCGAGCTGCCCGCACCATGGATTCACCAACCACTATCTTATTCAAAGGTTTCTTGCTGGAATGACGCCCCTTGAGTGGAAAAAACTTAACGATGCAGCGGGAGGCTCAATCATGAAGTTAACCATGGCTGAAACTTGGGACCTCATAGACGAGTTGGCAGAAAGCACAAAACAAGGGCCGATGCACCAAACTGATGACGAAGCACCGACAGAGGATGAAGACTCACAAATAACCGAAGAAGAACCGGCCAGGACAGGCCAAGTCCTCACTGTCGAAGCACCCAACACGAGCCCATGCAATCTTCCCGAGGAATTCCCGGACCTCACTACCAAATCAGCCGAGACATACCTGGACCTCACTGCCGAACTAACCGAGAAAATCATGGCAGGCCCGGTCCTCACAGAAGAGCTGCTCGAGAAATGCCCTGTCCTTATGGCCGAGAAGCCCCTACTTAACCCTTCATATTCTATGAAGATCACGGCCACCAAAGATGAGATGATCGATGATACAGTGCTAGGCAAGTTGGAGGAGAAGCATGAGCCAAAACAATCAACGCAGGAGCTCCCACTCGTCGCAAGCCAAGAAGAGCCTCCTAAAAGGTGTAAGGACCAAGGACGGACAATCATCTCTGCCACAAAGAAGAGGGTTAGCAAGGGCGCATGCTTGAGGTCACTTGGCAAAAGACTAAACTTCCGAAACTGCAAGGATGCCAACCGACCATACATGAAGAAGCGGCAAAGACATGGGCCGAAAGAATGGAAACCCGGAAGGAGTAACAAGCGGGCACGACTCATTGGTCAAGAAGCTATGGTCAATGAGGCCTCACCCTCTCGAAGCAAAAGGGCATCCGAGAAGAAGTTTGACCTCACCAACCCATGGGATCCGACTTATGATCCATGATTGAAGTACTATCGAGCCAACGACGTTAAACAAGTGCACTGGTCGGGAGGTAACCCGACACTATCTTACTTTCTGTCTTTTTATTTTTTGTCTTTTAGTTTTTATCAATAAGTCGCTCTCACCCACTTGGTGCATAGAATGATTTGACTATTTAGGAATTGGTTTTTGGAGCACGATCGGATCAGCCAGGCAGCTTCCGTGAACTACCGGGCTTGCGCTGAGAGTTCAAGGCCCCAGCCGAACTCCCTCGATTATCTAGCCTCATGCCATGTCGTTCACTCGACACTTTAAAGGGAGTTCTGATCTTACCTTTCCTTAATATCATTTCCTTCTCGTAATTGTCTGCTTGCATGGCTTTTGAACCAAGTAGTGCTGAAAGGCACGCCTTCGTTCAAAAGTGTGGGGTGAGATCCGCATGTGTACATAAATAAATAACATGTTTTTCTTTTTTAAGTGTTATCTTTTTGAAAATATGAACTTAAGAATGTGAACAAGATAAGTCATAATTCATGCATTAACCTTGTGAAAATTCAACTGTTTAAAAACTTAGAATGTAACTTCTCATTTGTCCCTTTGTGCTGAGATAAACTATGGATGTGGAGTTGATAGAAATGCCCTAGAGGGGCTTGGCAAGCAATCGAAGGACTGAATTTCACTATATGGTTTACGAAGTCAGTGGAGGCTGCACTTCGGGTTTTTTCAGTTGAGTCAAGAGTCAGCTCCGCCATGCAGTGTTTATGCATAAAAAAATGAAGAAGGCGGGACGATAATCAAACCGTCCTATCTCTAGTCAAAGTAGCCGGGAAAATAAATGAGCGACCCTCATTTTGACTCGCGCGAAACGGCAATGCTGAGAGAGAGTGGGGAGGTATTTCCATATGCTCGCGGGCGATGATTGGACCTCCCAAAAAAGGCGTAAGAGAATGGACTAGCAAGTCACAAAGAAGCAAAATATCGAAGAAGCAAATCGAGAGGCCAAAGGCCCAAAATTGTGAAGGTTTTAACCGAACAAAAGTGAAGTACTCAAAAAGTCAAATCAAGGGCCAAAGGCCGATTCACTACAAAAAAGTAGTCCCTCGCCAAAAAAGAAAGAAATCAAAAAGGCTCACCTCATCTGTAAAACCCGAACCGAATCACGTGCTAGAGAAAGCTACAAGGAAACCATATAGTGCGAGACAGTCCCGAGGTTGCAGTCCAGGAGCCTAAAAAGGGGCTATCTCCCGAAACATCCAGAATAATTTGCATCTCGGCACGAAGGTACAAGTATCAAGTTTCCTCTATTTATTTACGCAGTTCAATTTGGTAATAAGTAAGTAATGCATGAATTAGGATAAGTCTAGTACCACAGTCTAATTTTCATATTTTAACAAACTTACTTAGTGTGCCACCTTTTAATAGCATTGTTCGGGACGAACAACTAAAAGTGTGGGGTGATCTGATGGACCATAATTATACGAATCAAAAACACAGTAAAACCCACCAAATTAGACTGTTTTTCTATTTAACTTGTGCTTGTTAGTCCCGATATATTTCTACAGGGTATTTTGGACTCTAGAGAGAAAACACGCTAAGGAGAGGATTTTACGCTGAAAAGATGTTACGAGTCATTCCAAGGTCAAGATCAGACGCCGAATGCAAAAATCTCAAGATCCTGACATTGAATTACTCAGTTCAAATCCAACCAAGGAAAAACCAAAGTCAGACCGGAGCAAAAATGGACTGATAGTTTTGTGAAAACTGCACAAAACTCACTCCTTCTCCTCCATGACCAGCGGCTTTGGGGAGAGGTGACCAAAGCCACTAAGCTTCCTCCATTTCCACCTCCAACCGGCGGCTTTTACCTCCATGGAGCTCACCATGGATGAGAGCCATGTGCTCTCATCTTAGCCCTCCATTTCCCTCTCCTTTGGCTATAAATATGAGCTCACCCCTCCTCATTTCAATCATCCTCATTCCAAAACATCCTCCACCATAGTTAGTGAGAGAAGCTCTCACTTCTCTCTGGAGTTTGGGCACCACTATTGTAATAATCTTACTCTGGAATCAAAGGTTGATCCTTGGCGCTTCAACGGTTTTGTAAGTCTTTTCGTATTTACTTTACTGTCTTTCAAAACCCTTGCTTTTCCAAGTTCATAGTTACGATGTCCAGTGCCATGAATAGTAGTAGCTAAACTCTTTTCGGTCGAAGGTGTGTACTTGTATCATAAAATGTTTTAGACCCTACACTTAATGTCGCTTTGTGTTCAAAACTTGTTCTGTGTGCCATATATAGTCAGAATTTCCAAGGTTGAGTGGAAGTTGTAACAAGCAAAGCTCTTCCGTGGAGATTCGTGAACATACTCGGGTAAGTGGAAGTTGTAACAAGCAAAACTTATCTGAGGAGTTCGACTTATCTAAAACACCACTCGGTCGATCGTAACTGAAAGATCAGGTGGATGCACACAAGGCTACGATACTTCGAAAGGAGGAATTAGTCTAAAGTAGAACAAGTGTTTTAAACGATGTTGCACGTCTTGCACTTAGAAATTGCCTCGATTCATCTTTGAACACTTAGTATGATCATTAATGGTCGATGATAAACAGACTATGATACAAGGCCACCCCCGAAACCAAATGCTTTCCTTTAAATTGTAATATCCACTGTAACTTTACCTCTCAGTACTAAAATCACAACCAACCCACGCTACTCTAAGTCCTAAAATCACAACCAACTCCCAACTGTCCAACTTAAAGAACAACTATTCACCCGACTCCCTTGGTTTCGCCCCCTACTTACCACTTGCTACCCAGTAGTGAAGTCGCGAGTAGCGGAAAATATAAATTTATTTGCACAGAGAACATTGCACTTTAACGACAGTGCAGTGGGCTCCGTCAGCTATCTTGGAGAAATCCTTGATGAAGCGCCTGTAGAAGCTTGCATGTCCTAGAAAACTCTTGATTCCCTTCTCGTCTTTTGGTGGGGGCAGCTTCTCAATGACCTCTACCTTCGCGCGATCGACCTCGATGCCTCGGTTGGAGACTAGGTGTCCCAACACAATACCTTCATGCACCATAAAGTGACACTTCTCCCATTTTAAAACCAGGTTAGTATCAACACAACGACGAAGAATATCAGTAAGGTTCAAAAGGCACGAATCGAATGAAGAGCCATACACCAAATAATCATCCATAAATACTTCCATGGTGTTTTCTATAAAATGAAAAAATATGGCCATCATACAATGCTGAAAAGTAGCTGGAGCATTGCAAAGACCGAAAGGCATACGTCTATAAGCAAATGTGCCAAAAGAGAAAGTAAAAGTAGTCTTCTCCTGGTCCTTGGGGTGTATAGGGATCTGGAAAAATCCACTATAACCGTCGAGGTAGCAGAAAAACTTATGCTTCACAAGACGTTCTAACATTTGATCAATAAAAGGCATAGGAAAGTGATCCTTACGAGTAGCCTTATTCAACTTCCTATAGTCTATGCACATACGCCAACCAGTCACAGTACGAGTAGGAATCCAATCATTATTCTCATTACGAACAACAGTCAAGCCTCCCTTCTTAGGGACAACATGCACAGGACTTACCCACTCATTATAAGTAATGGAATAAATAATACCAGCATCTAGCAATTTCAGAATCTCCTTCTTCACTACATCATTCAATTTAGGATTCAAACGTCTCAAGGCATCTCTAGTAGGCCTAGTATCGCCCTCTAGATGGATTCTATGCATGCACATATCCGGGCTAATCCCCTTAATATCATCAATGGAATAACATAGGGCTGGCCTATGTTCTCTCAGGACAACTAGCAATCTCTGGGTCTCTACATCAGTCAAAGATGCATTCACAATCACCGGGTAGGTCGAGTTAGGACCAAGAAATTCATACCTGAGACTTGCAGGTAGAGGTTTCAGCTCTACCTTGCAAGGTTCCTTACCTAACTCGGTGGACTGTCCAGTTTCAGCAGCTCCCTCAATGCTCACTACGCATACATCCATCGATATTGGGCATCCTGGTAGTATTCTGTAAGACTCAATAGAGGTTAGTGTAATAGGATCGTCAGTATCAGCAGAGTCCAGTACATCACAGTCAGCTAAAAGACTAGGACTCTTGTACATGTCAAGTAAATAAAAGACGACTCGCTCACTACCCACTCACAAAGCAATAGACCCTCTATCCATATCAATAAGAACTTTAGCCGTATAAAGGAATGGTCTACCAAGTATAATCGGGATATCATTGTCCTCTGAGATCTCTAGCACAATAAAATCAGCAGGGATGTAAATGTTCTTCACCTTAACAGGTACATCCTTTAGAATCCCTTTCGGGAGTCTACAAGAACGATCCGCAAGGCGAATAGAGATGTTGGTGGGACGGAGATCACCCAAATTCAGTTTAGCATACAATGAGTAAGGCATGTTAGACACACTAGCACCGAGATCACATAAGGTGTGATGAATAGTAATACCACCAATATCACAAGGGATAGAAAAACTCCCTGAATCCTTAAGCTTAGGTGGCATGGGCTAGTGCATGGCAGCACTGCACTCCTCACTCAGAGCCGTTGTCTCGGTTCCGTCTATTTTCCTTTTCCCAGTTAGAATCTCCTTCATGAATTTGGCATAGGTTGGGATCTGGGTGATTGCATCGGTGAAGGGCGGAGTGATGTAGAGAGTACGGATCTTATCCATGAACTGCTTGAACTCTTTATCTTGTCTCATAGCCACCAGCCGTTGAGGGAATGGGACCGGAGTTTTATAAGGAGCTGGCTCCTTTGTTTATGAAGAATATTCAACTCTGTCCTCAGCTTCTTTCGATGATTCCTCTTCAATAGGGGCAGAATTAAGCGCTGATTTCTCTGTTGTTGCTCGAGTGGTCTGAGCTGGTAGCATCTCAAGCTATTTTCCTCCTCAGAGCGTGATGTCATTCACTGATTCCCTAGGGTTCGGATTTGGTTTCGATGGGAGTTGTCCATGTTCTCTGGTTGCCGAGTCTGCCTGTTGAGCAACCTGATTTTCTAGCATCCTGTTCTGGATGGCCAGCTGCTAGTTCTGGGCGCTCATCTGCTCAAGTGTCTGCTCGAGTGCTTTCACTCGCCTATCCTGCTTAGCCATAAAATTAGCCATCATGGCCTCTATGCTAGATTAGCTGCCAGATTCATGTGGCCTGGGCTACTGCGACTGGTATGCATGGCTCCCTGAACTCTGATTGTGCTGCCCTTGTGACTGGTTATTGTACTGAGGCCTCGACTGGTAGGAAGTATTATTCTGCGTTTGTTGAGCCTAAACGTTGTGTTGGCCTCGTGGCTGGTACGGTGCATTGCCTTGTTGTTGTTTGTAAGGGAAGCTAGGGGGTGCCTGATTCTGCAGTTCATAAGAGAGGTTAGGATGATTCCGGTTCGGATTATCCCACATATTAGCGGATGATCCATACCCGAAACTAGCCCCTTGATTATTCTGCCCAACATAATTTGTATCCTCCTGGTATCCACTATTATCGTTGATGGGACGTATTTATACGATTCATCAAGTACTACTAAACCCACCAAAAACATCATTTGGTGATACGAACATATGCTTGTTAATGTCGTTTTGTGTTTATAGGCATTTTGGAGTCTAAAGAGAAAACACACTTAAAAAGGGGAGAATTGTCCCAAAAAGCAGATCAAGTCATTTCTGGCCGGGCCAAAGCCAGGTCGCGCCCAGCGCACCAGCCGAGCTGTCTAGCACTGAATTCAAGTTGCTCGGGCAAATGAGCAGATCTGATGAATCCACCTCGAACAAGGTGATTAAAATGGCAAATAAGGTGGACAATGTCGAAAAACCAAGAAGAACGCCCGAGCAGATTGGTAGTTGGCTTAATTCCAAAGGTCTCGCGTGGGCTGATAGGCATCGAAACCAAGTTGCTCGACCAATCCAGCTAATCTGGCTCGACCAAGTTGTTCTAAATGCCAAATGACTCGGACAATCTCACTTCCTATACAAAACGCCCGAGTGGAACCAGCCCATGCCAGAGAAATGCCCAAGGTCCGGGTCCTATCAGCCAAATTCCGGTCATTTTAGGCCCGGCAAGGCCTCATTGAGATTTCGGAAAAACAACTTCGACCATTAGACTTAGAATTGCCTCAGCATTCCAAATCAGCATTCCAAAAGCCAAAGACCTCCGACCAAAATTCCGGCCAACTCAGGCCAACCTCCGATCAAGCTTCGATCGAGCTCCGATCAAGCTCAGGCCAAGTACAACCAGGGTCCAACCAAGTTCCGGCCAAAGAACCAACCAAGAAACCGAATTCCCTATATTCCGGTTGGTTTCTACTATTCATTTCGGTTTGGTTTTGGAGTCCGGTTGGCCTCAACCAAGCCAAGTCGTTTGGCCTCATCTAGTCCAAGTTAGTTTCCCTTTGGATGAAGCCAAGCTCAAGTCGGTTAGGAGTGCAAGTGCAAGGCATGTGGATGGCTTTTGGCTAAACCAATCCAAATGAAGTGCTTTTGGGATATTTCTTCAAGCCAATGCATATCCTTAGCCCCTAAGTCGGTTTGCTTGCCTATAAATAGAAGGGCATGCCCTTAGAATCAAGTGTCCTAGTGCTTCGAAGTCCCAAGTCCTTAGAGAGAAGAGAGCTTAACTCTCTTCTCTTCATTTTCAATACAAACACAATTTGCTCTCTACTTTGTTCTTGAAAACCTTTACTTTCTTGCACTTGTTCTTGAGCTCCAAAGCTCTTACTTTACAGCAAGCACTCTTTACTTTACTTGTCTTGATTTGGAGCTCCTCTCCCTTTACTTTCCTTGCACAAAAGCCACGGCTACTTGTATTCCTTGATATGAATACAAGTAGCTTAAAGCTTTCCTTTCATTTCCTTGTTCAAAGCCACGGCTACTTGTATTCCTTGACATGAATACAAGTAGCTAAAGCTTTCCTTTACTTTGTTGTCAAAGCCACGGCTTTCCCTTTACTTTTCTTGTTGTTCTCGGTTACAAAAAGCTCTCGGTTACTTGTCTTACTTTTTCTTGTTCTCATTTACTTTTGTAAGTATGGTGCTTGTATTCCTTGACATGAATACAAGTATCTAAAGCATATTCGGTCAAAGGGTGTTCATACTTGTGTATGCATCTTGAGACTAGAACTTAATGCTATTTTGTGTGTCAACTAGTTCAGTGCCATTATTCGGTTGAACAACAAGACTAAGTGGATGCATCGAAAGGGCAAAGCTTAGCTGAGTGGTTCAATCTTGATTAGACAACAAGGCTAAGTGGATGCATCGAAAGGGAAAAACTTAGCCGAGTAGTTTGATCTTCCTTAAGTCGCTTGGTTGATCAGAAATGAGAGATCAAGTGGCTGCACTTAGAACTAGAAGTCTATGTCTTGATTTTGGAGTAGATTGTGGTGTAAGTGCTAGAAATGGCCTTACTTTAGGGTTTAAGTCTTGAAAAGGAATAAACCCACACTTATGAACACAAAGTAAGATCATTTGACGTCTATGATGGTTGTCTCACAAGTAGAGACCCTAGACTGAATATCTTTCGTCCTTACTTATCTGTCATTTACTTTCTGCACTTTACTTTTCAGCACTTTAAATTTCAGTCTTTACTTTTCTGTCATTTACATTTCAGCACTTTACTTTTCGCACTTTACTTTCAGTCTTTACTTTTCAGCACTTTAAATTTCACTCTTTACTTTTCTGTCATTTACATTTCAGCACTTTACTTTTCGCACTTTACTTTTCGCACTTTACTTTCACTCTTTAGTTTCAGCACTTTAAATTCAGTCATTTACTTTTCAGTCATTTACTTTCAGTCTAAACCACTCAAACCCAACATGTATTTACTTTCATTTTCTTTCTTTTCAAAGAACAACTATTCCACACTGACTCTCTTGGGTTCGACCCCTACTTACCGCTTGGTAATCCAATAGTGAGCCACGAGTAGTGGAACTATAATGTAAATTTTGCAGTGCCTCAACGACGGCTCTGTCAAATTTTGGCGCCGTTGCCGGGGAGTTGTGCATCGGAATAGTTGTTCTATTTTTTTTTTGTCTTGCAGTTCACAATGTCTTCCTACTACGGAAGCGAGCCTTGGTACAATGAGGAGTTTTCCCCACCATCCTTCCAACTTGAAGTCTGCGAGAAGATTATCAACCTTGAGCAATCCCGGGATGAAACATTGGACGAGTACTTGTCGTACTTCGATTCCATTGTGATGAGCTGCCCGAACCATGGATTCACCAACTTTGGTCTTCTTCAAAGGTTTCTCGGTGGGATGATGCCACATGAGTGGAATTGGCTAAATGATGCAGCGGCAGGCTCGGTGAATAACTTGGATGATCTTTGGAACTTCATAGATTATTTGGCCGAGAGGTCAAGGCAAGATCAGGCCATGCGACTCGAAGAACTTGCCAACATGGTGCACCAATTCAAGACCGAAACCGAATCATGGGCGGCTGAAAATGAGGCTGCATATCGGGTCAATGAGATGCTCAACACAAAGCCAAGGGTCATCAAAGAGGAGACTACATGGGAACCCACGGAGCCGGCAGAGGAGGAGGACCCAAGGATGACTGAAGAAGAGCCGGCCAAGACAGGCCCGGTCCTCATTTCCAACCTGTCCGAGGAAGTCTTGGTCCTAACTGACAAGTTGCCCTAGACATACCCGGACCTCACTGCCAAAGCGCCCGAGGAAATCAAGGCAGGCCCGGTCCTCGCGCTCGGAGCACCCGAGACATGCCCGGTCCTCAATGCCGAAATGCCCAAGTCAGCCCCGGTCCTCATAGTCGAGCCAGCCGAGACATGCCCGGACCTCACAGCCGAATTGCCCAAAACAAACCCGGTCCTCACGGAAGGGCTGGTCGAGAAAGGCCCGGACCTTATGGCCGAAAAACCCCAACTTAAACCTTTATGTTTTATGCAGATCATAGCCACCGAAGAGCATGTATTCAATAATGATGCGGTGCAAGGGGAGTTGGAGGCAAATCAAGGGCAAGAAAAGCCAATAATGGAGCGCTCATTCACCATGACTCAACAAAGCGGCTCGGAAAACTCACTTGTTCAAAGACAACCCATCTCCGCTGCCACAAAGAAAAAGCTTGGCAGGGGCGCATGCTTGATGTCACCTACACTTGATGGCACAATGCTGAACTTCCAGAATTGCAAAGGTGCCAACCGGTCAAACATGAAGAAGCGACAAAGACATGGCCTGAAGAAATGGAAGCCGGGATGGAGTAGCAAGAGACCACGGCTTAATGGACCAGCAGCTATGGTCAAGGAGCCCTCATCTTCTCGGAAGCATGTGGAAAACAAACTGCCGGAGCAATGGAGAACCAAACCGAACACATCACTCCATGCTTGCTTGGGGCAGATCAAAAGAGCAGCCGAGAAGAAGTTCGACCTCACCCACCCATGGGATCCCAACTTATGATCCATGAGTGAGGTACCGTCGAGCCAACGACGTTAAACAAAGGCACTTGCCGGGAGGTAACCCGGCATATTTTTCATTTGTTACAGTTTTTATGTTTATGTCGTTTCTTTTCATACTCACCCCTTTGTATTTAGGAAAGGAATGTTTATCTTATGCAGGGAACATATGCTCAACATGCGAGTGCATGCTTTGTAACATACGAGCACATGACCCGAGCATAACCGAGCCGCAACCGGGAATGACCGGCTCGCGCCCGAGGAAACTCGCCAGTACCCAGGCCGCAACCGAGAATGACCGGGATGCGCCCGAGAGAACCAGGTCCCAACCGGACCCCCTCAAACATCAACCGAATCTGGCCGGGCCAGGCCTTGTCGTTTGCTCCTATGGCCTTGACTTAGCAACGACACCATAAAGGGAGTTCTCTTCGTTCCTTACTCTTCATGTCATTTCCTTTCCATTGTTAAAATTGTTTTTTGTGTTTGAACTAAGTCGTTCCGAGAGGAGCGACTTCGTTCAAAAGTGTGGGGGTAGTTATTGCACATAGTAGTCAACACTTTTTGAAAATACAAACTTTCATGATGTGAAAATAGATAGATCCGATTCATGCATTTCCTTGTGAAATCTTAATTGTGTAAGCACATGTGATTTAACTCTCTATTTGTCCTTGTGTGCTGAGATAAATGTAGGATGTGGAGTTGAAAGAAATGCCCTAGAGAGGCTTGACAAGCACTCAAGGGACCGGATCCTTACTATACGGTTATGTGAAGATTGTGGAGGCTAGCACTTTGGGCTTGTTGGTGAAGAGTGGACTCCGCCGTGCAGCGTCTATGCAAAAGGTGGGACGGGAATCAAACCATCCATTCTCTAGTCCAAAGTAGCCGGGAAAAGAGAGGAGCGACCCTCATCGTGACCCGCGTGAAAAAGGCAAGAATGAGAAAGAGCGGGAAGGTATTTCCATATGCTCTCGGGCGATGATTGGACCTCCCAAAAGGAAAAAAAATGGACATGCAATTCTCATCAAAGGATCAAAGCTCAAAGAAAGAAAAATCAGCCAAAATGGTGAAACCAAACCGAAGCAAAAAAGTGAAGTACTCAAAGAGTCATATCAAAGGCCAAAGGCCAAAATCACTACAAAAAGCTGTCCTTCCAAAGAAATTCAAAGAGCTCAACCCAATTTGCCCGAATCAATCACGTGCTAGAGGAAGCAAGTAGTATAACCATATAGTAAGATCAGATCCGAGAGTGCAGTTCAAAGGCCTAAAAAGGACTATCTCCCAATCACCAAATTGATTTGCATCTCGGCTCAAAAGTAACAAGTATCTAGTTACTTTCATATGTGACCATAATTTTGTTTGGAAGCAAGTAAGTTATGCATGCAAAGGTGAAGTCTAGTTTTGCATCTCACATTCACATTTAGGACTTAGGGTGTTATCGTTCCTCTTTTGACTAGACTTGTTCGGGACGAACAAGATTAAGTGTGGGGGTATTTTATGGGACTTATTTATACGATTCATCAAGTACTACTAAACCCACCAAAAACGACATTCGGTGATACGAACATATGCTTGTTAATGTCATTTTGGGTTTATAGGCATTTTGGAGTCTAAAGAGGAAACACACTTAAAAAGGGGAGAATTGTCCCAAAAAGCAGGCCAAGTCATTTCTGGCCGGGCCAAAGCCAGGCCGCGCCCAGCGCACCGGCCGAGCTGTTTAGCACTGAATTCAAGATGCTCGGGCAAACGAGCAGATCTGACAAATCCACTTCGTGCAAAGTGATCAAAATGGCAAATAAGGTGGACAATGTCAAAAAACCAAGAAGAACGCCCGAGCAGATTGGCAGTTGGCTTTATTCCAAAGGTCTCGCGCACGCTGATTGGCACCAAAACCAAGTCGCTCGACCAATCCAGCTAATCTGGCAAATCTGGCTCGACCAAGTTGTTCTAAATGCCAAATGAATCGGACAATCTCACTTCCCAGACAAAACGCCCGAGTGGAACCAGCCCATGCCAGAGAAATGCCCAAGGTCAGGGTCCTATCAGCCAAATTCCGATTATTTTAGGCCCGGCAAGGCCTCGTTGAGATTCCGGAAAAACGACTTCGACTATTAGGCTAAGAATTGCCTCAGCATTCCAAAATCCAAAGACCTCCAACCAAAATTCCGGCCAGATTCCGGCCAACTCCGGCCAACCTCCGATCAAGCTCAGGCCAAGTACAACCAGGGTCCAACCAAGTTCCGGCCAAAGAACCAACCATGAAACTGAATTCCCTATATTCCGGTTGGTTTCTACTATTCATTTCAGTTTGGTTTTGGAGTCCGGTTGGCCTCAACCAAGCCAAGTCGGTTGGCCTCATCTAGTCCCAAGTTAGTTGCCCTTTGGATGAAGCCAAGCTCAAGTCGGTAGGGAGTGCAAGTGCAAGGCATGTGGATGGCTGTTGGCTAAACCAATCCAAATGAAGTGCTTTTGGGATATTTCTTCAAGCCAATGCATATCCTTAGCCCCTAAGTCGGTTTGCTTGCCTATAAATAGAAGGGCATGCCCTTAGAATCATGTGTCCTAGTGCATCGAAGTCCCAAGTCCTTAAAGAGAAGAGAGCTTAACTCTCTTCTCTTCATTTTCAATACAAACACAATTTGCTCTCTACTTTGTTCTTGAAAACCTTTACTTTCTTGCACTTGTTCTTGAGCTCCAAAGCTCTTACTTTCCAGCAAGCACTCTTTACTTTACTTGTCTTGATTTGGAGCTCCTCTCCCTTTACTTTCCTTGCACAAAAGCCACGGCTACTTGTATTCCTTGACATGAATACAAGTAGCTAAAAGCTTTCCTTTCATTTCCTTGTTCAAAGCCACGGCTACTTGTATTCCTTGACATGAATACAAGTAGCTAAAGCTTTCCTTTACTTTATTGTCAAAGCCACGGCTTTCCCTTTACTTTTCTTGTTGTTCTCGGTTACAAAAAGCTCTCGGTTACTTGTCTTACTTTTTCTTGTTCTCCTTTACTTTTGTAAGTATGGTGCTTGTATTCCTTGACATGAATACAAGTAGCTAAAGCATATTTGTTCAAAGGGTGTTCATACTTGTGTATGCATCTTGAGACTAGAACTTAATGCTATTTTGTGTGTCAACTAGTTCGGTGCCATTATTCGGTTGAACAACAAGGCTAAGTGGATTCATCGAAAGGGCAAAGCTTAGCTGAGTGGTTCAATCTTGATTAGACAACAAGGCTAAGTGGATGCATCGAAAGGGCAAAACTTAGCCGAGTAGTTTGATCTTCCTGAAGTCGCTTGGTTGATCAGAAATGAGAGATCAAGTGGCTGCACTTAGAACTAGAAGTTTATGTCTTGATTTTGGAGTTGATTGTG
The DNA here is from genome assembly GCA_033675215.1 of Rhodiola kirilowii. Taxonomy (NCBI): domain Eukaryota; kingdom Viridiplantae; phylum Streptophyta; class Magnoliopsida; order Saxifragales; family Crassulaceae; genus Rhodiola; species Rhodiola kirilowii. Next base: position 31,506,606 of record CM066196.1, on the reverse strand, counting down.
GTGTAAGTGCTAGAAATGGCCTTACTTTAGGGTTTAAGTCTTGAAAAGGAATAAACCCACACTTATGAACACAAAGTAAGATCATTTGACGTCTATGATGGTTGTCTCACAAGTAGAGACCCTAGACTGAATATCTTTCGTCCTTACTTATCTGTCGTTTACTTTCTGCACTTTACTTTTCAGCACTTTAAATTTCAGTCTTCACTTTTCTGTCATTTACATTTCAGCACTTCACTTTTCACACTTTACTTTCAGCACTTTAAATTTCAGTCTTTACTTTTCTGTCATTTACATTTCAGCACTTTACTTTTCAAACTTTACTTTCAGTCTTTACTTTCAGCACTTTAAATTCAATCATTTACTTTTCACTCATTTACTTTAAGTCTAAACCACTCAAACCCAACCTGTATTTACTTTCATTTTCTTTCTTTTCAAAGAACAACTATTCCACACTGACTCTCTTGGGTTTGACCCCTACTTACCGCTTGCTAATCCAATAGTGAGCCACGAGTAGTGGAACTATAAATGTAAATTTTGCAGTGCCTCAATGACGGCTCTGTCAATCGTCTTGTCCCATCACCGGATAGCCATCTACAAAATGAGAAGGAGAGCTACAAATCTGACAATAGACACCAACATTGGAAACATCAGATGACTTCATAGAGGAGGCAGTCATCAGATTTTTGATTTCTGTTGCGAGCATCTTCACGGTATTAGTCAACTTAGTGATGTCATTGGTGCCATCGGCGTTGCAGAGATCTTGCACGCCCTTTCTATCCTTGGGGTTGCCTCACTCGCTCGTCTAGAGGTGGTACTCCTGAGTAGCTTTCTCTATAATGTCATAGGTCTCTTCTAGTGGGACTCCGTTCAGTCCCCCACCAGCTGCTTGATTGATTAAGGTGCGAATCCCCTGGTCGATTCCCTGATAAAAAGTATCAATAATTTGCCATAATTCCAGGTTGTGATGGGGCACAGTCTCATCAGCTCCTTGTACCTCTCCCAAGCCTCATAGAGAGTCTCACCATCCATAGAACGGAACGAGATGATCTTGTTCCTGAAATGTGCGGTCTTTGATGGTGGGGAGTACTGCTGGAGGAAGGCTTCGACCAATTTGCCCCACGTAGTGAAAGTGCCCTCTGCATGACTGTTGAGCCACCTACTAGCCTTATCAGAAAGTGAAAAAGGAAATAGCCTCGGGTAGTAGGACTCTGGAGGAACACCATTTGTCTTTACTGTGTTGCACATCTGGACAAACCGCTTGAGATGCTGATGAGGGTCTTCATTCATCCTTCCTGAAAACTGGTTGTTCTGCACCATCTGAATCAGTCCTGTTTTGATCTCCCAGTTGTTGTTGTCGACACCAGGCGGTGCAACTGCAGATTGGAATCCAGAGACACGCGAAGCAGTGTAATCTCCAAGAGTCCTGCGAGCTGGCTACTGAACAGGACGCTGTTGGTCATCTCCGACCACCTCATTCAATGCTCGATTTTGATCCTGATTCATGGCTAATGCTGCAAAATTACGGTTTAGTGCTCGTAGATGCCGAGCTTCGTTCTGGGCCTGACAAATATTTCTTCGTCAGTCAGGTGTGTCCTCGTCTGAAATCTGAATTTGCTTTTTCTTTCGGGGTGTTTTCCTTGGCATGAACTAGCTAGTACCTGCAAGAGCCAAGAAAACTGTGAGTGAAGAAATTTTGATAGCAGAATTCAAGTAGCAAACAAGGTGGAATAGTCTAAACTACACATGTTAAATCCAATATCACACTTAACGCTGTTCCCCAGCAACGACGCCATTTTGACAAGCGTATTTTTAACCCTTTATAGTTGTCAAATTATGTGTTTTAGGGGTCAAAACATAGATAAACAACATTTATAAACCTTGGTAAGCCAAGGGTCGATCCAAGGAACATGCGTGTGATTACTAGCAAACAATGGAACCTATTTAGCTACTCCGATTTAAAAGATGTTTGTTTTGTTGTGAAAATCACTGAAATTAAATAACAGGAAATAAAAGGTTTGTACTTATCAGAGAAAGAATTCCAGAATCCATACTTCACCCGTGCTAACCCCACTAATCATGCAATCATCGCCATGTAATTCATCATGCTGTCGAATATCGAAATAAACCGAAATAACACTAGATAAGCCGCCCATCCACGGATCATTATCTAGATTAATCTCAATCGTTAAACGCCGCCCATCCACGGATTATCAACGATCTCGATTTATTTAACTAAAAGTTTTCATACAAATTCATACGATCCGGTTAATACCTAGAACCCATCCATCTTTCAGTAATTAACCTAAATACGATCTAGCATGCAAACATCCCATTCAATGTAAATACTTGCAAGAACGATAAATTAAGCACGATGAAATTGAATATTCGATTTGTATTAATGAAAAACACTCGTATGATCACATGAAGAGTTGGGTACATAGCACAGATCCATAGGATCCCAGAATAAGAAGACTACTCACTACTCATGGTAAATAAACCAAGAGTAGTGTTGATAAATAGATAAAAGATGAGGAAACCGTAATGACGCGGGTGCTCGTTGAATCCTTCAATCTCTCGCTCCGTCTTCTCCCAAGTTATGGTTTATTAATCTCTGAATAAGCACACCAAGTTCGTTCTGGTTGTTGCTCTTTTATAGCCCAATCGATCGATTTCCAAAAAGGCCCAGAAAACTTCCAAAATTAAATTAGGAAATTTCTGATAATTCTACCCTGAAGATGCTCGTGACACCCGTAATGCCCGTGACATAGGGGGACATCACGGGGAAAATGCCCGTGACCTGAGATCGTCACAAGATGTAACGGGATCTGCAAACTCCATGGTTTTCTGATCCACTCTGTAGCGCCCGTAACGCCCGTGACCTAAGGGTGCGTCATGGGGTACACGCCCGGGATATAGAAACGTCACGGGGTGTTTCAGGGTCTTCAGTTTTCTGCAACTTCTGAGTCGGTCCGTAATGCCCGTGGCATGTGGAGACGTCACAGGGCATCTGCCCGTAGCCTATGATGTAGTCACGGGGTGGACGGGCTCGTTGCTAGAAAACAGGCATTTCTCTTTTGATTCTTCAACTTTTCGCCCTTTCGTCATTCATCGGCTCTGAAGGAGGAATAAATCTGAAACACTAGTAAAAAACATATCAAATGGGGACAATTTGCTCGGAGAACAAGTGTTATCCTTCATCGAATGTAGTCAATAATTAGTCAAAATATCGACTGATCATTTCCCATGGTATGTGCTAACATCCATGTTTCCCTGTATGACGTTGTGGATTTTAGCGTGTAGTCAAAAACAATTTATAGTTTGACCGGTAAAACCGGTGTCAAACCCAAGGGAGCAAACGTGATTATACGCTAGGTGGATCAAGTTATCTACTCGGCTATTCCTTCAAATTCAATGTTGAGAATGATTATCAATAATGAAACAAGTAATGAAATGGTTTTACGGGGTTTTAATTCAATTAAAGAGAGTTTCGAGGGGTTACTCCCCTCCTTGGCAATTTCCCAACGATCATGTACACAAGAATTTAATCATTTAAGAGGTTGATAGGTTTAAAACCTAGCTTAGGCTAAAATTAGATAAACTATCATGCAAGTCTAATCCTAGTCAAGCCTTCTTATGTAGAATCTCACTAATTAAAGATATTGATTCACTATATAGCACTTATTATCCTTGGAACATCTCCCAAGGTAATAAATGCTATATGCATGAAGTCTTAGTTAACCTCTCACCCCATGCATTTACTCTCATAAATGTTCGATGAGTTCATTTTTACTATATCCAAACCATCACTAAGCTCTCTCGATACTTAGATCATAGTTCTAACACAAACATGTCACTTAGGCATTTTGTCAAACACTTAGCAACATGTCTAAAATGAAGAGCATAGTAAAATGAGATCAACTTCATAAATTTGCATGTGAATGTGTATACAATGAACATTGAGTACCAAAGAGGGTGATGACACCCTCAAAACACAAGGGGACTACTCACACATCATGTAAGACAACATGGTGTGAGTAGGGTTTCTACACAATCTAAAGAGAAGAGACGAGGAATAGAATAGGATGATTAATCCTAGTGAACTCCCTTGATCTTCAATCCTCCTTGATTGGATGATGATGGATGACCTTGATTTTATCTCTTTTCCTTGTATTTTTCCCCAAAGATGCCAGATGCCTAGGTCAAACTTCCCACTTTCTATTTATAGCATCGGGTAAAAATCCTCTGCTGAAACAGGTTCAGCCGATCGGCTGAGAATGGCTGTCAAAGTCCAGCCGGTCGGCTGGAGCAGGGTGAATGCAGCCTATTTCTGAGATGCTTGGCCAGCCGGTCGGCTGATCAGTTTGAGCCGCTCGGCTGAGAATGTTCTTGGAAGAGGGACCTTCTGAGAACTCTAGCCAGCCGGTCGGCTGATGAGGCTAGCCGGTCGGCTAAGATTGTGTTCTTCGCCATTGAGTCTGCTTCTTCCATCCAGCCGGTCGGCTGGCGATGGGGTAATTCCCTGCCGGTCGGCTAAGCTCACATTCAGTCCACTTCTGCCTTTAATACTCTGATTTTTCCCGAGTTTTTGTATTTTGGCTTTGACACTGAAACATCTTGTTTTGTACCTGAAACGTACGAAAAGAGATCAAATTGCATCTAATTATCGCCGGAAACGAACAAAAACTATAGTGATAATCGGGTATTAATAAGTCAAAAACTCGACTTATCAACACTCCACACTTAAGCTTTGTTCGTCACGAACAAAGTATGCAAATATGTCAAGGACGTGCAAATGGCGAAATGCTAGTGGTGCTATGTTTTTCGTATATTTGCCTCACTAGATTTCACAAGATCTCGATCGTTATTTCTAAACATGTTATTGAAAGAGAAATGACAAGTATGTACAATCTAACTAGCTCCTTTTCGTAGGCGTTACGAATGCATTTAGCGTATGCATTAAGCCTTTAAACTCCTAGGCTCTCCTAGTGGACGAGTTATAGTCTCGTGAGAGTTTTCAGAAAAGGGAATACTCACAAATCCCATATGCACCTATCCCATGAGAATGAAATCAAGAGTGTTCAACCAAGGCGATGATTTCTCAAAACAAATTCCTCATCCCACGCAAGGACTACCATCACAATATCATCAAAAGAACTTTTGAACCATTTGAGTACCCTTGAGGTTGTGCATTCAAGATCGTCAATACCAGGGCTATCAATCGTCTCATCCAAAAGTCTACTCATTTTCAAGGCAATATGATAGAAACAAGGCTTTTAGTTTGCACAAAGGTTGTCAATCACTCACCTATGCTAGCTAGGGCTAGTCCATGGGTTTGCGACATGGAACTCATTCCCAAGTTTTAGGCGCTTAAGCCGTAATCCATAAGGGAAGAGGAGTTCGACACTAGAGTTCTTTAATAAACAAGCAAGACCAAATGAATACTTCCGTGCAAGCACATGGGTCGTCCAAGAGTTAATCAAACTAGCACACAATGCAAATGATAAGTCCCGCACAAATGAAAGATGATGGAAGAACATAGAGTCAAGTTTCAAGTGCTTCTTATTTTCTTTTTGGAACGGCCTTTGGCCTACAAATGCTTTCGAGAGGGAACTTACCTTCCTAACCCCCGGCATTTGTATATTTTGGAGCAAAACTTCCCTGATCATTGGGAAAGTTTTTAGTCGGGGCTTTGCCCTCTTTGACCGCAATCAACATTCATTTTGTTTATATGAATGGGGCCTATTTTTGGCCCTCTTTTGACTCCACACTTAAAACTTGACAATATGCTCAAAAAGTGTATGGAATGTGCGGAAACCAAACATGAACAAGACACCGTGTTAGAGAACTCAAGTCACCAAGGAGCATTCAAGGGGTCTAAGTTTTTCACGAAGATTTTAAAAGGTGCTTGCTATAACTTGATCCAAGGTATTTCAACGAAAATACTTAGAGAATTGGATAGACAAAAGATAGCAATGATATTGGTTCTCAAGAATACACATTCAATGGACTAGGTCGGTTCTAAGTTCAAGATCCAATAAATGTGATAAATAGGCTAGATGTGATTTATAGGAATTAGGATCGATAGTCACAAGCCTATGTGGTTAAAAACACTCTCATGTAGGGATAGTGTGCAAAGGATGCAAGTGTCCATCTCAAAATGATATGCATGGCATGCAAACATGTGAACTATGCGCATCAAACTACTCCACACTTAATTCAAGCTTAGTCCCTAAGCGCAAAGAATGATAGAATAAGGGCAAAGGCGCATAGGAACTCCCCTCGTTTGTAGAGCCAGTGACATAACTCTTGGGAGTGAGAAATAACCTTTTGGTTGCAAATGTAGACAAAGAAGGTGAATTTTGGAAATGATAATGATATGTAGATGTATATCCTGTAGAGTGAACAACACAAATGGTAAACTCCTTCAATATCATAGGAAATGTAGCATACAACCAAAAGTAAGTCAAGAGTACATCACCCAAAATGGCATACATCATCCAAAATTGCGCTGAAAAGCGACTTAACATCCAAGTACATGATCCAAGCAAGAAAGCATCAAATCATAAACAAGAGTAAGAACAACATGCAATACAAGCTCAAGATGTAGCCTCATCGCCTCCTGGACTGATCTCTCTAACTGAATCTTCAACTTCCTCTTCTCTGATGGAATCCTCCCGCTCAATCGTGGCACCAGTGTATCGCGAGATCTCCTCTCTGATGGAACTCGCCCGCTCAATCGTGGCACCAGTGTATCGCGAGCTCTCCTCTCTGGTGGAACTCTCCCGCACTATCGTTCCCACAGTGGGTGGCGTGGCCGCCTCCCCGACTCTAGAAACTGGCGTGGCAGGCAAGGGGGAGGTGCCAGGAGGTACGGAGAACTCTGGGGCTACTGAAGGAGCTACTGGACCACCGAAGCCGCTGATCATGGAAACAATTGTGGACCGGAGCAACTCCCACTCCTGGCGGGCTCTCATGTCGGCCTCCCTAACAAAGTCCTCAAGTCTGCTCAAGCCGCTCCTCAAGTTGGCAATATCGGAGGAGACTCTCTCTCTCCACTTGGTCGAATCATTAGCGGCGGGAGGATGACTCGCCACGGCAGGATCCTCGTGTAACAACTCCTCATCCATGGGTGCCTCATGCTCGTCGTCTGGAATAGGAGGTACCCTTGGAGAGGAAGGAGGGGATGGGGTGAGGTTGGCTAGGCAGTAGAGGGGGTTCCGATCCTTAAACGCTTGCCTTTTATGTGCTATACTGATCCGGAGCTCCCTCTTGTGCGGTTTTGTGTCGATTTCCCACGTCTTTCCGTCCGCCTTCAGAAGGTGCATATATTTCATGGTGCGCAAGTCCAGGACCCTCTTGGATGCTTTGGGGCATCCCTCGTGGCCAAAAGTGAAGTTACACTTCATGGCGAGCAATGTAATCAAAGATCCGCCTCACAAGGCCAAATTCTGCGAGGTATCCTTAACAACACTCTCAAAGTTAACGGCGAAGATAGCCAACCAGTCGATGACATCCCCATGATTGATGACTATCATGATCCTCATGTCCGGGATAGACAAGGATCTAGCACCACCCTTCCTAGCATTCACCCCAATGGCAATGAGGTGGTGAATGACCTTCCATACCGGTGTGGTAATGGCGGAGGAGTTAAAAGACGCCACAAACCACTCGTCTCACCCAGAAATCTGCTTCCAGAATCGAATATGCTCGTGCTCATTAAAACTAGGCCCATCTCCACCATCGGGAGGAAAACCTAACCAATCTCGAATCATGTTCTCCTTAATCCTGAAATCCCTTCCCCCTAATTTGAATTTCCATTAAAATTGCCCTTCCTCATCCTTCACCCAATCAAAAGAGCACACAAATTCCTCCACCACCCTTTGGTAACATCCCGGAGCTTCATTAAATAAAAAGTTTAATCCACTGTGACTAAGTCGGGAATGTACCTCATCGGCGACCACAAGGTCGATGCCTCGTAGAAGCTCCATGTCCGGGTATAGAGTCGTGCTGGACCATATTTATATGATTCATTAAGATAGTTAAACCCACCAAATTAGACACTTTGTCTTAACAACGTTTACTTGTTAGTTCCATTTTTGTTGTACAGTCTATTTTGAGGTTTAGAGAACAAACGAGCTAAAAAGGCGGTTCTTAAACCAAAAATGGATTACAAGTCAAGTCGGGCCAGTCGGGGACAGAGAAAAATCAACCAGGGACCGAGGACCCTAGTCGTGGACCGAGGACCCCAGCCGGGTACCCAGGCCCAGTACCGAGAACCTCAGGTCCCTACCGAGAGGTACCGGGCCCAAGTGTCGGGAGTGCCGGGAACCAAGTCCCGAGTCCCGAGTGCCGAGTGCCGAGAAGACCAGGTCCCCACTGAGGACCCGTGCCGAGAGAGCCGAGCGCCTGTGCCGAGACCCATGCCGAGAGAGCCGAGCACCCATGCCGAGAGAGCCGAGTGCCCGTGCCGAGACCCACATCCGAGAGCGCCGAGACCCACATCCGAGAGCACCGAGACCCAAGTGCCGAGAGTGCCGAGACCCACATCCGAGAGCGCCGAGACCCACGTCTGAGAAAACCAGGGCCGCGCTGAGAGCAGCGCCCGAGCCCGGCCGACCAAGGGCCCGAGAAAAAACTTCAACCCCGGGCCATGACCATGCTCCGGGCAGAATCTGGCCAAACATCCTTCATGGATCAGTCTTAGAATCGTCTCAACATTCCAAATTCATGGTCCAACACCCAATCACCTCCGGCCAAAATTCCGGCAGCTCCGGCCAAATTCCGGTCAAGCTCCGGCCATGGTCCAATCAACTTCTGGCGATGCTCCGATCAAGCCAAATCCAACCACCACCTTGATCCGGTCATTCTAGCCCAACTCCGGTCAAAATCTGGTGAAGTCCAACTGACGGTGCCCACTGCACTGTCGTTAAGGTGCAGTGTTCTCTGTACAAAATAAATTTATAATATCCGCTACTTGTGACTACACTACTGGGTAGTAAGTGGTAAGTAGGGGTCGAACCCAAGGGAATTAGGGGAATAGGCTATTCTTTTAGGGTGATTGAACTGGGGGGAGCGTGTTTTATGGTTGATTGAGGTTTTAGCGCTCTGATTAACTACGTGATTTTTTGGGGGTTTTTGGTTTTGATAGCGGAAAAGTAAATACAGAAATTAAATGCTGTAAATACAAAGAAGACTTACAGTGGGTGATGCGTGATTGTAATTCCTCCGGTAGATCAGCAGTTGGTGATTGCGGTTTAACAGTTAAGAGAAGCATTCGGTTTCAGGTACTCTTGTATTATAACATGTATATAATAAACTGTTAGTAACTTTTCTAAGTATTCAAAGATGAATCGAGGCCCTTTCGTAGCGCAAGACTTGCAACATCGTTTAAAGCAACCCTTGTTCTATTTCAGACTAATTCCTCCTTTCGAAGTATCTTAGCCTTTTGTGCATCCACCTGATCTCACAGTTACGATTGACCAAGTGGTGTTTTAGATGAGTCGAACTTCTCAGATAAGCTTTGCCCTTTCGTAGCATCCACTTACCCGAGTATGTTCACGAACCCCACGGAAGAGTTTTGCCCTTTCGTAGCATCCACTCAACCTTGGAAATTCTGACTATAAATGGCACATAGAACAAGTTTTGAATACAAAGAAATGAAACTAAAAGATATTACAACATTATATAATACAAGAAAATACCTTCCACCGAATAAAGAGTTTAGCTACGAATATCCATAGAGATGGATACCATAGCTAAATACTCGGGGGTTTTTGGAAACAGTAAGAGGGAAAGGGGTGGAATACTCAAGAACCAACAGGAGTATTCCATATTCCTACTGAATACTCAAGAACCAACAGGAGTATTCTCTACAGTATTATAATACTCGAGAACCGACAAGAGTATTATAATTTCCAGTATGATACTCTAGAACAAACAGGAGTATTATTTCAAAATCGAACCAAACTTACAAGTAACAAACTTAGAGAGAGAAGTGATTTACAATTTTTGGGATGATTTTGTGAGGAGGAGGAGGGGTGTATTTATAGCCATGGGGAGGAGAAATGGAGGGCTAAGATGAGGGCACTTGTTGCATGGAGATTGGATGGGCAAATCAAGGGAGGAGGAGCCACCACATGGAGGGGCCAAAAGCCGCCGGTCAAGGAGGAGGAGGGTGGTGGCAGCCGCCGGTTGCCGGTTGCCTTGGGTGGAGGAGCTCCTCCCTTGGCCACCTCTTCATCAAGTCACCAAGTCATCTTGCCATATGTGAGTTTTGTACAGTTTTGTGCAGTCTTTTCACAAAACTGTCAGTGTGTTCTTTCCCCGGACTGTCTTGACTTCACTCCTGATTCTTCTGATTAATTTATTCTGGTCAATTTAACGTCAGGATCCTTGATATTTCTTCAGTCGGCATATGATCTTGACCTTGGATTGACTCTTGTTATCTTTTCAGCATAAAATCCTCTCCTTAGCGTGTTTTCTCTTCAGTCTCTAAAATGCCCTGTGGAAATATATCGGGACTAACAGATGGATGTTAGATAGACAAACAGTCTAACTTGGGGGGTTTTACTGTGTTTTTGATTCGTATAATTGTGGTCCATCAGAATACCCCCCACTTTTAGTTGTTCGTCCCGAACAATGCTATTAAAGGGCGTAAGTTCTAGGTTCGGATTTGGCATATGAAAATTAGACTGTGGTACTCGATCTATCCTAATTCATGCATTGCTTACTTATTACCAAATTAAACTGTGTAAATAAATAGAAGAAACTTAATACTTGTACCTCCGTGCTGAGATGCAAATTATATTGGATGTTTCGGGAGATAGCCCTTTTCAGGTTCTTGGGTTGCAGCCTTGGGATCGTTTCGTACTATATGGTCTTCTGGTAGCTTTCTCATGCACGTGATTCGGTTCGGGTTTCAGTGAGTTGAACCTTCTTGATTTTTTTCTATGGCGAGGGACTGCTTTTTTGTTGTAGTGAATCGGCCTTTGGCCTTTGATTTGACTTTGTCGAGTGCTTCACTTTTGCTCGGTTAAAACCTTCACAATTTTGGGCCTTTGGCCTCTTTTGATTTTCTTCTTTGAGTTTTTCGCTTCTTTGTGACTTGCTAGTCCATTTTATCAGCCTTTTTGGGAGGTCCAATCATCGCCCGCAAGCCTATGGAAATACCTCCCCTCTCCTCTCGTCTTCGTCGTTTTGCGCGGGTCAAGATGAGGGTCGCTTATCTATTTTCTCGGCTATTTTGACTAGAGAGAGGACGGTCTGATTCCCGTCCTCGCCTTTGCATAGATGCTTCTTGGCGGAGTTTGACTCAATTGTTCACTGAAAATCCGAAGTGCAGCCTCCACTGACTTCGAAAACCATATAGTTTGATCTGATCCTTTGATTGCTTCCCAAGTCCTTCTAGGGCAGTTTATGTCAACTCCACATCCCTAGTTATCTCAGTACAAAGGACAAATGGAAAGTTACATTCTAAGTTTTTAAACAGTTTGAATTTTCACAAGGTAAATGCATGAATTCTGATTTATCTTTTTCACATTCTTAAGTTCATATGTTCAAAAAGATACTATTACTAAAAAAAGAAAAACAGCAAGCATGTTATTTATGTACACAGGCGGTTTTCACCCCCCACTTTTGAACGAAGGCGTGCCTTAGTTCAAAAGTCATGCAAGCTTAAAACTAAGTACTTAAAGTAAGTGCGGAAAGTAAGATAGTGTCGGGTTACCTCCCGACTAGTGCACTTGTTTAACGTCGTTGGCTCGACAGTACCTTGTTCTGGATCATTGGTTGGGATCCCATGGGTGGCTTAGGTCGAATTTTGTCACCGTTCCTGTGTTGCTTTTTGTTTTAACTTTTCCTGTGCCTGGGATAGAACTCCAGGGTTTTGGTGTTTTCTCTTTCCATTGCTTCTGACAGGGCGAGAGACCCTTGACCATAGCTGCTGGTCTTGTTACTTTTTTGGTTTCTAATGACAGGTCAGCAAACTATGCACTGTGATCTGAGATAGGTGTTATGTCCGGTGGTTTCTTTGTGTCCGGGCGGCTTGTATTGATGTAGAAGTGTGCAATTTTGCCGCCGAACTTAAGCAATAACGATCCCTTACCTACATCGATTCTTGCTTTAGTGGCGTAGAGGAATGGTCGTCCCAATATTATTGTTGGCGAGTCGTCTTCGCAGGTCTCTTCTGTTGGTATGACATAGAAGTCTGTAGCCACAGCGAGTTTTCCTACATGAAGTATTACATCCTCCAACTCTCCAATCGGACGGATGCACGATTTATCCCCTAGCTCGATATTCGACCTGGGTGGTTTCAACGGACCCAGTCCTAATAAATAGTATAAGGAGGAAGGCATGGCATTGACCGCAGCCCCAAGATCGATTAAGCACTTATGGATCTGGATTTCCCCAATACCACAGGTGACTGTGAAGGCCCCTGGGTCTTTGTTTCTTTCCGGTTGTGACTCATGATCTGAAGTGAGGGCTTTTTCAGTTGTTGGGTCATTCTGCCAATTCCTTGGCTTGGGATTTGGATATTCGGGCCCTTTTATCTTTTGCCTTGAAGCATAAATATTTGTCGGGGGATCCCGCCTTAGCTTTTTGTCGTCATCCCATCCAGATGCTGGTACGTCAGAGTGTAGGATTGGCGGAGGTGTTATGCAAACAGTGAATGCATATCGTCCGTTGTCGGCATGCGTGACCCATGTTTTGCCATCCTTGGGTCGGTCTTCCTCTTGGTCCCAATCAGGTCGACGTCTGCGGTTGAAGTGATTGCTCGTCAGTTTGTAGGCTGGGGATCGTGTTACTTCTCCTAGTGTAGCTTTCATGTCCGACCTTCTTATCATGCTTATATTAGCCTTCGGATTTTGGATGGTCTGTGAAGGAAGTCTGCCCGGTTCAGCAGTGAGTGTTGACATGGCAGTGGCAAGCTGGGACATTTGTTTGGTTAATTCAGAAATTGCCCCGTCTGTTTTTGCCTGGAACTGGTGTAGTGAAGCTCCCAACTGATTAACGTTTCCCGCAAGTTCCTTTATCGTGTCATTGAGTGACTTGCTTGGTTCTTGCTGATTGCTCGGGCTGGCTTGATTCTGGTTTGGTCCTCCTTGCTGATATTGGCTTGCCGAAGGAGTGTTCTGATTATACTGCTGGTGTGGGGGTTGGTAGGATGACTGAGTTGATTGACGGACAGCTGGTTGAGCATTTTTCTGAGTATAGTTGCCGTTATGCCAGCTCGGGTTGGTTGTTTGACCAAACTGTCTGATTTGTCCGGTTCTGTTATTGTTATTGTTGTTGTATCCTTGGTATCCTCCCACCGCATTCACTTCTGCTGGTTCCTCTTCTATTAAAGTTGGGCATGCGTCAGTTTTGTGGTCCGTCGAGCCACAAAATTCGCAAGGCTTAACAGGAACTGGCTGCCTTCGTAGGATCTGAATCATCATTTCTTTTAACTGTTTCATCTCCTCAGACATAGAGTTCAATGGTGTTTCGGCCTTTGCCACACTTTTTGTTCGGGAGAATTCTTCCTGCCGAGTTGTCTCCTCTCGGAATCGAGCATTTTCAGCAACGTCATTTATCAGTTTCCTAACTCCGCTCAATGATAGATTCATTATGGACCCTCCAGCTGAGGCATCCAGGAGCATTTTGTCTAAGGGTCTTAATCCATCAATGAGGTACTCGATTATGAGTTTCTCGGGCAGTCCCAGCGTACAGCAGCTTCTCTCCAGGTGGTTGAACTTTTCCAGGTAATCGTACATGGTTTCGTTGGGTCCTTGCTTGATGTCCTGCAGTTGCCTTCTTACTTGCATTGCCCTTCCTGCTGGGTAGTATTTGTCTAAGAATTTCTTCTGCATCTGAGCCCATGTTCTGATGCTTCCGGAAGGTAATGAAAGGAACCAATCGTTTGCCGCGTCAATGAGGGAAAAGTAGAACGCTTTTAACTTGAAGTCGTCTACGTTTACGCCATTTGGTTTTAAGTTTTGGCAAATTCCATGTAAGCGCTGGAGATGGGCCATTGCTGACTCTCCACGATTTCCTGCGAACTTCGATAAGCTGTGGGCCACTGAAGTGTTGATGGCGATGTTTTCTAGCTCAGGTCCTTCGTAGACACACCATGGCTGAACTCTGAAATCTGGTGCCGAAAGTTCTCCCAGGGTGGGTTCACGGTAGTTGTCATCCCCGTAGTAGTTATTGAAGGCGGGTTCTCGTCTAGGAACTTGTCGAGGGCGAGGGGGTGGCGGATATCTAGGGGGTTGTCGTACTGGACCAGCTGCATTTTGGTCCTCGGGTGGTTCTTGGTTTCTTCTGATGGCCTCCCTATCACGAGCTCGTCTGCTTCTGATGAGTTGCTCCGGATCATCCATAAATGGAAGTGGCACTTCATCATTTCGCTCGTACAGGTTTATTTCATCGTCATCCTGGTAGTCATGATGACTTCCTTCGCGAGACATGGTTGTTTCGAGTGCGAGAATTTAAAAGGGGAGGGAGAGAAAAGAACAGTTTATTCGATGGGTAATTCCCCGGCAACGGCGCCAATTTTGACGGAGCCCACTGCACTGTCGTTAAGGTGCAGTGTTCTCTGTACATAATAAATTTATAATATCCGCTACTTGTGACTACACTACTGGGTAGTAAGTGGTAAGTAGGGGTCGAACCCAAGGGAATTAGGGGAATAGGCTATTCTTTTAGGGTGATTGAACTGGGGGGAGCGTGTTTTATGGTTGATTGAGGTTTTAGCGCTCTGATTAACTACGTGATTTTTTGGGGGTTTTTGGTTTTGATAGCGGAAAAGTAAATACAGAAATTAAATGCTGTAAATACAAAGAAGACTTACAGTGGGTGATGCGTGATTGTAATTCCTCCGGTAGATCAGCAGTTGGTGATTGCGGTTTAACAGTTAAGAGAAGCATTCGGTTTCAGGTACTCTTGTATTATAACATGTATATAATAAACTGTTAGTAACTTTTCTAAGTATTCAAAGATGAATCGAGGCCCTTTCGTAGCGCAAGACTTGCAACATCGTTTAAAGCAACCCTTGTTCTATTTCAGACTAATTCCTCCTTTCCAAGTATCTTAGCCTTTTGTGCATCCACCTGATCTCACAGTTACGATTGACCAAGTGATGTTTTAGATGAGTCGAACTTCTCAGATAAGCTTTGCCCTTTCGTAGCATCCACTTACCCGAGTATGTTCACGAACCCCACGGAAGAGTTTTGCCCTTTCGTAGCATCCACTCAACCTTGGAAATTCTGACTATAAATGGCACATAGAACAAGTTTTGAATACAAAGAAATGAAACTAAAAGATATTACAACATTATATAATACAAGAAAATACCTTCCACCGAATAAAGAGTTTAGCTACGAATATCCATAGAGATGGATACCATAGCTAAATACTCGGGGGTTTTTGGAAACAGTAAGAGGGAAAGGGGTGGAATACTCAAGAACCAACAGGAGTATTCCTAATTCCTACTGAATACTCAAGAACCAACAGGAGTATTCTCTACAGTATTATAATACTCGAGAACCGACAAGAGTATTATAATTTCCAGTATAATACTCAAGAACAAACAGGAGTATTATTTCAAAATCGAACCAAACTTACAAGTAACAAACTTAGAGAGAGAAGTGATTTACAATTTTTGGGATGATTTTGTGAGGAGGAGGAGGGGTGTATTTATAGCCATGGGGAGGAGAAATGGAGGGCTAAGATGAGGGCACTTGTTGCATGGAGATTGGATGGGCAAATCAAGGGAGGAGGAGCCACCACATGGAGGGGCCAAAAGCCGCCGGTCAAGGAGGAGGAGGGTGGTGGCAGCCGCCGGTAGCCGGTTGCCTTGGGTGGAGGAGCTCCTCCCTTGGCCACCTCTTCATCAAGTCACCAAGTCATCTTGCCATATGTGAGTTTTGTACAGTTTTGTGCAGTCTTTTCACAAAACTGTCAGTGTGTTCTTTCCCCGGACTGTCTTGACTTCACTCCTGATTCTTCTGATTAATTTATTCTGGTCAATTTAACGTCAGGATCCTTGATATTTCTTCAGTCGGCATATGATCTTGACCTTGGATTGACTCTTGTTATCTTTTCAGCATAAAATCCTCTCCTTAGCGTGTTTTCTCTTCAGTCTCTAAAATGCCCTGTGGAAATATATCGGGACTAACAGATGGATGTTAGATAGACAAACAGTCTAACTTGGGGGGTTTTACTGTGTTTTTGATTCGTATAATTGTGGTCCATCACCAACCAAACTACTTAATTCCCGGTTAGGTTATACTATTCAAATCGGTTGATCTTTTGGTTTGAAACCATACCTCAACCAAGCTCAACCAAGCTTGCCCAAGCCTCAACCAAGCTCATGTAGTTGCCCTTTGGCACATCCCATGCTGTAGCCGCCCATGTGCAAGGCAAGTGCACCCTTTGGCTCATCCAAACTCCAACCGAAGGCCAACCTAGCTCAACCGGACTTATGGGAGGACTAGAGGCGGTTGGAGGAGGAAATATCTCACTCCACTCACTCCTCCACCGCCACATTTGGCTATAAAAGGAGGGCTTCCCCTCCTTGAATCATATCACTTGTAACTTAGGTAGAGAATCTCTCTACAATCCATTCCACAAATCCTTGTAAACACTTGTGTTTTGATATCAAAAGCTCTACCTTCTCTCTTGTTCTTGAGTGTTCTTGAGAGTTCTTGAGTGAAGTTTGAGTTTGTTCTTCATTTCCTTTGCCAAAAACCGTGAGCCCTCTTTTGCTTTCTTGTCTTTATTTTGCTTTGATCTTGAATACTCTTGTTGGTTCTTGAGTATTCTTGAGTGTTTGACGGATGCACAGTCGTCGTGTGCAAAAGTCAAGAATACATTTATAAGTCCGCTACTCGCGACTTCACTACTGGGTAGTAAGTGGTAAGTAGGTGTCGAACCCAAGGGAATTAGGGGGATAGTTGCTCTTTGAGGAGTGTACTGAAAGGGAGCGTGATTTTTGGTGGATTGAGGTTTTAGCGATGAAAGGTGAGTGGTTGGTTGTTGATTTTAGTCTTAGTACAAAAAAGTAAGTGGGTAGGTTGGGATTTTAGTGCGGAAAAGTAAATGACAGAAAAGTAAATTACAGAAAGTAATTGATTAAAGGAAAGACTTACAGTGAGTGGTTGCGTGAAGGACAAGTCTTACGGATAGTAAGCGGTTGATATTGCAGTTGATATTGAGGAAGTAAGTGCAGGTAAAGTTCTAAGTTAAGGAAAGTATTCGGCTTCACGAGCCTTGTATCATAGTCTGTTTATCATTGACCTTTAATGATCCTACTAAGTATTCAAAAGTGTATCAAGGCCATTCCAAGCACTCGATTTGCCACACTGTCTAGTCCATTCCAAGACATAGAGCACTTGTTCTATTTAGACTAATACCCCATTCCAAGGTATATTAGCCTGTGTGCATCCATTTGATCAATCATTCCCGATCAACCAAATGGTGTTTAAAAGAGGTCAAACTTCTCAGATAAGCTTTGCCATTCCAAGCATCCACTTATCCGAGTATGTTTACGAACCCCACGGAAGTGTTTTGCCATTCCAAGCATCCACTCAACCTTGGAAGTTCTAACCTAATATATGGCACATAGAACAAGTTTTGAACACAAGAGGCACTAAGAATATGGTCTAAAACATTTTATGATACAAGTACACCCCTTCAACCGAATGAAGAGTTTAGCTACGAATATCCATAGAGGTGGATACCATAGCTAAGTACTTGAAGGTTTTTGAAAGACAGTAAGTAAAGGAGAATACTCAAGAACCAACAGGAGTAAACTCAAGAACTACTAGAATACTCAAGAACCAACAGGAGTATTATAGATTTAAAACAAATGTTTACAAGAGTAGTGCCCAAATCTAGAGAGATAAGTGTTTTTGATTTTTGGGATCATCATTTACAAAGGGAAGGGCTCTTATTTATAGCCAAGGGAAGGAGAGGGATGTGGTGAAGAGCTAGCCACTTGTCACAAAATGGGAGGAGCTCACAAAAGCCATCGGATGAGGTCATCATCCCTTCTAGCCGCCGGCCACTTGTCCATGGAGGAGAGGAGGAGAAGCTTTTGGAAGAGAAGAGAAGGGAGGAGAAGAGGGGAGAAAGCCGGCGGCCATGTGGAAAGAGGGGAGAGGTTGTGAGTTTTGTGATCTCATCCACAAAAGCCATCGGTCCATTTCAGCTCCGGACTGACTCTGGTTGCTCTTCGATTGGACTTGTTTTGAGTGATTCCACGTCAGGTTCATGATATTTGTACAGTCGGCATCTGGTCGTGACCTGGAATGACTCGTACTTTATTTTCAGCTTAAAAACTCTTCCTTAGCCTGTATTCTCTCTAGACTCCAAAATACCCTGTAGATAAATATCGAAACTAACAAGCAAAAGTTAAATAGACAAAGAGTCTAATTTGGTGGGTTTAACTGTGTTTATGATTCATACAATTATGGTCCATCAGATCACCCCACACTTTTAGTTGTTCGTCCCGAACAATGCTTTTTAAATGGGCGGCACACAATCTAAGTAAAAACTTTTAAATATGAAAGTGAGACTGTGGGACTAGATTTATCTTAATTCATGCATTACTTACTTATTACTAAACTAAACCGTGTAAATACTTAGAAGAAACTTGATACTTGTACCTTCGTGCGGAGATGCAAATTAATTCGGATGTTTCGGGAGATAGCCCTTTTCAGGCTCCTGGACTGCATTCTCGGGATCGACTCACACTATATGGTTTCCTTGTAGCTTTTTCTAGCACGTGATTCGGTTCTGGTTTCACTGAGTTGACCACTTTGATTTCTTTTTGGCGTGGGACAGCTTTTGTAGTGAATCGGCCTTTGGCCTTTGATGTTGAATTGGAGTTTCTTCACTTTTGTTTGGTTAAAACCTTCACAATTTTGGCCTTTGGCCTTTGATTAGCTTCTTCGA
The DNA here is from genome assembly GCA_033675215.1 of Rhodiola kirilowii. NCBI lineage: Eukaryota > Viridiplantae > Streptophyta > Magnoliopsida > Saxifragales > Crassulaceae > Rhodiola > Rhodiola kirilowii. The sequence goes on along the minus strand of CM066196.1, from coordinate 31,487,673 downwards.
GCTTTTGCTTCTTTGTGACTTGCTAGTCCATTTTCTCAGCCTTTTTGGGAGGTCCAATCGTCGCCCGCAAGCATATGGAAATACCTCCCCGCTCTTTCTCATCCTCGCCATTTCGCGCTGGTCAAAATGAGGGTCGCTCATTTGTTTTCCCGGCTACTAGGACTAGAGATAGGACGGTTTGATTCCCGTCCCGCCTCTTGCATAAACGCTGCACGGCGGAGATGACTTCAATCTTTACTGAAACCCGAAGTGCAGCCTCCACTGACTTCGAAAACCATATAGTTAGATTCGATCCTTCGATTGCTTGCCAAGCCTCTCTAGGGCATTTTCTATCAACTCCACATCCCCTGTATATCTCAGCACCAAGGGACAAATGAGAAGTTACATTCTAAGTTTTTAGACAGTTGAATTTTCACAAGGTAAATGCATGAATTATGATCTATCTTTTTCACATTCTCAAATTCATATTTTCAAAAAGATAATATTAAGGGAAAAGGAAAAAGAAAAACATGTTATGTACACAGGCGGTTCTCACCCCACACTTTTGAATGAAGGCGTGCCTTTCAGCACGACGTAGTTCAAAAGTCATGCAAATAAATACAAGAAAAGGAAATCACATTAAGGAAAAGAGAAGAACTGCACTCCCTTTTACTGTGTCGTGTCGTGGAACGACATGCCTCGGAGCTGGATAATCGAGGGAGTTTGGCTGGGTCCTTGAACTCTCAGCGCAGGCCCTGTAATTTCTCGGAAGCTGCCTGGCTGATCTAATTTTACTCCAAAAACCGATTCCTACATGTTAGACATTCCTTCTATACAAAAAGTGGGTGAGAGCGACTTACGGTAAAAACTGAATGACAGAAAATAAAATTACTGAAAGTAAGATAGGTGTCGGGTTACCTCCCGACCAGTGCCTTTGTTTAACGTCGTTGGCTCGACGCATGGGGATCACTGGTTTGGATCCCATGGGCGGCTTAAGTCAAATTTTGCCGCGGCTCCTGCATTGATTCTAGCCTTGCCTTTTCCTGGGTTTTTGGGGGATGATGGGCTTGGGTCCAGTTCCCATGGTTCTGGTGGTTTCTCCTTCCATCGTCTCTGAGAAGGAAAGGGATCTTTCACTACTAGTCTCTTGAATTGGGTTCTCTTCTGTTCAGGGCTGCCTTGTCTTGTTGTGGCAAAAAATTGCTCCATCAAGGAATCGTTCTGATTAGGCCCTTCTTCCATCCTCCTTTTAGCCTCTTCATTGATCACATAGTTTTCTGCAATTTGTTTATTGATCAAGGGAAAAAGTTGGGAAGCTTGCATCTTAAGCTTGGTCATGTCCCGTCCTGTCTGTCTGTGAGGATCCGGACTCGGATGGTCTCGGCTGCTTTGGTAATGATAGTTGGGTATGACTCGGGCAGCTCGCCAGTGGTATTATGGACTTCTTCCTCGTTGCTTCCGATGCTTTCTGTATCTAATTCTTCTGATGGCTCGGGAGTTTCTTCTGATGGCTCGGGTGTGATCTCCAATGTAGGCTCTCCTTCAGAGCTTTCTGCATCTGATTCGTCCATCTCGTCCTCTGTATTGTCTTCTTCATTCCTTTCTGGACTAGCCTCTATCCTTTGTATTCCTCTATTAGGTCGGGGCATTGGCCTTCGTTTTGTGGCTTCGGCCAAGTCGTCTATAACATCCCACATTTGAGTCAGGGATAAGTGCATGGCTGATCCTCCCACTGCGTCATTGATCCTTGAGAACTCATCGGCCCTCATCCCACAAAGAAATTTTTGAAGAAGAAACACCTCCGTGAATCCATGGTGCGGGCAGCGTGAGACGATGGTGTCATAGTACGTGTAGTATTCATCTAAAGTCTCATCCCGGGATTGTTGAAGACAGATGATCTTCTCGCGGGTGTCATGTCGTAAGGATGGGGGGAGAATTCCTTGAGGAATTGAGTGCGAAGGTCCACATAATATTCAGCATGCATAGCGGTTGATGTGTAATACCAAATTGTCGCGAAGTCTGTTAAAGAAAATTTGAAGCATTTTAACTTAAATTCCTCTAACATTTCATTTTCAGGTTTTATGTGGCGGCAAATATGGTGAAAGTTTCGGCAATGCATTGCGGGATCTTCTCCATTCGTACCTCCGAACAGAGGAAGATGTCGTGTTGTCCATGCATACATAATGTGATGAAGAGATGGGAGGGAAAAGAACAACTAATCCGATGGCTAATTCCCCGGCAACGGTGCCAATTTTGACGGATGCACAGTCGTCGTGTGCAAAAGTCAAGAATACATTTATAAGTCCGCTACTCGTGACTTCACTATTGGGTAGCAAGTGGTAAGTAGGGATCGAACCCAAGGGAATTAGGGGGATAGTTGCTCTTTGAGGAGTGTACTGAAAGGGAGCGTGATTTTTGGTGGATTGAGGTTTTAGCGATGAAAGGTGAGTGGTTGGTTGTTGATTTTAGTCTTAGTACAGAAAAGTAAGTGGGTTGGTTGGGATTTTAGTGCGGAAAAGTAAATGACAGAAAAGTAAAGTACAGAAAGTAATTGATTAAAGGAAGACTTACAGTGAGTGATTGCGTGAAGGACAAGTCTTGCGGATAGTAAGCGGTTGATATTGCAGTTGATATTGAGGAAGTAAGTGCAGGTAAAGTTCTAAGTTAAGGAAAGTATTCGGCTTCAGGGGCCTTGTATCATAGTCTGTTTATCATTGACCTTTAATGATCCTACTTAGTAATTAAAAGTGTATCAAGGCCATTCCAAGCACTCGATTTGCCACACTGTCTAGTCCATTCAAAGACATAGAGCACTTGTTCTATTTAGACTAATACCCCATTCCAAGGTATATTAGCCTGTGTGCATCCATTTGATCAATCATTCTCGATCAACCAAATGGTGTTTAAAAGAGGTCAAACTTCTCAGATAAGCTTTGCCATTCCAAGCATCCACTTATCCGAGTATGTTTACGAACCCCACGGAAGAGTTTTGCCATTCCAAGCATCCACTCAACCTTGGAAGTTCTAACCTAATATATGGCACATAGAACAAGTTTTGAACACAAGAGGCACTAAGAATATGGTCTAAAACATTTTATGATACAAGTACACCCCTTCAACTGAATGAAGAGTTTAGCTACGAATATCCATAGAGGTGGATACCATAGCTAAGTACTTGAAGGTTTTTGAAAGACAGTAAGTAAAGGAGAATACTCAAGAACCAACAGGAGTAAACTCAAGAACTACTAGAATACTCAAGAACCAACAGGAGTATTATAGATTTAAAACAAGTGTTTACAAGAGTAGTTCCCAAATCTAGAGAGATAAGTGTTTTTGATTTTTGGGATCATCATTTACAAAGGGAAGGGCTCTTATTTATAGCCAAGGGAAGGAGAGGGATGTGGTGAAGAGCTAGCCACTTTTCACAAAATGGGAGGAGCTCACAAAAGCCATCGGATGAGGTCATCATCCCTTCTAGCTGCCGGCCACTTGTCCATGAAGGAGAGGAGGAGAAGCTTGTGGAAGAGAGGAGAAGGGAGGAGAAGAGGGGAGAAAGCCGCCGGCCATGTGGCAAGAGGGGAGAGGTTGTGAGTTTTGTGATCTCATCCACAAAAGCCATCGGTCCAGTTCAGCTCTGGACTGACTCTGGTTGTTCTTCGATTGGACTTGTTTTGAGTGATTCCACGTCAGGTTCATGATATTTGTACAGTCGGCATCTGGTCGTGACCTGGAATGACTCGTACTTTATTTTCAGCTTAAAAACTCTTCCTTAGCCTGTATTCTCTCTAGACTCCAAAATACCCTATAGATAAATATTGGAACTAACAAGCAAAAGTTAAATAGACAAAGAGTCTAATTTGGTGGGTTAAACTGTGTTTATGATTCATACAATTATGGTCCATCAGTGTTCTTGAGTTTACTCTTGTTGGTTCTTGAGTGCTCAAGTTTGTTCTTGAGTTTTACTTTCCAAAACCTTACTTTCTTGTCTTTGTTTTCAAAACCAAAACCTTTACTTTTCTAAGCACCTAGCTATGGTATCCACTTCTATGGATATTCGTAGCTAAACCCTTCATTCGGTTGAAGGGGTGTGCTTGTATCATGCAAACGTTTTAGACCCTTTTATTAACGCTTCTATTATGTTCAAATTTGTTCTATGTGCCATATATTAGGTTACAACATCATGGTTGAGTGGAGGCTCGAAAGAGCAAAGCTCTTCCATGGGGTTCGTGAACATACATGGTTAAGTGGAGGCACGAAACAGCAAAGCTTTTCCATGGAGTTCAACCTCTTTAAAACACCACTTGGTTTATCGGAAATGATTGATCAAGTGGATGCACATAGGCTAAGATACTTCGAAAGGAAGAATTAGCCTACCTAGAACAAGTGTTCTATGTCTGGAAAAGGACTAGACGGTGTGGCAAGTCGAGTGCTAGAAATGGCCTTGATACATCTTTGAACACTTCGAACGATCATTAGAGGTCGATGATGAACGGACTATGATACAAGGCCCCTGAAACCGAATCTTTCCATTAATCAAAGCACCACTTGTCATTTTACTTTCAGTCCTAATATCAACTGTTTACTTTCAATACCATTTACTTTCAGTACTTTACATTCTGCAACTAACTTTTACATTCCGCAACTAACTTTACTTTCAGTTACCTAACATTTACTTTCAGCACTTTACTTTACGCAATTTACTTTCAGTCTTTACTTTTACGCACTTTACATTTCAGCACTTTACTTTACGCAATTTACTTTCAGTCTTTACTTTTACGCACTTTACTTTACGCACTTTATTTTCAGTCTTTACATTTCCGTACGCTTACTATAGACTTGTTCAACATCAATCCAACATATCTTTGGCACGCATTTCGCTTGAAATATAGCGTGCGACCAGTGCCAAAAGTATGTTGCTTGGTTGATATTGAACTCGACTGTTCCAGCACTTTACTTTTCAGTATTTACTTTCAGTTCAGTATTTACTTTCCTTACTTTCTGTCATTTACTTTCCAGCAATTTATTTTCAGCACTTTACTTTCAGTCATTTACTTTCCAGCAATTTACTTTCAGTACTAAAACCACAACCAACCCCAATCGCACTTACATTTCTGTACAAATCCCTTAAAGAACAACTATCCACTAATTCCCTTGGGTTCGACCCCTACTTACCGCTTTACTACTCAATAGTGAAGTCACGAGTAGCGGACTTATAAATTTATCTTTTGCATTTGCCTCGCGACAAGGCATCTGTCAAGTCGCCATGGCCTTCTTCTTCTTCATCGTAATAATACCATGACGCTTCCTATGCCTCTCATCTTCGAACGCGAGAGGCTCGTCGAAGGGGTAGGGGTGGGAAGAGGTAGGGGACCCTCTAATAAACCAACACCCGGTACAAATAGGGCAAGTGCGGTGGTGGGAGATGCTGGAGGTGAGGGTGATGGTGCTCGTGCAATGGGAGGCGCCGGAGTCCTCTTCTTCTATGGTTTTGCAACCTTGCTCTTTTTCTTGTGTGGGGGCCTGGGAGAGGGAGGAGGGGAATCCAATTCCTCGTCTGAGCTAGGCTCTCTTAATGAAGCTCTGAATTGCTTCCTCTTGCGAGCGACGAGAGGCAAGTCAGCTTCTTCCCTATCGGACGACTCTTCGATCCGAACGTCCCTGGGTGGCACTTGGGCAATTTCCTTGCCCTTAGATTTGTTTTTGGATAAAGAACCAGCTTGAGGCATGAATGAAAAGGAATTGATAGCACTGAGGTTTCTGAGAAACAGGATGAGCCGGTCGGCTGGGCTAAGGGCTTGATTCAGCCGATCGGCTGGCTGCCGATTGGGAGGCTGATTTTCTGGTTTTTCCAGGAGGCAACGGGGATCAAAATTGATGGTTGGGGTTGCAATTGGATGGATTTTGAGTCGATTGGTGGGTGGGATGAGTGGTTTGGCGGCCGTACGGAGGAGATCGGCGAGGGTGAAGCTCCGGGGGTTGTGGCGAGATGCGGTTGAGGTTTTTCTGAAAGTTTGGATGGGTCGACTGGTGGCTGGATTGGTAGGTAAGATCAAGGCGAGTGTGTCGGAGGCCGTAGCGTGAGGACGGACGGTCGGAGTTGGGGGTCGGCTGGGGTTTTTCTGAAGTCGGGTAAAGTGAGGAGGAGAAAAGGAGAAAAGGTTAGGTTAACTTGGATAGAGGGCTTTGAGCCGGTCGGCTGATATGGCCAACCGGTCGGCTGGGGATGCATGAAATAAGGACCCCATTGAGGTTTCAATTGAGCCGGTCGGCTGGCTCTTTGGTCACTTCCCAGCCGGTCGGCTGATACCATTTTCTGCGAAGAAGTGTTAGGCTTTTGCTCCAAAGATCTTATGATTCTTGCTTGAACCCCCCAACTTCACACTTAGACATTTTAACTTCGCAACATGAACGATCATCACCCAAATTTCACCCAAAACTCAATGTAAACTCAAGGCATGCTCTCCCAAGAAATCACTAGCATAAGCATATTTCGCAACAAACGCAAGCTAGGATCATACACTCCACACTTAGAACATAACCATCACCTAGATAATTCATGCAAGCACAATTCCACACCAAGCACACCTAGTCATGCATTTTAGACCATCCTAGCACCATGCTCTCATTCAAAATTTCAATGTTCACATGCCAAACATATATGAAAATAATTGTGCATGAATGGACAACTCACAAATCGGGGTACCTTCCATGAGGGCCTAGTTTATCGTCTTGGCAAAGACCGAGCCGAATCTTTTCTCAAGAAAGACACTTGAGGAGTCCTTTGCTAGGATCCCTCCTCAAGTGGATTGTAGCTCTTTCATGGGTCGGTCAAGGTATAAGTTGCATTGTGCTCATCCCGAACTTGTTCCCTATAGTGCTTGAGCCTTTGTCCATTGGCCTTAAAGATGGTTCCGTCATTGTTGAGTACTTCTACATGGCCATCTTTGTGAGGCTTGTGAACAGTGAAAGGGCCACTCCATCGGCTTCTTAATTTTCCCAGAAATAGCTTGAGCCTAGAGTTGAAAAGTAAGACTTTCTCTCCCTTTTTGAATTCACGACGAAAGATTCTCTTGTCATGTCATTTCTTCGTCTTCTCCTTGTAAATTCTAGCACTCTCATAAGCTTCGTTTCTTATTTCTTCTAACTCATGGAGTTGAAGGACTCTATTTTCTCCCGCCGTTTGTATGTCCATGTTCAAGAATTTAATTGCCGACATTGCCTTATATTCCAATTCAACCGGCAAATGGTACGGTTTCCCATGTATGAGGCGATAGGGGGACATCCCAATGGGGGTCTTGAAGGCGGTATGATAGGCCCATAATGTGTCATCTAGCTTCGAAGACCAATCTTTCCTTGAGCTTCCCACCGTCTTTTCTAGAATTTCCTTGATTTCCCGGTTTGAGATCTCCACTTGCCCACTTGTTTGTGGGTGATACAGCGTAGCAACCTTGTGACTTACCCCATACTTGTGAAGCAAGGCTTCAAAATGCTTTTCCTTAAAGTGTGAACCGCCATCACTAATGACGGTCCTTGGAACTCCAAACCTCAGAAAAATAATATTCTTGAATAGCTTGGTGACCACCTTAGCATCACAAGTAGGGGAGGCGACGGCCTCTACCCATTTGGAGACATATTCAACCGCGACCAATATATATTGATTCCCATATGAGGACGGGAAGGGACCCATATAATCTATGCCCCAAACATCGAATATTTCAACCGGAAGAATGCTTTGTTGGGGCATTTCATGCCTCTTAGAGATATTTCCCGTCCTTTGGCATTGGTCGCAAGCCTTGACGAATTCATATGCATCACTGAAGAGAGTAGGCCAATAGAATCCACTTTGTAGGACTTTTGACGCCGTTTTTGCTCCACTACCATGTCCTCCGTATTGGGAAGAGTGGCAATGGTATAGCATATCCCTCATTTCTTCTTCGGCGACACAAGTCCTATACAATCCATCCGCGCATAGCTCATATAAGAAGGGCTCATCCCAATAATATCTCTTTGTCTCGGATAGGAACTTCCTTCTTTTGATGGTGGTTCATGTCGTGAGGAATGATCCCACAAACCACGAAATTTACCAAGTCCGCATACCATGGTAGGGCTTCCGCGTCTACTCTCATAAGTTGCTCTCCGATGAAAGAGTCATTTACGGGCTAGTGTCTTCTTCGAGCTCCTCATTTCCTTCAAGCCTAGATAGGTGATCGGCGACCATATTTTCTACTCCCTTCTTATCTTTGATCTCAATATCAAATTCTTGGAGCAAGAGGATCCATCTTATCAACCTTGGCTTAGAGTCTTTCTTTGACAAGAGGTATTTGATTGCCGCGTGGTCGGTGAATACTATAGTCTTTGATCCCACAAGGTATGAACGAAACTTGTCAAAGGCATACACTATGGCAAGGAGTTCTTTTTTGGTTGTAGAGTAGTCAATGTTCCAAAAAACGCTAGGCGGGCATCGGGCGGAAAGGGTCTCCAAGGATTAATCGGGGATTAATCGGGGCCTAGGCGGGGCTTAATCGGTTTTGAAATTTTAATATTTTTAAATATATAATTATATATACATTATTTAATATACAAATTTCTTCCTCCATATTCTCCAGAATGTAAACTTTTAATCAATTCATGGGTTCAAGCACATTGCAAAGAAATATGAACATTTAATCAAATCCAAATTATGAAAAATAAGAAACATGCAGCAGAAACAATACAAATTGAAGCATTGAAATCTAAATCCATAGTTTCAATAAGTTAATTTTTAAAAATTAACAAATAAGCCCTTCAAGTTTGACTATTGACATGTAGTTGACCATTCCGCCTAGAAATCGATTTAGATCACCCAGAAGCCGAATTAACCGCACAGGACCGCCCAGGCGCCGCCCAGACCGCCTAGGCGCCGCCCAGGCACCGCCCAGACCACCTAGGCGCCGCCCAGGACCGCCCAGGCGCCGCCCAGGACTGCCCATCCGCCTAATTGCATAAAACGGAATGGGTTCTAAAGAAAGGCGGCATAGGCGGCCGTTTTTTAGAACACTGAGAGTAGTTCAATTGAGCTCCATTTAGAACCTTGCTTGTGTAGAGGATGGCGTGAAGTTTCTTGTCCACCCTTTGTCCAAGAACCGCTCCAATAGCATAATCGCTTGCATCGCACATGAGCTCAAAGGGCAAATCCCAATTTGGAGGTTGAATAATAGGAGCCGAGACTAATGCTTTCTTCAACTTCTCAAAAGCCACCAAGCATTCTTCATCAAACCGGAATTTGATATCATTGCACAATAAATTTGTTAAAGGCTTTGCAATCTTTGAGAAATCCATAATAAATCTTCTGTAAAAACCGGCATGGCCAAGAAAGCTCCTTATTCCTCTAACATCCTTTGGGTGTGGCAATTTTTCAATAACTTCCACTTTAGCTTTATCCACCTCAGTCCCTCTTTTTGAGACCAAATGTCCAAGCACTATGCCTTCCTTCACCATAAAATGACATTTTCCCAATTTAGAACAAGGTTTGTCTCAATACATCTTTTCGAGACTTTTGCCAAATTGGCCAAGCAATCATCAAAAGAGGAACCATAAACGGAAAAATCATCCATAAACACTTCCATAATTTCCTCAATAAATTCTGAAAATATAGCCATCATGCATCTTTGAAATGTGCCCGGTGCATTACAAAGTCCAAAGGCCATTCGCCGATAAGCAAATGTTCCATAGGGACAAGTAAAGGTAGTTTTTTCTTGATCTTGTGGATGAATAGGGATTTGGAAAAATCCACTATATCCATCAAGATAGCAAAAGTAGTCATGCTTGGCTAGTCTTTCCAACATTTGATCAATAAAAGGAAGTGGAAAGTGATCTTTCTTAGTGGCTTGGTTGAGTTTCGGAAATCAATGCACATTCGCCAACGGGTTACAGTTCTAGTCGGTATTAACTCATTCTTATCATTTTTGACCACCGGCATGCCCCCCTTCTTGGGTACCACATGAATGGGACTCACCCAATTAGAGTCCGCAATAGGGAAGATAATTCCCGCATCAAGTATTTTCAAGATTTCCTTCTTAACCACTTCACCCACAATGAGATTTAGTCTCCTAGCATGTTCTCTAGATGGCAAGCTATCATCTTCCAAATTAATTCTATGGATGCACAAACTAGGAATTATCCCCTTCAAATCATCAATAGAATATCCAATGGCACCTTGGTGCTCTCTAATCACATCAAGCAATTTCAAAGTTTCATTCTAATCCAAGGAGGCATTCACAATTATAGGCAAAGTAGAATTTGGGCCTAGGAACTCATACCTTAGGCTTGTTGGTAGAGCTTTTAACTCTACCAAACAAGACTCCTTACCTTTGTCGCTTTTAGTACCCTCTTCACCTTCGTCCTCTAAGATAGCCCAACAATCGGCAAGCTCGGGTAGCTCATTATCAAGGTCAATCTCACTCATAAGCAAGTTAGGCACATCATACATTTCATAAGTATTAATGAGGTCTAGATAATTACAACTCATGGTAGAACTAGGACCTCTTTGTGCTTTTTCTAGATTAAACTCTACTTCTTCATCTCCTACTCTCATGGTGATCGACCCCTTAGTAGTATCAAATATAGCCCCCGCGGTGTAGAGGAAAGGCCTTCCCAAAAAGAATGGGAATTTCATTGTCCTCTTCCATCTCTAACACCCCAAAATCCCCCGGAATATAGCAATTCCCTACTCTAACCGGGACGTCCTTAAGAACTCCCTTAGGGAATCTTGAGGAGCGGTCCGCGAGCCTTAAAATCATTTGAGTTGGTTTAGGCTCACCCATATTTAATTTCTTACACAAAGAATAAGGCATCAACGATATGCTAGCACCCAAATCACACATAGCACGTTCAATTTTAACGTCATTAATATAGCATGAGATGGAGAAGCTACCGGGATCCTCAAGCTTTGGTGGCATGCGCGGTTGGAGTATGGCACTACATTCCTCATTGAGGGACACCGTGTCAACATCCTCGATTGTTCTCCTGCAAGTAATAACATCTTTTAAAAATCTTGCATAAGATGGAGCTTGAGTGATTACCTCGGTGAAGGGCATTGTAACATAAAGCTTCCTCATCATTTCGGCAAACTTGGAGAATTGCTTGTCGTTGCTCTTCTTCTTTAGCCTTTGTGGAAAAGGGATAGGAGGAGTGTATGCCCTTGGTTCGTTTTTCTCCTTTTCCACCACTTTTTCCTTTTGAGCTTGAGGGTTAGGGCCCCTTCGTCCAACTCTTCAATTTCGGCACTAGCTTGGCCTCCAAGATCGAAAGAGACTTTCTTCTTTTTCGTTTGTTCATCCCCTAGATCCTTACCACTTCTCAAAGTGACCGCATTACAATGCTCTCTTTGCCCTTGCTCGGGTCTAGCCGGCAATTTCCCTTGTGCCCTTGTAGATGATTCGGCTTGTTGAGCTAATTGGTTCTCGAGCATCTTATTGTGAGTTTCCAACCTTTGATTTGATTGCTTAACCTCATTCAACTCTTGCCTCATCTCATTTTGATTTGCTAAGAGTTTTGCAAACATTGCCTCAACGCCAGAGAGTTCATTAGAAGGTTGTGGAGGGGCTTCAACTTGTTGGTAGGGCCCTTGAGCTTGAGTTTGGTATTGTTGCCCTTGGTTTTGGTTCCTTTGAAGCAAAGTCGGTCCTTGACTTTGATATTGATTTCTAGGTTGGAATTGGTTCTTTGGTGGGAAGGCTTGGTTAGCTTGAGTAGGCTTAGGACCAAATCCGGGAGGTGTAGCTCCAAAGTCGGGACGAGTGGGATTCGTGGTCTTGTAGGAGAAATTAGGATGATTCTTCCATCCCGAGGAGAATTTTGGTGTAATGTAATTAGCTTGAGAATTTTTCCCTTGAGTGGTACTAGCTCCATACTCTCTTCCTTGATTTCCTCCCACAAAATTTACTTCTTCATAACCATGTCTATGCCCATCTCTTTGAACCAAGGGACAAGAATTCGTCTCGTGCTCATAGACCTCACAAATATCACAACCTTGATTTGTTGAAGGTTCTTTTTCCGGGTGTTTCAACTTGAAGACTTCATCCGAGAGGTTCTCAAAGTCCTTCCTCAAAGCATCATAGTCTTTTGTGCTAACCGCCTTCACTTCATGCCTCTCATGTCTCCTTCTTGGGTTCCCTCTTTCACTTCCCCACATGAAGTAGTTCTTTGTGATCTTCTCGATCACCGCATATCCTTGGGGAGGTTCAAGCTCCATGATACCTCTTCTCGCGGCGATATCAAGTGCAAGCCGCGAGGCACCATCAACACCATGATAGAAGGTATGGAAAATGAGGAGGTCGTCCAAGTTGTGATGTGGGCAAAGCCTTTGATACTCCTTATACCTCTCCCAAGCTTCATAAAGTGTTTCCCCATCCATTTGTGAAAATTTTGTAATTTGATTTCTATAGTACGCTGTCTTGGAAGGAGGAAAGTATTTGTTAAGAAATGCTACGGCGAGCTCCTCCCAAGTGGTTAAACTATCCGGGGTTTGGCTTCTTAACCAATCTCTTGCTTTCCCCGTGAGGGAGAAAGGGAATAACCTCAAAAGCTTTGCATCTTCGGAGAAGCCATTTATCTTGAAAGTGGCACACACTTCAAGGAACGTGGTCAAATCAGAGTTTGGGTCCTCTTTGTCTCTCCCCGCGAATTGGTTGGATTGGACCATTTAGATTGTGGAGGTCTTCAAATCAAAGTCCCGGTTGTCAACCGTCGGTACAAGGATTGGGGAACGGTATCCATAAGCCGTAGGAGTGGCATAGTCCTTAACAACCCTTCTAGCTTGAGGGCATTGTGGTAGTCGAGCGTGAGGTGAGGGAGGAGGAGGAAGTCCATCTCTATCTCCCATAGCTTGATGAGTGATTTGATGAGTGATTTCTTGAGCGTTCGAGGTAGTTCCTTTGTCATGTATGACGTTGTGGATTTTAGCGTGTAGTCAAAAACAATTTATAATTTGACCGGTAAGACCGGTGTCGAACCCAAGGGAGCAAACGTGATTATACGCTAGGTGGATCAAGTTTTCTACTCGGCTATTCCTTCAAATTCAATGTTGAGAATGATTATCAATAATGATACAAGTAATGAAATGGTTTTACGGGGTTTTAATTCAATTAAAGAGAGTTTCAAGGGGTTACTCCCCTCCTTGGCAATTTCCCAACGATCATGTATACAATAATTTAATCATTTAAGAGGTTGATATGTTTAAAACCTAGCTTAGGCTAAAATTAGATAAACTATCATGCAAGTCTAATCCTAGTCAAGCCTTCTTATGTAGAATCTCACTAATTAAAGATATTGATTCACTACATAGCACTTATTGTCCTTGGAACATCTCCCAAGGTAATAAATGCTATATGCATGAAGTCTTAGTTAACCTCTCACCCATGCATTTACTCTCATAAATGTTCGATGAGTTAAGTTTTACTATATCCAAACCATCACTAAGCTCTCTCGATACTTAGATCATAGTTCTAACACAAACATGTCACTTAGGCATTTTGTCAAACACTTAGCAACATGTCTAAAATGAAGAGCATAGTAAAATGAGATCAACTTCATAAATTTGCATGTGAATGTGAATACAATGATCATTGAGTACCAAAGAGGGTGAGGACACCCTCAAAACACAAGGGGACTACTCACACATCATGTAAGACAACATGGTGTGAGTAGGGTTTCTACACAATCTAAAGAGAAAAGAAGAGGAATAGAATAGGATGATTAATCCTAGTGAACTCCCTTGATCTTCAATCCTCCTTGATTGGATGATGATGGATGACATTGATTTGATCTCTTTTCCTTGTATTTTTCCCCAAGATGCCAGATGCCTAGGTCAAACTTCCCACTTTCTATTTATAGCCTCAGGTAAAAATCCTCTGCTGAAAATGGTTCAGCCGGTCGGCTGAGAATGGCTGTCAGAGTCCAGCCGGTCGGCTGGAGTAGGGTGAATGCAGCCTACTTCTGAGATGCTTGGCCAGCCGGTCGGCTGGTCAGTTTGAGCCGCTCGGCTGAGAATGTTCTTAGAAGAGGGACCTTCTGAGAACTCTAGCCAGCCGGTCGGCTGATGAGGCCAGCCAGTCGGCTGAGATTGTGTTCTTCGCCATTGAGTCTGCTTCTTCCATCCAGCCGGTCGGTTGGCGATGGGGTAATTCCTAGCCGGTCGGCTGAGCTCACATTCAGTCCACTTCTGCCTTTAATACTACGATTTTTCCCGAGTTTTTGTATTTTGGCTTTGACACTGAAACATCTTGTTTCGTACCTGAAACGTACAAAAATAGATCAAATTGCATCTAGTTAACGCCGGAAACGAACAAAAACTATAGTGATAATCGGGTATTAATAAGTCGAAAACTCGACTTATCACTGTACCAAGCCAACTATCTCCTTATGCAACTGCAATAGTCTGGGTATAGTGTTTCCGCTAGCAAACACAGCTGGAGTGTGTTCCAGGCATGGATAGAATCATTACAATGAATGATCGAACATACAATCTCCATAGAAACCGACTTGAGAATCTAAGGAAAAATAAAATTATTACACTTCTCTCATCTAGTCAGTTGATAGGCTTCTTGGTCTGGGAAATCATCCCTAAACAAATCCAAGTTTGGATTTGATTCCTAACACCATTTCCATGGATTGTTTCCAGTTAATGAAGTTTCCCACACCAGTTAATGGCAGGGTCACCAAGGATACACTGAAATTTCAGTGTTACTACAAACAATAGATCATCAGCAATCTGTATCAATTTATTTTGTCTCATCACTACCTCATCAGTTCGATTCACAGTTGTCTCAGTCTCCTGGCTGCTTTGATTATCAGCCATTTCCGAATAGACACAGTGAAGTAGTCAAAAAGATAGAAAAACAAATCGATACAGGTGATTTACCAAAGTTTACACAGAACGATCAAGCCATGAGAGATTTATATCGCTCTGATACCATGGTGGTTTCTGATGTTAAATCAGTCCAATAATGTTGCCAGAGTTGATCGGAAAAAGAAAAATAGAGAGAGGAGAAGATTTGGTAAATATTGTATTGATGTGCGAAAATGCAATGCGTAACAAGTCTGTTGTATAGACTTTTACCACTATTACAAACTGCACTCGAGTAACTCAAGTTTTTAACAATACAAACTCGACCCCCATAAATATACTTAAAACCCCGCTATTAACAGAAGTTACAAGACGACCCCTCATTCAAATATGACCTAAGTATGCCATCCATCCCTCTTTGATTCAGCTCGACAGAATACCGGCGGCGACTGTCATGGGCGCTTGGAACTCAACCGGGCTCACCTTGTTCATCATGCCTTGTATGATCGCCAATTTCATATCATGTACTGCACATAAATTATGGTATTAGGTTAATCCTAAATCAATTTTTAGTAAAGAATCGATAGTCTAAACATGTGCATTATGGAAAAACCATGATCTATAATTTATCAAAACACGCGGTTTTGTATCATAAAGATGTGTTAGGCATGTTCGATGTGCTAACCCTAAACTTTTATTCTCGTGATCAATTACTAAACTCGTCAACTAGTTTTGATTCAATTGCATCTCTGAATCATCTCTATTTTTTCTTCTTTAAAGTTCCTTTATCAACCATGTTCCTGTTTTCTGGATTTAAAAGTATCCGCCATACTTGGGGACTAAAATGGATGTAAGAATATAGTGATAATAATGAGCACACATTCGACAATAAAAAATTGAAAACAATCATTACTCATCAGAATCAATTGGCACAGAGAAAGGGTTGCTTCAAAATCAAGGTGAACTCTTTTTTATTATTTTTTATTTTATCCCTTACCCCACGAAAGCGTCCATGTTCTTGAGTGTTTGAGTTTTCTAAGTTCTCCTCGACCCGATGAACGCTTCAAGGTGAACTCATCTCATCTTTTTTTATTCATTATTGCTGTGGAAGGATTTTCTAGAGCAATATCACAAGGCCAGGTAAATTAGATAGGTTTCTGGACTGAAGCACAATGCTTAAGCTTAATGTAATTGCGGAATTAGGTTAAGTTTTGATTTTATTGATTGAGTGTGAAAATACAGTGTTCTGGGAATATTACCAGAACCCTAGAAATTGCCCCAAATCCAAACTAGCACAATTCGATAACGAAAATCAAATTACACAAGGGCACAATGACAGATGCTTGTCGTCACAGCAAATGTGCAAATAAATTTATAGTCCGCTACTCGCGACTAGACTACTGGGTAGCAAGTGGTAAGTAGGGGTCGAACCCAAAGGAGTCAGTGTGGATTAGTTGTTTTTACGGGATTGTCACGAAAGTAAATACAGTTGGGGGTTGGGTTTGAGTGTTTTGGGAACTGAAAGTAAATTACAATAATTGATAATGGACTGTGAGGAAAGTATTCGGTTTTAGGGGCCTTGTATCATATTTGTTTATCATTGACCGCTAATGATCATACCAAGTGTTCGAAGATGAATCGAGGCTATTTCTAGCGCAAGACATGATCATGCTAAGCATTCAAAGATGAATCGAGGCTATTCCTAGCACAAGACTTGCAACATCATTTAAAACACTTGTTCTAAGCAAAACTAATTCCTCCTTTCGAAGTATCTTAGCTGTAAGTGCATCCACTTGATCTCCCAGTTACGTTATTGACCAAGTGGTGTTTTAGATAAGCCAAACTCCTCGATAAGTTTTGCTTGTGACAGCTTCCACTTACCGAGTATGTTCACGAATTCCCACGGAAGAGCTTTTTGCTTGTCAGGCACTCAACCTTGGAAACTCTGACTATATATGGCACATAGAACAAGTTTTGAATACAAAGGTGTACTAAGAGTAAGATCTAAAACATTTATAATACAAGTGCGCCCCTTCTACCGAACTACTAGTTTAGCTACTATTCATCGCGCTAAACATTATAACTAAGGACATAAAGACAGTTGAATAAATACTAAGAAATACTTACAACCGTTGAAGCGCCAAGGGAGCTATCCTTTATTTCCAAAGCGAAGAACAATTTTATTGAAAATGAAGAGAGGAGGGTTAAGCCCTCTCTCTCTCTAAAGTGTGTACAAGTATGGATGTGAGGTGTGTCAAATGAGGAGGAGAAGCCTCATATTTATAGCCTAAGGAGGAGGAAATGGAGGGATGAGATGAAGGCATGTGGTGTTGCATCCAAGGGTGGAGGAGGAGGCTTTGAAGATGTGGAGGAGGAGCCACCACTTGTCACCACCTTGTGGTGGCTCAAAAGCCGCCGGCTGCTGTGAGGTGGAGGGAGGAGAGTGGAGGAGCCACCCATGTGAGGAGGAGCATCCCTTCTAGAAGCTTGTGACCTTTTCACAAAAGCCATCGGTTTGACCGGAGCTTTGGCCGGAGCTTCTTGGATTTTGGAGAGTGTATTCTGAATGAAAATGTCATTCTAAGATGATCTCAAAAAAAAACCTAAGCCAAATTCCGCTTGGAACATGGTCGAAATCTCAAATCCGATGAAATTGCCCTTGTTTGGCCTTTACCGGGCTCGGTGCTTTTGCCTTGCGTTCTTGTCCAAATGCCGATGGATTTAGCATGTTTGAGTGATTCCAAGTCATGATCCTGAGATTTTTGCATTCAACGTCTGATCGTGACCTTGGATTGACTCGTAATATCTTTTCAGCGTAAAATCCTCTCCTTAGCGTGTTTTCTCTCTAAGCGCCAAAATACCCTGTAGAAATATATCGGGACTAACAAGCAGAAGTTAAATAGACAAACAGTCTAATTTGGTGGGTTTAACTGTGTTTTTGATTCGTATAATTATGGTCCATCAGATCACCCCACACTTTTAGTTGTTCGTCCCGAACAATGCTATTAAAGGGCGGCACTAAGTAAGTTTTTAAAATATGAAAGTTAGAATGTGGGTCTAGATTTATCCTAAGTCATGCATTACTTACTTATTACCAAATTGAACTGAGTAAATAAATAGAAGGAACTTGATACTTGTACCTTCGTGCCGAGATGCAAATTATTTTGGATGTCTCGGGAGATAGTCCTTTTCAGGTCCTGGCTTGCATCCTTGGGACTGTCTCGCACTATATGGTTTCCTTGTAGCTTTCTCTAGCACGTGATTCGGTTCGGGTTTCACAGTTGAGTTGAGCCTTTTTTATTTCTTTCTTTGTTGGCGAGGGACAGCTTTTTTGTAGTGAATCGGCCTTTGGCCTTTGATTTGACGCTTTGAGTACTTCACTTTTGTTTGGTTAAAACCTTCACAATTTTGGGCCTTTGGCCTCTTGATTTGCTTCTTCGAGCTTTTCACCTTTTTGTGGCTTGCTTGTCCATTTTCTCAGCCTTTTTGGGAGGTCCAATCATCGCCCGCGAGCATATGGAAATACCTCCCCGCTCCTCTCGTTTTTGCCGTTTCACGCGGGTCAAGGTGAGGGTCGCTCAGCTATTTTCTCGGCTACTTTGACAGTCGTTTCGCGCGGGTCAAGATGAGGGTCGCTCATCTATTTTCTCGGCTACTTTGACCGGAGATAGGACGGTCTGATTCCCGTCCTCGCCTTTCCCATTGCATGGCGGAGATGACTTCAATTTTCACTGAAACCCGAAGTGCAGCCTCCACTGACTTCGTTAACCATATAGTGAAATTCGGTCCTTCGAATGCTTGCCAAGTCCTTCTAGGGCATTTCTATCAACTCCACATCCCTGGTTTATCTTAGCACAAAGGGACAAATGAGAAGTTACATTCTAAGTTTTTAAACAATTGAATTTTCACAAGGTTAAAGCATGAATTATGACTTATCTTTTTCACATTCTCAAGTTCATATTTTCAAAAAGATACTACTAATTAACTATATACGCAGGTGGTTCTCACCCCACACTTTTGAACGAAGGCGTGCTTTTCAGCAAGACTTAGTGCAAAAGCCATGCAAGCAGATGTTATACGAGAAGGAAATGATATTAAGGAAAAGGAAAGAACAAACTCCCTTTAAGGTGTCGAGTGAATCGACATGGCACGAGGCTGGATAATCGAGGGAGTTCGGCTGGGGCCTTGAACTCTGAGCGTAGGCTTGGCTGGCTTAATGTGCACCCAAGTCCGATTCCTGAATAGTCATTTCTTCTATGCACCAAGTGGGTGAGAGCAACTTATTGAAAAAACTAAATGACAGAAAATAAAATGACAGAAAGTAAGATAGTGTCGGGTTACCTCCCGACCAGTGCCTTTGTTTAACGTCGTTGGCTCGACGATACCTCAATCATGGATCATAAGGTCGGATCCCATGGGTGGGTGAGGTCAAACTTCTTCTCGGCAGCCCTTTTGCTCCGAGAGGGTGAGGTTTCCTTGACCATAGCTGCTGGTCCAATGAGTCGTTCTTGTTTGTTGCTCCTTCCGGGTTTCCATTCTTTCGGCCCATGTTTTTGCCGCCTCTTCATGTTGGAATAGTTGGCACTTTCGCGAGTTTGGAAGTTGGGTTTTGTGCCTTCAAACATCGGCGACCACATGCATGTTCCCATGTGAGGCCTCTTCTTGGTGGTAGCTATGAATGGTTGTCTTGGAATGATTGAGTTCCCTGGTGGTTTTTCTTGGCTTGTGACGAGAGAGATTTCCTTCGTCGGCTTTTTTGGCTCATGCTCTGCCTCCAACTCCCCTTGTACCGCATCATCATTGATTATATGATCTTCGGTGGTTATGATCGGCATGAAACGCGAAGGGTTAAGTTGAGGCACTTCGACCACGAGGACTAGGTCTGTTTCAGGTGCTCCGACAGTGAGGACCAGGTCTTTCTCGGACAGTTCGGCAATGAGGTCCGGGACTTCCTCGGGTGCTCCGAGCGCAAGGACCGGGCCTGGCTTGATTTTTTCGGCCGCTTCAGCAGTGAGGTTCGGGATTTCTGTTGGTTCGGTAATTAGGACAGTGATTTCCTCGGATGGATTGGTGATAAGGACCGGGTCTGATTGGGGTGGTTCTTCTTCGGTTATTTGTGGGTCCTCATCCTCAGTCGGTTCCTCGGGTTCAGCCGTCCTTTCTGTTGCTCCTGAATCAGTTTCGGCCGTGAATTGGTGCATCGCGGCACTCAATTGTTGCATGTTTGCGGCCAATTGTTGGGTGTTAGCTGCCAGCTTCTTTTCTGCCGCCCATAATTCAGTTTTAGCTCTGATTTGTTGCAATGTGTTTTCCAACTGCTGGATGCTAGATGCCAGCTCTGTTATACCGTCCTTGAGTGGCTCGGCCTGATCTTGGCTTGGTCTTGACCTCGCGGCCAAATCATTTATTAATTTCCAAAGATCATCCACGGTTAAGTCCCACATTGATCCTCCTGCTGCATTATTTAGCTGGTCCCACTCATGTAGCAACATTCCATAGAGAAATTTTATTTGAAGATCGGAGTTGGTAAATCCATGGTGCGGGCAGCTCGTCACAATGGAATCGAAGTACCATAAGTACTCATCCAATGTTTCGTCCCGGGATTGCGTTATTTTGTTGATCTTCTCGCGGATTTCAAGTTTGAAGGGTGGTGGGGAAAACTCCGCATTGTTCCAAGGTTCCATTCCGTAAAAGTACGGCTTGGTGAATTGCATTATAAAAGAAAAAAGAAAAAATAGAACAACTATTCCGATGCACAACTCCCCGGCAACGGCGCCAATTTGACAGATGCTTGTCGTCATAGCAAATGTGCAAATAAATTTATAGTCCGCTACTCGCGACTAGACTACTGGGTAGCAAGTGGTAAGTAGGGGTCGAACCCAAAGGAGTCAGTGTGGATTAGTTGTTTTTACGAGATTGTCACGAAAGTAAATATAGTTGGGGGTTGGGTTTGAGTGTTTTGGGAACTGAAAGTAAATTACAATAATTGATAATGGACTGTGAGGAAAGTATTCGGTTTTAGGGGCCTTGTATCATATTTGTTTATCATTGACCGCTAATGATCATACCAAGTGTTCGAAGATGAATCGAGGCTATTTCTAGCGCAAGACATGATCATGCTAAGCATTCAAAGATGAATCGAGGCTATTCCTAGCACAAGACTTGCAACATCATTTAAAACACTTGTTCTAAGCAAAACTAATTCCTCCTTTCGAAGTATCTTAGCTGTAAGTGCATCCACTTGATCTCCCAGTTACGTTATTGACCAAGTGGTGTTTTAGATAAGCCGAACTCCTCGATAAGTTTTTCTTGTGACAGCTTCCACTTACCGAGTATGTTCACGAATTCCCACGGAAGAGCTTTTTGCTTGTCAGGCACTCAACCTTGGAAACTCTGACTATATATGGCACATAGAACAAGTTTTGAATACAAAGGTGTACTAAGAGTAAGATCTAAAACATTTATAATACAAGTGCGCCCCTTCTACCGAACTACTAGTTTAGCTACTATTCATCGCGCTAAACATTATAACTAAGGAAATAAAGACAGTTGAATAAATACTAAGAAATACTTACAACCGTTGAAGCGCCAAGGGAGCTATCCTTTATTTCCAAAGCGAAGAACAATTTTATTGAAAATGAAGAGAGGAGGGTTAAGCCCTCTCTCTCTCTCTAAAGTGTGTACAAGTATGGATGTGAGGTGTGTCAAATGAGGAGGAGAAGCCTCATATTTATAGCCTAAGGAGGAGGAAATGGAGGGATGAGATGAAGGCATGTGGTGTTGCATCCAAGGGTGGAGGAGGAGGCTTTGAAGATGTGGAGGAGGAGCCACCACTTGTCACCACCTTGTGGTGGCTCAAAAGCCGCCGGCTGCTGTGAGGTGGAGGGAGGAGAGTGGAGGAGCCACCCATGTGAGGAGGAGCATCCCTTCTAGAAGCTTGTGACCTTTTCACAAAAGCCATCGGTTTGACCGGAACTGACCGGAGCTTTGGCCGGAGCTTCTTGGATTTTGGAGAGTGTATTCTGAATGAAAATGTCATTCTAAGATGATCTCAAGAAGGAACCTAAGCCAAATTCCGCTTGGAACATGGTCGAAATCTCAAATCCGATGAAATTGCCCTTGTTTGGCCTTTACCGGGCTCGGTGCTTTTGCCTTGCGTTCTTGTCCAAATGCCGATGGATTTAGCATGTTTGAGTGATTCCAAGTCATGATCCTGAGATTTTTGCATTCAGCGTCTGATCGTGACCTTGGATTGACTCGTAATATCTTTTCAGCGTAAAATCCTCTCCTTAGCGTGTTTTCTCTCTAAGCGCCAAAATACCCTGTAGAAATATATCGGGACTAACAAGCAGAAGTTAATTAGACAAATAGTCTAATTTGGTGGGTTTAACTATGTTTTTGATTCGTATAATTATGGTCCATCACACAACTTCTCTGAGTTCAGGCGAGCTTCCTTGACTTGCAACCGGTCGCAATCATCGACAGAATCCCTCCACTTGACTTCACCCTGTGACAGCTCCGGCAACAACCCAGACGCTCAGCTTCAATCTTCAATCGTTCACACCAAGGCTTCGAATCACTCAAAGCCGTCAATCTCTTACTCGATGCGCTCTCAAAACTCAAATCAAAGCTCGTATTACGAAATCCCAAATTTCCAATCGAATGCCCTAATTTCGGATCCCAGGCACTTAAGTATCAAGCTTGAGGTGTGAGGTTTGAATATTGTTAAAAATCTATTAGTTTTTATAGTACTTGTAAAATTGGGTAACCCGATCCTTAACCTTAACCCGACCCGAAACTCGTACCGGATTGAGTTAAACCCGACATTAAGTTGACCGAGCCTTACCGGGTTGTCGGGCCGGGACGGGTTTTGTCCACCCCTAATTTGAACTGTCCCTTTTGCAAGACAAACAAACTATATGGGTCAATGATAAATTTAAATTTAATTGAAACTACTCATTGGCCCCCTTAGATTTTGTGTGGTTTATTAAAAGTGATGTGTGTGCCAACAGGGGTGGTGACCTGTTGGTTAAGGAGTCCACATTAAGATGGTTGGATCCTTATTCTTACGCCTTGGGTTCGAGTTCCGGGGCCACCAATTTTCTTTCTTCTTTTCCTTTTCCTCTTCCTCTTCCTCATCCTTGTCCTGCCTAGCGCGTGGATGCTTCCTACATCCCTCGTGGATGCCTTCCTCTTCACGCCTCGCACGTGATGTGTTCTTCCTCCCTCGTGGAGGCCTTCATCTTCACATTTTGCGCGTGATGTGTGCGGTAAAGGTGCCCAAATGTGGCCTGAGCTCCAAGTGTCAAGGATGTACCGATGATTTGGGTGGATGTGTACGGATTGGATTCATGGTAAAGATGCCGAACGTGGCCGACGCTTAAAAAGTGGATAGATGTACCAGATGTTTGCGGATCCGATCAAGATGCCTTGTTAAGAGCTCCGGAGATCCATATATATATACTAGATGATAAAAACTCATATGCATTGTAATGTTCCTAATTGTTGTATCAACACTATGGGAAAAAAGTGATGTGTGTAATAACTCTTTAAGGAATTTGAGCCCCCTTTACCCGGTGGGTTGACCCGATTGACCCAATTTTTCATTAAAATGTGATTTGATCGGTTCAATCGGTTCGATTTGGTCTGAAAAAATATATATTTATTTTGACTTGGACAAGACTCGAACCTAGTCTTCCTCTATAATTATCCCATCTCATTCCACCAAGCTAAACATGATTCTTGTTTTATTATTTGTTTCAATAATGTATATTCATTTATCAAATCTATAAAATTTATTACTTACTATCAATTTAGCTAGAAATTCAATTAGTCTTAGAAATCCCTTATTGTTGTGACTTACAAATTAAGACTAAAATTGTTATTGTTGTATTATTGATTTGTACTTTATTAAATTCTAAATTTGTTATGGTATAACATGTAATGTTTATTCAAGTCATAAATATGTTAAATTATAATATCATATATAAGTATTTTATTTTTATTATTAAATTTGTGCGGATCAAACCGGTTCGACCCGGTTGAACCACTGACCCATTGACCCAGTGACTTAACTGATTCGATCACCGGTCCGGTTTTAATAACAATGGTGCTAACGTTATCAGAAGTTTTAATTACGGGCTCCACAATGCCTAATACACTTTTGACCTCTCAGTTTACTTCATTGTATTTTTACTAACCACTTCCGTTGTCGCCGCTCAAAAGGTAAAGCAAGCATTATTGTCTCTGTCTGTTTTGCTTTTCCATATGAATGATCCCGTAATACATTGATGTAAACAAAGCTTCATTTTACAATCTGGGTCCGCATCAGTTGGCTGTATTTGATTTTCAACTGGGTTTGTTTTTCATTTTTTTCAAACCATAACTAATCTGTTTTGCCGTCGTCTTCAATCCTACCGAAACCGTTGTCTCTGTTTGAAAAACTTTTTAATTTATATTGCTTCATCTGTTTTTCTCTAGTGCTGAGAGGTCCCAATAGTCTGTATTAACCAACTGTTTAGTATAAAAAATGATCGGATTTTAACCTTCGCTGCAGTTATCAGACTTATGAAGAGAGCTGCCATGGCGTCATATTGCTCTGGTTTTCCGGTAGTATATTTTTATTTTGCTCTTGTTTTATGCATTGCTCACTCTCTTTTTTTTAAAAAGATGATTAGAGTGTTAGAATAATTATGGTTTTATATATATATATCATAAAACCCTAATTATGTTAAAGAATTGAACCGATTGCGGTTCAATTGGAATCAAACCGGTCTGGTTCATTTGGAACTGATTTGGTTTGGTTCAATAAAGGAATTCGGTTCAATGTGGTCCAGTTTTGTGATTTGGTCCAATTGAATATGATTCAATTAAAGTGATTTGTACTAGATCAGTTATGCAGTTCAAATCCATTTGTTTTTTGGTTCAATTTTGAGCGAACTAGCCTAGTTATTTTGAACTGATTCGGTTCGGTTTTGTTTTCAAGAATTGGTTCATTTGGGGAGTGTACGGTTCATTTTTTTAATCGGTTTAGATCAGATCGAACCAGTTTTTGGTTCAGTTGCAATCTCATTTTAGTTAGGTTCAATGTGGCCCACTTTGGTTAATAGGTCCAATTGAATCAGGTTCTATTAAAATGAATTGGACCAATTTGGTTTTGCGATTAAATTTCAAGGAATTTGGCCAGTATGTGTTGAGGACGTTGTTGCATCAACAATCGTGAAAAGCAGCCATTATTTATTTAACTAATTGTTTAGTTTTGTGGCTCAACATGTATAATAGGAAACCCTAATGGTTTCAAGTTAATGTGAATTTGAACCGGTTGCAGTTCAGTTAGGTTTGAACCAGTTACGGTTCATTTAAGTTGGAATCGTTAGCGGTTCAAATTGGAATCTGATTTGGATCTGGTTCACTACGAGAATCAGTTCAATATGGTCCAGTTTGGTTATTTGGTCCAATTGAATTCGATTCAATTAAAGTGATTCGAGCCAATATAATAATACGGCTCAATTCAATTTTTGGTTTAATTCAGGATGATCCAACTAAATTCATTTCGAAACGAACTGGTCGCAGTTCATTTATGAGCGAACCGTCTTGGAACTGATTCGGTTCGGTTGTTTTGGAGAACTGGTTCTATGTGGTCCATTTTGATTATTTAGTCCAATTGAATCAAGTTCGTTTAAAGTGAATTGAACCAGTTTGCGGTTCAAATTGGGATCAAACCAGTCTAGTTCATTTAAAATTGATTTTGGTTGAGTTAAGATCAAATCAATAAGATTCAGTTGGGTTTGAAGCATTTGCGGTTCATTTTGAATCAATCAATTTGGATCAATGGGATTGATTGGTTTGGTCAAATACAAGGAATTTGGTTATTTGGTCCAATTGAATTTGGTTCAAGTAAAGTAATTTGAGCCAGTTTTGTCAGTGGTTCAATTAAAGTGAATTTGACCAGTTTGGTTATGTGGTCTAATTCAATTTTGGTTCAGTTACACTTATTTAATTAAATCTATTTGATTTAATTAAAATGGAGTGTATTACTAAAAACTAAAGTGTACTTACATATATGACATATGGTTCATTTTTTGAGCCACACTTAAAGTGTATTAATTAAAGCATAATTGTCACAAAAGTGACCTCTTATGTGTAAGTTAATACATGACGAGTGTTGGATAGGAATATGTATGTAATTTACATGGATAATTAATTGGCCCCAAGGAAAATTATTATCTAATGTAATTACATACATATATGTGGTAATGACATGTGATGATTGTCAAGATGAACTTGGTGTGAATAATTAATACATCTAAAGATGGCTATTTATTTGACACCGTTTATCATCAATGTTTGATTACTACAACAAGAGTACCACTTACAGTTAATAGTACTATCTAAAGATTTGCTATTAACGTTGTGCTGGGTATCTTGATATGTCATATTTAATTGGCTTATGTGAGCATGAAAAGCTGACTTTTGTCTTGTTCTCTTTCAGCTTGCATGTCTGCCACTTCAGTTGCTGCCAACCTCAATAATATTCCCAAGCTAAATGGGATAAACTTTGAGGAGTGGAAAGCAAATATTAAGATTTTCTTGGGTAGCATGTATCTTGACTTAACATTGCGAGAGCCGAAGCCGATTCATCTCGCTAATTCAAGAAGTACATCTGATCGTCATCATTTGAGAATGTGGGAGCATTCTAACAGGCTGAGTATGATGATCATTCATCGCGGCATTCCAGAGGCTTTCAGGGGTATAGTGCCTGATGAGATTTCCAGTGCCAAAGATTACCTTGCAGAATTTGAAAAGCGTTTTGTTGAAAACGATAAGGCGAAAACAAGTGAGCTTTTAGCAAACTTGATTTCAATGAAGTACTCCGGCAAGGGTAATGTTAGAGAGCATATTATGGAAATGTCTCAACTTGCTTCAAAACTAAAGGCCTTAAAACTCGAGTTATCTGAGAACCTACTCGTGCATTTGGTGTTAATCTCTCTTCCTTCAGAATACAGTCAGTTTAAGATTTCTTGTAACTGTCAGAAGGAGAAGTGGACCCTTAATGAGCTCATTTCGTCTTGTGTGGAAGAAGAGGAGATGTTGAAGCATGATAAAGTTGCTAATTCTAAGGCTCCAGTTTTTAATACTCATGTTACATGTTATTTCCGTGAGGAAACTGGACATGTAAAGAAGAAATGCCCCAAGTGGGCTAAGTATATCGCTTGGCGGGTTAAAAGAGGATTGCCTAAGCTGTCGATGACCTATTGACGCTGAAAGATGCATCTATTTGGGACTAGGTTATGCGGTAGAGGAGGAGACAATGATAAATTTCAGATTATTAGCATTTGGTCATTTTGTTTGGATTTAATAGACATTCGTTGTATCGTTTATAAGGCAAAACTTAATTTATATTTCCAGATTGAGCAAATTTAGTTATTATTGTTCATTTGGTGATAGTAAATTTATTTCATCTATTAAACTCTAATTTCGGGACCGATATGCATTAAACTCTAATAATCTGCCCATGTTGGAATTTGTTCCATCAGATAATAAATCCCTACATGAGGCTTGAGTCATTGAACGTGTTCAAATCATTTAAGGCTGAAGTTGAGAAACAACTCAACTAAAGAGTAAAGGATGTTATATCTCATTGTGGTGGTGAAATCACAATAGACGTGACCAATCAGGTGAACAACGTTCTATGACTATCTGCTAGACACCTAGAAGAGTGCAAAATTAAAACTCTTAAGGACATGGTAAGAACTATGATTAGTCATTCCAACTTACCAGAAGGACTCTAGGTGAAGCACTAAAGACAACGGCTTATATCCTTAATAAGGCACCAACTAAGTTGGATGATCCCACTATTAAGTTAATTTTGGACGAGAATCGTAACATTTTGAGGATATTTAGTTTGGGGGAGAATTCATATTAGAAATATTGTTCTACCCAGATGGATAATCAGAACACTATTTCTGAAGTACAAACTCAACAACCTCTTAAAATGTATAAATAAGGAATCCCATAATGGATTTATGGAACATTCTCGTCGGTGGTACTTTAAGTTACATCAAGTGCTAGTCTTGTATGATTTTGAGACAATCTTGATGGATAAATGTGTGTATCACAAGTTCAGTGGGAGTAAGGTTTAAGTTCTCACACCCCCGATCGCTAAAGGAGACAATTCAGTCTCAGTTAATACCTTGAAAATACTCTAGAAATTCAGGAATGTAGAAAAATCTCTTACGCTTCGGCTATATAGAGATTTTTTATATACTATGGTATGTACGAATTTGGTTATTGAGTACATTGTTGGTATGTCTGGAAGACATATAAGCAACCCATTGGTTGATCATTGGGTAGCAGTCAAGAAAATTGTTGGGTTCTTTAAGAGAACATGAGACTACATGCTCACATAAAGGAAATCGAATCGGTAGGAGATCATTATGTATTACGATTGCGATTTCAGAGGATGCCTATTTGGTGAGAGATCCATGTCATGTTGTGAGGCATCTAATTAGGGAATATGACTACAAAATTTTGTCACAAGACTGCACTTCATAGAAGGTATTGAAAGACCATTAAGGATATTCTGACAATAAGGAGGTAGTATATTCCAATAAAGTACAGAGTGGTCATATTTCCATAGAGCACTTTGAGACAAAACTCCATGATTAGCACCCAAGGTCTTTCACTAGCGTACTGCTTATATGGGTGTAATCAAATTTGAGAATATCCGGATTTAGTGGGAGTTTGTGTTGTGATTATGTTTTGCTCTATGTTGTATATGGATCCTATACATTTAAGTTCTGCAGAAATAAAGTGTACATTGAACTCTATTATATTTTGGTTTAAAGATTGATCTCCGTAAAGTAAAGGTGACCAGTTGGAAATAGGCATGTGTATATCACAGTTCATGTAATTTCCATGCTACACATCCATGATTGATCTGTGTCATTTGGTTGTACTAATATACGTGACAAGTTTGGTCCCGTAACGATTAATGCTACTAATGCTGGCTTGATCCTATGTTAGTATAATTGATGGACGAGGTTGTTTTCGGATATACTCTATATGATAGCACATTTGATATCACTAAGGTTACACATCTAGTAGGATTTACATTCATGATCCAGTGGGAGATTGTTAGATTATTTTGTATAATCAAATATATTGGATCATGATATAAACAGTTTAAGATGTGTATGCTATCATGGATTATAAGTCAATAATAATGTGATCTATTATACGTTTGACTTTAGAGTATATGAATTAAGGCGATCATGGAATATTTAACTGTGTAGATGCCAGTCAATAATTACATATCTTTTGAGAGGAAGAATTTGTAAATATTGAAACTATAGAGATTCTGTACAACTCTATAAATTGGCAGTGGTCCCCAGTCTTGCGTACGGTTCTCAGTTTTATTTCTCTCTCAAATATTTCTGGAAAAGGAACATGCGAAAAGATTGGAAGCACCACTGTGAAGCAATCAAAGTCCAGTGAAGTCTCAAGTTCATCATGGATTCAGGTCAGATCAATTCACCGTTCTATTAATACGAATATGGGTATTACGATCCTGAGGTATGAATTATTCTAACATAGAGCAGTTCCTGATCAGACAGTCACTGCTTATCGATGGAGTAATAAAATTACTCAGTATGTATCAAATTGATGCTTGCTGCAGCTCATTGCCTTTCTTTGTTTGTTGGCTGTTGAAGACTAATCTGAGTTTGTGTCAAACTGCAAAGTGACTATAGCCTTGTTGAAATCTTCATTTGGAGAGCATAGGTAAGGTAACTATTGTAATTTGTTTGGAAAGGTTTGTGTTTTTGGTTCTTGTAGCTATACTTTCGTGATTTAAGTGAGATGATGTGTTTCTTACTGATTAACATGGAGTATTAATTATTAAGCTTCAGTTCATATCATTCGGACCATTTTTTTTGTATTTAACAAATTTCAAGCAATTTAATTTTGAGCTGAACTCTCAATTTAAACCGGAGAGAACATCATCTAATTAAGTAGCTTAGCTTATTGATAATCAATGTCAGCACCAAAATGTCCTCATACTAAATCTGTAACATCTTTTGCAGGAAGAACCTTAAACCACACGAATCAAAACCGTTTCACAGAATGGGCACATTTCTGGTGTTCATGCGCAAGCATATATTTTGTTGTCTATGCATTGCAGAAGAGGAAGAAAGCGAGCCTCCAAATAATGGATGCCAAAATACTCCAGAGGACTTGTTATCTAACGATTTAAATGCTACCAGCCAGTTACTGTCCCAATCATCTGTCATTTCTAGCGGTAACACAGCAAGTTTTAACGACTGGCCAAACGATAGTCATCGGAGTGCAGAGAAGAAGCAGGCATCAGTTCATTTTTCGGACACAGCAATTAAAAAAATATCTTCGGCAGATTCAAGGAAAAACTCATCTATCTGCAGAAGAGTACTGAACCTGGCCCAATGTTAATGAAAAGTAAAAAAATAGCCTCGAGTAGAAGTGATTCTTTGAGCATTAGTTCATGTAATAGCCAAAATAAGCAGCTCAGTGTTGAACCATTGACAAGATCCTATTGTGGCTCCCTACGAATAAGACCCAACTGCATTGAACAGATTAGAAATACAGAAATTGCAGCATATTGTGCACTGATTACAATGTCAGCGCGTCTGCAATCAGAGTTCGATGCTGCTCCAAAGAAGCAGGATTCTCGATATGAGCCCAAATTCATAAAAAGTCGTAATGGACCACACGAAAAAGTCAGCACGAGTCCTGTAATGCTTGTGGAGAGGAAGATCCAAGATTATTGCAGCTCACAGAAGATACTGTTGGTAGGCGAAGGAGACTTCTCTTTCTCTGCTTGCTTAGCCAGAGCTTTTGGTTCCGCGACAAACATGGTTGCCACCTCTCTAGACTCTGAAGGTAACACATATCTCCTCTGCACAATTATTTTTTATCTTCGAAAGTCTCCCTCTTAACTTTGATTGACAATAAATCTGTTGGATATATACTAATCGTGGACAATTTGATTCCTTGCATAACAGCATATTTAAGGAGCAACTACAAGAATGCAATGGACAATATATTTCTACTAAGAATGAGAGGCAGCAAAGTTTTTCATGAAGTAGATGCAACTGATATAAAAAATCATAAGATGATAAAGGATCTCCGATTCAATCGCATCATTTATAATTTTCCACATGCTGGTCACTTCAGCAACACAAACAGTGCCCGGAGGTATAAAAAAAATTACAACAAAATTAATTTTAGTCATTACTTTGTTCTTCTACATGTAGCTATTTTTCTAGCGACCTTCGAATCTTTTGTTATGTAGGAAAAACCAAAAACTGGTAAGACTGTTTATGGAGAACTCGGTGAAGATAATTGAAGAGAGCGGTGAGATTCATATCAGGCATAAGTCAAACCCATTCTTCCTCCAATGGAACTTGAAGGGGTTGGCCTCTCAAGCAGGACTGGTGCTCATTAAAGAAGTTCCTTTTGATGCAAGTGAGTTGAAAGGGTACAATACCAAGTATGGATTTGAAGGTGGACAATTCAGTAGTGATCATAACTTTGATTGTCATCCTAGTCTCACGTACAAGTTCGTCTGATGCAGAAATGGGAGAATGAGGAATAGGAGAATAGAAGATAGACAAAGAAAGGATGATTCTCAATTTCAGTGCCATTCTTATTACTGTGCACTCATTATTTATGCCCTATTACAGCCAATCCGGGCGTTTGTACTACATGCAGTACACTTGCATATCATTGGTCCACGTCACTTGTTGCAGGACTGCTCCTTCATGCTGCGCTGATCCATAACAAATTCTGTTTCAGGGTATCTTTTGGACGCTATCCTCTGCCTCTTGCCCTTACCATTGCTGCCCTGCACCTCCTTACTCGTAACAATACTTCCCCCCTCCGCCAGAACCTTGTCCTCAAGGTTAAATGTTGGGTATTGTTGCCGAAATAAGTCGAGATCTTCCCAAGTTGCATCCTCAAGACTGTGATGTTGCCAGCTGATGAGGACCTGAGTAATGACACGCCCTTGTCTTTTGATCTGTCGAGCTGCCAGTAGTTGCAGGGGCTGTGTGATCGGGTGACTTTCATTGAAATGATCAGGCCATGTGGTCTCATCCAATGGTGGGTTCCCTCGGCAGCGCTTCAGGAGCGAAACATGAAAAACATCATGAATCTTGGCCTGATCTGGGAGTTGCAGTCGATAGGCCACCTTGCCGATGCGTTCTGAGATGGTGAAGGGTCCATAGTAGCGCTTGGCGAGCTTGGAACAGCGCTGGTCTCTTACCAATCACTGGCGATAGGGTTGTAGTTTTAGATAGACCCGATCCCCAACTAGGAATTCCACATCTGTCCGATGCTTGTTTGCTTTGTGTTGCATTCGTAACTGTGCGCGTGCGAGGTTAGCTTTGAGCTGGGTTAAGAGCTGAGTGCGAGCTGCTAGTAAATGGTCGACTGTGGCCACTGTTGCAGTCCCTGGGATGTAATCCCTTATGGGTAGGGGAGGTTGCCCATACACAGCTTCGTACGGAGTGGTCTTGATGGCTGAGTGTAGTGCCGTGTTGTAATGCAATTCCGCCCAAGGTAACATCTCCACCCAATTACGTTGGTGCTCCATCACATAACAGCGAAGATAGTCCTCAAGAGTTCGATTTGTCACTTCCGTCTGGCCATCCGTTTGAGGGTGGTAGGCTGTGGTGCGCAACAGCCTTGTACCCTGCTGTTTAAACAGCTCCTTCCAAAATAAGCTCATGAAGACTGGGTCCCTGTCGGACACAATGCTGCTTGGTAGTCCATGCAATCGGCAAATGTCTCGTATGAATACTTTGGCCACCTTCTCTGCCGTAAACCCTGCTGCCAATGTGCTAAAGTGTGTGTATTTAGTAAGTCGGTCGACCACCACAAGTATCACAGTTTGTCCCCCCGAAGTTGGCAGATGGGTGATGAAATCCATCGAAATGTCAGTCCAAACTCCGTTTGGCAACGGTAAGGGTTGCAGGAGGCCTTGGGGTTTGGTGTTGAGGACCTTCACTTGTTGACAAATGGTGCAAGTTTGGACATAGGTCTTCACATCGTCATGAACCTCTGCCCACCAAAAATGTGTGCTTACTCGGGCCAATGTTCGACGAATGCCAGCGTGCCCTCCCAGAGGTGTATCATGGTACTCGTGAAGAATGAGCTCCTTCAGTGTTGTATCATCTGGTACTAATAGCCGTCCTTTAAATAGGATAAGTCCGTCCCTGACTTGGTGATGTGGGAATCGCGATGGGTCTTGATCTATATCAGTGAGCAAAGCTTTGGTCTTTGGATCACGTTGTACCGCTTGCTTGAGGGTGCGCAATATACTGAGCTCAGGTCTGGAGCACCCTGTTAGTGCTGAACAAGCCGGGTTGGACAACCGAGATAGTGCATCGGCTGGTCGATTGTCCCTTCCAGGTTTGTAGGCAATATCAAAGTCGTAACCCATGAGTTTGGCCATCCATTTTTGCTGTTCCGGAGTATGGATAACTTGTGTCATCATGGCTTGTAATGGCTGATGATCCGTGTGGATAGTAAAGTGTCTCCCGAGGAGGTAATGTCGCCATTTCTGCACAGCCGAAACCAAGGCGCAGAGTTCTCGTGCATACGTAGAGGCTGCATGGTAGGTGTAAACTGTCGACTGAAATAGGCCAACGGCTGTTTTCCCTGGATGAGAACTGCACCCATGCCCCACCCTGATGCATCAGTTTCGACTTCAAAAGGTGCTGTAAAGTCCGGTAGGGCTAATGTTGGGGCCTTCATCAGAGCTTCTTTCAATGCTTTAAAGGCTGATGTAGCTGATTCGGTCCAGAGAAAGGCATCTTTCCGCAAGAGATCAGTCAATGGTCTAGTGATATGGGCATAATGTTTGACGAACCGCCTATAGTACCCAGCTAATCCCAGGAAGCTGCGCAGTTGTTTGATATTAGTCGGAGTCGGCCAAGTTTGGATTGCTTGTACCTTATCTTGGTCAACCTCGACCCCATGCTCAGAGATGATATGCCCCAAGTATTGTATCTTGAGCCTGGCCAAATCACATTTTGATGCCTTAGCAAAATAGCTATGTTGAGTAAGGATAGAGAGTACCTCGTGTAGATGTTGTAGATGATCGTCCCAGCTCTTACTGTAAATCAAAATATTGTCGAAGAACACTAGTACATGCCTTCGGAGGAGTGGGCGGAACAACTCATTCATAGTTGCCTGAAATGTCACTGGCGCATTGGTTAAGCCAAAGGGCATAACCAAGAACTCGTAATGTGCGTCATGGGTTCGGAAAGCTGTTTTGTGAATGTCGCCCTTGCTAATACGGATTTGGTGGTATCCGGACCTCAAGTCTAGCTTTGAAAACACACATGCCCCATGAAGTTCGTCGAAGAGCTCATCGGCTGTTGGGATGGGGAACCTATCTTTAATGGTGGCCGCGTTTAGTGCCCTGAAATCGACGCAGAATCGCCACGTTCCATCCTTCTTTTTAACCAAAAGTACCGGAGATGAGAATGGTGATGAGCTGGGGCGGATGATGCCAGCACTTAACATCTCTTGTACTAGCTTGTCTATTTCGACCTTTTGGTACTTCGGGTACCGATAGGGTCTAACATTAATGGGCGCAGTGCTGGGAGCAAGTGGTATCTGGTGGTCGATCTCCCTTGCTGGGGGTAGCCCTCTAGGTTTGGAAAAGGCATGCGGATGTTGTTCTAGTAAGTGAGCCAGTGCACCTGCCTTATCACAGCTCAAGTGGTCGGGTATGGTAGGCCGCCCTGTTTCATCTCCTTGAGCTGCTTGCGGGGTCACGGTTAACTGGTGGAATGAGGCGATAGCACCTGCCTTCTGTGCCTTACGGAGTTGTCCTAAGGATAGCTGCGCCAGTTGTGCATTGGGCTGCAATCCATGTAGCTTGACAGTGTTTCTTGCATGATCAAAACTCATCCAAAGTTTCTTGTAATCAAACAACGTCGGACCTAGTTCGGCCAGCCATTGGGCACCTAACACGGCATCAGCACCATATATGGGTAGTAAGTGAAACTCAACATTGAATGTAGTATGCCCAAAGAGCAGTGGTACCTCCCGGCATAATCCTTCGCATAGTAACTCATCACCGTTGCCAATGGTGACGTTCAGATGGCGGGATGGTTCGATGGCCAGCTTGGCGTGCTTTGCTACTCTTGTTTGCAAGAAGTTATGTGTAGACCCACTGTCTATTAGGATGACCACGCGCACGCCATTTAAGGAACCTTCAAGCCTCAAGGTGCTTGGTGCAACCCGCCCTTGTAGTGCGTGGAAGGATATGGAAGGGACTGACTCGCCATCCTCCCCCATGTCATTCGTTTCCTCCATAGGCCCCTTCCCCTGCTCCATTGTCGGGGTTGGTTCTAGTAACTCCACTTCGTTTCCGTCGTCTTCTATGAGGAAGCACTGAAAACGGGGCTTGCACCGATGTCCCGGGTTGTATTTCTCCTCACAGTTGAAACATAAGCCTTGCTCGCGGCGGGCGGCCATTTCGGCCGGAGTAAGTCTCTTGATCGGCAGTGAGTTGGGTGTGTTGGAACGAGCCAAGCCCTGGGTCAGAGCTGCTCTAGCGTGGCCTCCGCCATTAGTCAAGCTCGGAGGGTTATGGTAGGCTATGCGCGGTGGGTAGTTTCGGACGTGCCAGCTCCTCATGGCATTCACCTTGTGTTCGGCCACTCGAGCCATGCCCATGGCCATACGCAGGCTCACTGGGTTCAAAAGAAGTATTTCAGTCTGAATCTCATCCTTCAGTCCTGCTAAGAAACGGATCAGCAGGTTCTCGTGTGTGAGGCCCGGGGTTCTAGTCGATAGTGACTCGAACTCGGATATGTAGGCTGCGACCGTTCCCGTTTGTAGTAACTTTTGGATCACCAGCTCTGGTTTGTAATAAGCAGGTGGCCCGAAACGTGCTGCTACATCTATGGCGAAGCCTTCCCAGTTCTCGGTTTGTTGGGTGGTATGCAGCCATTGATACCATTTGAGGGCCTCGCCCCCCATGTAGAAGGTGGCGACCAGCAGTTTTTGATCGGGCGGCGTGTTGTTGTAGTCGAAGTAGCGCTGCATCTGGAACAGCCAGCCTTCCACGCCATCTCCGCAAAACAGGGGCACGTCGATGCGTGGCATTCGGCCTCCTCCGGTTGGCTGTTGGTCGGCTACCGGGGCGAGCACCTGCTGGTTGCGAGCATAGGTGCTGTTATTCGCATACGGTCGGATCCCCATAGGTGTGGGTAACAGCGGTGGGCCTGGGGATGTGTAACTCGCCGGGTGGTGCGTAGGGGTAACTGGGGATGTTGGTTGATGGATGGGTTGTTTTTCAGCTCTAGCCTCGCGGACTTTGAGTTCTCTAATCTCGCTCCGCATCTCAGCTCGCATCTCCTCCATCATCTCCAAGATTCTGGCCGAGGTGTCAGCGTTACTCTTCCTATTCTCAGCCTGGCGTTGGCCGAGCTAAGCTAGTTCTTGGGCGAGTGTAGCAATGGCTTCAGTGTTGCTTCGGGTTTCTGGTGCCATTGCTGTCAAAACTCTCAGTGAAAGCACCAGATTTGATGCAGAAATGGGAGAATGAGGAATAGGAGAATAGAAGATAGGCAGAGAAAGGATGATTCTCAATTTCAGTGCCATTCTTATTACTGTGCACTCATTATTTATGCCCTATTACAGCCAATCCGGGCGTTTGTACTACATGCAGTACACTTGCATATCATTGGTCCACGTCACTTGTTGCAGGACTGCTCCTTCATGCTGCGCTGATCCATAACAAATTCTGTTTCAGGGTATCTTTTGGACGCTATCCTCTGCCTCTTGCCCTTACCATTGCTGCCCTGCACCTCCTTACTCGTAACATCGTCCTGTCCAAGAACCAAAAGAAACTCAAACGGAAAAACAGCAACCTAAATGCATCAGATGTATTGTTATCAGTTCATGATGTTATGATCGGTGGCACAAGACTGGACTAGGCATGGATGGAAGTATGAAGAATGTTGATTTGCTAAATTTTGAGTTATGTAATAAGTTGCATTTGGCTTGACCTGTTATGCAGTGTAAATGTGTAATGCCTTGTGTTGGTGGAATAGAAGCTTGGTAGATAACCTTTTGCAGAGTTCTAACAGGAGAAGAGGAACACCTTTAAGTGCAGTATAGTTAAATTAAGTGTCGAATTTATAATTTCAGCTAAATTTGAATTCGACATAAATTTTACACCTTTATTCAAAGAGCGAAGATCATATGAGAAACACTAATTCTCATGAGAAATGAGAAATAATCACAGCCATTCGATCGCCCTTAAATTTCGTAAATATCCTCCTATATTTATGTACTATATTCAACATATAATTTTAATTTCGTAACTATCCCCCTAAATTTGGTAATTTGTAGCAGACTCTACGCATTTTAGTTTAATTACTACGAATATTATCCCATGCATTTTGATTCAATTACTATGAATATTATCCTACGCATTTTGATTCAATTACTGCAAATAGTATACTACGAATGGTGATTGAGGATGCTACGCATTTTATAACATACATATTTTAGTACGAATGCGGAGGATGCTACGCATTGTGATTGAGGAAGTTACGCATTTTATATCCTACACAAACAAGATCAAATATAGAACCGATTAATCCTTCTTCGATTCATCTTCACATCCTCGACGCATATCCGAAAACAAAAGCGCCGAAGGCAGCGAAAACGATCGCGAAAGCCGATGGAAGAAGAGCGGAGGCTGATTGTTGATGCCAGAGTCATAGAGAGTCATCGCAAGTCGATGGCTGAATTGGTAGAACGAATTTTGCGGTTTTGTTTAGGTCGTGGGATGAGAGCGGAGAATTTTGCGGGATATTGGTTTGTGTTGGATCTTTTTTATGCCTAATTTGCTCTAAATTACTTGTTAATCTAATTTTAATTACGAATTTTAAATTTAATCTTGATCAATCTCAACCCAAAATGTTAAATTAAATTGAATAAAATTAAACAAATTTCAGTTTAAAATATTTTTTGGACTCAAAAGTGCCGCACCTTAATGTCATGGTTATATTATATCCACCATGTTAGAATGATATCCATAATCCATTGCTAGTGCTAACGAATGTGGACTTACATGTTCACTCAAAAGTAATCTAATTTTATTTTAATTTCTTTTCTGTTCAGACTCGTCAATTGTGTACTCACTTATTGAAGATGTTTTGGATTTGACTATTGATCGAGAAAACGAATGTGAATGATGTCCTGGACTTCACCATAACTACAATCAAATATATTTGGAAATCAAGTGGTTCATTTACATATCTTACAATTACTTTTTGTGAGTGATTTGTATCGAAGAATTATTTACTTCACAGTTTTAATTAGTTTTAATGCTACTATTCATTACAATTTGATCTTGTATTTTTAGAAATAACTCAATTTAAATTTCTTAATATCAATTCGTTTGTGTTTATACATGTCAAAGAATGACATATATGAAAGGATGATTTTTATCCATCACACCATTCATAAAAAGATTTGATCATATTTAAATCAAACGAGTTGAATGAATGAATGAACCAAATGAGTTAAATGGATCAAATAGATGAAATAGATCCATCCTATTAATCCATTAACACTAATAAATTAAATAAAATTCGGTATCGATTCATTAAGCGCCGAGGGAAAAGATCAGGTAAGAAGTGTGTGATTTAGTAAGAAATAAGAATTTAAATTGGCCATTGAATTTAAATTGGGCAAAACTAAAACACAATCATGTAGATTGGAGTTTTGTCCAGGAGGTTATTCTGAGGTGCCATTCGTCGCGTCCGATGCGATTCCATAATGACATTTGCGGTGTTGAATCGGAATGAGTCAACGTTTGGGGGAAATCGTCGTATTCGAATCCTCATATGAATACAAACCCTAACACTAAGAGACAGAATTTCTCTAATGGCCGGTTTTCGGACGGATCGATTGCGGTTAGGGAACAACAATTGACATCTGACGACGCGTCGTCGTTCTGCCGGAATGTGTCAATGTCGTCCGGAAGCTGTCAATTCGATTAAGGGCAGTATATGACGTTGAGCATGGGGTCGTATACGCGGTCGGAGAGGGATAAGTTGAAAAAGCGTTTGACGATGGAGCTTGACGAGGTGAGGAGGTTAAGGAGTCGGATTGAGATGGCGGAGCAGCCTTGTGTTGGAACGTCGACCAGTTCTCCAAATCTCCCGAATCAGAAATTTCTGAGTAAAAAGATTTCGGGGACGAAGAGGCTGTTGGAGAATGCGTTTGGTAGAGGACCGAAGCGTGTGGCTGTAGGGAGTAACAACCTGATCAAAATGTGCCGACAAGTGTTGACAAAACTTATGAAGCATAAGCTGGGTTGGATTTTCAACACACCAGTGGATGTGGTGGGGTCGCAGCTTCATGATTATAAATAGATTGTGAAACATCCGATGGATCTCGGGACTGTTAAATTGAAGCTGACAAAGAACATGTATGAGTCTCCACTTGAGTTTGGAGCTGACGTGAGGCTGACACAACAATGCTATGCTTTATAATCCTAAGGGCCATGATGTCCACATCATGGCGGAACAGCTTCTAGCAATGAATTCATTCGCATTTCTTGTTAAAATACGTAGCAGTATGCACTGTGTGTATTATAATATGTAGCAAATGGATTATAATACGTAGCAACTATGTTATAATACGTAGCAACTGTGTTATAATATGTAGCAAATGAATTATAATACGTAGCAACTGTGTTATAATACATAGCAGTTATGCACTATAATACGTAACAACTGTGTTATGCATTATAATACGGAACAAGTGTATTATAATACGTAGCATGTAGATGAATATATTGCATTTTGGCTTGGTTGAAATTTGAAGTAAATCACATACATGTTTATAACTACTGCTTCCCTTTCCCAGAAGGAAACTACATAATAAGATAGCAAAACTAGATAATATTCAACAAAAATTATCCGAGACATTTTATTCAATCTCATCCAAGTTGAAGTAGATGAGCTCATCGTCTCCCTAAATTTTGCTCGGAACAAAAGGCAAGATCCAAAAGCTCATTCACAGAGCATCATCAAGGACCAGAACACCAGGTAGTGATTTTCCTTCCAGTAGCTCCAAGCTAGCACCACCGCCAGTGGAAATGTGGCTAAATTTCTCGGCTAGACATACCTTCTCAACTGCAGCACTTGAATCACCTCCTCAATTGATGGTTGTCAGTTGTCACTCCTTTGTCACTGAGCTCAGCTAATTTCCTTGTGATTGCCTAAAAAACATACAGGTTAATCAGTTCTCAAGCACAATTCTCATCAGCAGCTTCCTCCTTACTGTGATGAAGCGTGTCTTTTCCAAGAAAAACAAGTATATATAGCAGTCACCCGAAAAAAGTAAGAAAAACAACATGAAGCTCGGAAAAAGAGTAGTCTACCCTAAATGATAAATTAGCTATGTTGTTGCAGTTTACTTATTGTTTCCTTTGCCATACCTCAGTTCTAGCAGCGAATCTGTCAAACTCAAACACACCTATAGGTCCATAAATCACATGCATATTATTTTAAGTAATCAGCCTCTACCAGCTGCATTTTTAGATTCCTATCAGCCTCAGCTGGTAGAATAATATATGAAAATAAAGTAATGTATTGACAGTGAGTTACTAGCAGAGAAAAGAACAGAAACCTGTAATGGGTTGAAAAATGTGTGTTAATGTAATTGAAGATGTATGTGATAATCACCTTCCAATATTTGATGCACATGCAACAGCAGTTATCCTTCAAAGTGATCATGCTCAGATCAATGGGAATTCAAGTATACCTGCACTATGTGAAGACCTTCTGATGGCTCTCCGTAGTCCTGTAAAACATAAAGGACCTGTAAAGATTTTTCCAATGCAGTAAACATCAAAGACCAAAAACCTTTTCCTCTCGCGGTCTACAAAGAAATTTCAAACTTATAATGTTGCACAAAAAATACAATGTACCAATTACGAGATATGCATTATGATACGTATTTTAGCTTCATAATACGTAGTATTTGATACCTAAAAGATACATCGTAGCAGGTCAATCAATCATAATACGTAGCAGTGATATCATAATATGTAGCATATCAATCATAATACGTAGCAGTGATATCATAATACGTAGCATATCAATCATAATACGTAGCAGTGATATCATAACTCGTAACTAAGCAAATGATTCGTAGTGTGCATCCCCAAATGATACGTAGCACCCCAAATAATTCGTAGCAGAATCAATCATAATACGTAGAACCCCGAATGAATACTACTATCAAAATTATGATACGTATTATGAACATTTACTACTAATTATGAACATCTACTGCCAAAATTTTACCCGTCCACCCCAAATACAAATACTACGGATTATGAATAAATACAATGTACCAATTACAAGATACGTATTATGAACAAATACTACGGATTATGCTACGATTTCTAATAGAGTTGTCGATTAAAAGCATTCAAACCCTAGAACGTAAATAGGAAACATACCGTTTACAAGGTTCGATTTCTTTGGCGACTGATCGTCCATGGTTGTCGACTTGCATGTTATGGGTTTCGCAGGTGAGAGTTTCGCCAGTTTTCAGAAATCGATTCGGTTCGAGGGTTTCGCAGGTGAGGTTTTGCAATTGAAGGTCAGGGTTTTGCATGTGAGGGTTTCGCCAGTTTTCGATCGTCGATTCGGTCCGAGGGCTTCGCATGTTAGGGTTTCACAATTCAGTTTTGCAATTAACCGGATCAGTGTGTTTGAGATATTTCTTATGACTAAATTACCCCCACAAGCGAAGATTAGAAGATTTTAAAAATTATTTACTGTTTAATCTGGACTGTTAAATAATAAAAATTAATGGACATAATTAATTTCTATTTCTTATCAAAAACTCATTCTCACCGGATCTTAACCCTAAGCCCGATGCCATGATGGAGTCCATCGGAGTCCTAATGCTTTGCCCAATGCCGCCCTACTTGGAAAACCTCATCTTCTCCCGCTTCAATCTCATCAGGCTCTGGTGTGATCATCGTCTTCCTGAACAATCCGATTCACAGTTTCTCCAGCTCCATTCTCACTCGATTCAGGCTGTGGTTGGCAACGCCACTCGCGGTGCGGACTCCGACATCATTAATTTACTCCCCAGCCTCGAGATTGTCGCTACCTACAGCGTCGGAGTCGACAAGATCGATCTGGTTACGTGTAAGGAGAGGGGAATTAGGGTTACCAACACTCCCGATGTCTTGACAGATGATGTGGCCGACCTGGCCATTGGGCTAGCGATCTCCACGATGCGGAGGATTTGCAAGGTTGATCGTTTTGTGAGGAGTGGAATGTGGGAGAAGGGAGATTGCGTACAATTGGCCTCAAAGGTGTCAACTTTATTCTTGTCGAGCTGTTTATTATTTCTTCTGGTGTCTGTCTGGCTTGGTAATTCAATTAAACGTATCAATTTGACTGTGCAAGGAGATGAAAAGCTATTTCATTCACTTAACAATGTGAAGGTTTGGTCAACTCTCCTAGGCCTAGCTAATGGATGTCTACATGACATGGGATCTGTATCTCATCTAGTACATTTGTAGGCGTGAATGTTTAGAACGGAACTAGCAGCTTTCATGTGCTTGCACTTGATTTGTTCAAATGCATTTTTTGCACGTAGCACTACCTACAACCAGTCTTGGTGATTGGATTGTTACAACGTGTGTTGTTATGTTCACCTCTGATTAGATAGAAACATGTTGACTTTTATTTGGTGTTTTTTTTTCTTCTTTTACAGTTCAGTGGCAAATCAGCTGGAATTGTTGGGTTAGGCAGGATAGGCACGGCAATTGCAAAGAGAGCCAAAGCTTTTGGCTGCCATATAAGCTACCACTCTAGATCCCAGAAGGCCGAAACAGGCTACAAGTTCTATAATAACGTGGTGGAGTTAGGATTCTGAAATACTCTTTATTGCTTGTTCTTTGACAAAAGCAACTATCATAAACCGTCAAGTTCTCGATGCTCTCGGACCGAAGGGAGTTCTCATTAACATTGGCCGGGGTGCACATGTAGATGAAACTGAACTTGTTTCAGCATTGTTAGAGGGCCGCTTAGGTGGGGCTGGGTTGGACGTGTTTGAGAATGAGCCAGAAATACCTGAAGGGCTTCTCAAGTTACAAAATGTGGTTCTCTCTTCACATATAGGAAGTGATACTGTTGAGACTTGCCAGGCCATGGCAGATCTTGTGTTTGCTAACTTAGAGGCTCATTTTTCAAACAAGCCTGTTCCCACTCCAGTTTTATGATAAAGAAACTTAATTCCTTTTTTATTATTTGAATGGATATTATGTGCCCCATTCATTGGGGAATTGTTCACTTTGAGGTGTTTTCCATTATACTCAATCTCTTAGATTGTTTCTCAAAATACTTAGCTTTCCTTAAGGTGCGGTTGGTAGGTTTTATATTTAAGTCGCACTTATCAACAGAGCCTTAGGTTGTGTGACATTTTTACTAGTAACAGGAAGTCAACACTCAATTGTCACATAAGACTAAAGCGTTGTTAGGCATTGTCCAAGATTGAGGTGATGTTTGAAATAGTGTTTTAATACTTACCGGAACAAGGTGCTGCAATCAACAGAATGTTGAACATGATGGAGGATATGCTACGTGATCTACAAACATGAATCCGCATCTATAAAATGATGTCATTTGCTTCAAACCTCCATCATCAGAGCCTCCGTATCTCCTAGAACCTGGTTCTTTGGCTTACAACATATCATGCACAAGATTTGTCCAACAATAAGGAAGAACATTTGTCATCGGAACCGCACCACATCGAAATTGTCACAATTGAATCTAGTTTGATATTTTATAATAAAAAGAATATTGACGTTTGATGCCATTGAGGATTCAGACCGTGTTGGTTCTGACT
This sequence comes from Rhodiola kirilowii, assembly GCA_033675215.1. Lineage (NCBI taxonomy): Eukaryota > Viridiplantae > Streptophyta > Magnoliopsida > Saxifragales > Crassulaceae > Rhodiola > Rhodiola kirilowii. The sequence goes on along the minus strand of CM066196.1, from coordinate 31,443,917 downwards.
TTGATTCACATCCTGACTTTGGGCTAGCAAATTCTGTTGCACAAAATATTTACACAGGTACATTCCCAGTCATCTGAGAAATGATTTTCCATTAAAATTGGTGTTGAATGAAATTGGAGTATCTGACTAGGAAGAAACACAAGGATTCACATACTTAATTTGTGTCTGAAACAATCATTTAAGTAACCTGTTGAAGATTTTAGGGTATATGTGTTGTAAAACATGTATATACCATGTAAAGATGTTTTGTGTAATAAATGAAACAATTTGGAACTCGTTTGAGCTCATTTTGGTTTTCGGATAAGTGTGGATCGCACCAACCGGCCGGCTGAAAGAATGGACTCAAAGCCAACTAGTCGGCTGAGGTTGAGACCAATTAGACTGAGGTCTGGAACCGGCCGATTCAAGTTTTGAAGTGCCGGTTCAAGCTCAATATGGGTGCGTACAACGTTGACATTAACTTGTTAATGTCTTCGTTGGGCGTGGCTTGTTAATGTTGCTTGTGGGCGCGCGTCGAATGTGTACCGCGTCTAGTTAAGACATTAAGGCTGTGTCGCGAGCGAGCAGCGCTTAATGTCTTCATTGGACGCGCCAGTTTTGTGAAGGTTGGGCGTGCGGCGGCGCGGTTACTGTTCTGAATCGATGTGTTTATCCGATGAAAACCGACTTAATTTTTTGAGTTCGAAGTCGAGATCGAGAGTGTCGAAGACGAAGATTACGATCGGTTGTCTACTTGCCGTCTCATTATTTCTGTGCTTTTACGTTTGTCTTATCCCATTTCATGTAATTCAGAAAACCCTATCCGGGTGATATATCGAATTTGGAAAGCGAAGCGACTTCGTGGTTCATTCAGTATCCAAGTTACAATTCATTGAAGCATCGACAGGAGACCCAGAGATCTTCAATCAAATTCGATATTTCAGGATGTCTGCTGCTTCGGTGAGGAAAGAGTCATTTTGCGTCGGTCAAGAACTGCAGCGATTGAAAAGGCGTGAAAATACTGGTGGACTTTGAGGAGAAGTTTGAAAGAAAAAGACGCTACTGAAGCCAAAGTGAATTGAGCCGATTTCAAATGGAGTGGATTCTAGTAAGGTGTTAGATTGGCGAGAGATTGAGCCGCCGGTGGGATCACAGAGGCATGTAAATGCTGGTGGCGGGTCGGCATGTTATCAGAATACTAAAGCAATGATTGAGCCGCTTCCCTTGATGTCAAGGTTTATAATGCTTCAAGAGAACCTATCCCTAAAGGCCCCTGTGGCCCTGTGGAAGAGACTAAAGATGATGCCATGTATAATGTTGCTGCGATTACTGTTGGTGTTAGTCCAATTGACCTTGAAGTAGCTGCATTGCTTGAGGATGAAGAAGGTGGTTGCTGATAAGATCTCATTCTCTTTAAGATTCCGATTTAAGCTAAATCTAGCGAGGCGCAAATCAGATTTGATTGTTCCAATTCTTATTTGATAAATTTGAGTTTGTGGAACATGCATGATTTAACATATGATATGTGAGTTCATAATAATCAGTTAGATTTTCTGATGATGAGTATGATTTGTGGAGCATGTGTGGATTGATATTGCTCTTAAATTCATAATTAGAAAATTTTCTAATGAAACCAGTGTATATATGTTTAAGGCTGACACCATGATGAGTGTATTTCGTAGAACATGTGATGTGATGGTTTTCAACCAGAATATAATCAGAAGGATTTTCTGATGTATAAACTCCAGTCAATATGTTTGTAAGTTTACCGTGTTGATAAAACTTGATTGATGGAGATTATGGGTTGAAATAATCAAGGATTATTTGATTATTTCAGGTTTTTCTAGTTTGAAATAATTTTAGTGTTCATGTTGATGTAGAACATGTATGTTCTACTAGTGGCCTGTAAAAAGTTGTTAGTAAATGTGTAAGTTTACTGTGCAAGTTCTGGTTTGATTATGATTTTACGTATTATGACTTGCATGTTATTAGAGTATATGTATTTGCATAACTCTGTGTTTCGCATGTCACATGATTTATGTTTGCATGTATTGTTGTGTATTTATTGTGGGTTACTCACCAATTTGAAGCTCAGTGACAAAGCAATTTGTCAAGATTGTGTGATGTATTATTCACCTAATGGGTTCTCCTAAATGGAGATGGATATTGATATCTTATAATTAAAGAAGAGAATTCAATATAAATGATGCTTCAAGGTAAATTTGGTGGTTAGAGGCAAATTAATATGCATGTACAAGTAAAGCTTGTTGTTGACTAATGTTAAGAACCTATAGAGGTGGGGAATAATACGATTCTGTATATTTCCAGTTGAATGGTATCATTCATGAGACTACAGTCCTTATACACCATAGCGAAATGGTGTAGCTAAAAGGAAGAATAGAATCCTAAAGTAGAATGGTTAATTTCATGTTATCCTACTCTGGTTTGAGTGATGGATTTTGGGTGAAGCCATGTTGACGGCTTGTTATTTACTTAACAGAGTTTCTAACAAAAGGAACAAGGTTAACCCATATGAGTTTTGGCACAAAAAGAAACCAAATCTGAATTATCTCTGAGTTTGGGGATGTAGAGCGGTAGTGAGACTACCCGCTCCCAAAATACAGATTTTGGGAGAAAGAGGTGTTGTTGCATCTTTATTGGATATGCTGAAAATTTTAAAGCATATAGGTTCTATGTGACTAGAACGAGTGATTCCATTTCGGCTCACACCGTAATTGAATCAAGGGATGTGATGAGCCGTATTTATACGACTCATTGAGTCATTAATTCCCACCATTTCATTCACTTTATTATGCGAACAGTTACTTTTTAGTGTTGTTTCGTATTTCAGGTGATTTGGAAGCTCTAGGAGGAATCGTGCTTAAAAGACGGCTTTTGAAGCCAAAAACATCGCAGTGGAAGAACGGAGCCAAAAGAGGGCCGTGAACAGTGTTTTTCGGCTCGTGAACAGTAACTCCGGTGTGAACAGTACTCCGCATGAAAAGTAAATCCGGCGTGAATAGTAAATCCGGCGTGAACAGTGATTTCGGGCCGTGAACAGTAACTTCGGGGAAAAATCCAAATTTCATGCTGAGTCCAAGCCCTAGCGTCCAAGTCCATTCGTCCGGCCCAAAAGCAATGTGAAATTAGGGCAAACTTACACCTAGGGTTTTGGAATCATCTAGAAGATTCAAGGTGGCTTGAAGATCAAGCAAGATTACTTTGGAAATATTTCCATAATAATCTTTGGTGCCTATTTTGGAAGTTTTAGGGTTTCCACAAACTCTATATAAGGAGGTGCATACTACACTAGAAATCATCCCTTCAACACACAACAAACCGTGTGCTCTCCTCCTTGGCCGTGCACCACCTTGCTCCGCCCAGCTCCTCCGCCGTCCGCCGTAGCTCAGCCCTCACGGAAGCAGCTCCTCCGTGCCCTAGTTGCTCCATTCTCGGTTGTTTTTAGTGAAGTTTCTTCCTTTATTACTTGCATTGTTTCACCATGATCATGTGTAACTAAACCTTCTATTCGGATTAGGGTTTATTATATTGTGACTATGTTTTTGAGACTTGGTTATTAATGCTATATTCTATGTTTTACTAATTCTCGTACATTAATTCCATGAAATATTGTTAGACTAGACGTATACTTTGTCGTGAAATCTAGTTGCGCATATTTCTACATTAGTCATCTATCTAATACTTTGTCGTTTAGATAGGTAGTACGACTAGGGCAATTAACACCTTTGTCGGGTTAATTAAACCTAGGGGAATTAGGTAGTGGCATAACACCTTTGTCGGGTTATTTGGGAAGTCACCTTTGTCGGGACAACCACACTTAAAACATTGAATTAGATATTTAGAAGTCTATGATAAAACAAGTCACAATCAAACCCTAATCTGAATATTTCCCCCTGATATTTACAACCCAGTTTATTTCGTGATTTACAGTTTTTGCACTAACAATTACTCTCATTCCAGTTTCTTGTCTTTCTCCATTACAGAACAAAGTAGTAGCTATCTAGCTCCCATGGGTTCGACCCTTGCTTGCCATTGTGCTAACCCACAGTTCATTGCGAGGAAATTATAAATTGTTTTTGCGCAGGTACGACGACTAGCCTGCTCAAAATGGCGCCGTTGCCGGGGAGCTAAGCACGGTGAACTTTTGTTCTTCTCTCAATTTTTTCGTTTATTTTCTGTTTTGTTATTTTCGAAATTCTACTACTCGGTGATCCCCCCAACTGTTCGTTTTTTTGTTTTTTTTAAAATTAGTTCGATTTCCAATTTCTAGCGGTTAGAGGGTTCTGTCACCAAGACTTACGAGTCTAAGGAGATTGGGTTTTAAGTGGGACCGCTGTGACCCCTCCACTCTCCTGGGGACCCTTTGCTGCTAGTATGTGCTTGATATTCGGTGCTATGCTAGTTCGCACCTTTTTCTGATTCAGTTGCAGATTCAACATGTCTTCCTACTATGGAAGTGAGCCGTGGAATTATGGGGAGTACTATCCACCACCCTCCCTACGAGAAGTCCGAGAAAAGATCATGCACCTTGAGCAATCCCGGGATGAAACTTTGGATGAGTACTTACGGTACTTTGATTCCCTTGTGATAAGCTGCCCGCACCATGGATTCACAGACTTATATCTTCTTCAAAGGTTTCTCGCTGGGATGTTACCACATGAGTGGAGTTGGCTCAATGAGGAGGCCGGAGGCTCGATCTATGAATTGACCATGAGTGCTACTTGGGACTTGATAGCTGATTTGGCCGAGAGATCTAGACCAATACAAGAGCAGACCAAGTCACTTGAAGATATGCTGAAAGAGATGGCAGACATGATGGAGAAATCTCAGGCCGAAATAGAGAAAAATTCGGTCGAGTTATCAAAAGCATTGTCCGACATGGAACGGGCCACGTCCGAGAGGATAAGAAGACAAAGGGTTATTGAAGATGTCGGTACAAAAACAGAGGAGGACGTGGAAGAGGCTCTAATAGAGCCTATCTCGGAGCCCATAGAACCGGCAGAAGATGAGGACCAATGGTTGAAGGAAGAAGAGCTCAATTCGGACTACCCCGAGTATTTGGAAGAAGGCAGCCCACTGGCACCTAAAGAAGAGCCGACCGAGCCATTCGAATCAGACCTCAGTATCAAGCTGCCCGAGACATGCTCAGACCTCATTACGGATCTGCCTGAGGAAGAACCGGTCATCACTATCAAAGCAGCAGAGGAAATCAAGGTCACATCCATCGAAGATCCTACCTCAGTAAAGGGCGCAGACGCCTCTACGATTCGTGCACGGACGTATGAGGAATTACCAATAAATCAGGAGACGTCCGCGGGAATCACTAACTCAGGTAAGGACCCAGGAATCCTCGTACTCACCCGTGATATTGACTCTTATATTTTGCAGACGGGAGATGCTAGGGATGATGATCCTCCACCACTTATTCTTGAACAACCGCTCATCCGTGCCAAAAAGAGGAGGGTTGACATGGGAACATACTTAATGTCGCTTGATGGCAAGAAACTGAACTTCCATGCCGACCACTCATACATGAAGAAACGACCAAGACAAGGCGCGTTTGGATGGAAACCAGGATGGAGGAACACTAGAGTACGACTCAATGGACCAGTGACTATGATAAAGGTGGCCTCACCAGCTCAGAAGGATGTAAAGGCGAATCCGCCTGATCTTTGGAAGGTAGAGCCGAATGGACAGCTAGAGGAGCAGTATGGACGAACAGAAGGAAAGGCCGAGAACAAATATGACCTCACACGCCCATGGGATCCTAACTTGTGATCCCTACAGGAGGTACTGTCGAGCCAACGACGTTAAACAAAGGCGCTCGCAGGGAGGCAGCCCTGCACGGTTTGCACGTTTTTTTACATTTCAGTTTATTTATTTACTATGTTTATTTATGAGTCATTATTGTCACATTGTACTTGGGAAAGAAAATGATCTTCATGCAGGGACAGAGGCGAACGTATCAGAGATGTTAGCGACAGACTGTATCTAGCATGAGTAATTCACACCTCGAATAAGTTGTGTCGAGAAACGTGAGCGTTTAAAGATTCTGTCACAAAGACTTACGAGTCTAAGGAGGTTGGGTTTTAAGCGAGACCGCTGTGACTCCTCCAACCTCCTAGGAATCTTTTATTCGTCTTAATGTCATTGACGCAGACCTTTCGGTGTGCAACAAACTCACGCTGCGATGCAAGCTCCAATGGTGCTCTTCGAGGACTCACAGGAGAAATATCAGCCATCTCTCATTGTCACGCACGCACGAGGGAAGTGCCTGTCCTTACTCTATTCTTATTTCCCTTTGTTTTATTGCATGCATTGTGTGTCTTGATTTAAGTCGTACCGTGAGGACACGGCTTATTTCAAAAGTGTGGGGTGGGAGAGTCAGTATCGAGTCAGCACGTTTATTTCCTGCACCCTGCACAGAGTCAGCACGTTTCGGGTCAATTTTTAAAATTTTTGTACATGATACTTCACTATTTCCTAGACTTGCAGTATTGGATAATGATTAGGTGAAATAGATAGAGCCGATTACATGCATGTCTTTGGTGAAAATTGATTTGTGCGACTAACATGCGATCTTAAAATCTTTGCGTGCCTTTGTTAGTTGAGATAAACAGGGATGTGGAGTTGATAGAAATGCCCTAGAGAGACTTGACAGATCATTCAAAGACCGAACTCAAGGTGTATGGTTATGTGGAGCTCGTGGAGGCTAGCACTTCGAGGCAACATAGTATGAGTCTGCTCCGCCACTGCGGTACCTTTGCGGTTGGTCGGGACGGGAATACTTCACACCGTCCAAGCTCTAGTCCAAGTAGCCGAGAAAATAGGTAAGCGACCCTTGACTTGACCCGTGTCGAAAGGACGAGGATGAGTAAGAGCAGGAAGGTTTCCAATCCGAGTAATCGGGAAAATAGACGAGCGACCCTCGGCTTGACTCGCGTCAAAAGGAGAAGGAACCACGGTTCGAGCAAATCACAATCCGCACTACAAAGCAACAAATCCACAACCCATTGTGATAGTCCACACGTTTCTCATGTGAAAGCATCATTGAAATCCCAAATCAGATGACACTATAGCTGGCCGAAAAGCACTCAACACTTTGAAGCTCGAATGAATCACGTGCAAGAAAAAGCAGCAAAGCATAACCATATAGCAGCGAGTTCGAGTCCGAGAATGAGGGTTCATGGGTCTAAACAGGGCTATCTCCCGATACATCCGAATTGGTTTGCATCTCGACCCAAAGGTAACACGTATCATTAACCCCATGTTTTTCGCACGATGATATTAGTAGTAAGCATGCATAACTGGCGAGATCTATAATAGCTTAATTCATGTCCATGTAGCTCGTCTAGGATGACCGAAGCATTGTGATGTTTACATTAGTCGTTCCTCTTATGACCTAGTTCTTGTTCGGGACGAACAAGTTTAAGTGTGGGGTGGTTGCAATCTTTGATGAGAACCGTTTCTCATCGATACCTAAACCTCAAGATTTGATTTCTAGCTTTACAAGAGCTGAGTTGGAAGATGATGTGAGCACAACTTCTAAAAGTACTTCGTTTGAGCCTCGTAGAAGCTAACAGGGGAGGATTGAAAAATCCTTTGGACCGGATTATCAAGTTTACTTGATTGAGGTTTCTAGAGAAGATATTGAGTATCAATACTCATATTGTTATCATATTGGTGATGATCCTAGAACTTATGATGAGGCTTTGAGGCCTCAAGATGTGTCCTTCTGGAAAGAGGCAATAAACGATGAAATGGATTCTATTATGGGAAATAATACTTGAGTATTATTGGATCTCCCACCTGGTTGCAAGCCATTAGGCTGCAAGTTGATTTTCAAAAAGAAAATGAAGGTTGATGGATCGGTAGATAAGTTTAAAGCTCGATTGGTTATCCAAGGCTTTAGGCAAAAGGAGGACATTGATTTTTTTGATACTTATGTTCCGGTTGCTAGGATTTCCACTATTAGATTGCTGATTGCACTTGCTGCAACTAACAATCTAGTTGTATACCAAATGGATGTCAAGACATCATTCTTGAATGGTGATTTGGATGAGGAAATCTATATAAAGCAATCGGAAGGATTCATTATGCCTGGAAATGAAAACAAGGTTTATAAGTTAGTCAAATCACTGTATGGGCTGAACGAGCACTCAAGCAGTGACATCAAAATTTTGATGAGGTAATCTTGTCTAGTGGATTAAAGTTGAATCAAGCAGACAAGTGTATTTACAGCAAATTTCACAACTCCGGTAATGGAGTAATCATTTGTCTGTATATTGATGATATGCCGATTTTTGGTAATAACAAAAAACAAGTAGACCTTACAAAGGACTTCTTATCATCAAGTTTTGGTATGAAAGATATGGGAGAAGAAGATGTGATTCTTGGCATTAGAATAGTGATGGACCATATTTATATGATTCATTAAGACAGTTAAACCCACCAAATTAGACTCTTTGTCTATTTAACTTTTGCTTGTTAGTTCCGATATTTATCTACAGGGTATTTTGAAGTCTAGAGAGTATACAAGCTAAGGAGGAGTTTTAAAGCTGAAAATGGATTACAAGTCACTCCAGGCCACGATCAGATTCCGACTTTACAACTTTCATAAACCTGACATGGAATCACTCAAAACAAGTCCAACCGAAGGGCAACCAGAGTCAGTCCGGAGCTGAAAGGACCCGATGGCTTTTGTGAAAAGATCACAAAACACCTCACAACCACTCCCCTCCACCTATAGCCCGCGTCTTTTTCCAAGGAGATGACACATGGGGGGGGGGGGGCGGCTCCCCCTCCCCTCCACCTCACCCGGCGGCTCCTTGCTCCTCCATTCCCCTCATGCCATGTGGTGTCTTCTCATTCCTCCCCTTAGCCTATAAATACCCATGCCCTCTTCACTTGTATCATAATCCATCATCCTCAAATCCATAATCACTTATCTCTCTAGATTGAGAGCACAATCCATGTAAACACGTCTCTTTGATATCAAAAGCTTTACAGTTGTTCTTGAGTACTCTTGTCGGTTCTTGAAGTACTCAAGCTTGTCTTTACTTTTTCCTAAGTTTACTCCTGTCGCTTCTTGAGTATTCTCCTTTTACTTTCCTGTCTTTACTTTCGAAAACTTTACTTTACTGTCTTTCAATAACCTTTACTTTTCAAGCACTTAGCTATGATGTCCTGTTCCATGGATATTCGTAGCTAAACCCTTCATTCGGTTGAAGGGGTGTGCTTGTATCATACAATGTTTTAGACCCTTCTCTTAAATGCCTCTTTGTGTTCAAAACTTGTTCTATGTGCCACATATTAGGTTAGAACTTCCAAGGTTGAGTGGATGCTTTAACGGGCAAAGCTCTTCCGTGGGGTTCGTGAACATACTCGGGTAAGTGGATGCTTTAACGGGCAAAGCTTATCTGAGGAGTTCAACCGCTTTTAAACATCACTTGGTTGATCGTAACTGATTGATCAGGTGGATGCACATAAGGCTAAGATACTTCGAAAGGAGGAATTAGTCTAAATAGAACAAGTGTTCTAAATGATGTGGCAAGTCATGTGCTAGAAATGGCCTTGATTCATCTTTGAACACTTAGTATGATCATTAGAGGTCAATGATAAACAGATTATGATACAAGGCCCCTAAAACCGAATCTTTCCTTTAATTGTAATATCACATGTTACTTTACTTTGAGTCTCATATCTACTGCTTACTTTCAGTCTCATATCAACTGCTTACTGTCAGTTCATATCAACTGCTTACTTTCCGCAAGTCTTGTCCATCAAGCAATTACTTTCTGCACTTTACTTTTACTACAGACTCTATCAACATCAGCCCGACATAACCTTTGGTACGCAACACGCCTGAAACATAGCGTGCGGCTAGTATCAAACGTGTGTCTGCGGTTGATCTTGAAATTGACTGTTCCAGCACTTTACTTTTCAGTACTAAAATCACAACCAACCCACGCTACTTTCAGTACTAAAATCACAACCAACCCCAACTGTTTTATTTACTTTTCCTTTTCGAAAGAACAACTATCCACTAATTCCCTCGGGTTCGACCCGTACTTACCACTTACTACCAAAAATAGTAAAGTCGCGAGTATCGGAGATATAAATTTATTTTTGCACAGAGAACATCGCACCTTAACGACAGTGCAGTGGGCTCCGTCAAAATTGGCACCGTTGCCGGGGAGTTAGCTTCAGATTAGTTGTTCTTTTCTTTCCCTTTTTCATCACACTTTTCACCATGTATGGATGGATGGCTCAGCATCTTCCTCAGTTTGGAGGGACCACCGGAGAAGACCCAGTAATACACTGCCAACATTTCCACCATATAAGCTGTCACATGAAACCTGAAAATGTAACGTTAGAAGAGTTTCAATTAAAATGTTTTGAACACTCTTTAACTGACTTTGCGACAGTATGGTATTACACATCAACTGCTAGTTGTGCAAAATATTATGTGGACCTTCGCGCTAAATTCCTAAAATAATTCTCCCCCCCATCCTTACGACATGACACCCGAGAGAAGATCATCTGCCTTCAGCAATCCCGGGATGAGACTTTTGACGAATACTACACGTACTATGACACCATCGTCTCATGCTGCCTGCACCATGGATTCACGGAAGTGTTTCTTCTTCAAAAATTCCTTTGTGGAATGAGGGATGATGAGCAGACAAGGATTACCAACGCAGTGGGAGGATCAGCCAGGAACGTATCCTTGACAGATATGTGGAACCTCATAGATGACATGGCCAAAGCCACAAAACGAAGGCCAATGCCCCGAGCTAATAGAGGAATACAGATAGTAGAGGCTGGTCTAGAGACGAATGAAGAAGAAACTCCCGAGCCATCAGAAGAAACTCCCGAGCCATCAGAAGAATTAGATACAGAAGCACCGGAAGCAACGAGGAAGAACCTTCATGGGAACTCAAGACCGTGCCAGCAAAGGAAGAAGTTCAGAATACCACTGGCGAGCTGCCCGAGTCATATCCAACTATCATTACCAAGGCAGCCGAAACCGTCCAAGACCGGATCCTCACTGACGAACATAACGAGACAGAACCAAGCCTTAAGATAATAGCTTCCCGACTTTTCCCCTTGATCAATAGGCAAGTTGCAGAAAACTATGTGATCAATGAAGAGACTAAAAGGAGGATGGAAGAAGGGCCTAAGCAGAACGACTCCTTGATGGAGCATTTTTTCGCCGCAACTAGACAAGGCTGCCCTAAACATAAGAAAACCCAATTCAAAAGACTAGTAGTGAAAGGTTGATGGACCATATTTATATGATTCATTAAGACAGTTAAACCCACCAAATTAGACTCTTTGTCTATTTAACTTTTGCTTGTTAGTTCCGATATTTATCTACATGGTATTTTGAAGTCTAGAGAGAATACAAGCTAAGGAGGAGTTTTAAAGCTGAAAATGGATTACAAGTCACTCCAGGCCACGATCAGATTCCGACTGTACAACTTTCATAAACCTGACATGGAATCACTCAAAACAAGTCCAACCGAAGGGCAACCAGAGTCAGTCCGGAGCTGAAAGGACCCGATGGCTTTTGTGAAAAGATCACAAAACACCTCACAACCAATCCCCTCCACCTATAGCCGGCGGCTTTTGCTAAGGAGATGACACATGGGGGGGCGGCTCCCCCTCCCCTCCACCTCACCCGGCGGCTCCTTGCTCCTCCATTCCCCTCATGCCATGTGGTGTCTTCTCATTCCTCCCCTTAGCCTATAAATATCCATGCCCTCTTCACTTGTATCATAATCCCATCATCCTCAAATCCATAATCACTTATCTCTCTAGATTGAGAGCACAATCCATGTAAACACTTCTCTTTGATATCAAAAGCTTTGCAGTTGTTCTTGAGTACTCTTGTCGGTTCTTGAAGTACTCAAGCTTGTCTTTACTTTTTCCTGAGTTTACTCATGTCGGTTCTTGAGTATTCTCCTTTTACTTTCATGTCTTTACTTTCAAAAACTTTACTTTACTGTCTTTCAAAAACCTTTACTTTTCAAGTACTTAGCTATGATGTCCTGTTCCATGGATATTCGTAGCTAAACCCTTCATTCGGTTGAAGGGGTGTGCTTGTATCATACAATGTTTTAGACCCTTCTCTTAAATGCCTCTTTGTGTTCAAAACTTGTTCTATGTGCCACATATTAGGTTAGAACTTCCAAGGTTGAGTGGATGCTTTAACGGGCAAAGCTCTTCCGTGGGGTTCGTGAACATACTCGGGTAAGTGGATGCTTTAACGGGCAAAGCTTATCTGAGGAGTTCAACCTCTTTTAAACATCACTTGGTTGATCGTAACTGATTGATCAGGTGGATGCACATAAGGCTAAGATACTTCGAAAGGAGGAATTAGTCTAAATAGAACAAGTGTTCTGAATGGTGTGGCAAGTCATGTGCTAGAAATAGCCTTGATACATCTTTGAACACTTAGTATGATCATTCGAGGTCCATGATAAATAGACAATGATACAAGGCCCCTAAAACCGAATACTTTCCTTTAATTGTAATATCACCTGCTACTTTACTTTCAGTACCATTATCAACTGCTTACTTTCAGCACTTTAATTTCCGTAAGTCTTGTCCATCAAGCAATTTACTTTCTGCAAAAGTCTTGTCCTTCAAGCAATTACTTTCTGCACTTTACTTTCACTACAGACTTTATCAACATCAGCCCGGCATAACCTTTGGTACGCAACACGCTTGAAACACAGCGTGCGGCTAGTATCAAACGTGTGTCTGCGGTTGATCTTGAAATTGACTGTTCCAGCACTTTACTTTTTAGCACTAAAATCACAACCAACCCCCAACTGTCTTATTTTTTCGTTTCAGAAATAACAACTATCTACTAATTCCTTTGGGTTCGACCCCTACTTACCCTTTACTACCCAATAGTGAAGTTGCGAGTAACGGAGATATAAATTTATTTTTGCACAGAGAACATCGCACCTTAACGACAGTGCGGTGGGCTCCGTCAAAGGGCCCTCGCCTTCTCAGAGACAATGGAAAGAAAAATCACCGTAACAAAGGAATCAGGACCGAAACTCATCATCTCACAAGAACTCGGGAAGAGTCAAAGCTCGAATCAACGCAGGAGCCGCGGCAAAATTCGACCTAAGCCACCCATGGGATCCCACCTTATGATCCAGGAATGAGGTACTGTCGAGCTAACGATGTTAAACAAATGCACTGGTCGGGAGGTAACCCGATATCTATTTTACATTCAGTCATTTAGTTTTTTGCACTAAATCATTCTCACCTTTTCCTGTATATATTTGCTTGCATGACTTTTGAACTAAGTCGTGCTGTGAGGCACGCCTTCGTTCTAAAGTGTGGGGTGAGAACCACCTTTGTACATAGTTAATTAACATGTTTTCTTTTTTCCTTTTCCCTTAATATTATCTTTTTGAAAATATGAACTTGAGAATGTGAAAAAGATAGATCTAAATTCATGCATTTACCTTGTGAAATCTCAACTGTTTAAAAACTTAAAATGTAACTTCTCATTTGTCCCTTTGTGCTGAGATATACAGGGGATGTGGAGTTGACATAAAATGCCCTAGAGAGGCTTTGCAAGCAATCGAAGGACTGAATTTCACTATATGGTTTACGAAGTCAGTGGAGGCTGCACTTCAGGTTTCAAGAAGATCAGAGTCATCTCCGCCGTGCAGCGTTTATGCAAGAGGCGGGACGGGAATCAAACCGTCCTATCTCTAGTCCTAGTAGCCGAGAAAATAGATGAGCGACCCTCATCTTGACCCGCGCGAAATGGCGAGGATGAGAAAGAGCGGGGAGGTATTTCCATATGCTCGCGGGCGATGATTGGACCTCCCAAAAGGTTGAGAAAATGGACTAGCAAGTCACAAACAAGCAAAAGCTCGAAGAAGCTAATCAAAGGCCAAAAGCCAAAATTGTGAAGGTTTTAACCGAACAAAAGTGAAGAAACTCCAATTCAATATCAAAGGCCAAAGGCCAAAGGCCAATTCACTTCAGAAGCTGTCCCTCACCAAAAAGAAATCAAAATGCTCAACTCAGTGAAACCCGAACCGAATCATGTGCTAGAGAAAGCGACAAGTTAACCATATAGTGCGAGTCGGTCCCGAGAATGCAGTCCAGGAACCTGAAAAGGGCTATCTCCCGAAACATCCAAATTAATTTGCATCTCAGCTCGAAGGTACAAGTATCAAGTTTCTTCTAAGTATTTACACGGTTTAGTTTGGTAATAAGTAAGTAATGCATGAATAGGATAAATCTCGTTCTATATTCTCACTTTCCTATTTGAAGTTTTTACTTGGATTGTGTGCACACCTCTTAAAAGCATTGTTCAGGACGAACAACTAAAAGTGTGGGGTGATCTGATGGACCATATTTATATGATTCATTAAGACAGTTAAACCCACCAAATTAGACTCTTTGTCTATTTAACTTTTGCTTGTTAGTTCCGATATTTATCTACAGGGTATTTTGAAGTCTAGAGAGAATACAAGCTAAGGGGGAGTTTTAAAGCTGAAAATGGATTACAAGTCACTCCAGGCCACGATCAGATTCCGACTGTACAACTTTCATAAACCTGACATGGAATCACTCAAAACAAGTCCAACCGAAGGGCAACCAGAGTCAGTCCGGAGCTGAAAGGACCCGATAGCTTTTGTGAAAAGATCACAAAACACCTCACAACCACTCCCCTCCACCTATAGCCGACGGCTTTTGCCAAGGAGATGACACATGGGGGGGCGGCTCCCCCTCCCCTCCACCTCACCCGGCGGCTCCTTGCTCCTCCATTCCCCTCATGCCATGTGGTGTCTTCTCATTCCTCCCCTTAGCCTATAAATACCCATGCCCTCTTCACTTGTATCATAATCCCATCATCCTCAAATCCATAATCACTTATCTCTCTAGATTGAGAGCACAATCCATGTAAACACTTCTCTTTGATATCAAAAGCTTTACAGTTGTTCTTGAGTACTCTTGTCGGTTCTTGAAGTACTCAAGCTTATCTTTAGTTTTTCCTAAGTTTACTCATGTCGGTTCTTGAGTATTCTCCTTTTACTTTCCTGTCTTTACTTTCAAAAACTTTACTTTACTGTCTTTCAAAAACCTTTACTTTTCAAGCACTTAGCTATGATGTCCTGTTCCATGGATATTCGTAGCTAAACCCTTCATTCGGTTGAAGGGGTGTGCTTGTATCATACAATGTTTTATACCCTTCTCTTAAATGCCTCTTTGTGTTCAAAACTTGTTCTATGTGCCACATATTAGGTTAGAACTTCCAAGGTTGAGTGGATGCTTTAACGGGCAAAGCTCTTCCGTGGGGTTCGTGAACATACTCGGGTAAGTGGATGCTTTAACGGGCAAAGCTTATCTGAGGAGTTCAACCTCTTTTAAACATCACTTGGTTGATCGTAACTGATTGATCAAGTGGATGCACATAAGGCTAAGATACTTCGAAAGGAGGAATTAGTCTAAATAGAACAAGTGTTCTAAATGATGTGGCAAGTCATGTGCTAGAAATAGCCTTGATTCATCTTTGAACACTTAGTATGATCATTAGAGGTCAATGATAAACAGATTATGATACAAGGCCCCTAAAACTGAATCTTTCCTTTAATTGTAATATCACCTGTTACTTTACTTTCAGTCTCATATCAACTGCTTATTTTCAGTCTCTTATCAACTGCTTACTTTCAGTCCATATCAACTGCTTACTTTCCGCAAGTCTTGTCCATCAAGCAATTACTTTCTGCACTTTACTTTTACTACAGACTTTATCAACATCAGCCCGGCATAACCTTTGGTACGCAACACGCTTGAAACACAGCGTGCGGCCAGTATTAAACGTGTGTCTGCGGTTGATCTTGAAATCGAATGTTCCAGCACTTTACTTTTCAGTACTAAAATCACAACCAACCCACGCTACTTTCAGTACTAAAATCATAACCAACCCCAACTGTTTTATTTACTTTTCCTTTTCGAAAGAACAACTATTCACTAATTCCCTTGGGTTCGACCCGTACTTACCACTTACTACCCAAAATAGTAAAGTTGCGAGTATCGGAGATATAAATTTATTTTTGCACAGAGAACATCGCACCTTAACGACAGTGTGGTGGGCTCCGTCAAATAGTGTGAGAACAAAGGCTTAGCACTATCACAGTCTCACTACGTTGAGAAAGTTGTACTTGGCTAAGTATACACTTACGAATGTATAGGGACACATAACTGAAATAGTGTCAAGTTGTACTTGGAATAGTCGTAAACTTTAGTGTGTTTTTGATGAGTCGTATTTATACGACTCGTCGAATCAATTAATCCCATTTATTTGGAGACTTTATTATGCGTACAATTACTTTTTAGTATGGTTTTGCATCTCAGGTGTTTCGGAAGCTCAAGGAGCAAACGCGCATTAAAGATGGCATTTCGTGCCAAAAACACCACAATGGCAGATCAGACCTTTGGAGGTTCAACAGAGTGCTGGGAATCGACAATTGATCAGAAAAATATGAGCTACATACCGATGCGTAGCTGACTCAATTCCTTACAACTCTCTAATTCACAACGAGAGCAGCCGAGGTCATTTAGAAGGTCAAATTCAGAGTCAAAGTCAGAACTGGCGCGCAGACGCAGAGAGGTCCACGGGCGAAGGCCATTTTATGAACAGTGTCTGCATAGGATAGGTAGGCTATGCCCTGAACCTTCCCATGAAAAGACATGTTCTCTTTACTGACTATTCAGTAGACGCGATTGTCCTTGAACTGTTCGTCTTATAATGTAAACGAAAGCCATGTCCCCCACAGATATCTCCCTGACCATACTTGGTTGTTACTGTTGGGTTCATTTTGGCCATGACACTCCTTTCCTGGTTCTGTAAGAGTTTCTAAAAAATTAAGCCCCTTCAATTTTCCTTTGAAGCGGCCTCACTTCTCTCTCACATAGGTGATTCTTTCTCAAAGTAATCTTGCGTTACCCATTTGAATTTCACTATTCAATTACTAGAATCATTAAAAGTTTCGAGCTTAGCCTCGTGCAGGAGTCACTGTTTTATCTGAGAATAGGCTAGGGTGTTACCCCCACAGTGACCTCACTCAGTCTTAGCAGGTCGGTTGTCCCTTTGAACCAAGTTCTTTTGATCTCCAGTCATCATGGTAGGGTTTTCCTTTGCCTCGACTATTATTGCCCAAGGGCTTAAGCCTATGTTTTGATGTTAATATTCAAAAGGCTTCAGTCACATTCCATTTGTCGTCTTCTCTACTTGGTCCCTATTTATCCCTTTGGTTAACGGATCCGATATATTTTCTCTGGACCTCACGTAATCAATTATGACTCCGGATGAGAGAAGTTGTCTGATGGTATTGTGTCTTCAACGTATGTGTCTAGACTTACCATTATACATGCCATTCTGTGCTCTACCAATTATTGATTGGTTATCACAATATAAACATATTGGTGGCACAGGGGTTTTCCAACAAGGAATATCCTCTACAAAATTCCTTAACCACTCTACTTCTTTGCCGCATTTATCTAATGCCACGAACTCAGCTTCCATCGTGGATCGGGTTATTAGAGTTTGTTTCAAGGATTTCTACGACACGGCTTCAAGAATACATATCCACTTGTTGCCTTTGAGTCTTGTATATCAGATATCCAACTTGCGTCAGTGTATCCTTCAATGACTTCGGGATATCTGGTACAATGTAGACCGTAGTTACGAGTAAATCATAAATACTTCAGTATTCTTACGATTGCATTCCCATGTTCTGTTCCTGGATTACTCGTATATCTTGCAAGTTTACTCACAGTATAGGCAATATCAGGTCTTGTACAATTCATCAAGTACATTAGACTGCCTATTACTCTTGAGTACTGTACTTGAGAGATGCTTTGTCCTTTGTTTTTAGACAAGCGTTGATTCATATCTATAGGAGATCTTGATGTTCCCATGAGTGGCATGTATTTGGCAAAACGCCTTTAGACAGTTCGAGCAGGAGTTCAGGGGGAGTTCGAACACATCCTGGTACTCATGTACAGCGTGGAGAAGACGCAAGAATGTTTTCCGGAAGGTTCTAAAGATCAAAGATCTTTTCGAACTGAAGTCGGCCAACGAAGATTTCGAGCCTCAAATATTCGAATGAATATCTTCACATCAAATTGAAGGCGGCGTTGCTGACTTGTCCAGGAAGTTATCTCATGATCTTTCCACTAAGTGGGTTCCTGAACTGTTCAAGATGACTCTGAAGGAAGGACAAAGCACCACCAGACCCCCACTGCTTGAAGGATCAAACTATGCCTCCTGGAAGCGCAAGATGAAATCTTTTCTAAAATCTCTAGATGAAAGGGATTGGAAGGCAGTCTTGACTTGATGGACTGAACCCAAGATGGAAAATCTCACTGGAGAAGCTGTTCCAAAACCAGAAGCTCTATGGACTGAGACGGATGATAGAGCATTTATGGGAAACTCTAAGGCCATGAATGCTATCTTTTCTGGAGTTGATGAAAACGTAATGAAGCTGATCATCAACTGTGAAGTGGCAAAGGAGGCCTGGAATATTCTCCAAATGGCTTATGAAGGCACGGACAAAGTTCACAACTCAAGAATGCAGATTGTGACAACCAAGTTCGAGGAGATGAAGATAAAGGATAGTGAAACCATCTCTGAGTTCAACGCTAGAGTGCTGGATCTATCGAACGAGGCTGCTGCTCTTGGAAAACCTATTGATGAAGAAAGAATGGCAAGCAAAGTCTTAAGAGCGCTCCCTTTGAGATTTGCCATGAAGGTCACTACAATAGAAGAAATGCATGATATCACCAAGCTGAAACTGGACAAGCTGATGGGCTCTCTCAGAACTTACGAGATGAATCACAATGTCCAACCCAAAGATATGAAGGGAATTGCCCTTAAAGCGGAAGTATCCGAAGACATACCAGAATCCGACTGCACCACTGAGCAACTTGCTATGATGGCTCAGAACTTCGGCAGGATGGTACGCAAGATCAACAGACGTGGTCCAGAATAAGGCCAGTCTTCATCAAATAATTTTTGCAATTGGAAAAACGGTAAGTCAAGGACCGACGATATGAGGTATGATGGTTCTGAATAAGGGAATGAGATTCAGTGCCATGAATGCAAGGGTTTCGGTCACATCCAAGCACAATGCGCAAATACACTCATGAAAAAGAAAGCCATGGTCGCTAGCTTTAGCGACAGTGAGTCAGACGGGGAAAAGGGAGGAAGTGAAACCACCAACTTTGTGGCTTTCGTAACAACTCTAGGAGAATGCAGCAACACCAGTGAAAGTGTACCACCTCAAGTGGAACACCCTGCCAACACAGACAGTGATGATGAAGAACTCACACAGGAGACTCTGGCTAAGGCATATAAAGATCTGTACGGAAAGTGGCTGCTGCTGATCAAGGTCAACAAGAAGCTGAATGACACAGTTGCGAGCGTGACTATGGAGAAAGATAAAGTATGGCAGGAGGTCGAGATACTGCTTACACAGAAAGTGGAGCTCGAAGGTAAGGTAGATTTCCTAAATACTCAAATGGCTGAAATGAAACAAGAAAGGTCTTGTCTACTTGCTCAAAAAACGGAACTCCTTGGTACTATCTCTTCACTAAAAGTCGACATGGAGAAGGATCATGAAACTCATCCTGATGGCATGGCTGGTGTAAGGAAGACAGTCACGAATCTGAAACGCAAGGAAGTGTATCTCCTGAGGAAAGTGGAGTCACTGGAGCTTCAGCTGGAATCTGAAAAAATGGACCGCTCAACAGCCGAGAAGGAGCTTAATTGGCTCAAGCAATCGGCGAGGATGTTAAACTCTGGCTCCAAAGATTTGAATGAGATTCTCAAGGCCCAGGGGATGGAGTCCGGTCAGCGAGGTTTGGGGTTCACAGGAGAAGGCAGCTCAAAAGGTACTACGTTTGTTAAAGCAAAACCAGTGGCTGAACAGAACCCAGAGCAGAAGGTGAGACAGCACCCTAGACAGAAAGTGGATCTGTCCCAAGGAAAAACCAAAGGTGGTCAAAGAAGGACTCGCAAAGATCACTTCAGCTCATCTTCAAATGAGAGGAAAGATTCCCATACATGCCGGTACTGCTACCAGATTGGACATATCAGTCCAAGGTGCAACCTGTTTCTTGCTGAACAAAGAGCCATGGGACACAAGAATAAATCTCGAATGCGACAAGTCTGGATTCCAAAGGCAAGCAAGACAGTATGTATGGCTACGTTCAGCGTATCATGCCACTTAGAAAGAGATCACTGGTACTTTGACAGTGGGTGCTCTGCTCATATGATAGGTAATCCTAAACTTCTTACGCACATACGACCTATTACAAGCAGACAGGTTGTCACTTTCGGAGATGGAGGAAAGGGTCAGGTGTTCGGCTGTGGGACATTGAAGGTTCCGGATCTCCCTGATCTCAAGGATATCCTCATTGTTGAAGGGTTGAAAATGAATCTTATCAGCGTTAGCCAACTATGTGTAAATGGATATCATGCTACCTTCATTCGCGACTCATGTCACGCGTGGAAAAAGGAAGGAGGCACCATGATGAGAGGCTACCGGACAACCAATAATGGGTATATCCTTGAGCCTGCTGAAACAGTTGTTACAACAGCTGATACACCAGTTGCTACACCAGTCGAGTTCAAAAACCAAGCGAGTGAAACGACGCTGTTGCATGGAAATCGGGGACAATTGAATTATAAGACCTTGATGAAGCTCTCACCAGATAGACCTACACGAGGGACGCCCTATACGAAAGGTGTCATAAACATCGTTGAAAGCTATGGGAGGCAGATTCACAGTCTAGATTGTGTGGCCAATTTTCCCAGACCTTCCTGGACTCGACCACTCCAGATACACGGTGATGAGTCGTATTTATACGACTTGTCGAGACAATTAATCCCATCTATTTCGACACTTTTATATGCGAACAGTTACTTTTTAGTATGGTTTTGCATTTCAGGTGTTTTGGAAGCTCTAGGAGGAAACAAGCATTAAAGACGATATTTTATGCCGAAAACATCATGATGGCAGATCGGACCTTTGGACAGTCGACGGAGTGCTGGGAATAGACCGTTGATCAGAAAAATATGACCCACATGCCCTTGCGTAGGTGACTCGATTCCCTATAACTCTCTAGTTTACACCGAGAGCATCCGAGGTCGTATAAAAGGTCTAATCTAGAGTCGAAGTCGGAATTAGCGCGCAGAAGGAGAACCGCAACTCAGACCAGATCGCGGATACTGTTCACTTTATGAACAGTGACCGTGGACGCTAAAGTGAACAGTGTCCGTGGATGAACAGTGTCTGGGATGAACAGTATTTTCGGGTCGTGAACAGTGTTTTCGGGCTTATTTCTTAATTGCGTTTTTGGCCCAGAAACTGATTTAGAAACCCTAGAGCTTATATATTTAGACTAGAGGCAGGTTTCTATGATTATCTCATCACACGAAAATCCCAGCTTTGATGAGAAACGACTCGAGAGAAGATCAAGCTTTCAACGAGAGAGAAGAGAATTTCTACTTTCATCATTAAAAATATTTGTGTTTTATTTCCATGAATAAGAGTAGCTAATTTCTCTATTCGGTTTAAAGTTTAGAATATTGTGACGATATTTTGAGACTCTTTGCTTAAAACTATTTTATGTTCTACTAGTTCTTGTGATATTTATCTCGGTTTGAATTGCGAAGCTAAGTGGAGACTTGAAATGGTAAAACTTAGCCGAGCAATTCAGCCTTATTTTTGCTGCTTGTTTGATACTAAACCGTTAGAACAAGTAGTCGCACGTTAACCTAATATAACCTGAAACGGAGTATTAGGTTTGCTAGAACTAGAAGTCTATAACCTGAAACAAAGTAGATTGTGGTGTAAGTGCTTGAAACGGCCTTACCTTAGGTTATACCTGAAACGGAGTAACCACACTTAGGAACATAGGATTAGAGATCATTAGCAGCCGTTGATAAACAAGTCACAATAGAAAAGTCCTAAGCCGAATGCTTTCTCTGATTGAACACTTTTTGTTTTATTTCTCTTGCGTTTTACAACAGTAGCTCACACCAAAAAACCCCAATTTTATTTGTTTACAGGACAACTGAACCACACCAGCTCTCTAGGGTTCGATCCCTACTTGCCACTTTACTAAGTTTCTCGTAGGGAAAATATAGTCAAATTTTGGCGCCGTTGCCGGGGAGCTGCGCTTCGGTGAAGTTGTTTCTTTTTCATTTATTTTTGTTCTTTTATTTTTAGTTATTTCTTGTCCTTCGCTACTTGCTGCATAATGTCTCGTGCAGGTAGCCAGATTGACGATGAAGACGACGATGAAGATGAATCTGAAGGCAGCGAGGTTAAGTTTTGGATGATTCGGCGTCTCCTTAAATTTGGAGGTGCCATCGGAGAAGATCCCGTGACACATGTAAAAACGTTTCACTCCGTCTGCTGCCGCATAAAGCCTATAGAAGTGTCTTTAGAGAGGTTTAAGTTGAAAATATTTTTCTTTTCTTTAACTGACTCTGCAATATCTTCGTATTACTCATCATCTGCAGATTGTGAAAGTACTTGGTCGGATCTACGAGCTCGATTTCTTAAAAAGTTTTCTCCACCATCCTTTCGTTTTGAAACCCGGGAGAAGATTGATTCTATTCAGCAATTCCAAGGCGAAACATTATATGAATATCTGATGCGCTTTGAGGACCTTGCAGACAGTTTTCCGCACCATGGATTGACTGATTTCTTTCTTATTGAGAGCTTTCTTGATGGGATGGCTCCATTAGAGCGTCATATGCTTGACGTTTCAGCAAGAGGTTCAGTATTGGATTTAGATATTTATGAAGTCTGGGACCTGATAGAAGATATGGCACAGAGATCGAGATGGGGTCAGCTGCACAAAACGGATGATAAGTTGCAGACGGTGGAAGTTGATTCAGTACAGATCATGTCCGACATCATATGTGACGGAGCCCACCGCACTGTCGTTAAGGTGCGATGTTCTCCGTGCAAAAATAAATTTATATCTCCGATACTCGCGACTTAACTATTTTGGGTAGTCAGTGGTAAGTACGGGTCGAACCCAAGGGAGTCAGGTGAATAGTTGTTCTTTCGAAAAGGGGGGGATTAAATAAAACAGTTGGGGGGTTGTTTTTGGTTTTTAGTTACTGAAAAGTAAGGTGCTTGATGGACAAGACTTGACAGAAAATAAGTAGTTGATAAGGTACTGAAAGTAAAGGAACAGTTGATATTACAATTAAAGGAAAGATTCGGTTTCAGGAGCCTTGTATCATATTCTGTTTATCATTGACCTCTAATGATCATACTAAGTGTTCAAAGATGAATCAAGGCTATTTCTAGCACAAGACTTGCAACATCGTTTAGAACACTTGTTCTATTTAGACTAATTCCTCCTTTCGAAGTATCTTAGTCTTATGTGCATCCATTTGATCTTCAGTTACGATCAACCAAATGGTGTTTTAAAGAGGTCGAACTCCTCAGATAAGTTTTGCCCGTTAAAGCATCCACTTACCCGAGTATGTTCACGAACCCCACGGAAGAGCTTTGCCCGTTAAAGCATCCACTCAACCTTGGAAGTTCTAACCTGATATGTGGCACATAGAACAAGTTTTGAACACAGAGAGGCACTAAGCGAAGGGTCTAAAACATTTTATGACACAAGTACACCCCTTCAACCGAATGAAGGGTTTAGCTACGAATATTCATGGAACAGGACATCATAGCTAAGTGCTTTAAAAAGTAAAGGTTTTTGAAAGACAGTAAAGTAAAGTTTTCGGAAAGTAAAGACAGGAAAGTAAAGAAGAGAGTACTTACAAAAACCGTTTGAAAGTGCTAAAGCTTCGATTCCAAAATAAAGTGATTACATGATTGTGCCCACAAAAGCTAGAGAGATAAGTAACTTGTGCTTCTTGCACACAAAATGGGGTGATTGTTGAGGGATGATGGAATTGAGGATGTGAAGGCTCTATTTATAGGCTAAGGGAGGCAATGGATGTGGAGGAGAAGCCACCACATGTCACAAGATAGGAGGAGGCTTCAAAAGCCATCGGGGTGAGTCACCATGGCCAAAAGCCGCCGGCTAGGTGGCGTGAGAAGAGAGGAGGAGGGGAGTGTGAGTGAGGGGAGCCGCCGGCTAGGTGGAGGGGAGTGGGTGAGAGATGTGTGTTTGTGATCTTTCACAAAAGCCATTGGTCCTTTCAGCTCCGGACTGACTCTGGTTGCCCTCTGGTTGGACTTGTTTTGAGTGATTCCACGTCAGGTTCTTGAAAGTCGGAATTTGGTCGTGACCTGGAATGACTCGTAATTCATTTTCAGCTTTAAAACTCCTCCTTAGCCTGTATTCTCTCTAGACTTCAAAATACCCTGTAGATAAATATCGGAACTAACAAGAAAAATTTAAATAGACAAAGAGTCTAATTTGGTGGGTTTAACTGTGTTTATGATTCATACAATTATGGTCCATCAGATCACCCCACACTTTAAGTTGTTCGTCCCGAACAATGCTATTTAAGGACGGAACACAATCTATTTAAAAACTTTTAAATATGAAAGTGAGACTGTGGGACTAGATTTATCTTAATTCATGCATTACTTACTTATTACCAAACTAAACCGTGTAAATACTTAGAAGAAACTTGATACTTGTACCTTCGTGCCGAGATGCAAATTAATTTGGATGTTTCGGGAGATAGCCCTTTTCAGACTCCTGGACTGCATTCTCGGGATCGACTCGTACTATATGGTTTCCTTGTAGCTTTTTCTAGCACGTGATTCGGTTCGGGTTTCACTGAGTTGAGCATTTTGATTTCTGTTTGGCGAGTGATGGACCATAATTATACGAATCAAAAACATAGTAAAACCCACCAAATTAGACTGTTGGTCTATTTAACTTCTGCTTGTTAGTCCCGGTTTATTTCTACAGGGCATTTTAGAGATTAAAGTGAAAACACGCTAAGGAGAGGATTTTACGCTGAAAAGATGATAAGAGTCAATCCAAGGTCAAGATCAGACGCCGAACGAAGAAATCTCAAGATCCTGACCAAGAATTACTCAAATTAAATTCAACCGAGGAACAACCAAAGTCAGACGGAGCGAAATTGGACTGATAGTTTTGTGAAAAGACTGCACAAAACTGTCAAAACTCACCCATGGACCAAGTGACCGGTGGCTTTGGTGAAGAAGATGACTCATGGGTGGCCAAGCTCCTCCTTCCTCCTCCATGGTGACCGGCCACCGGTGGCTTCCTCCCCCTTGCCTTGCCATGACCGGCGGCTTTTGGCTCCCCCCCATGTGGCTTCTCCTCCTTGCTCCTCCTCTCCCCAAGTGACAAGTGTAGGGCTCTCCTCCCTCTCCCATGGCTATAAATACAACCCCACACCTCTCATTTGTAGCATCCAAAAATTGTAAAACACTTCTCTCTCTAAGATACTTTGTAAGTTTGGTTTGATTTTGAAATAATACTCCTGTTTGTTCTTGAGTATTATACGCTTTGAAATTATAATACTCCTGTTGGTTCTTGAGTATTATAATACTATAGAGAATACTCCTGTTGGTTCTTGAGTATTCAGTAGGAAATTGGGAATACTCCTGTTGGTTCTTGAGTATTCCACCCCTTTCCCTCTTACTGTTTTTAAAAACCCCCGAGTATTTAGTTACGATGTCTTTTCCATGGATATTCGTAGCTAAACTCCTCATTCGGTCGAAGGTATTTTTTTGTATTATATAATGTTTTAATTTATTTTAGTTTCATTTCTCTGTATTCAAAACTTGTTCTATGTGCCATTTATAGTCAGAGTTTCCAAGGTTGAGTGGAAGCTGTAACAAGCAAAGCTCTTCCATGGGAATTCGTGATCATACTCGGTAAGTGGAAGCTGTAACAAGCAAAACTTATCGAGGAGTTCGACTTATCTAAAACACCACTTGGTCGACCGTAACTGAGAGATCAAGTGGATGCACAAAAGGCTAAGATACTTCGAAAGGAGGAATTAGTCTGAAGTAGAACAAATGTTGCTTTAAACGATGTTGCAAGTCTTGCGCTACGAAAGGGCCTCGATTCATCTTTGAATACTTAGAAAGGTTACTAACAGTTATTAATAAACATGTTATAATACAAGGTACCTGAAACCGAATACTTTTCCTTGAATTACAAAAAACCCCCTGTCTTTACTTTTACAAACTGCTCGATCAACTACAACCATCAACCACTCATCTACCGGAGGAATCGCAATCACGTATCACCCACTGTAAGTCTTCTTCCCTTAACTCCTTTATTTTCAGTATTTATTTTCAGTATTTACTTTTCCGCATAAAAAACCAAAAAAACCAAAAACAGTAGCTTAGTAATTAGCAGTAAGTCCGCAATCGACCTAAAATCACTCACCATACGATCCCCTAAAGAACAATTATCCCTCTAATTCCCTTGGGTTCGACCCCTACTTACCACTTACTATCCAGTAGTGTAGTCGCGAGTAGCGGAAAAATATAAATTTATTTGTACAGAGAACATTGCACCTAAACGACAGTGCAGTGGGCTCCGTTAAAATTGGCGCCGTTGCCGGGGAATTAGCCATCGGATTAGTTGTTCTTTCCCTCCTATGTCCTCATGACGCAACCCCCTTCATATGCATGGACAACACGACATCTGCCACTGTTTGGAGGTACAGATGGAGAAGACCCAGTACAACACTGCCGAAACTTTCATCACGTCTGCCACCTCATTAAACCTGCGAATGAAATGTTAGAGGAATTT
The DNA here is from genome assembly GCA_033675215.1 of Rhodiola kirilowii. NCBI lineage: Eukaryota > Viridiplantae > Streptophyta > Magnoliopsida > Saxifragales > Crassulaceae > Rhodiola > Rhodiola kirilowii. Next base: position 31,417,127 of record CM066196.1, on the reverse strand, counting down.
AAGCTTAAATGCTTCAAATTCTCTCTAACTGATTTCGCAACGATCTGGTATTACACGTCAACCGCTAGCAGTGCAGTACATTTTGTGGACCTCTGCGTTCCATTTCTGAAAGAATTTTCCCTTCCATCCTTACGACAACAAACCCGTGAGAAGATCATGTGCCTGCAACAATCCCGGGATGAGACTTTGGACGAATACTACACGAGCTTTGACACCATCATCTCGAACTGCCCGCACCATGGATTCACGAAGAAAATTCTGCTTCAAAAATTTCTTCGTGGGATGAAGGGCGCTGATCTAGCAAGGATTAACGAGGCAATGAGGAGATCAGCTAGGAACTATTCCATAGCAGACATGTGGTACCTCATAAATGACCTGGCCGCAGCTACAAAATGAATACCCGAGGCTGACGGAGAAATGCAGACAGAAAGAGAAGAGACTCCCGAGCCATCAGAAGAAACTCCCGAGCCATCAGAAGACTGGGATATAGAAAGTGTCGGAAGCAATGAGGAAGTATCAGCAATGGAAGAAGTCCAGAATACCACCGACATGCTGCCAATGCCTTACCCAGCTATCATCACCCAAGCAGCCGAAACCATCTATGACCAGTTCCTCACAAATAGACACGACGAGGCAGAACCGAGCCTTAAGATGCAAGCTTCCCGACTTTTCCCCTCGATCAATAAACAAATCGCTGAAAACTATGTGATCAATGAAGAGGCTGAAAGAAGGATGGGAAAAGGGCCTGAGCAGAACGACTCCTCGATGGAGCATGTTTTCGCCATGACTGGACAAGGCAGCCCTGAACACCAGAAAACCCATTTCAAGAGGCTAGTGGTCAAAGGTCCCTCACCTTCTCAAAGACGTTGGAAGGAGACATCACCAGAACAACGGGAACTGGACCCAAGCACATCATCTCGCAAGAAATCGAGAAAAGGCAAGGCAAGAAGCAACACAGGAACGGTGGCGAAATTCGACCTAAGCCACCCATGGGATCCCAACCAGTGATCCAGGAATAAGGTACTGTCGAGCCAACGACGTTAAACAAGTGCACTGGTCGGGAGGTAACCCGACACTATCTTACTTTCCGCACTTTAATTTTCTGTCTTTTATTTTCTGTATTTTACTTTTTCAATAAGTCGCTCTCACCCACTTGGTGCATAGAAGATTTGACTATTCAGGAATCGGACTTGGGTGCAACATTAAGCCAGTCAGGGCTACGCTAAGAGTTCAAGGCCCCAGCCAAACTCCCTCGATTATCCAGCCTCGAGCCATGTCGTTCACTCGACACCTTAAAGGGAGTTCTGTCCTTCCCTTTCCTTAATAGCATTTCCTTCTCGTAATTGTCTGCTTGCATGGCTTTTGAACTAAGTAGTGCTGAAAAGCACGACTTCGTTCAAAAGTGTGGGGTGAGATCCGCATGTGTACATAAATGAAAAAACTTTTTCTTTTTTAATGTATCTTTTTGAAAATATGAACTTAAGAATGTGAAAAAGATAGACCGAAATTCATGCATTTACCTTGTGAAAACTCAACTATCTAAAAACTTAGAACGTAACTTCTCATTTGTCTCTTTGTGCTGAGATAAACTAGGGATGTGGAGTTGATAGAAATGCCCTATAGAGGCTTGGCAAGCAATCGAAGGATCGAATCAAACTATATGGTTTACGAAGTCAGTGGAGGCTGCACTTCGGGTTTCAGTGAAGATTGAAGTCATCTCCGCCATGCAGTGTTTATGCAAAAAAGAAAAAAGGCGAGGACGGGAATCAGACCGTCCTCTCTCTAGTCAAAGTAGCCGAGAAAATAGATGAGCGACCCTCATCTTGACCCGCGCGAAACAACAACGATGAGAGGAGCGGGGAGGTATTTCCATAGGCTTGCGGGCGATGATTGGACCTCCCAAAAAGGCTTGAAAAATGGACTAGCAAGCCACAAAAAGGCGAAAAGCTCGAAGAAGCAAATAAAGAGGCCAAAGGCCCAAAATTGTGAAGGTTTTAACCGAACAAAAAGTGAAGTACTCAAAGAGTCAAATCAAAGGCCAAAGGCCGATTCACTACAAAAAGCAGTCCCTCGCCAAAAGAAATCAAAGTACTCAAACCATTGAAACCCGAACCAAATCACGTGCTAGAAAAAGCTACAAGGAAACCATATAGTGAGAGACGATCTCGAGGTTGCAGTCCAGAAGCCTAAAAAGGGCTATCTCCCGAAACATCCAAAATAATTTGCATCTCGGCACGAAGGTACAAGTATCAAGTTTCTTCTATTTATTTATATAGTTCAATTTGGTAATAAGTAAGTAATGCATGAATTAGGATAAATCGAGTCCCACAGTCTAATTTTCATATTTTAAAACCAAACTTAGAGTACCGCCCTTTAATAGCATTGTTCAGGACGAACAACTAAAAGTGTGGGGTGATCTGATGGACCATAATTATACGAATCAAAAACACAGTAAAACCCACCAAATTAGACTGTTGGTCTATTTAACTTCTGCTTGTTAGTCCCGATTTATTTCTACAGGGCATTTTAGAGACTAAAGAGAAAACACGCTAAGGAGAGGATTTTACGCTGAAAAGATGATAAGAGTCAATCCAAGGTCAAGATCAGACGCCGAACGAAGAAATCTCAAGATCCTGACCAAGAACTACTCAAATTAAATTCAACCGAGGAACAACCAAAGTCAGACGGAGCAAAATTGGACTGATAGTTTTGTGAAAAGACTGCACAAAACTGTCAAAACTCACCAATGGACCAAGTGACCGGTGGCTTTGGTGAAGAAGATGACTCATGGGTGGCCAAGCTCCTCCTTCCTCCTCCATGGTGACCGGCCACCGGTGGCTTCCTCCCCCTTGCCTTGCCATGACCGGCGGCTTTTGGCTCCCCCCCACGTGGCTTCTCCTCCTTGCTCCTCCTCTCCCCAAGTGACAAGTGTAGGGCTCTCCTCCCTCTCCCATGGCTATAAATACAACCCCTCACCTCTCATTTGTAGCATCCAAAAATTGTAAAACACTTCTCTCTCTAAGATACTTTGTAAGTTTGGTTTGATTTTGAAATAATACTCATGTTTGTTCTTGAGTATTATACGCTTTGAAATTATAATACTCATGTTGGTTCTTGAGTATTATAATACTATAGAGAATACTCCTGTTGGTTCTTGAGTATTCAGTAGGAAATTGGGAATACTCCTGTTGGTTCTTGAGTATTCCACCCCTTTCCCTCTTACTGTTTTCAAAAACCCCCGAGTATTTAGTTACGATGTCCTTTTCCATGGATATTCGTAGCTAAACTCCTCATTCGGTCGAAGGTATTTTTTTGTATTATATAATGTTTTAATTTCTTTTAGTTTCATTTCTCTGTATTCAAAACTTGTTCTATGTGCCATTTATAGTCAGAGTTTCCAAGGTTGAGTGGAAGCTGTAACAAGCAAAGCTCTTCCATGGGAATTCGTGATCATACTCGGTAAGTGGAAGCTGTAACAAGCAAAACTTATCGAGGAGTTCGACTTATCTAAAACACCACTTGGTCGACCGTAACTGAGAGATCAAGTGGATGCACAAAGGCTAAGATACTTCGAAAGAAGGAATTAGTCTGAAGTAGAACAAGTGTTGCTTTAAATGATGTTGCAAGTCTTGCGCTACGAAAGGGCCTCGATTCATCTTTGAATACTTAGAAAGGTTACTAACAGTTATTAATAAACATGTTATAATACAAGGTACCTGAAACCGAATACTTTTCCGTGAATTACAAAAAACCCCCCTGTCTTTACTTTTACAAACTGCTCGATCAACTACAACCATCAACCACTCATCTACCGGAGGAATCGCAATCACGCATCACCCACTGTAAGTCTTCTTCCCTTAACTCCTTTATTTTTAATATTTATTTTCAGTATTTACTTTTCCGCATAAAAAACCAAAAAACCAAAAACAGTAGCTTAGTAATTAGTAGTAAGTCCGCAATTGACCTAAAATCACTCACCATACGATCCCCTAAAGAACAATTATCCCTTTAATTCCCTTGGGTTCGACCCCTACTTACCACTTACTACCCAGTAGTGTAGTCGCGAGTAGCGGAAAAATATAAATTTATTTGTACAGAGAACATTGCACCTTAACGACAGTGCAGTGGGCTCCGTCAGCGAGGGACAGCTTCTGTAGTGAATCGGCCTTTGGCCTTTGGCCAGTGGAGTTTCTTCACTTTTGTTCGGTTAAAACCTTCACAATTTTGGCCTTTGGCCTTTGATTAGCTTCTTTGAGCTTTTGCTTCTTTGTGACTTGCTAGTCCATTTTCTCAGCCTTTTTGGGAGGTCCAATCATTGCCCGCGAGCATATGGAAATACCTCCCTGCTCTTTCTCATCCTCTCCGTTTCGCGCGGGTCAAGATGAGGGTCGCTTATCTATTTTCCCGGCTACTAGGACTAGAGATAGGACGGTTTGATTCCCGTCCCGCCTCTTGCATAAACGCTGCACGGCGGAGATGACTTCAATCTTCACTGAAACCCGAAGTGCAGCCTCCACTGACTTCGAAAACCATATAGTTAGATTCGATCCTTCGAGTGCTTGCCAAGCCTCTCTAGGGCATTTTCTATCAACTCCACATCCCCTGTATATCTCAGCACAAAGGGACAAATGAGAAGTTACATTCTAAGTTTTTAAACAGTTGAATTTTCACAAGGTAAATGCATGAATTATGATCTATCTTTTTTACATTCTCAAGTTCATATTTTCAAAAAGATAATATTAAGGGAAAGGGAAAAGAAAAAGCATGTTAACTAACTATGTACACAGGTGGTTTTCACCCCACACTTTTGAACGAAGGCGTGCCTTTCAGCACGACGTAGTTCAAAAGTCATGCAAATATATACAAGAGAAGGAAATGACATTAAGGAAAAGAGAAGAACTGAACTCCCTTTTACAGTGTTGTCACATGTCATGGGATGACATGGCTCGGAGCTGGATAATCGAGGGAGTTCGGCTGGGGCCTTGAACTCTCAGCGCAGGCCCGGTAATTCTCGGAAGCTGCCTGGCTGATCTGATCTTGCTCCAAAAATCAATTCCTACATGTTAGACATTCCTTCTATACAAAAAATCGGTGAGAGCGACTTGCGGTAAAGACTAAATGACAGAAAAGAAAATTACTGAAAGTAAGATAGGTGTCGGGTTACCTCCCGACCAGTGCCTTTGTTTAACGTCGTTAGCTCGACAGTACCTCATTTCTGGATCATAAGTTCGGATCCCAAGGGTGAGTGAAGTCGAACTTCTTCTCGGCTACCCTTTTACTCTGCCCAAAGAACTTGTGGAGTGATGAGTTCGGTTTGGTTCTCCATAGGTCCGGCAGGTTCTCTTTTACTTGCATCCGAGAAGGTGAGGATATTTTTACCATAGCCGGTGGTCCATCGAGCCGTGCTTTCTTGTTTCTCCTTCCGGGTTTCCATTCCTTCGGTCCATGTCTTTGTCGCTTTTTCATGTATGGCCGGTTAGCATCTTTGCAATTTTGGAAGTTCAGTCTTTTGCCAGGCGACCTCAAGTACGCGCCCTTGTGAAGCCTCTTCTTTGTGGCGGCTACGAATGGTCGTCCTAGAACGAGTGAGTTTTCTGGGCTCGTGGCGAGTGAGTGCTCCATCTTTGGCTCTTCTGGCTCATGTTTTGCCTCCAACTCCCCTTGCACCTCATTATTGATCACTTCATCTTCAGGGGCTGTGATCCGTATACAAACCGAAGGGACAAGTTGGGGGACTTACACCACAAGGGCCAGGTCTTTCTCGAGCAGCTCTTCAGTGAGGATCGGGCATGCCGTGATTTTCTCGGTTAGTTCGGCAATGAGGTCTGGGCATGTCTCAGCTGGTTCAGCACTGAAGTCCGGGACTTCCTCGGGTAGATTGGTAATGTGGACCGGGCCTGAATTGGGCAGTTTTTCTTCTAACTCCCAAGGGTAATCTGAGTGGAGCTCTTCTTTGATGACCCTTGGCTTGTGCATCTTATTGATCAGATAATCAGTTTCTTTCATAGCCGCCTCTATTTCTGCCCATGCTTCCTCGGATCTGGCTTGATTTTGGTGCATTGACGGAGGGCCACCGCACTGTCGTTAAGGTGCAGTGTCCTCTGTACAAATAAATTTATAATATCCGCTACTTGTGACTACACTACTGGGTAGTAAGTGGTAAGTAGGGGTCGAACCCAAGGGAATTAGGGGAATAGGCTATTCTTTTAGGGTGATTGTACTGGGGGGAGCGTGTTTTATGGTTGATTGAGGTTTTAGCGCTCTGATTAACTACGTGATTTTTTGGGGTTTTTGGTTTTGATTGCGGAAAAGTAAATACAGAAATTAAATGCTGTAAATACAAAGAAGACTTACAGTGGGTGATGCGTGATTGTAATTCCTCCGGTAGATCAGCAGTTGGTGATTGCGGTTTAACAGTAAAGAGAAGCATTCGGTTTCAGGTACTCTTGTATTATAACATGTATATAATAAACTGTTAGTAACTTTTCTAAGTATTCAAAGATGAATCGAGGCCCTTTCGTAGCGCAAGACTTGCAACATCGTTTAAAGCAACCCTTGTTCTATTTCAGACTAATTCCTCCTTTCGAAGTATCTTAGCCTTTTGTGCATCCACCTGATCTCACAGTTACGATTGACCAAGTGGTGTTTTAGATGAGTCGAACTTCTCAGATAAGCTTTGCCCTTTCGTAGCATCCACTTACCCGAGTATGTTCACGAACCCCACGGAAGAGTTTTGCCCTTTCGTAGCATCCACTCAACCTTGGAAATTCTGACTATAAATGGCACATAGAACAAGTTTTGAATACTAAGAAATGAAACTAAAAGATATTACAACATTATATAATACAAGAAAATACCTTCCACCGAATAAAGAGTTTAGCTACGAATATCCATAGAGATGGATACCATAGCTAAATACTCGGGGGTTTTTGAAAACAGTAAGAGGGAAAGGGGTGGAATACTCAAGAACCAACAGGAGTATTCCTAATTCCTACTGAATACTCAAGAACCAACAGGAGTATTCTCTACAGTATTATAATACTCGAGAACCGACAAGAGTATTATAATTTCCAGTATAATACTCAAGAACAAACAGGAGTATTATTTCAAAACCGAACCAAACTTACAAGTAACAAAATGTAGAGAGAGAAGTGATTTACAATTTTTTGGGATGTGAAATGAGGAGGAGGAGCACCTCCTTTTATAGGAAAAATGGGTGGAGATGGGTGGTGGAGATTGGTTTGATCCAAGGGAGGAGGAGGAGGCAAGGAGGAGCCAAGGAGGAGCCACCAAGTGGCGGAGGAGGAGTGGTGGAGCTCAGCCGCCGGTAGCCGGTTGTGGTGGAGGAGCAAAGGGTTGTTTCCTCCACCTCCAAGGCAAGTAGCCGGTCACCAAGGAGGAGGAGGGGTGGCGCCGCCGGTAGTGGGTGGTGGAATGGGGAGGTTTTCCTCCTTTGGCCACCTCTTCATCAAGTCACTAAGTCATCTTGCCATATGTGAATTTTGTACAGTTTTGTGCAGTCTTTTCACAAAACTGTCAGTGTGTTCCTTCCCCGGGCTGTCTCGATTCCTCTCCTGATTCTTCTGATTAATTTGTTATGGTCAATTTCACGTCAGGATCCTTGATATTTCTTCAGTCGGCATATGATCTTGACCTTGGATTGACTCTTGTTATCTTTTCAGCATAAAATCCTCTCCTTAGCGTGTTTTCACTTCAGTCTCTAAAATGCCCTGTGGAAATATATCGGGACTAACAGACAAAAGTTAACTAGACAAATAGTCTAATTTGGTGGGTTTAACTGTGTTTTTGATTCGTACAATTATGGTCCATCAGAATACCCCCCACTTTTAGTTGTTCGTCCCGAACAATGATATTAAAGGGCGTAAGTTCTAGGTTCGGATTTGGCATATGAAAATTAGACTGTGGTACTCGATCTATCCTAATTCATGCATTGCTTACTTATTACCAAATTAAACTGCGTAAATAAATAGAAGAAACTTAATACTTGTACCTCCGTGCTGAGATGCAAATTATATTGGATGTTTCGGGAGATAGCCCTTTTCAGGTTCCTGGGTTGCAGCCTCGGGATCGTTTCGTACTATATGGTCTTCTGGTAGCTTTCTCATGCACGTGATTCGGTTCGGGTTTCAGTGAGTTGAACCTTCTTGATTTTTTTCTTTGGCGAGGGACTGCTTTTTTGTTGTAGTGAATCGGCCTTTGGCCTTTGATTTGACTTTGTTGAGTGCTTCACTTTTGCTCGGTTAAAACCTTCACAATTTTGGGCCTTTGGCCTCTTTTGATTTTCTTCTTTGAGTTTTTCGCTTCTTTGTGACTTGCTAGTCCATTTTGTCAGCCTTCTTGGGAGGTCCAATCATCGCCCGCAAGCCTATGGATATACCTCCCCTCTCCTCTCGTCTTCGTCGTTTTGCGCGGGTCAAGATGAGGGTCGCTTATCTATTTTCTCGGCTATTTTGACTAGAGAGAGGACGGTCTGATTCCCGTCCTCGCCTTTGCATAGATGCTTCTTGGCGGAGTTTGACTCAATTATTCACTGAACCCCGAAGTGCAGCCTCCACTGACTTCGAAAACCATATAGTTTGATCTGATCCTTTGATTGCTTCCCAAGTCCTTCTAGGGCAGTTTATGTCAACTCCACATCCCTAGTTATCTTAGCACAAAGGACAAATGGAAAGTTACATTCTATGTTTTTAAACAGTTTGAATTTTCACAAGGTAAATGCATGAATTCTGATTTATCTTTTTCACATTCTTAAGTTCATATTTTCAAAAAGATACTATTACTAAAAAAGAAAAACAGCAAGCATGTTATTTATGTACACAGGCGGTTTTCACCCCCCACTTTTGAACGAAGGCGTGCCTTAGTTCAAAAGTCATGCAAGCTTAAAACTAAGTACTGAAAGTAAGTGCAGAAAGTAAGATAGTGTCGGGTTACCTCCCGACCAGTGCACTTGTTTAACGTCATTGGCTCGACAGTACCTCAATCATGGATCATAAGGTCGGATCCCAAGGGTGAGTGAGGTCAAACTTCTTCTCGGCAGCCCTTTTGCTCCGAGAGGGTGAGGTTTCCTTGACCATAGCTGCTGGTCCAATGCGTCGTGCTTGCTTGTTACTTCTTCCGGGTTTCCATTCTTTCGGCCCATGCCTTTGCCGCTTCTTCATGTTTGAATAGTTGGCACTTTCGCGAGTTTGGAAGTTAGGTTTTGTGCCTTAGAACATCGGCGACCACAGGCATGTTCCCATGTGAGGCCTCTTCTTGGTGGTAGCTACGAATGGTTGTCTTGGAATGATTGAGTTCCCGGGTGGTTTTTCTTGGCTTGTGACGAGAGAGATTTCCTTTGTCGGCTTTTTTGGCTCATGCTCTGCCTCCAACTCCCCTTGTACCGCATCATCATTGATTATATGATCTTCGGTGGTTATGATCGGCATGAAACGCGAAGGGTTAAGTTGAGGCACTTCGACCATGAGGGCAAGGTCTGTTTCAGGTGCTCCGACAGTGAGGACTAGGTCTTTCTCGGACAGTTCGGCAATGGGGTCCGGGACTTCCTCGGGTGCTTCGAGCGCAAGTACCGGGCTTGGCTTGATTTTTTCGGTGAGTTCGGCAGTGAGGTCCGGGCATGTCTCGGCTGGTTTGGTAGTGAAGTCCGGGACTTCATTTGGCTTGTTAAGTAGAGCCGGGACTTCCTCGGGTAGTTTAGTGATGAGGTTCGGTTTGGTGATGCGGTCCCAGATCAGTTGTGCAGCCGCCCAGAATTCCTCATCTTCGACCTCGTCTTGGTGTATTGGGGCACTCATTTGCTGGATGCTAGCTTCCAATTCTTCCTCCTTGATGCTTTCTGTATCTGATTCGTCCATCACTTCGGATGGCTCGGGAGTGATATCCCATATGGGCTCTTCCTCGTCCCATACAATATCGGTTTCCGACTCGTCCATCATGGCCTCTGTCAGCTTTGTGGGCTCCAGTGTTGGTTCCTTTAGAGCCGCCTCCATATCCATTACTGCCCTTGTACTGATGTCTTCTCTCGGTTTTGTTGCGGGCAAGCTTATAATGGGTGTGGTGTCGGGCTCGTTCTGAAATGAGTCCACTTCCATCGTTGGTGCCTTATTGTCAGTTTGGTGCCACTGACCCTGTTTTGTGTTCTTTGCCAAATCATTTATGAGGCGCCAGGCTTCAGCCACGGTTAACTTCATGAGTGAACATCCTGCTACATCATTAAGTCTTTTCCGCTCAAGTGGCATCATTCCAACGAGAAATATTTGGAGGAGATTGAGTCTGGTGTATCCATGGTGCGGGCAGTTCTCCAAAAGGGTGTCAAAGTATCCCAAGTACTCGTCCAAAGTATCGTCCTGGGATTGCTTAATGGTGATGATCTCTTCGCGGATTATCGAGTAAAACCCTTCATCGTTCCAAGGCTCGTATTCGTAGTAGGAAGGCATGGCGGATAATGTATAACAGAAAAAAGAACAACTATCCATTCGCTAATTCCCCGGCAACGGCGCCAATTTGACGGAGGGCCACCGCACTGTCGTTAAGGTGCAGTGTCCTCTGTACAAATAAATTTATAATATCCGCTACTTGTGACTACACTACTGGGTAGTAAGTGGTAAGTAGGGGTCGAACCCAAGGGAATTAGGGGAATAGGCTATTCTTTTAGGGTGATTGTACTGGGGGGAGCGTGTTTTATGGTTGATTGAGGTTTTAGCGCTCTGATTAACTACGTGATTTTTTGGGGTTTTTGGTTTTGATTGCGGAAAAGTAAATACAGAAATTAAATGCTGTAAATACAAAGAAGACTTACAGTGGGTGATGCGTGATTGTAATTCCTCCGGTAGATCAGCAGTTGGTGATTGCGGTTTAACAGTAAAGAGAAGCATTCGGTTTCAGGTACTCTTGTATTATAACATGTATATAATAAACTGTTAGTAACTTTTCTAAGTATTCAAAGATGAATCGAGGCCCTTTCGTAGCGCAAGACTTGCAACATCGTTTAAAGCAACCCTTGTTCTATTTCAGACTAATTCCTCCTTTCGAAGTATCTTAGCCTTTTGTGCATCCACCTGATCTCACAGTTACGATTGACCAAGTGGTGTTTTAGATGAGTCGAACTTCTCAGATAAGCTTTGCCCTTTCGTAGCATCCACTTACCCGAGTATGTTCACGAACCCCACGGAAGAGTTTTGCCCTTTCGTAGCATCCACTCAACCTTGGAAATTCTGACTATAAATGGCACATAGAACAAGTTTTGAATACTAAGAAATGAAACTAAAAGATATTACAACATTATATAATACAAGAAAATACCTTCCACCGAATAAAGAGTTTAGCTACGAATATCCATAGAGATGGATACCATAGCTAAATACTCGGGGGTTTTTGAAAACAGTAAGAGGGAAAGGGGTGGAATACTCAAGAACCAACAGGAGTATTCCTAATTCCTACTGAATACTCAAGAACCAACAGGAGTATTCTCTACAGTATTATAATACTCGAGAACCGACAAGAGTATTATAATTTCCAGTATAATACTCAAGAACAAACAGGAGTATTATTTCCAAACCGAACCAAACTTACAAGTAACAAAATGTAGAGAGAGAAGTGATTTACAATTTTTTGGGATGTGAAATGAGGAGGAGGAGCACCTCCTTTTATAGGAAAAATGGGTGGAGATGGGTGGTGGAGATTGGTTTGATCCAAGGGAGGAGGAGGAGGCAAGGAGGAGCCAAGGAGGAGCCACCAAGTGGCGGAGGAGGAGTGGTGGAGCTCAGCCGCCGGTAGCCGGTTGTGGTGGAGGAGCAAAGGGTTGTTTCCTCCACCTCCAAGGCAAGTAGCCGGTCACCAAGGAGGAGGAGGGGTGGCGCCGCCGGTAGTGGGTGGTGGAATGGGGAGGTTTTCCTCCTTTGGCCACCTCTTCATCAAGTCACTAAGTCATCTTGCCATATGTGAATTTTGTACAGTTTTGTGCAGTCTTTTCACAAAACTGTCAGTGTGTTCCTTCCCCGGGCTGTCTCGATTCCTCTCCTGATTCTTCTGATTAATTTGTTATGGTCAATTTCACGTCAGGATCCTTGATATTTCTTCAGTCGGCATATGATCTTGACCTTGGATTGACTCTTGTTATCTTTTCAGCATAAAATCCTCTCCTTAGCGTGTTTTCACTTCAGTCTCTAAAATGCCCTGTGGAAATATATCGGGACTAACAGACAAAAGTTAACTAGACAAATAGTCTAATTTGGTGGGTTTAACTGTGTTTTTGATTCGTACAATTATGGTCCATCAGAATACCCCCCACTTTTAGTTGTTCGTCCCGAACAATGATATTAAAGGGCGTAAGTTCTAGGTTCGGATTTGGCATATGAAAATTAGACTGTGGTACTCGATCTATCCTAATTCATGCATTGCTTACTTATTACCAAATTAAACTGCGTAAATAAATAGAAGAAACTTAATACTTGTACCTCCGTGCTGAGATGCAAATTATATTGGATGTTTCGGGAGATAGCCCTTTTCAGGTTCCTGGGTTGCAGCCTCGGGATCGTTTCGTACTATATGGTCTTCTGGTAGCTTTCTCATGCACGTGATTCGGTTCGGGTTTCAGTGAGTTGAACCTTCTTGATTTTTTTCTTTGGCGAGGGACTGCTTTTTTGTTGTAGTGAATCGGCCTTTGGCCTTTGATTTGACTTTGTTGAGTGCTTCACTTTTGCTCGGTTAAAACCTTCACAATTTTGGGCCTTTGGCCTCTTTTGATTTTCTTCTTTGAGTTTTTCGCTTCTTTGTGACTTGCTAGTCCATTTTGTCAGCCTTCTTGGGAGGTCCAATCATCGCCCGCAAGCCTATGGATATACCTCCCCTCTCCTCTCGTCTTCGTCGTTTTGCGCGGGTCAAGATGAGGGTCGCTTATCTATTTTCTCGGCTATTTTGACTAGAGAGAGGACGGTCTGATTCCCGTCCTCGCCTTTGCATAGATGCTTCTTGGCGGAGTTTGACTCAATTATTCACTGAACCCCGAAGTGCAGCCTCCACTGACTTCGAAAACCATATAGTTTGATCTGATCCTTTGATTGCTTCCCAAGTCCTTCTAGGGCAGTTTATGTCAACTCCACATCCCTAGTTATCTTAGCACAAAGGACAAATGGAAAGTTACATTCTATGTTTTTAAACAGTTTGAATTTTCACAAGGTAAATGCATGAATTCTGATTTATCTTTTTCACATTCTTAAGTTCATATTTTCAAAAAGATACTATTACTAAAAAAGAAAAACAGCAAGCATGTTATTTATGTACACAGGCGGTTTTCACCCCCCACTTTTGAACGAAGGCGTGCCTTAGTTCAAAAGTCATGCAAGCTTAAAACTAAGTACTGAAAGTAAGTGCAGAAAGTAAGATAGTGTCGGGTTACCTCCCGACCAGTGCACTTGTTTAACGTCGTTGGCTCGACAGTACCTCAATCATGGATCATAAGGTCGGATCCCAAGGGTGAGTGAGGTCAAACTTCTTCTCGGCAGCCCTTTTGCTCCGAGAGGGTGAGGTTTCCTTGACCATAGCTGCTGGTCCAATGCGTCGTGCTTGCTTGTTACTTCTTCCGGGTTTCCATTCTTTCGGCCCATGCCTTTGCCGCTTCTTCATGTTTGAATAGTTGGCACTTTCGCGAGTTTGGAAGTTAGGTTTTGTGCCTTCAAACATCGGCGACCACAGGCATGTTCCCATGTGAGGCCTCTTCTTGGTGGTAGCTACGAATGGTTGTCTTGGAATGATTGAGTTCCCGGGTGGTTTTTCTTGGCTTGTGACGAGAGAGATTTCCTTTGTCGGCTTTTTTGGCTCATGCTCTGCCTCCAACTCCCCTTGTACCGCATCATCATTGATTATATGATCTTCGGTGGTTATGATCGGCATGAAACGCGAAGGGTTAAGTTGAGGCACTTCGACCATGAGGGCAAGGTCTGTTTCAGGTGCTCCGACAGTGAGGACTAGGTCTTTCTCGGACAGTTCGGCAATGGGGTCCGGGACTTCCTCGGGTGCTTCGAGCGCAAGTACCGGGCTTGGCTTGATTTTTTCTGTGAGTTCGGCAGTGAGGTCCGGGCATGTCTCGGCTGGTTTGGTAGTGAAGTCCGGGACTTCATTTGGCTTGTTAAGTAGAGCCGGGACTTCCTCGGGTAGTTTAGTGATGAGGTTCGGTTTGGTGATGCGGTCCCAGATCAGTTGTGCAGCCGCCCAGAATTCCTCATCTTCGACCTCGTCTTGGTGTATTGGGGCACTCATTTGCTGGATGCTAGCTTCCAATTCTTCCTCCTTGATGCTTTCTGTATCTGATTCGTCCATCACTTCGGATGGCTCGGGAGTGATATCCCATATGGGCTCTTCCTCGTCCCATACAATATCGGTTTCCGACTCGTCCATCATGGCCTCTGTCAGCTTTGTGGGCTCCAGTGTTGGTTCCTTTAGAGCCACCTCCATATCCATTACTGCCCTTGTACTGATGTCTTCTCTCGGTTTTGTTGCGGGCAAGCTTATAATGGGTGTGGTGTCGGGCTCGTTCTGAAATGAGTCCACTTCCATCGTTGGTGCCTTATTGTCAGTTTGGTGCCACTGACCCTGTTTTGTGTTCTTTGCCAAATCATTTATGAGGCGCCAGGCTTCAGCCACGGTTAACTTCATGAGTGAACATCCTGCTACATCATTAAGTCTTTTCCGCTCAAGTGGCATCATTCCAACGAGAAATATTTGGAGGAGATTGAGTCTGGTGTGTCCATGGTGCGGGCAGTTCTCCAAAAGGGTGTCAAAGTATCCCAAGTACTCGTCCAAAGTATCGTCCTGGGATTGCTTAATGGTGATGATCTCTTCGCGGATTATCGAGTAAAACTCTTCATCGTTCCAAGGCTCGTATTCGTAGTAGGAAGGCATGGCGGATAATGTATAACAGAAAAAAGAACAACTATCCATTCGCTAATTCCCCGGCAACGGCGCCAATTTGACGGAGGGCCACCGCACTGTCGTTAAGGTGCAGTGTCCTCTGTACAAATAAATTTATAATATCCGCTACTTGTGACTACACTACTGGGTAGTAAGTGGTAAGTAGGGGTCGAACCCAAGGGAATTAGGGGAATAGGCTATTCTTTTAGGGTGATTGTACTGGGGGGAGCGTGTTTTATGGTTGATTGAGGTTTTAGCGCTCTGATTAACTACGTGATTTTTTGGGGTTTTTGGTTTTGATTGCGGAAAAGTAAATACAGAAATTAAATGCTGTAAATACAAAGAAGACTTACAGTGGGTGATGCGTGATTGTAATTCCTCCGGTAGATCAGCAGTTGGTGATTGCGGTTTAACAGTAAAGAGAAGCATTCGGTTTCAGGTACTCTTGTATTATAACATGTATATAATAAACTGTTAGTAACTTTTCTAAGTATTCAAAGATGAATCGAGGCCCTTTCGTAGCGCAAGACTTGCAACATCGTTTAAAGCAACCCTTGTTCTATTTCAGACTAATTCCTCCTTTCGAAGTATCTTAGCCTTTTGTGCATCCACCTGATCTCACAGTTACGATTGACCAAGTGGTGTTTTAGATGAGTCGAACTTCTCAGATAAGCTTTGCCCTTTCGTAGCATCCACTTACCCGAGTATGTTCACGAACCCCACGGAAGAGTTTTGCCCTTTCGTAGCATCCACTCAACCTTGGAAATTCTGACTATAAATGGCACATAGAACAAGTTTTGAATACTAAGAAATGAAACTAAAAGATATTACAACATTATATAATACAAGAAAATACCTTCCACCGAATAAAGAGTTTAGCTACGAATATCCATAGAGATGGATACCATAGCTAAATACTCGATGGTTTTTGAAAACAGTAAGAGGGAAAGGGGTGGAATACTCAAGAACCAACAGGAGTATTCCTAATTCCTACTGAATACTCAAGAACCAACAGGAGTATTCTCTACAGTATTATAATACTCGAGAACCGACAAGAGTATTATAATTTCCAGTATAATACTCAAGAACAAACAGGAGTATTATTTCAAAACCGAACCAAACTTACAAGTAACAAAATGTAGAGAGAGAAGTGATTTACAATTTTTTGGGATGTGAAATGAGGAGGAGGAGCACCTCCTTTTATAGGAAAAATGGGTGGAGATGGGTGGTGGAGATTGGTTTGATCCAAGGGAGGAGGAGGAGGCAAGGAGGAGCCAAGGAGGAGCCAAGGAGGAGCCACCAAGTGGCGGAGGAGGAGTGGTGGAGCTCAGCCGCCGATAGCCGGTTGTGGTGGAGGAGCAAAGGGTTGTTTCCTCCACCTCCAAGGCAAGTAGCCGGTCACCAAGGAGGAGGAGGGGTGGCGCCGCCGGTAGTGGGAGGTGGAATGGGGAGGTTTTCCTCCTTTGGCCACCTCTTCATCAAGTCACTAAGTCATCTTGCCATATGTGAATTTTGTACAGTTTTGTGCAGTCTTTTCACAAAACTGTCAGTGTGTTCCTTCCCCGGGCTGTCTTGATTCCTCTCCTGATTCTTCTGAATAATTTGTTATGGTCAATTTCACGTCAGGATCCTTGATATTTCTTCAGTCGGCATATGATCTTGACCTTGGATTGACTCTTGTTATCTTTTCAGCATAAAATCCTCTCCTTAGCGTGTTTTCACTTCAGTCTCTAAAATGCCCTGTGGAAATATATCGGGACTAACAGACAAAAGTTAACTAGACAAACAGTCTAATTTGGTGGGTTTAACTGTGTTTTTGATTCGTACAATTATGGTCCATCATGCATCGTGGCATTCAATTGCTGTATGTCTGCGGCCAACTGCTGGGTGCTAGCTGCCAGCTCCATTATGTCGTCCTTGAGCGGCTCGGCCTGATCTTGTCTTGGTTTTGACCTCGCGGCCAAATCATCTATTAAGTTCCAAAGATCATCCAAGTCAAAGTTGTTCACCAAGCCTCCTGCTGCATCAATTAGCCAATTCCACTCTTCTGGCATCATCCCATTGAGAAACCTTTGAAGAAGATCGTGGTTGGTGAATCCATGGTGCGGGCAGCTCGTCACAATGGAGTCAAAGTACGCCAAGTACTCGTCCAAAGTTTCGTCCCGGGATTGCTCTATATTGTTGATCTTCTCGCGGACTTCAAGTTCGAAAGGTGGTGGGGAAAACTCCTCATTGTTCCAAGGCTCGCATCCATAGTAGAAAGACTTTGTGAACTGCATGACTGACAGACCGCTCGTCGTTAAAGCGATTTGTGCAAATAAATTTATAATAGTCCGCTACTTGCGACTATACTACTGGGTAGTACTTGGTAAGTAGGGGTCGAACCCAAGGGAATCAGGGGAATAGATGTTCTTTGAGGGGGTTTTCCAGCGAGAGAGCGTGTTTTAGGTCGGTTGGTTGGTTTTAAAGCTACCAGCTAAGTGATTGATTGATTGATTGGTTGGTTGGTTGGTTTTAGTACTGGAAAGTAAATTGCAATTTATAATTAAAGAGAAATGTTCGGTTTCAGGGGCCTTGTATTATATCCTGTTTATCATTGACCCTTAGTGAATCATCTAAGTATTCAAAGATGATTCGAGGCCCTTTCGTAGCGCAAGACTTGCAACATCGTCTAAAGCAATACTTGTTCTACTTAAGACTAATTCCTCCTTTCGAAGTATCTTAGCCTTATGTGCATCCACTTGATCTCCCAGTTACGTTATTGACCAAGTGGTGTTTTAGATAAGTCGAACTCCTCGATAAGCTTTACTTGTGACAGCTTCCACTTACCGAGTATGATCACGAATTCCCACGGAAGAGCTTTGCTTGTGACAGCTTCCACTCAACCTTGGAAACTCTGACTTGATATATGGCACATAGAACAAGTTTTGAATACTAAGACGAGACGCTAAGTTAATAGTCTAAAACATTTTATAATACAAGTGCGCCCCTTCTACCGAACTACTAGTTTAGCTACTATTCATCACGCTAAACATTATAACTAAGGAAATAAAACAGTTGAATAAATACTAAAAATAATACTTACAACCGTTGAAGCGCCAAGGGAGCTATCCTTTATTTCCAAAGCCAAACTTACAAATACATAACTTAGAGAGAGAAGTGAATTTCAAAAGTGAGGTAGTTATGAAAATGAGGGGAGGAGCTCCTCCTTTTATAGCCATGGAGGGTGGAGATGGTTGCATGTGGAGGCCATCCATGGAGGAGGAGAATGGAGGGTGGAGGAGCCACCACATGTCTTTTGATCCAAGGGAGGAGGAAGGAGGAGCAAGGAGGAGGAGACATGTGGAGGAGCCAAAAGCCGCCGGTCAAGGGAGGAGGAGCCGCCGGTTGCCGGTGGTGGAAGGGGAGGAGCTCCTCCCTTGGTCACCTCTTCAACAAGTGGCCGGTCACTTTGGTCCAATGTAAATTTTGTACAGTTTTGTGCAGTCTTTTCACAAAACTGTCAATGTGTTTCTTCCCTGGACTGTCTTGATTCCTCTCTTGATTCTTCTGATTAATTTGTTATGAGTGCTTCAACGTCAGGATCCTTGATATTTCTTCAGTCGGCATATGATCTTGACCTTGGATTGACTCGTAACATCTTTTCTTCTCTAAAAGCTCCTCTTTAGTGTGTATTCTCTCAAAGCTCTGAATTACCCTGCAAAAATATATCTGAACTAACAAGCAAAAGTTAAATAGACAAAATGTCTAATTAAGGGGGTTAAACTGTGTTTATTATTCGTATAATTTTGGTCCATCAGATCACCCCACACTTTTAGTTGTTCGTCCCGAACAATGCTATTAAAGGGCTGTACTCTAAGTTGGCTTTGAAATATGAAAATTAGACTATGGTACTCGATCTATCCTAATTCATGCATTGCTTACTTATTACCAAATTAAACTGCGTAAATAAATAGAAGAAACTTAATACTTGTACCTCCGTGCTGAGATGCAAATTATATTGGATGTCTCGGGAGATAGCCCTGTTTAGGCTCCTGGACTGCAACCTCGGGATCGTCTCGCACTATATGGTTTTCTGGTAGCTTTCTCTAGCACGTGATTTGGTTCGGGTTTCGATGGTTTGAGTACTTTGATTTTCTTTTGGCGAGGGACTGCTTTTGTAGTGAATTGGCCTTTGGCCTTTGATTTGACTCTTTGAGTTCTTCACTTTTTGTTTTGGTTAAAACCTTCACAATTTTGGGCCTTTGGCCTCTTGATTTGCTTCTTTGAGCTTTTCGCCTTTTTGTGGCTGCTAGTCCATTTTCTCAAGCCTTTTTGGGAGGTCCAATCATCGCCCGCAAGCCCATGTAAATACCTCCCCGCTCCTCTCATCGTTGTCGTTTCGCGCGGGTCAAGAAGAGGGTCGCTCATCTATTTTCTCGGCTACTTTGACTAGAGAGAGGACGGTCTGATTCCCGTCCTCGCCTTTTTTATTTTTGCATAAACACTGCATGGCGGAGTTGACTTCAATCTTCATTGAAAACCCGAAGTGCAGCCTCCACTGACTTCGAAAACCATATAGTTTGATCTGATCCTTTAATTGCTTGCCAAGCCTCTCTAGGGCAGTTTATGTCAACTCCACATCCCTGGTTATCTCAGCACAAAGGACAAATGGAAAGTTACATTCTAAGTTTTTAAACAATTGAATTTTCACAAGGTTAATGCATGAATTATGATTTGTCTTTTTCACATTCTTAAGTTCATATTTTCAAAAAGATACTATTACTAAAAAAGAAAAAACAGCAAGCATGTTATTTATGTACACAGGTGGTTCTCACCCCCCACTTTTGAACGAAGGCGTGCCTTAGTTCAAAAGTCATGCAAGCTTAAAACTAAATACTGAATTTAAATGACAGAAATTAAAAGTGCGGAAAGTAAGATAGTGTCGGGTTACCTCCTGACCAGTGCACTTGTTTTACGTCGTTGGCTCGACGATACCTCGTTGTAGATCATTGGTTTGGGTCCCATGGGTGGCTTAGGTCGTAGTGTTTTGGGGTTAAGTTGACTTTGCCGTGGTAATGTTTGGCTCGCTGCCCGTTTACCGTGAATCTGCTTCCATCGTTCATGCTTTCCAACTCAAGCATTCCATGGTTGTATACTTTAGTCACAGTATAAGGGCCGGTCCATCTTGATCTTAGTTTGCCAGGCATCAACTTCAACCGTGAGGAAAAGAGTAGCACTTGTTGTCCTTCCTCAAATGAGCGTCGGAGGATGAATTTGTCATGATATAATTTCGTCCGTGCCTTGTAGTCTGTTTGCTCTTCATAGGCCTCAAGCCGCAATTCTTCAAGTTCGCATAGCTTAAGCTTCCTATCTAGTCTGGCAGCTTTTAAATCTGGATTGCACTTCTTGAGCGCCCAATAGGCTTTATGTTCTAATTCCACCGGAAGGTGGCATGCCTTTCCATAAACAAGCCGAAAGGGGGAGGTTCCAATTGGCGTCTTGTATGCCGTCCGATAAGCCCAAAGAGCTTCATCTAGCCTCTGACTCCAGTCTTTCCTGCCCGGCTTTACCATCTTTTCTAAAATTCCTTTGATTTCGCGGTTGGAGATCTCTGCTTGACCATTGGATTGGGGGTGATATGCCGTGGATGTCCGGTGGTGGACATGGTAGCGTTTTAAGGTAGCAGCCATCATGCGGTTGCAGAAATGAGTTCCTTGGTCGCTTATTATGGCTTTGGGTACCCCGTACCTACAAAACAGGTTAGTGCGCAAAAATTCTATGACAGTCTTTGCATCGTCGCACCTTGTGGCTTTGGCTTCTACCCATTTTGACACATAATCTACAGCAACTAAAATGTAAGTATAACCGCATGAGACTGGGAATGGTCCCATAAAATCAAGACCCCAAATGTCAAAAACATCGTTGACTAATATGGGAACTTGAGGCATTTCATTTCTAGCTGACACATTTCCTACCCTTTGACACTTATCGCACTTTTGACACTTCTCTTTTGCATCTTTAAATATACTTGGCCAGAAAAAGCCGCTATCTAAGATTTTTCTAGCGGTTTTCCTAGGCCCGAAGTGTCCTCCACATGCAAACTCATGGCAAAAGCTAATAACAGATGCTATTTCATTATCGGGGATGCATCTCTTAAGTATTTGATCTGGTCCTATTTTCCATAAATAAGGATCATCCCATAAGTATTGTTTAGCATCATGTCTAAGTTTCATGCATTGTGCTTTAGTAAAAGAGGGAGGAAATGTACCTCCTACAAGGTAGTTGACGATTGAGGCGTACCATGGTACCTTGGTTGAGACTGCATAGAGATGCTCGTCTGGAAATGACTCGGTTATGTGTCCTTCTTCTTCCCTTCGGACAATCCTTCTTAGATGGTCTGCCACAGTATTCTCAATCCCCTTTTTGTCCCTTATTTCCACATCGAACTCTTGCAGTAGTAATATCCACCGAATGAGTCTTGGCTTGGCCTCCTTTTTCTTCATCAGATAACGGATGGCAGCATGATCAGAGTAAACTATTACTTTTGCTCCAAGCAAATAGGGTCTGAATTTTTCTAGAGCGAATACTACTGCCAAGAGTTCCTTCTCGGTGGTGGAGTAGTTCCGTTGGGCAGGGTCTAGGGTTCGTGAGGCGTAGTAGATCACACCCACTTTCTTGTCAATCTTTTGGCCGAGAACTGCTCCTTCAGCAAAGTCGCTTGCGTCGCACATGATCTCAAAATGGTTTTTTCCAATCCGGAGTTTGGATGATGGGTGTGCTAGTGAGGGCCTTTTTGAGCTTATCAAAGGCTTCTTTGCATGTATTCGTAAATTCAAAAGGAACTTCTTTTTGGAGAAGAGTGGATAGGGGCAACGCCTTTTTGGAGAAGTCCTTGATGAATCGTCGGTAGAATCCCGCATGCCCAAGGAAGGATTGGATGTCTCGGACAGTGGAGGGGTAGGGTAGAGTCTTGATCAGATCTATTTTGGATTTATCCACCTCTATGCCTTCTTGTGAGACGACGTGCCCTAAGACTACTCCATGAGTTACCATGAAGTGGCATTTCTCATAATTGAGCACGAGGTTCATTGAGACACATCGTGCCAGAACCATTTTCAGGTTATCAAGGCAAGCGTCGAATGTATTGCCATAGATGGTGAAGTCGTCCATGAAGACTTCAATGAATTCCCCGATCATGTCTGAAAAGATGCTGGTTACTACCCTTTGAAACGTCCCCGGGGCATTGCATAGGCCGAACGACATTCTTCTGAAAGCGAATGTACCGAATGGACAGGTGAATGTAGTCTTCTCTTGGTCTTCAGGTGCTATGGGGATCTGGTTGTAGCCTGAGAATCCGTCCAAGAAGCAGAAATATGGTTTGCCTGCCAGTCGGTCTAGCATTTGATCGATGAATGGTAGGGGAAAATGATCTTTTCTTGTGACAGCGTTTAACTTCCTGTAGTCGATGCACATTCTCCAGCCGTTCTTGATCCTCGTTGTTACCATGTTTCCTTCGGCATCTTCTTCGACAGTGATCCCACTTTTCTTGGGAACCACGTGGACAGGACTCACCCATTGGCTATCTGAAATGGGATAGATAACGTCCGCATCTAGTAGTTTTTGTATTTCCTTTTGGACGATCTCCATCATGATTGGGTTGAGTCTTCGTTGAGGCTCTCTTGATGGTTTTGCTCCATCTTCAAGTAGAATACGGTGCATGCATACGGCCGGGCTGACTCCTCTTAAATCGGCCAGTGTCCATCCGATAGCCAGCTTGTGTTGTTTCAGCACTTTTATCAAGCTTTGTTCCTGTCCGGCTTCCAAGCCATTCTTGATAATTACTGGGAGAGTGTCATTATTTCCTAGGAAGTCGTACTTTAGATGTCCAGGTAGGGGCTTTAATTGTATTTTGGGGGCTTGCATCATCGAGGGCAAGAAAGTATTTGATTTGAACAATTTTACCTCGTTGACTTCATATTCTGGTGTGAGAGGCTCCGAGATTGTTAAGTGGGCCACCATTTCATGCAAGTCTTCAGTTAATTCGTATGAGCTTTCGGCTCCGTTGAGTATGGATTCTAAGGGATCTGCTCTTGGTTCTGATTGAATTTCTTGGACCAGGTCGTCCAAAGCATCGAGAGCGTGAACTTCCTCGAAATCCATAGGGTGCTTCATTGCTCGGAATATGTCGAAGCTGAAGACTTCTCCTTCTACTTCCATTGAGAGCATTCCACTTCCACAGTCTATCTTCATTTTTGCTGTTTTTAGAAATGGACGGCCGAGAAGGATGGGTGCATGATCAGTAGGTCCGCCATTATCCATTTTTAAGACGTAGAAGTCTGCTGGAAACACTAATTTGCCTACTTGAACCAGGACGTCTTCAATTTTGCCCTCAGGCTGTTTGCATGATCGATCAGCTAATTGAATAGTGAGACCGGTGGGTTTGAGCGGTCCAATCTTAAGGCATGAGTAGATAAAGAAGGGAAGAACATTGATTGATGCCCCTAGGTCTAGCATGCAGTTATCGATCCTGATGTTGCCAATTTTCCATGGAATGGTGTAAGTTCCAGGATCTCCACATTTAGGGGGGACTTTTCGCTGCATGACTGCCGATACGTTCCTACTCATCAGCTCCTGATCGTTTCCAGCATTCCTCCGGTTGATACTATGTTCTTTCAAAAACTTGGCATACCGAGGAATTTGCTTGATGGCTTCCAAAAGGGGAATGTTGATTTCAACCTTGCTGAACAACTCCAACACTTCCTTATCCATGACATGTTGTTTTTGCACGCGTGTAGGTACTGGAAATGGAAGTGTTGTGCTGATTATAGGATTTTCGGTTCTGGGTACCGGGTCAGGCCCGTGTTCCTGGGACGTATTTTCTTCTTCTTCGGACGCGTCCCGTTCTTCCTCAATTATGTCGTCGTCTTTATCGGTTGCTTCTTCCTCTAGAGTTTCGAGAGTTTCAGGCCTCGTTTGCTCTTCCCTGGGCAATCTTGGGTCTTTGTCCTCCTCTTGCTCTAAAGATTTGTTGGCAAGCGTTTTTCCACTCCTAAGAGTCAAGGCATTCACATCTTCCTGTATGCCTTGAATGGTTTGCAAGAGGAGTCTCCCGGACTCATTAGCGTGTGCGGAGTCTGAGGCAGCGAGTTGAGAGATGTGCATCTTCAAGTCCGATAACTCTCCCTTGGTTTCGGCTTGGAATTGATGCATAGTAGTGCCCAAATGCTGCACAGTACCTGACAATTGCGCAATCATGTCTTCAAGTGACTTGTTTGGTCCTTGATGATTGTTCGAGCTTGCCTGGTAATGGTCTGTTGGTGGGGCTTCTTGGTAGAATGAATGGGTTAGTTGAGGGACAGCTGGTTGTGTCTCCTTCTGAGGATAGCTGTTGTTGTTACGCCAGCCTGGGTTGGATGTTTGATCGTAATGTCTGTTTTGTCCAGCTCTGTCGTTGTATCCTTGATATCCTCCTACTATATTTACTTCCGCCGGTTCTTCTTCTATCAATGTTGGGCATGCGTCAGTTTTGTGGTCTGTAGAACCATAGAACTCGCAAGGTTTTACCGGAACTGGCTGTCTACGTATGATCTCGATCATCATCTCCTTTAACTGTTTCATCTCTTCAGTCATTGAGTTTACTGATGTCTCAGCTTGTGCTACCTTTTTTGATCGAGAGAATTCATCTTGACGAGTAGTCTCTTCTCTAAATCGGGCATTTTCAGCAACGTTGGCGATGAGATTCCTTATGCCACTCAATGATAGATTCATCATGGATCCTCCCGCTGAGGCATCCAAGAGCATTTTGTCTAAGGGTCTTAATCCATCAATGAGGTACTCGATGACTAATTTCTCGGGCGGTCCAAGGGTACATCAGCTTCTTTCTAGGTGATTGAACTTTTCCAGGTAATCGTACATGGTTTCATTGGGACCTTGCTTGATTTCCTGTAGTTGCCTCCTTACTTGCATTGCTCTTCCAGCCGGATAGTATTTGTCTAAGAATTTCTTTTGCATCTGAGCCCATGTTCTGATGCTTCCGGAAGGCAATGAAAGGAACCAGTCGCTTGCCGAGTCTATGAGGGAAAAATAGAACGCCTTTAACTTGAAGTCGTCCATATTCACTCGATTGGGCTTTAGATTCTTGCAAATGCCATGTAGGCGTTGAAGGTGAGTTGTTGCAGATTCTCCATGAGCTCCTGAGAATTTGGGCAAGCTGTGCGCCACTGATGCGTTGATGGTTATGTTCTCTAATTCAGGGCTCTCATAGATGCACCATGGCTGTGTCTCAAAATTAGGGGCATTTAACTCGCCCATAGTTGGTTCACGGTAGTAGTTATCCCCGTAGTAGTCGTCGAAAGCGGGTTCTCTTCTTGGCATGTATCGAGGTTGAGGTTGTGGTCGTGGGGTATGAACAGGAGGTTGTACTGGACCAGCTGCATTTCGGTTCTCGGGTAATTCTTGGTTTCTTCTGACTGCTTCCCTATCACGAGCTCTTCTATTTCTGATGAGTTGTTCCGGATCGTCGACGAATGGAAATGGTACCTCATCATTTTGATCGTACAGGTTTATTTCTTCGTCATCCTGGTAGTCATGGTGACTTTCTTCGCGAGACATGGTTGTTTTGAAGCGCGTAACGATTCAAAGAACTTTATCCGATGGCTGATTCCCCGGCAACGGCGCCAATTTGACAGACCGCTCGTCGTTAAAGCGATTAGTGCAAATAAATTTATAATAGTCCGCTACTTGCGACTATACTACTGGGTAGTACTTGGTAAGTAGGGGTCCAACCCAAGGGAATCAGGGGAATAGATGTTCTTTGAGGGGGTTGTCCAGCGAGAGAGCGTGTTTTAGGTCGGTTGGTTGGTTTTAAAGCTACCAGCTAAGTGATTGATTGATTGATTGGTTGGTTGGTTGGTTTTAGTACTGGAAAGTAAATTGCAGTTTATAATTAAAGAGAAATGTTCGGTTTCAGGGGCCTTGTATTATATCCTGTTTATCATTGACCCTTAGTGAATCATCTAAGTATTCAAAGATGTATCGAGGCCCTTTCGTAGCGCAAGACTTGCAACATCGTTTAAAGCAACACTTGTTCTAAGCAAAACTAATTCCTCCTTTCGAAGTATCTTAGCTGTAAGTGCATCCACTTGATCTCCCAGTTACGTTATTGACCAAGTGGTGTTTTAGATAAGTCGAACTCCTCGATAAGCTTTGCTTGTGACAGCTTCCACTTACCGAGTATGATCACGAATTCCCACGGAAGAGCTTTGGTATTGACAGCTTCCACTCAACCTTGGAAACTCTGACTTGATATATGGCACATAGAACATGTTTTGAATACTAAGACGAGACGCTAAGTTAATAGTCTAAAACATTTTATAATACAAGTGCGCCCCTTCTACCGAACTACTAGTTTAGCTACTATTCATCGCGCTAAACATTATAACTAAGGAAATAAAACAGTTGAATAAATACTAAAAATAATACTTACAACCGTTGAAGCGCCAAGGGAGCTATCCTTTATTTCCAAAGCCAAACTTACAAATACATAACTTAGAGAGAGAAGTGAATTTTACAAGTGAGGTGGTTATGAAAATGAGGGGAGGAGCTCCTCCTTTTATAGCCATGGAGGGTGGAGATGGAGGGTGGAGATGGTTGCATGTGGAGGCCATCCATGGAGGAGGAGAATGGAGGGTGGAGGAGCCACCACATGTCTTTTGATCCAAGGGAGGAGGAAGGAGGAGCAAGGAGGAGGAGACATGTGGAGGAGCCAAAAGCCGCCGGTCAAGGGAGGAGGAGCCGCCGGTTGCCGGTGGTGGAAGGGGAGGAGCTCCTCCCTTGGTCACCTCTTCAACAAGTGGCCGGTCACTTTGGTCCAAGGTGAATTTTGTACAGTTTTGTGCAGTCTTTTCACAAAACTGTCAATGTGTTTCTTCCCCGGACTGTCTTGATTCCTCTCCTGATTCTTCTGATTAATTTGTTTTGAGTGCTTCAACGTCAGGATCCTTGATATTTCTTCAGTCGTCATATGATCTTGACCTTGGATTGACTCGTAACATCTTTTCTGCTCTAAAAGCTCCTCTTTAGTGTGTATTCTCTCTAAGCTCTGAATTACCCTGCAAAAATATATCTGAACTAACAAGCAAAAGTTAAATAGACAAAATGTCTAATTAAGGGGGTTAAACTGTGTTTATGATTCGTATAATTTTGGTCCATCAATGACAAAAGAAAAACAAATAGAACAACTATTCTGATTGCTAATTCCCCGGCAACGATGCTAATTTTGACGGAGCCCACCGCACTGTCGTTAAGGTGCGATGTTCTCTATGCAAAAATAAATTTATATCTCCGATACTCCCGACTTAACTATTTTGGGTAGTCAGTGGTAAGTACGGGTCGAACCCAAGGGAGTCAGGTGAATAGTTGTTCTTTCGAAAAGGGGGGATTAAATAAAACAGTTGGGGGGTTGTTTTTGGTTTTTAGTTACTGAAAAGTAAGGTGCTTGATGGACAAGACTTGACAGAAAATAAGCAGTTGATAAGGTACTGAAAGTAAAGGAACAATTGATATTACAATTAAAGGAAAGATTCGGTTTTAGGGGCCTTGTATCATATTCTGTTTATCATTGACCTCTAATGATCATACTAAGTGTTCATAGATGAATCAAGGCTATTTCTAGCACAAGACTTGCAACATCGTTTAGAACACTTGTTCTATTTAGACTAATTCCTCCTTTCGAAGTATCTTAGCCTTATGTGCATCCATTTGATCTTCAGTTACGATCAACCAAATGGTGTTTTAAAGAGGTCGAACTCCTCAGATAAGTTTTTCCCGTTAAAGCATCCACTTACCCGAGTATGTTCACGAACCCCACAGAAGAGCTTTGCCCATTAGAGCATCCACTCAACCTTGGAAGTTCTAACCTAATATGTGGCACATAGAACAAGTTTTGAACACAGAGAGGCACTAAGCGAAGGGTCTAAAACATTTTATGACACAAGTACACCCCTTCAACCGAATGAAGGGTTTAGCTACGAATATTCATGGAACAGGACATCATAGCTAAGTGCTTTAAAAAGTAAAGGTTTTTGAAAGACAGTAAAGTAAAGTTTTCGGAAAGTAAAGACAGGAAAGTAAACAAGAGAGTACTTACAAAAACCGTTTGAAAGTGCTAAAGCTTCGATTCCAAAGTAAAGTGATTACATGATTGTGCCCACAAAAGCTAGAGAGATAAGTAACTTGTGCTTCTTGCACACAAAATGGGATGATTGTTGTGGGATGATGGAATTGAGGATGTGAAGGCTCTATTTATAGGCTAAGGGAGGCAATGGATGTGGAGGAGAAGCCACCACATGTCACAAGATAGGAGGAGGCTTCAAAAGCCATCGGGGTGAGTCACTATGGCCAAAAGCCGCCGGCTAGGTGGCGTGAGAGGAGAGGAGGAGGGGAGTGTGAGTGAGGGGAGCCGCCGGCTAGGTGGAGGGGAGTGGGTGAGAGATGTGTGTTTGTGATCTTTCACAAAAGCCATCGGTCCTTTCAGCTCCGGACTGACTCTGGTTGCCCTCCGGTTGGACTTGTTTTGAGTGATTCCACGTCAGGTTCTTGAAAGTCGGAATTTGGTCGTGACCTGGAATGACTCGTAATTCATTTTCAGCTTTAAAACTCCTCCTTAGCCTGTATTCTCTCTAGACTTCAAAATACCCTGTAGATAAATATCGGAACTAACAAGCAAAAGTTAAATAGACAAAGAGTCTAATTTGGTGGGTTTAACTGTGTTTATGATTCATACAATTATGGTCCATCAATATGCAACACCTCCATCACAACCATAACGTCGCAGACAAAGCCAAACCCGAGAGGAGACATCAGTACATTGGCAGTTACGGGAGAAGAACGAGTGGACAGCAAGGAAAAAGTGTTGGAGACAGAGAGGATTGCGGATGACGTGCACTTTAGCGTCATCCGCGATCAGCTAAAAGACACAGCACCCGCGACCATAACATGTGAAGCACCCACGGATAATCAGTTTACCGCGGACCAAGAACACTTAAGAAGCGCGGATAGTGACCATATTACTGGTCCGCGGGAACACTTAAAGTGTTCATCACCCGCAACCCGGTCTGCCGAAAATACTAAAATTGATCCCCCTTTTTCATTTTCTATGCAGGTGACAGCTCCCGAAGACAATGTGATCGATAATGATGAGTTGGAAGATGAGTTGGAGGCAAGTCATGAGTCGGAAAAGCCAACGATGGAGCACCCACTCGCCACGAGTCAACAAGCGCTGCCTGAAAAGTGTAAGGACCCATGTGCCTTCATAATCACCCGTGATGTTGACTCTTACATTTTGCAGATGGGAGATGGTAGAGATAATGACCTTCCGACACCTATTTCGGGACGACCATTCCTCCTTGCCACAAAAATCAAGATTGACATGGACACACGCTAGTTGTCACTTGCGTTTGGTGGCAAGACATCAGAGTCTTATATTTATGAGGATGATGACCGTTCATACATGAAGAAGCGATCGAGACATGGCACGTTCGGATGGAAACCAGGATGGAGTGACACGAGAGCACCACTCGTTGAGGGCTATGAGCATCACAGAGGGGTAGAGAAATTTGACCTCACACGTCCATGGGATCCTAACTTGTGATCCCTAAAGAGGTAACGTCGAGCCAACGACGTAAAACAAAAGCGCTCGCAGGGAGGCAGCCCGGCAAATTTTTCAGTTTTTCATTTTTTTTCTTTTATTTCATTTTTCCGTTTGTTTGAGTCTTTATTCGTGTTGTCACATTGTCTTTGGAAAAGGAGAGCGTTTTTATGCAGGAAACAGATGCAGCTCAGAGCAGGTCGCGGACCACGTGCACATTATCCTCTGCGGATGCAGTTCAGTTTAACTGTTGACCGCGGCGTTAAAATTAACGTGATCCATCGTTGACCGTTGACCAACGTTGACTGACTCATTGACCAGAATTCTCATCTTCACACGACAAAACGAGGGGAGTACCTGTTCACTTTAATCTCTTCCTTTTCCTATATGTTTGTGTGTCTTGCATGGTTGTGTCTTTGAATTTAAGTCGTACCGTGAGGACATGGCATTATTCAAAAGTGTGGGGTGGGAGAGTCAGTCTGTTGTGTCAGCACATTTATTTTTTGCACCTGCATAGTGTCTGCACGTTTCCCTTTTAAAAAAAATTTGAAACTATGAAATCTCTCTTCTGTTCTTGAATGTGCAGTATTGAATGTTGATGTGAAATAGATGAGCTGATTAAATGCACTTCTCTCGTGAAATTCAAATTATGCTTTTACTTGTGAATTTAACCCATTACGTGTCCTTTGAGCTGCGATAAACAGGGATGTGGAGTTGATAGAAATGTCCTAGAGGGACTTGACAAAGCACTCGAAGGATCGGATTTCTATTTATATGGTTATATGTATTTTGTGGAGGCTAGCACTTCGAGACGACATGGTTAAGAGTCTGCTCCGCCACTGCAGTCCTTATGCGGTCAGGTGGGACAGGAAAACAACACACCGTCCAATCTCTAGTCCAAGTAGCCGGGAAAACAAACGAGCGACCCTCGGCTTGACTCGCGTCAAAAGGACAAGGATGAGTGAGAGCAGGGAGGTATTTCCATATGCTTGTGGGCGATGATTGGACCTTCGTCAAAGAAGAGGAATCACGGACGAGCAGTTCACAATCAGTAGCAAAAAGAAAAAAATCAGTCATTTGTGAAGTTTTACACGCAACAAAAGTGAAGTACATCACTGTTACATCAAAAGCCAAGTCACTACAAAAGCTGTCCCAAAAGAACTCAAGCACCTTGAAGCTCGAACAAATCACGTGCAAGAAAAAGCAATGAAGTATAACCATATATCTAGAGTTCGGGACAGAGAGTGCAGATCATGGGTCTAAAGAGGATTATCTCCCATTCATCCGAATTAATTTGGATTTCAACTCTAAGGTAACATGTATCAAGTTAATTCTGTGTTGAGCATGATGATTTTAGTAGCGATTGAGTTATGCATAGAAAAGCGAGTCTAGACTAGCAACTCATATTCAAGTAGCATTTGTAGACACTAAAAATTTAAGGACCAAATCAAGATTTTTAAAGTATAAATGGGCTGGCCCACAAGGGATATTTGGGTCAAATCTACAAGCCCGGTCCATGAGTTAGACTCAGCTCAAAGCACAGGCCCAATCTCAAGCCCACTAGTGAACTCTATAAATAGAGCACTTCACTTCACAAAGAAGATCCTGAAGTTTGAGAAGAAAAGCAGAGGGAAGAGTGCTCTCAAAGGAAGCGTCAGCCGCCAGCAACCGACAAGCACGTGCTTCCCGCCCAAGCATCCCAACGCCGTCTGCTAGAGCATCCAACCGCAACGCAGGAACGTGAGACCAAGTCCCCGCGACCCTTACTTTGCTGCGCACGTGAGATCAAGTCATCAAGACCCTCGCTACGCAAGATACGTTGCGCTACGCCTTCATCCGCGCACATCAAGCTGAGTAGACTGCATCAAGCAATACACTAGAATCAGAGGAGCATTTGAGATTACGAACACAACTTCTGCTTCAAGCATAAATTATTTGTAAAACATTATTTTGTATTTGATACGAAATATTGTGACCTACAAATTTTGGTGAACCCGATGTGAAACTCTCTACCTCTCATCCCTACTAGTCCACAAACCCCCAAGAAGACTTACGCTGCAACTGTAGCTCAACCAACCGGCATCTGCAAAAGAGGGATGACTCAGAGGATGACTGTCAATGCCGCTGCTGCAAGCTTACGAGCTTCTCAAGTGCCAAGGAGGGAACGCACATATACCGTTGCTTCCATCATGGATGCAGCTACGGTAGTGATTGCCTCCAACTCCCCACGACACAAGGGAAGTGTGAAAGCTGACGGAACACCCTCACCAAAAGCGAAGGTGGCTCTGCCAAAACAAGCCGAGACACCCAAACCCTGTGTAGCTTCTATCATGACCATAGGCACCAAGACCATGGAGGAGCAGATGCAAGAACTAAGAGAGATGCTTGAGCTAGTCCTGAAAGACAGCCAGGAGAAGAACAAGAAGCTTGAAGAGCTCCAGAGAGAGATGGTTGGGCTCTGGAAACGAAAGGTTGAACAAGTCAATCTGACGGTAGAAGATGATGACGCTAATAAAATGATCCTTGTAGAAACCAACAGGAACGGAGGTGTTGCGTGCAACGAAGACCAAGTTCAAGTGCTGATAGCCAACGCGGTCAAGAGCCAGCTTGGCGGAGATTCTTCGGGTGGTGCACGTTGTGCCAAACCCTACAGCAAGAGGATAGACGGTCTGTGCATGCCAAGGAGATATCAGCCCCCCAAACTCTAACTGTTTGACGGAAAAGGAAGTCCAAAGCAACATGTTGCCCACTTCATAGAAACGTGTAACAACGCGGGAACTGAAGGGGATCTGCTGGTCAAACAATTTGTGCGGTCTCTAAAGGGCATTGCTTTCGATTGGTACACTGACTTGGAGGCAGAGTCTATTGACAGCTGGAGTCAGATGGAGGACGAATTCTTCAACCGATTCTATAGCACCAGAAGGGTGGTCAGTATGAGTGAACTGACGAATACGAAACAATGGGAAGAGGAACCTGTGGTTGACTATATCAACCAATGGCGTTCATTGTGCCTTGAATGTAAAGATCGCATCAGCGAGACGTCAGCTGTAGAAATGTGCATCGATGGAATGAACTGGGATTTGCTATACATCCTTAAAGGTATCAAACCTAGGAATTTTCAAGAGTTAGCCACACGCGCACACGACATGGAAATCACCGTGAAAGGACATGGAATGAATCGCATATCCTTGTCAAAGGCGATCATCGATAAGAAGGAATACAAGAAGTCCGAGAAGGTCAACAAAAATGCTCCAAAAGAGGCCATGGCCATCAGCACCAACGACGCTCCTGTGAAGATATCATCAAAACCAAAGCAGGAGAAGAGGAAAGAAGTCACCTCAAAAGACTTCAAGCACACGAAGCCTACACTGAAAGAATTACAAGCCAAAAAGTATCCATTCCCTGACTCTGATCTGTCAGGCATGCTCGATGACCTGTTGGAAAAAGGCATCATCAACTTACCAGAAGCAAAACGCCCAGATGAAGTCAATAGGACGAATGATCCCAAATACTGTCGCTACCATAGATTGGTTAGCCACAGTATCGAAAACTGTGTCACTCTCAAGGAGCTTATAATGAGATTAGTCAAAGAAGGACGCATCGAGCTCGACACAGATGAAACAATAGAAGCAAACCACGCCTCCGTGACGGCTAGTTGCGACTCACTTTGCAAGCCACAGGAACGGTGCACGCAACAAATCCAATTGGCACTCTTGAGCCAACAAAAGTGTGGATATCAAAGCCATCTATTGAAGCTGAATTAAAGAAGTTGAAATGCGATTATAACCCAAAAAGAATCGAAACTTATGGGATCATGAAAGAGGTTGAATGCATGGAGGATGATGAAGGATGGACTCTTGTAACTCAAAGAAGATCAAAGAAGCAAGTTAGTCCACAACCAGAACCTGTCTACCGAAAGAAGAAGCAGGTGACCAAGAAGAGACCACCTTAGGCGAAAGGGAAGAAAAGAGTCAAGACGAGTCTGAGGTCACATATACTGCCTATCAATCCTTTAAAGCACATTCCACCAAGTCCCATTACCTTAGAAGACTTCTTTTTGGAGGATTATTTCGATAAAGTTGGTGTCAACACAACCTCAGGGCAATAAGCGAAGGAAGTGAAGAAGAACAAAAAGCTGAGCGGAGGAATGAAGCTCCAACCACGACGATACAACCACCTTCGGATCCTCAAGATGACGCTGATGTGCTTGATATCCTGGAAGCACTCCCTAAACACGAGCAGTGGGAGCAGATTTTCCACTTACCAGAGGAATCACCACAATAAATAGCGCAAGCACTCCTACATCCAAAGCTGAAGATGGACAATATCAAAAATGCAGCCAAATGCACCTCCTGCAACACGACCTTGACATTTTCTGACGAAGATCTTCTCCTTGGATCCAAACCTCACAACAAACCTCTATATGTCACATGCTACATTCGAGGACAAAAGATGGGAAGAATTTTGGTGGACGAAGGCTCTGGAGTAAACCTCATGCCAAAAGAAACCATGGACTTATTGGGAATCACTATGGACGAACTCTCTAATAGCCAACTTTTAATTCATGGATTCAACCTAAAGACTGAACGTGCGATTGGTATGATCCGTGTCAATCTAGCAATTGGAGAGCTATCTACTGATACCTTGTTTCATGTCATTGACGTTAGAACTTCATTCAAGTTGTTACTCGGTCGACCATGGAAGCATGAGAATGGAGTTGTTACATCAACTCTTCACCAATGCTTGAAATATTATCGTGACGGTGAAATAAAGATAAATGGGGACGTCAACCCATTTACCAAGGCAGATTCATTTTTTGCAGATGCTAAGTTCTTTGAAGAAGACGGTGTGTCAAGTGAACTACTGCCATCAATCATCCCTTCCACTAGAGAAAAAGATAAGGAAAGACCGAAAGCAAACCAAAACCGACAGAAAATAAAATCTAAAATTGAATCAAAGGCTAGGAACAAAGCATGTGTCATGACACCTGTACAAACGCAAAGGCCGACTCCTAAAAGCACACTCCCTATCTTGCAATATATACCTAAATCTCTACGTAAAGAAGGACAAAGACCTTTGGAAGACTGTCAAAAATCAGAGACAAGTTTTGCAGATCAAAAGAAGGTCAGAAGGATGGTCAAACACGAATGGGTGGCGAAAGTAGTCATTCCATTACCCAGCGGAAATACAACACAGGTTCTGAGGCCTCCACCAGAAGAATTCATTTTGGAGTCAATCGAACCACATGAAGGGAATGTAAGTTTGGAGGGAAAATTTGGTCCAAACGCCTATAAGTTGATGGAGAAGTCAGGATACAATTTCAAAAGACCACCTATGCTCGGAGAAGTGATCAAACCAAATCCGTACAGTCTCGGCCAAATTCACGGAACGGCTCACAAACATGCTGGTCTGGGTTACGAGCCTCCACCACCTGTGAAGATTTTCGTTCGTCGTCAAAAAGATTCTACATCAGCTCACCAAATGATTGTAGATGAAATCAAAAACAATAAAGAGGAAGACATAACAGAGTATGATATAGCGACATCCTACCACGTAACAGCCAAAGAAGTTCGAAATGAAGTCGAAGAAGTAGAGGCTGATCAGGCTCCGGAGGTACTCGAAGACGGGGGGCAATTAACTGTTGACGACTTGAAAGAGGTGAATCTCGGAACCGCTGAAAATCCACGTCCAATATATGTTAGCACCCTCCTAACCGAAGAAGAAGAGGAGCATTACTTTAAATTATTGGCAGAATACAAAGAAGTTTTCGCTTGGAACTACACAGAGATGCCGGGGCTTAATCCAAAGATAGCTTTGCATCGTCTAGCGATCAAAAGGGGAGTCAGACCAAAGAAGCACTCCCAACGGCGATTCAGGCCAGAGCTGGTTCCTGAAATTGAGAAAGAAGTCAATAAACTCATCGATGCAGATTTCATTCGCAAAGTTAAAAAGCCAACGTGGATAGCCAGCATTGTTCTAGTAAGGAAGAAGAATGGGCAGCTGCGAGTGTGCGTGGATATTCGAGATCTCAACGAAGCATGTCCAAAGGATGACTTCCCCCTACCTATTACGGAGCTCATGATAGATGCAACAACTGGGCATGAAGCTCTCTCCTTCATGGATTGCACGGCTGGATCCAACCAGATACACATGGCGCCTGAAGACCAAGATGCTACAGCATTCCGAACTCCGAAGGGGATCTTCTGCTACAAAGTCATGCCTTTTGGCCTAAAAAATGCGGAAGCCACATATCAGCGTGCGATGCAAAAGATTTTCGAGGACATGATGCATAAAACGATAGAATGTTACGTTGATGATGTGGTGGTCAAGTCAAAAGCCAGAAGTGACCATGTCCAAGATCTTCGTACGGTCTTCGAAAGACTCTAAAAGTGCCAGCTCAAAATGAATCCACTCAAATGTGCGTTTGGCGTCACATCGGGGAAATTCCTTGGCTTCGTAGTCACACACAGGGGCATCGAAATAGACCAGACCAAAATCAAAGCTATTCAAGAAATGCCCGAACCAAAAAGCTTAAAAGAACTACGCGGATTGCAAGGACGATTGGCTTACATACGAAGATTCATCTCCAACCTCGCAGGGCGTTGTCAACCATTCAGTCATCTCATGAAAAAGGATGCTCCATTCATTTGGGATGACAAATGTCGCAAAGCTTTTGATAGCATAAAGAAGTACTTGTCTACTGCACCAGTGCTTGGGGCATCGACTCCAGGGAAGCCACTGATACTTTACGTTGCCTCTCAAGAGAAGTCGCTTGGGGCAATGTGTGCACAAGAAACCGACGAACAAAAAGAAAGACCCCTCTATTACTTGAGCCAAACTTTGGTGGGTGCTGAACTCAATTACTCTCCAATCGAGAAGATGTGTCTTGCATTGGTGTTCGCAGTACAGAAGTTGAGGCACTATATGCAAGCACATATAGTACACGTAGTTTCCAAAGCTGATCCCATCAAATACATACTTTCAAGACCAGTCTTGTCAGGTCGACTAGCAAAGTGGGCTGTGCTTCTCAAGCAATATGATCTAGTGTTCGTACCTCAGAAGGCAACAAAAGGGCAAGCCATAGGAGACTTCTTCGCTGACCACCCAGTTCCTGCCGAATGAGAGTTTTCCATTAACCTTCCAGGCGAAGACATATTCTACATCGATGTGGTACCTCAATGGCAGATGTTCTTCGACGGAGCTGCAAGACGCGATGGAGCTGGAGCCGGAGTTGTGTTTGTATCACCAGAGAATCATCTTCTCCCCTTTTCGTTCACACTCACTCAACTATGTTCAAACAACATGGCTGAATATCAAGCACTTCTCTTGGGACTTCAAATGGCCAGACAAATAAGTATCGACAAAATGGATATCTATGGAGACACACAGCTAGTAATCAATCAAGTGTTTGGCGATTACGAAGTTAGGAAGGGCGACTTGATCCCTTATCATAGACATGCGACACAATTGCTTAACGAGTTTGACTCCATCAGTATAGGACATGTTCCGAGAAGTGCCAACAAGTTGGCTGACGCGCTTGCTAACCTCGCAGCCAATCTGGCACTGGGGGCAGAGGAGACCATGTCCATTCCAGTTTACAATCGTTGGGTAGTCCCGCCGTTGGAGGAAAACGAAAAAAACATGGAGTCTTCAAACGTGGTATATGCCTATGAAATCGAAAGAGAAGACTGGCGTCAACCTATCATCGACTTCTTGGATCATCAAAAGTTACCAACCGATCCAAGGCACAAGATGGAAATCCGTCGACGTGCCCGAAGGTTTATCCGCTACAAAAGGACATTATACAGACGCTCGTTCCTGGGGCAATGGTTAAGGTGCTTGAGCGAAGAAGAAGCAGTGGAAGTTATACAAGAAGCTCATGCCAGCATTTGTGGTGCTCACCAGTCTGGTATGAAACTTTATGATCGCGTCAAGAGGATGGGGTATTATTGGCCAACCGTTGTGTAAGACTGCATAGATTTTGCAAAGAAATGCAATGCATGTCAGTTCAACGCAAATTTCATACATCAACCTCCAGAACCTCTACATCCGACAGTTGCATCATGGCCTTTCAAATCATGGGGACTCGACGTTGTAGGACCAATTAATCCTAAGGCATCCAACGGTCACACGTTTATTCTTGCTTCAACCGACTACTTCTCCAAGTGGGCAGAGGCAGTGACGCTATGTGAGGTAAAGAAAGAAAACGTGGACGACTTCATAAAAAAGCATATCATCTACCGACATGGCGTTCCACAAAGAATTGTAACCGATAAAGGAAAGCCGTTCTCCAACAAACTCATGACAAGCCTCTGTGAAAAGTTCAAATTCAAGCAGTACAAGTCGTCGATGTACAAAGCTCCTGCAAATGGACTGGCCGAAGCATTTAACAAGACTTTGTGCAATTTGCTGAAAAAAGTGGTTGGGAAGTCAAAACATGATTGGCACAAAAAGATCGGTGAAGCATTGTGGGCGTATCGAACAACATACAAGACACCGACCCAAGCAATCCCGTATGCTCTAGTATATAGAGTGGAAGTAGTATTACCACTTGAACTTCAAATTCCATCCATGCGCATAGCTATCCAAGAAGGACTTAGCAGTGACGAAAATGACATGCTACGCTTAGCGGAGTTGGAAGCCCTCGATGAGAAGAGATTGCAAGCACAACAGAGCTTACAATGCTACCAGGCAAGACTTTCATGTGCCTTCAATAAGAAGGTGCGTCCTCGCTCCTTTCAAAAAGGAGACTTCGTTCTAGTGATAAGAAGGCCAATCATCACCTCGCACAAGACGGGACGCAAGTTTAAAGAGAAGTGAGACGGTCCCTACGTGGTGCAAGAAGCCTACACGAATGGGGCATACAAGATCGTGGATCAAGAAGGATTACGCATCGGACCAATCAATGGAATGTTCTTAAAACGCTACTACTCCTAAAGCTACAGATCGACACTCCTGGCCCGCAAGAGTATAAACTGTGAACGGCTAAAAAAATGAACTACGTTGACTTGATCTTTGACAGCACTGCCTTGTCGCGAGGCAATGTGTGCAAATAAATTTATAAGTCCGCTACTAGCAACTTCACTACTGGGTAGCAAGTGGTAAGTAGGGGTCGAACCCAAGGGAATTGGTGGATTAGTTGTTCTTTAATGAAGCTTACACATAAATTAAAGTGCGATTGGGGTTGGATTTGAGTGGTTTACACAGAAAGTAAATTACAGTGCGTAAAAGTAAATGACAGAAAGTAAATGTACAGAAAGTAAACAGTTGATATTTTAATGGAATGAAAGGATTCGGTTTTAGGGGCCTTGTATCATAGTCCGTTTATCATCAACCTCTAATGATCATACTAAGTGTTCAAAAGTGTATCAAGGCAATTCCTAGCACATGACTTGCCACACCGTTTAGTCTTTTGCAAGACAAAGAACTCTTGTTCTAGTATGTGCATCCATTTGATCATCATTCCTGATAAACCAAATGGTGTTTAAAAGAGGTTGACTTCCACAGATAAGCTGTGCTCTTCCGAGCCTCCACTTATCCACGGAAGATCACGAACCCATGGCAGAGCTATGCTCTTCCGAGCATCCACTCAACCAATGGAGTTCTGACCTAATATATGGCACCTAGAACAAGTTGAACACAAAGAGGCACTAAGAGAAGGGTCTAAAACATTTTATGATACAAGTACACCTCTTCAACCGAATGAAGGGTTTAGCTACGAATATCCATAGAGGTGGATATCATAGCTAAGTACTGAGTAAAGTAAAGGTTTTGAAAGACAGGAAAGTAAAGGTTTTTGGAAATCAAGACAAGGAAAGTAAAGGAACAAGGCAAAGGAAAGCAAGAACAAGTAAAGAAAGTAAAGGAAAAGTAAGGAAGCCGTGGCTTTGTACCTACAACAAGTGGAGGAGAGGAGCTCCTAAGCAAGATCAAAGCAAGGGAAGTAGCTCCAAAATGAAGAACAAAGCAAGAACAAGTGAAGAACAAAATGTGTATTGAACATGAAGAGAAGAGAGTTAAGCTCTCTATCTCTCTAAGGAATTTGAACAAGAGGAATGGGATGTGTTTACATGAGGCTTGCTCCTCTATTTATAGGCTAGGAAACTTGGGAGCTAAGTATTGGAGAAGAAATATCTATGGGGAGGAAATATCGTTTGTCTTAAAAGATCTTAAAGCCACCTCACTTCCCTTCCCATGTGCCAAATGACTTGCCCTCTCCCAAAGCCGCCACCCATGTGTCACTCTCCCATGGAAAGCCGCCGGCCATGAGGTGGAGGAGATGGTGGATTCTGATATTTGTTTAAAAGCCATCGGTTCCCTCACAACTCCGGTTAGACTTTAGTTGCCTTTGGTTGGACTTGTTGGATTTGGCCGGAATTTGTCGCCGGAGCAAGAAATGACCGGAGCGTGGTGGTGGTCGGAATTGGTTTGATCGGAGGCTCGTCGGAGGTTCACCGGAGTATGGCCAGAGTTTGCCAGAAAATGGCCGGAATCTGACCGGAGCTTTGGCCGGAGCTTCTTGGATTTCGGAGAGTGTATTCTGAATGAAAAAGTCATTCTAAGATGATTTCAAGAAGGATGCTAAGCCAAATTCTGCCCGGAACATGGTCGAAATCCCAAAACGGCCGAAATTGCCCTTGTTTGGCCTTGACCGGGCTTGAGTCCTCGGCATTGCGTTCTCAGCTTTTGGGCGATGGTTCTAGCATTTTGAAGTGATTTTAAGATGAATGCTCGAGCTAGATTTGCTGGAACGCCGCCGAAAAGTGGTCGTGACTAGATTTGAAGTTTTGCTCGGGCGCAGGCCGATCGGGCTCGGGCGCTGGTCTCGGCAGGTTTTCCTCGAGCCTTGGCTGGCCAGAAATGCTTGGTGTGCTTTTTGGGCATAAATCTTCCCTTTTAGGCATGTTTCCTCTTTAGACCCCAAAATCGCTTGTATACACAAAATGGCATTAACAAGCACTTGTTCGTATGACCAAATGTCTTAATTGGTGGGTTTAGTAGTACTTAATGAATCATATAAATATGCTCCATCAATCGCGGAAGTGTCACGCACGTGACTTTGCAAGTACGTAGGTAGCTTGATTTAAAAAAAATTCAAGTGCAATCTCAAAAATTAAAAAAAATGAACTACGTTGACTTGATCTTGCAAAGTGTCACGCACATGGCTTTGCAAGTACGTAGGTAGCTTGATTAAAAAAAATTCAAGTGCAGTCTCAAAGAAATATAATAAAGTAGTCTGGCGGTTCTAATGCATAGCTGCCTGGATGGCTTTCGTGCATTGATCGAACTCACGCTTCACCTGCACCAAGTCGTCAGAGCTTCCTCGAAAAGTTCTCAATCCATCTAACTTCTGTTGAAGTGCACCAACGTTCGACTCGGCCGCAGCAATTACTTCCACTTGTCGGCTTTGCTGGTGTCTTATGCTCTTTGCCTCATCGTGCAAAGCTCGTAATTTGGCTTCAGCTCCCTCTATTGCCTGCGCCACTACTTCTCCATGTCTCTCCAAACTCTTGCTAGTTTGGAGAGCGCCTTTATAAGTCGCTCGAGCAGAACATAGACTACCCTCAACCGCAGAAATCTCACAGGCATGATGGGCGGAGTTGCTAACAACACCCTGCTGGACTACAAGGAGTTTGACAACGCTCTTTACATACGCATCAACGGCCGCCTGAAGAATGGAGGTGTCATCGCCAACATTTCGAAGGCTATCAAGGAAGTGGGTAACACGCACAGCTACA
This sequence comes from Rhodiola kirilowii, assembly GCA_033675215.1. Lineage (NCBI taxonomy): Eukaryota > Viridiplantae > Streptophyta > Magnoliopsida > Saxifragales > Crassulaceae > Rhodiola > Rhodiola kirilowii. The sequence continues at coordinate 31,375,835 of CM066196.1, read as the reverse complement.
TCGCTGACTTCTACGTAGGGAGCTTCCGTAAGGTTTTGAAGGAGAACCCTCACGAGCTGGTCAGTCATCTTGACAGTTTGGCATGAAGAAGGTGGAGCGGTGACAGCCCCAGCGCTTGGTGCTTTGTTGCCCTGTGGTCGCCCGGAGGAAGATGAAGCATCTGAGACTTGTTGGCTATGTCGTACCGACCGTATAGAGCTCTGTCCTCCATTATTGACAAGTGTCTCATCCGTGGCATCACCAATTGGCACTGGGACAACAACCCTCTGAACCTCTTCAGCAGCAGAACCATAATCTTCACCCTAAAAAAATAGGAGGGGCGGCACACAATAAGAGTACTCAGAAATAGGGTATATATATATATAAAAAGAAGTCGTATCAAACAAGTTTGGTACCTGCCCGAATAGGTGCTGATGCACTTGAGCTCTTTGCCCCTCATACACGCAGCGATGCTTGTGGTTAGCACCTTCATCTCCATCACTGCCATCGATTGCCCGCTTTCCTGGTCTTTTGGTATCTGTGACTTTCTTCTGAGAGGCAGGACTGGGCTTGATCACCCTATCGGCATTCACAGGGAACATATCGAGAGCTTTTGTTCTATTCTTCGTTCTATAATCGACGCTGGACATGAGAGAATTGGCCCACCATCGCTTAAAGCTAGACGTGGTCATATCCCCCCAATTCAAAGAGCGTCCAGGAACCATCAACTTAGTCTGACTATCCTTGAAAAGAAGTAGTCTAAAATGCTTCAATGCTGTGGCATAAGGGATGAAGCCATCATCCGCATCGCGTGGAAGTATGCCCGGAATGTCTTGATAGAAACCGAACTGCCTACTAAAACGAGTCGGGTGATAGGGTTCCAGAAAGAAAGAAGCCTTGGAACGTAAGGGGAGGTAAGCAGTACGAAGTGCAATGATGTAATTGAACTTCAAGGCATCCAATTTGTCATCACAAATAGGCCCGCATCGATTCCCTTGCAACACAAGGCTAGATGCTTTGAACGAAGAGCCTTCATGAATCAGATTGCGAGCTTCTACGTCAGTGAAGAGTTTTGCGCTTCGAGAGCCTGAATACCGAACCATGAGAGGGCCAGGAAGTATGTCATCAATTGCGTGATGCAAACCGAAATAATGGGCCAACCATCCGTACAAGTAATGCGAGGGAAATGCTGAACCAGAAGAAGAAGGCTTGTCTGCATTTACCATCTTATTCAAACCATGATAGATGCTAGCAAGCACCGATGTCGCCAAACTGAATGTTGAGCCTTTCGCCATATGCACGGCTACTTCGAAAGTACCAGCCCTGGTCACTGGGTCCTCTGCTTTGGGTAGTACAAAGACGCACAACCAACAAGACAAAAAGGCTGCTAGATAAACCATTTTTCTCTCGGAATCATCAACAATTTCAAGTTTGTTGAAGATGGTCATCTCCTCGGACATCCACTCTAGCGGTTTTTGACGTATCTCTCCTCTCGGATTGTGGCTGCTTTTCAGCCGACTGTCTACTCTACGAGTTGGTTCTCTACTCGGCTTGTTGTATGAATTCTTGCACTTACACTAATACTGGACCCATTGCGTAGCACGAACCACATTCCTTGACTCAGGAAGGGATGCAAGAAAGCAATAGGCGCCAAGCAAACGCTCGCATGCTTGAGGGATAGATTTGGCCTTGTCTCTGTTTTCTCTCATATTCTCAAAACTTGGCATAGCTTCATCATACCTACGCCCTGCTACTGGAAGTCCACCAATCTCGTGAAGATTCCAGAGCGAGAGCGACCACTCGCCTGCTACCGTGTGCAATGTATTCGTGGAAGGACACCAGCTCTCACAGAAGGCACGCACTATTTGGGGTTCACGATCGTACTGGTACAAAGAAGCATATACAGCATCATAGACGTTTGCATTCTTCAAACGTGCGGAACATCGCGCTATCACATCTTCAGTCAATTCCCAGTAAAGAGGAATATGGGTAAAGTCTCCAATAATCTTCAAACAATTGGGACCCCACCGCACAATGCCCTTGGCGATCCTTCGACCGAGCAAAGGGGGTCGAGTATCTTCCGACTCCTTTTTCTTCAGAAGACTCTTCAGGAGGTAAGCAGGTCCACCGTGCACTACATCACGAAGGGGCGATGTTAGCTCACGGGGAAATATCTCCTTCATGGCACCTGAATTCGAGTTCGTATTCAGGCGCAACATCAATAGGTACACGTGAAATTTTTGCTTTATGTTATCTTCCATAGCCTTTGAGTCAGGCGCGACATTCAGAAACAGCTGACCATTCTCCTCTGAGTCCAAGAAGAGCACCATTGCGCCTGCCTTCTTTTGGTAGAGACTTATATTGCAAAGTGAGTTCGTCACAAAATGAAAGAACTATGTTGAAGAAATTAAGACAAATAAAGAATTCCCAGGAAATTGGTGGAGTCACAAACGGTCTCACTTAAAAACCAATCTCCTTAGACTCGTAAGTCTTGGTGACAGAATCCTCAAAAGCTTATTTTTCTTGACACGATGTACTCAAAGTGTGAAACTACCCCCGATGGATAGCAGTCTTACGCAAAGAAGGATAGCGGGTTGGTCTCTCAACAACAAGCCAAAGTACCGTCAACAACAGCGCATCAACGTCAGAGCAGTAAAATCGGCAACTATGGATAGAAGGGGGCCTATTCATGAACAAGGAAAAGAAAATCAGTGAGACAAGATGTAGTCACTGCCTCGTACCAAAAAAAATAAATAAATCAAGATGCGTGGCACTGAAGCTGTCTGAGGATGACATATAGCGTGGTTCCTGCTTGAAGCTTTTCATCAGCCATCTTATTTTCAAGATGTATAGTCATAAACATGATGGAGATATTACTACTTGTCAAAAAAAATTGCAGAGGAATGTCGAAAAAGACCATACCCAGTGATGCTTGCAAACAAGAATGCGCCTAATATAGAAGTTTGGGAACAACGAGTATGTCAAAAAGAACGAAGTTGTCGGAGGATGACTACATCACCAAAGGCGAGAAAACATGGATACGAGGAATGTAGGGAGGTCTTTGTACCTGTTGTGGTCGCAAGCTTTCAGCTTTCAAAGAGGGCGACAGAGGGCTAGGCATTTAGAGGTGATCAGAGGAGTGAGGCTCTCGGTTTTGGGGTGCCTTGAATTCTTAACTTGAGGCTCTATTTATAGAGGGGATTAGGGCTGGGAGTTTCCTAAGGAATCCCCCCGAAAGTCGGTCAAACCAAGTAGATTTAGGAAAGGTTTCCTAATCTCATCTAACCGACTTTGCTTTATCTTCAAGCTAACTTAGTTGGCAAGTCATTCTAGAAGATTCTAGAACCGCCACGCATGGAATTAGGAATTTTTCCGAAAACACTATTCACGACCCGAAGTACTGTTCATCCCGGAATTACTGTTCACGGCCCGAAGTACTGTTCATCCCAGAATTACTGTTCACGAGACGAAGTTACTGTTCACGGCTCTGACATGTTTTTTGGCAACAACAGCGACCAATGCTTAGGCTTCTTCTAGGTGGATCACCCACACAGCCAATTTCCAACCGCTGAGCATTATCTTTATCCTGGTTATGCAACGTTGGAAAGGATCAAATATGCCGATCCGCTTCATTTAGAAAGGGAAAGCTGAAGAAGATTTGAAATTGTCTCTTTTCAGTTTCAACTCGTAAAAGGAAGGGATCAATAGAAGATAAAAATTTCTCATTTGAAGTTCGGAAAGATGTCATTCGCCAAGTTGGAAAACAACAGATGGCAAACAAAAAGAAAAAGTGAAGCCCTAACGATAAGTTGGATATTCACATAATCTCAAGTCAACTGTCAAGTTGGAGAACGACATGCTGACTCAAAAAAAATTATGTGGAAGCTCTTACGACAAGTTCGACATTCACAAAACTCTCAAGTCAATCGCTCACGATCACTGATGGACCATATTTATATGATTCATTAAGATAGTTAAACCCACCAAATTAGACACTTTGTCTTAACAACGTTTACTTGTTAGTTCCATTTTTGTTGTACAGGCTATTTTGAGGTTTAGAGAAGAAACGAGCTAAAAAGGGGGTTCTTAAACCAAAAATTGATTACAAGTCAAGTCGGGCCAGTCGGGGACCGAGAAAAATCAACCAGGGACCGAGGACCCCAGTCGAGTACCGAGGACCCCAGTCGAGGACCAAGGACCCCAGCCGGGTACCCAGGCCCGGTACCGAGAACCTCAGGTCCCTACCGAGAGGTACCGGGCCCAACTGCCGGGAGTGCCGGGAACCAAGTCCTGAGTCCCGAGTGCCGAGTGCCAAGAAGACCAGGTCCCCGCCGAGGACCCGTGCCGAGAGAGCCGAGCGCCCGTGCTGAGACCCATGCCGAGAGAGCCGAGTGCCCATGCCGAGACCCACATCCGAGAGCGCCGAGACCCAAGTGCCGAGAGTGCCGAGACCCACATCCGAGAGCGCCGAGACCCACGTCCGAGAAAACCGGGCCCGATTGACCAAGGGCTCGAGGAAAACTTCAACCCCGGGCCATGACCATGCTCCGGGCAGAATCTGGCCAAACATCCTTCATGGATCAGTCTTAGAATCGTCTCAACTTTCCAAATCCATGGTCCAACACCCAATCACCTCCGGCCAAAATTCCAGCAGCTCCGGCCAAATTCCGGCCAAGCTCCGGCCATGGTCCAATCAACTTCCGGCGATGCTCCGATCAAGCCAAATCCAACCACCACCTTGCTCCGGTCATTCTAGCCCGACTCCGGTCAAAATCCGGCGAAGTCCAACCAAACTACTTAATTCCCGGTTAGGTTATACTATTCACATCGGTTGATCTTTTGGTTTGAAACCAAACCTCAACCAAGCTCAACCAAGCTTGCCCAAGCCTCAACCAAGCTCATGTAGTTGCCCTTTGGCACATCCCATGCTTTAGCCGTCCATGTGCAAGGCAAGTGCACCCTTCGGCTCATCCAAACTCCAACCGAAGGCCAACCAAGCTCAACCGGACTTATGGGAGGACTAGAGGCGGTTGGAGGAGGAAATATCTCACTCCACTCACTCCTCCACCGCTACATTTGGCTATAAAAGGAGGGCTTCCCCTCCTTGAATCATATCACATGTAACTTAGGTAGAGAATCTCTCTACAATCCATTCCACAAATGCTTGTAAACACTTGTGTTTTGATATCAAAAGCTCTACCTTCTCTCTTGTTCTTGAGTGTTCTTGAGAGTTCTTGAGTGAAGTTTGAGTTTGTTCTTCATTTCCTTTGCCAAAAACCGTGAGCCCTCTTTTGCTTTCTTGTCTTTATTTTGCTTTGATCTTGAATACTCTTGTTGGTTCTTGAGTATTCTTGAGTGTTCTTGAATTTACTCTTGTTGGTTCTTTAGTGCTCAAGTTTGTTCTTGAGTTTTACTTTCCAAAACCTTACTTTCTTGTCTTTGTTTTCAAAACCAAAACCTTTACTTTTCTAAGCACCTAGCTATGGTATCCACTTCTATGGATATTCGTAGCTAAACCCTCCATTCGGTTGAAGGGGTGTGCTTGTATCATGCAAACGTTTTAGACCCTTTTCTTAACGCTTCTATTATGTTCAAACTTGTTCTATGTGCCATATATTAGGTTAGAACATCATGGTTGAGTGGAGGCTCGAAAGAGCAAAGCTCTTCCATGGGGTTCGTGAGCATACATGGTTAAGTTGAGGCTCGAAAGAGCAAAGCTTTTCCATGGAGTTCAACCTCTTTAAAACACCACTTGGTTGATCGGAAATGATTGATCAAGTGGATGCACATAGGCTAAGATACTTCGAAAGGAGGAATTAGCCTATCTAGAACAAGTGTTCTATGTCTTGAAAAGGACTAGACGGTGTGGCAAGTCGAGTGCTAGAAATGGCCTTGATACATTTTTGAACACTTAGAATGATCATTAGAGGTCGATGATGAACGGACTATGATACAAGGCCCCTAAAACCGAATCTTTCCATTAATCAAAGCACCACTTGTCATTTTACTTTCAGTCCTAATATCAACTGTTTACTTTCAGTACCATTTACTTTCAGTACTTTACATTCTGCAACTAACTTTTACATTACGCAACTAACTTTACTTTCAATACCTAACATTTACTTTCAGCACTTTACTTTCAGTCATTTACTTTCCAGCAATTTACTTTCAGTACTAAAACCACAACCAACCCCAATCGCACTTACATTTCTATACAAATCCCTTAAAGAACAACTATCCACTAATTCCCTTGGGTTCGACCCCTACTTAGCGCTTTACTACCCAATAGTGAAGTCACGAGTAGCGGACTTAAAAATTTATCTTTTGCATTTGCCTCGCGACAAGGCATCTATCAAAAATTGGCGCCGTTGCCGGGGAATTAGAAATTATCAATCGGATAATTGTTCTTTCTTTTTCTTTTTCTTTTTTCTCTTAAATTTCGAACTCGCTTCTGCATAACCATGTCTCGTGCGGGAAGCCACCATGACTATCAGGATGACGACGAGATAAATCTGTTCGATCGAAATAATGAGGCGCTGCCTCCATTTCCAATTCTCGACGATCCAGAGCAACTCATCCGAAACCATAGAGCTCATGAAAAGGAAGCCATCCGGAGAAACCAAGGCCCGCCCGAGGACCAAAATGAAGCTGGTCCAGCGCAACAACCCCCTAGACATCCACCACCCCCGCAATATCGACAAGAGCCAAGACGAGAACCCGTATTTGATGAGTACTATGGGGACAACAACTTCCGCGAACCTACTATGGGAGAACTGTCAGCACCGGATTTCAGAAATCAGCCGTGGTGCATTTACGAGGGCCCTGAACTAGAAAACATCGCCATCAACACATCAGTGGTCCACAATTTGCCCAAGTTCTCAGGAACTCATGGAGAATCTGCGACAACTCATCTCCAACGCTTACATGGCATTTGCCAAAATCTAAGGCCCAATGGGGTGAATGTAGAAGACTTCAAATTGAAGGCTTTCTACTTTTCCCTCATCGACTCGGCGAACGACTGGTTCCTTTCATTGCCTTCGGGAAGCATCAGAACATGGGCTCAGATGCAAAAGAAATTCTTGGACAAATACTACCCAGCGGGAAGAGCGATAAAAGTAAGGAGGCAACTGCAGGACATCAAGCAGGAGCCCAATGAAACCATGTACACTACCTGGAAAAATTCAACCGCCTGGAGAAAAGCTGTTGCACCTTCGGACAGCCTGAGAAACTCATCGTCGAATACCTCATTGATGGATTGAGACCCTTAGATAAAATGCTTCTGGATGCCTCAGCTGGAGGATCCATGATGAATCTATCAATGAGCGACATAAGCGACTCATCATCGACGTTGCTGAAAATGCCCGATTTAGAGAGGAGACAACTCGACTGGACGAATTTTCCCGAACAAAGTGTGGCAAAGGCTGAAACACCGATGAACTCTATGCCAGAGAAGATTAAACAAATGAAGGAGATGATGGTTCAGATCCTACGAAGGCAGCCAGTTCAAGTGAAGCCTTGCGAGTTTTGTAGTTCTACGGACCACAAGACTGACGCATGCCCAACGTTAATAGTAGAGGAACCGGCAGAAGTGAATGCAGTGGTAGGATACCAAGGATACAACAACAACAACAGCAACGACAGAGCCGGACCAAACCGGCAGTATAATCAAGCAACCAACCCAACTTGGCGGAATGACAACCACCCTCCAAGGGAGACACAACAAGCCGCACCTCAATTAGCTCAGTCATTCTACAAACCTCCCCACCGGCAGTACAACCAGAACGCTCCATCAGCAGGCCAATATCAGCAAAAAGGACCAAACTAGTACCCGACGGGTCAGTATCAGCAGAAGGGACCGAAACAATACCAAGCCAGCCCGAGCAATCCGCAAGGACCGAACAAATCCCTTGATGATGTGGTGAAGGAACTCGTGGGCTCGATGCATCGATTCCAAGTCGAGACAAAGGGAGATATCTCGGACTTGAAGAAGCAAATGTCCCAGCTCACCACCTCAATGTCCGCGCTCACTAATGAACCAGGCAGACTTCCTTCACAAACCATCCAAAACCCAAAGGCGAATATTAGCGTGATAAGGAGGTCAAACATAAAGACGGCACTGGAAGAAGCAGCACGATCCACAACTTACAAACCTATGAACAAACACTTCACCCGTAGGCACCGTCCTGATTGGAATCAAGAGGAAGACCGACCCATTGATGGCAGAACGTGGGTCACGCATGCTGACAATGGACGATATGCGTTCACCGTTAGCATGACACCACCACCACTCACACACTTAAACGTACCAGCATCTGGCTGGGATGACAATGACGATTTAGACTCTGATGGTCCCAGATGGGACTCCCCAACTAACATCTATGCGTCGGACCAAAGCATTTACCTAGAAAATCAGGAGCTAAATGGACCCGATCCAGCAAATTTTGAATCGGAGGAAGATGCCGAATCAACTGATTACAAAGGCAGCAATGAGTAGGCATACCCCAAAGATTTTTTATACTCCATACAGATGGTCGCCTCCAATGGCCATGCGACCTAAAAGAATGAGGAAAAAACAAAATCAGAGCCAAAGAATGGGCAGAATGGCCCGATAATGGAAAGATCCCTCACTACGGATCATGAGTCACAACCGGAAAAGGATAAGAACCCGGGGGCCTTCACGGTCACCTGTGGTATTGGTGAAGCCCAAATTCATCAGTGCTTAATCGATCTTGGGGCCGCCGTCAATGTCCTGCATTATCCTCTATATTGCTCATTAGGGTTTGGTCCATTGAAGCCACCAAGGATATCCCTCGAGTTAGGGGACAAGTCGTGTGTCCAGTCGGTTGGAGTGTTTTAAGATTTAATACTCCGTGTGGGAGAGCTCGTCGTTGCTGCGGACTTTTATGTAATACAAATGGGAGATACCAGAAAAGACGACCCTTCAACACTTATATTGGGACGACCATTCCTCTACGCTACCAAGGCAAGAATCGACATGGGCAAGGGCTTGTTATCACTCGCATTTGGCGGCAGAATTTCAGATTTTTACATCGATGATAATGATGGCCGTCCAGGTACAAGGAAACCGCCAGACATTGTGCATACCTTGAATCTCAGAACTCTGGTTTCTGACCTACCAAGAGAGACCGTAAGAATAGCTAGGCCAGCAGCTATGGTCAAAAGATCTTCACCAACTTGGGAGGATATGAAGGAAAAACCTCCGGAACAATAGAGTCCTGACCCGAGCTCATCATCCCACAAGAACTCGGGGAAAGTCAAGGCAAGAATAAAGGTAGGCGCTCCGCAAGAATACAACCTGAACCGCCCATGGGATCCAAACTTGTGATCCCCAATCGTCAAGCCAACAACGTTAAACAAACGCACTGGTCGGGAGGTAGCCCGACATCTATCTTATTTTCAGTCATTTTAATTTCTGTCATTTAGTTTTTACCTCGTCAGTCGCTCTCACCCATTTTGTGTATAGTAGGAATGACTACTTGTATAGGAATCAGCTTTGGGGAGCGCCGAGAGTTCAAGGCCCCAACCGAACTCCCTCGATTATTCCGCTCCGAGCCATGTCATTTGCTCGCATGACCTCAACATGCAACGACACCGTAAAGGGAGTTCAGTTCTTCCCTTTTCCTTAGAGTCATTTCCTTCTCTTGTAAATATTTGCTTGCAATCAGCTTTTGAACTAAGTCATGCCGAGAGGCATGCCTTCGTTCAAAAGTGTGGGGTGAGAACTGCCTTTGCACATAATTAGTTTAACATGCTTTCCTTTTCCTTTTCCCTTAATATTATCTTTTTGAAAATATGAACTTGAGAATGTGAAAAAGATATATCTAAATTCAAGCATTTACCTTGTGAAATCTCAACTGTATAAAAACTTGAGGATGTAACTTCTTAATTGTCCCTTTGTGCTGAGATATACAGGGGATGTGGAGTTGATATAAAATGCCCTAGAGAGGCTTGGCAAGCACTCAAAGGATCGAATTTCACTATATGGTTTACGAAATCAGTGGAGGCTGCACTTCGGGTTTCATTGGAAATTAGAGTCATCTCCACTGTGCAGCGTTTATGCAAGAGGCGGGACAGGAATCAAACCGCCCTAACTCTAGTCCTAGTAGCTGAGAAAATAGATGAGCGACCCTCATCTTGACCTGCGCGAAACGGCGAGGATGAGAAAGAGTGGGGAGGTATTTCCATATGCTCTCGGGCGATGATTGGACCTCCCAAAATGTTGAGAAAATGGACAAGCAAATCACAAAGGAGCAAAGCTCAAAGAAGCAAATTGACAATTGTCGTCAGAGCAAAACGTGCAAATACATTTATAAGTCTGCTACTCGCGACTTAACTACTGGGTAGCAAGTGGTAAGTAGGGGTCGAACCCAAGAGAGTCAGTGTGGATTAGTTGTTCTTTAATGAAGCTTACACATAAATTAAAGTGCGATTGGGGTTGGGTTTGAATGGTTTATACAGAAAGTAAACAGTTGATAAGGTACTGAAAGTAAAGGAACAGTTGATATAACAATTAAAGGAAAGATTCGGTTTCAGGGGCCTTGTATCATATTCTGTTTATCATTGACCTCTAATGATCATACTAAGTGTTCAAAGATGAATCGAGGCTATTTCTAGCACAAGACTTGTGACAGAACCGCTTGTCGTCAAAGCGATTGTGCAAATAAATTTATAATAGTCCGCTACTCGCAACTATACTACTGGGTAGTACTTGGTAAGTAGGGGTCGAACCCAAGGGAACCAGGAGAATAATTGTTCTTCGGGGGGATTACGCAGCGTGTGAGCGTGTTTAAAGTCGGTCGGTTGGTTTTAAAGCTACCAGCTATTTTGATTGATTGATTGATTGGTTGGTTGATTTTAATACTGGAAAGTAAATTACAGATTATAATTAAAGAGAAATGTTCGGTTTCAGGGGACTTGTATTATATCCTGTTTATCATTGACCTTTAGTGACTCTCTTAAGTTTTCAAACGGTGTATCAAGGCCATTCCAAGCACTCGATTTGCGTACACTGTCTAGCCTATTCCAAGGACGTAGAACACTTATTCTATTTAGACTAATACTCCATTCCCGGTTATATTAGCCTATGTGCATCCATTTGATCAATCATTCCCGATCAACCAAATGGTGTTTAAGATGAGTCAAACTTCTCAGATAAGCTTTGCCATTCCAAGCATCCACTTATCCGTACAAGTTTACGAACCCCACTGTAGAGTTTTGCCATTCCAAGCATCCACTCTACCTTGGACGTTCTGACTTAATATATGGCACATAGAATAAGTTTTGAATACTTAGACTAGACACTAAGTTAATAGTCTTAAAACATTTTATAATACAAGCGCGCCCCTTAGACCGAACTACAAGTTTAGCTACTATTCATCGCGCTAAACATTATACTAAGGAATTAAAGATAACAGTTAAATAAATACTAAAAATAATACTTACAACCGTTGAAGCGCCAAGGGAGCTTTCCTTTATTTACAAAGCAAAATTACAACATTACAAATGTTACAACTTCTAGAGAGAGAAGTGAATTTGGATTGAGGTGTATGAAATGAGGAGGAGGAGCTCCTCCTTTTATAGCCCAAAGGGGAGGAGATGGGTGGTGGAGATGGGTGGCAAGTGTTGCATCTTGATTGGAGGAGAAAATGGATGGAGGAGATGGCCACACATGGAGGAAGAGGAGTGGTGGAGGAGGAGGAAGGTGGTGGTGACATGTGGAGGAGGGGCAAAAGCCGCCGGTCACCACCACCCCAAGCCACCGGTAGGCGGTGGCCAAGGAGGAGGAGCTCCTCCCTTGGCCACCACTTCTTCAAGTGGCCGGTCATCCTTGTCCAATGTGAGATTTGTACAGTTTTGTGCAGTCTTTTCACAAAACTGTCAATGTGTTTCTTCTCCGGGCTATCTTGACTCCACTCTTGATTCTTCTGATTAATTTGTTCTGGTCAATTCAACGGCAGGATCCTTGATATTTCTTCAGTCGGCATATGATCTTGACCTTGGATTGACTCTTGTTATCTTTTCAGCTTAAAATCCTCTCCTTAGCGTGTTTTCACTTCAGTCTCTAAAATGCCCTGTGAAAATATATCGGGACTAACACGTAGACGTTAGATAGACAAACAGTCTAATTAAGGGGGTTTTACTGTGTTTCTGACTCGTATAACTTTGGTCCATCAGATTACCCCCCACTTTTAGTTGTTCGTCCCGAACAATGCTATTAAAGGGCGTAAGTTCTAAGTTTGGCTTTGGAATATGAAAATTAGACTGTGGTACTCGATCTATCCTAATTCATGCATTGCTTACTTATTACCAAATTAAACTGCGTAAATAAATAGAAGAAACTTAATACTTGTACCTCCGTGCTGAGATGCAAATTATATTGGATGTCTCGGGAGATAGCCCTTTTTAGGCTCCTGGACTGCAACCTCGGGATCGTCTCTTACTATATGATTTTCTGGTAGCTTTCTCTAGCACATGATTCGATTCGGGTTTCAGTGAGTTGAGCCTTTTTGAGTTTCTTCTTTGGCGAGGGACTGCTTTTTTGTTGTAGTGAATCGGCCTTTGGCCTTTGATTTGACTTTTTTTTAGTGCTTCACTTTTGCTCGGTTAAAACCTTCACAATTTTGGGCCTTTGGCCTCTTTTGATTTGCTTCATTGAGCTTTTCGCCTTTTTGTGATTGCTAGTCCATTTTCTCGAGCCTTTTTGGGAGGTCCAATCATCGCCCGCAAGCCTATGGAAATACCTCCCCGCTCCTCTCGTCTTTGTCGTTTTGCGCAGGTCAAGATGAGGGTCGCCCATCTATTTTCTCGGCTGTTTTGACTAGAGGGAGGACGGTCTGATTCACGTCCTCCCCTTTGCATAGATGCTTCTTGGCGGAGTTGACTTCAATTATTCACTGAAAACCCGAAGTGCAGCCTCCACTGACTTCGAAAACCATATAGTTTGATCTGATCCTTTGATTGCTTACCAAGCCTCTCTAGGGCAGTTTATATCAACTCCACATCCCTAGTTATCTCAGCACAAAGGACAAATGGAAAGTTACATTCTAAGTTTTTAAACAGTTGAATTTTCACAAGGTTAATGCATGAATTATGATTTATCTTTTTCACATTCTTAAGTTCATATTTTCAAAAAGGTACTTATTACTAAAAAAAGAAAAAACAGCTGCATGTTATTTATGTACACAGGTGGTTCTCACCCCCCACTTTTGAACGAAGGCGTGCCTTAGTTCAAAAGTCATGCAAGCTTAAAACTAAATACTGAATTTAAAAGACAGAAATTAAAGTGCGGAAAAGTAAGATAGTGTCGGTTTACCTCCCGACCAGTGCACTTGTTTAACGTCGTTGGCTCGACGATACCTCGTTTGTGGTTCATTGGTTTGGGTCCCATGGGTGGCTGAGGTCAAACTTTGCCACCGTTCCAGTGTTGCTTCTTCCTGACTTCTTGCTGGAGTAAGAGCTCCATTGTTTTGGTGTTTTCTCTTTCCATTGTTTCTGAGAAGGCGGGAGACCTTTGACCATAGCTGCTGGTCTTGATACTTTTTTGGTCCCTAATAACAGGTCAGAAAACTGTGCACTGTGATCTGAGATAGGTGTTATGTCTGGCAGTTTCTTCGTGTCCGGGCGGCTCTTATTAATGTAGAAGTGTGCAATTTTACCGCCGAACTTAAGTGATAATGACCCCTTGCCCACATCGATTCTTGCTTTAGTGGCGTAGAGGAATGGTCGTCCCAATATTATTGTCGGAGGATCGTCTTCGCTGGTTTCTTCTGTTGGTATTACATAGAAGTCTGCAGCAACGACGAGCTCTCCCACATGGAGTATTACATCTTCCAGTTCTCCAACCGGACGGATGCATGACTTATCTCCTAGCTCGATATTTGACCGGGGAGGTTTTAACGGACCTAGTCCTAGTAAGTAATACAAGGAGGAAGGCATGGCGTTGACAGTAGCCCCAAGATCGACTAAGCATTTGTGGATCTGGGTTTCACCAATACAGCAAGTGATTGTAAAGGCTCCTGGGTCTTTATCTCTTTCCGGTTGTGACTCATGGTCTGAAACGAGGGTTCTTTCTATTCTTTGACCAGTCTGCCTATTCCTTGACCTTAAGTTGTTGTCGTCGTCCCATCCTGATGCTGGTACGTCGGTGTGTATAATAGGCGGTGGTGTTATGCAGACGGTGAATGCATATCGTCCATTGTCGGCATGTGTAACCCATGTTTTGCCATCATTGGGTCGGTCTTCTTCTTGATTCCAATCAGGTCGACTCCTACGGTCGAAATGATTGTTTGTTAGTCTGTAGGTTGGGGACCGTGCTACTTCTCCTAGAGTAACCTTCATGTTTGACCTCCTTATCATGCTTATGTTCGCCTTAGGATTTTGGATGGTCTGTGAAGGAAGTCTGCCAGGTTCAGTAGTGAGTGCGGATACTGATGCAGCGAGTTGGGAGATATGATCCTTCAAGTCTGATAATTCTTTTTTTGTTTCGGTTTGATTTTGATGCATAGTAGTATTCAACTGCTGCACAGTACTAGTTAATTGCAGCATCATGTCCTCTAGTGATTCGTTTGGCCCTCGAGAATTGTTTGAGCTTGCATGGTATAGGTTTGGCTCCTCTTGTTGGTATTGGCTTGATGGTGGGGTGGTCTGGTTGTACTGTCGGTGGGGTGGTTGGTAGTATGACTGAGCTAGTTGAGGGACAACTGGTTGTGTCTCCTTCTGAAGATAGATGTTTTTGTTACGCCAGCCTGGGTTTGATGTTTGACCGTACTGTCTATTTTGTCCAGCTCTGTCGTTGTTGTATCCTTGATATCCTCCCACTGTATTTACGTCAGCCGGTTCTTCTTCTATCAATGTTGGGCATGCGTCCGTTTTGTGGTCTGTAGAACCACAGAACTCGCAAGGTTTTACCGTAATTGGCTGTCTACGTATGATCTCAATCATCATCTCCTTTAACTGTTTCATCTCTTCAGTTATGGAGTTTACTGATGCCTCGGTTTGTGCTACCCTTTTTCATCGAGAGAATTCATCTTGACGAGTGGTCTCTTCTCTAAATCGAGCATTTTCAGCAACGTTGGCGATGAGATTTCTGATGCCACTTAATGACAGATTCATCATGGACCCTCCCGCTGAGGCATCCAAGAGCATTTTTTCTAATGGTCTTAATCCATCAATGAGGTACTCGATGACGAGTTTCTCGGGCAGTCCAAGGGTACAGCAGCTCCTTTCTAGGTGATTGAACTTTTCCAGGTAATCGTACATGGTTTCATTGGGACCTTGTTTGATTTCCTGTAGTTGCTTCCTTACTTGTATTGCTCTTCCAGCCGGATAGTATTTATCTAAGAATTTCTTCTGCATCTGAACCCATGTTCTAATGCTTCCGGAAGGCAATGAAAGGAACCAGTCACTTGCCGAGTCAGTGAGGGAAAAATAGAACACTTTTAACTTGAAGTCGTCCATATTCACCCAGTTGGGCTTTAGATTCTGGCAAATGCCATGTAGGCGTTGAAGGTGAGTTGCGGCAGATTCTCCTTGAGAGCCTGAGAATTTTGGCAGGCTGTGTGCCACTGATGCGTTGATGGTTATATTTTCTAATTCAGGGCTCTCATAGATGCACCACGGCTGTGTCTCGAAATTAGGGGCATTTAACTCGCCCATCGTCGGTTCACGGTAGTAGTTATCTCCGTAGTAGTCGTCGAAAGCGGGTTCTCTCCTTGGCATGTATCGAGGTTGAGGTTGTGGTCGTGGGGGATGGATAGGAGGTTGTACTGGACCAGCTGCATTTTGGTCCTCGGGTAATTCTTGGTTTCTTCTGACTGCTTCCCTATCACGAGCTCTTCTGTTTCTGATGAGTTGTTCCGGATCGTCGACGAATGGAAACGGTACCTCATCATTCTGATCGTACAGGTTTATTTCTTCGTCATCCTGGTAGTCATGGTGACTTTCTTCGTGAGACATGGTTAGTTTTTGAAGCGCGTAACGGTTCAAAGAACAGTTATCCGATGACTAGTTCCCCGGCAACGGCGCCAATTTGACAGAACCGCTTGTCGTCAAAGCGATTGTGCAAATAAATTTATAATAGTCCGCTACTCGCAACTATACTACTGGGTAGTACTTGGTAAGTAGGGGTCGAACCCAAGGGAACCAGGGGAATAATTGTTCTTCGGGGGGGGTTACGCAGCGTGGGAGCGTGTTTAAAGTCGGTCGGTTGGTTTTAAAGCTACCAGCTATTTTGATTGATTGATTGATTGGTTGGTTGATTTTAATACTGGAAAGTAAATTACAGATTATAATTAAAGAGAAATGTTCGGTTTCAGGGGACTTGTATTATTTCCTGTTTATCATTGACCTTTAGTGACTCTCCTAAGTATTCAAACGGTGTATCAAGGCCATTCCAAGCACTCGATTTGCGTACACTGTCTAGCCTATTCCAAGGACGTAGAACACTTATTCTATTTAGACTAATACTCCATTCCCGGTTATATTAGCCTATGTGCATCCATTTGATCAATCATTCCCGATCAACCAAATGGTGTTTAAGATGAGTCAAACTTCTCAGATAAGCTTTGCCATTCCAAGCATCCACTTATCCGTACAAGTTTACGAACCCCGCTGTAGAGTTTTGCCATTCCAAGCATCCACTCTACCTTGGACGTTCTGACTTAATATATGGCACATAGAATAAGTTTTGAATACTTAGACTAGACACTAAGTTAATAGTCTTAAAACATTTTATAATACAAGCGCGCCCCTTAGACCGAACTACAAGTTTAGCTACTATTCATCGCGCTAAACATTATACTAAGGAATTAAAGATAACAGTTAAATAAATACTAAAAATAATACTTACAACCGTTGAAGCGCCAAGGGAGCTTTCCTTTATTTCCAAAGCAAAATTACAACATTACAAATGTTACAACTTCTAGAGAGAGAAGTGAATTTGGATTGAGGTGTATGAAATGAGGAGGAGGAGCTCCTCCTTTTATAGCCCAAAGGGGAGGAGATGGGTGGTGGAGATGGGTGGCAAGTGTTGCATCTTGATTGGAGGAGAAAATGGATGGAGGAGATGGCCACACATGGAGGAAGAGGAGTGGTGGAGGAGGAGGAAGGTGGTGGTGACATGTGGAGGAGGGGCAAAAGCCGCCGGTCACCACCACCCCAAGCCGCCGGTAGGCGGTGGCCAAGGAGGAGGAGCTCCTCCCTTGGCCACCACTTCTTCAAGTGGCCGGTCATCCTTGTCCAATGTGAGATTTGTACAGTTTTGTGCAGTCTTTTCACAAAACTGTCAATGTGTTTCTTCTCCAGGCTGTCTTGACTCCACTCCTGATTCTTCTGATTAATTTGTTCTGGTCAATTCAACGTCAGGATCCTTGATATTTCTTCAGTCGGCATATGATCTTGACCTTGGATTGACTCTTGTTATCTTTTCAGCTTAAAATCCTCTCCTTAGCGTGTTTTCACTTCAATCTCTAAAATGCCCTGTGAAAATATATCGGGACTAACACGTAGACGTTAGATAGACAAACAGTCTAATTAAGGGGGTTTTACTGTGTTTCTGACTCGTATAACTTTGGTCCATCAACTTGCAACATCGTTTAAAACACTTGTTCTATTTAGACTAATTCCTCCTTTCAAAGTATCTTAGCCTTATGTGCATCCATTTGATCTTCAGTTACGATCAACCAAATGGTTTTTAGAAGAGGTCAAACTCCTCAGATAAGCTTTGCCCGTTAAAGCATCCACTTACCCGAGTATGTTCACGAACCCCACGGAAGAGCTTTGCCCGTTAAAGCATCCACTCAACCTTGGAAGTTCTAACCTTATATGTGGCACATAGAACAAGTTTTGAACACAGAGAGGCACTAGGTGCAAGGTCTAAAACATTGTATGATACAAGTACACCCCTTCAACCGAATGAAGGGTTTAGCTACGACTATTCATGGAACAGGACATCATAGCTAAGTGCGTTGAAAAGTAAAGGTTTTTTTGAAAGACAGTAAAGTAAAGTTTTTGAAAGTAAAGACAGGAAAGTAAAGTACTTTGAAAGACAGTAAAGTAAAAAAGAGAGGACTTACAAAAACTGTTGAAAGTGCTAAAGCTTCGATTCCAAAGTAAAGCGATTACATGATTGTGGCCACAAAAGCTAGAGAGATAAGTGGATTGTGTTTTTGAGGATGAAGAGAAGAGGGTTAAGCCCTCTATCTCTCTAAAGAACTTGTGATTTGTGGGATGATTATTACATGAGGGCATGACCTCTATTTATAGGGAAATGGATACTTGGGAGCCAAGTTTTGGAGATGAAATATCTATGGGGAACCATTGGATTGGAGTACACTTGCATTCATCCAAGCCATCCATTTCTCCTCCAATCACAAGCCTCCACACTCCTCCACATACATGCATCTCCTCCACATACATGCATCTTCCTCCTCCTTGCACATGCATCTTCCTTCTCCTTGCACATGCATCTTCCTCCTCCTTGCACATGCATCTTCCTCCTCCTTGCACATGGCTGCGCCACATGTAGGAAGCTGAGTGGTGCCACGTGGCTTGGCCGGAGCTAGGTTGGAGGATGATCGGAGCATGGCCGGAGTTTGCCGGAAGTCGCCGGAATGTGGCCGGAATCTGACCAGAGCCTTGGTCGGACCTTCTTGGATTTTGGAGGGTGTATTCTGAATGAAAAAATCATTCTAAGATGATCTCAAGAAGGATTCTAAGCCAAATTCGGCCCGGAACATGGTTGAAATCCCAAAGCGATTGATATTGCCCTTGTTTGGCCTTGAACGGGCTTGAGTCCTTGGCGATGCGTTCTCAGCTTTTGGGCAATGGTTCTAGCATTTTGAAGTGATTCTAAGATGAATGCTCGAGCTAGATTTGCTGGAACGCCGCCGGAAAGTGGTCGTGACCAGATTTGAAGTTTTGCTCGGGCGCAGGCCGATCGGGCTCGGGCGCTGGCTTTCCTCGGGCCTATCTTGGTCTGATTTGTCTTGTAATCAACTTTTGCCTCTAAGAACTCCTTCTTAGCGTGTATTCTCTCTAGACTCCAAAATACCCTGTAGATAAATATCGGAACTAACAAGCAAAAGTTAAATAGACAAAGAGTCTAATTTGGTGGGTTTAACTGTGTTTATGATTCATACAATTATGGTCCATCAGATCACCCCACACTTTTAGTTGTTCGTCCCGAACAATGCTATTTAAGGGCGGTACACAATCTAAGTAAAAACTTTTAAAATATGAAAGTGAGACTGTGGGACTCGATTTATCCTAATTCATGCATTACTTACTTATTACCAAATTGAACTGCGTAAATAAATAGAAGAAACTTGATACTTGTACCTCCGTGCTGAGATGCAAATTATTCAGGATGTTTCGGGAGATAGCCCTTTTTAGGCTCCTGGACTGCATTCTCGGGACCGTCTCGCACTATATGGTTTCCTTGTAGCTTTCTCTAGCACGTGATTCGGTTCGGGTTTCAATGGTTTGGTCTTTGATTTTCTTTTGGCGAGGGACAACTTTTGTAGTGAATCGGCCTTTGGCCTTTGATTTGACTCTTTGAGTACTTCACTTTTTGTTCGGTTAAAACCTTCACAATTTTGGGCCTTTGGCCTCTTGATTTGCTTCTTTGAGCTTTTTACTTCTTTGTGACTTGCTAGTCCATTTTCTCAGCCTTTTTTGGGAGGTCCAATCGTCGCCCGCGAGCATATGGAAATACCTCCCCGCTCCTCTCATCCTTGCCGTTTCGCGCGGGTCAAGATGAGGGTCGCTCATCTATTTTCTCGGCTACTTTGACTAGAGATAGGACGGTCTTATTCCCGTCCTCGCCTTTTTTTCTTTTTGCATAAACACTGCATGGCGGAGATGACTTTAATCTTCACTGAAACCTGAAGTGCAGCCTCCACTTACTTCGAAAACCATATAGTTAGATTCGATCCTTCGAGTACTTGCCAAGCCTCTCTAGGGCAGTTTATGTCAACTCCACATCCCTAGTTTATCTCAGCACAAAGGGACAAATGAGAAGTTACATTCTAAGTTTTTAAACAGTTGAATTTTCACAAGGTTAATGCATGAATTATGATCTATCTTTTTCACATTCTTAAGTTCATATTTTCAAAAAGATAATTATTAAGGGAAAAGGAAAAACATGTTATTTATTTACAAAGGTGGATCTCACCCCACACTTTTGAACGAAGGCGTGCCTTTCAGCACAACTTAGTTCAAAAGCCATGCAAGCAGATATTGTACGAGAAGGAAATGACATCAAGGAAAAGGGAAGAACGGAACTCCCTTTAAAGTGTCGAGCGGATGTCATGGCATGAGGCTGGATAATCGAGGGAGTTCGGCTGGGGCCTTAAACTCTTGGCGTAGGCCTGGCTGGCTTAATGTTGCACCCAAGTCCGATTCCTGAATAGTCATTTCTTCTATGCACCAAGTGGGTGAGAGCGACTTACGGAAAAAATTAAATGATAGAAAAATAAAAGACAGAAAATAAGATAGGTGTCGGGTTACCTCCCGACCAGTGCCTTTGTTTAACGTCGTTGGCTCGACGATACCTCATTCCTGGATCATAAGTAGGGATCCCATGGGTGCTTGAGGTCGAACTTCTTCTCGGTAGCTCTTTTGATTTGAGAGGGTGAGGCTTTATTGACCATAGCTGCTGGTCCAATGAGTCGTGCTTGCTTGTTACTCCTTCCGGGTTTCCATTCTTTCGGCCCATGTCTTTGCCGCTTCTTCATGTTTGAATAGTTGGCCCCTTTGCGAGTTTGGAAGTTTGGTTTTGTGCCATTAAATGTAGGCGACATTAAGCATGCGCCTCTGCCAATCCTCTTCATTGTGGCAGTGATGGATGGTTGTCTTGGAACGAGTGAGTTTTCAGGCGGTTTCCCTTGGCTTATGACGAGTGAGAGTTCCTTTGTCGGCTTTTTTGGGTTATGCTCCTCCTCTAACTCCCCGTGCACCTTATCATCATTGATTATATGATCTTCGGTGGCTATGAACGGCATAAAACGCGAAGGGTTAAGTTGGGGCACTTCGACCATGAGGACTGGTTCTGTTTCAGGTGCTCCGACAGTGAGGACCAAGTCTTTCTCGGATAGTTCGGCAATGAGGTCCGGGACTTCCTTGGGTGCTCCGAGCGCAAGGACCGGGCCTGGCTTGATTTCTTTGGCTGCTTCGGCAGTGAGGTTCGGGACTTCTGTAGGCTCGGCAGTTAGGACTGTGATTTCCTCGGATGGATTGGTGATAAGGACCGGGCCTGATTTGGGCAGTTCTTCTTCTAACTCCCAGGGATAATCTGAATGGAGCTCTTCTTTAGGCAACCATGGGTCCTCATCCTCGTCATTCATATGGTCTCCGGGGGCAATCATACTGAGGTATGGGTCTGATATGGGCAACTCGTCATTGAGGTCCGGGTATGTCTTGACTGGTTCTTCTTTGGTCATCTGCTGGTCCTCATTCTCTTCCAGCTCCTCGGGTTCTGCCGTCCTTTTTATTGCCCATGATTCGGTTTCGGCCGTGAATCGGTGCATCGAGGCACTCAATTGCTGTATGTCTGCGGCCAATTGCTGGGTGCTAGCTGCCATCTCATTTTCTCCTGCCCATAACTCAGTTTTGGCCCTGATTTGGTGCATCGTGTTGTCCAGTTCTTCGCGCCGCATGGCCTGATCTTTTCTTTGTCTTGACCTTGCGGCCAAATCATCTATTAAGTTCCAAAGATCATCCATGTCTAAGTTGTTCACCGATCCTCCCGCTGCATCATTTAGCCAATTCCACTCTTGTGGTATCATCCCATTGAGAAACCTTTGAAGAAGATCGTGGTTGGTGAATCCATGGTTCGGGCAGCTCGTCACAATGGAGTCAAAGTACGCCAAGTACTCGTCCAAAGTTTCGTCCCGGGATTGCTCAATGTTGTTGATCTTCTCGCGGATTTCAAGTTCGAAGGGTGGTGGGGAAAACTCTTCTAGGAATTTGGTTTGTAGATCCCCATAATCACTTTCATAAGCCGCACATGAGTAATACCATTCTATTGCCGAGTCAGTTAAAGAAAATTTAAAGCATGTCAGTTTAAACCTCTCTAGCAATTCATTTTTAGGCCTCATGTGGCTGCATATGGAGTGGAACGTTTGTGTATGCTTCACGGGATCTTCTCCAAGAGCACCTCCGAATTTGGGGAGACAGTCGAGCATTTTAAACATAAGGTTGCTGCCCCCATCATTCCAAGGTTCGCTTCCGTAGTATGATGACATGGTGAACAGAAAAAAGAACAACTACTCCGATTCACAACTCCCCGGCAACGGCGCCAATTTGACAGATTGCTTGTCGTCAGAGCAAAATGTGCAAATAAATTTATAAGTCCGCTACTCGCGACTTAACTACTGGGTAGCAAGTGGTAAGTAGGGGTCGAACCCAAGAGAGTCAGTGTGGATTCGTTGTTCTTTAATGAAGCTTACACATAAATTAAAGTGCGATTGGGGTTGGGTTTGAATGGTTTATACAGAAAGTAAACAGTTGATAAGGTACTGAAAGTAAAGGAACAGTTGATATAACAATTAAAGGAAAGATTCGGTTTCAGAGGCCTTGTATCATATTCTGTTTATCATTGACCTCTAATGATCATACTAAGTGTTCAAAGATGAATCGAGGCTATTTCTAGCACAAGACTTGCAACATCGTTTAAAACACTTGTTCTATTTAGACTAATTCCTCCTTTCGAAGTATCTTAGCCTTATGTGCATCCATTTGATCTTAAGTTACGATCAACCAAATGGTTTTTAAAAGAGGTCGAACTCCTCAGATAAGCTTTGCCCGTTAAAGCATCCACTTACCCGAGTATGTTCACGAACCCCACGGAAGAGCTTTGCCCGTTAAAGCATCCACTCAACCTTGGAAGTTCTAACCTTATATGTGGCACATAGAACAAGTTTTGAACACAGAGAGGCACTAGGTGCAGGGTCTAAAACATTGTATGATACAAGTACACCCCTTCAACCGAATGAAGGGTTTAGCTACGACTATTCATGGAACAGGACATCATAGCTAAGTGCGTTGAAAAGTAAAGGTTTTTTTGAAAGACTGTAAAGTAACATTTTTGAAAGTAAAGACAGGAAAGTAAAGTACTTTGAAAGACAGTAAAGTAAAAAAGAGAGGACTTACAAAAACCATTGAAAGTGCTAAAGCTTCGATTCCAAAGTAAAGCGATTACATGATTGTGCCCACAAAAGCTAGAGAGATAAGTGGATTGTGTTTTTGACGATGAAGAGAAGAGGGTTAAGCCCTCTATCTCTCTAAAGAACTTGTGAATTGTGGGATGATTATTACATGAGGGCATGACCTCTATTTATAGGGAAATGGATACTTGGGAGCCAAGTTTTGGAGATGAAATATCTATGGGGAACCATTGGATTGGAGTACACTTGCATTCATCCAAGCCATCCATTTCTCCTCCAATCACAAGCCTCCACACTCCTCCACATACATGCATCTCCTCCACATACATGCATCTTCCTCCTCCTTGCACATGCATCTTCCTTCTCCTTGCACATGCATCTTCCTCCTCCTTGCACATGCATCTTCCTCCTCCTTGCACATGGCTGCGCCACATGTAGGCAGCTGAGTGGTGCCACGTGGCTTGGCCGGAGCTAGGTTGGAGGATGATCGGAGCATGGCCGGAGTTCGCCGGAAGTCGCCGAAATGTGGCCGGAATCTGACCGGAGCCTTGGTCGGACCTTCTTGAATTTTGGAGAGTGTATTCTGAATGAAAAAGTCATTCTAAGATGATCTCAAGAAGGATGCTAAGCCAAATTCAGCCCGGAACATGGTTGAAATCCCAAAACGGCCGATATTGCCCTTGTTTGGCCTTGACCGGGCTTGAGTCTTTGGCGATGCGTTCTCAGCTTTTGGGCGATGGTTCTAGCATTTTGAAGTGATTCTAAGATGAATGCTCGAGCTAGATTTGCTGGCGCTGGCCGATCGGGCTCGGGCGCTGGCTTTCCTCGGGCCTATCTTGGCCTGATTTGTCTTGTAATCCATTTTTGTCTCTAAGAACTCCTTCTTAGCGTGTATTCTCTCTAGACTCCAAAATACCCTGTAGATAAATATCGGAACTAACAAGCAAAAGTTAAATAGACAAAGAGTCTAATTTGGTGGGTTTAACTGTGCTTATGATTCATACAATTATGGTCCATCACAAATCAAAGGCCAAAGGCCAAAATTATGAAGGTTTTAACTGAAACAAAAGTGAAGAAACTCAAATTCAAAATCAAAGGCCAAAGACCAAATCACTTCAAAAGTCGTCCCTCATCAAAAAGAAGTCAAAGAGCTCAGATCATTGAAACTCGAACCAAGTCATGTGCTAGAGAAAGCTACAAGTTAACCATATAGTGCGAGTCGGTCCCGAGAATGCAGTCCAGGAGCCTGAAAAGGGCTATCTCCCGAATCATCCGAATTAATTTGCATCTCAGCTCGAAGGTACAAGTATCAAGTGTCTTCTAAGTATTTACACGGTTTGGTTTGGTAACAAGTAAGTATTGCATGGATAGGATAAATCTAGTTCCACATTCTCACTTTCCTATTTAGAGCTTATTACTTGGATTTTGTGTTCTCTCTCGAATAGCATTGTTCGGGACGAACAAGTACAAGTGTGGGGTGATCTGATGGACCATATTTATATGATTCATTAAGATAGTTAAACCCACCAAATTAGACACTTTGTCTTAACAACGTTTACTTGTTAGTTCCATTTTTGTTGTACAGGCTATTTTGAGGTTTAGAGAAGAAAAGAGCTAAAAAGGGGGTTCTTAAACCAAAAATGGATTACAAGTCAAGTCGGGCCAGTCGGGGACCGAGAAAAATCAACCAGGGACCGAGGACCCAGTCGAGTACCGAGGACCCCAGTCGAGGACCGAGGACCCCAGCCGGGTACCCAGGCCCAGTACCGAGAACCTCAGGTCCCTACCGAGAGGTACCGGGCCCAAGTGCCGGGAGTGCCAGGAACCAAGTCCCGAGTGCCGAGTGCCGAGTGCCGAGAAGACCAGGTCCCCGCCGAGGACCCGTGCCGAGAGAGCCGAGCGCCCGTGCCGAGACCCGTGCCGAGAGAGCCGAGCACCCGTGCCGAGAGAGCCGAGTGCCCGTGCCGAGACCCACATCCGAGAGCGCCGAGACCCACATCCGAGAGCGCTGAGACCCAAGTGCCGGGAGTGCCGAGACCCACGTCGAAGAAAACCAGGGCCACGCCGAGGGCAGCGCCCGGGCCCGGCCGACCAAGGACCCGAGAAAAACTTCAACCCCGGGCCATGACCATGCTCCGGGCAGAATCTGGCCAAACATCCTTCATGGATCAGTCTTAGAATCGTCCCAACATTCCAAATCCATGGTCCAACACCCAATCACCTTTGGCCAAAATTCCGGCAGCTCCGGCCTAATTCCGGCCAAGCTCCGGCCATGGTCCAATCAACTTCCGGCGATGCTCCGATCAAGCCAAATCCAACCACCACCTTGCTCCGGTCATTCTAGCCCAACTCCGGTCAAAATCCGGCGAAGTCCAACCAAACTACTTAATTCCCGGTTAGGTTATACTATTCATATCGGTTGATCTTTTGGTTTGAAACCATACCTCAACCAAGCTAAACCAAGCTTGCCCAAGCCTCAACCAAGCTCATGTAGTTGCCCTTTGGCACATCCCATGCTCTAGCCGCCCATGTGCAAGGCAAGTGCACCCTTTGGCTCATCCAAACTCCAACCGAAGGCCAACCAAGCTCAACCGGACTTATGGGAGGACTAGAGGCGGTTGGAGGAGGAAATATCTCACTCCACTCACTCCTCCACCGCCACATTTGGCTATAAAAGGAGGGCTTCCCCTCCTTGAATCATATCACTTGTAACTTAGGTAGAGAATCTCTCTACAATCCATTCCACAAATCCATGTAAACACTTGTGTTTTGATATCAAAAGCTCTACCTTCTCTATTGTTCTTGAGAGTTCTTGAGTGAAGTTTGAGTTTTTTCTTCATTTCCTTTACCAAAAACCGCGAGCCCTCTTTTTCTTTCTTGTCTTTATTTTGCTTGAGTACTCTTGTTGGTTCTTGAGTGTTCTTGAGTTTACTCTTGTTGGTTCTTGAGTGCTCAAGTTTGTTCTTGAGTTTTACTTTCCAAAACCTTACTTTCTTGTCTTTGTTTTCAAAACCAAAACCTTTACTTTTCTAAGCACCTAGCTATGGTATCCACTTCTATGGATATTCGTAGCTAAACCCTCCATTCGGTTGAAGGGGTGTGCTTGTATCATGCAAACGTTTTAGACCCTTTTCTTAACGCTTCTATTATGTTCAAACTTGTTCTATGTGCCATATATTAGGTTAGAACATCATGGTTGAGTGGAGGCTCGAAAGAGCAAAGCTCTTCCATGGGGTTCGTGAGCATACATGGTTAAGTTGAGGCTCGAAAGAGCAAAGCTTTTCCATGGAGTTCAACCTCTTTAAAACACCACTTGGTTGATCGGAAATGATTGATCAAGTGGATGCACATAGGCTAAGATACTTCGAAAGGAGGAATTAGCCTATCTAGAACAAGTGTTCTATGTCTTGAAAAGGACTAGACGGTGTGGCAAGTCGAGTGCTAGAAATGGCCTTGATACATCTTTGAACACTTAGAACGATCATTAGAGGTCGATGATGAACGGACTATGATACAAGGCCCCTAAAACCGAATCTTTCCATTAATCAAAGCACCACTTGTCATTTTACTTTCAGTTCTAATATCAATTGTTTACTTTCAGTACCATTTACTTTCAGTACTTTACATTCTGCAACTAACTTTTACATTCCGCAACTAACTTTACTTTCAGTACCTAACATTTACTTTCAGCACTCTACTTTCAGTCATTTACTTTCCAGCAATTTACTTTCAGTACTAAAACCACAACCAACCCCAATCGCACTTGATATTCTGGACAAATCCCTTAAAGAACAACTATCCACTAATTCCCTTGGGTTCGACCCCTACTTACCGCTTTACTACCCAATAGTGAAGTCACGAGTAGCGGACTTATAAATTTGTCTTTTGCATTTGCCTCGCGACAAGGCATCTGTCAATCACGCCGCGCTGAGACACTCAAATTGTGTTGCACAACATGATCGTGAGGGGGTAATTTGTAGACACTAAAAATTTAAGGACCAAATCAAGATTTTTAAAGTATAAATGGGCTGGCCCACAAGGGATATTTGGGTCAAATCTACAAGCCCGGTCCATGAGTTAGACTCAGCCCAAAGCACGGGCCCAATCTCAAGCCCACTAGTGAACTCTATAAATAGAGCACTTCACTTCACAAAGAAGATCCTGAAGTTTGAGAAGAAAAGCAAAGGGAAGAGTGCTCTCAAAGGAAGCGTCAGCCGCCAGCAACCGACAAGCACATGCTGCCCGCCTAAGCATCCCAACGCCATCTGCTAGAGCATCCAACCGCAACGCAGGAACGTGAGACCAAGTCCCCGCGACCCTTACTTCGCTGCGCACGTGAGATCAAGTCATCAAGACCCTCGCTACGCAAGATACGTTGCGCTACGTCTTCATCCGCGCACATCAAGCTGAGTAGACCACATCAAGCAATACAGTAGAATCAGAGGAGTATTTGAGATTACGAACACAACTTCTGCTTCAAGCATAAATCATTTGTAAAACATTATTTTGTATTTGATATGAAATATTGTGACCTACCACATTATCTAGGACGTCGAAGAAATTGTGGTGTTGCATTTATTTTCCTTCTATGACTTAGTTCTTGTTCGGGATGAACAAGTTTAAGTGTGGGTGGTCTCCAGCATCCCACTGTGTTTCTCGTCGACCATGGATGTGTGCGAGGGGGAGTGAAGAAGACCCCACTAGTTAAACGCACAAGGTCAGATTTTTGCATCACACAAATCCATGTTGACGATTTTGTGGTACATATGCAGAAGGAGTTCGTACAGTGCTTGGTTGGTAAGATGAACTACCTGACACTGTCTGACATCTTCACCAAAACACTGAATGATGCACAGGTTGAGACACTCAGACCCTCCTCGGGTCTATGTGTTGTCAAACACTAAGTGTGCCCATCGGTGGTCAGTTAGAGTCGAAACTCCAGAAAATCAGTTGGACTGACCACCTAAAGAAGAGAGCTGGAACAGAAGGACAGTTTTGAGGATGAATATTTTTTAAATATTTTCGGAGATATTTTCATTTTCATGCCGTTATGAGAAGACTGATTTGGGAAGTCGAAAAGGCCAACTGAGATTTAAAACTCAAATCGGTTCAGTCGCTCTTCTCGCTCTCTTCCTTCCGAAACCCTAGAACGTCTGCCGAGTTCAAGCTCTCTCAATCCTTCATCAGTTCGATAGCAATGGTGAACACCAAAAAATCCTCAAAATCCGGTGTCAAGTCTGCTGAGAAGAAGAAGGAGAGCATGCAGTCCTCCAAGGCACTGGCGGCAAATCCCAAAATTCTGAAATCAAAGGTTGCGAAAGTGATAAAGGCGTCACCTTTACTTGTCGACTCTGCAATCTTGCATGAAGCAAAGATCGTTGTTGAAAGAGCAGCGTCTGAAAACCTTCCTTCCGAAGCGGTGGAGAAGAATGGACCAGAACCTGCTGCAAAGCAGAAGACGGTGCCCTCGCCTGCCGCGGAGGTTTCATCTAATCCAACCGATGCTAGTTCGACATCGCCAAGTTTAATTCCTCCACCGGCTGTTTCCCAGTCTGAGGTAAACCCTAAATTTCAGACTGTTTCTTCCATTTCTACAAAAGTTGATTCTGTTGAAAATATTGTCGTGAAAGAAGATGTGAATGTGTTGTCTGACAAGGGTGGTGAAGCCAATAAGGCTGTAATGGGTGATGAAACTGTCACAATGGTGAAAGACGGGAAACCCAGCAAGCCTGTGTCCAAGATTGCTGGTTGCTCGAGAGCATGGAGGGAGAAGATTCATGCCACTGGATATGTACGTCCGTCCGGTGCTCGCAGGAATCTTGGCATACGTGCATATGGCTCCCCAAGGAAATATATTGCACAAATTTGTGTTGTTCAAGGTCGTTGATGGATGCACAGTCGTTATGTGCAAACGTCAAGAATAAATTTATAATAGTCCGCTACTCGCAACTATACTACTGGGTAGTACTTGGTAAGTAGGGGTCGAACCCAAGGAAATCAGGGGAATAGATGTTCTTTGAGGGGGTTGTCCAGCGAGAGAGCGTGTTTTAGGTCGGTTGGTTGGTTTTAAAGCTACCAGCTAAGTGATTGATTGATTGATTGGTTGGTTGGTTGGTTTTAATACTGGAAAGTAAATTACAGTTTATAATTAAAGAGAAATGTTTGGTTTCAGTGGCCTTGTATTATATCCTGTTTATCATTGACCTTTAGTGAATTATCTAAGTATTCAAAGATGAATCGAGGCCCTTTCGTAGCGCAAGACTTGCAACATCGTTTAAAGCAACACTTGTTCTAAGTAAGACTAATTCCTCCTTTCGAAGTATCTTAGCTGTAAGTGCATCCACTTGATCTCCCAGTTACGTTATTGACCAAGTGGTGTTTTAGATAAGTCGAACTCCTCGATAAGTTTTGCTTGTGACAGCTTCCACTTACCGAGTATGATCTTGAATTTCCACGGCAGAGCTTTGCTTGTGACAGCTTCCACTCAACCTTGGAAACTCTGACTTGATATATGGCACATAGAACAAGTTTTGAATACTAAGACTAGACACTAAGTTAATAGTCTTAAAACATTTTATAATACAAGTGCGCCCCTTCTACCGAACTACTAGTTTAGCTACTATTCATCACGCTAAACATTATAACTAAGGAAATAAAACAGTTGAATAAATACTAAGAATTACTTACAACCGTTGAAGCGCTAAGGGAGCTATCCTTTATTTCCAAAGCCAAACTTTACAAATACATAACTTAGAGAGAGAAGTGTTTTTTTACAAGTGAGGGATGATTGAAATGAGGGGAGGAGCTCCTCCTTATATAGCCATGGGAGGAGGAGGAGATGGAGGCAAGTGTTGCATGGTGATTGGAGGAAAAAATGGACGGAGGAGATGGCCACACATGGAAGAAGGAGAGGAGGAGGAAGGAGGAGGAGACATGTGGAGGAGGAGACATGTGGAGAAGGAGGAAAGCCGCCGGTCAAGGGAGGAGGAGCCGCCGGTTGCCGGTGGTGGAAGGGGAGGAGCTCCTCCCTTGGTCACCTCTTGCCCAAGTGGCCGGTCACCTTGCCCATATGTGAGTTTTGTGCAGTTTTGTGCAGTCTTTTCACAAAACTGTCAATGTGTTTCTTCCCCGGGCTGTCTTGATTCCTCTCCTGATTCTTCTGATTAATTTATTACGAGTGCTTCAACGTCAGGATCCTTGATATTTCTTCAGTCGGCATATGATCTTGACCTTGGATTGACTCGTAACATCTTTTCTGCTTAAAAATCTCCTCTTTAGAGTGTATTCTCTCTAAGCTCTGAATTACCCTGTAAAAATATATCTGAACTAACAAGCAAAAGTTAAATAGACAAAATGTCTAAATAAGGGGGTTATACTGTGTTTCTGATTCGTATAATTTTGGTCCATCAGATTACCCCACACTTTTAGTTGTTCGTCCCGAACAATGCTATTCAAGGGCTGTACTCTAAGTTGGCTTTGAAATATGAAAATTAGACTGTGGTACTCGATCTATCCTAATTCATGCATTACTTACTTATTACCAAATTGAACTGTATAAATAAATAGAAGAAACTTAATACTTGTACCTCTGTGCTGAGATGCAAATTATATTGGATGTCTCGGGAGATAGCCCTTTTTAGGTTCCTGGACTGCAATCTTGGGATCGTCTCGCACTATATGGTTTTCTGGTAGCTTTCTCTAGCACGTGATTCGGTTCAGGTTTCAGTGGTTTGAGTACTTTGATTTTCTTTTGGCGAGGGACTGCTTTTGTAGTGAGTCGGCATTTGGCCTTTGTTTTGACTTTGTGAGTTCTTCACTTTTTGTTCGGTTAAAACCTTCACAATTTTGGGCATTTGGCCTCTTGATTTGCTTCATTGAGCTTTTCGCCTTTTTGTGACTGCTAGTCCATTTTCTCAAGCATTTTTGGGAGGTCCAATCATCGCCCGCAAGCCTATGGAAATACTTCCCCGCTCTTCTCATTTTTGCCGTTTTCGCGCGGGTCAAGGTGAGGGTCGCTCATCTATTTTCTCGGCTACTTTGACTGTCGTTTTCGCGCGGGTCAAGATGAGGGTGGCTCATCTATTTTCTCGGCTACTTTGACCGGAGATAGGATGGTCTGATTCCCGTCCTCGCCTTTTGCATTGCATTGCGGAGATGACTTCAATTTTCACTGAAACCCGAAGTGCAGCCTCCACTGACTTCGAAAACCATATAGTTTGATCTGATCCTTTGATTGCTTGCCAAGCCTCTCTAGGGCAGTTTATGTCAACTCCACATCCCTAGTTATCTCAGCACAAAGGACAAATGGAAAGTTACATTCTAAGTTTTTAAACAGTTGAATTTTCACAAGGTTAATGCATGAATTATGATTTATCTTTTTCACATTCTTAAGTTCATATTTTCAAAAAGATACTATTACTAAAAAAAGAAAAAACAGCAAGCATGTTATTTATGTACATAGGTGGTTCTCACCCCCCACTTTTGAACGAAGGCGTGCCTTAGTTCAAAAGTCATGCAAGCTTAAAACTAAATACTGAATTTAAATGACAGAAATTAAAGTGCGGAAAAGTAAGATAGTGTCGGGTTACCTCCCGGCCAGTGCACTTGTTTAACGTCGTTGGCTCGACAGTACCTCGTTGTGGATTACTGGTTTGGGTACCATGGGTGGCTTAAGTCAAACTTCGCCACCGTTCTAGTGTTGCTTCTTTCTGACTTCTTGCCGGATGTTGTGTTCTGGTCAGGACTCCTTTGTTTCGGTATTTTTTCCTTCCAATACCCCGGAGGGGGTGATGGACCTTTCACTACCAGCCTTTCGAAGTTTTTGTATTTGAGACTGCCTAGTCCGGTTGCGGCATAGCAATGCTCCATCGGGGGGTCATTCTGCATAGGTCCTTTTCCCATTCTCCTTTGAGCTTCTTCATTGATCGCATAGTTTGCTGCGACTTGCTCATTGATTAAGGGGAAAAGTCGGGAAGGCCTCATGAGGCTTGGTTCTGCCTCGTTATGTTGGTTCGTGAAGAACTGATCGTAGATAGTTTCAGCTGCCTGGGTAATGATAGTCGGGTATGGCTTGGGCAGCTCGTCAGTGATGTTCTGGACTCCTACTTCGTTGCTTCCGGTGCTTTCCATGTCTAATTCTTCAGACGGTTCTGGAGTCTCTTCCGACGTTCGGTGGTTTCTTCTTCATCAGCCTCAGGGTCAGCTTCTTCTGTCTGCATTTCCTCGTCAGTTTGGGGTACTTGTCTTGTGGCAGCGGCCAGGCTGATTATAAGGCACCACATGTCTGCAACGGTGAAGTTTGTTGCAGACCTTCTCATAGCTTCGTTAACTCTTCCCAGCTCTTCGGCCCTCATCCCACGAAGAAATTTTTTGAGAAGAACTTTCTTCGTAAATCCATGGTGCGGGCAGCTTGAGATGATGGCATCGTAGTTCATGTAGTATTCGTCCAAAGTCTCATCCCGGGATTGATGAAGGCTCATGATCTTCTCACGGGTTTCTTGGCGTAAAGATGGTGGGGAGAATTCTTTCAGGAACGGAACGTAGAGGTCTACGAAACGTTCTGCACTGCAAGCGGTGGATGTGTAGTACCATATCGTGGCGAAGTTGGTTAGAGAGAATTTAAAGCATTTCAGCTTAAATTCCTCTAATATTTCGTTCTCCGGTTTGATGTGGTGGCAGACGTGGTGGAAGTTTCGGCAGTGCTGTACAGGGTCTTCTCCCTCTGTTCCTCCGAACAGGGGCAGAAATCGCGTTGTCCATGCATGCGTAATGGGTAATGACATAGGGAAAAGAAAGAAAGGGAAGGGAAAGAACAACTATCCGATGACTGATTCCCCGGCAACGGCGCCAATTTTGATGGATGCACAGTCGTTATGTGCAAACATCAAGAATAAATTTATAATAGTCCGCTACTCGCAACTATACTACTGGGTAGTACTTGGTAAGTAGGGGGTCGAACCCAAGGGAATCAGGGGAATAGATGTTCTTTGAGGGGGTTGTCCAGCGAGAGAGCGTGTTTTAGGTCGGTTGGTTGGTTTTAAAGCTACCAGCTAAGTGATTGATTGATTGATTAGTTGGTTGGTTGGTTTTAATACTGGAAAGTAAATTACAGTTTATAATTAAAGAGAAATGTTCGGTTTCAGGGGTCTTGTATTATATCCTGTTTATCATTGACCTTTAGTGAATTATCTAAGTATTCAAAGATGAATCGAGGCCCTTTCGTAGCGCAAGACTTGCAACATCGTTTAAAGCAACACTTGTTCTAAGCAAAACTAATTCCTCCTTTCGAAGTATCTTAGCTGTAAGTGCATCCACTTGATCTCCCAGTTACGTTATTGACCAAGTGGTGTTTTAGATAAGTCGAACTCCTCGATAAGTTTTGCTTGTGACAGCTTCCACTTACCGAGTATGATCACGAATTTCCACGGTAGAGCGTTGCTTGTGACAGCTTCCACTCAACCTTGGAAACTCTGACTTGATATATGGCACATAGAACAAGTTTTGAATACTAAGACTAGACACTAAGTTAATAGTCTTAAAACATTTTATAATACAAGTGCGCCCCTTCTACCGAACTACTAGTTTAGCCACTATTCATCGCGCTAAACATTATAACTAAGGAAATAAAACAGTTGAATAAATACTAAGAATTACTTACAACCGTTGAAGCGCCAAGGGAGCTATCCTTTATTTCCAAAGCCAAACTTTACAAATACATAACTTAGAGAGAGAAGTGTTTTTTTACAAGTGAGGGATGATTGAAATGAGGGGAGGAGCTCCTCCTTATATAGCCATGGGAGGAGGAGGAGATGGAGGCAAGTGTTGCATGGTGATTGGAGGAAAAAATGGATGGAGGAGATGGCCACACATGGAGGAAGGAGAGGAGGAGGAAGGAGGAGGAGACATGTGGAGGAGGAGGAAAGCCGCCGGTCAAGGGAGGAGGAGCCGCCGGTTGCCGGTGGTGGAAGGGGAGGAGCTCCTCCCTTGGTCACCTCTTGCCCAAGTGGCCGGTCACCTTGCCCATATGTGAGTTTTGTACAGTTTTGTGCAGTCTTTTCACAAAACTGTCAATGTGTTTCTTCCCCGGGCTATCTTGATTCCTCTCCTGATTCTTCTGATTAATTTATTACGAGTGCTTCAACGTCAGGATCCTTGATATTTCTTCAGTCGGCATATGATCTTGACCTTGGATTGACTCGTAACATCTTTTCTGCTTAAAAAGCTCCTCTTTAGAGTGTATTCTCTCTAAGCTCTGAATTACCCTGTAAAAATATATCTGAACTAACAAGCAAAAGTTAAATAGACAAAATGTCTAAATAAGGGGGTTATACTGTGTTTCTGATTCGTATAATTTTGGTCCATCAGTCGTCCTCTTGCAATGTCGAATGAGAAGACAGAACAGTTCCTTGAGTCCTCTGGGAAGAGGAAATTAGTTATGAATGAAGCATCTGACGATGGGGCTGGTGAAAAACTTGGAGGCTTAGGTGGTGAACATCTCAGAAAGCATATTGAAACTGTGACCAAGGAGGTTAATCCATCAGAGAAGGTTGATGGGTTGAATGATGCAATAGCGGAAGTATCTGATCGTGCTGAAAAGGATGATGATCTGGACAGAATCTACAAGGACATTGATGATGTCATTAAAGACTTACAAAAGGAGAAGGTCCATGTGTCTTCTGTGACAAGTTCAGAGAAGTCGTCTCAAGGCCAGGCTGTAGGGGTGGAAGACTCTGCACCTGCCCTCATTCCAGAAGCTGTGAAGGAGGCAGGTGTTCAAGCAGATGAACCAGGATATCAGCAGAGAGTTGAGACAATTGTTGCCTCCGTGGCAGTCTCAGTAGAGGAGACAGCTGACATCCCAGTTATTGTACAAGATGTTTTTCATGGTGAAAAGGTGAAGGCAGATCTCTCAAATGTCCGTGATACAATGATGGAGAATGCTGCTCAGTTAAAAGAAGGAACTCTATCTGATGATGATCAGGACTTCGTCCCTATTGTTGTCCTCAAGAAGGCAAAGAAGGATAAAGAAAAGAAGAAGATTATTTTTGAAAAACCTGCTGAGGGCTCAGCACGGGAGGATGCAGACGTGAGCATCAGTGCAGGGGGAGCTGATTCATCCAAAAAGAGGAAGCGTGACGTTCCGATTCCTGTTTCAGAAGATGCCAGAAGATGTGAAGTCCCATCTCCTGATTTCGATACTGTCCCAGTTGGCGTGGTCAAAAAGGGAATTTGGGTTATAAATCGAGATGCTGCGAGAAAAAGGGTGTGCATTCTGAGAAGGAAGATTATCCCAGAAAGGGTCCTGGAGGAGTCTCGCTACAATGGGAAGGAAGTCATTGATGTACTGAAGCAATCTGACTTATTCTGGACGCTGGACAGGAGTAAAACTTTCAACGAACAGCTGGTTCGAGAGGCCATTGCAAACCTTCCCCCTAAGTTTGGGGTTCTTGGAGACTCCGAATGTGGTGTATTCTTTGTTAGAGGAAGGAAGATCAAGATTGATCCCGAGCTCATCAATGTGTATTTCTCCATGGATGACCCGTTCGTTGATGAAGAGGAATCTGACTTTGAAAAGATTGTGGACACCATCACTGTTGGTTCAGTTCATTGGCGGCCTGACACCGTTGTTCAAACAGCTGACCTTTCAACATTCTACTCAATGCTGTACTTCATCGCAGTGTTCAACTGGAGACTTTCATCTCACCGGTCCACAGTCAACTAAGATATGGCCAAATTGATATATCAGATTGGGAATAAGTTGAAGTTCAATCTGGGAAGAGTCATGTTCAAACAGATTGCCGAACACGTTACCTCAAAGAGATCTCTCCACCAGATTTGCTTCCCTTCCTTGATATATGAATTGATCATCCATCAGGCTCCAGATTTGAAGACCTCGAGTGATTGTCTCACCAAGACCCCATAGAAGTTCACTGTTGATCACAAGCTATTCAAAGGCCGTCATGTGAACAATCTTAAGAAGTCAAGTTAGAAAGGGAAGGATGTCCCAGAATCTTCAAAGCAAGGGGGAGCCAGGGTGGGCCGTGATGAGAGAAGTAAGCTACATAAGGATCTGAATGCTATTATTGAAGCTGACAAGGAACAGCGCAGGCGAATCAACAAGCTTGCTCGTGCCCTCAGCGACCCAAGTGAAGATGACACTGATGATGTGGAGTCTGATGGTGTTTCGGATGATGAGTCGTCTGCATAAAGGTCCATGCCCCCTGTCTTCTTGAACTATGTCAATCTGTTTTGAAACATTCGTTCTGTTTGTGCTTGTTCTGGAACAGTTTCATTTGATGTTCGAACTAGATTGGACCCCTTGCCAGTTTGTGGCAAAAAGGGGGAGTACTTTGAGGAGACCAATTTTTGTTCCCTCAAGTATGTCTAAAGTCTAGATAGTTAGATAGATCTAGTAGATTTCTAAATAGTTAGATAGATCTAGTAGCTGTAGTTTTACCAAAATGCCAAGGGGGAGATTGATGTTCCCTTGAGTGGCATGTATTTGGCAAAACGCCTTTAGACAGTTCGAGCAGGAGTTCAGGGGGAGTTCGAACACATCCTGGTACTCATGTACAGCGTGGAGCAAACGCAAGGATGTTTTCCGGAAGGTTCTAAAGATCAAAGATCTTTTCGAACTGAAGTCAGCCAGCGAAGATTTCGAGCCTCAGATATTCGAATGAATATCTTTACATCAAATTGAAGGCGACGTGGCTGACTTGTCGAGGAATTTATCTCATGATCTTCCCAACTGATTTGATAAAGATACACATCGAAATATTTAGGATTATTTCCTAAATATTTGATGAGATATCTAGAGCAGATTTGGATAGAGCCCACGCATATAAATACATGGCTAGGGCGTCCATAATCTACATCGCTTTAAGAATCAAAATACACACGAGTGGATTCTACCGATCGGAAAAGAAGAAAGCGACGAACGTTTGTTTTTCCCCACTGGAAATCCATCAGCGCAGATACAGTCTGATCTATGTGCTATTTCAGACTGGCTGGAGTTGATCCTACTATTGCACACAACAAAGACCAACCGGCTTTTGAGAGAAAGCAACCGAGCTTCAAGAGAAGGTCGAGCACGTTCGGACAGAAGGTTCAGACAAAAGGGGATCGAGGTGAACTGCGGGGAACCACGATTGCAAATCTGAGAGACGAAGTGTTAGAGGCTAGGCAATTACAAAGTGTAAGCGTAAGTCCACGTGTAAGCTCTAAACTCGTAATAAAGATTTGTGTCCCTTTTAGGGTGTGGGAAACCCCCCAGAGTAGGCGAGGCCGAACTGGGTATCATTCTATGTGTGCCTCTGTTTTTGGTCTGTTTGCTGAACTGTTGAGAAAAGAGTTCAAGGTCTGTCTCAACCACTCCTTGAACAGGGTATAGAATTTCAGTTCTACATACTCCTAAGCTATCTTTCCCAAACTTGTCTAAGATTTTATCAACATAGTGTGAATGACCCAATACAAATCCATCTGCCGTTCTTGTAATTTTAATCCCTAAAATCATATCAGCAAGTCTCATATCTTGCATAACAAACCTTGAGTTTAATATACCCTTAGTGGACTTGACCAATATTTCATTGCTCCCTACAATGAGAATATCATCGACATATAGACACAAAATCACATATCCATTTTCAGTGGTTTTGATGTATATACATTTGTCACACTCGTTGATTTTGAATCCGTTTGACAACATTACCTTGTCAAATTTCTCATGCCACTGTTTAGGCGCTTGTTTCAGACCATAGAGAGACTTTACAAGTTTACAAACTTCTCTCTTGTCAGGAAACATTTGGGCTTTGTGAAGAACTGGTGGATGAGGTTATCCTAGTTAATAGAGATGGTATTTCTGTTCCAATTAAGTACAAGTTTGAGGAGAAGACGAGCATTTTAGAGCCACCAGGAGCAGCAGTTTATTGCAAATATTTTTTTCTAAAGGGCATAAATGTTGTTGTCATAAGCACTTAGACAAATAATAAGTTCAACAGATTGGCATTGGTGCACGACAAGCATCTATTTTTGTAACTAATTTATTATCTTCTCATTGCCGCCGAGACCGTCGAAATTCATTCTTTGAAACCTTGAG
This sequence comes from Rhodiola kirilowii, assembly GCA_033675215.1. NCBI lineage: Eukaryota > Viridiplantae > Streptophyta > Magnoliopsida > Saxifragales > Crassulaceae > Rhodiola > Rhodiola kirilowii. The sequence goes on along the minus strand of CM066196.1, from coordinate 31,337,579 downwards.
GCAAGGTTCTCCAAAGAGAGTTTTTTTCTTTCAAAATGACCTTTTTGGGTTTGAACATATCCAAAATGACCATATTAGTATGACATTTCAGTTTTGGCCTGTTTTTAACAAACCCAGATCCGGGGGATTCGGTTTTCTGTATTTTTAACAAAATCGGATGACTAGGATCCGGTTTTAAGTGCAAACGACCGCGTGCGAATGAGAGAACTCCACGTCTTCTCGTTTGCACATAAAACCAGATACTGGGGATTCGGTTTGTAAAAATGCACAAAATTGGATTTCGGGGATTTGGTTTTATTAAAAGCAGGTCAAAACTGAAATGTCAAACTCAAATGGGTCATTTTAGGTATGTTGAAACTGAAATGGGTAATTCTGAAAAGAAAAAAACTCCTCCAAAGAGGGGAGGAATGTTACATATTGGATTATCAAGAAACTTAAGGGGCTTTAGTGATATTTGAATAAATTTGCATTGTTAAAAAAGAGAGGGAGTGGATCAAATGAGAAATGGTAGATTTCATGAGAAATGAGAAATTAAGTGAGCCTTCCGATCAAAGATCTAACAGCTAATAAATAACAGATACTTTCCCGAAAAATCAACGCCTAAATATGGTTATAAGGGTGGTATGGTAATCACACTTAATTTTAGATCTTATTTTTTCAGAATCAATTCGTATCAGTTTTTAGATCCTCAGAATTAATTCGTATCTTTTTCAATTCGCAATCGCATCTTCAAGTCACTTTTGATTTCTCCCGTTTGTGGAAAATAATTTAACTGTGTATACGCATTTTGATTAACTTAAACAAAATTGTATTGTAGTTCAAATAAAACATCACAAACAAACATGGCTATGAATGTTTTGTGCAAGGCTACGAATTTTATATACAAGACTATCAATTTTGATTTAAGAACTACGAATTTTATATACAAGGCTACGAATGCTATATACAAGGCTACGAATGTTATATACAAGACTACCAATTTTGATACAAGAACTACAAATATTACAACAAATACGTAATCTCAGACTGGAAATCCAGGTCCGTAATCTCAGATTTAATGTCTATTTTTGTATTACATAAAGAAATATCAGCATTTTATTGCTTGGAGTTCTTTTTTTTAATGACTGGATTTAGCAATTAGATGGCTTTTAGTTGGTCTGTTATTGTTTGGGCTTTGTCATTTTAGTTGTTTATATTTATTTGATGTCTGCTCATGAAATGTTTATCTGAATCAGAGAAAACTTGTTCGGAGGTCTGAGAGGATAAAATCAGTGGATTTGCAAGAGTCTTTTTTGTTTGTCAAGAGTCTTGTTTGTTTCAACTTCTAAAATTTCTAGAGGTGGCAAAATTATCCATTATCCGTCCGGTAACCATCCACGAAAATCCATCCGTTTAGTTAATGAATTGAACTAATCCAAATCCATTAACAATCCATTAGTAAATGAATTATATGGTTTAATCAATTAATCCATTAAGTAACCATTAATCCATTAAGCATGCACAAGCAACTTATTGTAAAATGTTCGAATCTCTAATGTCAAATCCAAGGGCAATCTGACCTGCATGGCACTAGATACACTTTCTCAAAAACCATATGATTCAGCCAGCACTCAAACCCCTCTGCGGCCAGCACTTAAGTTTTCCAGTGACGAAAATGTGTGTGTTTCCAGCAACGAGTTGATCGATTTTCGGTCCAACGTATATCCTTCTTGTGGTGATGTTAATGTTAGATAACTGATTCTGATCAAATCTCCAGCAAAAGATGATATCATCATGGATTGAAATTGAGCTCAAAGCACAGATGAATCCCTGTCCACCCACAATCCTGGAGACTGATGATGATGAACTGTTGTTAATCAGATTGAAGAAAGGAAGTTGAATACTGGTTGGAAAGTTGGAGCATTTGACCTGATGATGGTTGGAATTGGAACCACCAGAGCTGACTATTGCACATATTATGGTGAAGTTTGCATTTCTGAAATGGCAACAATGGATGAACCAGCACCACAGCTGAAACTGAGAAAGATGAAACGGCAGGTCAGGGAGATGGAAACGAGTGTTTTCATGGTTAGGCTGTGTTGGGGAATATCTTCGAATATGGCAGCAAGAGAGTCTTCTAAAACAACAGCGGTAATGCAGGAAATGAGGACAACTTCTTCTTCTTTCGTTGTAACGATTCACTGAGGAATTTTTATGATCTGGATATCAAGTTGATCGCGTTGTCGCTTTCCGAATTCAATATTTCAACCCTTTATCTTAGTCGAGGATTAGCAGGAAATTTGAACGGGGATAATCAATCTGAAACAATATCTATTCTCGACTAAAGAAATAGATATCAACTTATGTTTGAGGGTTTTGGAAATCAAACAAGATTTAGAATCAAGAGTGATTCTCTGTGTGAGTGAGTGGTTTTCTACGTGCCCCTCATACTGTCCACGACCTCCAATTTATAGGAGATCAAAAGGGACGAAGAGCAGGTGCGTCTGTGCTGAGTAGCCGTGTCTGTTAGACAGCGCCGCATTTTGGATAAGCATTAGTCACCGCGTTTTGCCTAAGCATTATGTTAATGTCCACACACAACGCGGCTTATAATGTCTCTTGAAAACGCGGTAAACTCTGGGCGCATTTAACCTTGACATTATCAGCCGCATCTCGTTAAGACATTAACGTAATGTCCAGTCAAAACGCACCTAACATAATGTCTAAGGAAAACGCGATCCGCACTGAGTTCTAAACTCAAAACTCACTCAATCGATGTTCTAAACCTCTCATATCATTAGGGTATGCTACCCTAATATGTAGGAACATAATATCAGGTACAAAAACCGTAAAATTACAACCAATCCTCCTCCATTTTAGGGTTTCCTTTTTTTTTCTAAAAAACCTTTGTTTTTAAGTAAGTCACGCATAAACGAAAATGTCGCAAAGATTGAATTTTTGCTTAGTGTAGTTACACATTCAAAATACCCGGAAAACATGGTGCTCATAACATTTGAACCAATCGATCCATTTGGGTACCTCAAGATAACACACACATGAAGTAACTCACAAACTCTAAGTTTAACTTGACTCTTTATGGTCCTTGAGTCCTAATCCCTTCGTGAACGTATTGAGCTTTAACCCGAATCTCATGAAGCGACCAGAAAATTCACATTCATATAGGTAGATTCCTTAAGGGTAACACCACCCGATTATGCTCCCACAAACAGCACTTTGTCAATGAACCTATTGAGAAGAGTCTCTCTTCAACCTATTGCTTGTAGGTCATGAACACATACTTGGGGATCCTTTGTTTGTGTTCATCAATCTTCTAGGAATGGGCTTTCCACATTGAATTCAGCTCTAACGCTAGTTAGATGTGAATTGGGTGTCCCATGACTAGATGATTATATGGGTTTTATACATCCCCTTTACCGATTTTGAGACCAAATCTCTAGTTAATCCCTTCGTCAAGTGATCGGCTAAATTTTGTTGTGACCTTACAAAATCCACTGATATCACCCCATGCGTAATGAGCTCTCTTACCGCACTATGTCTAACACCTAAGTGTCTAGACTTCCCATTGTATACATGGCTATATGCGTTAGCCAATGTTGCAGCGCTATCACAATGAATCGATATGAGTGATATTGGTTTTTCCCATAATGGAATCTCATGTATCAAGTTCTTTAACCATTCTGCTTCCTTTGAAGCGGCGACCAAAGCAACAAACTCAGATTCCATAGTAGAACTTGAGATGCAAGTTTGTTTCTTGGATGCCCATGAGATGGCACCTCCCCCAAGTAGAAATACCCATCCACTTGTGGACGAATGATCTTCCTCATTAGAGATCCAACTTGCATCTGAATATCCTTCGATGACCGAAGGAAAATCTGAATACACAAGACCAAGGTTCATAGTTCCCTTAAGATACCTAAGGACCCTATGAATTGCTTACCAATGTTGCATACTAGGGTTACTAGTATATCGACTAAGCTTTCCTACCGCAAATGCGATATCTGGTCTTGTACAAGTCATGGCATACATCAAACTACCTATGACCTTAGCGTGCTCCAATTGGGACTGAGGCTTCCCCTTATTAGGATACAAGTGAGTAGAGGAATTATAAGGAGTAGTCAATGGATGACAGTCCATATAATTGAATTTCTTTAACACATTCTCATTGTTATGAGATTGTGTTAAGGCAAGACCTCCTTCAACTTTCTTTATTCTTATCCCAAGGATAACTTCCGCCTCTCCCATGTCCTTCATGGAAAACTTAGATGATAGAAATTCTTTGGTTTAATTTATGCACTTTAGATTAGTGCCAAAAATCAACATGTCATCTACATATAGACAAATGATAACTCCATTCCCCGAGTTGTCATATATACACATTTATCCGACTGATTCAATATGAATCCATCGGATAGTACCACCTCATCAAATTTTTTATGCCATTGCATAGATGCTTGTTTGAGCCCATACAGTGACTTAACAAGCTTGTATACCTTATGCTCTTGCCCGGGCATTATGAAACCTTCCGGTTGTTTCATGTAAATCTCCTCCTCTAAATCACCATTGAGGAAAGTAGTCTTTACATCCATTTGATGTACTAGCAACTTATGGATAGATGCTAAGGCTATCAACAATCTAATTGTTGAAATTCTAGCAACCGGTGAATAAGTGTCAAAGTAGTCCATACCATATTTTTGTCTGAAGCCTTGAATTACCAATCTTGCTTTAAATTTATCAATGGTACCATCTATTTTCATCTTCTTTCGGAAGATCCACTTATTTCCCAAAGGTTTATGCCCTGGTGGTATGTCTACCAAAATCCAAGTGTTGTTTCCTATTATAGAGTCCATTTCATCATTTATGGCCTCTTTCCAAAATGATACATCTTGAGATTTCATAGCTTCATCAAATGTTTTGGGGTCACTTTCAATAACATGACAGTACATGTATTGTAAGCTAACTTCATCCCTAGTTCCTTACACTAGGTAGATATGAAAATCATTTCCAAATGATTTTTCTTTTCTTGCTCTTTTACTCCTAATTTCAGAAACTTGTTTGTTATTTGAAACTTGGTTTGCACTAGGCACAATATTCAAATCTTTAGGCATGCTAATTGATGAAAATCTCTTTTCATCAAATATGGCATCTCTCGATTCAATGATTATATGAATCGATACATGCTTATTAGGTTCTATGACATAAAACCTATAGAGTGATGAGCATATCCTATGAATATACATTCAACTCCCTTTTCTCCTAAAGTTTTATGTTTAGGGATAGGTAGTCTCACTACTGCCCTACAACCCCAAACTCGAATATGATTCAAATTTGGTTTCTTATTGAACCAAATTTCATAAGGAGTGACGTTGCCCCTTTTATTAGGAACCCTATTTAAAAAATAGCAAGCCGTTAACATGGCTTCTCCCCAAAATCCATCATTTAATCCTGAGTAAGAAAGCATGGCATTTACCATTTCTTTCAATGCTCTATTCTTTCTCTCCGATACACCATTTTGTTGTGGTGTGTAGGGAGCTGTGGTTTCATGAATGATACCCACACTTTGGAAATAACTTGGATTAAAGTATTCCCCACCTCTATCGGTGCGCAATTTCTTAATAGAAGTTCCCTTTTGAAGTTCAACTTCACTCTTATAAATTTTGAATTTATCAAGAGATTCATCTTTTGAGTTCAACAAATAGACATAGCAAAATCTAGAACAGTCATCAATGTATGTTACTACATATTTCTTGTTTCCTAGAGAAGGTGATGCATGAAAATCACACAAGTCGCTATGTATTAAATCAAGTAAGTTGCTTTCTCTTTCAACTTTATGAAATGGTTGTCTAGTAATCTTAGTAAGCATGCATGTTCTACACTTATTAATATTTACATCAAATGAGGGAATTAAATCATGTTTAGACATTTCATGCAATCTTTTATAATGAACATATCCTACACGTGCATGCCAAAGTGTAGAGACATTATCATTCAATTTAGTAGTTTTAGTGAAAATATCATGCTCACAATTCATATAAAGAGAACAAACAACTTTATTTATACTAAGCTTGAACATTCCATTACATAGGTATCCTTTACCAACAAATACACCACCCTTTGATAACACATAGTTATCAGCTTCATACACTTGCCGATAACCTTGTTTATTCAAAATAGTACCCGATACAATATTTTTCCTAATATTAGGTACATACAATACATTCACAAGAACAATATTCTTTCCCGAAGAAAATTCTATCTCTACTTGGCCTTTTCCTAGGATAGGGGCGGTCGACTCGTCTCCCATGTGAAGAACTCTTCCTTCACTCGTATTGGCAAAGGACTTGAACATCTCTTTGTCTCTACAAACATGTGTCGTAGCACCAGAGTCAACCCACCATGAAATCTCATCATCCTGCATAGCAAAAATTTTAGAAAAATTAGAAACATAGTGTATATTAGAATATGCATCTAACTTAGTTTTTAAACTTGAAACTATACTTTTCTGACCTTGAGATTTCTGCTCTTGGTTTTTATTACCAAAAGCATTACCTTGAGCCTTCTCTCTCTTCCCTTTTCCTACGCGACAGTCTCGCTTGAAATGCCCCGCTTTCTCGCAAGTCCAACATACATTTCCTTTCAAAGGATGCTTCTTGTTGGGACCTTTGCTAGCATACTCATTAGGCCTTTTCTTGCCTTTGTTCTTGTTCATCTTTTGAGAACTAGTCTCCAACACATTTACCTTAGGTGAATTAGTATCAACTTCCATCGTGTCCTTTTCCCGCACACGAAGTTCCTCTTCCATTCGCAATTCTTTTGCGAGTTCAACCAGAGATATATCTTCCCTTTTGTGCTTCAAGGAACGTCGGAAGTCCTTCCATGCTGGTGGTAATTTGTCAATTATACTTGACACCGAGATGGCTTCACCCATCTTCAAGTTTCGTAGAGCGAATTGCCCCAAGATACGCTGTATCTCATGGAACTATTCCATCACCGGACGAGAGTCCACCATCTTGTAGTTGTTGAAATTACTAACAAGAAACTTGACGCTTGAAGCGTCTTCAGCCATGTATTTGGATTCAAGCGAATCCCATAACTCTTTCGCAGATTCAGCATTTTGATACAAGTCGAATAAAGGGTCTGACATACCGTTGAGGATATGCCCTCTAGCGATGTAGTCATCATTCTCCCACTTGTTTCGATCACGGAAAGCCACCATTGGTGCATCATCCCCAACTTCAGGGCAAGGTGTAGACAGTACGTAGACAGTACGTAGACCATTGGTGCATCTTCCTCCTCCATCGCCGGAAATCAGTGCCTTCAAACTTGTCCAACTTCTGGAACTGGTGTAGCATATCTCTCACGCTCGCCATTGAGTAGTATATATTTAATTCGTTTGTTGGGGAATATCTTCGAATATGGCAGCAAGAGAGTCTTCTAAAACAGCAACGGTAATTCAGGAAATGAGGATAGCTTCTTCTTCTTTCGTTGTAACGATTCACTGAAGAATTTTTATGATCTGGATATCAAGTTGATTGCATTGTCGCTTTTCAAATTCAATATTTCGACCATGTATCTTAGTCGAGGGTTAGCATGAAATATGAACGGGGATAATCAATCTGAAACAATATCTATTCTCGACTAAAGAAATAGATATCAACTTATGTTTGAGGGTTTTGGAAATCAAACAAGATTTAGAATCAAAGAGTGATTCTCTGTGTGAGTGAGTGGTTTTCTATGTGCCCCTCATACTGTCCACGACCTCCAATTTATAGGAGATCAAAAGGGACGAAGAGCAGGTACGTCTGTGCTGAGAAGCCGTGTCTGTCAGACGGCACCGCGTTTTGGATAAGCATTAGTCACCGCGTTTTGCCTAAGCATTATGTTAATGTCCACACATAACGCGGTTTATAATGTCTCTTGAAAATGCGGTAAACTCTGGGCACGTTTAACCTTGACATTATCAGCCGCGTCTCGTGAAGACATTAACGTAATGTCAAGTCAAAACGCGCCAAACATAATGTCTAAGGAAAACGCGATCCACACTGAGTTCTAAACTCAAAACTCACTCAATCGATGTTCTAAACCTCTCATATCATTAGGGTATGCTACCCTAATATGTAGGAACGTAATACCAGGTCCAAAAAATCTAAAATTACCAACAGGCTGTCAGCTGCTGCATTTGTAAGTTGCCTCCAATAGCTATTTGTATCATATTTATTTGGTCACTTTGCTTAATACTAAGTAACATTGCATCCGTATTTTTTCAGGCATTCCCTTTGGAATATTGTTGATCACAAAAGGGGGCTAAATTGAGGAAATCGAACATAAGTACTTCGGATACAGAATTCCATGGAAAATCGATCTTCTGCAACATACCAAACCCAATTTGATGACTTCGGTGGTCTGGATTAAAATGGTAAATGGGTGAAACGGATTAAATGGATTCATCATACCATTCATAAAAAGATTTGTTACACATTTAAAATAAATGGATTAAATGAGTAAATGCACTAAATGGATTACAATGGTTAAATGGATCAAATGGAATAGATGGATTAAATGGATTAGATGGATCAAATGGATTCATCCGCTAATCCTCCAACTGATGAGCATAAATTTGTACTATATTCATGCTCCACATTTAGTTGATTTTCGATCATTTTCCTTATTCTTATGAGCTCTAACTCTATGATTTGATGTTTTAGGTGAAGAAATGAATCAAAGACGAAACAAAGCGTTTTGTGGAAATTTGGGCAAAAGCAGTGCAAAAATAGGCAGATTGACCTCCCTACTTGTCACACACGTCCAGAGGGTATACGGTGTCTGAATACATTGATCTATGACTTGTTGGAATGCTGAGATGAAGAGCTACAACTTTGTAGTTTGAACCAAGAGCTGATTCAGTCGTTAAAGAGGTCAAAACTTGATTTGAAGTCTGCTGTGCAGAACGCATCCGTGTCACCCGTGTCACCATCTGCCAACAATTGATGACACTGCATCCTCTATGGATCCAACCGTGTCACCTATTAGCTGACACAAGCGACACATGCCTGACGGGGCCAAATGGGCTGAAATTGCAATTTGGGCTTAGGTTTTTAAAACAAATGAAAAAAGCAAAATAAAATAAAAGCAGCCGCAACTCTCACCTGGGAACACGAACGCACATACTTCCATCCACTCATGCACCTATACGCCTAGAGACTTGGAGACGACGAAAAGAGAGAAGGGAAAACAAAAACGCAAGGATTTACAATCGGATCGAGGATTCTAATTAAAGGGAGTTATCAACATGAATTCGAAGGGTGTAGTAATTTCTTTTTCTCGTTTGTAATTCTAGTCCCGTTCATGAACATGACTTGTATTTCCATGACGATGGATAGTGAGTAGTGACCTATATTTGGGGTCCTACGAATCTTATTCGACTATGAATCATTTAATATATTAATCGTTGCATGTTTTGTATTGGTTTACATGATTTGTATTTTACTTAGCGCCTAGACCCAGCGATGCATACTAGGTGTTTGAGAAAATTTCTAAGTGTATAGCTTTGAGATGTTAAGCCAATAGTGCCAAAAGGGTGAGGCTAAACGTCTGACTATTAAGTAAAATACACGTTACGAACTTGGTGACTACGAGAGTAGCCCAAGTTTTTAATGGGAAAGGCTCGTTTTATGACAAGGACTCCCCATGTTTACGCGACGAGAGTTGTTAAACATCAGCGAGTTTCTTGATTCGAACCAATAGCGCCGAAAGAGTGAGGTTATTACTTGGATTGTGCGGCTATTTTCCAATCAATATAGGCAAATCCTTGCATGCTAGTTAATAAACTCGATTCTAATGTTGGGTAAGTGAAGTATTTCCCCGAAATACTTCTCGAAATTCGTTAAATCATTTTCTTACTTTCTTACATATCTAGATTGATTAGATTTAAAACCAAACAAAACACTCGACTCTGACTAGGATAAATAGAAGCTCAACCTTACATAGTGCATAAGTTTACACTTGCTTCCTTGGACGATCCGGTTCTTACCGGCATTATAAATTGTTTTTGACACTCAAAATACTACACGTCACCAACCGATAGTGATCCATCCGTTTAATCTATTAAAACTAATGGATCTTAACGGATTACATCAATTTAATCCACGAACCGTTTAATCCATCCATGAATCCATCCATCCATCCATTTTGCCACCTCTAAAAATTTGTCGATTGCTTGTGTATATAAATTGCGTATGAATTGCGTGCTTAGGCTCTTAAATTGATCAAAATTATATCTATAGCAATGCCTTGATGATCTTGAAAAATTTTTGTGTGATAGGTTCTTCAACTAGTGAGAGCCGTGATTTGTAATTTTGTCAGATGATCCAGGTCTCGAAGAATTATTAGTGTATATATCATGGGAGGACTTTCAAATGTGCACAAAGGGCTATCCACTTTATCTTCAGCATCTGCATCATCATGCTCACGTTCGTGGTTTTCTCCTCTTCAGTATGTTAAAGTAGCCGCCACAAAATCTGACCTTCCTGTTACACCCATACCGCCATATCATCATTTGTAGTCAGATAAACATAAATCGTATCCAATATAACATAATTCGTACCTTCTTACGTATAATTCGCACTCTACAAAATATAATTCGTACCATTCCTAGCATCATTCGTAGCTGGATAAGCATCATTCGTATCACAATACACATCATTCGTACCACCCTACACATCATTTGTAACCCCCTACAAATCATTCGTACCCTTCTAATCATACATAAAATCATTCGTATCCTATGAGGCAATTCTAATCATACAGAACATTATTCGTATCCTTCTAATCATCAATCGTACCCCCTACACATAATTCGTATTATTGTGAACATCATTCGTACCCTTTGAACTCCCTGACCCACTTACAATTATCCCAGTGAACCCATACTGCAATGAAACCCTAAAAACATAGACTTCAACTTGCGGACTACCCAACTATCCCGTAATCACTAAACCCTCGAACTTACTATATTCGACTTACCGTAGTGTTGCTTGTTAATCCATGCTTGCCTTTCTTCGTCTGTAATTGTGTAACGATGTGGAATAGAGGTCGAAAAGGTCGTCGGTCGTCGATTTCGCAGAGATTTGAGGCGTTTGATTGTGTTTTCAACTTTCGTGGGTTTAGTGATTAGGGCGAGCAATAAGCGGGATTACGATTTGATATTTTTTGGCTTCCTAATTTACCCTTTAACTGCAATTAGTAATAAAAATATTACGAATTTTAAACATAATCTGCACTAATCTCGATCGTTTCTTTTTGTAATCTGACAGTTCTATTTTTTCAAATTTCTCATGCATATGGCCCTTCTCACCTGATCTCAACTCGAGTGTAAACACACAATTGATTTCAAACACGGGTCATTCACTGTGATTAATTAAGGGTAAGGACCAGGGCTAAAACAATGTGTGCAAGACCGAAGACTCGACTAGACAAAAAATGAACACTAGAAAAAATATTAGATTTGACCAGTGTTATTAAACCCGGATCAAATTGGCCGGTTCGATAGGGAACCGGTCATCGGACCTATTCAGTTTTGTTATCGACCGTTATGCAGTTGACCCGGTCAAGACCCGGTTTTTCATTAAAACGGTGATTCGACCGGTTCAATCGGTTCAATTTGGTATGAATATACATTATTGTTTGTTTCAATAATGTATATTCATTTATCAAATCTATAAAATTTATTACTTATTATCAATTGAACTAGAAATTCAATTAGTCTTATAGTCTATCAGGATCGTATAATTTAACTTAATTTTCCACCTATACTAGATTGGTGTTAATATGAATTTGAGAAATACCTAAAATACTATTTTAATCACGACTTCGATTAGATATCTGATAAAACTTTAAAATTTTAACATAATATGATTGTATAATGTGTCGAAAAATTTGAAATACAATTATCCAACATGTTTGGGTCACTTGAGTGATATATAATCAACTAGCTGGGCGGTGCCAGTGCCTTTATTAGAAAAGGATCCAAAAAACCTGGATCGTTGCACATACAAAAAGAGTCCTGACCGCCAGAGGTTAGTGATGAGCCGTATTTATACGACTCATCGAGTCATCAAATCCCATCAATTTTGGCACTTTATCATGCAAACAGTTACTTCTTAGTGTTGTTTTGCATTTCAGGTGTTTCGGAAGCTCTAGGAGGAAACGCGCTTAAAAGACGGCATTTTCATGCCAGAAGCATCGCAGTTGAAGAACAAAGCCAGAGGAGCGTCGTGAACAGTATTGTTCGGCTCGTGAATAGTAATTCCGGCATGAACAGTACTCATGAACAGTGATTCCAGCATGAACAGTGTCCGGGGGAACAGTATTTCGGGTCGTGTACAGTGATTTTCGGGAAATTTCCCAATTTCGTCCTTGGCGGTTTAGAAGCTCCTGGAAGGTTCTGGAAGTCCCTAGAAGACTCGGGAAGACTTGCACAAGAAGTTAACTTAGAGATCAAGCAAAGTCAATTTAGGAAACTTTTCCTAATTTGTCTTTTGGGCCACCGATTTGACCTAGTCCAAGAGGGATTTCGTGCCTCACTCAATCCTATAAATAGAGGAGCAACTCAGCCATTCAAATCATCCCTCATCACAGAATCGAGAGCTCATCTCTCAATTCACTCATCTCGGCCCATTGGCTCGGCGCACGCCTTGCTCTCTCGGTACACGCCCCTGCTCTCTCGGCTCATCCGTCCTCATTGCTCTCGGCACATCAGCCCTTGCTCCGCCCTTGCTCAGCCGCACCTCAGCCCTCACGGCCCGGACTTCAGTCACTCTCGGCACTAGTGAAGTTTACTCATTTATTTATTGTTTTTGCCCTAATGACCATGTGTAACTAATTCCATTGTTCGGGCTAGGGTTTTGATGGACCATAATTGGATGAATCATAAACACAGTTAAACCCACCAAATTAGACTGTTTGTCTATTTAACTTTTGCTTGTTAGTTCCGATATTTATCTACAGGGTATTTTGGAGTCTAGAGAGAATACAGGCTAAGGAGGAGTTTTTAAGCTGAAAATATATTACGAGTCATTCCAAGGTCACGACCAGATGCCGACTGAAGAAATCTCAAGATCCTGACATGGAATCACTCAAAACAAATCCAACCGAAGAGCAACCAAAGTCAGTCCGGAGCAGAAATGAACTGATAGTTTTGTGAAAACTTCACAAAACTCACAAACCACTCTCCTCATGCCACCTAGCCGGCGGCTCCTCCCTCACAAACTCCTCTCCTCCTCTCCTTGCAAGCCACATGGGCGGTGGCTAAGGAGGAAAACTCCAAGAGGACCGGCGGCTTTGAGCTCCTCCATGGATCTCATGCCATGTGTTGAGTCTTCTTCCCCCATGTGACAAGTGTTGTGATCTCATGGCTCCTCCATGCCTATAAAAGGAGACTTTCCCTCCCTTGTATCCCACAATCCACAATCCCATCTTCATTACAAACACTTCACTTATCTCTCTAGAAAGTTGGCACTTTTGTACGCTTTTGTTATAAAATCTATAATACTCCTGTCGGTTCTTGAGTATTATAGTAGTTTTTGAGAATACTCCTGTTGGTTCTTGAGTATTCTCCTTTACTTACTGTCTTTCAAAAACCCTCGAGTACTTAGCTATGATGTCCTCTTCCATGGATATTCGTAGCTAAACTCTTCATTCGGTTGAAGGGGTGTACTTGTATCATAAAATGTTTTAGGCTATACGCTTAGTGCCTCTTCTTTGTATTCAAAACTTGTTCTATGTGCCATATATTAGGTCAGAACTTCCAAGGTTGAGTGGATGCTTGAAATGGCAAAACTCTTCCGTGGGGGTTCGTGAACATACTCGGGTAAGTGGATGCTTGAAATGACAAAGCTTATCTGAGGAGTTCGACCTCTTTTAAACACCATTTGGTTTGATCGAAAATGATTGATCAAATGGATGCACATAGGCTAGTATACCTTGAAATGGGGTGCTAGTCTGAATAGAACAAGTGCTCTACGACCTTGAAATGGGCTAGCCAGTGTGTGCAAATCGAGCGCTTGAAATGGCCTTGATACACGTTTGAATACTTAAAAGGGTCACTAAAGGTCAATGATAAACAGGCTATGATACAAGGCCCCCGAAACCGAATGCTTTCCTAAGATTTCAACACCACCTGCACTTACTTTCAATTTTAGTATAAACTGCCTTATCAACTGCTCACCTCCTGGAAGACTTGACAATCACGCAACAACCGCTGTAAGTCTTCTTCCTTTTATTTTCAGTATTTATTTTTCTGTCATTTACTTTTCCGTACTAAAAACCAAAACCAACCAAAAAGACACGTACTTGTTAACACTAAAACCTCAATCAACCTAAAACACGCTCCCTCCCTGTACAATCCCTCACAGAACACTTATCCCCCTAATTCCCTTGGGTTCGACCCCTACTTACCACTTGCTACCCAGTAGTGAAGTCGCGACTAGCGGACTTATAAATTTATTCTTGACGTTTGCACACAACGACTGTGCATCCATCACGTTTACTCATTGTGACGAATGTTTTTGAGACTTGGTTTTTAATGCTATTCATGTTTTACTAAATCTCGTGCATAAATCCCATGAATTATTGCTAGACTAGGTGGATACTTTGTCGTAAAACTTAGTTGCGCAATATTTCTATATTTATCATCTATCTAATACTTTGTCGTTTGGATAGGTAGCACGGCTAGGTTAGATAACACCTTTGTCGGGTTATTAAACCTAGGGGAATTAAAAGCTTAACACCTTTGTCGGGTTAAGTGGTGGAGTAACACTTTTGTCGGGTTACTTGGGTAGGCACCTTTTTCGGGTCAACCACACTTAAAAACTATGAATTAGAATATTAGAAGTCGATGATAAAACAAGTCACAATCAAACCCTAGTCTGAATACTCTCATCATTATTATTCACTCACTTTATTTCCTTATTCGCACTTGTTTCCTAAACTGTTTACTCTTACCCAATCGTTTTCATTCCTTTCTTACAGAACAAGTAGTAACCATCTAGCTCTCTAGGGTTCGAACCCTTACTTACAGCTATACTAAGCCACGAGTAAGTGGACATTATAAATACAAATTTACAGGTACCGACGACGACCTGTCAAATTTTGGCGTCGTTGCCGGGGAGCTACGCACCGTGAAATTTGTTCCTTTCTTTTTCGGTTTTTGCCTTTATTTCCTTTTATTTCTATTTCCTAGCTTTTAAAGGATTCTGTCACCAAGACTTACGAGTCTAAGGAGATTGGGTTTTAAGTGAGACCATTTGTGACTCCTCCAATCTCCTGGGAATCCTTTATTTGCTAGTTTGCGCTTTGCTACTCTTGTGCTATGTCTCATGCAGGAAGTAGGGTAGGCGACAACGAAGAAGTCGAACAGGTCAACCAAGACAGAGAAGGGGCGCTTCTGCAACACGATGAGCAAGGCCCGCTAAGACAGAATGGAGAGATCAGGGGAGCTGCCCCTGGACAACTTCAGCACCAACCACTGTTCCAACCTCAGCCATATCAACCCTACCCTCAATATCAGCCGTAACCACCACCTCCATATCAGCCATACCCGCAACCCTATCCACAATTTCCACCAATGCACTACCAGCAATATCCACCACCTCAGCAGTACCCACCACCTCCACGACCTCTACGACAACCAGCAGCCAGGGACGATGATCACGAGGACGACCTCGATGCTGAACCAACCATGGGAGAGCTCTCGGTTCCCAACTTCAAAGACCAGTCTTGGTGCATCTACGAAGGACCAGACCTCGCCACCATAACCATCAACACATCAGTAGTCCATTTCTCTGCCCAAATTCTCAGGAACCAAGGGAGAGTCGGCCACAACTCATCTACAGCGCTATCACGGGATATGCCAGAACCTCAAGCCACACACCGTCGAAGTCGAGGATTTCAAGTTAAAAGCTTTCTATTTCTCACTAACAGACTCGGCTAACGATTGGTTCTTGTCTCTTCCTTCAGGTAGTATTTACACATGGGATCAGATGCAACGAGCATTCCTCGCCAAGTACTACCCAGTAGGGAGAGCAATGCAAGTCCGAAGGCAGCTACAGGACCTCAGGCAAGGACCCAACGAGACCATGTACGAGTACGTGGAAAAGTTCAACGCCTTGGAGAAGAGCTGCTGCAACCTTGGACTCACAGAGAAGCTGCTTGTCGAATATATGCTAGATGGCCTTCGCAGACTCGACAGGAAACTCGTAGATGCCTCAGCTGGAGGCAACCTAATGAACCTATCCCCAGCAGGAGTGAGACGAAAAATCATGGAAGTGGCGGAAAGTGAACGGTTCCAGGATGAGTCCAACAAAGAGGAAGAATTTACCAGGACCAGGAACGTCTCAAAGGTCGAGCCTCCATCCAGTACCATGGCCGCAGAGACCAAAGAGCTCTAGGAGATGATGCAGCATGTCATCCGAAGACAACCAATCCAGACTAAGCCATGCGGGTTTTGTGTAGCTACAGATCACAAAACAGACGAGTGCCCAACCATCTTAGATGACGACCAGGCTGAGGTCAATGCAGTAGGTGACTATCAGAACTATGGCAACAGGGCTGAACCCAGCGACGGTCCTAGACCAGGACGCACCCAAAGCCAAGGCTCGTCCGAGAGGAGCAGCCGAGCCCGACCTAGCTCCCCATGGGTGTCCAACGTTATTACACGCCTTGTCACTTCATGGCATACGAGGGGAGTTCCGTTTCACTCATGTACCTTGTTCCTTTCCATTGATTATGTGCATGATTGTGTTGATTGAGTTGTGCCGTCAGGCCACGGCTCATTTCAAAAGTGTGGGGTGGGGTGTTTAGTAGTTTGTTGTGTCTCACGTCTATTTTTCTTGCACATGCATGAGTCAGCACGTTTCCCTTTGAAGATTTTAAATTTTTTTAAATAAAATGCGTAGTTTGGTGAATAAAATGCGTAGGAATGGGGGAGTTGTGCTTTCATGATGTGAAATAGATTGATCCTAGTACATGCATTACTCTTATGAAATTATAATTGTGCGACTAACATGTGATCTAACTTCTTATGTGTCCTTATGAGTTGGGATAAATAGGGGATGTGGAGTTGATAGAAATGTCCTAGTGAGGCTTGACAAAGCACTCAAGGATTGGGGATTCGAGTTACATGGTTATATGGACTTGTGGAGGCTGCACTTTGAGACTCGTGGTTGTAGTTGACTCCACCATTGCTGCATTTATGCAAGTGGTGGGACGGGAATCAAACCGTCCTATCTCTAGTCCTAGTAGTCGGGAAAATAGATGAGTGACCCTCATCTTGACTCGCACGAAACGACAAGGATGAGAAAGAGAGGGGAGGTATTTCCATATGCTTGAGGGCGATGATTGGACCTCCCAAGAAGGAATGGACAAGAAAAATCACAAAAGGAGCAAAGCTCAAAAGAAAGAAAAAAAATCATCTCATGTGAGAGCCTATCCGAAGCAAAAAGTGAAGGATCATCAAAGTCATACAAGGCCGAAGGCCAAGTTCACCACAAGAATGTCCAAGAAAAGTATCAAAAGGACTCAACCCTTGAGCTTGAATTCATCACGTGCTAGAAGAAGCAACAAGTATAACCATGTAACAAGATCCGAATCCAAGAGTGTAGATCATGGGCCTAAAAAAGGACTACCTCCCACTCATCCGAATTGGTTTGCATCTTGGCTCAAAGGTACATGTATCAAGTTGAATCTCATGTTTTAGCAAATTGCTTGAGTAATGATCGAGAATGCATGGAAAGGGGAAATCTAGACTAGAATTTGTCTTGGATGCGAGAGACTTGTGATGTTTGTATGCGATTTTCCTCTTGTGACTTAAGGCCTTGTTCGGGATGAACAAGTTCAAGTGTGGGGTGGTTTGATGAGACGTATTTATACGACTCATTAAGTCATTAAATCCCACCAATTACGACATTTGATCATCAGAACATTTACTTGTTAATGCCGTTTTGGATTTCAGGGCCTTTTGGAGTCCAAAGAGGAATCGAGCTTAAAAGAGGGCATTTTGTGCCAAAATCATCACAAGGAGTTCTTGACCATCTTATGAGCATATGACTCGAGGGATGCTTGAGAAAATTTGAGGTTTGCCCGAAGAAAATCGAGGGAGGCCCGAAATGGCCAGCACCTGCCGAGCCTCCAAGGCCCACAATCAATTCTCTCGAGCAAACCAGCCAATCTCACAATTCCGTCTCGACCAAAATGATTCAAATAGCAGATATATCGGAAGATTTCACCTTTCCAAAGAAAACGCTCGAGGGGATTGGGAGTTGGCCCAGATTCAAGCAAGGCCCCGCGCGCGCTGAAGGACCAAAACCAAATTGCTCGAACAAACGGCCGAATCTGGGAAAACTGGCTCGACCAAGTTGTTTGGAATGCCCACTTTATCAGAGGATCTCAATTTTCAGGCCAAACGCTCGAGCAAAACTGCCCTTGGCCGAAGACCAAGCCATTTCGACTCATTCGAAGGCCAAAAGTGGGCCCCACTTCAAATCTCGGCTCGTCCTTCGAGGCACGCCACTTTTGCACATGCCAAGACCTCTTTGACTCATGCCACACCCCTTTGGCCAAGGAACAAGTCGGTTTATGCTTTGGCCCCTTCCAAACCACTAATGCCACTCAAACTTGAAGATCAAGTCTCATCCAAGGGCCTAGAATCTTCCTCATTCTCTATATAAGCAGCACCTTGGCCCTTGTAAAAGATATGCTAAAATCTCTCTAAAATCCCTTAGGGGAACCTCTTGTAATTTGGGCTTGGAAAGAATCAACATCTCTCTACTCCTTCTTTACTTTGTTGCACATTTACATTCTTGTATTACTTTCTTGCACTTACTTTACTGTTCTTAATTTCATGTACTTGCATTCCATCCATTGCCCTCATATCCTTCCCATGGATATGAGTGGCTAAAACACCCATATTCGGTTTGGGGATCACTATAGTGTGCCACGGTTTTGAGACCCCTTTCTTAATGCTTCTTTGTGTTCTTGTGGTGTAAGTGCTTGGAATGGCCTTACTTTGGGTGATCTCTTGGAATGGAGAAAACCACACTCATGGCACAAAGTATGATCATTAATGGTCAAGGATAAACAAGCCACAATAGTATTGTAGCACAACTTTGAGACCCTTTGCTTAATGCTTCTTTGTGTTCACTAGTTCTTGTGCCATTATTGATTGACAACAAGGCTAAGTGGATGCTTGGAATGGCAAAGCTTAGCCGAGTAGTTCAATCCAGATTAGACAATGAAACCAAGTGGATGCTTGGAATGGCAAAGCTTGGTCTAGTAGTCTAGTCCTTCTATTAACCGTTTGGTTGTATCTGGAATGTGAGATCAAACGGTGCACTTAGACTAATACATCTTGGAATGGAGTATTAGTCTTGCTAGAACTAGAATCTATGTCTTAGGACTAGACGGTGTGGCAAGTCAAGTGCTTGGAATGGCCTTGATACATCTTTGAACACGGAGTATGATCATTAGAGGTCAATGATGAGTTGCGCCACAACAAAAGGCCCCTAGACCGAATACCATTTTCTTGATCACCTTCCCATTGCATCTACCTTTGCATTTACTTTTCGCACTTTCATTACAAAATCTTGTTCCTAAAACCCCCAACTTGCATTCACTTTTTCTTTACTTGCATTGCATGAGAACAACAAGTAGCCATTACAACTCCCTTGGGTTCGACCCCTACTTACCGCTTTACTATCTTTTTAGTGAGCCCTAAGTAGCGGACTATAAATTTATCTTTGATTTGCACGATCACGACTAGTGCTCACCAAATTTTGGCGCCGTTGCCGGGGAGTTGTGCATTGGTGAAGTTGTTCTTTTTGTTTGTTACCCTTTTTGTTCTTGTTGTGATTCTCTTGGTTCACCATGGCCTCTTATTACAATAGAGAGCCTTGGTATGATGAGGAGTTGTTCCCACCATCCTTCCAACGAGAAATCCGCGAAAAGATCATGTACTTTGAGTAATCCCGGGATGAAACATTGGATGAGTACTTACGGTACTATGATTCCCTTGTGACAAGCTGCCCGCACCATGGATTCACTAGATTGGATCTTATTCAAAGGTTTCTCGGAGGAATGTTGCCACATGAATGGGATAGGCTCAATGAGGCGGCAGGAGGATCGGTCTATGACTAGACCATAAGTAGTATTTGGGAATTGATACATGTTTTGGCCGAGGACTCAAGGCTAAAGCAAGAACAACACAAGGCACTTGGGGACATGATGGACGACATGATGGACGAAACCCAAAGCCGGTCCTTGGAAGACTTGATGGAAGAGTTAGCCGCGAGTTATGCGCAAATAGATGCAAGAATCTTGCAGAATCAAGCCGAGAGTTCAAGGCCACAACAAGAGCAGACCAAGCCACTTGAGGACTTTGTGATGGAGCCGGTCGAAACAATGTACCAAGACCATGCCAAAACGGAGGGAACTTTGGCCGAAGAAAAATTGTCCAAATCAGGCCCGGATCTCACTCCCATTCTGTCCGAGGAGGACCCAAACCTCACTGCCGAAAGCTCCCTATTGGACCCCTCTCACTCAGTTTGCATGACCTCAGATCCTAAGGATGAAGTACCCAACAAGGAAGAGGTTCGAGGCCGGTTAGAAGAAAAGCATGGGCAAGAATGGCCAATAGTGGAGCACTCACTCGCCCTAACTCAACAAGGCAGCCCTAAGAACTCCCTCATTCTGAAAAGACCATACCTCTTTGCTACCAAGACAAGGCTCACCAATGAAACATGCTTGATGCCACTTGTGAGTGATGGCAAGATTATGAACTTACAACATTGCAAGAACGCCATCCACTCCTACATGAAAAAGAGACCAAGGCATGGAATGTTTCAATGGAAGCCGAGATGGAAAAACAAGAGGGCATGGCTTGATGGATCAATGGCTATGCTCAAGAGGTTCACTTCTCCTCGAAAAGATGTAAAGACAAGGCCACCTGACCGGTTGAAGGCAGAACCGAGCCCACTGCCATATGAGAACTTTGGAAAGATTAAGAGAGCGGTTGGGAAGAAGTTTGACCTCACCCGCCCATGGGACCCCAACGAACCTCCTTAAGGAGGTACCGTCGAGCCAACGACGTTAAACAAAGACGCTCGCCGGGAGGCAGCCCGGCATTTTACAGTATTTTTTGCATTTTACTTTCTTGCATTTTATACTAACCCTCACCTCTTTTATGATTGGAAAGAAATAAGGATGTTTTTGTAGGTCGGGTCCAAGTGCTACGCACTTTGCTCTTTATGCTACGCATTTTATGCCAACCGGGCTTGGCCCAAGGACGCCTTTCCGAGACCTTAGGCCCGAGGAACCCAGCGACGGTCCTAGACCAGGACGCACCCAAAGCCAAGGCACATTCGAGAAGAGAAGCCGAGCCCGACCTAGCTCCCCATGGGTGTCCAACGTTATTACACGCCTTGCCACTTCATGGCATACGAGGGGAGTTCCGTTTCACTCTTGTACCTTGTTCCTTTCCATTGATTATGTGCATGATTGTGTTGATTGAGTTGTGCCGTGAGGCCACGGCTCATTTCAAAAGTGTGGGGTGGGGTGTTTAGTAGTTTGTTGTGTCTCACGTCTATTTTTCTTGCACATGCATGAGTCAGCACGTTTCCCTTTGAAAATTTTAAATTTTTTTGAATAAAATGCGTAGTTTAGTGAATAAAATGCGTAGGAATGGGGGAGTTGTGCTTTCATGATGTGAAATAGATGGATCCTAGTACATGCATTACTCTTATGAAATTATAATTGTGCGACTAACATGTGATCTAACTTCTTATGTGTCCTTATGAGTTGGGATAAATAGGGGATGTGGAGTTGATAGAAATGTCCTAGTGAGGCTTGACAAAGCACTCAAGGATCGGGGATTCAAGTTACATGGTTATATGGACTTGTGGAGGCTGCGCTATGAGACTCGTGGTTGTAGTTGACTCCACCATTGCAGCATTTATGCAAGTGGTGGGACGGGAATCAAACCGTCCTATCTCAAGTCCTAGTAGTCGCGGGAAAATAGATGAGTGACCCTCATCTTGACTCGCACAAAACGACAAGGATGAGAAAGAGCGGGGAGGTATTTCCATATGCTTGAGGGCGATGATTGGACCTCCCAAGAAGGAATGGACAAGAAAAATCACAAAAGGAGCAAAGCTCAAAAGAAAGGAAAAAAATCATCTCATGTGAGAGCCTATCCGAAGCAAAAAGTGAAGGATCATTGACAGGCTGTCGTCGTGACCTACAAATTTACATTTATAAGTCCACTACTTTAGTGGCTCACTAATGATAGCAAGCGGTAAGTAGGGGTCGAACCCAAGAGAAGTTGGTTGGAAACAATTGTTCTTTTGAAAGCAATAAATAAAGTAAAGACAATTGGGGTTTTTGGTTGAGGTTTAGTGCTGAAAATAAAGATCTTGAAAGGTAAAGGACTGAAAATAAATGTGCAAGAAATGTAAAGTGCGTGAAAATAAGTTGCTTGAAGGTCCAAGTCTTGCAATGCTTGAAGGTCCAAGTCTTGGGAAATTTAAAGACAAGAAGTAAATGTGCGAGAAAGTAAAGTGCAAGTAATTAAAAGGTGATTCTTTTTAAGAGAAGGAATCCGGTCTTAGGAGTCTTGTATCAGGTCCCCGTTCATCATCGACCTCCAATGAATTAACCAAATGTTCTAGTGAGTGAATTATTCCATTTCAAGACATAACTCCAAACAAAGCCATTTCAAGCATTTGTTCCTCCGACTTTTCCATTTCAAGACAAAGCTTACTAGTTCTAGCTAGGCTAATACCCCATTTCAAGGTATACTAACCTAAGTGCAGTCGCTTGATCCCTCATTTCCGAACAAACCAAGCGACTATAGAGGGAATGAACTACTCGGAAGAGCTTTGCCATGTCAAGCATCCACTCTTCCTTGTTATGTTCACCCCGAAGGCACAAGAACTAGCTAAAACATTAAAGTAACATGAAAGCAAGGGTCTAGAACGGTTTCATAGTACAAGCACTCCTTCGACCGAATGGAAATTTAGCTACGAATACTCATGGGAGTGATTATCATAACCATTGAAACCAAAAGTAAACAAGAGTGAGTAGAGGAGAATTAAGCTTTTGATTGCTAGTGCGAAGTTTTACAAGTGTTGTCAACCCACAAGTTCTCGTTTCCTTTCTAAGATACTATCACTAAGATCGCATATGTTTGCCGCACAATCGCTCGAAGACACACCAAAGGACCACTACTTAGGACATGAAAGAAAGGGGTGGAGCTCTTCTATTTATAGGCATGGATGGGCGGTTGCTTCATGGAGAAGTAATGCTTCTCATTGGCCAGCCGACTTTAAGCTAGCTGGTGCGTGTGGTCTTCTTATGAGCTTCCTTCATCCTTAAGATAGCCGCAATTAAGCTAGTTGGTGCCAAGTGTGGCATCCCTTGAGCAAGGTGCTTCACCAGGCAGGCTGCTCTTAGAGCAAGGAGCTTCCAATGGACATCGGACCAAGCAAGTAGCTGGAACTTCGCCGGAGTTTTTGGTCGGAAGAAGTTTGACTCGGGCGCTTGGCCGGGTCCTTGTCTCGGATGCGCTCGGGCGTTTGTCTCGGATGCGCTCGGGCGTTTGTCTCGGATGCGCTTGGGCGTTTGTCTCGGATGCGCTCGGGCGTTTGTCTCGGTCATGAACCTCAGCGCTCCTGCGATCATACAGCAGCGATGCCCGGCGCTGTCCTGGGGCGCACCCTTATCTCTTCGGTATTGATTCTCGGGCCTCAGCCGAGATCGCTTGGATATCGACCTGGGGCATGACCCGGTATTTCTCGGTCGCGGTCCGGTACTGAAGCTCGGTCACGCCTGGGGCTTTCTCGGGCGCTGACTGGGTTCCTCGATCATCTACTGACCCGATCAACTTGTGATTTATTTCTGGCATAAAACTCCTCTTTTAAGCTGGTTTCTTCCCTAAACCTCAACATAGCCTGTAGAGCAAAATGGGACTAACAAGTGAAATATGTCAAGATAAATTGTCCAATTTGGTGGGTTTAACTGATTCAACAAGTCATATAATTAGGCCCCATCAGACCACCCCACACTTATACTTGGTCGTCCCGAACAAGGCTAGTGAGAAGAGGTAACTAATACCTAAAGGTCCTAGCCATGAATGATAGAGTGCTAGTCTAGACTTTTCCTACTCATGCATCACTTGATGTCAAAATAAAGAGTGTTTAAAATTTAGAAAATAACTTATTACTTGTACCTCCGAGCCGTGATACAAACCAATTTGGATGTATTGGAGATAGCCCTTTTTTAGGTTCTTGTACGCACTCTTCGGGCTGGACTCGGCTATATGGTTATCTTCCGCAGCTTTCTCTAGCACATGATTTGTTCGGGCTAAATGGGTCGAGTCTTTTATATTGTTTGGAAGAACAGCATTTGTAGTGACTTGGCCTTCGGCCTTTGATATTGAATTTGAATGCTTCACTTTTTGCCTTGGTTAAAACCTTCACAATATGGCCTTTGGCCTTTGATTTCTTGAATTTTGCTCTTTTGTGAACTGCTTTGTCTTCACTTTTGGGAGGTCCAATCATCGCCCAAGAGCATATGGAAATGCCTCCCCGCTCTTTCTCATCCTTGCCCTTTCGCGCGGGTCAAGACGAGGATCGCTTGGCTATTTTCCCGGCTACTCGAACTAGAGATAGGACGGTTTGATTCCCGTCCCGCCTCTTGCATAAACGCTGCACGGCGGAGTCCACTCGATACCCAAGTACCCCAAAGTGCTAACCTCCACTAACGTCGGACAACCATATAGTGAGACCCGGCCTTCCGAGTGCTTGTCAAACCTTACTAGGGTGTTTTCTGTCAACTCCACATCCCTATTTATCTCGGCACGTAAAGACAAGTAAGAAGTTAAGTTCTAAAGTTTTAACGCAATTTAGATCTCACAAGGACATTGACAGAACCGCTCGTCGTCAAAGCGATTGTGCAAATAAATTTATAAGTCCGCTACTCGCGACTTAACTACTGGGTAGCAAGTGGTAAGCAGGGGTCGAACCCAAGGGAGTCAGTGTGGATTAGTTGTTTTTACGGGATTGTCACGAAAGTAAATACAGTTGGGGGTTGGGTTTGAGTGTTTTGGGAACTGAAAGTAAATTACAACAATTGATAATGGACTGTAAGGAAAGTATTCGGTTTTAGGGGCCTTGTATTATAATTGTTTATCATCGACCGCTAATGATCATACCAAGTGGTCAAAGATGAATTGAGGCTATTTCTAGCGCAAGATATGATCATGCTAAGTATTCAAACGATGAATCGAGGCTAGTTACAGCTCAAGACTTGCAACACCGGTTTAAAACAACACCTGTTCTATTTCAGTCTAGCGCCAATACCTAAAGGTATGCTAGCCTGTGTGCATCCACCTGATCTCACAGTTACGCTCGACCAGATGGAGTTTAGGATGAGTCGAACTCCTCAGATAGCTTTGCTTGTTACAGCTTCCACTACCTGAGTATGATCACGAATTCCCACAGAAGAGCTTTGCTTGTTACAGCATCCACTCAACCTTGGAAACTCTGACTATATATGGCACATAGAACAAGTTTTGAATACAAAGGTATACTAAGAGTAAAGTCTAAAACATTTATAATACAAGTACGCCCCTTCTACCGAACTACTAGTTTAGCTACTATTCATCGCGCTAAACATTATTACTAAGGAAATAAAGACAACAGTTAAAATAAATAAATACTAAGAGATACTTACAACCGTTGAAGCGCCAAGGGATTCTTTATTCCAAAGTAATATTACATAATTGTGCCCACAAAAGCTAGAGAGATTTTGTAGAGAGAGAAGCTCTCCACATTTTGGGGTGTGTTACAAATGAGGAGGAGCACTTCTATTTATAGCCATGGAGGAGGAGGAGCAAGGGTGGAGATGGTGGCATGTGGAGGAGCATCCAAGGGTGGAGGAGGAGGGTTTGAAGATGTGGAGGAGGAGCCACCACTTGTCATCTTTTCCATGGAGGAGCAAGGAGGAGGTGCCACATGGGGTGAATAGGAAAGCCGCCGGCTGCTATGGGAGGGTGGAGGAGGAGCCGCCACTTGGAGGGAGGAGAGTGGAGGAGCCACCCC
Organism: Rhodiola kirilowii; assembly: GCA_033675215.1. Lineage (NCBI taxonomy): Eukaryota > Viridiplantae > Streptophyta > Magnoliopsida > Saxifragales > Crassulaceae > Rhodiola > Rhodiola kirilowii. The sequence continues at coordinate 31,311,435 of CM066196.1, read as the reverse complement.
TTCTAGAAGCTTGTGTGACCTTTCACAAAAGCCATCAGTTTGACCGGATCTGTCCGGAGCTTTGTCCGGAGCTTCTTGGATTTTGGAGAGTGTATTTTGAATGAAAATGTCATTCTAAGATGATCTCAAGAAGGAACCTAAGCCAAATTCTGCCCCGAACATGGTCGAAATGCCAAATCAGATGAAATTGCCCTTGTTTGGCCTTCACCGGGCTTGGAGCTTTTGCCTTGCATTCTTGTCCATTTGCCGACGGTTCTAGAATATTTGAGTGATTCCAAGTCGGTTCCATGAAGGATGTTAAGGCTGATTTTGAGTGTAGCATGGTCGTGACCTGGAATGACTCGTTCTTCATTTTCCGCTTAAAAACTCCTCCTTAGCGTGTTTTCTCTCTAAGCGCCAAAATACCCTGTAGAAATATATCGGGACTAACAAGTAGAAGTTAAATAGACCAACAGTCTAATTTGGTGGGTTTTACTGTGTTTTTGATTCGTATAATTTTGGTCCATCAGATTACCCCACACTTTTAGTTGTTCGTCCCGAACAATGCTATTCAAGGGCATGCACACAATCCATGTAAAAACTTTGAATATGAAAGTGAGACTATGAACTAGATTTATCCTAGTTCATGCATTACTACTTATTACTAAATTAAACTGTGTAAATAAGTAGAAGAGACTTAATACTTGTACCTCCGTGCTGAGATGCAAATTATATTGGATGTTTCGGGAGATAGCCCTGTTGAGGCTTCTGGACTGCAATCTTGGGATCGTCTCGCACTATATGGTTTTCTGGTAGCTTTCTCTAGCACGTGATTCGGTTCGGGTTTCACTGGTTTGAGTACTTTGATTTTCTTTTGGCGAGGGACTGCTTTTGTAGTGAGTTGGCATTTGGCCTTTGATTTGACGCTTTGAGTACTTCACTTTTTGTTCGGTTAAAACCTTCACATTTTTTGGCCTTTGGCCTCTTGATTTGCTTCATTGAGCTTTTCGCCTTTTTGTGACTGCTAGTCCATTTTCTCAAGCCTTTTTGGGAGGTCCAATCATCGCCCGCAAGCCTATGGAAATATCTCCCCGCTCCTCTCTTTTTTGCCGTTTTCGCGCGGGTCAAGGTGAGGGTCGCTCAGCTATTTTCTCGGCTACTTTGACTGTCGTTTTTGCGCGGGTCAAGATGAGGGTCGCTCATCTATTTTCTCGGCTACTTTGACCGGAGATAGGACGGTCTGATTCCCGTCCTCGCCTTTTGCATTGCATGGCGGAGATGACTTCAATCTTCACTGAAAACCCGAAGTGCAGCCTCCACTGACTTCGAAAACCATATAGTTTGATCTGATCCTTTAATTGCTTGCCAAGCCTCTCTAGGGCAGTTTATATCAACTCCACATCCCTAGTTATCTCAGCACAAAGGAACAAATGAGAAGTTACGTTCTAAGTTTTTAGACAGTTGAATTTTCACAAGGTAAATGCATGAATTTTGGTCTATCTTTTTCACATTCTTAAGTTCATATTTTCAAAAAGATATTATTTATTAACTAATATATACAGGTGGTTCTCACCCCACACTTCTGAACGAAGTCGTGCCTTTCAGCAAGACTGAGTTCAAAAGCCATGCAAGCAGATGTTATACGAGAAGGAAATGTTATTAAGGAAAAGGAAAGACAGAACTCCCTTTAAGGTGTCGAGTGAACGAAATGGCTCGAGGCTGGATAATCGAGGGAGTTTGGCTGGGGCCTTGAACTCTGAGCGTAGCCCTATCTGGCCTAATGTTGCACCCAAGTCCGATTCCTGAATAGTCATTTCTTCTATGCACCAAGTGGGTGAGAGCAACTTATTGAAAAAACTAAATGACAGAAAATAAAATGACAGAAAGTAAGATAGTGTCGGGTTACCTCCCGACCAGTGCACTTGTTTAACGTCGTTGGCTCGACAGTACCTCAATCATGGATCATAAGGTCAGATCCCAAGGGTGAGTGAGGTCAAACTTTTTCTCGGCAGCCCTTTTGCTCCGAGAGGGTGAGGTTTCCTTGACCATAGCTGCTGGTCCAATGCGTCGTGCTTGCTTGTTTCTCCTTCCGGGTTTCCATTCTTTCGGCCCATGTCTTTGCCGCCTCTTCATGTTGGAATAGTTGGCACTTTCGCGAGTTTGGAAGTTGGGTTTTGTGCCTTCAAACATCGGCGACCACAGGCATGTTCCCATGTGAGGCCTCTTCTTGGTGGTAACTACGAATGGTTGTCTTGGAATGATTGAGTTCCCGGGTGGTTTTTCTTGGCTTGTGACGAGAGAGATTTCCTTTGTCGGCTTTTTTGGCTCATGCTCTGCCTCCAACTCCCCTTGGACCGCATCATCATTGATTATATGATCTTCGGTGGTTATGATCGGCATGAAACGCGAAGGGTTAAGTTGAGGCACTTCGACCATGAGGACTAGGTCTGTTTCAGGTGCTCCGACAGTGAGGACTAGGTCTTTCTCGGACAGTTCGGCAATGAGGTCCGGGACTTCCTCGGGTGCTTCGAGCGCAAGTACCGGGCCTGGCTTGATTTCTTCGGCCGCTTCAGCAGTGAGGTTCGGGACTTCTGTTGGTTCGGCAGTTAGGACAGTGATTTCCTCGGATGGATTGGTGATAAGGACCGGGTCTGATTGGGGAAGTTCTTCTTCGGTCATTTGCGGGTCCTCATCCTCAGTCGGCTCCTCGGGTTCAGCCGTGAATTGGTGCATCAATGCACTCAATTGCTGCATGTCTGTGGCCAATTGCTGGGTGCTAGCTGCCAGCTCCTTTTCTGCCGCCCATAGTTCAGTTTTGGCCCTGATTTGTTGCATCGTGTTTTCCAACTGCTGGATGCTAGATGCCAGCTCCGTTATACCGTCCTCGATTGGCTCGGCCTGATCTTGGCTTGGTCTTGACCTCGCGGCCAAATCGTTTATTAATTCCCAAAGATCATCCTCGGTTAAGTCCCACATTGATCCTCCTGCTGCATTATTTAGCTGGTCCCACTCATGTGGCAACATTCCACAGAGAAATTTTATTTGAAGATCGGAGTTGGTAAATCCATGGTGCGGGCAGCTCGTCACAATGGAATCGAAGTACCATAAGTACTCATCCAATGTTTCGTCCCGGGATTGCGTTATTTTGTTGATCTTCTCGCGGATTTCAAGTTTGAAGGGTGGTGGGGAAAACTCCGTATTGTTCCAAGGTTCCATTCCGTAGTAGTATGACTTGGTGAATTGCATGATAAAAGAAAAAGAAAAAAGAAAATAGAACAACTATTCCTATGCACAACTCCCCGGCAACGGCGCCAATTTGACAGAACCGCTCGTCGTCAAAGCGATTGTGCAAATAAATTTATAAGTCCGCTACTCGCGACTTAACTACTGGGTAGCAAGTGGTAAGCAGGGGTCGAACCCAAGGGATTCAGTGTGGATTAGTTGTTTTTACGGGATTGTCACGAAAGTAAATACAGTTGGGGGTTGGGTTTGAGTGTTTTGGGAACTGAAAGTAAATTACAACAATTGATAATGGACTGTAAGGAAAGTATTCGGTTTTAGGGGCCTTGTATTATAATTGTTTATCATCGACCGCTAATGATCATACCAAGTGGTCAAAGATGAATTGAGGCTATTTCTAGCGCAAGATATGATCATGCTAAGTATTCAAACGATGAATCAAGGCTAGTTACAGCTCAAGACTTGCAACACCGATTTAAAACAACACCTGTTCTATTTCAGTCTAGCGCCAATACCCAAAGGTATGCTAGCCTGCGTGCATCCACCTGATCTCATAGTTACGCTCGACCAGATGGAGTTTAGGATGAGTCGAACTCCTCAGATAGCTTTGCTTGTTACAGCTTCCACTACCTGAGTATGATCACGAATTCCCACAGAAGAGCTTTGCTTGTTACAGCATCCACTCAACCTTGGAAACTCTGACTATATATGGCACATAGAACAAGTTTTGAATACAAAGGTATACTAAGAGTAAAGTCTAAAACATTTATAATACAAGTACGCCCCTTCTACCGAACTACTAGTTTAGCTACTATTCATCGCGCTAAACATTATTACTAAGGAAATAAAGACAACAGTTAAAATAAATAAATACTAAGAGATACTTACAACCGTTGAAGCGCCAAGGGATTCTTTATTCCAAAGTAATATTACATAATTGTGCCCACAAAAGCTAGAGAGATTTTGTAGAGAGAGAAGCTCTCCACATTTTGGGGTGTGTTACAAATGAGGAGGAGCACTTCTATTTATAGCCATGGAGGAGGAGGAGCAAGGGTGGAGATGGTGGCATGTGGAGGAGCATCCAAGGGTGGAGGAGGAGGGTTTGAAGATGTGGAGGAGGAGCCACCACTTGTCATCTTTTCCATGGAGGAGCAAGGAGGAGGTGCCACATGGGGTGAATAGGAAAGCCGCCGGCTGCTATGGGAGGGTGGAGGAGGAGCCGCCACTTGGAGGGAGGAGAGTGGAGGAGCCACCCCTTCTAGAAGCTTGTGTGACCTTTCACAAAAGCCATCAGTTTGACCGGATCTGTCCGGAGCTTTGTCCGGAGCTTCTTGGATTTTGGAGAGTGTATTTTGAATGAAAATGTCATTCTAAGATGATCTCAAGAAGGAACCTAAGCCAAATTCTGCCCCGAACATGGTCGAAATGCCAAATCAGATGAAATTGCCCTTGTTTGGCCTTCACCGGGCTTGGAGCTTTTGCCTTGCATTCTTGTCCATTTGCCGACGGTTCTAGAATATTTGAGTGATTCCAAGTCGGTTCCATGAAGGATGTTAAGGCTGATTTTGAGTGTAGCATGGTCGTGACCTGGAATGACTCGTTCTTCATTTTCCGCTTAAAAACTCCTCCTTAGCGTGTTTTCTCTCTAAGCGCCAAAATACCCTGTAGAAATATATCGGGACTAACAAGTAGAAGTTAAATAGACCAACAGTCTAATTTGGTGGGTTTTACTGTGTTTTTGATTCGTATAATTTTGGTCCATCAGACATGCTTGAATTCGGATCCATCTATTTCACATCATGAAGCTTATATTCAAGAGTGGCAAAAAGATAAAAACTAAGGAAAAAAGAAAGAAAAACATACTGATTACTATATGCAATGACTCACCCCACACTTTTGAACAAAGCCGTGCCTCGCGGCACGACTTGGTTCCAAAGGCAAAAAACTAAGGGATCTTGGAAAGGAAATGACATAAGAGAAAAAGGTTCGAACTCCCTTGATATTGTCGTTGCTAAGTCGTGGATGTAAGAGCAAACGATAGGCCTTGGTTCGGCCGGATTCGGTTGATGCTCGAGGAAGTTCGGCAGGGAGACGGAATTTCTCGGGCGCGCCTCGGTGTTCCTCGGGCGCGTCCCCGGTACTTCTCGGTCGCGAATCAGTTTTTCTCGGGCGAAGCCCGGTCATTCCCGAGCGTGACAGCTGTTCCTGCACAAAAGATCAAATTCCTTCCAAATGCGAGGGGATGAGTACGATTTAAACCTAATTTAAAAGAAAATGCCGTATGAACACAAAAATGTGCCGGGTTACCTCCCGGCAAGTGCCTTTGTTTAACGTCGTTGGCTCGATGATACCTTGCTTATGTCGGGTCTGGTGGCTCGGCTAGGTCGAATTGTTGAGGTGTTAGGTCCACCTCGCCATGGTAATGTTTGACCCGCTGTCCATTTATTGTGAATTGGCTTCCATTTTCTGGATTTTCCAGCTCGAGTGCCCCATAATTGAGCACCTTGATTACCGTAAAGGGGCCAGTCCATCTAGACTTCAGCTTGCCGGGCATCACCTTCAGTCTTGAGGAGAAAACCAGCACTTGTTGTCCTTCTTCAAATTGTCGCCAAAGAATGAACTTATTATGGTAGATCTTCGTTCGTGCCTTGTAATCGGTTTGGTTCTCATAGGCCTCGAGACGCAACTCCTCAAGCTCGCACAGTTGAAGCTTTCTATCCAGCCCGGCTGCTCTTAGGTCCGGATTACATCGTTTGAGAGCCCAGTGGGCCTTATGCTCCAACTCCACCGGGAGATGGCATGCCTTTCTATAAACCAGCCGGAAGGGAGAGGTCCCAATTGGTGTTTTGTATGCCGTTCGGTATGCCCATAGGGCCTCATCCACCCTTTTGCTCCAGTCCATTTTCGTCGGTTTTACCATTTTTTCTAAGATCCCCTTGATCTCGCGGTTGGAGATCTCTGCTTGTCCGTTGGTTTGAGGATGGTAAGCTGTAGATGTCCGGTGGTGCACATGGTAATGCTTCAAGGTAGTGGTCATCATGCGGTTGCAAAAATGCGTGCCTTGGTCGCTGATTATTGCCTTGGGTACTCTGTATCTGCAAAAAATGTTAGAGCGCAAAAAATCTACCACAGTCTTTGCATCGTCGTTCTTAGTGGCCTTAGCCTCTACCCATTTTGATACATAATCAACGGCAACTAGAATGTATATATTCCCGCGTGATATAGGGAAAGGTCCCATGAAGTCAATCCCCCATATGTCAAACACATCATTGACTAAGATAGGCACTTGAGGCATCTACTTTCTAGCTGTCACATTTCCTACTCTTTGGCACCTATCGCATTTTCTACACTTCTCATAGGCATCTCTAAATATACTTGGCCAAAAGAAGCCGCTATCTAGGATTTTTCTAGCAGTTCTCCTAGGCCCAAAGTGTCCTCCACATGCGAATTCATGACAAAAGCTAAGCACAGAATCTACTTCATTGTCGGGTATGCATCTCCTAAGCAATTGATCTGTTCCTATTTTCCATAAATAGGGATCGTCCCATAAGTAGAATCTAGCATCGTGTTTAAGTTTCATGCCTTGTGCTTTAGTAAATGAGGGAGGGAATATACCTCCTACAAGGTAGTTGACAATAGGCGCATACCATGGCACTTTGTTGGAGATCGCATAAAGATGCTCATCCGGGAACGTCTCGGTGATGTGCCCTTCCTCTTCTCCTCGGACAATCCGGCTCAAATGGTCAGCCACCGTGTTCTCAATCCCTTTCTTGTCTCTTATTTCCACGTCGAACTCTTGGAGCAACAAGATCCATCGTATCAGTCGTGGTTTGGCCTCCTTTTTCTTCATTAAGTACCGGATGGCTGCATGATCCGAGTAGACAATTACCTTTGCCCGAAGCAAATAGGACCAGAATTTTTCTAGTGCAAACACCACAGCCAAGAGTTCCTTTTCAGTAGTGGAGTAATTTCCTTGGACGGCATCTAAGGTCCTCGAGGCGTAGTAAATAGCCACAGGTTTCTTGTCCATCCGTTGGCTCAGCACCGCGCCCATAGCATAGTCGCTCACGTCGCACATGATTTCGAACGGTTGGGTCCAGTCTGGCGCTCGGATGATAGGCATGCTAGTGAGCGCCCGCTTAAGCTCGTCGAAGGCTTCTCGGCACGCGGCTGTGAACTCGAAGGGAACATCTTTTTGTAGCAGTTTTGATAGAGGCAATGCCCTCTTTGAAAAGTCTTGGATGAACCTTCCGTAGAATCCAGCGGGTCCAAGGAAGGACTTGATGTCCCGCACAGTTGCGGGGTAGGGCAAGGTCATGATTACGTCGACCTTTGCTTTGTCGACCTCTATTCCTTTGCATGAGACAACGTGCCCAAGGACTACCCCATGAGTAACCATGAAATGGCACTTCTCATAATTAAGCACCAAGTTCATCGAGACACATCGAGTCAACACGGCGCTCAGGTTGTCCAGGCATGCGTCGACTTCACATCGAGACTGTGAAGTCATCCATGAACACCTCGATCATTGTGCCGATCGAGAAGATGCTCGTGACTACCCGCTGGAATGTGCCGGGCGCATTGCATAGGCCGAAGGACATTCGGCGAAACGTAAAGGTTCCGAACGGACAGGTAAATGTGGTTTTGTCTTGGTCCTCGGGCGCTATAGGGATTTGATTGTACCCTGAGAATCCATCAAGAAAGCAGAAGTGAGGTTTGCCCGCCAGACGGTCCAGCATTTGGTCGATGAACGGTAGAGGGAAATGATCCTTCCTTGTGACGGCATTTAATTTCCGGTAGTCGATGCACATCCTCCACCCATTCTTAACCCGTGTCGTCACCATCTTTCCTTCGGCGTCTTCTTTGACTGTGATCCCAGTCTTCTTCGGTACCACATGGACCGGGATCACCCATCGGCTATCCGAGATCGGATAGATTACATCTGCATCGAGAAGTTTTTGTATCTCTTTTCTAACAATTTCCATCATGATTGGATTGAGTCGGCGTTGAGGCTCTCTCGATGGCCTAGCTCCTTCCTCTAGCAAGATGCGATGCATGCACACCGCCGGACTCACTCCTCTTAAGTCGGCCAAAGTCCATCCAATTGCCAATTTGTGCCGACTTAGCACCTCCACCAAACGACGTTCCTGGTCAGTTTCCAGGCCACTCTTGATGATCACCGGAAGTGTTGTGTTTTCTCCTAAGAATGCGTACTTGAGATGTCCTGGTAAAGGTTTTAACTCCACTTCAGGTGCCTGCACAATCGAAGGCAGAAAAACATTAGATTTAAACAATCGTATTTCATTTACTTCATACCTTAATGCTAGAGGCTCCGAAATCATCAAGTGGGTTAGCGCCTCATGAACGCCTTTGGTCCACGAATACTCGTGCGAGTAGATGGCTTCATTGAGTGTGAGTTCTAGAGGGTCCATCATTAGCTCTGGCTGAATCTCTTGGACAAGGTCGTCCAAAGTGTCAAGAGCATGCACCTCTTCAAACTCCATGGGGTACTTCATCGCCCTGAATATGTCGAAGCTAAATACTTCCCCCTCAACTTCCATGGACAGAGTACCACTATCGCAATCAATCTTCATTTTGGATGTCTTGAAGAACGGCCGGCCTAACAAGATAGGCGCATGATCAGTTGGCCCACAGTTTTCCATTTTGAGGACGTAGAAGTCCGCCGGGAAAACCAGCTCTCCTACTTGAACTAGCACATCTTCGATTTTCCCTTCCGGTTGATTGCATGACCGATCCGCTAGTTGGATCGTGAGACCGGTGGGTTCGAGAGGCCCAATCCGAAGGCACGAGTAAATTGAGTAGGGCAAGACATTGATTGAGGCCCCAAGATCTAGCATGCAGTTCTCAAGTCAAATGTTCCCAATTGTGCATGGTATAGTATAGGTTCCTGGGTCACCACATTTTGGGGGCACTTTCCGTTGTAAGACGGCTGAGATGTTCCTACTCATCAGCTCTTGATCTACTCGAGCCCCTCTCCTTCGATTGGTGCAAAGCTCCTTCAAGAATTTTGCATATTTTGGTATTTGCTTGATGGCTTCTAAGAGAGGGATGTTGATCTCCACTTTGCTGAATAGCTCAAACACGTCCTTATCCATTACGTGATGTTTTGGAACTCGGGCCGGCACCGGGACTGGAAGAGGAGCACTGGCCCTGGATATCTCGGTTCTGAGCACAGGGCGCGGCCTAGTTCCTTCGGTCGCTGGAGCCGGGTGCCTTCTGGGTTCTTCGGGTGTGTCCGGGTCTGATGCATCGGGCGTCTCGGATCCTTCCTGGTCTTCCTCGGACATCTCCGGGTCCTCTTCTTCCTCTGGCTCCACGGGTTCAACGACACGCCTTTGCTCACTCCTGAGAGTCACGGCATTCACATTTTCCCTCGGGTCTTGGAGGATTTGCATATTAAGCCGGCCGGGTTTATTTTTGTACTCGGTCACCTCGGTGGCCAGCTGGGACATTTGCTTGCCCAAGTCTGCTATAGCTCCATCGGTTTTTGCCATGTATTGATGCACCGTGTTGGACAGGTCCTTCACAATTTCCTCGAGCGGTTTGCTCGGGCCTTGCTGGCTCGGACCGACCTGGTACTGATTCGGTCCCTTTGGCGGATATTGGCCTGGTCCACCCTGGTTGTATTGCCGGTGAGGCGGTTGATAGAACTGCTGTGCCGGTTGAGGCGCGGCCTGTTGCGTTCTCCTCGTGGCGTTGTTATCGTATCGCCAGTTTTGTCCGGGCGCCTGCCCGAACTGCCGGCTCGGTCCTGCTCGGTCGCTGCTATTGTATCCTTGGTATCCACCTACTGCGTTTACTTCCTCCGGGTCATTCTCCATCAACGTCGGGCAAGTGTCGGTTTTATGGTCCAAACCACCACAAAACTCACAAGGCCACATCTGAGCTGGCTGCCTTCGTAGGAGCTGAATCATCATCTCCTTCATCTGCTTCATTTCCTCGGGCAAGGAACTCATCGGTACCTCAACTTGTGCCTCGTTCTTGATGCGGGAAAATTCTTCTTGCCGAGTCGTCTCTTCTCTAAACCGGGCGTTCTCCGCAACACTAGTGACAAGCTCCCTTATGCCGCTCAGCGATAGGTTCATCATCGATCCTCCAGCCGAGGCATCTAGGAGTTTTTTGTCGAGGGGCCTTAGGCCATCAAGTAAGTACTCGATGATGAGTTTCTCAGGCAACCCAAGAGTGCAGCAACTTCGCTCCAAGTGGTTGAACTTTTCTAGATACTCGTACATGGTCTCATTAGGCCCTTGCCTTATCTCTTGCAATTGTCTCCTTACTTGCATCGCCCTTCCTGCTGGGTAGTACTTTTCCACAAATTTCTTTTGCATTTGGGCCCATGTTCGAATGCTACCTGAAGGTAAGGAGAGGAACCAATCATTAGCCGAGTCAGTAAGGGAGAAATAAAATGCTTTTAATTTAAAATCATCCACATCTACTCCATAAGGTTTTAAATTTTGGCAAATGCCATGTACACGTTGAAGATGAGTAGTAGCAGATTCTCCCTGATTTCCCGAGAACTTCGGCAAATTATGGACCACCGATGTGTTTATAGCGATGTTCTCTAGGTCCGGGCCTTCGTCTATGCACCACGGCTGGGTTCCGAAATCGGGCGCTGAGAGCTCGCCCATGGTAGGTTCACGGAGGACTTCGTCCGCGTAATATTCGTCGAAGGCTCGGTGTTGCCTCGGTATTTGCCGATGTAACGGGGGCTGTCTCGGGTGTTGCCTTGGCTGTTGCCTTGGCGCGGCTCCAACTCTGCCTTCGGGCATTCCTTGATTTAACCGGGCCGCTTCCCTGATGGCTCGGTTGTGGTTCCGGATGAGTTGTTCCGGGTTGTCTATAAATGGGGGCGGTCCCTCGTCGTTTCGGACAACCTGGTTCACCTCGTCATCAATTTCCTCGTCCTCATGATGGCTTCCTATACGAGACATGGTTAACGAGCAAAAACTAAAGAAAAAGAAAAAGAAGAACAATTTTCCAATACACTAACTTCCCCGGCAACGGCGCCAAAATTTGACAGGCTGTCGTCGTGACCTGCAAATTTACATTTATAAGTCCACTACTTTAGTGGCTCACTAATGATAGCAAGCGGTAAGTAGGGGTCGAACCCAAGAGAAGTTGGTTGGAAACAATTGTTCATTTGAAAGCAATAAATAAAGTAAAAACAATTGGGGTTTTTGGTTGAGGTTTAGTGCTGAAAATAAAGATCTTGAAAGGTAAAGGACTGAAAATAAATGTGCAAGAAATGTAAAGTGCGTGAAAATAAGTTGCTTGAAGGTCCAAGTCTTGCAATGCTTGAAGGTCCAAGTCTTGGGAAATTTAAAGACAAGGAGTAAATGTGCGAGAAAGTAAAGTGCAAGTAATTAAAAGGTGATTCTTTTTAAGAGAAGGAATCCGGTCTTAGGAGTCTTGTATCAGGTCCCCGTTCATCATCGACCTCCAATGAATTAACCAAATGTTCTAGTGAGTGAATTATTCCATTTCAAGACATAACTCCAAACAAAGCCATTTCAAGCATTTGTTCCTCCGGCTTTTCCATTTCAAGACAAAGCTTACTAGTTCTAGCTAGGCTAATACCCCATTTCAAGGTATACTAACCTAAGTGCAGTCGCTTGATCCCTCATTTCCGAACAAACCAAGCGACTATAGAGGGAATGAACTACTCGGAAGAGCTTTGCCATGTCAAGCATCCACTCTTCCTTGTTATGTTCACCCCGAAGGCACAAGAACTAGCTAAAACATTTAAGTAACATGAAAGCAAGGGTCTAGAACGGTTTCATAGTACAAGCACTCCTTCGACCAAATGGAAATTTAGCTACGAATACTCATGGGAGTGAATATCATAACCATTGAAACCAAAAGTAAACAAGAGTGAGTAGAGGAGAATTAAGCTTTTGATTGCTAGTGCGAAGTTCTACAAGTGTTGTCAACCCACAAGTTCTCGTTTCCTTTCTAAGAAACTATCACTAAGATCGCATATGTTTACCGCACAATCGCTCGAAGACACACCAAAGGACCACTACTTAGGACATGAAAGAAAGGGGTGGAGCTCTTCTATTTATAGGCATGGATGGGCGGTTGCTTCATGGAGAAGTAATGCTTCTCATTGGCCAGCCGACTTTAATCTAGCTGGTGCGTGTGATCTTCTTATGAGCTTCCTTCATCCTTAAGATAGCCGCAATTAAGCTAGTTGGTGCCAAGTGTGGCATCCCTTGAGCAAGGTGCTTCACCAGGCAGGCTGCTCTTAGAGCAAGGAGCTTCCAATGGACATCGGACCAAGCAAGTAGCTGGAACTTCGCCGGAGTTTTTGGTCGGAAGAAGTTTGACTCGGGCGCTTGGCCAGGTCCTTGTCTCGGGTGTGATCGGGCGTTTGTCTCGGATGCGCTCGGGCGTTTGTCTTGGATGCGCTTGGGCGTTTGTCTCGGATGCGCTCGGGCGTTTGTCTCGGATGCGCTCGGGCGTTTGTCTCGGATGCGCTCGGGCATTTGTCTCGGATGCGCTCGGGCATTTGTCTCGGTCATGAACCTCAGCGCTCCTGCGATCATACAGCAGCGATGCCCGGCGCTGTCCTGGGGCGCACCCTTATCTCTTCGGTATTGATTCTCGGGCCTCAGCCGAGATCGCTCGGATATCGACCTGGGGCGCGACCCGGTATTTCTCGGTCGCGGTCCGGTACTGAAGCACGCCTGGGGCTTTCTCGGGCGCTGACTGGGTTCCTCGGTCATCTACTGACCCGATCAACTTGTGATTTATTTCTGGAATAAAACTCCTCTTTTAAGCTGGTTTCTTCCCTAAACCTCAACATAGCCTGTAGAGCAAAATGGGACTAACAAGTGAAATATGTCAAGATAAATTGTCCAATTTGGTGGGTTTAACTGATTCAACAAGTCATATAATGAGGCCCCATCAATCATCAAAGTCATACAAGGCCGAAGGCCAAGTTCACCACAAGAATGTCCAAGAAAAGTATCAAAAGGACTCAACCCTTGAGCTTGAATTCATCACGTGCTAGAAGAAGCAACAAGTATAACCATGTAACAAGATCCGAATCCAAGAGTGTAGATCATGGGCCTAAAAAAGGACTACCTCTCACTCATCCGAATTGGTTTGCATCTTGACTCAAAGGTACATGTATCAAGTTGAATCTCATGTTTTAGCAAATTGCTTGAGTAATGATCGAGAATGCATGGAAAGGGGAAATCTAGACTAGAATTTGTCTTGGATGCGAGAGACTTGTGATGTTTGTATGTGATTTTCCTCTTGTGACTTAAGGCCTTGTTCGGGACGAACAAGTTCAAGTGTGGGGTGGTTTGATGAGACGTATTTATACGACTCATTAAGTCATTAAATCCCACCAATTACGACATTTGATCATGAGAACATTTACTTGTTAATGTCGTTTTGGATTTCAGGGCCTTTTGGAGTCCAAAGAGGAATCGAGCTTAAAAGAGGGCATTTTGTGCCAAAATCATCACAAGGAGTTCTTGACCATCTTATGAGCATATGACTCGAGGGATGCTCGAGAAAATTTGAGGTTTGCCCGAAGAAAATCGAGGGAGGCCCGAAATGGCCAGCACCTGCCGAGCCTCCAAGGCCCACAATCAATTCTCTCGAGCAAACCAGCCAATCTCACAATTCCGTCTCGACCAAAATGATTCAAATAGCAGATATATCGGAAGATTTCACCTTTCCAAAGAAAACGCTCGAGGGGATTGGGAGTTGGCCCAGATTCAAGCAAGGCCCGCGCACGCTGAAGGACCAAAACCAAATTGCTCTAACAAACGGCCGAATCTGGGAAATTTGGCTCGACCAAGTTGTTTGGAATGCCCACTTTATCGGAGGATCTCAATTTTCAGGCCAAACGCTCGAGCAAAACTGCCCTTGGCCGAAGACCAAGCCATTTCGACTCATTCGAAGGCCAAAAGTGGGCCCCACTTCAAATCTCGGCTCGTCCTTCGAGGCACGCCACTTTTGCACATGCCAAGACCTCTTTGACTCATGCCACACCCCTTTGGCCAAGGAACAAGTCGGTTTATGCTTTGGCCCCTTCCAAACCACTAATGCCACTCAAACTTGAAGATCAAGTCTCATCCAAGGGCCTAGAATCTTCCTCATTCTCTATATAAGCAGCACCTTGGCCCTTGTAAAAGATATGCTAAAATCTCTCTAAAATCCCTTAGGGGAACCTCTTGTAATTTGGGCTTGGAAAGAATCAACATCTCTCTACTCCTTCTTTACTTTGTTGCACATTTACATTCTTGTATTACTTTCTTGCACTTACTTTACTGTTCTTAATTTCATGTACTTGCATTCCATCCATTGCCCTCATATCCTTCCCATGGATATGAGTGGCTAAAACACCCATATTCGGTTTGGGGATCACTATAGTGTGCCACGGTTTTGAGACCCCTTTCTTAATGCTTCTTTGTGTCCTTGTGGTGTAAGTGCTTGGAATGGCCTTACTTTGGGTGATCTCTTGGAATGGAGAAAACCACACTCATGGCACAAAGTATGATCATTAATGGTCAAGGATAAACAAGCCACAATAGTGTTGTAGCACAACTTCGAGACCCTTTGCTTAATGCTTCTTTGTGTTCACTAGTTCTTGTGCCATTATTGATTGACAACAAGGCTAAGTGGATGCTTGGAATGGCAAAGCTTAGCCGAGTAGTTCAATCCAGATTAGACAACGAAACCAAGTGGATGCTTGGAATGGCAAAGCTTGGTCTAGTAGTCTATTCCTTCTATTAGCCGTTTGGTTGTATCTGGAATGTGAGATCAAACGGTGCACTTAGACTAATACATCTTGGAATGGAGTATTAGTCTTGCTAGAACTAGAATCT
The DNA here is from genome assembly GCA_033675215.1 of Rhodiola kirilowii. NCBI lineage: Eukaryota > Viridiplantae > Streptophyta > Magnoliopsida > Saxifragales > Crassulaceae > Rhodiola > Rhodiola kirilowii. The sequence goes on along the minus strand of CM066196.1, from coordinate 31,296,352 downwards.
ATGTCTTAGGACTAGACGGTGTGGCAAGTCAAGTGCTTGGAATGGCCTTGATACATCTTTGAACACGGAGTATGATCATTAGAGGTCAATGATGAGTTGCGCCACAACAAAAGGCCCCTAGACCGAATACCATTCTCTTGATCACCTTCCCATTGCATCTACCTTTGCATTTACTTTTCGCACTTTCATTACAAAATCTTGTTCCTAAAACCCCCAACTTGCATTCACTTTTTCTTTACTTGCATTGCATGAGAACAACAAGTAGCCATTACAACTCCCTTGGGTTCGACCCCTACTTACCGCTTTACTATCTTTTTAGTGAGCCCTAAGTAGCGGACTATAAATTTATCTTTGATTTGCACGATCACGACTAGTGCTCACCACGGAGCAATAGCCGACTTGACGAGACAGATGTCTCAGATTGCCACGACGGTCTCGAAACTCAAGAACGACGCAGGATGACTTCCCTCACAGACAATTCAGAACCCAAGAGGGAATGTCAATGCAGTGACGCTCAGGAGTGGAAGGGGAACATCATCAGCGCCTAGACCATCAGAGGACGACAGCCCACCAGCAGACGAGGACTCTCGGCCAAGCCCGATACCCATACCAGTGGAGTCTTGGCCAGACCCGAGCCCGGCGCCTAGCAACTCTAATGTCACTGTTCCTCTACCTTTTCTTGTACAGGTTCGAGCTCCAAAGAAGTATGTGATGGACAGGGAAGTGTGGGAGCTATTCAGCAAGGTGGAGATCAACATCCCGCTCCTTGAGGCTATCAAGCAGATCCCGAGGTACTCCAAGTTCCTGAAGGAGTTATGCACAAACAGAAGGCAAGGAACCCAGCCCGACCAGGAGCTCATGAGCAGGAATGTTTCAGCGGTGATTCAATGCAAGGTGCCACCAAAATTTGGTGATCCAGGCACCTACACCATTCCCTGCACGATCGGTAACATTAGGATAGAAAATTGTATGCTCGATCTCGGTGCATCTATCAATGTTTTACCATATTCCATATACTCCTCTTTGCGTATTGGTCCTCTAGAACCTGCAGGTCTCACTATACAGCTGGCGGACAGGTCATGCAAACAGCCCGAGGGCAAGATCAAAGATGTGCTCGTACAGGTGGGAGAGCTAGTATTTCCAACCGACTTCTATGTGCTCAAGATGGAGAACTGCGGCCCGACCGATCACGCACCCATCCTACTCGGGCGACCGTTCCTTAAGACGTCAAAGATGAAGATAGATTGCGACAGTGGAACACTCTCCATGGAAGTTGAAGGAGAAGTGTTCAGTTTTGACATCTTCAGGGCCATGAAGCATCCGATGGAGTACGAGGCGGTCCATGCCTTAGACACGCTGGACGACCTTGTCCAGGAGGTGCATCCGGAGAGAGGGACCGACCCACTTGAGCTAGCAATCGAACCGGCCGTGTACTCACACGAGGATTCCTATGAGCTCACCGAGACTATCATAGATGCTCTCGCCCAGTTAGAGATTGCCCAGCCGCTCACACCGAGGTATGAGGTTAATACAATTCGCTTATTTAAATCTAATATGTGTTTGCCTTCTGTTGTGCAGGCACCTACAGTGGAATTGAAGCCTCTACCCGAACACTTGAAGTATGCGTTCCTAGGGGAGAACGACTCACTACCAGTCATCATCAAGAGTGGACTCGAGGCAGAACAGGAGCAGCGATTGATTAGAGTGCTGATCGAGCACAAACTGGCCATCGGATGGACACTAGCCGACATCAAGGGAATCAGCCCAGCAGTTTGTATGCATCGGATTTTGCTGGATGATGGAGCGAAGCCTTCGAGGGAACCTCAACACAGATTGAACCCAATTATGATGGAGGTCGTTCAGAAGGAGATTCAGAAGATACTAGATGCAGACGTGATTTACCCGATCTCAGACAGTCAGTGGGTGAGCCCGGTACATGTTGTGCCGAAGAAGACTGGGATTACAGTGGAACAGAATGCCGATGGCGAGATGGTCACGACCAGAGTGAAGAATGGATGGCGCATGTGCATAGATTACAGGAAACTGAACGCCGTAACGCGCAAGGATCACTTTCCTCTTCCATTCATTGATCAGATGCTCGACCGATTGGCAGGTAAGCCATATTTCTGCTTTTTAGATGGATTTTCAGGCTATAATCAGATTCCCATAGCACCCGAGGATCAGGAGAAGACGACCTTTACATGTCCATTCGGTACGTTTGCTTTTCGCCGGATGTCCTTTGGCTTGTGTAACGCACCCGACACTTTTCAATGGGTCGTTACTAGTATTTTTTTCTGACATGATAGGTTCGTTTATAGAGGTGTTCATGGATGACTTTACTGTGCATGGTGACACTTTTGATGCATGTCTAGATAACTTGAGTACGGTGTTAGCACGTTGTGTTTCTATGAATTTGGTACTCAATTATGAAAAGTGTCACTTTATGGTTACCCATGGAGTAGTACTCGGTCACATAGTCTCACATGAGGGTATAGAGGTAGACAAAGCTAAGCTAGATTTGATTGTTACTCTACCATATCCCTCTACAGTCCGTGATATTAAATCATTTTTGGGGCATGCTGGTTTCTATCGTAGATTCATTAAGGATTTCTCTAAAAAAGCGCCGCCTTTATCTAACCTCTTGCAGAAAGACATTCCTTTTGAGTTTACAGATCAGTGCAGGGTAGCATTTGACGAGCTGAAACAGGCCCTCACCAGCACGCCTATCATCAGAGCTCCGGACTGGGCACAGCCCATTGACATCATGTACGACGCGAGTGACTACGCAGTAGGAGCAGTTCTCGGCCAGAAGGTGGACAAGAAGCCCGTGGTGATTTACTATGCTTCGAGGACACTGGACGTGGCCCAAAAGAACTATTCGACCACAGAAAAAGAGCTGCTAGCCGTGGTCTTTGCCTTGGAGAAATTTCGGGCTTATTTGCTCGGTACTAAAGTAGTTGTTTATTCTGATCATGCAGCTATCAGGTACTTGATGACGAAGAAGGAGGCAAAGCCGAGGCTCATTAGGTGGATCCTTCTCCTACAGGAGTTTGACTTGGAGATTAAGGACAAGAAGGGCATAGAGAACACGGTGGCCGACCACTTGAGCCGACTTGTCCGAGAGGAAGATGCCGGGCAGATCACTGAGACGTTCCCGGACGAGCACTTATATGCTCTTACAGGTAAGGTGCCATGGTATGCTTCCTTAGTGAACTACCTGGTCGAAGGTAAGTTCCCGCCCTCTTATTCTAGGGCCCAGTGTTTGAAGTTGAAGCATGATTCGAAATACTATGTGTGGGATGACCCGTACTTATGGAAAATTAGTGTAGATCAGGTTCTTAGACGGTGCATCCCCGATGATGAGATTGCTTCTGTGATTAGCTTTTACCATGAGCATGCATGTGGTGGCCACTTCGGCCCTAGGAGAACGGCTAGGAAGATTTTAGATAGTGGATTCTTTTGGCCACATGTTTTTAGAGATGCCTACGACCATTGTAAGAGATGTGATAGATGTCAGCGTGTAGGTAATATCTCAGCTAGGAATGAGATGCCCCAAGTACCCATTCTTGTGAATGATGTTTTTGACATATGGGGCATCGATTTCATGGGTCCCTTTCCAGTGTCGTGTGGTTATACTTACATCTTAGTTGCGGTTGATTATGTGTCCAAATGGGTAGAAGCCAAGTCCACTAGGTGTGATGATGCTAGAACTGTCATAGACTTTTTGCGCACTAACATCTTTTGCAGGTACGGAGTACCTAAGGCCATTATTAGCGATCAGGGGACACACTTTTGCAACTGAATGATGGCGTCCACTCTGAGACACTACCACGTTCACCACCGGACTTCCACAACATATCACCCCCAGACGAATGGGCAAGCAGAGATCTCCAACCGCGAAATCAAGGGAATTCTGGAAAAGATGGTGAGTTCGGCCCAGAAAGATTGGAGTCAGCGGCTTGATGAGGCCCTATGGGCTTACCGGACAGCCTACAAGACACCGATAGGCACCTCACCTTTTCGGTTGGTCTATGGGAAGGCATGTCACTTACCGGTTGAGTTAGAGCACAAGGCATATTGGGCACTGAAGAAGTGCAACCCAGACTTACAGGCATCCGGGCTAGACAGGAAATTGTAGTTGTGCGAGCTTGAGGAGCTGCGCCTCGAGGCATACGAGAGCCAAATAGACTACAAGGCGCGGACCAAGCTCTACCACGACAAGTTCATTCTTCGGCGCACGTTTGAAGTCGGGCAACAGGTGCTCCTATTCTCATCACGGCTACGGCTCATGCCCGGGAAGTTGAGGTCCTGATGGACAGGACCCTACATGATCACACATGTCTTCAATCACGGCGCACTCGAGCTAGAAAACCCGAAGGATGGCAATCGGTTCAAAGTCAATGGGCAGCGGGTAAAGCACTACCAAGGAGAGATCGACACCACCACTGATGAGATTGACCTAGCCGAGCCTCCCGACAACATATAGAGGAGGTACTGTCGAGCCAACGACGTTAAACAAAGGCGCTCGCCGGGAGGCAGCCCGGCACTTTCTCGTTCGTTTCTTAGTCTTATTTAGAGTCGTTCTATGTTTGTCCATGTTTAGAGTCATCATATGTCACATTGTACTTGGGAAAAAAGCTGATTTTCATGCAGGGGACAGAGCGCACACGGCTGGGAATCCAACCGCATGCCATTTGAGATATTTGCGTAAGACTGTTATCCAACGTGAGTAGTTTCACACCTTGAATAAATTGTGTCGAGAAACATAAGCTTTTAAGGATTCTGTCACCAAGACTTACGAGTCTATGGAGATTGGTTTTTAAGTGAGACCGTTTTTTGACTCCTCCAATCTCCTGGGAATCCTTAATTTGTCTTAATTTCTTGACATAACCCTTTCATTTTGTGACGAACTCACGTTGCGATACAAGTCTCAATGGTGCTCTTCGAGGACTCAAAGGAGAATAACGAGTTGTTTCTGAGCATCACGCATAGCACGAGGGAAGTGTCTGTCCAACCTTACTTTCTTCTTATTTCCCTTTTGTTTGTTTGTCATGCATAGTCGTGTCTAGAGCTTAAGTCGTGCCGTGAGGACACGGCTTATTTCAAAAGTGTGGGGTGGGACAGTGAGTCATCGAGTCAGCACGTTTATTTTCTTGCACCCTGCACAGAGTCAGCACGTTTCCCATAATTTTTAAAATTTTTGTACATGTTTCTTCACTATTTCCTAGACTTGCGGTATTGGATAATGATAAGGTGAAATAGATAGAGGCGATTATATGCATGTCTTTAGTGAAATCAGACTTGGGCGATTACATGTGATCTTAAAATATTGCGTGCCTTTGTTAGTTGAGATAAACAGGGATGTGGAGTTGATAGAAACGCCCTAGAGAGACTTGACTGATCGTTCAAAGGCCGAACTCAAGATATATGGTTATGTGGATCTCGTGGAGGCTAGCACTTCGAAGCAACATAGTACGAGTCTGTTCCACCACTGCGGTATCCTTTGCAGTTGGTCGGGACGGGAATACTTCACACCGTCCAAGCTCTAGTCCAAGTAGCCGGGAAAATAGACAAGCGACCCTTGGCTTGACCCGAGTCAAAAGGACGATGATGAGTGAGAGCAAGTAGGTTCGAGCAAGTCACAATCCGCACCACAAAGTAACAAATTCATCATCATTGTGAAAGTTTACACCGAAATCAAGTGAAGAGCTCAATTGATACATCAACCCGAGACACTATAGCTGGCCGAAAAGCACTCAACACTTTGAAGCTCGAATCAATCACGTGCAAGAAAAAGCGACGAAGCATAACCATATAGCAAGAGTTCGAGTCCGAGAATGCGGTTCATGGGTCTAAAAAGGGCTATCTCCCGAGACATCCGAATTGATTTGCATCTCGGCCCAAAGGTAACACGTATCATTAACCCATGTTTTTGCACAAGGCTATTAGTAACGAGCATGCATAGAAAGCGAAATCTAGATTAACCAAATCATGTTCATGTAGCATGTCTAGGATGCCGAAGCATTGTGGTGTTTACTGTTTTCGTTCCTCTTATGACCTAGTCCTTGTTCAGGACGAACAAGTTTAAGTGTGGGGTGGTTTGATGAGCCGTATTTATACGACTCATCGAGTCATCAAATCCCATCAATTTCGGCACTTTATCACGCAAACAGTTACTTCTTAGTGTTGTTTTGCATTTCAGGTGTTTCGGAAGCTCTAGGAGGAAACGCGCTTAAAAGACGGCATTTTCATGCCAGAAGCATCGCAGTTGAAGAACGAAGCCAGAGGAGCGTCGTGAACAGTATTTTTTCGGCTCACGAATAGTAATTCCGGCATGAACAGTACTCGTGAACAGTGATTCCAGCGTGAACAGTGTCCGGTGAACAGTATTCGGGTCATGAACAGTGATTTTTAGGAAATTTCCCAATTTCGTCCTTGGCGGTTTAGAAGCTCCTGGAAGGTTCTGGAAGTCCCTAAAAGACTCTGGAAGACTTGCACAAGAAGTTAACTTATAGATCAAGCAAAGTCAATTTAGGAAACTTTTCCTAATTTGTCTTTTGGGCCACCGATTTGACCTAGTCCAAGAGGGATTTCGTGCCTCACTCAATCCTATAAATAGAGGAGCAACTCAGCCATTCAAATCATCCCTCATCACAGAATCGAGAGCTCATCTCTCTATTCACTCATCTCGGCTCATTGGCTCGGCGCACGCCTAGCTCTCTCGGTACACGCCCCTGCTCTCTCGGCTCATCCGTCCTTATTGCTCTCGGCACATCAGCCCTTGCTCCGCCCTTGCTCAGCCGCACCTCAGCCCTCACGGCCCGGACTTCAATCACTCTCGGCACTAGTGAAGTTTACTCGTTTATTTATTGTTTTTGCCCTAATGGCCATGTGTAACTAATTCCATTGTTCGGGCTAGGGTTTACTCATTGTGACGAATGTTTTTGAGACTTGGTTTTTAATGCTATTCATTTTTTACTAAATCTCGTGCATAAATCCCATGAATTATTGCTAGACTAGGTGGATACTTTGTCGTAAAACTTAGTTGCGTAATATTTCTATATTTATCATCTATCTAATACTTTGTCGTTTGGATAGGTAGCACGGCTAGGTTAGATAACACCTTTGTCGGGTTATTAAACCTAGGGGAATTAAAAGCTTAACACCTTTGTCGGATTAAGTGGTGGAGTAACACTTTTGTCGGGTTACTTGGGTAGGCACCTTTGTCGGATCAACCACACTTAAAAACTATGAATTAGAATATTAGAAGTCGATGATAAAACAAGTCACAATCAAACCCTAGTCTGAATACTCTCATCATTATTATTCACTCACTTTATTTCCTTATTCGCACTTGTTTCCTAAACTGTTTACTCTTACCCAATCGTTTACTTTCCTTTCTTACAGAACAAGTAGTAACCATCTAGCTCTCTAGGGTTCGACCCCTTACTTACAGCTATACTAAGCCAAGAGTAAGTGGACATTATAAATACAAATTTACAGGTACCGACGACGACCTGTCAGTTAGTTATAACACTTAACCCCTTAAAACGTCGAACAAACTAGAAAACGACAAACCTCCAAGAGTTGGAGAAGGATCCTCAGCACTCGCGCATGAGGCTTCATCGGAAACAAGAAAGACACACAAAAAGGAAACAAAACCAAAAGCGCACAAGTAGTCAAAGAGAGACCTAAACCGCCTGACTATCCAGCAGGCCTTGCACCAGAACCAATCACCCGACTGATGTCTTCTTTGTCTATATTTTTTGATCCAACTCTTTGTCTATATTTAAACATTTCTGTTTTGAGATCTTACATTTTCCAATATTAATGGATATCGCAGTATTTTTCTTTTTTCTATATGATATTGTTTAAAGGATGTGATTCAATTTCATGGCTCCGCCCCTTATTGTTGTGAGTTGCAAATTAAGACTAAAATTGTTATTGTTGTATTATTGATTTGTACTTTATCAAATTCTAAATTTGTTATGGTATGTTGTTGTAATCAAATCATAAACATGTAATATTTATTCAAGTCATAAATATGTTATATTATAATACCAGGGGGCGTTCGGTTGAGGCAGTGTTGTAAAAATGAGGCAGTGATGCACGATCAGAGCCATTCATCTCAGCCGTCAATCGCACGTGGCAAAGCCACGTGTCCCACTCACTTGAGTTACGTTCACACTATTTTCACACTACAAAGTAGTGTGAACGCAAATGGACATGTGGCGCGCCACAAAAGCACTGAGGGGTTAGATGTGTGGCTCAGATCGTGCCTCACTACCTCATTTTAAGAATGCCTCATTTGAACGCTTCTCTATAATACCATATATAAGTATTTTATTTTTATTTTTTAAAAATGTGCGGGTCAATCCTGGTCAACCTGGTTGAACCACTGACACATTGACCCAGTGACTTGCCGGATCAATCCACGGGTCCATTTTAATAACACTGGATTTGACTACACGTAATTAAGAATCAATGAATGGATATAGTAATCATGTCCTTTCCATGCTCCATCTCCCCCGATCTCCTTCTCCCAAAACCCTTATTCTTCTCTTAATTCTTCAGTTTATCGCCTTCATGTCCTGGTCACCAGAGCCGGCTCCATCATGAAGCAAATGAAGCGGCGGCTTCAGGCCTCAAATTTCTCGGTTGTATATATGCTCCAATATAAGGCCCCATAATAACAATTTAAGGCTTCATTATAGGGAAATTTCCCAATTTGCTCAAAATTGAAATTTGAGTACCTTTATACTCAATCTTCAAAATTCATTCCCAATTTACTCACGTTTTCTAAGGCGCCATTGCCAACGGCGCCTTAGAGTTAAGCCGCTCTTGTGGACGAAGGTTTAAGCCCCGCGGCATGTTTTAGCAATAAAAATAAACTGACTGGGAACAAATCGCCAAATAAGCTAAAAATGATGTTCCTTAGAGCGTCCAACGCTAAGCCACCGTTGGTAACGGCGGTTTAATGATGAGAGTGAAACAAAACTAACTGTATTTTTGCCCTAAGCCGTTGTTCGGAATAGCAGCTTAAATTAAAATGTCACCTCACTAATCTGACTCAACATTGTTTTAAATATATGCCACGAGGCTTAAACCGCCGTCCCCAAAAGATGATTAACTCTAAGGCGTCATTGCCAACGACACCTTAGAATACATGAGTAAATTGAGAATGAAATTTGAAGATTGCGTATAAAGGAAACTCAACTTTTAATTTTGAGTAAATTTGGAAATTTTCCTCCATTATACACAATAAAGGCCCCATAAATTCCATCGAAGGCCTCAAAATTTAATAAATATAAAAAAAGGTTCAACTTTCATCTTATTTGTTTTACTTAGTTTAATATTTATTTATGACTTATGTTTGTGCCCAATAAAATATATTCTAGGCCCCAAGTTTGTTTATAGCGTTTATTAATAATAAAGTTAATAGTAATAGTAATGATAATTTTAATATTACTATTAAAGTTCAATATTATGAATGACTTACTTTATACTTTACCTATGTTAATGTTCATCATTTACTACCTTAAGTATTCACTTTAGTATGAATGGCTTACTTTATACTTTACCTATGTTAATGTCCATCATTTACTACCTTAAGTATTCACTTTACATATTTTAATATAATAAAAAGACTTAATTAGTGTACTTAGAGTTTGGATCAAATAAAAACCACATTAACTATTAAAACTATAAAGTGAACATTTGAATATAAGTCTGAACATTATGTTAAGTCTGAACTTTTACATTTTGTTAAGTCTGAATATTATCAACTACGTCTGAATATTATGTTAAATCTAAACTTTTACATGGTTTATAGTTTTTTTGATCAATACATGGTTTATAGTTTTTATAAATAAATATGATTTTTACCTGATATCTACCCTGTGCTTATTACTTAAAAATTTATGAAATGAAAAAACACTAAATTCAAACTGAAAATGTGATATTCTAAACCTTTGAAATGCTCGTAAGAAATCAAAAAGCTTGTAAGAAATTTTGTTTTTCAAAAAAAAAACTATGTAGACTTGTAAGAAATTAAACTATGTAGACTTTTAAATAAAAGACATGAGATGAAAATTGAAATAAGGAATATAAATGCTAAAATTGTCTGATATAAATAACACTTTATTTATTAATTAAGGCCTCTTTTTTCTACTTTGTTTTAGGCCTCCGAATAGTTTGAGACGGCCCTACCGGTCACCATGGTCCTCTGCTTAACACAAATTAAAGTCATTAACTTGTAGAGTGCAAGTTAGAGGAGGTGCAAGGTGACGTAGAAGAGTTGTTAGGCACTTTTAACGTGCACAGTGGATCGTTGCCGGGAGGTGTTTGACCAATCAAAGATGGGGGTATGATGATGTACTGGGCTGCGCTTGAGAGTGACTTTAGTTCAATTTGAGCTGAATTTGATGGTCCATGAGTCTAGTATGGTTCAGTTTGATCAAAATAGTATAAGTTGGATATAAAAAATTGAAATAAATCAAAACAATTAATTTAATTTGTTAAAAATTAATTCAATCAATAATTCAATTAAAATAAATCAATTTGTTTATGAATATTGAATGGTGCAAAGAAGTATTCAATTTCAAACCGCTGCATAAATTATTCGTCAGCGTCACCTAGCGTTCGATAATTTACTCTCCGACCATCTGCTTCCGTTCGAGAAGGCACTCAACTTACACATATGCTCTTAAGCTGGTTTGTATTGTCTTTTTTTTGGAAAAGTAAAAAAAAGTGGTATGAACTAAAACCATTTTACAAATATTTGTCAGGACTATACAAATTTTCAAAAGACAGACAATTTGCAAGTTTTGGATTAAATTATAATTATATTTTTCACAGTAAACAGTAAACATCAAACCGAAAATCCTTTATATAAATTACGTGTGTGGTTTGCCCAAACAACTTAATTAACATAAATGTGTACTTTTTTGTCACTAGGGACAATCGATTTACAGTAGTACCACATAATTAATTTCAAGGATTTTAAGTTTAATGTTTATTGCTAACAGGATGGTGGTCTGTTGGTTAAGGAGTCACATATGATTCTTTATCCGGGTTCGAGTCCTAAGGACACCATTTTTCTCATAATATTGTGAGATTTTCATTTTCCTTTCCCTCTTCCTCGTCCCGCCTTGTGCGTGGATGCTTTGTACATTTCTCGTGGATGCTTTCCTCTCCACGTCTCGTGCGTGATGCTTCCTCCCGGACATCAAGATGGAGTGATGGACATGTCGTGTATTATAACGGTAAAGGTGCTCAAGGTGGCCTGAGCTCCAAGTGTGAGAATGTATCGATGGTGATTGAGGGTAGATGTGCGGATCCATGCATGGTAAAGGTGCTGAACCCAGCCTGCGCTTCAGAAGTGGAGAAATGTAGCATATGATTTGGATCCGGTCAAGATGCCTTACCAGAGCTTCAGATATCAATATATATGTACAAGATGATAATGTGTCATATGCATTGTACTGTTTATCAAAAAAAGTTTATTACTAAAAATATTATTTTAATTTAGTCCAAAATTTACAAATTGATTGTCTTTTGAAAATTTACTTAGTCCTGGTAAGCATTTGTAAATAATGATAATTCATACCACTCTTTTGTGCTCTTTTTCCTTCTCCGTCTCATCTTTACAGATTTGGCATGTGTTGTATATTTGTTTTTTGATGAAGGGGTACAATTCATAACATTTCAATACATATCACGATAGCTTTAATTATCTAGTACATATATCAATCTTCAAAACTCTATCAAGGCATCTCAAGCAGATCCGAAATCATTGGTACACATATCCGCATCTTGAAGCACAGGCGGCATCCCACAAGGGATGTAGGAAGCATCCACGCGCAAGGCGGGATAAGAAAGGCATCTGCGAGGGATGTATGAAGAGAGAAAGGAAAATGGAGAAGAAAAACTCACAAAATTGTGAGGAAAATTAGTGTCCATAGGATTCAAATCCGAAGTGTAAGAATACAAGATAGAGACCTTAACCAATAGGTCACTACCCCTATTGCCGCATGTCTTGCATATTTTTACATGTTTTTTTATAGTTATTTTTTTTACATGCTTTTGTGATGAAGGACATGTTGTTGGGTAATTTCAATTAACTATAGGGAAAAGTGCAAAAAGAGGCCTCGAACTACATTCAATTCTAATCTAAGGTCCGAACTATCACATTTTCCAATCAGGGGCAAAATCAAAAAGTCTGTGTAAGTTAACGGATGGAGCTAACTCCGTTAGTCAACTCCGTCAGTCAAAGTATAATTAAATATTTTTTAATTTAATCTATATATTTCTCATTGTAGGTTTTTAATTTTTAATTTATTATAATATTTTTAATTTTCTTTGAATTTCATACTACAAATGCATATTATTTTTAAATCAATAATTTACGGTTTCGTAATTTACCATATAACATGTATGAATAAAAATAAAATATTTATTTTTGATTCATATTGTAAAATTTTCAAAATCGTTCCCTTATATGCATGATGGGTGAGCCGTGAGTATAATATTTTAAATTTATATAGTGTGACAATTCACCATATAACACGTATGAATAAAAACTAAATTATTATTTCTTGATTCGTGTTCATAAGAGAATGAATATCAAAAAGAATACAATGAGAGATATATCGATAAAATTTGAGAGAAGAAACATTATATTATAATAAAATAAAAATATAGAAAGTTTAGGAAAATAAAAATATTATAATGAAACTAATACTAAAACTAAAAGTTAAAAATATACAATGAGAAATACATAGATTAAATTGAAGAAAAAAAATAATTAATTATACTTTGACTAATGGAGTTACATAAAGGAGTTAATTGCATCTGTTAATTAACATAGTTTTTAATTTTGCCCTCTAATTATAAAATATGGTAATTCCGATCTCAGATTAAAATTGAATGATAGTTTTTTTTTTGATGAAAAAAATTGAATGATAGTTGGTGGTGACCTCTTTAGGTACAGTTCCCTTAACAATATTCCATAAAATTATTATTTAATTTAATCTCCCCACCTACACTCTTATTTCGTTTTATTTCCCCGACGACGAAACAGACACAGCACACAAGAAAGACCGACGAACAGGAAGAGATCCATCTACCATCATCCCAAGCCCTTTCCCCATTCCACCAATTTGGCAGCATACTACGAAACTGCAAACAGACACCAATTTATTCGGTATCCCCTAATTTTCAATTCGTCGGTCAAGAGATTGACTTGTGCCATGCCTTGTACCATTCGCCGCAAAGCTTCCTTCCCATTTTGCCACTTTATTTTCTTCAGTTAGAGTCATTTTCCGGTATGAGTTCACAAAAGCTTGTTACTGTCAAGGACCTCGTCGAAGAAGGAAAGAAAAGGGGCGTCTTCTTGGCCATTTGCGTAGTCGGATTGTCTTACATCATGTCTTGTAAGTTGTTCACCCTCCACTGCTTCGATCTTGTTGCTTATCATTTCCATGCCCTATCTAGATTATTGATTTACAGTCAACAATATTATCAAGTGTGATAATGCACTGGTAGTACAACTGATTCTCTATTGCGATTCGTTACTATACCAATTGGTTTAACAGGCAGTTTGCTCGTTTACTGTTATGATTTTCCTCAAATCTCTCCTTATATGTGCTATGTTTCAAACTCTGTTATCACTAATTCTGTTGCTGCAGCCTGTTGAAAAATATATATTTTATTTTCAGTTTGTTATTTCCCTCATTTTTACCCTCTAACATCAATCCGAAAGTTTAACTTATCACCCGTGTTTTAGACATGTGAATAGTTTACATACTTCAGAGTTTACATGTTAAAGGGAGGTGCTTCCGGGTGCTTATTTGATTATATCTCAGATATCATACTTTTAAGTTTCATAGCTTTTCATATCATTTGCATCTTTGTTATGAAGAATCAGTTTTCAACTTTAGTATATGGCTATGCCGTTACATCTTTTTGACATTCTTATTGCATTGCTAGTGACAAGTTCTTCGGTCGTGGTCAACCTACCGGCAGCTCTACTTCTGATCGTCACTCTTAGATATTTCTCTCTTGATTTTGAGATGCGCCGCAAGGCCATCATCTACAAAAGCAGACAACCCTTAGCAAGCACCAACACCTCAACCAAACCACCTATCATCAATAAAGTTGTGGACAGGTCTGAATGGAAAAGAAAAGTTAATTCTCCTGCCGTTGAAAATGCATTAGATCAATTTACTAGACATCTAGTCTCCGAGTGGGTGACAGATTTATGGTATTCCCGTATAACACCTGATAAAGAAGGTCCAGAAGAGCTTATGCACATCATTAATGGGGTTTTTGGAGAAATATCTTTCAGAATGAAGAATATTAATCTCATTGATCTTTTGACAAGGTTCGAGCAATAAGATTCTAAAATGGACAATGTTTTAGTTCAGATCTCTGTGCTTGTAATTGGATTTTGACAGTTTCATTCATTGGTGCAGGGATATAATCAACCTAATTTGCTCACATTTGAAAATTTTCCGGTTAGCCCAAGCCAAGACAAAAATGCCTCAATTGGGTTCAATATCATTAGAAAATCAAGACAGAGAACTAAAAGTTGTCTTGGCCACCGAAAACAAATTGCATCCTGCTTTATTTTCACCGGATGCAGAGCACAAGGTGACTTACTTCCTGTTCATCTGTTGGTTGTATCATATAAATAAAGCTGACCACGTTTCCACTGCAAATGGTGTATAGGTACTGCAACACCTCATAAGTGGTCTTATTTCATACACATTCAAATCAGAAGACTTGCAATGCGCTTATTTCCGTTATACTGTTAGGGAGCTCATTGCTTGCGCTGTGATACGGCCAGTCTTAAATTTAGCTAGTCCAAGGTATCTGTTTTCATATTTCCTCATTGTCTCTCCCATGTTAAAACTGGTATGTGATTGTTCTAAGATTTAACTTCTGCTGCAGGTTTATTAATGAAAGGATCGAAAACATTGTCACATCTCGTATGAAGGCCAGTAAAGGTTTCAGTGAAGCTATAGAGAAATCCAAGAATAAAGCAATTAAAATGTCCAGACTGATATCTGATCCTCCCCAGGATCCTGATCATTCTGCTACAGGAGTTGAACTTGTGCCACTAAAGGATAAACAACCTGCAACCAGCACACAAAAATTACAGAAAAAAGAGGGTGCAGCGAAGGATCCCTTACTGTCCGTTGATACCCATTCTTCTCGTTCTTGGCACTCCATGCCTTCTGGCTCTTTCAGTGGTGAGGTCCAAGGTGTCCAGCGGCAAGTATCTGGAGGTGAATGGGGTGACGTTTTAGATTTAATGTCACACAGGAAAAGTCATGCCCTTGCTCCTGAAAATATTGAAAACATGTGGGCCAAGGGAAGAAACTTCAAGAAAAATGAAAGTGATATAGAGCAAGTGCAGCAAAAGTCTGTAAATGGGGCTTATGTTGGTAAAGGTGATCCCATAAAGACCGTGCCTCAGCAGTTGAAGAAGAATGATAAAGTTAAGGGCGCGAATAATGTACAAGAGAAGAGAACATCTGAAGTTAACAGTCAGAAGTCGAGGGGTCATTTGATCAAAAAACAAGTTGAAGATTCAATGCACCTAGAAGAGACTGAATCAAGTGGCACTAGCGGCAGTTGGTACACATCTGAAGATGAAGAAATCAATACAGTGACTGGTCTTGATTCTCCAGAGATTAAGGTTTGGGATAGCAAAAAGAATAAGAATTTTTCTGTGGATCATATTCATCATCCACTTGAGAGTTTTGATGGCCCTGGCACGAGAAAGTCAGCTAGAGGTCATGCTTCCAGAACTCATTCTGGGAGAAAAAGATACAAGATAAGTAGTAAAAAGATTCCTTTATGGAAAGAGGTTCAGCGAACAAGCTTCCTGTCAGGAGACGGGCAAGATATACTGAATTCAACTGGACATGACAAGAATGATGTATCTAGTGATGAGTTCGAGTTTGAAAATTTGGGCAGACTTCATAGCAGTTTAACCGCTTCACCAACAGCCTCGTATCTATCTGTTCCTGAGAGTCGAGGCGCATCTGCTAACCATGTGGAAACTGCATTGTTGACAGATGCCTTTCTGAGACTTCAGTGTGAGGTAGCAAGCATTATGATTAGTCATCTGAACTCATTTTCGCCGATGAACACAAAAACCGATCCTACCCTTTGTTGTTCCAGGTAACAGCAGCTAATATAGTCAGAAGTGATTCTGGAACATTTGCTGTCTATTCCATATCTGTGACAGATGTGAACAACCATAGTTGGTCGATTAAAAGGAGGTACTTTTCATGTTAATTCCACTTTAATATAAATGCACTACGTCCTCCACGTGTGTGTGCGTGATTAGTTCAACTAGGTTTATGCATTGATGGTTGCTTATAGGCTTAGTGCTTTTCATAGGTTTAAACATTTTGAGCAGCTGCACCGACGACTGAAAGAATATCCACAATACAACCTTCATTTGCCTCCAAAACATTTTCTATCCACAGGCTCAGACATGTCAGTTATTCAGGAGCGAAGTCAACTGCTTGACAAATATTTGAAGGTGGCTGCATCTGTCCTGGGCTGTTGTGTATTGTTAGTTTTTCCTTCATTTCATCATCTGCTTAGTTGGTGATGACACTTTTAACTTATAATTTCATTGTTGCATCATTCAAAATCATATGTTATATGTATAACTGAAATAATGTCCTTCAACATGCTTCTAGGAAACTAATCGATGCCAAATATGTTCACTGTCCCTGTTTAATTGGTATAGTGATGTCTGGGATCTTCTTATTGATGCTCTGTACACCTGATTTGTTGACTTTTCTTATGTTCTCTTCCGCAGAAACTTATGCAGCTACCTACAGTCTCGGGTGCAGTGGAGGTCTGGGACTTCCTCAGTGTTGATTCACAGGTTTTGTGTAAATCCACCCCCTACCAAATTTCTCTCTGAAGGGTTTCTTCTCAATATTTTCTCATTGTTCTGCAGACCTATACATTTTCGAACTCATTCTCCATCATTGATACACTACCAGGTCAATAACCTTTTATTTTGATGTTGATTTTTAGATTCCGTTGGCAAATATCCTAACAGTTTGTCAATTTTGGCTTACTGCAGTCAGCCATGACAGTTCATCATCTTATGGCGGTAAGAAGGTCGCAGATTATGGAGGGTCAATTACTGCTGCAAGCGCCAAAAGCAGGGACCCCAGAGTGCAGAGGAAGGAAAATTCCTTATCCCATAATTATAAAGTGAACGCTAACCAACCAGGTTATCCTCATGTTTTGGGATCTGGTAAAGATTCTGAATCTAAGTACGAGGATCTAGATGGTGATTCAGAGATAATGGATCCCAAAAAATCTAGTGCAAAAAACTTGGCAAATAATGCACAAAAGAGAAATAAAGATGGGTTAGAAGAGGAATCTCAGCTGTCTCCTGATGCTGCCGATCAAGCACTTCCCGCTGAGGTGAATTTTTTTGTATTCTAAGAGAACATCTCTAGCCCCATCAGAAATCGAACTAGGACATGAGGGATTCTTACGCCTCCTCTTCCGCCTGACCACGCTCTGATGGTGATGGCCCGCTAAGGTGAATATGGAGTCTACAAATCAATATTCTCCTTGCAATTTATCAAGTCTTTGCGGCCAGGATATATGACCATATTCTTTGTGATGCCACTATAGTGTTGCTACCCGTCAGGGCAGAAGAAGCGTATGAAGCCCCTCACAATACCAGTTCGATTTCTGAAGCCGAGGGCGGGGGTATAGGGTAGTATAGAATAGAAAATTAAAAATTATTGTGGCAATCATTTTGAACGTGAATTTGCTAAATGTCCACATTTTAGGTTCCTCTTCAAATTTTCAAGTTTTTTTATGTTTCCTATGTGCAGTGGGTGCCATCAAATGTAAGTGTTCCATTACTGGATTTGGTGGATGTCATTTTGCAGATTGAAGATGGTGGATGGATCAGGTATATAGTCTGATAACTATGTTCTCTCTTTCTAAAGTATTATTTTTCAACCAAGGTTTATACGGTTTTTGTTTATTTTAATGTATAGGCGAAAAGCTTTTTGGGTGGCAAAGCAATTGTTACATCTGGGAATGGGGGATGCCTTAGATGATTGGTTGCTCGAAAAAATCCAACGCCTCCGTCAGGGATCGTTGGTTGCTTCAGGAATCGGACTTGTTGAGCAGGTAAATCTTTTTTGTTCAGATGGGAAATCATTTGAGCGTATTTGTAAGTTACAAATCTTCAATGTGATACTTTTCTAGAATAATTACAAATAAAAACTTGTATGCATGTGATTCTGCTCACAGATCTTATGGCCTGATGGAATATTCATTACCAAGCACCCAAAGCGACAGAGACCTCCCAATGGCATCCCCCCGCCCATGAGTCCTAGTGATTGCAGGCCTCCAGTGCAGTCCTCACCTAGGAAAGAGGAACAGGACTTTGAAGAACAGCAGAGACAAGAAGCTGACCGACGTGCCAGGCTTGTTTATGAGCTTATGATAGGTATGATTTCCCAGTTCTCTGGTTATTGGATATGGTGAATTGAAGGTCCCTGTTCAAGGATCTAACTATTTTGTGGAGGGTTACCCCTTGTAGACAAAGCACCAGCTGCCATTGTTGGTGTTATCGGTCGAAAGGAGTATGAACATTGCGCAAAAGATCTTTATTTTTTCATTCAGGTAACTTTATTTAAAGTAATATGTACATTTGATGATCATTATGTTTGACGGCCAGCATCATATATCAGCTGCTGGCAGTTGACATGCTCTTTGATGGATCAGTCAATCATTGCTTTTACGTTTCTTTTTGACAAAACATTAAAGGTGATCATCTTAATTGTATTGCAGTCAGCTGTGTGCTTGAAGCAATTGGCCTTTGAACTTGTTGAGTTGCTCCTTGTCTCAGCCTTTCCAGAGCTTGACCAGACCATCAAAGAACTGCACCAGCAGAAGCACATGTTTGAAAAATTACAAGTAAATTGAATGTACATATCAACCCAGTGTCCATATTTCATATACGAATGAGTCAAATAGTTGTTTTTTCCATTTGCGGGAAATTGGTAGCTGTGTCTTAGAGCAGATGATGTTATGTACAATGTACATCCTATTGTATTGGATGATTTAAATTTGTTGCAGTTGATTGGAAAATTCCTTTTGCCATGTTTGTAAATTAAATTTTGTTGTTTGTCCTGCTCAAAGCTTGAATTCCGATTTGGGCTCATTCACGCTTCTACTATCCACTTCTACATAGGCCTGCGTTCTGTTTTAGTTTGGTGGTGACCTTTATTAGAAAAAAATTTCAAATTAGGTAAAATTAGAATTTCATTTCCCTTTTACTCAATCTTCAAATTCGTTTTTCAAAATAGACATTTTTCTTAAAACGCAGTTGTCAACAGCGCTTTTGGCAAACAGCATCTTATGCCAAGAGTGCTGTTGACAATAACCCCTTATGCCGGGTGTCGTTTTTATTCAATATAATACTGAATTATGGGCTTACATGACAATTTTTTAGGGCGCTGTTAGACTTTCACCTGCGGTTCAGGTACAAACCAAATTATATATAAAAACTACAACCTAATTTTAAGCTGACACGTGTTCCATTTTAGTCGAAATCCCAAACAAACACACGGAGGGGTATTATAGTCATTCCACACTGTGGGGTATAAAAACTAATAATGTTATTTTAAATTTAGTCCTCGAGTTGTTAACGATCAGACCTAAAGAGAGAATGATCAGACTTCAAACTGGTAACTAAAAGACTACAAATTGAGAATGATCAGACTTAAAGAGATAATGATCAGACTTAAAAATTGGTAATAATCAGACTTAAAAATTATGAATGATCAGAGTTAAAAATTGTTAATTCTCATACTTAAAGAGAGAATGATCAGACTTAAAACTGGTAACTAAAAGACTACAAATTGAGAATGATCAAACTTAAAAAGAGAATGATTAGACTTAAAAATTGGTAATAATCAGACTTAAAATTAAGAATGATCAGACTTAAAAATTGTTAATGATCAGACTTAAAGAGAGAATGGTCAAGCTTAAAATTATGAATGATCAGAGTTAAAAATTGTTAATTCTCAGACTTAAAGAGAGAATGATCACACTTAAAAAGAGAATAACCAGACTTAAAAATTGGTAATAATCAGACTTAAAATTAAAATGATCAGACTTAAAGAGAGAATGATCAGACTTAAAACAGGTAACTAAAAGACTACAAATTGAGAATGATCAGACTTAAAGAGAGAATGATTATCATCTATTTTAAATCTGATCATCTTCTATTTTAAGTCTGGTTATTTTTTTAAAAGTCTAATCATCATCTATTTTAAGTCTGATAATCATCTATTTTAAGTCTGATCATCATCTATTTTAAGTCTGATCATCATTTATTTTAAGTCTGATTATTTTTTTTAAGTCTGATCATCATCTATTTGAAGTCTGATAATCATCTATTTTAAGTCTGATCATCATCTATTTTAAGTCTGATTCATCATCTATTTTAAGTCTGATTTTTTTTAAGTCTGATCAACATCTATTTAAGTCTGATCATCATCTATTTTAAGTCTGATTTTTTTTAAAGTCTGATCAAAATATATTTTAAGTCTGATCATCATGTATTTTAAGTCTGATCATCATCTATTTTAAGCCTGATTATTTATTTATTTTAAGTCTGATCATCATCTATTTTAAGTAAATGTTACTGTAGCAAAAGTCAAAATTTATTCAAAATGATCAGACTTAAAAATGTACTGTAGCGAAAGTCAAATTTTACTGTAGCGAATTTTAGAACGATTATACCCCTCATATCTTTTATGTATTTTTAATTAAGTCCGCGTGTGTTTTTTATTTACAAAAAGAACCCCGAACGTGATGAATTATGATTGGTCGATTTTTACACGTGTCAATTTTTTTTATGAATTTATAATTTTTATTTATAATTTTGGTTTGTATTTGATCCAATCTCATTATCTTAATGATAGAAAATAAAACAAACTAAAATCCCTGTAGCTTAGACTCGTCTCCAGCAAATTCCCATTCCAACCTTGCTCATTTTCATTTTTCACAACCTCTGTTAACATTAACATATTCCTTTTTCTTCCATTGGGAGCAACACATCTACTCAGCGACTTCTCAGAATCAGTAACTCCTTCTCTGATGGCCACACATCTCCATCTGGGTTTTTTCCTCCTCTGCTTCGTTATATACCCAGACCCAGCACGCTCTGCACACGAATTCTACTTCAGCAGGTTTAGTAACAACACCAACCTGAGCTTCAACGGATGAGTCGCCCAGATCGAGTCAAACGCCATCATAAAACTCACAAACGAGACCCGTAGGCTACTCGGTCATGCTTTCTACTCACACCCAATCCGATTCAAGATTTCCTCCGCCGGAAATGTTTACTCTTTTCCACAAATTTCTCATTCGCCATCGTGCTGGAGTATCCCAAGCTCGGAGGTCATGGCATGGCGTTCGCCATCGCCAGCTCCAAGGACCTCCCCGGCACCTTGCCCAGGCAGTACCTCGGCATATTCAACTCCACCGATACCGGTAACTTCAGCAAACCACATTTTTGCAGTGGAGTTTGACACGGTTCAAGATTTCGAATTCAGAGACATCAACGACAACCATGTCGGCGTCGATATCAACAGCAAGGTGTCCAACGCATCCGTTGCAGCTGGGTTTTATTCCGACGATGATCCAGTATTACCGCCACGTAAGCCCAGAATTATCTTAATTAGGTGAAAGAAATAGCGCCCTAAAAAAATTGTCACGTAAGCCCATAATTCAGTATTATATCGAATAAAAACGACATCAGGCATTAGGCGTCGTTGTCAACAGCGCTCTTGGTATAAGGCGCCGTTGACAACTGCGCCTTAAGAAAAGTCTCTATTTTGGAAAACGAATTTGAAGATCGAGTAGAAAGGGAAATGAAATTCTAATTTTGCCTAATTTGAAAAAAATTTCCCTTTATTAGCTAAGAAATAGCTAAGTTTTATGGTTAATAGTGTAAATCTAGTGTTGTATTGAGAGACCCCAAAATACGAGTGAAGTGAGATTGTACACCCGCTTGAATTGTGGATTTGAAGGCTTTATATTGCATAATCGAGCATTCTTAAAGCTCAATGTGGACGTAGGTCACTTCTCGACTAAACCACGAGTAAATACTTATGTTCGTTACATTTTCTGCACAGTCATAACATGGATAAAATATTTCGATCACGGCAAAAATCTATTGCCTGAAAATGCATGTTCATTTGCTGATGAATAAAGCATTTTAATGTGTATCGCCTTACGAGCTGATATGATGCCTATGTATTACCACCACCTCGAAAACACGAGGTTTGGTTGGTGGTGGTGGAACTGAAAATTATCGTTATATAGAGTTGAGATCATGTTGGAGGATTTATGAACATGTTAGAATGTTTACACCTATTAGTTCAGTAAGTAGTGGTCTAGCGGTCATAGTTTTGGTCGAATGATCAGGATGTCGACGGTTCAGACTCCCTCGGATGCACCAGAATGAATTTGGGGCTTGTCCATTTCTTCCTTAATAATAGTGGAATTTATTTATATAAAAAAAAGGTAGTATGCACTAATGATATGAGGTAATTTAGGAGGTGTTTTAACACAAATTTGGTGTGTCATCTAGTGAGATTCGCTTGGTGCTTACACATTAGCAGCCCGCTTGCGCTTAAACATTAGTTGCGAAAGTGTAAGCAGCATGTGGCCACTAATGTGTTAACACCAAGTGCGGATTCTGCAACACAAGCACGGTTATTCGTTTTGGTCGCATCTTTTTCTCGTCTCGTTTGATCTCATATATAAATGAGTTGTATTCCTCATGCAAGAGACTTAGAAATACTCAAAAATAGATTGAAAACAACAACATTCAATTTGCTTCCAATACCTTTAAACCTAAACTGTGTTTTCTAAATCTTAACCCGAGATTAGAAATTTTTTGAAGTGATTATCTCACTTCGAGTTTTGTGTAACAGCTGGCTTATTGATAAAAGACATGTTGAAATTGCTAACTCATATAAAATTACCTCTTCATATTGACTCAAACGCCTAGGATTGAGAGTCATGGTTTAGTAATCCAATATAAGTTAGCAATTCTTCTCCTCACTTAGCAATGTGCGAAAATTTCTTCAAGTTCACCATTCCCAACAACCTCCCATCAAATGGAGAAATTGTGCATGCCCCCGCTCAATCAAACACTGCTACATTACTTGTAGCGAAACGTAGGTGCGTAGGCGAAAACCTATCTCCACTAGGGGTGCTCCACGCTCCCCTTCATTAGGGTCCAACCCAAAGTAGGTGCATCTTTGCGACTCCCCATACAAGCTAAACCGGGGTCCAACCCACCAAACGATTGACATATCTTCAAACGAGAAATCACTTTTGGCATTGGCATTTTTGCACGTGTCCCACATCCATTTGCACTTAGCCCGAATCGCAAAGTGGACTCTGATACCACCACATTGAAAAGATCGATTTCAAGCTTCAAACAACTTAGATTAACCCTTCTCTTTATTAATCAAATAGGACCAAATGTTAGGTTTACACACTAAGCCTAACCAATACAAATATAGCCAAGTAAATGCAGTCCAAATGCACACAATCAATCGAATAGAGCAATAATACAATCCAAGCAACAAGTGAGACCACTTTCCTGAAAGAATCCGACCAAGCGCCACCGCCATCCAGCTTAAGCACGGTTGAGAAGACTTCAAAGTGCAGCCGCGGTGTTCAACCCTCAGTATGGGGGATTGAGCCACCAATCGACCGTCCTTCACGTCAAACTTTCTCAAACGTCAAATGCTCGCCTTACACTTCAATTGGCTCTAAGAAATCGCTCAATTGAATCTCAGAATATGGATTGTAACTCTTGCCCTAATTCCTGAATTCGCCAGGTATTTATACGAGTTTCCAGCTTTGAGCGTAAACGTCGCCCTATGCCAAAAACCAATTTAGCTTCGTTATGCCGATACATTGGCATTCTCCATCAGCTTCAAAACCTCGTGCTCTCTCTAAACAACTCCCTTCCTTTAACTCCGAAATCGCGCGCCATATAAGAAACTTCGCCGCTTCCTTTGAGCTCGACTCCTTTAATGAAACGATGCAGCTTCTAGCAAACTCCAAACTCAGTAGTCCCTGCTTGCAGCATACGACATCGTTTTGAGTTCTTGAGCTCAAAACTCACTCATGGCGTAAGGGAAAAACCAAAACAGACCTACAAATTTCACTAAGCATTTGGACTAGATAAACTTAACATTTGGTCACTTATCAGATGTTCAACCACTACTCGGATTACTTTATCAAAAAAAACCACAACTAGGATTACACAAGACATAACAAACGCCCTCATAAGACTACTTGTGTAAATGAAAGCAATTGGAAATAATAACATCTGACCTTAACAAGAAAATAGGTAACCAGCCTCCATGGAGGTTCCAAGCAGCTCATCATCTGAGATTTAACCAACATCCTCAATGTGCAGGCTGTCCCTGCAAAAAACAAACTTATTAGCAGGCACCAGTTTGGTTCCAAAATCAGCTGGGTTCTCATCACCAAGTATCTTAGCCACTATGATGGTTTTGGTCTCTACTAGATCCCTAATAAAATGCATTCTCACATATATATGCTTCGATCTCTCATGATACACATGATCTCTACATAAACACAAAGCACTCTGGCTATCCATATAGATCCTAGAAGACTCACTAATCTCATTGATTTATTTCACAATTCTACTCAACCAAAATGGCTTCCTTAGCAGCCTCTGTTGCTGCTATCTATTCTGCTTCTTTGGATGACAATGACATTATAGGCTGCAACTGACTCTTCCATGATACATAATTCCCATTCCAAGTTAACTAGAAAGCTGAGGTGGACTTCCTATTGTCCCTATTACTTGCATAATCTGAGTCCACATATCCTGCATTCCTAGCCTTTGGTTCATGGTTTCTATGCACTAGTCCTAGTCCCTTTGTCTCTAATATTAGCTTTAATAAATACTTCATGGCCTCCCAATGCTTTATGACTGGGTCAGCCATGTACCTACTAAGTAGTGTTCACGAAATCGGCCGTCTGGACCATTAATCGGTGCCTAAGCAGTCATTTTCTTGAAGCCGTTCCGATTTATGCTAAACGGGTTAATTAATCGGCGATTGGACGAATTAGTGTTGAGTTTGTGTTAGTTTTGCCCAAATCGTCGACAAATCTAATGTTTTAAGATGAAAAACTCACTTCACCGGTTTTGATGTGTGACTGTGTAATTGGGGCTCGTTAGGGTTTGCAAAAGAGATGATGAACAATATTTTTTACATTCTTTAGTATTTTTTACTCAAAGCTGCATCGTATTGGGCCATCCTAAATCATAATACGTAAAAGCAATGTTGTGAAAATCGGATCGAACCGGCCGGTTCGATCGGTTGGACCAGGAACCGGTCATCGGACCAGTTCGATTTTGTCATCAGATCGGAAATGCAACGACCCGGTGAAACCCGGTCAAGACCCGATTGATCCAATTTTTCATTAAAATTGTGATTTGATCAGTTCAATCGGTTCGATTTGGTCTGCAAAAATATTTATTTAATTTTGACTTGGACAAGACTCGAACCCAAGCCCCTCTTAATAGTTATTCTCTTTCTTTCCACTAGGCTAAAGATGATTGTTGTTTTATTATTTGTTTCAATAATGTATATTCATTTATCAAATCTATAAAAGTTATTACTTATTATCAATTTAACTAAAAATTCAATTAATCTTATAAATCTCTTATTTTTTGATTTGCAAATTAAGACTAAAATTGTTATTATTGTATTATTGATTTGTACTTTATCAAATTCTAAATTTGTTATGGTATATTGTTATAATCGGATCATAATCATATAATATTTATTCAAGTCATAAATATGTTAAATTATAATATCATTTATAAATATTTTATTTTTATTTTTTAATATGTGCGGGTCAAACCGATTCAACCCGATTGAACCACTGACCCATTGACTTGACCGGTTCGATCCACGGTTTGGTTTTAATAACACATCGTAAAAGAATCTGTATCATATTGGCCATCGTATTGAATATATATATTTACTTTGAACATCTGCCATCAGCTTTGAATATATAATCATCCATAAACTCAATATAATATTTTAATTAAACCCTTTAAGTTAAAATATATACAATCAAAGCTCATATTGAAAATTAATGTATCAAGTATTGATTTCAAATATAATATTTTAATTAAACCCTTTAAGTTAAAATATCTACAATCAAAGCTCATATTGAAAATTAATGTATCAAGTATTAATTTCAAACTACAATTAAAAAAGTATTAATTTCAAAATAAAGTCATATTAATAAAATACTACACATTATATTAATATATATATAGAGTAAGGATCCGGTGCAAAGTTAATTTTTTGGTACAAAATACAAACTAATCATAGCCCTTGATCTTGTGATTTGAATGGATGAGATTAAATCTTAATTTTTGGTGTTTTTCTTGGTGACAAATTATAAAATGAAAAACTGACGAACTATGTCGTCTTTTCATTTTTCGGATCATCTTTTTCATTTTTTGGCTCAAAAAGTGATGAACTATAAAATAATTTTGACGAACTATAAAATAAACTGACGAATTATAAAATAATTTTGACGAATTTTGTATTTTGTACTAAAATTTAACTTTGTACATGATCTTTACCTATATATATTTAAAATATATAAATTCAAAACCGATTAATCCCCGATTAATTTCAGATTAATCTCCGATTAATCCTTAGCAACCCCTGTCAGTCCGATTCTCGCTTAGCATTTTTTACAACCTTGCTACTAAGTATACTAATTGAAAATGCAAGATTAGACCTAGTACATATCATTCCATACATAACAGAATCATCAGCCACATCATAGGGTATAAACTTCATTTTCATTCTTTCCTGCTCAGTTTTAGGACAATCTTCCTTAGAGAAAATAAGATGCCCTCCTAAGGGTATGGCACTAGGCTTAACGTTCACAACATCAAACTTGTCTAACACCTTATTGAAATATTCAGATTGAGACAAGCAAATCATTCCATTTGGCCTATCTCTAATTATTTTCACCCCTAAGATTTTCTGAGCAGGATCTAAATCTTTCCATGTCAAAATGTTTTTGTAGTGCAAATTTAGTCAGTTTAATATCATTCATGGCGGAACTTATAATCATCAAGTCATCAACATATAAAAGCACATACAAAGGAGCATTGTTTTCCATTCTTTTCAGATATAGGCATGTATCATATTTGCTTCTTACAAATCCTAAGTCAAGCATGCAACTGTCTCCACCGTCTAGGTGATTGCTTTAATCCATAGATAGATCTTTTCAATAAACATACGTGATCAGGTTTAGACTTATCAATAAAACCTTCAGGTTGATTTCTGTAAATAGTTTCAAGCAAATCACCATGTAATAATGCAGTTTTCGCATCCATTTATTCAATATGCCAATCAAAGATAGCACTCATGGCAATAGGTAATCTTAGTGTTTTATACTTCACCACATGAGTAAATATCTCATTAAAATCTATGCCCTCTCTTTGGTGAAACCCCTTAGCTAGCCTTAAACCTTGGTGGATTAGTTGGGGAATTTTCTTCTTTTATCTGTATATCCAATTACAAGCAATCGGTTTAATATCAGGAGGCTTAGGTACTAACTTCCAGGTATTATTATCATGCAGTGATTGAATTTCCTCTACCAAAGCAGATTTCCATCTGTTGGATTGATTACTAGACATTGCTTGCTTATATGTATCAGGTATTATGTATTTAATTTTAGGGAAAAGTATAGTTTGTGGACCTGAACTATCGCCTGATTCCAAAGTGTGGGCCGAACTATAAAAAGATTCAAAGATGGGGCGAACTTTGATTAGTTTTTCCAAAGAAGGGGCACGATCAAACATAGTCAACTATTTTAGTAATGCCGTGTAACTCCGTCCAACACCGTCAAAGCGCCTTTAACTCTATTATTTATGTATTTTAACTTATATAACTAAATCTAAATTTACATTTGAAAATTATAAAAAATGAGAGTACTAGAATTTAATTCATGTTAACTTTTTTTTGATAGTGGGTACATCTCATACATATCAATCACCATAAAAATACATCTTTTATATATTGTATGAGAACTTCCGAATTTTATACTTGAATTGTATCCATTGAAGCACAGGCCGTAAGACACCTCTCACTTTTGAAACCCACGAGCATAAACTTGAACTCAGCACCTCCACACACTTATAGAAGGAATAGACAGCCAGCGCCTACCTGCAACACGTCCATAAGGGAGTCGAACCCTTGACCGCTTGACAATTTGTCAAGAGTTCAAGCCACTCGACCAACACCTCTTTCGCAATTCCTGTTAACTTAAACACATGACATCTATTTTAATTTATAGAAATAAATCAGAATTTTATATTTAAAATTTACAAATTTTGAAATATTTTCAAACAAAATACATCGCAACATCTAAGCCCATTTTCCAACATACACACTAATGTATTTCGCCGTAAATGTGCATCATCCATTAAACACAAACAAAAAATACAGCCGTTACACAAAACGAAGTAACCATGTGATTCAAAAGGGTTACAAAATGACGTAACCAAGTCATTCAAAAGGGTTACACAAGGGCATAATCATGCAACTTCTACTTTGTTCATTTTTCAGGATTATTGCTCTAAGATGACTGATCATTTGCACTTGAGCCTTCTGTCGCTCTTCTAAACATAGGTTGCCCTTCGCGTCCTGAAACTTGCAAGGAACTGTTGAATATTGGCTTTTCATAAGGTACTGCATTGCCGGCAATGTCGTATTCCGAATTCTAGTCTCGTGATTGTTGTTCATTTGTAGACACCTTTATAAAAAAAATAGAATAATGAATAAATTATGGCAGCACACAAGTTTCAGTCAACAAACAGTGTGTATCATATAATTGAAACAAAATAATAACATACAAACTACATTAAGCTAAGTAAGACAAGAACCAGCTAAAAGCCTCTAAGATTAGGAATGCAAAGAAGGAGGGACACCCCATCCATTTCAGCCAATATTTTATGACAACATTAAACAAAACATTTACAAACAATCAACCTGACTTTCCCTAATGATGATCGGCTCTTCAACTTTTTTTTTTGCATTCTGACCTGCTATTTCAAATAAAAAAATCAGATTTTGTAAAAGTGAATGTTAAAATGAAGAAATCTTGAAGTTCAGAAATAATACATTAGCTTTCTTTAGTTTTCCATCACCATCTCCACTTCCATTTGTTGCTTGTTTTTTCCTAATTTTGTTTTCTTTTGCAGCCCGAGCAACATTCTTTTTTCTTTGTTCATCTTTTCTAGGGTCAACTATATCTCTCTTGCATCGTCATGCATTATGACCTACACTCCCGCAGCGACCACAAGTAATTATGATACCGCTCTTACTTTTCTTATGCACATTAACAGGCTCACCAACTTCCCTTATGCGTCGTCTTCTCGGTCTTCCCGCTTGTCTTTAAAATAACGGAGGTAATACACAAACTCCCTCCTGTTGTGGCCACTCTGTTGGTCCAGTTATTGGTTGAATATAATAGTCATATGCTTTCATGAATTTCAGTTTTCGATAAGATTGATGAACATAATCTGATGGGTTTCCTCGCATTTGTCGTATTGCTGCATATGCGTGACAACAAGGAATTCCGGTTAGATCCCAAATCCTACATGTATATGACCTTGGGAGCACATTAACAACAAATGATCCATGGATAGTGTGCTCCACTTCCATTGAATGTCCACCTCCACAAGTGACATTACAATGCATTGAAACTTTCTCATTGGAAAACGTGCATAGCTTAGTTTAAATTTCATGAATCCTTCCATTCTACCATTCAAATAGACAAAACCTGCAAGTGTAATATAAGCTATAAAATCAAAATAAATTAACCATTTGAACACATCAACAAACCGAAATCAAGCATTCAACCAAAACAACAAAACCCTAAAACAGAACCGTAAGTTGGAAAAATTATTGAAGGACACGAACGAACTTCATACCTTGCTATTGGAAGACAAATGTTGATAAGTCGATTTTTCGAATTATTAAAAGCCATTTTTCACTATAGCTTTGAGTCGTTTCCGACATTATTTTGATGTCATTTGACCTCTAACTTTATATTTCAGGTAGAAAACAACTCTCCCTCAAGGTCAAAGCCTAGAAACGAACACTCGAAGAAAAACCGAAGTTTCAGAGCAAAAACTGGGCAAAAATATTCCCAGCCGACCGGTTCAAAAACTTCCCTGAACCGGCCGGTCGGCTGGATAAAAGAACCAGACTTGGGAGCTCTCGCTCACTTTGAGTCGGTCAGTTGGACACGGCAGCCGACTGGCTGGATGAAGAACTTCTGAAAGCTCTCAATCGCCCACTTTGAGTTGGTCGGCTGGGAACGAAACCGTTCAGCTGGAGAAGAGCTATCGGAAGGCTTGACCTTGCACATGATGAAGCGGTCCTCTCACATGGCCAACCGGTCGGCTGAACTCAGGGGAATTGCAAGCTTGCAACCGCTCACTTTGAGTTTGGTCGGCTGGACGTTTACACAAAACATATAAGCACCTAAGGCCACCAGCCGACCGACTGGATTATAGACATTATACCAGCCAAATGGCTGGACTTGCTACTTCAGGATTTTTTATTTGAGGCTATAAATACAAAAATAGGGTTTTGACCAAGTGTGCTGGGTTTTTGGGAGAAAAACATCATAAAAAGAGGCCTCACTCAAGGTCATCATCAATGATTCAACAAAGGATACGAAGAGAAGATCAAAGGGAGATTCTAGGACTAATCATCCTACTTCCTCTACAATCTCTCCATTATACTTGTTGTTTTCTATGAACCCCATTCTTCTTATGTTGTCTTACATGATGTGTGAGTAGTCTCCTTGTGTTTTGAGGGTCTTACAACCATTGGTACTCTATGATCATGTATACACATTTGATTCTATAATCCATGTATTTTGACATGTTACCAAGTGTCTGATAAAATGCCTAAGTAACATGTTGATCGTAAAACTTGACCTAAGTATCGATGGAGCTTATTGAAGGTTTGGATGTAGTGAAAATGATCATATCTAGTGTTTACGACGATAAATGCATAAAATTGAAGTGAACTAGTACTTTATGCCTATGACATTTATTACCTTGGGAGATGTTCCAAGGATAATAAAGGCTATAGAGTGAATCAACATCTCGATGGAGTGTTCTAATTAAGATGTCTTGACTTAGAATAGATTCACACGAAAATTGGTCTACCTTAGTTTAAGCTAGGTTCTTAACTATTTGACACTTAATATGCTTAATACTTGTATATATGATCATTAGGAAATGCCAAGGAGGGGAGTAACCCCTCGAAAGTCTCTTTTAATTGAAGTTGAAACCCCCGAAACTCTTTCATTGTTAGTTTTTGATTGGGAAACACTTCATACTCGAATTGTTAGAAGTAGCCAAGTAATATATACAAAATTGTCCTAGCGCATAATCGCTTTTTGCTCCCTAGGGTTCGACTCGGTCTTACCGAAAACTACAAATTCTTTTGACTAAAAAAGTTGTTAGAAACTTACAACGTCAAAATGGCGCCGTTGCCAGGGAGCAATGGTTAGATTATCCCTAGGATAGTTTGTACGACATTTCGACTACTTCATTTTTATTTTCTTGTTATTTAAGTTTATTGAGCCTATCGTATTATCCTCACTTGTCTTCCTTGCTTTTCTCCCATTTCTTTTATGCCCCCTAAAATAAAGAAGCCTAACAAGATTTTGGATAGAGACTTGAACCCGTATTTTACAAGGAGCAAAGCATCTAAGTCAAAAGGATCATCTTCTAATTCTGAAGAGACACCCACTTTGAACATGGTGAAAAGACCACCTAGACCTCCCGTTCCCGCCAACCACAATGTCCTATCTCGAAACTCATTAGTTCCTCAACCAAACCACGTAGCCTCTCTCCCTCTAGCTCGTAGGGCTCTTAAGGACTATGTAGCCCCCAATGCTTATGGCTACCGGTCTACTATCCTAGTTCCCGCGGTGGACAACCGTGATTTTGACTTGAAGACCTCCATAATGCAAATGGTTCAATCAAACCAATTCTCGGGGAGAGACAACGAGGACCCTAACTCCCATTTGACCTCATACCTTGAGATTTGTGACACTTTCAAAGATAAATGGAGCTTCGAGAGATGCTATACACTTGAGGTTGTTCCCTTTCTCACTCACGGGGAGGGCTAGAGATTGGTTTAGGAGCCAAAAACTGGCAAGCTTTACTACTTCGGAAGAGCTTGCAACCGCATTCCTTAACAAGTATTTTCCTCCATCTAAGATGGCTCACATTCGAAGCAAAATTATGAATTTCAAGCAAATGGATGGGGAAACGTTATATGAAGCTTGGGAGAGATACTAGGAGTATCAAAGACTTTGCCCACACCACAACCTAGATGCCTTCCTCTTATTCCATACCTTTTACAATGGAGTTGATGGTCCCTCGCGGCTTGCACTTGATACCGCCGAGGGAGGAGCCATAATGGATCTTGAACCTATGGATGGGTATGAGGTAATTGAGAAGATAACAAAGAACTACTTCATGTGGGAAAGTGAAAGAGGAAACCCAAGGAGCCAAGGAGGAGGTTATGAATTTAAAGCCATAAGTACAAGTGAATATGATTCGTTGGCTAAAATATTGAGAGACCTCTCGGAGAAAGTTGATAGATTGCAACTTCCGGTGAAGGACTATTTAATGACCCATGATTGTGCCATTTGCGAGGTCAACAAACATGATACCAACTCTTGCCATTTGGTTCAATGGGATGAGAATGGAAATGGGTATGAAGAAGCAAATTTTAATGGAGGAAACCAAGGAAGCGAGTTTGATGCTAGCTCTCCTTAAGGCCCAAACTGCCAATCCAATTACACCACGCCAAGGTTCTCATCGACTTGGAAAAATCACCCAAAGTTCTCCTAAAAGACCACCAACCCTACCTGTAATTCTATCCCCTGTTCAAGCTTGTGTTCAAGGTACAGTTGAGACAGACCTTGAACTCCTTTCACAACAGTTCAGCAGACAGAACAAATAATAGGAGCACGCACAGAATGATAACCCAGTTCGGCTTCGCCTACTCTGGGGGGTTTCCCACACCCTATAAGGGACACAAATCTTTATTACGAGTTTAGAGCTCTTCGTGGACTAACACTTACACAATGCCTTATTTGTAATAGCCTAGCTTCTAAC
This sequence comes from Rhodiola kirilowii, assembly GCA_033675215.1. Taxonomy (NCBI): domain Eukaryota; kingdom Viridiplantae; phylum Streptophyta; class Magnoliopsida; order Saxifragales; family Crassulaceae; genus Rhodiola; species Rhodiola kirilowii. Next base: position 31,263,024 of record CM066196.1, on the reverse strand, counting down.
ACTCCGTCTCTCAGATTTGCAACCGAGGTTTGCCGTAGTTCCCCTCGATCCCCTTCGTCCGAACCTCCTGTCCGAACGTGCTCGACCTTCTCTTGAAGCTCGGATACTTTCTCTCGAAAGCTTGTTCACCTTTGTTGTGTGCAGCAGTTTGATCGCTTCCAGGCAGTCTGAGTTGCACTTGATAAGACTTCTCTTACATCGATGAGTTTCCAGTGGGGAAAACACAATCGACCATCGCTTTCTTCTTCTCCAATCGGTAGGGTATACTGACAGCGCGTCGTTGAACGCTGCAAAATTTACATTTATAAGTTCCACTAATGTGGCCTTATTATTGGATTAGTAAAGCGGTAAGTAGGGGTCGAACCCAAGAGAGTCAGTGTGGAGTAGTTGTTCTTGAAAAGAAAAGAAAAATGAAAGTAAATACAGGTTAGGTTTGAGTGAGTGTAGACAGAAAGTAAATGACAAAATTAAAAGTGCTGAAAGTAAAGTGCGTAAAGTAAGTGCGAGAACAACCGAGTTCAATATCAACTAGACAACATACGTTTTGGTTTGTCGCACGCTATGTTTCAAGCGCAATACGTACCAAAATGTTATGTTTGATTGATGTTGAAAACTGCTGTAATGAAAGTAAAAGTGCGGAAAGTAAATGTGCTGAAAATAAATGACAGAAAAGTAAATTGCTTGAAAGTAAAGTGCGGGAAAGTAAAGTGCTGAAAATAAATGACAGGAAAGTAAAGTGCGTAAATGTAAAGTGCGATAAGTAAGGATGAAAGATATTCAGTCTAGGGTCTCACATTGTGACACTTCCATCATAGACTTACTTTGTGTTCATAAGTGAGGGTTTATTCCATTTCAAGATATAAACCCTAAGGTAAGGCCATTTCAAGCACTTACACCACAATCTACTCCAAAATCAAGACATAGACTTCTAGTTCTAAAGTGCAGCCACTTGATCTCTCATTTTTGATCAACTAAGCAACTTAAAAGAGGGTTTGAACCACTAGGAAAAGCTTTGCCATTTCAAGCATCCACTTAACTTTGTTTTCCAAACCGAATGTATAGCACAAAAACTAGTTGACACACAAAGAAGCATTAAGCTCAAGTCTTAAGATGCATACACAAGTATGAACATCCTTGACCAAATAAGCTTTAGCTACTTGTATTCATGTCAAGGAATACAAGCACCATGCTTATAAAAGTAAAGGTAACTGAAAAGTAAACAAGGGAAACCGTGAGCATGTAACCGAGAACAACAAGAAAGTAAAGGGAAAGCCGTGACTTTGACAACAAAGTAAGGAAAGCTTTAGCTACTTGTATTCATGTCAAGGAATACAAGTAGCCGTGGCTTTTGTGCAAAGAAAGTAAAGGAGATGAGCTCCAAATCAAGAACAAGTGAGGGAAAGTAAAGAGGAAGCTTCGAACTCAAGAGCAAGAACAAAAATAGAGAGCAATTCCGAAAACAACAAGTAAAGGAAAGTGTGTTTGTATTGAAGTGGTGAAGAAGAGAGATAAGCTCTCAACTTCCTAATGTGTACATGAGGCAAGCCCTCTATTTATAGGCAAGGGAGACTTGGAGGCTAAGTTTAGATTGGAAATATCCCAAAAGCAACCATTTGGATAGGAAGAAGAGGAGAGCCAACCACTTGGCATTTGAGGCCAACCAACTTTGGCCCTTGCATATCCAAAACCAACCGACTTTGAACTTGGTTAAGCCACAAACCAACCGACTTGGACTTGGTTGAGGCAGTCGGACTCCAAAACCAAACCGAAATGAATAGTAAGTAACCGGAAAAGAAGTGGCCAACCGGAATAGTAATAGTTTGGTTTTGGTTGGACTTCGCCAGAATTTGACCGGAGTGAGGTTATGACTGGCCGGAGTCTTGGTTGTTACTGGTCGGAGCTAGGCCGGAGGTTCGTCGGAGGTCGCCGGAGCTCGCCAGAATTTTGGCCGGATCTGGCTGGAGCTTCTTGGCTTTTGGACAGTGGATTCTGAACGACAAAGTCATTCTAAGACGATCTCAAGAAGGGTGCTAAGCCATATTCTGCCCGGAGCATGGTCGAAATCCCAAAATGGCTGAAATTGCCCTAGTTTGGCCTTGATCATGCTTGAGCTGGTTCCACTCGGGCGTTTTGTCTGAGAAGTGAGATTGCCCGAGTTGTTGGAAATTTCAAAGAACTTGGTCGAGCCAGATTTGATAGATTCCATGGTTTGGTCGAGCGACTTGGTTTCGATGCCTATGCGCGCGGGGCCTTTGCTTTGGAATAGGGCCAACTGCCAATCTGCCCGAGCATTCTCCTTGGTTTTCCGACATTGTCCACCTTATTTTCCATTTTGATCACTTTGCTTGAGGTGGATTCGTCAGAGCAGCTCGTTTGCCTAGGCAACTTGAATTCAGTGCTAGACAGCTCGGGCGTGGCCTGGGTGGGGCCTAGTTTTCTCGGTCCCCGACTGGGTTTCTAGGACGCGGAACTCGACAGGCCCGGTACTTCTCGGCACTGGCTCCTGGGCGCGGCCTAGCTTTTCTGGGCGCGGCCTTGGTACCCGGTTGAGCTCTCTCGGTCCCTGGTCGAGACCTCTCGGTCCTGGCTGATTTTCCTCGGGCCATGGTTGATTTTCCTCGGGCACTGGTTGCGACTTCTCGGCCAAAAATGCTTGTTGTGCTTTTTTGGGCTCAAATCTCCCTTTTTAGGCGTGTTTCCTCTTTAGACCCCAAAATAGCCTGTATACACAAAATGGTATTAACAAGCACATGTTCGTATCATCAAATGTCTTATTTGGTGGGTTTAGTAGTACTTGATGAATCATATAAATACGCGACATCATATACTCGTGTGTATTTGATTGTGAAAGCAAAGGAGATTATGGATGCTGACGAAGCCACCGCACCGTCGTTAAAGTGCGATGTCTCTGTGCAAAAATAAATTTATAAGTCCGCTACTCGTACTGTACTATTGGGTTGTAAAGCGGTAAGTAGGGGTCGAACCCAAGGGAGTTAGTTGATAGTTGTTCTTTTGAAAGTGGAAAATAAGACAGTTGGGGTTGGTTGTGATTTTAGTACTGAAAGTAGCGTGGGTTGGTTGTGATTTTAGTGTTGAAAAGTAAAGTGCTGGAACAATCGATTTCAAGATCAACCACAGACACACGTTTGATACTGGCTGCACGATGTGTTTCAAGCGTGTTGCGTACTAAAGGTTATGCCGGGCTGATGTTGATAAAGTCTGTAGTAAAAGTAAAGTGCAGAAAGTAATTGCTTGATGGACAAGACTTGCGGAAAGTAAGCAGTTCATATGGACTGAAAGTAAGCAGTTGATATGAGACTGAAAGTAAAGTAACAGGTGATATTACAATTGAAGGAAAGATTCGGTTTTAGGGGCCTTGTATCATAATCTGTTTATCATTGACCTCTAATGATCATACTAAGTGTTCAAAGATGAATCAAGGCTATTTCTAGCACATGACTTGCCACATCATTTAGAACACTTGTTCTATTTAGACTAATTCCTCCTTTCGAAGTATCTTAGCCTTATGTGCATCCATTTGATCAATCAGTTACGATCAACCGAATGGTGTTTAAAAGAGGTTGAACTCCTCAGATAAGCTTTGCCCGTTAAAGCATCCACTTACCCGAGTATGTTCACGAACCCCACGGAAGAGCTTTGCCCGTTAAAGCATCCACTCAACCTTGGAAGTTCTAACCTAATATGTGGCACATAGAACAAGTTTTGAACACAAAGAGGCATTTAAGAGAATGGTCTAAAACATTTTATGATACAAGCACTCCCCTTCAACCGAATGAAGGGTTTAGCTACGAATATCCATGGAAGAGGACATCATAGCTAAGTGCTTGAAAGTAAAGGTTTTCAAAAGACAGGAAAGTAAAGTTTTTGAAAGTAAAGACAGGAAATAAAAGGAGAATACTCGAGAACCGACAGGAGTAAACTCAAGAACAGGAAAAGTAAAGACAAGCTTGAGTACTTCAAGAACCGACAAGAGTACTCAAGAACAAACTTAAAGCTTTTGATATCAAAGGAAAGTGTTACAAGGATTGTGCCAAAATTTAGAGAGATAAATAACAAGTGACTTGTGCTTCTTGCACACAAAATGGGATGATGATACAAGGGAAGGGAAGTGTCTATTTATAGGCATGGGGGAGGAATGAGGACTCAACACTTGGCACAAGGGGAATGGAGGGGAGGAAAGCCACCGGGGTGAGGTGGAGGGGAGGGGAGCCACCCCCCCATGTGTCACTTCCATGGCCAAAGCCGCCGGCTAGGTGGAGGGGAGTGGGTGAGTGTGAGTTGAGATCTTTTCCCAAAAGCCATCGGTTCCCTTTCAGCTCCGGTCTGACTCTGGTTGCTCTTTGGTTGGACTTGTTTTGAGCGATTCCATGTCAAGTTCATGAAAGTTGTACAGTCGGAATCTGGTCGTGTCCTGGAGTGACTTGTAATTCATTTTCAGCTTTAAAACTCCTTTTTAGCTCGTATCGTCTCTAGACTTCAAAATACCCTGTAGATAAATATCGGAACTAACAAGCAAAAGTTAAATAGACAAAGATTCTAATTTGGTGGGTTTAACTATCTTAATGAATCATATAAATATGGTCCATCAGATCACCCCACACTTTTAGTTGTTCGTCCCGAACAATGCTTTTAAGAGGTGTGCACACAATCCAAGTAAAAACTTCAAATAGGAAAGTGATATTGTGGGACTAGATTTATCCTATTCATGCATTACTTACTTATTACCAAACTAAACTGTGTAAATACTTAGAAGAAACTTGATACTTGTACCTTTGAGCTGAGATGCAAATTAATTTGGATGTTTCAGGAGATAGCCCTTTTTAGGCTCCTGGACTGCATTCTCGGGACCGACTCGCACTATATGGTTAACTTGTCGCTTTCTCTAGCACATGATTTGGTTTGGGTTTCACTAAGTTGAGCACTTAGATTTCTTTTTGGTGAGGGACAGCTTCTGAAGTGAATTGGCCTTTGGCCTTTGATTTTGAATTGGAGCTTCTTCACTTTTGTTTCGGTTAAAACCTTCACATACTGGCCTTTGGCCTTTGATTAGCTTCTTCGAGCTTTTGCTTCTTTGTGACTTGCTAGTCCATTTTCTCAACCTTTATTTGGGAGGTCCAATCATTACCCGAGAGCATATGGAAATACCTCCCCGCTCTTTCTCATCCTTGCCGTTTCGCGCGGGTCAAGATGAGGGTCGCTCATCTATTTTCTCGGCTACTAGGACTAGAGATAGGACGGTTTGATTCCCGTCCCGCCTCTTGCATAAACGCTGCACGGCGGAGATGACTCTGATCTTCTTGAAACCCGAAGTGCAGCCTCCACTGACTTCGTAAACCATATAGTGAAATTCAGTCCTTCGATTGCTTGCCAAGCCTCTCTAGGGCATTTTATGTCAACTCCACATCCCCTGTATATCTCAGCACAAAGGGACAAATGAGAAGTTACATTTTAAGTTTTTAAACAGTTGAGATTTCACAAGGTAAATGCATGAATTTAGATCTATCTTTTTCACATTGTCAAGTTCATATTTTCAAAAAGATAATATTAAGGGAAAAGGAAAAAAGAAAACATGTTAATTAACTATGTACAAAGGTGGTTCTCACCCCACACTTTTGAACGAAGGCGTGCCTCACAGCACGACTTAGTTCAAAAGTCATGCAAGCAAATATATACATGAAAAGGTGAGAATGATTTAGGGCAAAAAACTAAATGACTGAAATTAAATGACTGAATGTAAGATAGATGTCGGGTTACCTCCCGACCAGTGCATTTGTTTAACGTCGTTAGCTCGACGATACCTCATTCCTGGATCATAAGGTGGGATCCCATGGGTGGCTCAAGTCGAATTTTGCCGCGGCTCCTGCGTTGATTCGAGCTTTGACTCTTCCTGAGTTCTTGTGAGATGATGAGTTCGGGTCCTGTTCCCATCGTTCTGGTGGTTTCTCCTTCCATTGTCTCTGAGAAGGCGAGGGACCTTTCACTACTAGTCTTTTGAATTGGGTTTTCTTATGTTTAGGGCTGCCTTGTCTAGTTGCGGCGAAAAAATGCTCCATCAAGGAGTCGTTATTCTTAGGCCCTTCTTCCATCCTCCTTTTAGTCTCTTTTAGTCATGTTCGTCAGTGAGGATCCGGTCTTGGATGGTATCGGCTGCCTTGGTAATGATAGTTGGATATGACTCGGGTAGCTCGCCAGTGGTATTCTGGACTTCTTCCTTTGCTGGCACGGTCTTGTGTTCCCATGAAGGTTCTTCCTCGTTGCTTCCGGTGCTTTCTGTATCTAATTCTTCTGATGGCTCGGGAGTTTCTTCTGATGGCTTGGGAGTTTCTTCTTCATTCGTCTCTGGACCAGCCTCTACTATCTGTATTCCTCTATTAGCTCGGGGCATTGGCCTTCGTTTTGTGGCTTTGGCCATGTCATCTATGAGGTTCCACATATCTGTCAAGGATAAGTTCCTGGCTGATCCTCCCACTGCGTTGTTAATCCTTGTCTGCTCATCAGCCCTCATTCCACAAAGGAATTTTTGAAGAAGAAACACTTCCGTGAATCCATGGTGCGGGCAGCGTGAGACGATGGTGTCATAGTACGTGTAGTATTCGTCCAAAGTCTCATCCTGGGATTGCTGAAGGCAGATGATCTTCTCTCGGGTGTCATGTCGTAAGGATGGGTGGGAGAATTCTTTCAGGAATTTAGCGCGAAGGTCCACATAATATTTTGCACAACTAGCAGTTGATGTGTAATACCATACTGTCGCAAAGTCAGTTAAAGAGTGTTCAAAACATTTTAATTGAAACTCTTCTAACGTTACATTTTCAGGTTTCATGTGACGGCTTATATGGTGGAAATGTTGGCAGTGTATTACTGGGTCTTCTCCGGTGGTCCCTTGATGGACCAAAATTATACGAATCAAAAACACAGTAAAACCCCCCAAGTTAGACTATTTGTCTATCTAACATCCACTTGTTAGTCCCGATATATTTCCACAGGGCATTTTAGAGACTGAAGTGAAAACACGCTAAGGAGAGGATTTTATGCTGAAAAGATAACAAGAGTCAATCCAAGGTCAAGATCATATTCCGACTGAAGAAATATCAAGGATCCTGACGTGAAATTGACCATAACAAATTAATCAGAAGAATCAGGAGAGGAATCAAGACAGCCCGGGGAAGGAACACACTGACAGTTTTGTGAAAAGACTGCACAAAACTGTACAAAACTCACATATGGCAAGATGACTTGGTGACTTGATGAAGAGGTGGCCAAGGGAGGAGCTCCTCCACCCAAGGCAACCGGCGGCTGCCACCACCCTCCTCCTCCTTGACCGGCGGCTTTTGGCCCCTCCATGTGGCGGCTCCTCCTCCCTTGATTTGCCCATCCAATCTCCATGCAACAAGTGCCCTCATCTTAGCCCTCCATTTCTCCTCCCCATGGCTATAAATACACCCCTCCTCCTCCTCATTTCAATAAGCAAAAGCCAAAATTGTAAAATCACTTCTCTCTCTACATTTTGTTACTTGTAAGTTTGGTTCGGTTTTGAAATAATACTCCTGTTTGTTCTTGAGTATTATACTGGAAATTATAATACTCTTGTCGGTTCTCGAGTATTATAATACTGTAGAGAATACTCCTGTTGGTTCTTGAGTATTCAGTAGGAATTAGGAATACTCCTGTTGGTTCTTGAGTATTCCACCCCTTTCCCTCTTACTGTTTTCAAAAACCCCCGAGTATTTAGCTATGGTATCTATCTCTATGGATATTCGTAGCTAAACTCTTTATTCGGTGGAAGGTATTTTCTTGTATTATATAATGTTGTAATATCTTTTAGTTTCATTTCTTTGTATTCAAAACTTGTTCTATGTGCCATTTATAGTCAGAATTTCCAAGGTTGAGTGGATGCTACGAAAGGGCAAAACTCTTCCGTGGGGTTCGTGAACATACTCGGGTAAGTGGATGCTACGAAAGGGCAAAGTTTATCTGAGAAGTTCGACTCATCTAAAACACCACTTGGTCAATCGTAACTGTGAGATCAGGTGGATGCACAAAAGGCTAAGATACTTCGAAAGGAGGAATTAGTCTGAAATAGAACAAGGGTTGCTTTAAACGATGTTGCAAGTCTTGCGCTACGAAATGGCCTCGATTCATCTTTGAATACTTAGAAAAGTTACTAACAGTTTATTATATACATGTTATAATACAAGAGTACCTGAAACCGAATGCTTCTCTTTACTGTTAAACCGCAATCACCAACTGCTGATCTACCGGAGGAATTACAATCACGCATCACCCACTGTAAGTCTTCTTTGTATTTACAGCATTTAATTTCTGTATTTACTTTTCCGCAATCAAAACCAAAAACCCCCAAAAAATCACGTAGTTAATCAGAGCGCTAAAACCTCAATCAACCATATAACACGCTCCCCCAGTTCAATCACCCTAAAAGAATAGCCTATTCCCCTAATTCCCTTGGGTTCGACCCCTACTTACCACTTACTACCCAGTAGTGTAGTCACAAGTAGCGGATATTATAAATTTATTTGTACAGAGAACACTGCACCTTAACGACAGTGCGGTGGCTCTCCGTCAAATTGGCGCCGTTGCCGGGGACTTAGCAAATGGGTAGTTGTTCTTTTTTCTGTTATACATAATGTCTTCCTACTACGAAAGAGAGCCTTGGTACTATGAGGAATTTCCCTCAACACCTTTCGAACTTGATGTCCGTAATAAGATCATCAACCTTACGCAATCCCGGGACGAAACTTTGGACGAGTACTTGGCATACTTCATTTCCATTGTGGCGAGCTGCCCGCACCACGGATTCGCATATTCAGATCTTATTCAGGCATTTCTTATTGGGATGAGACTTCCGGACCTTTGCTTGCTAGATACTATTGCAGGAGGGTCAATAATAGAATTAAGCATAGATGAAGCCTGGGGCCTCATTAAGGATTTGGCCACAAGCACAAAAAGAGGGCCAATGCACCAAACTGAAGATATGGCACCAACGATGAAAGTGGACTCAGTACAGAACGAGCCCGACACCACACCCATTATAAGCTTGCCCGCAACAAAACCGAGAGAAGACATCAGTACAAGGGCAGTAATGGATATGGAGGCGGCTCTAAAGGAACCAACACTGGAGCCCACAAAGCTGACAGAGGTCATGATGGACGAGTCGGAAACCGATATTGTATGGGACGAGGAAGAGCCCATATGGGATATCACTCCCGAGCCATCCGAAGTGATGGACGAATCAGATACAGAAAGCATCAAGGAGGAAGAATTGGAAGCTAGCATCCAGCAAATGAGTGCCCCAATACACCAAGACGAGGTCGAAGATGAGGAATTCTGGGCGGCTGCACAACTGATCTGGGACCGCATCACCAAACCGAACCTCATCACCAAACTACCCGAGGAAGTCCCGGCTCTACTTGACGAGCCAAATGAAGTCCCGGACTTCACTACCAAACCAGCCGAGACATGCCCGGACCTCACTGCCAAACTCACCAAAAAAATCACGGCAGGCCCGGCCCTCACTGAAGAACTGCTCGAGAAAGACCTGGCCCTTGTGGTGGAAGTCCCCCAACTTGACCCCTCGATTTGTATACGGATCACAGCCCCTGAAGATAAAGTGATCAATGAGGAGGTGCAAGGCGAGTTGGAAGCGGGACAAAGGCAAGAAAAGCCAAAGATGGAGCACTCACTCGTCATGAGCCAAGAAAAGCCGGCTGAAAACTCACTCGTTCTAGGATGGCCAATCATCTCTGCCACAAAGAAGCGACAAAGACATGGCCCGGTGCAATGGAAGCCCGGAAGGAGGAACAAGAGAGCTCGACTTGATGAACCAGCTAATATGGTCAAGGAATCCTCGCCCTCTCGAGGATATGTAAAGAAGAAACCTCCGGATCAAGGGAGAGCAAAACTGAGCCCGCTGCCATATGTGTTCTTTGGGCAAATCAAAAGGGCAGCTGTGAAGAAGTTCGACCTCAAGCAACCATGGGATCCAAACACACCTGCTCGCAAGAAATCGGGAAAAGGCAAGGAAAAAACCAACACAGGAACGGTGGCAAAGTTCGACCTCAGCCACCCATGGGACCCAAACCAGTAATCCACAACGAGGTATCGTCGAGCCAACGACGTAAAACAAGTGCACTGGTCGGGAGGTAACCCGACACTATCTTACTTTCCGCACTTACTTTCAGTACTTAGTTTTAAGCTTGCATGACTTTTGAACTAAGGCACGCCTTCGTTCAAAAGTGGGGGGTGAAAACCGCCTGTGTACATAAATAACATGCTTGCTGTTTTTCTTTTTTTTAATAATAGTATCTTTTTGAACATATGAACTTAAGAATGTGAAAAAGATAAATCAGAATTCATGCATTTACCTTGTGAAAATTCAAACTGTTTAAAAACTTAGAATGTAACTTTCCATTTGTCCTTTGTGCTGAGATAACAAGGGATGTGGAGTTGACATAAACTGCCCTAGAAGGACTTGGGAAGCAATCAAAGGTTCAGATCAAACTATATGGTTTTCGAAGTCAGTGGAGGCTGCACTTCGGGATTCAGTGAATAATTGAGTCAAAACTCCGCCAGGAAGCATCTATGCAAAGGCGAGGACGGGAATCAGACCGTCCTCTCTCTAGTCAAAATAGCCGAGAAAATAAATGAGCGACCCTCATCTTGACCCGCGCAAAACGACGAAGACGAGAGGAGAGGGGAGGTATTTCCATAGGCTTGCGGGCGATGATTGGACCTCCCAAAAGAAAGGCTTGAGAAAATGGACTAGCAGCCACAAAAAAGCAAAAAGCTCGAAGAAGCAAATCAAGAGGCCAAAGGCCCAAAATTGTGAAGGTTTTAACCGAGCAAAAGTGAAGCACTCAAAGCGACAAATCAAAGGCCAAAGGCCAATTCACTACAAAAAGCAGTCCCTCGCCAAAAGAAATCAAAGTACTCAAACCATTGAAACCCGAACCGAATCACGTGCATGAGAAAGCTACCAGAAGACCATATAGTACGAAATGATCCCGAGGCTGCAACCCAGGAACCTGAAAAGGGCTATCTCCCGAAACATCCAATATAATTTGCATCTCAGCACGGAGGTACAAGTATTAAGTTTCTTCTATTTATTTACGCAGTTTAATTTGGTAATAAGTAAGCAATGCATGAATTAGGATAGATCGAGTACCACAGTCTAATTTTCATATGCCAAATCCGAACCTAGAACTTACGCCCTTTAATAGCATTGTTCGGGACGAACAACTAAAAGTGGGGGGTGATTTGATGGACCACAATTATACGAATCAAAAAACACAGTAAAACCCCCCAAGTTATACTGTTTGTCTATCTAACATCCACTTGTTAGTCCCGATATATTTCCACAGGGCATTTTAGAGACTGAAGTGAAAACACGCTAAGGAGAGGATTTTATGCTGAAAAGATAACAAGAGTCAATCCAAGGTCAAGATCATATTCTGACTGAAGAAATATCAAGGATCCTGACGTGAAATTGACCATAACAAATTAATCAGAAGAATCAGGAGAGGAATCAAGACAGCCCGGGGAAGGAACACACTGACAGTTTTGTGAAAAGACTGCACAAAACTGTACAAAACTCACATATGGCAAGATGACTTGGTGACTTGATGAAGAGGTGGCCAAGGGAGGAGCTCCTCCACCCAAGGCAACCGGCGGCTGCCACCACCCTCCTCCTCCTTGACCGGCGGCTTTTGGCCCCTCCATGTGGTGGCTCCTCCTCCCTTGATTTGCCCATCCAATCTCCATGCAACAAGTGCCCTCATCTTAGCCCTCCATTTCTCCTCCCCATGGCTATAAATACACCCCTCCTCCTCCTCATTTCAATAAGCAAAAGCCAAAATTGTAAAATCACTTCTCTCTCTACATTTTGTTACTTGTAAGTTTGGTTCGGTTTTGAAATAATACTCCTGTTTGTTCTTGAGTATTATACTGAAAATTATAATACTCTTGTCGGTTCTCGAGTATTATAATACTGTAGAGAATACTCCTGTTGGTTCTTGAGTATTCAGTAGGAATTAGGAATACTCCTGTTGGTTCTTGAGTATTCCACCCCTTTCCCTCTTACTGTTTTCAAAAACCCCCGAGTATTTAGCTATGGTATCTATCTCTATGGATATTCGTAGCTAAACTCTTTATTCGGTAGAAGGTATTTTCTTGTATTATATAATGTTGTAATATCTTTTAGTTTCATTTCTTTGTATTCAAAACTTGTTCTATGTGCCATTTATAGTCAGAATTTCCAAGGTTGAGTGGATGCTACGAAAGGGAAAAACTCTTCCGTGGAGTTCGTGAACATACTCAGGTAAGTGGATGCTACGAAAGGGCAAAGCTTATCTGAGAAGTTCGACTCATCTAAAACACCACTTGGTCAATCGTAACTGTGAGATCAGGTGGATGCACAAAAGGCTAAGATACTTCGAAAGGAGGAATTAGTCTGAAATAGAACAAGGGTTGCTTTAAACGATGTTGCAAGTCTTGCGCTACGAAAGGGCCTCGATTCATCTTTGAATACTTAGAAAAGTTACTAACAGTTTATTATATACATGTTATAATACAAGAGTACCTGAAACCGAATGCTTCTCTTTACTGTTAAACCGCAATCACCAACTGCTGATCTACCGGAGGAATTACAATCACGCATCACCCACTGTAAGTCTTCTTTGTATTTACAGCATTTAATTTCTGTATTTACTTTTCCGCAATCAAAACCAAAAACCCCCAAAAAATCACGTAGTTAATCAGAGCGCTAAAACCTCAATCAACCATAAAACACGCTCCCCCAGTTCAATCACCCTAAAAGAATAGCCTATTCCCCTAATTCCCTTGGGTTCGACCCCTACTTACCACTTACTACCCAGTAGTGTAGTCACAAGTAGTGGATATTATAAATTTATTTGTACAGAGAACACTGCACCTTAACGACAGTGCGGTGGCTCTCCGTCATCCCTCCAAACTGAGGAAGATGCTGAGCCATCCATCCATACATGGTGGAAAGTGTGATGAAGAAGGGAAAGAAAAGAACAACTAATCTGAAGCTAACTCCCCGGCAACGGCGCCAATTTTGACGAAGCCACCGCATCGTCGTTAAAGTGCGATGTCTCTGTGCAAAAATAAATTTATAAGTTCGCTACTCGTACTCTACTATTGGGTAGTAAAGCGGTAAGTAGGGGTCAAACCCAAGGGAGTTAGTTGATAGTTATTCTTTTGAAAGTGGAAAATAAGACAGTTGGGGTTGATTGTGATTTTAGTACTGAATGTAGCGTGGGTTGGTTGTGATTTTAGTGCTGAAAAGTAAAGTGCTGGAACAGTCGATTTCAAGATCAACCGCAGACACACGTTTGATACTGGCCGCACGCTGTGTTTCAAGCGTGTTGCGTACCAAAGGTTATGCCGGGCTGATGTTGATAAAGTATGTAGTAAAAGTAAAGTGCAGAAAGTAATTGCTTGATGGACAAGACTTGCGGAAAGTAAGCAGTTGATATGGACTGAAAGTAAGCAGTTGATATGAGACTGAAAGTAAAGTAACAGGTGATATTACAATTAAAGGAAAGATTCGGTTTTAGGGGCCTTGTATCATAATCTGTTTATCATTGACCTCTAATGATCATACTAAGTGTTCAAAGATGAATCAAGGCTATTTCTAGCACATGACTTGCCACATCATTTAGAACACTTGTTCTATTTAGACTAATTCCTCCTTTCGAAGTATCTTAGCCTTATGTGCATCCATTTGATCAATCAGTTACGATCAACCGAATGGTGTTTAAAAGTGGTTGAACTCCTCAGATAAGCTTTGCCCGTTAAAGCATCCACTTACCCGAGTATGTTCACGAACCCCACGGAAGAGCTTTGCCCGTTAAAGCATCCACTCAACCTTGGAAGTTCTAACCTAATATGTTGCACATAGAACATGTTTTGAACACAAAGAGGCATTTACGAGAAGGGTCTAAAACATTTTATGATACAAGCACTCCCCTTCAACCGAATGAAGGGTTTAGCTATGAATATCCATGGAAGAGGACATCATAGCTAAGTGCTTGAAAGTAAAGGTTTTCAAAAGACAGGAAAGTAAAGTTTTTGAAAGTAAAGACAGGAAAGTAAAAGGAGAATACTGGAGAACCGACAGGAGTAAACTCAAGAACAGGAAAAGTAAAGACAAGCTTGAGTACTTCAAGAACCGACAAGAGTACTCAAGAACAAACTTAAAGCTTTTGATATCAAAGGAAAGTGTTACAAGGATTGTGCCAAAATTTAGAGAGATAAATAACAAACGACTTGTGCTTCTTGCACACAAAATGGGATGATGATACAAGGGAAGGGAAGTGTCTATCTATAGGCATGGGGGAGGAATGAGGACTCAACACTTGGCACAAGGGGAATGGAGGGGAGGAAAGCCACCGAGGTGAGGTGGAGGGGAGGGGAGCCGCCCCCCATGTGTCACTTCCATGGCCAAAGCCGCCGGCTAGGTGCAGGGGAGTGGGTGAGTGTGAGTTGAGATATTTTCCCAAAAGCCATCGGTTCCCTTTCAGCTCCGGTCTGACTCTGGTTGCTCTTCGGTTGGACTTGTTTTGAGCGATTCCATGTCAAGTTCATGAAAGTTGTATAGTCGAAATCTGGTCGTGTCTTGGAGTGACTTGTAATTCATTTTCAGCTTTAAAACTCCTTTTTAGCTCGTATCGTCTCTAGACTTCAAAATACCCTGTAGATAAATATCGGAACTAACAAGCAAAAGTTAAATAGACAAAGAGTCTAATTTGGTGGGTTTAACTATCTTAATGAATCATATAAATATGGTCCATCAGATGCCCTAGCATTGTATTTATATGCTCGGACGATATCCAAAATCTGCCCAAGATAATCTCATCAAATATTTAGGAAATATTCCTAAATATTCGATGTATATCTTTCTCAAATCGGTTGGAGGAATATACGAAGACTTCTTTCCCAAGTCATCTACGCCGCCTTCAATATAGATATTCATTCGAATATTTCATGTTCGAATAAGTCGCTGGCCAACTTCAAATCGATAAGATCTTCGTTGTCGAAATCCTTCCGAGAAATTCTTGGTGTCTGTTCCACGCTGTACTGTAGTTCCAGAAAGTGTTCGAACTCCCCTTGAACTCCTGCTCGAACTGTCTAAACTACGTTTTGCCAAATACATGCCACTCAAGGGAACATCAATCTCCCCCTTGGCATTTTGGCAAAACCAAATCTACTAGATAACTAAGTCTATCTAACTATCTAGACAATAGACAACCTTGAGGGAACACAAAATTGTCTCCTCCCAAAATACTCCCCCTTTTTGCCACAAACTGGCAAGGGGTCCAAGCTAAGTTCGAACAACCAATCAAACAGTGCCAGAACAAGCACAAAGTACGAACGTTTTTTTATAAAAACAAATAGTTCAGAGAGAAAGTTTTTCAGGGGACCTTCATGCAGACGAACCATCATCAGTGGCATCCTCAGAATCTGCATCATTAGATTCATCTTCACTTGGGTAGCTGAGAGCACGAGCGAGCTTGTTGATGCGCCTGCGTTGCTCCTTTTCCGCTTCAATGATGACATTCAGGTCCTTGAGTAGCTTACTCCTCTCATCACGACCCATTCTGGCTCCCCCTCGACTCGACTCCGCAACATCATTTCCTTTCTGGTTCCTGTCCTTGAGATCGTTCACGTGACGGCCCTTATCTAGCTTGTGGTCAATGATGAACTTGCTGGGTGCCTTTGAGAGATGGTCAGTCGAGGCCTTTAAATCTGGAGCTTGGTAGATGATCAGTTCATATATCAGGGACGGGAAGCAGATCTGGTGTAGAGTTCTCATCGATGTAGCATGATCAGCGATCTGTTTGAACATAACTCTACCCAGGTTGAGCTTCAGCTTATTCCCTATCTGATAAATCAGTTGAGCCATATCCCGGTTGACCGTTGAACGGTGAGTTGAGGGTCTCCAGTTAAACACAGCAATGAAGAACAGCATGGAGTAGAACGTTGAGAGATCACCTGTGTGCACGACAGAATCAGGCTTCCACTGAACTGAGCCAGCAGTGATGGTATCTATAATCTTTTACCAGCAGTGATGGTAAACATTTATAAGCTCCGGATCAAGCTTGATCTGTCTTCCTCTGACAAAGAAGACACCATACTCTGCTTCTCCAATGACCCCAAACCGAGGGGGAAGGTTTGCCATAGCCTCACGAACCAGTTGTTCGTTGAATGGTTTGCATCTTTCCAACGTCCAGAACAGTTCTGATTGCTTAAGAACCTCAGTGACTTCCTTTCCCTTGTACCGGGACTCCTCTAGCACCCTCTTAGGGATGATCTTTCTTTTCAGCACACAAGACCACTTCTTCGCAGCATCTCTATTAACAAACCACACTCCTTTCTTGACCACACCCAGTGGAACAGTATCGGACTCAGGGGATGGGACTTCGCATCTCCCAGCATCCTCTCAAACAGGAATCGCAGCATCACGCTTCCTTTTCTTGGCTGGAGCGGCCTTCCCTGTTATAATGTCCATCTCTGCATCATTCTGAACTGACTCCTTTGAAGATTTTGCAAACATAACCTTCTTCTTTTTCTCGTCCTTCTTTGCTCTTTTTAGATTGACGAGTGGAACACTGTCTTGATCATCTTCCGAATGAGTAATTGCTTTTGAAGCTGTCTTCGAAGCATCCTCACGAATGGACAAACAATCTTCCTCCATATGCTCACTGTGACGATCATCTTGAACAGCTACTGGTACAGCCACTGTCTCCTTAGCAACAACTTCCTCTGGAGCTATTCCAGTTTCAACTTCAGTCTGACCACTTGGTTCCATAGTTGGAACACTTGCAACTTTCTTGGCAACAGACTCTTCTACCCCAACGCTCTGGACACGAGGTGGTTCCTCTGAGCTTGCCACTCCCAAATCCTTCTCCTTTTCTAAGTCTTTCATGGCATCATCAATGTCATTGTACATCTTCTCCGACTCTTCATCCTTTTCTGTAGGATCAGATTCTTCTGGAATGGCTTCTTTCAACACATCTACCTTCCCTGATGGATTGATCTCTTCTAACACAGTCTCAGCATGCTCACCGGAACCTTCATCGATGATTCCTTCAAGATTTTTAGAGGGCTCACAATCAGAACCATCCTTGATTACCAACTTTCTCTTCCCCGAGGCCTCAATGCACTTCTCCGTTGGTTCACCTGACAATGCAATCTTCCGACCTCTGGTAGCATATATCTAGGCTAGATATTTTCTGGGAGAGTCACATGCACGCCTAGTCTTCTTCCTGCGACCACGCTTTGGAGGAACGTATCCAGAGGCAAATATCTTTTCCCTCCATGTTGTTGAGCCTCCAGCCGCCTTGCTGGGTTCCCCATCTTCCACATTCTTGACAGTTTTGTTCCCAAAACCGCCCTACTGGTTTTATCACTCACTACAGCCCTACTGGCTTCACCATCCATACCAGCCCTACTGGCTTCACCATCCATACCAGCCCTACTGGCTTCACTAACAATCACAGCCTTTTCAACCGTAGATATATTTGCAGAAACTGAAGGGATGGAATGAGATTTAGGGTATACCTCTGTTTGGGGAAGAACTTGACTTGGACCAGCATCGGTTGATTTAGACGAATCCGCCCTGACCGACTATGGGATTTCAATGGTTGCTCCTCCTCCAGTCTTGTTTGCTTCGGCCAAAGATTCAATGACGGAGTGTAAAGGAGACGCCTTTTTCACCTTTGGTACTTTTGATTTCGGAACATGAGGTTTTGTTGCCAGTGCCTCAGAGGTTTGCATGTTCTCCTTCTTCTTTTCAGCGGACTTGACTCCGGATTTTGAAGATTTTCTGGTGGTCACCATTGCAATCGAACGGAAGAAGGATTTGAGAGAGAGAGCTCAAACTCGGCAGATGAACTAGGGTTTCGGAGGAGAGAAGAGACGCAGACCAAACTGTTTTAGAAAGTCAAAATCTTTTTCAAATCGTAATCATTTGTTTCATCTTCCCAAAACCGTCTTCGAGTATATCTTTTCAACGGCTCGAAATCTAAATCCAAAAAGAACTCTCTGTTCCAGCACTCGTTCTTAGGTGGTCAGTCCAACTGCTTTAGCTAGGGTTTCGACTCTGACTAACCACCGTTGGGCACAGTTAGTGTTTGACAACACATAGACCCGAGGAGGCTCTGGGTGTTCCAAATTGTGAAATGTCGTCTGAATTGATGATAGTCTTGGTCAATTGCACGTCCATTGTCATATGCTTCAGAGTTATTTCCCTCTGTTGCCCTTCGTATTCAAGTTTTCTTGTCCGGTTCCTGGCGTATTTCTAAGGATACTGTACGAACTCCTTTTGCAACTGTGACACCTTGTGATCGAACTCCTTCTGTAACTGGATCACTCTCTAGTCCATCAGTTTCCTGGTACAGTTGTCAACATAGATTTGTGCGGTATTCCAATTAGGCCTTGTGCGCAGGGTCTTATCCACTCCCCCTCGCAAAAATCGATGGTTGGCGTGTACACAGTCTAGACCACGCGGACGCATCAGTCCTACCCCTGTGGTATAGCAGTTATTTACACCCCTTCTTCCTTTCATCACAATGAGGCCAGTTTTGTCTAGGACAAGGCATGAGTCGCGAGAGAATGACACATAGTGTCCATCGTTGCATAGTTGACTGATGCTAATAAGATTCATTGTCAGACCTTCAACAAGGAGGGTGTCCTGGAGTGCAGGGAGATCCGGAACCTTCAATGTTCCACAGCCGATCACCTAACCCTTTCTACCATCCCCGAAGGTGATAAACCACATCTTCTCAACAGGTCTAATGTGAGTAAGGTATTTGGAGGTACCTGTCATGTGGGCGGAGCATCCGCTGTCGAAGTACAAACTGTCTTGCACTGTGTGGTTTGAGGAGCATTAAGCCACCATGCATATCGTCTGGTTTACTTTTGGTACCCTGACCTGTTTCTGACGAGGGTAGGTCTGTTGATGGTATGCTTGTAGTTCAGCAAGAAACAGGCGACACTTCGATATGGTGTGTCTACCCTGGTAGTAGTACCAGCAGGTGCGGGAGTCTTTCTTCAGTTTTGAGTATGAGCTGATGTGATCCTTGTGAGTCCTTCTTTGACCAGCGGTGGTCTTTCCTTGGTCCAGATCTACTTTCTGTCTTGGATGTCGTCTCAATTGAGGTCTTGGGTACTGAGTTACTTTTTCTCCCAGACGCTGTGTCACCTTCTGTCTCCGGTTCTATTTCAGCTTCTATTCTGGGTTTCGTTCAGCTACTGGTATCGCTTTAACAGATACTGTACCTCTTGATCTTCCTTCATCAGTGAAGCTAATTTCTCGATGTCCAGACTCCATTCTTTGAGACCTGAGAATATCATTTAAGTATTTAGTGCCAGAGTTTAGCATCCTTACCGACTGTTTGAGGTGATTGAGCTCCTTCTCGGTGGTTGAATGATCATTCTTTCAGATTCTAGCTGAAGTTCCAGCTGTTCTACCTTCCTTAGTTGGAACACTTCCTTGCGCTTCAGATCTGTGATGATTTTCCTTAGACCCGTCATGCCTTTAGGATGAGTTTCACGGTCCTTTTCCATGTCGACTTTCAGCGAAGAGACAGTACACAGGAGCTCTGTTTTCTGAGCAAGTAGACACAATCTTTCTTGTTTCATCTCAACCAGTTGAGTATTTAGTGAGTCTACCGTGCCTTCGAGCTCTACCTTCTGTGTAAGTAGAATCTCGACCTCCTGCCAGACCTTGTCCTTTTCTATAGTGACGCTTGCAACGGTGTCATTCAGCTTCTTGTTGACCTTGATCAGTAGCAGCCATTTCTCGTACATATCTTTACATGTCTCAGCCAGAGACTCCTGCGTGAGTTCTTCATTGTCACTGTCTGAGAGGTCTTCAGCCGGGAGTTCCAACTGAGATGGTACTCCTTCACTGGTATTGCTGCATTCTCCTAGAGTCGTAACAAAAGCCACAAAATTAGTGGTTTCACCTTTTTCTTCTTCTGACTCACTATCGCTGAAGCTAGCGACCATTGCCTTCTTCTTCATGAGAGTATTCACACATTGGGAGCCAATATGACCGAAACCCCTGCATTCATGGCACTGAATTTCTTCCTTTCCTTTGTCAGAAGAGTTTTGTCTCATGTCTCTGGACCTTGACCTGCCGGGTTTCCAGTTTCGGAAGCTATTTGATGAAGGCTATCCTTGTTCTGGTCCACGTCTGTTGATTTTCCGCACCATTCTGCCAAAATTCTGAGCCATCATAGCCAGTTGTTCAGTAGTGCAGCCACTGTCCAGTTTGTCTTCAGATATGTCTGATTTTAGGGCGATTCCCTTCACTTCTCTGGGTTTAAAATCATGATTGATCTCGTAGGTTCTGAGAGAGCCCATCAGCTCGTCCATCTTTAGTTTGGCGATGTCGTGCATTTCCTCTATGGCCGTGATCTTCATCGCAAATCTCAGAGGGAGTGATCTTAAGACATTACTGGCCAATCTTTCTTCATCGATGGGTTTCCCTAGAGCAGAAGCCTCGTTAGCCAGTTCCAGAACTCTGGTGTTGTACTCAGTGATGGTTTCACTTTCTTTCATCTTCATCTCTTCAAACCTGGTTGTGACAGCCTGCATGCGAGAGTTGCGAACTTTGTCTGTGCCTTCAAAGGCTGTTTGGAGTATGTCCCATGCTTCCTTGGCCACTTCACAGTTGATGATTAGCTTCATGACGTTTTCATCTACCGCAGAAAAAATTGCGTTCATAGCCTTTGAGTTTCCCATAGATGCTTTGTCCTCCTCTTCTGTCCATAGTGCTTCTGGTTTCGGAATCGGTTCTCCAGTGAGATTGTTCATCATAGGTTCAGTCCAACCTTTCAGGACAGCCTTCCACCCCTTTTCCTCTAGCGATTTCAGAAAGGATCTCATCACGGGCTTCCAGGTGGCATAGTTTGATCCTTCAAGCAACGGGGGTCTGGTAATGCTTTGTCCTTCCTTCAGAGTCATCTTGAACAGTTCAGGATCCCACTCAGTGTGTCGAGTGTTTGCTCTGATTGTAATTCTATCCCCTGTTCAATCTTATGTTCAAGGTACAGTTGAGACAGACCTTGAACTCCTTTCACAACAGTTCAGCAGACAGAACAATAATAGGAGCACGCACAGAATGATAACCCAGTTCGGCTTCGCCTACTCTGGGGGGTTTCCCACACCCTAAAAGGGACACAAATCTTTATTACGAGTTTAGAGCTCTTCGTGGACTTACACTTACACAACGCCTTGTTTGTAATAGCCTAGCTTCTAACACTCCGTCTCTCAGATTTGCAACCGAGGTTTGCCGCAGTTCCTCTGGATCCCCTTCGTCCGAACCTCCTGTCCGAACGTGCTCGACTTTCTCTTGAAGCTCGGATGCTTTCTCTTGAAAGCTTGTTCACCTTTGTTGTGTGTAGCAGTTTGATCGCTTCCAGGCAGTCTGAGTTGCACTTGATAAGACTGCTCTTGCACCGATGAGTTTCCAGTGCGGAAAACACAATCGGCCGTCGCTTTCTTCTTCTCCAATCGGTAGGGTATACTCGTGTGTATTTGATTGTGAAAGCGATGGAGATTATTGATGCCCTAGCATTGTATTTATATGCTCGGACGATATCCAAAATCTGCCCAAGATAATCTCATCAAATATTTAGGAAATATTCCTAAATATTCGATGTATATCTTTCTCAAATCGGTTGGAGGAATATACGAAGACTTCTTACCCAAGTCATCTACGCTGCCTTCAATATTGATATTCATTCGAATATCTGATGTTCGAATAAGTCGCTGGCCGACTTCAAAACGACGACATCTTCGTTTTCGAAATCCTTCTGAGAAATTCTTGGTGTCTGTTCCACACTGTACTGTAGTTCCAGAAAGTGTTCGAACTCCTGAACTCCTGCTCGAACTGTCTAAACTACGTTTTGCCAAATACATGCCACTCAAGGGAACATCACTACCCCTCCCGACTTTGGTCCTAGGCTTAGTTCAAATAACCAATCCTTTCAACCGAGAAACCAATTCCAACCTAGGAATAAATCTCAAGGGAACCAATACCAAGCCCAACCCCAAAAGCCTTATCAACAAGCCAACCATCAAATGAGCCGTTAAACTCGGATCTCATGCTTGCCGCAATCATTGAAATGAAAGCTCAATTGACGGAAGTGAAACAACAAGTCAAGATGCTTGAGAATCAGTAGCCCAACAAGCCGAGTCCTCTACCAGAGCGCAAGGGAAATTACCGGCTAAAACTGATCCAAATCCTAAGGATTAATTCAATGCCATCTTTATAGAAGATGAGGGGTTGTTTGAGGGAGATTTACTAGATATCGATAAGGATGAAATCTAAGAGCTTGATGAAAATTTGCTCCCAAAGGCTCCCTACGAGGAATATTGTGAGGCGGTGAACCCTAGAAATAGGAGACAACTAGAGATATTCAACCCAAGAGAACTACTCTATTGCCTTCAAAGCCCACTAGCCAAACTAGAGCCAAAGACGAGGAAAGAGAATATGTGATCACCATCTGATGAGTCGAGTTTTCGACGCATTAATAGTCATTATTCACTATAGATTTGGTTTGTTTTTGACGATATTTTGATGTCATTTGACCTCTCACCCTACGTTTCAGGTAGAAAACAAGGCCATCTCAATGTCAAAGCCTAGTTACGAAAACTTAGGAAAAACAGAAGATATAGAGCAAAAGTGGGCAGGAAAATGACTCCTAGCGGACCGGCTGGAAATCTCCCTTGTACTAGTCGGTCGGCTGGATGAAAGATCAGAAAAAGAAGCAAGCAAGCCACATTGAGTCCGTCGGCTGGGCCCTCCAGCCGACCGACTGGAAAGAAGCTTTAGAGTGCTCATTATTGCCCAACCTCAAGTCGGTCGGCTGAGAAGTTCAACTGGTCTACTGAAAAGGACCACTGGAAGATCACAATCTCTCACCCATCGAGTTGATTGGCTTGAAAATCTAACCGGTTGACTGGATGAACATTACAGATCAGAGTGGATTGTAGTCACTAGTCGATCGACTGGAAATCAAGCCTTCACCAGTCGACCGACTGGACCTGTTGAAGCAGAAATTCTACCCGAGTCTATAAATAGAAAGTGGCTTGTTTGACTTAGGGGGCTGGCATCTTGGGAGAAAAATACTCAGAAAAAGAGATTAAATCAAGGTCATTAAGGAGGATCCAACCAAAGGAGAAGAAAGAAGATCAATAGGGAGTTCAAGGATTAACAATCCTACTTTCTCTTCATCTTTTCTATTCTCTTTATTGTGTTCTCTAAACCCTACTCACATCATGTTGTCTTACATGATGTGTTAGTAGTCTTCTTGTGTTTTGAGGGTGTTGTAACCCTCTTTGGTACTCTTGATCATGTATACACAAATTTGATTCAATAACCCATGGTGTTAAATTCATATTTACTATGCTCTTTATGTATGACATGTTACTAAGTGTTTGATGAAATGCCTAAGTGACATGTTGATCCTATAACCTAACCTACGTATCGAATGACCCTAGAAAAGGTTTAGATGTAGTAAATATGATCATATCTAGTGTTTCTGATGATAAATACGTGGGTAGGAAGTGAACTAGTCCCCTATGCCTACGGTATTTATTGTCTTGGGAGATGTTCTAAGGCTAATAAGTGCCATAGAGTGAACCAACATCCTCGAATGAGTGAGGTTCTAATTAAGAGAGCTTGACTAAGAATAGATTCACATGAAAATTGGTCTAGCTTAGCCTAAGCTAGGTTCCAAACTATTTGACACCTCGAATCTGCTTAATCTTGTATACATGATCATGGAAAATGCCAAGGAGGGGAATAACCTCTCGAAACCCTCTTTGAATTGATATTAAAACCCCTTGAAACCATTGCATTGCTAGTGTTTATTTGAAAACCATGTCATCATTGAAATTGTAGGAATAGCCAAGTAGAAAATTTGATATCTCCTAGCGTACAACCCAATTGCTCCCTTTGGTTCGACACCGGTCTTACCGGTTCCATAATTTTTTTGACTAGAAAGAGTTGCAAAACTACAACTGCGTGGGGATTAACTAATTTTTTTTTTCAGTTTTCACAACCGTCATTCCTCCCTTTTTCGGCACAACATGAATGAGGCTAACCCACTCCGAGTCCACAATAGGGAAGATAATTCCCGCATTAAGCATTTTTAAAATCTCTTTTTTAACGAATTCACCAACAATAGGATTAAGTCTCCTAGCATGTTCTCTTGTAGGTACACTATCATCTTCCTAATTAATTCTATGCATGCATAAATTGGGACTTTTCCCTTTCAAGTCATCAATGGAATAACCAATGGCACCTTTGTGCTCTCTAATCACGTCAATCAATTTCAAAGTTTCAATTTCATTCAATGAAGCATTCACAATAACGGGAAAAGTAGAATTGGGGCCTAAGAACTCATACCTTAGGCTTGTTGGTAGAGTTTTCAGCTCTACCGAACAAGACTCCTTACCTTTGTCTCTTTAAGGTTCCTCTTTATCTTTGTCATCCAAGATAGCCCAACAATCATCACGCTTAGGGAGCTCATTATCAAGGTTAGTTTCACATATAGGCAAGTTAGGCACATCATGTAATTCAAAAGCATCAACAAGGTCAGGATAATTACAACTCATGGTAGAACTAGAACTTTTTGTGCTTTTTCTAAATTAAACTCAACCTCTTCATCACCTACTCTCATGGTAACTGACCCTTTAGTTGTATCAAATATAGTTCCCGCGGTGTACAGGAAAGGTCTTCCCAAAAGAATGGGAATCTCATTATCCTCTTCCATTTCCAACACAACAAAATCTCCCGGAATGTAGAAATTCACTACTCTAACCGGGACATCCTTAAGAACTCCCTTGGGAAATCTTGAGGAGCGGTCTGCGAGTTTCAAAATCATTTGTGTTTGGTTAGGCTCACCCATATTCAATTTCTTGCAGAAGGAATAAGGCATCCCTTGGGAAATCTTGAGGAGCGGTCTGCGAGTTTCAAAATCATTTGTGTTTGGTTAGGCTCACCCATATTCCATTTCTTGCAGAAGGAATAAGGCATCAAAGATATACTAGCACCCAAATCACACATATCATGTTCAATTTTCACATCATTGATATAGCATGAAATGGAAAAACTACCGAGATCCTCAAGTTTTGATGGCATGCATCGTTGGAGTATAGCACTACATTCTCCATTGAGGGACACCGTGTCAACATCTTCAATCGTCCTCCTGCAAGTAGTAACATCTTTTAGAAACCTCGCATAAGATGGGGCTTGAGTGATTACCTCAGTGAAGGGCATTGTTACATAGAGCTTCCTCATCATCTCGGTGAACTTGGAGAATTGCTTGTCATTGTTCTTTTTCTTTAGCCTTTGTGGGAAGGGGATAGGAGGGGCGTATGGCTTTAGTTCATCTTTCCCTTTCTCCACTTCTTTGTCCTTTTTGGTCAGAGGATTAGGGACCTCTTCATCTAACTCTTCAATTTTGGCACTATCTTGGCCTTCAAGATCAAAAGAAACCTTCTTCTTTTTCTTTGGCTGTTCATCCTCTAACACTTTACCACTCCTTAATGTCACCGCATTGCAATGCTCTCTTTGCTCTTGCTCGGGTCGAGCCGGTAACTTTCCCTGTGCTCTTGTAGAGGACTTGACTTGTTGGGCTATTTGATTTTGGAGCATCTTGTTATGGGTTTCCAACCTTTGGTTGGATTGCTATACTTCCTTCAATTCTTGTCTCATCTCGTCTTGGTTAGCTAGGAGTTTAGCAAGCATTGCCTCAATACCGGAGGGTTCATTTGAAGTTTGTGGAGGATGGTCAACTTGTTGGTAGGGCCTTTGAGCTTGAGCTTGGTATTGTTGCCCTTGCGTTTGGTTTCTTTGAAGTAAAGTTTTTCCTTGGCCTTGGTATTGGTTCCTTGGTTGGAATTGATTCTTCGGTTGGAAAGCGTAATTGTATGAAGTAGGCCTAGGACCAAAGTTCGGGGGTGTAGGATTTGTGGTTTTGTATGAGAAGTTTGGATGATCCTTCCAAGCCGATGAAAAACTTGGCGTGGTGTGATTGGATTGGGAGCTTTGGCCTTGAGAGGCACTAGTGTTATACTCCCTTCCTTGGTTTCCACCAAAGTTGCTTCTTCATACCCATATCCATTCTAATCCTTTTGGACTAAGGGGAAAGAGTTGGTATCATGCTCATAGACTTCACAAATGTCGCAACCTTGGCTCCTCGAGTGATCCCTTGCCAGATGTTGTAACTTTCCCATTTGTTCCGACAAATCTTCCACTTTTTTAGCTAATGAATCATAGTCACTTGAGCTTATGGCATTGACTTCATAGCCTCCTCATTGTCTTCCATGCCATCTACTAGACCCGAAGAGGCGGCCAGACCATTTACCGATGCCATGGAGGAGGTTGATGGAGCTACAACTAGAGAGACCACTCCGGGAGGCGATGATGCTACATCTTGAGCTTGAATAGCATTATGATCATACATGCATCGGTGTTTTGATGCTTTCTTGCTTTGCTCATTAATGGAGCGTATTTATACGATTCATCGAGTACACAAAACCCACCTTATTCGACACTTTGTCCTAAGAACACTTACTTGTTAATGTCATTTTATGTTTATAGGCTATTTTGGAGTCTAAAGAGGAAACACGCTTAAAAAGGGAAGATTTGTGCCAAAAAGCCAGCCATGGCCCGAGGGACCCCAGTCAGGGACCCGGGTACCCCAGGGGCCCGACCGAGAGAACCAGGTCAACGACGCAAAGCCAAGACCCCGAGCCCGGTCAAGGCCAAATTAGGGCATTACCGGCCATTTTGGGATTTCGACCATGTTCCGGGTAGAATTTGGCTTAGCATCCTTCTTGAGATCATCTTAGAATGATTTTTTCATTCAGAATACACTCTCCAAAATCCAAGAAGCTCTAGCCAAAGGTCCGGCCAGATTCTGACCAAATTCCGGCGAACTCCGGCCATGCTCCGGCGAACCTCCGACGAGCCTCCGATCAAGCCAATTCCGACCACATCCATGCTCCGGTCAGTTCTTGCTCCGGCCACACTCCGGCGAACTCTAACTAAATACAAACTACTTATTTCCCGATTGGCCTTACTATTCATTTTGGCTGGCATTTGGAGTCCGGTTGCATTGGGATCCAACTAGAGGCGGCTTTTGGAGTGCCACCTATGGCCGGCGGCTTTTGGAGATGCCACCTATGGCCGGCGGCTTTTGGGAGATGCATGTGCTCAAATGAGGTGGCATATGGGAGGGCCAATGAAAATGACTTGCTTTTGGGATATTTACAACTACAAACTTAGTCCCCAAGTCTTCTTTTTCCTTTATATAGAGGCATTGGCCTTAGATGCCATGTGTGCTTACATTAGGGAGAAGAGAGCTTATCTCTCTTCTCCACTTCACTTCAATACAAACACATTTCCTTTTGTTCTTCACTTGTTCTTGCTCTTGAATTCGAATCCTCTTTACTTTTATTGTCAAGTTCTTTACTTTTCTTTGTTGTTTTCTTTTACTTTCATGTCTTGTTACCACAGCCAAGGCTACTTGTATTCCTTGACATGAATACAAGTAGTCAAAGCTAAGTTCTTGCTACAAAAGCTCACGGTTCTTTTCACTTTCTTGTTGTGTTCCACAAAGCTCTCAGTTTTCCTTTTGTTTACCTTGTTCAAGTCACGGCTGCTTGTATTCCTTGACATGAATACAAGTAGCTAAGGCTTATATTCGGTTTAGGGGTTCTCTCATACTATGACAATGTTTTGAGACCCTTTTACTTAATGCTTTTTGTGTTCTACTAGTTCTTTGTGCCATTATTCGGTTGAACAACAAGGCTAAGTGGATGCTCGAAAGAGCAAAGCTTAGCCGAGTAGTTCAACCTATCTTTAAAACCGCTTGGTTGGTCATAGAAATGTGAGATCAAGTGGCGGCACCTAGGCTAAGATACTTCGAAAGGAGGAATCAGTCTAGACAGAACTAGAAATCTAAGTCTTGTTTTTGGAGTAGATTGTGGTGTAAGTGCTTCGAAAGGGCCTTACCTTAGGGTTATATCTGGACCAAGGAATAACCCACACTTATGAACACAAGTAAGATCATTTGAAGTCAATGATGGATGTGTCACTAGTTGAGACCCTAGACTGAATATCTTTCTTCTGTAAATATCTCTCATTTACTTTCAGCAATTTACTTTTCAGCACATTTACTTTTAGTACTTTTCTTTTCAGCACTTACTTTCTTGCAATTTACTTTTCAGCACTTACTTTCTCGCACTTATTTTCAGTACTTACTTTCAGCACTTTACATTTCAGTCATTTACTTTTCAGTTATTTACTTTCTGTCATTTACTTTTTTGTTCATAAAAAAACCATAAAAACCCAATCTGTCTTTACTTTCATTTTTCTTTTCTTTTCAAGAACAACTAATCCACACTGACTCTCTTGGGTTCGACCCCTACTTACCGCTTGCTATCCATAGTGAGCCACTAAAGTAGTGGAATTATAAATGTAAATTTTGCAGCGTATCAACGACGCGCTGTCACTCATGTACTTGGATGTTAAGTCACCTTTTGGCACAATTTTGGATTATGTATGCCATCTTTATGATGTACTCTTGACTTATCTTTGGTTGTATGCTACATTCTTATGTTATTGGAGGTGTTTTATCATTATTGATTGTGAAAATTACAGGATATTTATACTCATGCTCTTCTCATGCCAAAATAACCTTCTTTACCTACATATGCAACCAAAAGAATATTTCTCATTCCCAAGAGTTATGTCATCAACGCATTATACAAATGAGGGGAGTTCCTATGCGCCTTTGCCTTTATTTTATCATTCTTTGCGCTTAGGGACTAAGCTTGAATTAAGTATGGAGTGGGTTAATGCGCATAGTTCACATGCTTTCATGTCATACATATCATTCTTAGATGGATACTTGCATCTTTTGCACCTTATCCCTAACATGAGAGTGTTTTTAACCACATAGGCTTGAGACTATCAATTCTAAATCCTCATAAATCACATCTAGCATACTTTTCATTTTTATTGGATCTTGAACTTAGAACTGACCTAATCCCTTGAATGTGCATTCTTGTGAATCAATATCATTACTATCTCTTGTCTATCTAATTTTCTAAGTATTTTCGTTGAAATCCCTTGGATTAAGTTTTAGCAAGCACTTTTAAAAAATTTCATGAAAAACTTAGACCCTTTGAGTGCTCCTTGGTGACTTGAGTTTCTCTAATTTAGTGCCTTGCTTAAGATTGTTTCTCGCGCATTCCATACATTCCTTGAACATATTGTCAAGTTTTAAGTGTGGAGTCAAAAGAGGGTGAAAAATAGGCCCCAACAAAAAAATGCTTCATTTTCATGGTCAAAAGAGGGCAAAAGCTCTGACTAAAAACTTTCCCGAAGGCCTTGAGAAGTTTTGCTCCAAAATATACAAATGCGGGGGGTTAGCAAAAAAAAAGTTCCCCCTTGTAAGCATTTGTAGGCCAAAGGCCATTTGAAAAAGAAAATAAGAAGCATAAAACTCTACTTTATGTTCTTCTATCATTCTTCATTTGTGCGGGAATTGTCATTTGCATTGTGTGCTAGTTGGATTAACTCTTGGAAGATCCTTGTGCTTGCATGGGAGCTCTCATTTGGTCTATGCCCATTTTCTAAGAACTCATAGTGTCGAACTCCTCTTCCCTTATGGATTATGGCTTAAGAACCTAAGACTTGGGAATGAGTTCCTTTTCACAAACCCATGGACTAGCCCTAGCAAGCATATGTGAGCGATCGACACTCTTTTGTGCAAACTAACGACTTTGCTTCTATTGTATTGCCTTGAAAATGAGTAGACCTTTGGATTAGACAATTGGTAGCCTTGGCATTGATGATTCTTGAATGCACAACCTCATGGGTACTTACATGGTTCAAAAGTTGTTTTGATGATAATGTGACGATAGTCTTAGTTTGGGGTGAGGATTTGTTTTGAGAAATCCTTGCCTTGGTTGGGCACTCTTACATTCATTCTCATGGGGTAAGTGCATTTGGGAATTGTGAGTATTCCCTTTTCTAAAAACTCTCACGAGACTATAACTCGTCCACTAGGGTAGCCTAGGGGTTTAAAGGCTTATTGCATACGCTAAATGCATTCATAACGCCTAAGAAAAGGAGCAAGTTAGGTTGTACATACTTCCTTTTTCCTTGAATAACATGTTTAGGAATAATGATCGAGACCTTGTGGAAGATAGTGAGGCAAATAGACGAAAAACATAGCACCACTGGCATTTCACTATTTGCATGAACTTGACATATTTTCATACTTTGTTCGGGATGAACAAAGCTTAAGTGTGGAGTGTTGATGAGTCGAGTTTTCGACTCATTAATAGTCATTATTCACTATAGCTCTGGTTCATTTTCGACGATATTTTGATGTCATTTGACCTCTCACCCTACGTTTCAGGTAGAAAACAAGGCCCTCTCAATGTCAAAGCCTAGATACGAAAACTCAGGAAAAATAGAAGATATAGAGCAAAAGTTGGCAAGAAAATGACTGACAGCGGACCGGCTGGAAATCTCCCATGTACTAGTCGGTCGGCTAGATGAAAGAGCAGAACATGAAGCAAGCAAGCCATATGAGTCGGTCGACTGGACCCGCCAGTCCACTGACTAGACAGAAGTTTAAGCTGAGAACACAAGTATGCAGTGATTTTGGGGCAAAACCGAGCATTTTGGAGCAAGAAAGCACACGTTGGAAGTCGGAGCGCAAATTCCCAAGGCCATGCACTCGCATGGTTCAAAGCATGCGCTCGCATGCATGTACTTCGTTGCCTTGCTAGCCTTTGTAGCCTTGTGCGTTCGCACATTTCATTTCGTGCGTTCGCATAAACCAGACCCGACGCATGAAAATCTCATGCGTTCGCACACTTGGCTCTGCGCGCTCCCATTCGATCAAATGCGGGAGACCATGCGCTTGCATGGTTCAAGAGGCATGCGTTCGCATTCTGATGAGCCGTATTTTTACGACTCATCGAGTCAACAAATCCCACCAATTTTGACACTTTTATATGCGAACAATTACTTTTTAGTGTGGTTTTGCATTTCAGGTGTTTCGGAAGCTCTAGGAGGAAACGCGCTTAAAAGACGGCATTTCGTCCCAAAAACATCGCAGTTGAAGATCAAAGCCAGAAGAGCGTCAGACCACCTGAACCGGCCAGCTCACCGTGAACAGTATTTTTGGGCCGTGAACAGTAACTTCGGGTCGTGAACAGTGTTTTCGGGAAATTGCCTAATTCCATCCAGGCGTGAAGGTTCTAGAAGACTTGTTGGGCAAGTAAACTTACTAGCTAAGTTTGCTTGCAAAACAAGCAAAGTCGGTTTTAGGACATGTTTCCAAAAACCGTTTATGGGCCGACTTCAACTTGCAAACTTTGAAGCCCCAGTATTCTCTATAAATACAACCTCATATCAAGGGTTTCAAGCATCTATCAGAGCAGCGACCATCCCAAATTTGAGAGTCTCATCCCTCACTCGAAGACCAGAGCTCCCTCCTCTTCCTCGGCGATCAACAACATTCCGGCCCCTCCTCCTCCTTCGTTCGGCAATAGAAAAGAAATCTTTCCTTTTAATTATCGCTTTATTTCAATGACCATGTGTAGCTAAGCCCTTTATTCGGGCTAGGGTTTCATACATTGTGACTATTGTTTGAGACTTTGTCCTTAATGCTATTTCATGTTTTACTAATTCTCGTGCATATATTCCATGAATTATTGCTAGACTGGGTGGATGCTTTGTCGCAAAGCTTAGTTGATCAATATTTCTATCATTATTATCTGCATAATACTTTGTCGTTTGGGTAGATAGCACATCTAGGTTAAACCGCACCTTTGTCGGGTTGTTCAACTTAGGAGAGAATTAGAATCCTTTCACCTTTGTCGGGATAGGTTGTGGCATAACACCTTTGTCGGGTTATTTGGGAAGTCACCTTTGTCGGGACGACCACACTTAGAAACACTGAATTAGATCGTTAGTAGTCAAGGATAACAAGTCACAATAGAAACCCTAGTCTGAATATTCCCTCTGATTGACATATCTCGTTTATTTCCCATTCTCACACTTGTTTCCAGATCTCTTACAAACCCAATTGTTCCTTTTTACAGAACAACAAGTAACCAGCTAGCTCTCTAGGGTTTGACCCTTGCTTGCCGCTGTACTAACCCATAGCCAAGAGTAAGGAATTATAAATTTAAATTTGCAGGTATCGACGACGCCTGTCAAATTTTGGCACCGTTGCCGGGGAGCTGCAATACGGTGAAGTTGTTCTCTTTTTTTTCTGTTTTAGTTTTGCTTTATGGTTCGCTATGTCTTCTTATTATAGTAGAGAACCTTGGAACGATAAAGACAATGAGGACGATGGATGCAAGGGCACCACGGTTGCGTTTTGGATGATGCGGCATCTTCCCCAATTTGGAGGAGCCATCGGAGAAGACCCCGTGAGACATGAGCAAACATTTCATGACATCTGCTACTACATCAAGCCTGAAGACGAGCCATTAGAGAAGTTCGAGATTAATTATTTTAAATTTTCTTTAACTGACTCCGCAAGTTCTTGGTTTTACTCATCAGGTGCAGATTATGAAAGCAGTTATTGGGATCTACGAGCCCGATTTCTAGAGAAGTTTTCTCCACCATCCCTTCGATTTGAAGTCCACGAGAAACTTTGTACCTTCGAGCAATTCCGGGGCGAACCATTCTATGAGTACTATGTGCGCTTCAATGACCTTCGAGGAAGCTGTCCACACCATGGATTCCCAGATTTATTTCTTCTTCAGAGATTTCTTGAAGGGATGATGCCACTTGAGCGTAATATGCTTGATGCCGAAGCAGGAGGTTCAGTAATGAATTTACGCATGCATGAGCTCTGGAACCTGATAGATGATGTAGCAGAGAGATCAAGACCAAGACCAGGTCAGATGCACAAAACGGATGATAAGGCGCAGACAGTAGAAGCTGATTTAGTACAGATCGTGCCCGACATCACATGCGACACCTCCGTCACATTCTTACCCACAACAGTGCCCAACTCAGAAGGAAACATCAACACAATGGCAGAAGTGGACGTGGAGGCGGCATTAAAGGAGTCTACATATTGGGTGAACAAGATGCTCGCAATGGACCAACTAGGGGCAGAGAACGAAGAAAATAAGTTAGAGGCCGTGAGCATCGCATCCGAAGAGGAGTTTACACCTGAGTCCCCCGTGCAAACATGCATTCCAGACGCGACAACAACTATGACAGACGAATCGGGTGCAGCAAACGAAGAAAACGATTCAGACTCAGTGCTCACCGCGCCTGCAATAGACATTAGCTCGATGCTAATATCTGAAGCAGACGCGCTTGTAACGTCTGAACGAGACGCGGCCATAACGTCTACTGTAGATGCGGTCGCCACTGATACATGTTCCAGAACTGACCCTTTTCCTTCGTTATCTATGCAGGTAAGAGCCCCGGAAGAGCACTGACACTTTTCCTTCGTTATCAATAAATAGAAACTTAGGGTTTTTGAACCCAGATCTGGGTTTTTGGAGCTGAGCTAGGATTTTAGAGAAAACTCTCGGATCAAAAAGAACTTCAACAACAAAGATCGAAGATCGGATCCTCTAGTGTTCTTGAATCTCCATATTGGTTCTAGATTTCTAAACTCTACTTTCCATATGGTTGTTTGCACTTTTATTGTTGACTTTGTTTGTGAACTCACCATTAGTGAGTATTGACCATGATTGGGGATCAATGATCTCCTAGACATGTTTGTGACATTGTAAATACCTTGGATGCTAATGATGAATGAGTTTGCACATGTTTCTTCTTCCTTTGAACTTAATGTCTCGAGTTGCCTATAAGGTGTTTGTGAAATGTCCTCAATAGGAATTCTGCTTGATTTCATGCTTGATGTAGCTCACGTTGATCATCATGACTTCAATGAACTAAATGCAGAAGCATTAGGATTTTGTGTTAGTTGGATAACTCTATAACCTAATGAGAATTGCTTGAATTTAACAAGAACATGATTATCTAGTCAATAAAGCGCGAGTGTGAGGCTAGACATTCATATTCTATAGTACCAATAGAGCGCAAGTGTGAGGTACTATGCGAGATGTAACCTCTTTGTACTAAGTTGTAGGGCGAGTTGAACTTAGTATCAATGTTGCATAAGCCATTTTCTAAGCATGTGCATGTTATTTCATCATTGGTGTCACATTTCATTGTCACAATAATTGTCTAGGTGGAGAAGTGATCCCTAGTCATCTTTTAATTGATAGTTACCCACTTTTAATAGATATAATCTCACTTTTGAATAGTATCCTCTACTATCATTCTCTTAGAAGAGCAAAACCTCCCACCCCCCAAACCATAGACATTCTAATTAGATTGGCAGCATTATTGGTTTAACCACCTATCCTTTGGGTATGACCTCGGTTCACCCGAGTTAATACAAATGTTTTGATTGCCGTGACTTAGCAAAAGTGTTTGGATTCTATTTGACTACTTAGCTATATTTTCAACTCGATCAGGAAGCTCACAATCTCACACCCATTGAGTCGGTCGGCTGGCAAATCCAATCGGTTGACTGGATGAACATTACAAATCAGACTGATTGTAGCCATCAGTCGACCGACTGGGAATCAAGCCTTCACCAGTCGACCGACTGGACCTGTTGTAGTAGAAATTCTACCCGAGTCTATAAATAGAAAGTGGCTTGTTTGACCTAGGGGGCTGGCATCTTGGGGGGAAACTACTCAGAAAAAAAAAAATCAAATCAAGGTCATCAAGGAGGATCCAACCAAAGGAGAAGAAGGAAGATCAATAGGGAGTTCAAGGATTAACAATCCTTCATTTCTCTTAATCTTTTCTATTCTCTTTATTGTGTTTTCTAAACCCTACTTACATCATGTTGTCTTACATGATGTGTGAGTAGTCTCCTTGTGTTTTGAGGGTGTTGTAACCCTCTTTGGTACTGTAGATCATGTATACACAATTTGATTCAATAATCCATGGTGTTAAATTCATATTTACTATGTTCTTCATGTACGACATGTTACCAAGTGTTTGATGAAATGCCTAAGTGACATGTTGATCCTAAAACCTAACCCAAGTATTGAATGACCCTAGGAAAGGTTTAGATGTAGTAAATATGATCCTATCTACTGTTTGTGATGATAAATACATGGGTAGGAAGTGAACTAGTCCCCTATGCCTATGGTATTTATTGCCTTGAGAGATGTTCCAAGGCTAATAAGTGCCATAGAGTGAACCAACATCCTTGAATGAGTGAGGTTCTAATTAAGAGAGCTTGACTAAGAATATATTCACATGAAAATTGGTCTACCTTAGCCTAAGCTAGGTTCCAAACTATTTGACACCTTGAATGTGCTTAATTCTTGTTTACGTGATCATGAGAAATGCCAAGGAGGGGAATAACCCCTCGAAACTCTCTTTGAATTGATATTGAAATCACTTCAAAACATTTCGTTGCTAGTGTTTATTTGAAAACCATCTCATCATTGAATTTGTAGGAATAGCCAAGTAGAAAATTTGATATCTCCTAGCGTACAATCAAATTGCTCCCTTGGGTTCGACACCGGTCTTACCGGTTCTATAAATTATTTTGACTAGAAAGAGTTACAAAACTACAACTGTCACCATCCATTCATCCGACAAAGCAAAAGACATTAAGAAGGGAAGAGAGGAATTAAAGCCTTATTCTCCACCCATTCCTTTTCCTCAAAGGCTTGTGAAACCCACAGGACAAAGAGTTTGGGGCCTTTACCATGATGCTAAAGAAGCTATATGTCTACTTACCATTTTTTGAGCTCATAAAGAAAACCCGGCTCTACAACAAGTTCTTGAAGGAGATATTGTCCAACAAGAGGGCTATCATGGAAGATGATCCTTGACAGAACCGCTCGTCGTCAAAGCGATTGTGCAAATAAATTTATAATAGTCCGCTACTCGCAACTATACTACTGGGTAGTACTTGGTAAGTAGGGGTCGAACCCAAGAGAACTAGGGGAATAATTGTTCTTCAGGAGGGGATTACGCAGCGTGGGAACGTGTTTAAGGTCGGTTGGTTGGTTTTAAAGCTACCAGCTATTTTGATTGGTTGATTGGTTGGTTGGTTGATTTTAATACTGGAAAGTAAATTACTATTTTAATGATTAAGAGAAATGTTCGGTTTCAGGGGACTTGTATTATATCCTGTTTATCATTGACCATTAGTGAATCATCTAAGTATTCAAACGGTGAATCGAGGCTAGTTACAGCTCAAGACTTGCAACACCGGTTTAAAGCAACTCCTGTTCTATTTCAGTCTAGCGCCAATACCCTAAGGTATGCTAGCCTGGGTGCATCCACCTGATCTCATAGTTACGCTCGACCAGATGGGATTTAGGATGAGTCGAACTCCTCAGATAGCTTTGCTTGTTACAGCTTCCACTACCTGAGTATGATCACGAATTCCCACAGAAGAGCTTTGCTTTTTACAGCATCCACTCAACCTTGGAAACTCTGACTATATATGGCACATAGAACAAGTTTTGAATACTAAGACTAAACACTAAGTTAATAGTCTTAAAACATTTATAATACAAGTGCGCCCCTTAGACCGAACGACTAGTTTAGCTACTATTCATCGCGCTAAACATTATACTAAGGAATTAAAGACAACAGTTAAATAAATAAATACTAAGAGATACTTACAACCGTTGAAGCGCCAAGGGAGCTTTCCTTTATTTCCAAAGCAAAATTACAACATTACAAATGTTACAACTTCTAGAGAGAGAAGTGAATTATGGATTGAGGTGTGTTGAAATGAGGAGGAGGAGGCTTGTATTTATAGCCAAAATGGGAGGAGATGGGTGGTGGAGATGGTGGACATGTGCATTTGATCCAAGGGAGGAGAAGGGAGGAGGAGGAGGAGGTGACATGTGGCAGAATAGTAAAGCCGCCGGTCCCTCCTCCCATAGCCGCCGGTTGCCGGTGGCCCAAGGGGGAGGAGCTCCTCCCTTGGCCACCTCCTTGAGTGGTGGCCGGTCATCCTTGCCCAATGTGAGATTTGTACAGTTTTGTGCAGTCTTTTCACAAAACTGTCAATGTGTTTCTTCTCCGGGCTGTCTTGACTCCACTCCTGATTCCTCTAATTAATTTGTTATGGTCAATTCAACGTCAGGATCCTTGATATTTCTTCAGTCGGCATATGATCTTGACCTTGGATTGACTCTTGTTATCTTTTCAGCTTAAAATCCTCTCCTTAGCGTGTTTTCACTTCAGTCTCTAAAATGCCTTGTGGAAATATATCGGGACTAACACGTAGACGTTAGATAGACAAACAGTCTAATTTGGGGGGTTTAACTGTGTTTCTGACTCGTATAACTTTGGTCCATCAATCCTCATCCTCTAAACCACGAGTGTAGTGCCCTCTTTTCAACGCAAATTCCACAAAAGGCAAAAGATCCCGGCAAATTCAATATTCCTTGCTCAATTGGTGCTATGAACTTTACAAATCCACTAGACGATCTTGAAGCTAGTGTAAGCGTTATGCCAGTGGATAAGTCGAGGTTTCAATTTATTAATATCCATTTTTCACTATAGCTTTGAGTCGTTTCCGACTTTATTTTGGTGTCATTTGACCTCTATCTCAACATTTGAGATAGAAAACAACTCTCCCTCAAGGACAAAGCCTAGAAACAAACACTCGAATAAAAACCAAAGTTTTAGAGCAAAACGTGGGCAACTAGATTCCCAGCCGACCGGTTCATTAAACTACCCTGAACCAGCCGGTCGGCTGGATGGACAAATCAGACTTGAGAGCTCTCACTCACTTTGAGTCGGTAAGTTGGACACGCCAGCCGGCCGGCTGGATGAAGAACTTTAGAAAGCTCACATTTGCCAACTTTGAGTCGGTCGGCTGTGCATCAAACCGGTTAGCTTGAGAAGAGCTATCCAAAGGCTTGCCCTCGCACATAATGAACCGGTGGGCTCACATGGCCTAGCGGTTGGCTGAACTCAGGGGAATTCCAAGCTTGCAAGGACCTAAGGCCACCAGCCGATCGGCTGGGCGTTTACACAGAACATATAAGGACTTAAGGCCGGTTGGCTAATCCGACCGGTCGGTTGGACGTTTACAAAGAACAAATAAGGACCTAAGGCCACCGGCCGACCGACTGGACCTGTTGCTTCATGATTTTTTACCCGAGCCTATAAATAGAAGAAGTGGGTTTTGACCAAGTTTGCTGAGTTTTTGGGAGAATTTTTTTAGAAAATGAGGCTTATTCAAGGTCAACATCAAGGATTCAACAAAGGAGAAGAAGAGAAGATCAAAGGGAGATTCTACGACTAATCATCCTACTTCCTCTACAATTCTCCATTATACTTGTTGTTTTCTATGAACCCTACTCATACTATGTTGTCTTACATGATGTATGAGTAGTGTCCTTGTGTTTTGAAGGTCTTACAACCCTCCTTGGTACTCTATTATCATGTATACACATTTGATTCTATAATCCATGATGTTAAATTCATTTTCACTAAGTACTTTATTTTGACATGTTACCAAGTGTTTGATGAAATGCCTAAATAACATGTTGATCTTAAAACTTGACCGAAGTATCGATGGAGCTTAGTGAAGATTTGGACGTAGTGAAAATGATCATTTCTAGTGTGTACGATAGTAAATGCATAGAATTGAAGTGAACTAATATTTTATGCTTATGACATTTGTTACCTTCGGAGATGTTCCAAGGATAATAAAGGCTATATAGTGAATCAACATCTCGATGGAGTGAGGTTCTAATTAAGATGACTTGACAAAAAATAGATTCACTTGAAAATTGGTCTACCTTAGTCTAAGCTTGGCTCTTAATTATTTGACACCTTGATAAGCTTAATACTTGTATATGTGATCATTGAGAAATGCCAAGGAGGGAGTAACCCCTTGAAATTCTCTTTTAATAGAAGTTTTAACCCCTGAAACTCTTGCATTGTTGATTTTTGATTTGAAACCACTTTATACTCGAATTGTTAGAAGTAGCCACGTAATATATACAAAATTGTCCTTGCGCATAATCGCGTTTTGATCCCTTGGGTTCGACTTGGTCTTATCGAAAACTATAAATTCTTTTGACTAAAAAGGTAGTTAAAACCCTACAACGTCAAATGTTGTTCACAACCCTAAATCGTTGCGACGTCTTTTCAAATAATGCTTTTAGGCCTTGAAATATTGAAAGAGACGATGCAGTGAGAAGGGTGGTTCTTAGGGCTTGTTTGAATCGTATTTGGTTACTCACCGAAAACTTACGGGAAAAGGCAGGACATATGTGGTGTGATTTCGTCATCCACGGGAGTCTTATCCAGCCGAATTAACGAGCCGCACAGAGAATTGAGATGCCTCAAATGTAGTTAGGGTTTCAGAAGCTGCAATGTGTTTTGTTTGATGAGATTTCAAGTAACATTATATGTTCGTAAATTTTAAATATAAAATTCTGATTTATTTATATAAATTAAAATAGATACACTACTACAGAACAGTCATTATGCATCGGTTCAAAAATAACTATAGGCATCGGTTTAACTTTATGCGTCGGTTTTTAAAAAACCGAAGCATATTGTAAACGATATGCGTCAGTTTTTAAAAAACCGAAGCATATTGTAAAAAATATGCATCGGTTTCTAAAAAATCGACGCATATTGTAAACGATATGCATCGGTTTTTTAAAAAACCGACGCATAAACTGAGTAAAAACAACGACGCTTAGGTTTATTTCACAAAATCTTCAGTCCCCCTCTCATCTCAGTCACAATTCGTCAGTCCACCTCCTTCAACTTCAAAATCGCCTCCGTCGCAATCGCCAGTCCACCTCTCACTCAGTCGCCTCCGTCCGCATCCGTCGAATCTGTCGCATCCGTCCCATCTGCATCCGTCGAATCCTTCCGCATCCGTCCCTCCGAAAATGAGTACATCCACGGTGCCAAGGCAAATGAAGATCCTTTGGGTGAGTATAAGTATCTTGACAAAGATACCTGGGCGATATTTATGGAGCAGAGGCTCTTCGAAAATGCTATGAAGTTAAGAGAGACAAACAAAGAGCTTGTGAAGAAGAATGTGTATGCACACATACTTGGTCGAGGAGGCTACAGACAACTTGAAGAAAAAATGACAACTGAGAAGATGGCTTGAGTTATTTGCGGGGGCACAATTGAAGAGGTGCATTCTTCTATCACTATAGAGAGACATGAGCTGTGGAAGAGGGGACGAAAGAAGAAAAATGATGAGTACGTCAACGAGGCATCCCAGCGAGTGGCAACAAGGATCGTAAGTTAATTTTCATGTCAATTTCAATAGTTAATATCATACACTAAATTTTGGTATTTAATGATTGTTTTATATAGGATGAATTAGTGGAAAGCTCCTCTCAATGACAGTTTTCATCTCGTAATCGACGACATGACATACTGACTGAGGCGATTGGGACGCCGGAGCCGAAAGGACGCACCCGAGGAGTTGGGTCACACATCCCATGGAGAGTTGGGTTACCAATCTCATCCTCCTCGGGTGGCACACCCAGGTCAAGTAATATTCGAATAGATGCGTCCGATCACTGCAGCCATCACGTTCCCATTGATTCAGACCCATGGGAGAGCATACCAGAGGTACATTTACAATTATGCAATTTATTATTTATGTTGGTTAAATGTAGGTAATATTTTTTGTGTTTGTTTATAAATTATTACTCCTACTAACAGGGTGGCCTGAAGAGTCTATTCTACATCGAGGGGCAACTTGAAGGTGACAAACAGCTTGTGGCTATCGGTCGAACTGTAAATGGCCGATTTGTTAACTTTCGAGCAATACCCGAAGATAACGTGAAGGTGAAGGTCGATAAAGCACTTATACGAGGTCAAGGTGCAGCATTGCCAACAGCCCATCCAAAGCTTTCAAATGTTGGAGAAGTAGTTAACCATCACGTGGCTTGGCCGAAAGACTTGGTCGTTGTCGATAAAAGGGTGAGATCATCAAATATTATAACCTTATTTGCTTCATTGTTTTATACTACAAGTAAAATAAGATATTTAATCTTCACAGAAATTTAACATGCAGGCATATGACTTACACTTTTACGAGACTTTGCCACTTACTGGCGATGATTTCGTGGATGAAATGTCCGTGGACTGTAGACTTCTACGTGAGGTGTGGAAGACTTTGGGTAGAAACACGATTGTAGTACAAGCCAATACTGAGGTGTTCGGTGACGACTACGATATCTACTTGGGTGACGAGGAAGTCACGGACATATTAAAGTTTAATGAGTTGGGGAACGCAACATCTGAGTTATATATATGGTAATATTTATATCTTTTAATCATTTTTTTGCAATTAGTCTAACTAACACAAGTTTTTACTTTGTAGTCATTGACATGATCAGATGGTTCATTCGGATATCAAGTTTGGTGTTTTTACTCCGTCACTAATGACCCCAACCATAGACAATAATGAGAGATTAGCGACGTTCGTGGGAAGATTGAATATGCCAGACAGAGACCAAATTTTTTGCTACTTCCTCCCTTATGTTGATCACATAGCGTGAGTTCATCATCACTTATTTTATAAGTTGTTAACCTCTCTTCTGAACACATTTGTTTTTAAGTTAATTAGTCGGTTTTCTTAGGTGGCATTGAATGTTAGGCGTCGTTTTTCCGAGACAACATATAGTTCTTTGGCTTGATTCATCGATGAAAGAGAAACCTATAAACGCTGATGCAAAATAGTTGGTGAATATGTAAGTTTGGAAATTGCTTCTATCTGCTTATAAGTTGTGTTGAAAAGTCACTAATAATTACATTATTTTGTTTGTTTTAGGGGATTAGATCGATACTACCAAGGATGTGTACCGAGGAGTACACGTAAAGTAGAGTGGAAGAAAGTTTTGGTATTGATGGATGCACAGTCGTTATGTGCAAACGTCAAGAATAAATTTATAATAGTCCGCTACTCGCAACTATACTACTGGGTAGTACTTGGTAAGTAGGGGTCGAACCCAAGGGAATCAGGGGAATAGATGTTTTTTGAGGGGGTTGTCCAGCGAGAGAGCGTGTTTTAGGTCGGTTGGTTGGTTTTAAAACTACCAGCTAAGTGATTGATTGATTGATTGGTTGGTTGGTTGGTTTTAATACTGGAAAGTAAATTACAGTTTATAATTAAAGATAAATGTTCGGTTTCAGGGGCCTTGTATTATATCCTGTTTATCATTGACCTTTAGTGAATTATCTAAGTATTCAAAGATGAATCGAGGCCCTTTCGTAGCGCAAGACTTGCAACATCGTTTAAAGCAACACTTGTTCTAAGCAAAACTAATTCCTCCTTTCGAAGTATCTTAGCTGTAAGTGCATCCACTTGATCTCCCAGTTACGTTATTGACCAAGTGGTGTTTTAGATAAGTCGAACTCCTCGATAAGTTTTGCTTGTGACAGCTTTCACTTACCGAGTATGATCACGAATTTCCACGGCAGAGCTTTGCTTCTGACAGCTTCCACTCAACCTTGGAAACTCTGACTTGATATATGGCACATAGAACAAGTTTTGAATACTAAGACTAGACACTAAGTTAATAAAACATTTTATAATACAAGTGCGCCCCTTCTACCGAACTACTAGTTTAGCTACTATTCATCGCGCTAAACATTATAACTAAGGAAATAAAACAGTTGAATAAATACTAAGAATTACTTACAACCGTTGAAGCGCCAAGGGAGCTATCCTTTATTTCCAAAGCCAAACTTTACAAATACATAACTTAGAGAGAGAAGTGTTTTTTTACAAGTGAGGGATGATTTCAAATGAGGAGGAGCTC
This sequence comes from Rhodiola kirilowii, assembly GCA_033675215.1. Lineage (NCBI taxonomy): Eukaryota > Viridiplantae > Streptophyta > Magnoliopsida > Saxifragales > Crassulaceae > Rhodiola > Rhodiola kirilowii. Next base: position 31,220,073 of record CM066196.1, on the reverse strand, counting down.
CTCCTTATATAGCCATGGGAGGAGGAGGAGATGGAGGCAAGTGTTGCATGGTGATTGGAGGAAAAAATGGATGGAGGAGATGGCCACACATGGAGGAAGGAGAGGAGGAGGAAGGAGGAGGAGACATGTGGAGGAGGAGGAAAGCCGCCGGTCAAGGGAGGAGGAGGAAAGCCGCCGGTCAAGGGAGGAGGAGCCGCCGGTTGCCGGTGGTGGAAGGGGAGGAGCTCCTCCCTTGGTCACCTCTTGCCCAAGTGGCCGGTCACCTTGCCCAATGTGTGATTTTATACAGTTTTGTGCAGTCTTTTCACAAAACTGTCAATGTGTTTCTTCCCCGGGCTGTCTTGATTCCTCTCCTGATTCTTCTGATTAATTTATTATGAGTGCTTCAACGTCAGGATACTTGATATTTCTTCAGTCGGCATATGATCTTGACCTTGGATTGACTCGTAACATCTTTTCTACTTAAAAAGCTCCTCTTTAGAGTGTATTCTCTCTAAGCTCTGAATTACCCTGTAAAAATATATCTAAACTAACAAGCAAAAGTTAAATAGACAAAATGTCTAAATAAGGGGGTTATACTGTGTTTCTGATTCGTATAATTTTGGTCCATCAGATTACCCCACACTTTTAGTTGTTCGTCCCGAACAATGCTATTCAAGGGCTGTACTCTAAGTTGGCTTTGAAATATGAAAATTAGACTGTGGTACTCGATCTATCCTAATTCATACATTGCTTACTTATTACCAAATTAAACTGCGTAAATAAATAGAAGAAACTTAATACTTGTACCTCTGTGCCGAGATGCAAATTATATTGGATGTCTCGGGAGATAGCCCTTTTTAGGCTCCTGGACTGCAATCTTGGGATCGTCTCGCACTATATGGTTTTCTAGTAGCTTTCTCATGCACGTGATTCGGTTCAGGTTTCAGTGGTTTGAGTACTTTGATTTTCTTTTGGCGAGGGACTGCTTTTGTAGTGAGTCGGCATTTGGCCTTTGTTTTGACTTTTTGAGTTCTTCACTTTTTGTTCGGTTAAAACCTTCACAATTTTGGGCCTTTGGCCTCTTGATTTGCTTCATTGAGCTTTTCGCCTTTTTGTGACTGCTAGTCCATTTTCTCAAGCCTTTTTGGGAGGTCCAATCATCGCCCGCAAGCCTATGGAAATACCTCCCCGCTCTTCTCGTTTTTGTCGTTTTCCCGCGGGTCAAGATGAGGGTCGCTCATCTATTTTCTCGGCTACTTTGACTGTCGTTTTCGCGCGGGTCAAGATGAGGGTCGCTCATCTATTTTCTCGGCTACTTTGACCAGAGATAGGACGGTCTGATTCCCGTCCTCGCCTTTTGCATTGCATGGCGGAGATGACTTCAATTTTCACTGAAACCCGAAGTGCAGCCTCCACTGACTTCGAAAACCATATAGTTTGATCTGATCCTTTGATTGCTTGCCAAGCCTCTCTAGGGCAGTTTATGTCAACTTCACATCCCTAGTTATCTCAGCACAAAGGACAAATGGAAAGTTACATTCTAAGTTTTTAAACAGTTGAATTTTCACAAGGTTAATGCATGAATTATGATTTATCTTTTTCACATTCTTAAGTTCATATTTTCAAAAAGATACTATTACTAAAAAAAGAAAAAACAGCAAGCATGTTATTTATGTACATAGGTGGTTCTCACCCCCCACTTTTGAACGAAGGCGTGCCTTAGTTCAAAAGTCATGCAAGCTTAAAACTAAATACTGAATTTAAATGACAGAAATTAAAGTGCGGAAAAGTAAGATAGTGTCGGGTTACCTCCCGACCAGTGCACTTGTTTAACGTCGTTGGCTCGACAGTACCTCATTCTTGGATCATAAGGTGGGGTCCAATGGGTGCTTGAGGTCGAACTTCTTCTTGGTAGCTCTTTTGATTTGCCCAAAGAACACATATGGTAGCGGGCTCAGTTCTGCTCTCCCTTGATCCGGAGGCTTCTTTTTCACATATCCCCGAGAAAGCGAGGACTCCTTGACCATAGCTGCTGGTCCATCAAGTCGAGCTCTCTTGCTTCTCCTTCCGGGTTTCCATTCTTTGGGGCCATTCCTTTGCCGCTTCTTCATGTATGGCCGGTTGGCATCTTTGTAGTTTTGGAAGTTTAGTTTTTTGCAAAGCGACCTCAAGCATGCTCCCATGCTAACCCTCTTCTTTGTGGCAGAGATGATTGGCCCTTTTAGAACGAGTGAGTTTTCTGGGCTCGTGGCGAGTGAGTGCTCCATCTTTGGCTCTTCTGGCTCATGCTTTGTCTCCAACTCGCCTTGCACCTCAGCGTTAATTACTTCATTTTCAGGGGCTGTGATCCGCATACAAACCAAGGGGACAAATTGGGGGACTTCCACCACAAGGGTCAGGTCTTTCTCGGATAGATTGAAAATGAGGACCGGGCCTGCCTCGGGTGCTTCGAGCGCAAGGACCGGGCCTGCCATGATTTCCTCGTCCGCTTTGGTATTGAGAGCAGGGTAAGTTTTGGGTAGCTTGTTAGTGGCATTCGGGACTTCCTCTTCTGCCGGCTCGGGAGTGAGTTTCCGCGAAGGTTCTTCCTCGTCCCACACTATATCGGTTTCCGGTTCTAAGTCTTCTGATGGCTCGGGAGTGATATCCCATATGGGCTCTTCCTCGTCCCATACTATATCGGTTTCTGGTTCTAAGTCTTCTGATGGCTCGAGAGTGATATCCCATATGGGTTCTTCCTCGGTGCTTCCGGTTCCCGACTCGTCCATCATGGCCTCTGTCAGCCTTGTGGGCACCAATGTTGGCTTGGTCCATCGAGCCGGCTCCAAATCCATTACTGCCCTTGTACTGATGTCTTCTCTCGGTTTTGCTGCGGGCAAGATAATAGGTGTGGTGTCGGGCTTGTTCTGTACTGAGTCCACTTTCATCGTTGGTGCCTTATCTTCAGTTTGGTGCATTGGCCCTCGTTTTGTGCTTTTGGCCAAATCCTGAATGAGGCCCCAGGCTTCATTTTCGCTTAATTCCATTATTGACCCTCCTGCGGCAGTATCTAGCAAGCAAAGCTCCGAAATTCTCATCCCAATAAGAAATGTCCGAAGAAGATATGAATATGCGAATCCGTGGTGCGGGCAGCTCGCCACAATGGAAATGAAGTACGCCAAGTACTCGTCCAAGTTTCGTCCTGGGATTGCGCAAGGTTGATGATCTTCTTACGGACTTCAAGTTCGAAGGGTGGTGGGGAAAACTCCTCATAGTACCAAGGCTTGCTTCCGTAGTACGACGACATGGTGAATTATGTATAATAGAAAAAAGAACAACTATCCATTTGCTAATTCCCCGGCAACGGCGCCAATTTTGATGGATGCACAGTCGTTATGTGCAAACGTCAAGAATAAATTTATAATAGTCCGCTACTCGCAACTATACTACTGGGTAGTACTTGGTAAGTTGGGGTCGAACCCAAGGGAATCAGGGGAATAGATGTTCTTTGAGGGGGTTGTCCAGCGAGAGAGCGTGTTTTAGGTCGGTTGGTTGGTTTTAAAGCTACCAGCTAAGTGATTGATTGATTCATTGATTGATTGGTTGGTTGGTTGGTTTTAATACTGGAAAGTAAATTACAGTTTATAATTAAAGAGAAATGTTCGGTTTCAGGGGCCTTGTATTATATCCTGTTTATCATTGACCTTTAGTGAATTATCTAAGTATTCAAAGATGAATCGAGGCCCTTTCGTAGCGCAAGACTTGCAACATCGTTTAAAGCAACACTTGTTCTAAGCAAAACTAATTCCTCCTTTCGAAGTATCTTAGCTGTAAGTGCATCCACTTGATATCCCAGTTACGTTATTGACCAAGTGGTGTTTTAGATAAGTCGAACTCCTCGATAAGTTTTGCTTGTGACAGCTTCCACTTACCGAGTATGATCACGAATTTCCACGGCAGAGCTTTGCTTGTGAAAGCTTCCACTCAACCTTGGAAACTCTGACTTGATATATGGCACATAGAACAAGTTTTGAATACTAAGACTAGACACTAAGTTAATAGTCTTAAAACATTTTATAATACAAGTGCGCCCCTTCTACCGAACTACTAGTTTAGCTACTATTCATCGCGCTAAACATTATAACTAAGGAAATAAAACAGTTGAATAAATACTAAGAATTACTTACAACCGTTGAAGCGCCAAGGGAGCTATCCTTTATTTCCAAAGCCAAACTTTACAAATACATAACTTAGAGAGAGAAGTGTTTTTTTACAAGTGAGGGATGATTTCAAATGAGGAGGAGCTCCTCCTTATATAGCCATGGGAGGAGGAGGAGATGGAGGCAAGTGTTGCATGGTGATTGGAGGAAAAAATGGATGGAGGAGATGGCCACACATGGAGGAAGGAGAGGAGGAGGAAGGAGGAGGAGACATGTGGAGGAGGAGGAAAGCCGCCGGTCAAGGGAGGAGGAGCCGCCGGTTGCCGGTGGTGGAAGGGGAGGAGCTCCTCCCTTGGTCACCTCTTGCCCAAGTGGCCGGTCACCTTGCCCAATGTGTGATTTTATACAGTTTTGTGCAGTCTTTTCACAAAACTGTCAATGTGTTTCTTCCCCGGGCTGTCTTGATTCCTCTCCTGATTCTTCTGATTAATTTATTACGAGTGCTTCAACGTCAGGATCCTTGATATTTCTTCAGTCGGCATATGATCTTGACCTTGGATTGACTCGTAACATCTTTTCTGCTTAAAAAGCTCCTCTTTAGAGTGTATTCTCTCTAAGCTCTGAATTACCCTGTAAAAATATATCTGAACTAACAAGCAAAAGTTAAATAGACAAAATGTCTAAATAAGGGGGTTATACTGTGTTTCTGATTCGTATAATTTTGGTCCATCAGGTATTCACAAGCTAGACACTTTTACTGAATATTTTTTTTCATTTATAAAGTATGTTAACCGCAAATCTTGATATCGTGCAGTGTCCAAGACAACCACCTAGTCATTTTTGTGGTTATTATGTCCTTCAATTTATTCGGGACATTATGGCATTTGTACAAGCTAATAATGGTGCGGATGTTGAAGACATTAACCAAGTGAGCTTTTTAGAGATATATATGCATATGTTATTCATTTAACTGTTTACTTGTTGATTGTTTATTTTTTCTCTTGTTTTCACTCTTTAATTGTTGATTTAGCTTTTTAGATGTTAGTCGTTGATTAAGCTTTTTTTCACTCTTTACTTTTTGACTAATTAGTTCTCTCTTTTTTTTTATATAGTATTGCTTTCCTAATGGAGTCGAGTCATACGATATGGACAAGTTGCTTGAAATTCGGGATGAAATCGCCAACTACATACGTGAATATCTGACCACTCATCCTGCGGTATAGGACATTATACTTAGATCACATTTGTTATGTGATGTTTTGTGGTGTGTATTTGTACTAAAGAGACAAGATTATATGTTGTGTATGTATGAATGACGATATTGTATTGCAAATTCAGTGTAATGATGTTTAGCATGTAAATTGTATTGCATTTGGAAGTTGGAACAGCAGGGTTTATTATAGATGTTTAATTTCAGGTGGATTTGAGCTTTGTAGAGCCAAATCTCCCTTTTTTGGAGCTTATGCATCGGTTTTGTAAGAAACCGATGCATAATGTGAATCGGTCCGAAGCCTTATGCATCGGTTTATATCAAAACCGATGCATATTATGCGCCTGTTATGCGTCGGTTTTCTAAAAAACCGATGCATAACGTTCGACCATTATGCGTCGGTTCTAGAAAAAACCGTTGCATAAGGGTAGGACATTATGCATCGGTTTTTAAAGAACCGATGCATAATGGTCGGACATTATGCAACGCTTCATTATGCATTGGAATTGAAACCGATGCATAAGACCCAAAAAAACCGACGCATAATCCCTCTTCTGTAGTAGTGATATCATGTCTTTAGGTTAACATGAATTAAATTCTGGTGCTCTCATTTTTTATAATTTTCAAATGTAAATTTAGATTTATTTATATAAGTTAAAATACAAGAATAACATAGTTAACGACGTGTTGGACGGAGTTAACGGCACTTTGACAGTGTTGGACGAAATGAAACGGCGTTACTAAAAATAGTTTAGCCCACACATTGGAATCTGGCAATAGTTCAGGTCCCAAACTGTACTTTTCCCTTAGTTTTATTAGCAGCCATTAGAGCAAACTCAACAATATTGCAGCATTTCTCAGTGTCATACTCAGCTATGTTGGCATTATCCCTTCTGTTAACAATTTTAGTTCTAAGGTGCCCTGTCTCTAGTTAGTTGATAATTACTAGGGCTAGTCTCATTAACAGGGGACCGAGAAATAACAGGTATATCAGCATCATTCACATCAACATGATCATTCATAACATCATCCAAGCCAACATTCAAATCATCACTGTGATCAATAAAAACATCATCATTCACAGCAGTAGCAGCAGAAGCATTGCTTAAGGTAGATGATTCTATTGTAGTATTTTGATCACTAGCATCATTTGAATTTAAAGTTAACTTAGAAATGCTTACATCAGCTCCCCTACCTAATTGGTGAGGTTGCTCATTACCGGAAGTTCTTGGAGAACCACTCTCTTCATTGGTTACATCATACTGATCATCACTCTGGCTTAAATCCACTGACCGTCCCATCTCAACTGCATCATCTCCTTGATTCCCCTGATGATCACCATCATTTTCCTGATTGAAGTAAGAGCCTGAGAAATAAAACTGGTCACACCTTCAGGTGTGCCTTAAGATTCAACTTGGTTTAGTTTAGAATTAAAATAGAAATTTAGTTCATCAAAGGTAACTGAGTAGGACACAATTACTTTGTAGCCACCAGGCTGAATCATAAATAATTTGTATCCTTTCACCCCTTCAGAGTATCCAAGCATGATGCATTTAATGGCCCTACGCTGATGTTTCCCTTGGGAAACCTTGGCATATGCAGTGCAGCCAAAAGGCCCAAGGTGTGAAAGGTTGGGAGGTTTTCCAGTGCACAACTCTTGGACAGTTTTGAAGTTAATAGCAGATGAAGGGCATCTGTCAATTAGATAGGCGTATAGACAACTTCTCCTTAAAGAGAAGACTTAACATTAGCACCTATCATCATGCATCTAGCTTTCTCTAAAAGGGTCCCGTTCATTCTATCAGCATTCCCATTCTGCTGAGGAGTACCACGCACAGTCAGTGTCTTCTTATACCATTTCTAGTGCAAATTTCATTAAAGGCCTTGTTAAAAAATTCCAGCCCATTATCTGTCCTTAAACATTTAACCTTTAGATCAGTTTGACTCTCAACCATTATCTTCCAATTTTTAAAATTGTCAAAAGCTTCATCCTTAGTTCTTAACAAATAGACCCAAACTTTCTTAGTGAATTGATCAATGTTGAAAAGGATATATGACCTCCCTCCAATAATAGGAACCTGGGGAGGTCCCCACAAATCAGAGTGGACATACTCCAGAGGTTTATTCACTGTAAAAGTGGACTTATGAAAGGGATGAGCAGACTTTTTGCCAAAGATACAATATTCCGTGAACTTCAAATCAACATGTTTACAATCAATCAAACCAAATTTAAATAGATAATGCAGCCCTTCGTTCCCTACATGACCAAGCCTTGAATGTCATTTTTTAGTGTCTTCAAGAGATTTAGTTCATTAGACAGGTTTATTTCAGAAGAAGAAATCGGATAGCAAAGACCTCATTTTTTAACACTGTCTTGCCATCTCTAGACATCTCTCTAACTCCTCTAAAAGTTGTTATTGTACATCCAAGTTTTTCTAGGGCAGATTCTGATAGTAAACTCTCATAAGATGGGGGAACCCATCTTACAGTTTGGAGAGTTCTCACAACACCATCAAAAATCGTTAAGGGAACACATCATATTCCCTTAATTTTTAATGATGTGTGATCACATAACATGACCTCACCATCTTCACAAAGTTTCAGAGAACTAAAGAGATGTTTATGTGGTGTGGCATGCTTTGTGCAGCCAGAATCTAGGATCCATGACTCATCTTCATGCCTTTCAGACACTACAAACAACTCATCATGATATCGAGGACCTTTCTCTAGAACATTAGTAAAACCAAATTGGTTTTCCCTAGGGCCTTTAGTCTTTTTATCCTCTAATCATTTATAACAAGGGCTAGCATGGTGGCCAAGCTTGCCACAGTAGTTACACTTGCCAATGGAGGTTGTTGGAGGATAATTTTTGGAAGACTGAGGTTTTTCAAAAGGTCGCTTATTCTGAAATTTATTGTTTCTTTGAAAACCATTGTTAGGAGTTTTATTCCTTGGTTTAAATTTGTTGTTTCCCTTAACCATCATCATCTCAGATTTTATTTTAGTTTTAGCCACTTTTTTAGTCTTAAGGACCTTAAGACTATCATTCTCTTAAGTGACAATCTCAATAATCTTAGGAATTTCAACTCATCTCTCCCATATTGAATGACATACTGGAGAGTGTCAAACTGGGGTGTGAGAGAACTAAGAAGAATATATAACACAGAGATGTTCAGGTTTTATTTCATCTTTACACCTTTTTAAATCTTGAGTTAATTTTAAGAAGATGTCATGGTTCTCTTGCAAGCTCATGGAAACATACATCATAAAAGTAAAGAGCTTAGTTTGCAAAGGGATCTTATTGGGGCGATATTTAGCCAAGTAAGTATTTTCAAGTTCTTCCCACAATGTCTTAGGTTCAGTTTGATGCATCACTTGTTTAGCAACATCATCAGTTAGTATCATCATGATTTCAAAATATCTTTCATATCAGATTTTTGTTGATCAGAGGTGGGGATAATCCAATCCTCTGTCACAACCCTATATCATTTTTCTATAACTAATATGGCTTTTATTCTCATTTTTCACATACTAAATCAGAAGTTCCATGAAAGGGCTTGATCCTCACGGCCTTAGCCATTCCAAAAGTCAAGGATCAAGTCAAGCACACAAACACAAAGAAGGTAAACAAGCTAATGGCTATCCAGATTGATCAAGAATAGTCAACCTGGCTCAGATACCACGTTGAAAAGATCGATTTCAAGCTTCAAACAACTTAGATTAACCCTTCTCTTTATTAATCAAATAGGACCAAATGTTAGATTGACACACTAAACCCAACCAATACAAATACAGCCAAGTAAATCCAGTCCAAATGTACACAGTTAATCGAATAGAGCATTATTACAATCCAAGCAACAAGTGAGACTACTTTCCTGAAAGAATCTGACCAAGCGCCACCGCCTTCCAGCTCAAGGACGGCTTCAAAGAGCAGCTGCGTCGTTCAACCCCCAGTAAGCAGGATTGAGCCACTAATCGAATGTCCTTCACTCGTCGAACTTTCTCAAACGTCGAATGATCGCCTCACACTTCAATTGGCTCCAAGAAATTGCTTAATTAAATCTCAGAATTCGGATTGTAACTCTTGCTCTAATTCCCAAATTCGTTAGATCTTTATACGAGTTTGTAGCTTTGAGTAAAAACGTCATCATATGCCAAAAACCAATCCAGCTTCATTATGCCGATACGCTATCAGTCTCCTTCAACTTCAAAACCTCGCGCTCTGTCTATACGAATTCGTTCCTTTAACTCTGAAATTGGGCGCAAGACGAGAAACGTTATCGTTTCCTTTAAGCTAGACTCCTTTAATGAAACGACGCACCTTCAAGCGAACCCCAAACTCAGTAGTTCATGCTAGCCGCATACGAAATTGTTTTGAGCTCTTTTTGTCAAAACTGACTCATGGCATAAGGAACAAAACCAGAACATGCCAGCAAACTTCACTAAGCATTCATACTAGATTAACTCAACATTTGGTCACTTATCATATGTTCGGCCACAACTAAGATTTCACAAGACATAACATGACGAAATTCCCTTGACGGAGATGATGTAAAGGTTCTTAGCTCCAGTATTGTACGCGTCTTCCTTCGACATTTTCGATCGTCGGTCGTCCGTGCCTTGTCGAATTGTTAGGGTTTATTAGTAAAAACTGAAATTAAGTAATGGGCTGCCACTTGACTGGACCAAGCCCAATAATTAAAAGACATTAAAACACACGATTTTACACGAGTTTAATGATTTTATTCCGTGTAAAATCGGTTAAAATCGTTTTAGGGTCCAATTTTATACAAAAACGAGTCTAGCTCCGAATTAACACGAAATATACATATAGAATCGTAAAATCGGACGATTTTACGATTTAAACCGCGATATTAACAACCTTGGTTTTGACAGCTTTGTGTCGTGCTGATGGAGGGCGATGGTGTCGCCGAGACTGTGTCCAGCGCAGCCGTCATTGCACCTAGCGGCTCCGGCCGAGATGAACTAATCCAACAGGAGCCAACTGGACGACACCTAATGGGTCGTTGGCTGATGGAATTGGTTTAAAGCAATGAATTAGCCGCTGGCCACTGGGGATAAAAAGAATCCAGTGCTTGAAAGCTGTGGAAAACCTGAGCCAGTTGAATACGCCTAGGGGAAGAAAAGGAGTGTCTAGCCATGTGAGAATTCACTCAAGATTGAACATTTGAACTCGCCGTTGTCTGTCGCGATTCTGGCAGCCACAACTTGATGAAATATGACTTGGACTTGCAAGTGGGCTGACAATTTTGTCAATTGACAAAACCGAGTTCACAGTAGTGGCAATTCATGGTGTTTGAAAACCAGCCAGATTAGGCCCACCTATCTTGGATAAGTGTTGGAATTCCCGAAGGTGGAATTTTGGGGGTACACTGAGGCTGAGACATCCATGACGTTTCAAAACGAGGTTTGAAGAGCTCTGGTAGAGCTCACTGTGTTTAAGAATTGAGATTGGGAAGGAGCACGTATGGTGGGTACCATCATATGCGGTGTTGAAAACCCTAAGTTGGGTTTCGATTCATTGAATTGAATCAGTTTTGAGCTAAACCGGTTCAATCAGTTTCGTCTGATGAGAGCAACTGATCTCATAATCATTGAGAAAATGATCTAATATTCAGAGATTTGGTTGAATGAAGTGAATGAGTTAGGTCTCATTCTAATTGGTTCCATCAGATTGATGTGAAGCCTGAATGATCAAATTTGGACTTGGTTCAGTTAGAGAACCTGAACGCCAGTTTGATGTTAATTCTTTTAATAGCCCTCATTGTGGGGGCACCACGTGATGAATGAGATGTTTATTTCTTAAGGTTGTCTACGTCGAGGAATAGATTTGCGAGTCTAGTTCCAGGAATACACCTGAGGGTGTAGTTCCAAACGATTGAGTGACATGACTGTCCATCGTAGTGCTTGACGAAGTTGGATTGGGTATCCAAATGTCAATTTAAAAGTATAATTGCCAATTTGCATTGAAGCAAATGTAATAGTAAATCATTTCATAACATTGATAGCGATGTGAAATCTCTTGAGTCAGTAATCCATAATGAGTTATGTGATTTGAGAGATAGGGTGGTAATAAGTATTTTGTGACTTTCATTGATGATAGTACAAAATACTGTTATAACTATTTACTTAAAAAGCAAAGCTGTGATAATTGAGGAAAAACATGTCACGGGACGTTGAATATCAACTTCAGAGGTTGAGTAACAACTTAATGAGTTGAGAAAAGTGATATTGGAAGTGAGCATGATCACTCAATTATACTCTCTTAAGTCGAACAGTGTTTTGAAACGGAAAACTTGTACTTTGAAAGAGATGATAAATGTAATGATGGTAAGCTCCGTGTTACCCTAAGGAATGTGGGGGAGGCCATCTTATCAGCAAAGTATCTTTTGAGTAAGATACCTCGTAAAGAGTATAAGTCTCTTTATAAGTCATTTAACGAAACGACGTCTTCTTAGAAATACTTGCTAATGTGGGGGTGCCTAGCTATGGTACTGGCCCCTGATCCTAAGAAAATGAGGATAAGACCAAACACCATTGGCTATGATGTCATTGTTTATACGAGAAATGCGTATAGATTCTTTGTGTATGAATTGAAAAATTTAAATATACATAAGAATAATATAATGAAATCAAAGAACACGTCGTTATTCAAAACTGTATTTCCTTATAAGGTTAATGAAGATATGCCGGGTTCTTCTCAGTTACTGGAGAATATTGAAGAAGTATCTTAAGAACGAGAGAATGAGGAAGAACCTCAACATGAGATCGACTCTGAGAAACCAAGACAAAGTAAGCGAGGAAGGATAGATAAATCATATGGACTTGATTTTCTAACCTACACGCTTGGGGCTGAACCTCAAACGTATAAAGAGGTCGTCAGTTTAGTGAAGGGTCTCCTATGAAAGAAACCATAAGATGTGATTGACTCCATACTTGAGAGTTGGTTAACCTCCTTCCTAGATGTAAACCACATGGTTCAAAGTGGATCTTCAAGAGGATCATGAATGCAGATGGATCTGCATCGATATACAAGACGAGACTTGTAACAAAAGAGTATAGATAAATGAAAGGTCTATACTACTTTGATACTTATTCTCTAGTAACGAGAATAACATTAAAGATGATAGTGGTCATTGCTGCTTTGCGCAAATTAGAAATTCACCAGATGGAGGTAAAGACATGTTTCCTCGATGGAAAGTTGAGGAAGAGATTTACACTGAACAATCTGAGGGTTTAGTTGTTAGTGATGGGCAAGAGAATAAAGTTTGTGAACCTCTCTATCGCATAAAGCACGCGCCGAAGCAGTGACATGAAATATTTGATTCGGTAATGACGTCAATTGGTTTCAAGACCAACAAGTGTGACAAATGTGCAGACATTAAGAACATGGAACACGGATACGTGACTCTGTGTCTTCTTGTTGGTGACATGCTCATGTGGGAAGCAATGAGAAAATAATAAAGTCCATCAAGTGCTTATTGAACTTGAAGTTTGATAAGAAGGCTTTGAGACTGACCGATGTAATTTAGGAGTTAAAATTACATGAAGGTTAGATGAACTTGTCTTAAGTTAGTCTCACTACGTTGACAAACCCTTAGACAAATTTGGAGAAGACCGTCCATGACTGTCTAGAATTCCTGTTGATGTGAATCAACACATGTCTAATAAAGGTGAATGCATCTCCAAAGTGGAATATGTCAGAGTAATAAGCAGTCTAATGTACTTGATGAATTGTACTATACCAGACATTGCTTACACTATGAGTAGATTGGTGAGCTTCGCAAATAATCCAGGAATGAACACTGAAAGGTTATCGTGAAAGTACTATAGTACCTACGATTATCTCGTAATTATAATATACACTATACCAGATATTTGGAGGTCATTGAGGGTTTCAATGACTTTAGGCCACGAATGGCTGTGGGTTCACTGTGGGAGAGGCAAATGTTTCTTGGAAATCCTCCAAACTAGATAAATGTGCTAGTCAAAGTAATTTATAGGATGAGTTCTTCGCATTAGATAAATGTGAGAAGATGCTAAGTGGTCAAGGAATTTAGAGGAGGATATTCCTGAATGGACACAACCCGTGTCAGCAATGTGTTTACATTGTGATAATCAATCATTGATTTCTAGGGCACATAATGTTATGTTTAATGGTTAGTCTCGACATATACATATACGACATAATACCATTAAACAACTTCTCTGCACCTGAGTTATATCGACCCTATGACTCAGGTGCAAAGAAGAAGGAAGCTATAAAGATGGAGGACTGGAGGCCCATTAGTCTGTGTACTGTGGCGATGAAGGTGATTACCAAAGCCATTGCGACAAGACTTCAGCCTTATTTGGATGAGGTAATTTCCCCTGCTCAGGCTGCTTTTATACAAGGTTGATTAATTACCGATAACTTTGTAGTGGCTCACGAGATTACACATTTTCTGAAGAATTGTCCTGATAGTAGAGATTGTTATGCATCAGTCAAGATTAATTTGAGTAAAGCGTATGACCGGGTTGAGTGGCCTTTCCTGGAGAGATTATTATTGAAGCTGGGGTTTTCGGGGAGGTGGGTGGATAGAGTGATGAAATGTGTAAGTACAGTGACTTACCAAGTGAGGGTAAATGATAGTATTTCCAGTATTATTAAGCCCGGTAGAGGTCTCAGACAAGGAGACCCGCTGTCATCTTATTTATTTCTATTTTGTACTTAAGTATTGAATGCTAAACTTCGAGCTGCAATTGAGACAAAGCTGATCAGTGGTATCAAGATCTGCAGGGGTGCACCTATTGTCACACATCTGTTCTTTGCCGATGACTCCATTTTCTTTCTAAAAGCTGACAGTGCAGAGGCTGGTTATTTGAGGCAGATTTTCAGCCAATATGAAAAGGCTTCTGGTCAAAAAATTAATTTCAAAAAGTCAAAGATTTATTTTAGCCGTAACACACCAGTAGATAGGAGGATTCAAGTGTGCAATATCCTTGGCATTCGACAGGTTCCCTCTCATTCGAAATATTTAGGCCTTCCTCTCATTCTGGGTCAGCAGAAGACTGATGTTTTTAAATGTATTATAGAGAAGATTTGGAGGAAGATCAGTTATTGGAAGAGTAAGCTGTAATCCGCTGCAGGAAGAGAAGTTCTAGTTAAAGCAGTCATTCAAGCACTTCCAGTCTACATGATGTCGGTTTACTATTTCCCTCACAGGGTGCTTGATGAAATAGCTAAGATGATCTCGCAGTTCTGGTGGAATAAGAAAGAGGGAGGTAAAGGCATAAGCTGGTTGAAACAAGATATCTTACAGCGGAAGAAACTTGAAGGTGGGTTGGGCTTTAAGGACTTGAATTTTTTTAATGTAGCCATACTTCTCAAAATTGCATGGAGAATGGTGAGAAATCCTCAAATGCTGGTATCTAGAATTCTAGCAGCCAAGTATTGTCACAATTAGAGTATTTTCAGTGCCAGAATGGGTGCTTCTCCTTCACACATATGGAGGGGTATCATGAGGAACCTTAACTTATTTTTGAGTGGTCTCTAGTGGGATGATAGAAGCTCTGTTATTAGATGGAAGTTCTCAGGTGATGGAAATTATTCAGTCAGGTCGGCGTATGAATTCATGAAGGCTCATTCTTTGAATACCAGTGTGTGTGGGAGAGCAGTCTGATAAGATTTGGATGCTCAGATTCTGAAGGAAGATATGGTCGGCTGAGGTTCCGATTAAAGTGAAAATGTTTTGCTGGAGGCTTTATTATAATAGTTTATCGGATGCTAGGAACTTGGGGAGGAGAGGCATTACGGAGGACAGGGATTGCAAGATTTGTGGTTGGCAAGTGGAATCTGCTATTCATGTAGTTAGAGATTGTTGGTGAGCGAAGGGAGTAGCAAGTAATCTTGGTTTCGATCTGTCCCTGTACATGTACAATCATGGCGTTCTAGCAAACTGGATTTGGGTCTGTGCTGTGTGGATGACTTCCGAGGAGTTCAGTACCTTTTTTATTACAATTTGGCTGTGCTAGAAGAATAGAAATAAACTGTGGCATGGCCAGGAGTGCACGGGAGTGGACATAGCAGTTATAATTGGGAAGAGCAACCTAAGGCTTGCTGAATCATTTTACAGTCCAAATCCTCTTGTGAATGCTAATATGAGTGGTGTGTGGTCACCTTGATGGACCATATTTATATGATTCATTAAGACAGTTAAACCCACCAAATTCGACTCTTTGTCTATTTAACTTTTGCTTGTTAGTTCCGATATTTATCTACAGGGTATTTTGAAGTCTAGAGACGATACGAGCTAAAAAGGAGTTTTAAAGCTGAAAATGAATTACAAGTCACTCCAGGACACGACCAGATTCCGACTGTACAACTTTCATGAACTTGACATGGAATCGCTCAAAACAAGTCCAACCGAAGAGCAACCAGAGTCAGACCGGAGCTGAAAGGGAACCGATGGCTTTTGGGAAAAGATCTCAACTCACACTCACCCACTCCCCTCCACCTAGCCGGCGGCTTTGGCCATGGAAGTGACACATGGGGGGGGGGGGCGGCTCCCCTCCCCTCCACCTCACCCCGACGGCTTTCCTCCCCTCCATTCCCCTTGTGCTAAGTGTTGAGTCCTCATTCCTCCCCCATGCCTATAAATAGACACTTCCCTTCCCTTGTATCATCATCCCATTTTGTGTGCAAGAAGCACAAGTCACTTGTTACTTATCTCTCTAAAAGTTTGGTCACAATCCATGTAAACACTTTACTTTGAATCAAAAGCTCCAAGTTTGTTCTTGAGTACTCTTGTCGGTTCTTGTAGTACTCAAGCTTTTCTTTTACTGTTCTTGAGTTTACTCCTGTCGGTTCTTGAGTATTATCCTTTTACTTTCCTATCTTTACTTTCAAAAAACTTTACTTTCCTGTCTTTTGAAAACCTTTACTTTCAAGCACTTAGCTATGATGTCCTCTTCCATGGATATTCGTAGCTAAACCCTTCATTCGGTTGAAGGGGAGTGCTTGTATCATAAAATGTTTTAGACCCTTTTCTTAAATGCCTCTTTGTGTTCAAAACTTGTTCTATGTGCCACATATTAGGTTAAAACTTCCAAGGTTGAGTGGATGCTTTAACGGGCAAAGCTCTTCCGTGGGGTTCGTGAACATACTCGGGTAAGTGGATGCTTTAACGGGCAAAGCTTATCTGAGGAGTTCAACCTCTTTTAAACACCATTCGGTTGATCGTAACTGATTGATCAAATGGATGCACATAAGGCTAAGATACTTCGAAAGGAGGAATTAGTCTAAATAGAACAAGTGTTCTAAATGATGTGGCAAGTCATGTGCTAGAAATAGCCTTGATTCATCTTTGAACACTTAGTATGATCATTAGAGGTCAATGATAAACAGATTATGATACAAGGCCCCTAAAATCGAATCTTTCCTTTAATTGTAATATCACCTGTTACTTTACTTTCAGTCTCATATCAACTGCTTACTTTCAGTCTCATATCAACTGCTTACTTTCAGTCCATATCAACTGCTTACTTTCCGCAAGTCTTGTCCATCAAGCAATTACTTTCTACACTTTACTTTTACTACAGACTTTATCAACATCAGCCCGGCATAACCTTTGGTACGCAACACGCTTGAAACACAGCGTGCGGCCAGTATCAAACGTGTGTCTGTGGTTGATCTTGAAATCGACTATTCCAGCACTTTTCTTTTCAGTACTAAAATCACAACCAACCCACGCTACTTTCAGTACTAAAATCACAACCAACCCCAACTGTTTTATTTATATTTCCTTTTCGAAAGAACAACTATCCACTAATTCCCTTGGGTTCGACCCGTACTTACCACTTACTACCCAAAATAGTAAAGTCGCGAGTATCGGAGATATAAATTTATTTTTGCACAGAGATTATCGCACCTTAACGACAGTGCGGTGGGCTCCGTCAAAATTGGCGCCGTTGCCGGGGAGTTAGCTTTCTGACAAGTTATTCTTTTCTTTTGTACCCATTTCTGCATAACCATGTCTCGCGAAGGAAGCCACCATGACTATCAGGATGACGACGAGATGAACTTGTACGATCGAAACAATGAGGCGCCGCCTCCATTTATTGACGATCCGGAACAACTCATCAGAAACCAAAGAGCTCGTAATAGGGAGGCCATTCGAAGAAACCAAGGACCACCCGAGGACCGAAATGAAGCTGGTCCAGTGCAACCCCCTAGACATCCCCCACCTCGACAAGTACCAAGGCGAGAACCCATCTTTGATGACTACTATGGGGATAACAACTTTCGCGAACCTACTATGGGAGAACTATCGGCACCAGATTTCAGAAATTAGCCGTGGTGCATATACGAGGGCCCAGAGCTGGAAAACATTGCCATCAACACATCAGTGGTCCACAACCTGCCCAAGTTCTCAGGAACTCGTGGAGAATCAGCAACAACTCATCTCCAACGCTTACACGACATTTGCCAAAACCTAAAACCCAATGGCGTGAATTTAGACGACTTCAAGTTAAAGGCGTTCTACTTTTCCCTCATTGACTCGGCGAACGGCTGGTTCCTTTCATTGCCTTCCAGCAGCATCAGAACATGGGCTCAGATGCAAAAGAAATTCCTGGACAAATACTACCCGGCAGGAAGAGCAATGCAAGTAAGGAGGCAACTGCAGGACATCAAGCAAGGGCCCAATGAAACCATGTACGATTACCTGGAGAAATTCAATCGCCTGGAGAGAAGCTGCTGCACCCTTGGACTGCCAGAGAAACTCATCATCGAGTACCTCATTGGTGGATTGAGACCCTTAGACAAAATGCTCCTGGATGCCTCAGCTGGAGGATCCATGATGAATCTATCACTAAGTGGCATAAGGAATCTCATCACCGACGTTGCTGAAAATGCCCGATTCAGAGAGGAGACAACTCGGCAGGAAGAATTCTCCCGAACAAAGAATGTGGCAAAGGCTGAAGAAACACCGATGAACTCTATGCCAGAGGAGATGAAACAAATGAAGGAAATGATGGTTCAGATCCTACGAAGGTAGCCAGCTCAAGTAAAACCTTGCGAATTTTGCGGTTCTACAGACCACAAGACTGACGCATGCCCAACATTAATAGTAGAAGAACCGGGAGAAGTGAACGCAGTGGTAGGATACCAAGGATACAACAACAACAACAGCAACGACAGAGCCGGACCAAACCGGTAATATAATCAAGCAACCAATCCAAGCTGGCGAAACGACAACCATCCTCCAAGGGAGACACAACAAGCCGCACCGCAATTAGCTCAGTCATTCTACAACCTCCCCACCGGCAGTACAACCAGAATGCTCCATCAGCAGGCCAATATCAACAGAAGGGACAAAATCAGTACCAAGCCAACTCGAGCAATCAGCAAGGACCAAACAAGTCGCTTGAAGACACAATGAAGGAACTCGCAGGAAGCGTAAATCAATTGGGTAATTCATTTAACCAGTTCTAGGCAAAAACTTACGGGGCAATTTCAGATTTGACCAAACAAATGTCCCAGCTCGCCACTTCAATATCCGCACTTACTAATGAGCCTGGCCGACTACCTTCACAAACCAATCAAAATTCGAAGGAAATGTTAATGCTGTGACCCTTAGGAGTGGGAGAAAGCTTGTCGCCAAACCTATGGAGCAAGAGGAGGACAAAAGGCCCGAGACTCTCGAAACTCTTGAGCAAGACGCAGCGGAGGAAGAGCAGGATGCAGCCGTAGAAGAAGAGGACGCGTTCGAAGAACACAGGCCTGGCCTGGTACCAACGGCCAGCCCGATTCCAGCGTTCGAGGAGCACAAGGAGCACCCGGTACCCAGAACCGAAACCCCCAAAATCAGCACAACACTTCCATTTCCAGTACCTGCTCGTGTGCAAAAACAACATGTCATGGATGAGGACGTGTTTGAGTTGTTCAGCAAGGTCGAAAGCAACATCCCCCTCTTGGAAGCCATCAAGCAAATCCCTCGATATGCTAAGTTTGTAAAAGAACTTTGTACCAACCGGAGGAGGAGTACTAGATATGATCAAGAGCTGATGAGTAGGAACGTGTCGGCTGTCATACAATGAAAGGTGCCCCCCAAATGCGGAGATCCGGGAACCTATACCATTCCATGCACAATTGGCAACATCCGGATCGAGAACTGCATGCTAGACCTTGGAGCATCAATCAACGTGCTTCCCTTCTCTATCTACTCATGCCTTAGGATTGGACCACTTGAACCCACCGGTCTCCCTATCCAGCTTGCAGACCGATCTTGCAAACAACCTGAGGGCAAAATAGAAGACATCCTGGTACAAGTAGGAGAATTGGTATTTCCAGCAGACTTCTACGTCTTAAAAATGGAAAATGGCGGACCAACAGACCACGCACTTATCCTTCTCGGCCGTCCATTTCTCAAAACATCAAAAATGAAGATAGACTGTGGAAGTGGGATGCTCTCAATGGAAGTGGAAGGAGAGACCTTTAGCTTCGACATATTCAGAGCAATGAAGCATCCCATGGAGTTTGAGGAAGTGCACACTCTCGATACTTTGGACGACCTGGTCCAAGAAGTTCAATCAGAACCAAGAGCAGATCCCTTAAAACCTTACTCAACGGAGCCGAAAGCTCATATGAATTGGCCGAAGGCTTGCAAGAAACGCTGTCCCACTTAACAATCTCGGAGCCTCTCACACCAAGATATGAAGTCAATGAGGTAAAGTTATTCAAATCAAATACTTTTCTGCCCTCAGTAATTCAAGCTCCCAAAATAGAATTGAAACCCCTGCCCGGACATCTGAAGTACGCTTTCCTTGGGGATAATAACACTCTCCCGGTAATCATCAAGAGTGGCTTGGAAGCAGGCCAGGAATGTAGTTTGATAAAGGTGCTGAGACAACACAAGTTGGCTATTGGATGGACTCTAGCCGACTTGAGAGGAGTTAGCCCGGCAGTATGCATGCACCGTATTCTACTTGAGGATGGAGCAAAGCCGTCAAGAGAGCCTCAACGATGACTCAACCCAATCATGATGGAGATCGTCCAAAAGGAAATACAGAAGCTACTAGATGCGGACGTTATCTATCCCATATCGGATAGCCAATGGGTATGTCCCGTCCACGTGGTCCCAAAGAAAAGTGGGATCACGGTCGAGGAAGATGCCGAAGGAAAAATGGTAACAACAAGGGTCAAGAACGGCTGGAGAAGGTGCATCGACTACAGAAAATTGAACGCCGTCACAAGAAAAGACCATTTCCCTCTACCATTCATCGATCAAATGTTAGACCGACTGGCAGGCAAGCCATACTTTTGCTTCCTGGACAGGTTCTTAGGCTACAATCAGATCCCCATAGTGCCTGAGGACCAAGAGAAGACTACATTCACCTGCCCATTCGGCACATTTGCCTTCAGAAGGATGTCGTTCGGACTATGCAATGCCCCAGGAACTTTTCAAAGGGTAGTGACCAGCATTTTTTCGGACATGATCGGAGAATTCATTGAAGTCTTCATGGACGACTTCACCATCTATGGAGACACATTTGACGCATGCTTAAACAATTTGAGCACGGTTTTGGCACGATGTGTGTCCATAAACTTAGTGCTCAATTATGAGAAGTGCCACTTCATGGTAACACACGGAATAGTCTTGGGACATATCGTCTCACAAGAAGGCATGGAAGTAGACAAAGCAAAGATCGACCTGATCATGACTCTACCATATCCATCCACGGTCCGAGACATCCAATCATTCCTTGGCCATGTAGGATTCTACCGACGATTCATCAAAGACTTCTCCAAAACGGCGTTGCCTCTAACCACTCTTCTCCAAAAAGAAGTCCCTTTTGAATTTACTAATGCATGCAAGGAGGCCTTTGATAAACTGAAGAAAGCCCTCACTAGCACACCCATCATTCAAACACCGGATTGGGAACGACCATTCGAAATCATGTGCGACGCGAGCGATTATGCCGTAGGGGCAGTGCTCGGCCAAAGAATTAACAAAAAATTGGTAGTCATCTACTACGCTTCAAGGACCCTAGATTCAGCCCAACGAAACTACTCCACCACCAAAAAAGAGCTCCTAACCGTGGTGTTCGCTCTAGAGAAGTTCCGAGCCTACTTGCTCGGAGCAAAAGTAATTGTCTTCTCGGACCATGCTGCCATCCGGTACTTAATGAAGAAGAAGGAAGCCAAGCCAAGGCTCATACGGTGGATCTTACTACTGCAAGAGTTTGATGTGGAGATAAGGGACAAAAAGGGGATTGAGAATACTGTGGCCGACCATCTAAGCAGGATTGTCCGAAAGGAAGAAGAGGGGCGCATAACCGAGTCATTTCCAGACGAGCACCTCTATGCAGTCTCAACCAAGGTGCCGTGGTATGCCTCGATCGTCAACTACCTTGTAGGAGGTACATTTCCTCCTTCTTTTACTAAAGCACAATGCATGAAACTTAGGCATGATGCTAGACATTACTTATGGGATGATCCTTATTTGTGGAAAATAGGAGCAGATCAAATACTTAGGAGATGCATCCCCGATAATGAAATAGCTTCTGTCATTAGCTTTTGCCATGAGTTTGCATGTGGAGGACACTTCGGGCCTAGGAGAACCGCTAGGAAAATACTAGATAGCGGCTTCTTTTGGCCGAGTATATTTAGAGATGCCTATGAGAAGTGTAAAAAGTGCGATAGGTGTCAAAGAGTAGGAAATGTGTCAGCTAGAAATGGGATGCCTCAAGTACCCATATTAGTCAACGATGTTTTCGACATTTGGGGTATTGATTTTATGGGACCATTCCCAGTTTCATGCGGTTATACTTACATTTTAGTTGCTGTAGATTATGTTTCAAAATGAGTAGAAGCTAAGGCCACAAGGTGCGACGATGCAAAGACTGTCATAGATTTTTTGCGCACTAACCTATTTTGTAGATACGGGGTACCCAAGGCCATAATCAGCGACCAAGGAACTCATTTTTGCAACCGCATGATGGCTGCCACCTTAAAACGCTACCATGCCCACCACCGAACATCCACGGCATATCATCCCCAAACCAATGGTCAAGCGGAGATCTCCAACCGCGAAATCAAAGGTATTCTAGAAAAGATGGTGAAACTGGGTAGGAAAGATTGGAGTCAGAGGCTAGACAAAGCTCTTTGGGCTTATCGAACGGCATACAAGACGCCAATTGGAACCTCCCCCTTTCGGCTTGTTTATGGGAAGGCATGCCACCTTCCGATGGAATTAGAACATAAAGCCTATTGGGCGCTCAAGCATTGCAATCCAGATTCGAAGGCTGCCGGACTGGGTAGGAAGCTTAATCTGTGTGAGCTTGAGGAATTGCGGCTTGAGGCCTTTGAAGGGCAAACGGACTACAAAGCACGGACCAAGTTGTATCATGACAAATTCATCCTCTGACGCTCATTTGAGGAAGGACAACAAGTGCTACTCTTCTCCTCACGATTGAAGTTGATGCCTGGCAAACTAAAATCAAGATGGACTGGCCCTTATACTGTGACTAAGGTATTCAACCATGGGATGCTTGAGTTGGAAAGTATGGAGAATGGGAGCCGATTCAATGTGAATGGACAGCGAGTCAAACACTACCATGGCGAGGTCAACTTGACACCACAACACTACGACCTGAGCCACCCATGGGATCCCACCTTATGATCCAGGAATGAGGTACTGTCGAGCTAAAGACGTTAAACAAATGCACTGTGAAATATTCCCCTGGTAGATGAGATGTTGTTCTGGTCGAGATCCAGAGCAAATCCTAAAACAACTTATGCGCTAAAACAAGTAATGCGGAAATAAAACGACACGCAAAGTTGTTACCCAGTTCGGTGTTAATGAGTCTACGTCTGGGGGGCGTTCTCTAGCCCGGTGGATAGCAATTCACTATTATTGATTATTGCGAGTACAGGATTTACCGTTTACAGAATCCCTCTTAAACAACCTGAGCCTCGGACACTCTAGTAATTGCAATCTAGGTCTCCCCCTAGATCTTTGCTCCCGCTCCGTATCCACCAGAATGATTCTCCGTGAGAATCAGCGCCTTCTCCCGAATGCGCAGTAACGGAACTTTAGTGCGAGCCTTCAGCTTCGTCCTTCGATCAATCTGTTGAGCACCAATGCAGATTGATCCGAGCGCCTTCGAGTAACCAGTGACGGTTAGTTCTCCAGCCGTATACGTGCGTCGTGAATAACCAGTTACGATTGATTCACCGCCGTTTGCCTCCTCCTCCCTTCAATGAGTATGAGCGTGTATTGTATCTCCGTGAGTGCTGCTAATAACCGAGTATTAGCACTCCTTATATAGAGCGGTCGAAACCCTAAAACAAAAGGATTCCTAAACTCAACCGCCTCTATATTTTAGGAAATCTTTCCTAATCTCTTGCGCATATCTCTTGTAGATAATCCTCCGTTCGAATCTTCAAACTAGATTAAGCAACCTTCGATTATCTTCTCGACTAAGATAGATTCATGCGCAAGCAACCGACACCAAGGATATTTCAATAATCCATAAGCACCTGACTCGACAAATATGATTTAGGAAATTCACTGCCGCGTCAGAGTTGTGCTAAGTCGGCTTAGACAAGTTTCCAAATCCGAATATGGAAACTTCCAACTTCTGTCCACTGATGTGCAACCGCCTTGATCTTCCAACGGTCGACTAGGTTTCCTAATCTGATTTAGGAAACACTTCTTCTGCTTCAACTTGTTCTAGGACAGTTCTCCTTTCCAGTCTTGAACAACAGCTAGAACAACTATACTAAGTTTTGCCAAACTACATGCCATATAAACTAACAATCTCCCCCTTGGCATTTTTGGCAAAACTACCTATTTGAAGCTACCTGTACTACTAATACAGTTGAATCTTTGAGAAGATTTCAAACTCCCTAGCTGTGCTACTAACTAAGCTACCAACTGAATCTTTGAGGAGATTTCAAACTCCAAACACAATAAAAGCACAACGAATCTTTTAAGGAGATTTCAAACTCCAAACAAGTATATCACTCTAGCACAACCGAATCTTTTAAGGAGCTTTCAAACTCCAAAATTACTCCCCCTTTTTGCCATAAAGTGACAAGGGAGTACCACGACTTCACAAGATGCAGATAATATGAAATACCTTGAAAATCCTTTGAAACTCATTCTATCCATACTGCCTCCAAGTCAACCTATCACGTATAAATGAGAGAGAACCGGTTGACCACCCTAATCCGAAACCACTTAGTTGTCAATGACACACAAACCCAGAGAGGATCTAAGTGTCTCAAACTGAAGATTGTCCAAAGCCTTTGTGAATATGTCTGCAAGCTGTTTCTCCGTTGATACGTGGGTCAGGGTGAGAGTCTTCTTTTCTACAAGTTCCCGAATGAAATGATGCCTGATATCGATATGCTTTGTTCTAGAATGTTGTACCGGATTCTTAGATATGTTGATGGCACTCATGTTGTCACAGTAGAGAGTCATCATACCTTGTTTTACCCCGTATTCCTGTAGCATCTGTTTCATCCATACCATCTGGGTACAACAACTTCCGGCTGCAATATATTCTGCTTCAGCGGTAGATAAGGATATACTATTCTGCTTCTTACTGAACCAAGAGATCAGATTGTTTCCTAGAAAGAAACATCCTCCAGAGGTACTTTTGCGATCCTCTGCATTCCCAGCCCAATCTGCATCACAATAGCCTACCAGACATGCGTTAGTATCCTTGGTATACCATAGACCATAGTCAGCTGTTCCACAAACATATCTGATAATTCTCTTCACATTCATCAGGTGACTCTCCTTGGGATTAACTTGATATCTGGCACAGACACCAACTGCATGAGCAATGTCCGGTCTACTGGCTGTTAGGTATAGAAGACTGCCAATCATGCTTCTGTACAAG
This sequence comes from Rhodiola kirilowii, assembly GCA_033675215.1. Taxonomy (NCBI): domain Eukaryota; kingdom Viridiplantae; phylum Streptophyta; class Magnoliopsida; order Saxifragales; family Crassulaceae; genus Rhodiola; species Rhodiola kirilowii. Next base: position 31,194,828 of record CM066196.1, on the reverse strand, counting down.
GTTTGATCCACCTTAGTACCAGCATCATCCTTTGTGACCTTCACATGAGTTGCAGCAGGGGTTCTCTTATGAGTTGCTTTCTCCAGATTAAACTTCTTTATAAGGTTCCTTGCATACTTGCTTTGGGAGATAAAGATTCCATCTGCCTTCTGTTTAACTTGTAATCCTAGGAAATAACTCATCTCTCCTACCATGCTCATCTGGAATTCGCTTTTCATTTGTTCAACAAATTTGTCCACCAGCGTCTGTCTGCTAGAGCTGAACACAATATCATCCACGTAAATCTGAGCAATGATGAAGTCTGACCCTGTGTGCTTCACAAACAGCGTCTTATCTACTCCCCCTCGCACATATCCATGATAGATAAGGAACTCTGTAAGCCGCTCATACCAGGCCCTGGGCGCCTGTTTAAGACCATATAGAGCCTTCTTCAGGTGATACACATATTCCGGGTGATAAGGATCTTCGAAACCCTTTGGTTGAGCTACATAAACTTCTTCATTTAGCAACCCGTTGAGAAAAGCACTCTTTACGTCCATCTGAAACAACTTGAACTTCACGTGGCATGCAAGAGCTAAGAGAAGTCGAATGGCTTCCAAACGAGCAACAGGGGCAAATGTCTCATCAAAGTCTATTCCTTCAATTTGAGTATAGCCTTGAGCCACAAGTCTTGCCTTGTTTCTAGTGATGTTTCCTTGCTCATTAGACTTATTCTTGAAAATCCACTTCGTGCCAATAACATTCACATTATCAGGACGTGGAACAAGGTCCCAAACATCATTTCGCTGAAATTCACCAAGTTCTTCTTGCATGGCAACAACCCAGTATTCATCATTGATGGCTTCCTTGACGTTCTTGGGTTCGATAGAAGATATGAAGCATGCAAAGCCAGCCAGATCTCGAAAGTTTACTTGTTTACCTCTAGTGATGATGCCTTCATTTAGATCACCAATCACCTCGCTGATGGGATGATTCTTCTCGATGGCCCTTGAGGGATGAAGGACACGTGGGGAATCAGGAGACGTTGTATCCGGATTATTATCTTCTTCTGGATGATTGTCATTCGAGGTCGGAAGTTTGGGATCTGTGTTAGAAATGTCAGTTGTGTTGGGACAATTGATTCCCAATTGGTCTGGAAGGGACGGAGTATCATCATCATCTGCAGCATGTGTCTCAGGAGCTTCTGGCACAACATCTTTAACAACCACATTAATGGATTCCATGACGACTCCAGTGCGCTTGTTGTAGACACGATATGCCCTGCTGTTAGTAGAATAACCCAGAAAGATCCCTTCATCACTTTTAGGATCCAGCTTCTGCAGATACTCTCAATCTCTGAGAATATATCACTGGCTTCCGAAGACATGAAAGTACTTTACTATAGGTCGTTTAACCTTCCATAACTCGTAGCAAGTCTTCTCTGTTCTGGATCGAATCGCCACTCTGTTAATGACATAGCAGGCTGTATTCATTGCTTCCGCCCAAAATTTTAAAGGCACCTTCTTTGCGTGAAGCATAACTCGAGTCATCTCCTGAATAGTTCGATTCTTTCTCTCCACAACTCCATTCTGTTGAGGAGTGATAGGAGAAGAGAATTGTTGTATAATTCCTCTTTTTGAACAGAAATCAGCAAGAGCAGCATTCTCAAACTCTTTCCCATGATCACTTCGAATTTTTACTATATGCTCGTCTTTATCCTCTCTTTCGCGTTCCAGTTGAGTGCACAGCTGAACAAATGCCTGAACTACATCTGACTTTTCTCTAAAAAAAAGGCCAAGTGATCCTTGTGAAATCGTCAACACAAACAAGAACATACCTTTTGCCAGAATAACTTTCCACTTGCATAGGCCCCATTAGGTCAATATGAAGCAGTTCCAGGGGTCTGCTTGTAGTAATCTGAGTGATGCTCTTGTGAGGGACTTTGATTTGTTTTTCAATCTGACAGTCTCCGCAAACAATGCTAAGTTCTCCTCGAACTCTGGGAATGCCTCGAACAAGCCCCTCTGAAGTAATCTTCCGTAACGTTCTAAGGTTCACATGTCCCATTCGCTGATGCCATAAGTTCATCTCTTCAGTACGGCTCAGTAAGCATGTTGTTTCAGCATTGGGTTTACCTAGGTTGAGAAGATAGCAGTTATTTGACGACCTTCTTCCTGTGAGAACTGGTTCATTCTTCTGGTTTAACACCACGCATTCATCCTGGGAGAATTGGACATGATGCTCTCTATCGCACAACTGACTTATGCTGATAAGATTGGCCTGTAAACCTTTGACAAGAAGAACTTTTTTCAATCTGGGCAGACCTTGAACATTTAGGATTCCTTTCCCAATGACTTTGCTCTCTACACCATCACCAAAAGTCACATTAGAACTTCCTTTGCATTCTTCTATACTGGTTAGAAACTCGGGATTGCCAGTCATATGTCTCGAACATCCACTGTCAAAGTACCACTTTTCTTTCTTCAGATGACTGGACGAACTGAATGCAACGTAGCACACTTCACTTCTTTGCTTAACTCTCCAAACTTGCTTCATTCGTGGTTTCTGAACTTGTTTCACCTTTCTGAGGGACATATGAAACTCATGACATCTCGCCTTAATGTGTCCCATTTGATTACAGAAGAAACATCTTCGTCTGTCTCGCTGTCTTGTGGGATGTCGTGTGGCAAGCCAAGATAATTTTTTTTGTGGGAAATGATTGGCTGGAACAGTTTCCGGTTCTGGCTTAGCACAAGATTTTCTTTGAGTACGATGTTCAGCTGGAACAAGTTGTGGTAGTAGTTGTGGCACAGCCTTAACAAAAGCCGTCTTTCCGGAGCTTGATCCTCGAGTAAATCCAAGCCCTTTATGACCACCCCCTATCCTTTGTGCTCCCAGAATAGAGTCTAGATCTTTTGTTCCAGAGTTCAGCATTTTGACTGTCTTTTTCAAGTGATTCAGCTCTTCTATTGTCGCCTCATGAGCAAGTTTACCTGTTTTGATTTCACATTTGAGGGAATCAATAATATCAGTAAGATTTACCTCTCTTCTTTTCAGAGTATCATTTTCTTGCTTTAGGTCATCTGTATCTCCTGAATGATCTCCTTGGTAGTCGTTACTTTGAAGTTTCAGGGAGGATATAACTGCCAGTAACTCCGTTTTTTGAGAGCTTAGCTTAGCTCTTTCGATTGTCGCTGCCATCAACTAGGCTTTGAGATCAGTAATAGTCTGCTGATAATTTAGTTTTAAGATGCTAACCTCTTTCTTGAGCTTCTCCTTTTCTGCAGTTAGATCTTCTAGAGAGTTCTATAGATCTATTTTTCGCTTGATATCAACCAGCCATTGTTGATATATATCTTTGTAGTTGTTAGCAATTTCCTCGTCAGTAATTTCATCATGGTCACTGTAGCTAGAATATGGAGTGTGATCTTCAGGTGATTTCATGGTCTCTTCTTCTATGCTTTGGTCCTTTTTGGGTTTGACACATCCGGTAACAGCAACAAAGTTGTTGGTTTCCCCCTCAGAGTCACTATCACTCCAATTCACAGCATAAGCATTCTTTTTCTTCTGTGTGTTAATACATTCTGCCCGGATATGACCAAAGCCTTCACATTCTCTGCATTGGATCCCTTTGCCCTTGTTCTCGGATAAGAAGTCTTCATCACTATTTTTCTTGTAATCTTTTTCTTCTTTCTGAAAATTGGTTCTGTTATTCTTCTGGAATCTTGAGTCAGACGACTGGCTGGACTCAGTCCCTTTACCGTACTGCCTTCTTATAAATTTCCCAAAGTTTTTGGCAAACATGGCATACTGTTGTTTTGACGCATCGTTTGTCTTGTCCTTAACAACTTCAGCCTTTAGACCAACGCTGGAGACTTTTGTGAGACGGTCTTCTTCATTCATGTCCATCTCATGGGTCTGCAGGGAGCCCATCAGTTCATCTAGTCTCATGGTTTTCACATCATTGGCTTCCTTGACGGCAAGAGCTTTCATGGCGAACCGTTTTGTGAGAGATCTCAACACCTTTCTCACCAGTGTTTCCTCAGTCATTGGTTCTCCTAGCGCGAATGCTTCGTTAGAGATGTCAAGAACCCGAGTGTTGAAGTCAGCAATGGTCTAATCCTCCTGCATTCTCAGATTTTCGAATTTTGATGTGACCGTCTCCATTCTAGAGATTTTAACTTTGGTTGTTCCTTCATGAGCAGTTTGTAGAATGTCCCAAGCTATCTTGGCAATCTCACAGGTGGAGATCATCTTGAAATTCTTTCCATCAACTCCAGAGAATATGGCATTCATTGCTTTAGAGTTCGCCGCTTCAGCTTTCTTTTGAACCTCAGTCCACTTGTCTTTAGCAAGAAGGCTAACCTTACTTTTTTCGTCGGTAGCCACTGGGTGAGTCCATCCTTGTTCAACAGCTTCCCAGACTGATTCGTCTTGAGACTTTAGAAACGCCTTCATTCGTACCCTCCAGTAGCCATATTTGTTTCCTTCGAGCAGAGGAGGTCTCGTGATGCTCTGCCCTTCTCTTAAATCCATCTCACCAGCCTTCGGATCTTACTCTGTGTGTCGAGTATTTGCTCTGATACCAAATGAAATCTTCCCCTGGTAGATGAGATGTTGTTCTGGTCGAGATCCAGAGCAAATCCTAAAACAACTTATGCGCTAAAACAAGTAATGCGGAAATAAAACGACACGCAAAGTTGATACCCAGTTCGGCGTTAATGAACCTACGTCTGAAGGGCGTTCTCTAGCCCGGTGGATAGCAATTCACTATTATTGAGTATTGCGAGTACAGGATTTACCGTTTACACAATCCCTCTTAAACAACCTGAGCCTCGGACACTCTAGTAATTGCAATCTAGGTCTCCCCCTAGATCTTCGCTCCCGCTCCGTATCCACCAGAATGATTCTCCGTGAGAATCAGCGCCTTCTCCCGAATGCGCAGTAACGGAACTTTAGTGCGAGCCTTCAGCTTCGTCCTTCGATCAATCTGTTGAGCACCAATGCAGATTGATCCGAGCGCCTTCGAGTAACCAGTGACGGTTAGTTCTCCAGCCGTATACGTGCGTCGTGAATAACCAGTTACGATTGATTCACCGCCGTTTGCCTCCTCCCTTCAATGAGTATGAGCGTGTATTGTATCTCCGTGAGTGCTGCTAATAACCGAGCATTAGCACTCCTTATATAGAGCGGTCGAAACCCTAAAACAAAAGGATTCCTAAACTCAACCGCCTCTATATTTTAGAAAATCTTTCCTAATCTCTTGCGCATATCTCTTGTAGATAATCCTCCGTTCGAATCTTCAAACTAGATTAAGCAACCTTCGATTATCTTCTCGACTAAGATAGCTTCAAGCGCAAGCAACCGACACCAAGGATATTTCAATAATCCATAAGCACCTGACTCGACAAATATGATTTAGGAAATTCACTGCCGCGTCAGAGTTGTGCTAAGTCGGCTTAGACAAGTTTCCAAATCCGAATACGGAAACTTCCAACTTCTGTCCACTGATGTGCAACCGCCTTGATCTTCCAACGGTCGACTAGGTTTCCTAATCTGATTTAGGAAACACTTCTTCTGCTTCAACTTGTTCTAGGACAGTTCTCCTTTCCAGTCTTGAACAACAGCTAGAACAACTATACTAAGTTTTGCCAAACTACATGCCATATAAACTAACACACTGGTCGGGAGGTAACCCGACATCTATCTTACATTCAGTCATTTAATTTCAGTCATTTAGTTTTTTGCCCTAAATCATTCTCACCTTTTCCTGTATATATTTGCTTGCATGACTTTTGAACTAAGTCGTGCTGTGAGGCACGCCTTCGTTCAAAAGTGTGGGGTGAGAACCACCTTTGTACATAGTTAAGTAACATGTTTTCTTTTTTCCTTTTCCCTTAATATTATCCTTTTGAAAATACGAACTTGAGAATGTGAAAAAGATAGATCTAAATTCATGCATTTACCTTGTGAAATCTCAACTGTTGAAAAACTTAAAATGTAACTTCTCATTTGTCCCTTTGTGCTGAGATATACAGGGGATGTGGAGTTGACATAAAATGCCCTAGAGAGGCTTGGCAAGCAATCGAAGGACTGAATTTCACTGTATGGTTTACGAAGTCAGTGAAGGCTGCACTTCGGGTTTCAAGAAGATCAGAGTCATCTCCGCCGTGCAGCATTTATGCAAGAGGCGGGACGGGAATCAAACCGTCCTATCTCTAGTCCTAGTAGCCGAGAAAATAGATGAGCGACCCTCATCTTGACCCGCGCGAAACGGCAAGGATGAGAAAGAGCGGGGAGGTATTTCCATATGCTTTCGGGCGATGATTGGACCTCCCAAAGAAAGGTTGAGAAAATGGACAAGCAAGTCACAAAGTAGTAAAAGCTCGAAGTAGCTAACTAAAGGCCAAAAGCCAAAGTTGGGAAGGTTTTAACCGAAACAAAAGTGAAGAAACTCCAATTCAACATCAAAGGCCAAAGGCCAATTCACTTCAAAAGCTGTCCCTCACCAAAAGGAAATCAAAATGCTCAACTCAGTTAAACCCGAACCGAATCATGTGCTAGAGAAAGCGACAAGTTAACCATATAGTGCGAGTCGGTCCAGAGAATGCAGTCCAGGAAGCCTAAAAAGGGCTATCTCCCGAAACATCCAAATTAAATTGCATCTCGGCTCGAAGGTACAAGTATCAAGTTTCTTCTAAGTATTTACACAGTTTAGTTTGGTAATAAGTAAGTAATGCATGAATAGGATAAATCTAGTCCCACAATCTCACTTTCCTATTTGAAGTTTTTACTTGGATTGTGTGCGCATCTCTTAAAAGGCATTGTTCGGGACGAACAACTAAAAGTGTGGGGTGATCTGATGGACCATATTTATATGATTCATTAAGACAGTTAAACCCACCAAATTAGACTCTTTGTTTATTTAACTTTTGCTTGTTAGTTCCGATATTTATCTACAGGGTATTTTGAAGTCTAGAGACGATACGAGCTAAAAAGGAGTTTTAAAGCTGAAAATGAATTACAAGTCACTCCAGGACACGACCAGATTCCGACTGTACAACTTTCATGAACTTGACATGGAATCGCTCAAAACAAGTCCAACCGAAGAGCAACCAGAGTCAGACCAGAGCTGAAAGGGAACCGATGGCTTTTGGGAAAAGATCTCAACTCACACTAACCCACTCCCCTCCACCTAGGCGGCGGCTTTGGCCATGGAAGTGACACATGGGGGGGGCGGCTCCCTTCCCCTCCACCTCACCCCGGCGGCTTTCCTCCCCTCCATTCCCCTTGTGCCAAGTGTTGAGTCCTCATTCCTCCCACATGCCTATAAATAGACACTTCCCTTCCCTTGTATCATCATCCCATTTTGTGTGCAAGAAGCACAAGTCACTTGTTACTTATCTCTCTAAAAGTTTGGTCACAATCCATGTAAACACTTTACTTTGAATCAAAAGCTCCAAGTTTGTTCTTGAGTACTCTTGTCGGTTCTTGTAGTACTCAAGCTTTTCTTTTACTGTTCTTGAGTTTACTCCTGTCGGTTCTTGAGTATTCTCCTTTTACTTTCCTGTCTTTACTTTCAAAAAACTTTACTTTCCTGTCTTTTGAAAACCTTTACTTTCAAGCACTTAGCTATGATGTCCTCTTCCATGGATATTCGTAGCTAAACCCTTCATTCGGTTGAAGGGGAGTGCTTGTATCATAAAATGTTTTAGACCCTTCTCTTAAATGCCTCTTTGTGTTCAAAACTTGTTCTATGTGCCACATATTAGGTTAGAACTTCCAAGGTTGAGTGGATGCTTTAACGGGCAAAGCTCTTCCGTGGGGTTCGTGAACATACTCGGGTAAGTGGATGCTTTAACGGGCAAAGCTTATCTGAGGAGTTCAACCTCTTTTAAACACCATTCGGTTGATCGTAACTGATTGATCAAATGGATGCACATAAGGCTAAGATACTTCGAAAGGAGGAATTAGTCTAAATAGAACAAGTGTTCTAAATGATGTGGCAAGTCATGTGCTAGAAATAGCCTTGATTCATCTTTGAACACTTAGTATGATCATTAGAGGTCAATGATAAACAGATTATGATACAAGGCCCCTAAAACCGAATCTTTCCTTTAATTGTAATATCACCTGTTACTTTACTTTCAGTCTCATATCAACTGCTTACTTTCAGTCTCATATCAACTGCGTACTTTCAGTCCATATCAACTGCTTACTTTCCGCAAGTCTTGTCCATCATGCAATTACTTTCTGCACTTTACTTTTACTACAGACTTTATCAACATCAGCCCGGCATAACCTTTGGTACGCAACACGCTTGAAACACAGCGTGCGGCCAGTATCAAACGTGTGTCTGCGGTTGATCTTGAATTCGACTGTTCCAGCACTTTACTTTTCAGTACTAAAATCACACCAACCCACGCTACTTTCAGTACTAAAATCACAACCAACCCCAACTGTTTTATTTACTTTTCCTTTTCGAAAGAACAACTATCCACTAATTCCCTTGGGTTCGACCCGTACTTACCACTTACTACCCAAAATAGTAAAGTCGCGAGTATCGAAGATATAAATTTATTTTTGCACAGAGAACATCGCACCTTAACTACAGTGCGGTGGGCTCCGTCACACCTCCAAATGCAGGAGCCATCAAGATCAACTCTGATGGCTCATGGGACACTGACTAAAGAGAGGCTGGAATTGGCATTGTTGCAATGGATCATCAGGGAGTGATTCATTGGGTGGCGGCCAAGTGTTTTGACTTATGCGCTACTTCAAATGAAGTGGAGGGATAGGCCTTATTGGAGGGCATGCATTTGGCACATAAAAGCGACTATAGGAAGGTGATTTTTATAGAACTGTCAGAATCGCCGGACAGCAAAGGTGAGCGACGGCGGAGACGATCGGAAATCGGAGAGGATGACAAGGGAAAAATCAGCTTGTATTCAATTGAATTGAAAACTGTTACAGAAAATCCGTTATATGTAACAGACAAAATTAGACTAATTACACAAGCCTCCCCACACTATACATAAATACTACAAGTCTGTAACTAACATCCTGAACCGGTCGGTTGGCAAGAGCCCAAAAACTCAGCCGACCGACTGAGTACTGCTTAACTCAACACCTCCCCCCGCAAGCTTAGCTTGTGAAGAAAGTTGAGGACACTGAGCTTGGAAGTGTGCCGAGCGAGATCATCAACAGACAAGGCTTTGGTAAACATGTCAACTGGTTGAGCAGCAGAGGCAACGAACTGATGAGTAACCAGACCAGAGTTGACATGTTGCCGAACCACATGACAATCCAATTCCACATGTTTCGTTCTTTCGTGGAATACATGATTTTTGGCAATGTGCATAGCAGACTTGTTGTCGCAGTGTAAGAGAATGGGAAGAGTAGGATCAATCGTAAGATCTTTGAGAAGACGAGTAACCTAGACAAGTTCACAACAGGTGTGAGCTATTGACCTGTACGCAGCTTCAGCCGAGGAACGAGAGATAACTTGTTTTTTCTTGGTCTTCCATGACACCAGACATGAACCCAATGTGACACAGTAGCTAGCGATGGACCTTCGGGTGAGAGGACATGAGCCCCAGTCAGCATCACAATAAGCCGCAACCTGAAGACTGGTTTGAGCTGAGTAAAATAAGCCATGAGCAGGACTCCCATTGAGATAGCGAGAACCTTGTGAGTAGCCGGTAATTGATCTTGAGTAAGAGCATTCATAAATTGACTATAAATATGGACTGCATAGGCTAAGTCAGGCCTAGTAACAGTCAAGTAAATGAGCTGACCAACCAATCTGCCAAAGGAGTGGCTTTGGATAAGGCCAATTTGTGCTTGGTGTCAATAGGGATGGTAGATGTCTTGTAGCCAAGAAGACCAGCCTCCTTGATGAGGTCCAAGGAATACTTTCGTTGGTTTACAAATAGGCTTAACTGAGATCTTGCCACTTTAATGCCAAGAAAGTACTTGAGCTCACCAAGGTCCTTTATTTTGAAAGCTGCATGAATAAACTCTTTGACAATGCCATGGGTGTGGATGTACCTGTGATGATGATATCGTCCACATAGACCAACAATGCCAAGTAGTGACCATCTTTGTTGATTGTAAACAATGAGTAATCATTGAGACTTGGGATGAAACCATATTGAAGAAGAGCATTACTGAGATTAGAGAACCATTGTCTTGGGGCCTGCTTGAGACCATAGAGACTTCTCTTTAGTTTGCAAACCTTACCAGCTGCCTTCTCATTTTTAAAAAAGCCAGGTGGTAGAGCCATATAAATTTCTACTTCAAGGGTTTCATGAAGGAAGGCATTATCAACATCAAGTTGAAAAAGTGGCCAGTTCTTGGCAACTGCAACAGTCATAAAAATTCTCACTGTGTTCATCTTCACTACAGGAGCAAAGGTCTCATGAAAATCAAAGCTCTCCAACTGAGTGAAGCCTTTAGCCACAAGTCTAGTGACAGCACTGCCTTGTCGCGAGGCAATGTGTACAAAATAAATTTATAAGTCCGCTACTCGTGACTTTACTATTGGGTAGTAAAGCGGTAAGTAGGGGTCGAACCCAAGGGAATTAGTGGATAGTTGTTCTTTCGAAAATGGAAAGTAAGACAGTTGGGGGTTGGTTGTGATTTTAGTACTGAAAAGTAAATGACTGAAAGTAAAGAAAGTAAATACGAGACTGAAAGTAAATCTGAAAAGTAAAGTGCTTAAATGACAAGACTTGTTGAAAGTAAGTGCGTAAAAGTAAAGTGCTTGAAGGACAAGGCTTGCTGAAAGTAAGTGCGTAAAAGTAAAGTGCTTGAAGGACAAGGCTTGCTGAAAGTAAGTGCGTAAAAGTAAAGTGCTTGAAGGACAAGGCTTGCTGAAAGTAAGTGCGTAAAAGTAAAGTTACTGAATTTAAGCAGTTGATAGTGAGACTGAAAGTAAAGTGACAGGTGGTGAATTGATTAATGGAAAGATTCGGTTTTAGGGGCCTTGTATCATAGTCCGTTTATCATCGACCTCAAATGATCATACTAAGTGTTCAAAGATGTATCAAGGCTATTTCTAGCACTTGACTTGCCACACCGTCTAGTCCTTTTCAAGACATAGAACTCTTGTTCTATTTAGGCTAATTCCTCCTTTCGAAGTATCTTAGCCATATGTGCATCAATTTGATCAATCATTTCCGATCAACCAAATGGTGTTTTAAAGAGGTTGAATTCCACAGATAAGCTGTGCTCTTTCGATCCTCCACTTATCCACGGAAGTTCACGAACCCATCGAAGAGCTTTGCTCTTTCGAGCCTCCACTTAACCAATAGCGTTCTGACCTAATATATGGCACATAGAACAAGTTTTGAACAAAGAGGCACTAAGAGAAGGGTCTAAAACATTGTATGATACAAGCACACCCCTTCAACCGAATGAAGGGTTTAGCTATGAATATCCATAGAGGTGGATATCATAGCTAAGTGCTTAGTAAAGTAAAGGTTTTTGAAAGACAAGAAAGTAAAGTTTTTGAAAGTAAAAGACAAGGAAAGTAAAGGAGAGGAGCTCCAAATCAAGAACAAATGAGGGAAAGTAAAAGTGAGCTTCGGACTGCAAGAACAAGTAAAGGAACTCAAGAACAAGTGAAGAACAATTCGAACAAAGCAAAAACAAGAGCAAAGTGTGTGTTGTATTGAAAATGAAGAGAAGAGAGATAAGCTCTCAACTCTCTAAGGTTTGTGGCACACCAATTACATGAGGCAAGGCCTCTATTTATTGACTAAGGAAACTTGGGAGCTAAGTTTAGATGTGAAAATATCTCAAAAGCACTTCATTTTGATTGGTTTAGCCAAAAGCCATCACCTGCACATGGCTCAACCAAAGCCAACCACTTGGCAAAGGGAGAGAGCTCTACCCAAAGCCGCCGGCGGCTTTCTCCAAAGGGCAGCAGCCGTGTAGGTGGCACTCCCCAAAGGCCAGCCGGTTTTGTTGCAACCGAACTCTAAATGCCAACTGAAATGAATAGTAGAAGCCAACCGGAATGAAGTAGTTTGGATTTAGTTGGACTTCACCGGAATGTGGCCGGAGCAAGAAATGACCGGAGCATGGTGGTGGTTGGATGAGCCTGATCGGAGCATCACCGGAGGTTCACCGGAGCATGGCCGGAGTTCGCCGGAATATGGCCGGAATCTGACCGGAGCTTTGGCCGGAGCTTCTTGGATTTTGGAGAGTGTATTCTGAATGAATAAGTCATTCTAAGATGATCTCAAGAAGGATGCTAAGCCAAATTATGCCCGGAACATGGTCGAAATCCCAAAATGGCCGATATTGCCCTTGTTTGGCTTTGAACGGGCTTGAGTCCTTGGCAATGCGTTCTCAGCTTTTGGGAGATTGTTCTAGCATTTTGAAGTGATTCTAAGATGAATGCCCGAGCTAGATTTGCTGGAACACCGCCGGAAAGTGGTCGTGACCAGATTTGAAGTTTTGCTCGGGCGCAGGCCGATCGGGCTCGGGCGCTGGTCTCGGGCGCTGGTTTTCCTCGTGCCTTGGCTGGCCAGAAATGCTTGGTGTGCTTTTTGGGCAGAAATCTCCCCTTTTAGGCATGTTTCCTCTTTAGACCCCAAAATCGCCTGTATACACAAAATGGCATTAACAAGCACTTGTTCGTATGACCAAATGTCTTAATTGGTGGGTTTAGTAGTACTTAATGAATCATATAAATATGCTCCATCAAATACCCCCCACACTTAATCTTGTTCGTCCCGAACAAGTGTAGTCAATAAGAGGAACAATAAACACCCTAAGCCTTAGATGTAAATGTGAGATGCAAAACTAGATTTCACCTTAGCATGCATAGCTTACTTGCTTCCAAACGTATGCTCACATATGAAAGTAACTAGATACTTGTACCTTTGAGCCGAGATGCAAATCAATTTGGATGATTGGGAGATAGCCACTTTTTAGGCCCTTGAACTGCATTCTCGGATCCGATCTTACTATATGGTTATGTTACTTGCTTCTTCTAGCACGTGATTGATTCGGGCAACTTGGGTTGAGCTCTTTTTCTTTGTTTGTGTTGTTGGACAGCTTTTGTAGTGAGGTTTGGCCTTCGGCCTTTGATTTGACACTTTGAGTACTTCACTTTTGCTTCGGTTTTGTTTTCACCATATTGGCCGATTTCTTTCTTTTCTTTTTTGAGCTTTGCTCCTTTGATTAGATTTGCATGTCCATTTTCTTCACTTTTGGGAGGTCCAATCATCGCCCGAGAGCATATGGAAATACCTCCCTGCTCTTTCTCATCGTAGTCATTTCGGCGCGGGTCAAGTTGAGGGTCGCTCACCTCTTTTCCCGGGTACTCAGACTAGAGATAGGACGGTTTGATTCCCGTCCCGCCTCTTGCATAGACGCTGCATGGCGGAGTCCACTCTTCACCAAGAAGCCCGAAGCGCAACCTCCACAATCTTCACATAACCATAAAGTAAGGATCCGGTCCCTTAAGTGCTTATCAAGCCTCTCTAGGGCATTTCTTTCAACTCCACATCCTACATTATCTCAGCACTCAAGGACAAGTAGAAAGTTATGTTCGCATGTTTTTACATAATTAAGTTTTCACAAGGAAATGCATGAATCGGGTCTATCTATTTTCACATCATGGAAGTTTGTATTTTCAAAAAGTTAATATTAAGGGAAAAGGAAAAGAACAAACATGTAGACTAATATGTGCAAAACTAACTAATATGTGCAAGACTACTCAATCACCCCCACACTTTTGAACGAAGCCGTTCCTCTCGGAACGACTTAGTTCAAAACACAAAAAGCTAGTTAACTAAGGAAATGACATAAACATAAAAACTATAACGAGTAAAGAAAATATGCCGGGTTACCTCCCGGCAAGTGCCTTTGTTTAACGTCGTTGGCTCGACGGTACCTCACTCATGGATCATAAGTTCGGATCCCATGGGTGTGTGAGGTCAAACTTCTTCTCGGCTGCCCTTTTTATTTGCCCAAAGAACACATATGGCAGCGGGCTCAGTTCTGCTCTCCCTTGATCCGGAGGCTTCTTCTTCACATATCCCTGAGAAGGCGAGGATTCCTTGATCATAGCTGCTGGTCCATCAAGTCGAGCTCTTTTGTTCCTCCTTCCCGGCTTCCATTCCTTTGGCCCATGTCTTGGCCGTTTCTTCATGTTTGAATGGGTGGCACCTTTGCAATTCTGGAAGTTTAGTATTGTGCCATTGAACACGAGCGACCTTGAGCTTGTTCCCCTGCCAAGCCTCTTCTTTGTGGTAGCGACGATTGGCCATCCTAGAGTGAGTGAGTTTTTAGCCGGCTTTTCTGGCACTTGATTTGCCTCCAACTCCCCTTGCACCTCATCATCATTGACTAAATGATCTTCAGTGGCTATGATCTGCATAAAACATGAAGGGTTAAGTTCGGGCTTCTCGGCCATGAGGTCCGGGTCTTTCTCGACCAGCCCGTCTGTGAGGACCGGGGCTGTCTCAGCCAGCTCGCCAATGAGGATTGTGTTAGACTCGGCTGGTTTGGCAATGAGGTGCTGGACTGGCGTGATATCCTCGGGCAGATTGGTGATGAGGACCGAGACTAAATCAGGCAGTTTTTCTTCTAACTCCCAGGGGCAATCTGAGTGTAGCTCTTCTTCAGGCAACCATGGGTCCTCATCCTCGTCATTTGTATGGTCTCCGGGGGTAATCACACTGAGGTCCGGGTCTGGTTTGGGCAGCTCGGCAGTGAGGTTCGGTTCTGATTTGGGCAGCTCATCAATGAGGACCGGGACTTCCTTGGGTGCTTCTTCCTCGGGCTCGTTCTGCACTGAGTCCACTTTCACCGTCGGTGCCTTATTTTCAGTTTGGTGCGTTGGCCCTCGTTTTAAGCTCTCGGCCAAATCATCAATGAGGTCCCAGGTTTGAGACATGGTGAGATTCATCACCGAACCTCCCGTTGCATCATTAAGCATAGACCGCTCAAGTGGCTTCATTCCACGAAGAAACCTTTGAAGAAGGAAGATGTTTGTGAATCCATGGTGCGGGCATCGCAAAACAATGATATCGAAGTATGTATAGTACTCATCCAAAGTTTCGTCCCGGGATTGCTTAAAGGTGCAGATTTCCTTGCGGGTTTCAAGTCGGAGAGATGGCGGGGAGAACTCTTCTAGAAATTTGGCTCGTAGATCCCCATAATCGCCTTCATAAGCTGCACATGAGTAATACCAATCTATTGCCGAGTCAGTTAAAGAAAATTTGAAGCATTTCAGCTTAAACTCCTCTAACGTCTCATTCTCAGGTTTCATGTGGCGGCAGATGTGGTGAAAATGTTGGCAATGTATCACAGGGTCCTCTCCGATGGAACCTCCAAACTGGGGGAGACAGCTAAGCATTTCAAACATAAGGTTGCTGCCCCCAACTTTCCAAGGTTCTATGTCGTAGTATGAAGACATGGCGAATTATGTACAATAAAAAAAAGAACAACTATCCATTTGCTAACTCCCCGGCAACGGTGCCAATTTGACAGCACTACCTTGTCGCGAGGCAATGTGTACAAAATAAATTTATAAGTCCGCTACTCGTGACTTTACTATTGGGTAGTAAAGCGGTAAGTAGGGGTCGAACCCAAGGGAATTAGTGAATAGTTATTCTTTCGAAAATGGAAAGTAAGACAGTTGGGGGTTGGTTGTGATTTTAGTACTGAAAAGTAAATGACTGAAAGTAAAGAAAGTAAATACGGGACTAAAAGTAAATACTAAAAAGTAAAGTGCTTGAAGGACAAGACTTGCTGAAAGTAAGTGCGTAAAAGTAAAGTGCTTGAAGGACAAGGCTTGCTGAACGTAAGTGCGTAAAAGTAAAGTGCTTGAAGGACAAGGCTTGCTGAAAGTAAGTGCGTAAAAGTAAAGTGCTTGAACGACAAGGCTTGCTGAAAGTAAGTGCGTAAAAGTAAAGTTACTGAATTTAAGCAGTTGATAGTGAGACTGAAAGTAAAGTGACAGGTGGTGAATTGATTAATGGAAAGATTCGGTTTTAGGGGCCTTGTATCATAGTCCGTTTATCATCGACCTCTAATGATCACACTCAGTGTTCAAAGATGTATCAAGGCTATTTCTAGCACTTGACTTGCCACACCGTCTAGTCCTTTTCAAGACATAGAACTCTTGTTCTATATAGGCTAATTCCTCCTTTCGAAGTATCTTAGCCATATGTGCATCCATTTGATCAATCATTTCCGATCAACCAAATGGTGTTTTAAAGAGGTTGAATTCCACAGATAAGCTGTGCTCTTTCGAGCCTCCACTTATCCACGGAAGTTCACGAACCCATGGAAGAGCTTTGCTCTTTCGAGCCTCCACTCAACCAATAGCGTTCTGACCTAATATATGGCACATAGAACAAGTTTTGAACACAAAGAGGCACTAAGAGAATGGTCTAAAACATTGTATGATACAAGCACACCCCTTCAACCGAATGAAGGGTTTATCTACGAATATCCATAGAGGTGGATATCATAGCTAAGTGCTTAGTAAAGTAAAGGTTTTTGAAAGACAAGAAAGTAAAGTTTTTGAAAGTAAAAGACAAGGAAAGTAAAGGAGAGGAGCTCCAAATCAAGAACAAGTGAGGGAAAGTAAAAGTGAGCTTCGGACTGCAAGAACAAGTAAAGGAACTCAAGAACAAGTGAAGAACAATTAGAACAAAGCAAGAACAAGAGCAAAGTGTGTGTTGTATTGAAAATGAAGAGAAGAGCGATAAGCTCTCAACTCTCTAAGGTTTGTGGCACACCAATTACATGAGGCAAGGCCTCTATTTATAGACTAAGGAAACTTGGGAGCTAAGTTTAGATGTGAAAATATCCCAAAAGTACTTCATTTTGATTGGTTTAGCCAAAAGCCATCACTTGCACATGGCTCAACCAAAGCCAACCACTTGGCAAAGGGAGAGAGCTCTACCCAAAGCCGTCGGCGGCTTTCTCCAAAGGGCAGCAGCCGTGTAGGTGGAACTCCCCAAAGGCCAGCCGGTTTGGTTGCAACCGAACTCCAAATGCCAACCGAAATGAATAGTAGAAGCCACTCGGAATGAAGTAGTTTTGATTTAGTTGGACTTCACCGGAATGTGGCCGGAGCAAGAAATGACCGGAGCATGGTGGTGGTTGGATGAGCTTGATCGGAGCATCATCGGAGGTTCACCGGAGCATGGCCGGAGTTTGCCGGAATATGGCCGGAATCTGACCAAAGCTTTGGCCGGAGCTTCTTGGATTTTGGAGAGTGTATTCTGAATGAATAAGTCATTCTAAGATGATCTCAAGAAGGATGCTAAGCCAAATTATGCCTGGAACATGGTCGAAATCCCAAAACGGCCGATATTGCCCTTGTTTGGCTTTGAACAGGCTTGAGTCCTTGGCAATGCGTTCTCAGCTTTTGGGCGATGGTTCTAGCATTTTGAAGTGATTCTAAGATGAATGCTCGAGCTAGATTTGATGGAACGCCGCCGGAAAGTGGTCGTGACCAGATTTGTAGTTTTGCTCGCGCGCAGGCCGATCGGGCTCGGGCGCTGGTTTTCCTCGGGCCTTGGCTGGCCAGAAATGCTTGGTGTGCTTTTTGGGTATAAATCTCCCCTTTTAGGCTTGTTTCCTCTTTAGACCCCAAAATCGCCTGTATACACAAAATGGCATTAACAAGCACTTGTTCGTATGACCAAATGTCTTAATTGGTGGGTTTAGTAGTACTTAATGAATCATATAAATATGCTCCATCATCTGGCCTTGTATCTTTCAATGGAACCATCAGCTTTCCTCTTTATTCTGTAAATCCATTTACTACCAACATCATTTTTGTCCTTGGGTAGATCAGCAATCTCCCAAGTGTCATTGGCAGCAAGGGCATTGAGCTCAGCATGCATGGCTTTAACCTAGTCAGGATTTTTGCTGGCTTGAGCATAAGAGGTTGGAATATCATCAGAAATAGTTTGGAGAGCATAATATTGAAAGGATTTAGAGCATCCAAAATAATCAACAAACTGCTTGATGGGATAAGGAGTTGTGGTCTTAGTAACATTAGTACAAACAAAGTCCCTGAGAAGAACAGATAGTCTGAGTACTCTTCCAGTTCTTCTAGGGGCATTTGGTGAGATAGCAAGAGCATCATTTTCAGCCACAATAGTGAGATCAGTAGGAGGAATAAATTCTTCCTCAGGCTCAGTGTGAGTGTAAGGTAAGGCTACAGTGGTTTCAGCACCAGAAGTACTCACTCCTTCCAGGTTTTGGCATATTTTGGCAAAAGGGAATATGTCTTCCCTGAATATCACATCTCTATGGACTTGAAATGTGTGAGACTGAAGGTCAAAAAATTTGTAGCCCTTGATGGACCATAATTATACGAATCATAAACACAGTTAAACCCACCAAATTAGACACTTTGTCTAGTTAACTTTTGCTTGTTAGTTCCGATATATTTCTACAGGGCATTTTGGAGCATAGAAAAAATACAAGCTAAGGAGGAGTTCTTAGAGGCAAAAATGGAGTACAAGGCAAATCAGGCCACTTTGGCCCAAGCAGGACCTGGCCACCCCCAGCAGAGTCCTAGGCCCCAGTCGAGCCACCAAGGACCAATAGCAAGTCGCTCGAGAAAACGACCTTATTTAATGAATCCACCTCGACCAAAATATTCCAAATAACAAATAAGGTGGACAATGTCGAGAAACCAAGAAGCAAGCTCGAGCCGATTGAGAGTTGGCCCAATTCCAAAGCAAGGTCCCGCGCGCATAGGCACCAAGTCCAAATTGATCGACCAAACTTTGGAATATGGAAATTCTGGCTCGACCAAAGTGTTTAAAACACCTAATAACTTGGTGAATCTCATATTCCAGACAAAATGCCCGAGTAGATTCATCAGTGGCCGAGAAGACCAAGTCTCGTCCGAAGAACCAGGCCCGCACCGAGAGCCAGTCCGAGACCTGTGCGCACGCTGAACTTCAAATCAGGCCCAGACCTAGTTCCGGCCAAATTCTGACAAAACGGTCTCGACCATTAGTCTTAGAATCGCTTCAACTTTCAGAATCAGCTGTTCAAATGCCAAGGACCGTCGGCTCATTTTTCGGCCAGAATTCCGGCCAAGCTCCGGCGAGCCTCCGGCGAAGCTCCGACCAGGTGAAACTCCGACCAAGGCCAAGCCAACTCCGGCAAGAATTCCGGCAGAACCACCGGCCAAGTTCACTATTGCGGTTGGCTTCTTCTGGCGACTTAAAGAAGCTTCCACAAGCTTCCACAAGCTCCTCCTCACATGGTGGCTCCTCCACTCTCCTCCCTCCACTTGTCACAACCACCACCCTCCTCCAAAAGCCGCCGGCGGCTAGAGCTCCTCCATGGAAATGATGACATGTGGAGGCTTCTCCTCCACATCTCCTCCCCTTCCTCCTCCACCCTTGGATGCTCCTCCACATACCCACCATCTCCACCCTCCATTCTCCAAAACTTGGCTCCCAAGTCTCCTCCCATGGCTATAAAAGGAGGCTTCCCCTCCTCATTTGAAACACACCTCATATCCATACTTGTACACTTTAGAGAGAGAGAGGGCTTAACCCTCCTCTCTTCATTTTCAATAAATTGTTCTTCGCTTTGGAAATAAAGGATAGCTCCCTTGGCGCTTCAACGGTTGTAAGTATTTCTTAGTATTTATTCAACTGTCTTTATTTCCTTAGTTATAATGTTTAGCGCGATGAATAGTAGCTAAACTAGTAGTTCGGTAGAAGGGGCGCACTTGTATTATAAATGTTTTAGACTTTACTCTTAGTACACCTTTGTATTCGAAACTTGTTCTATGTGCCATATATTAAGTCAAAACGTCCAAGGTAGAGTGGATGCTTGGAATGGCAAAACTCTACAGCGGGGTTCGTAAACTTGTACGGATAAGAGGATGCTTGGAATGGCAAAGCTTATCTGAGAAGTTTGACTCATCTTAAACACCATTTGGTTGATCGGGAATGATTGATCAAATGGATGCACATAGGCTAATATAACCGGGAATGGAGTATTAGTCTAAATAGAATAAGTGTTCTACGTCCTTGGAATAGGCTAGACAGTGTACGCAAATCGAGTGCTTGGAATGGCCTTGATACACCGTTTGAATACTTAGCATGATCATGTCTTGCGCTAGAAATAGCCTCAATTCATCTTTGACACTTGGTATGATCATTAGCGGTCGATGGTAAACAATTATAATACAAGGCCCCTAAAACCGAATACTTTCCTCACCGTCCATTATCAATTATTGTAATTTACTTTCAGTTCCCAAAACACTCAAACCCAACCCCCAACTGTATTTACTTTTGTGACAATCCCGTAAAAACAACTAATCCACACTGACTCCTTTGGGTTCGACCCCTACTTACCACTTGCTACCCAGTAGTCTAGTCGCGAGTAGCGGACTATAAATTTATTTGCACATTTGCTGTGACGACAAGCATCTGTCAGCCCTTTTTACCAAAAGGATATCCCAAGAAGATACAAGGTTTGGCTCTTTCATCAAACTTGGACTTAGAAGGAGCAATATTAGTCATGAAGCAAAGACACCCAAATGATTTCATGTGATCAAAAACTGGAGGAGTGTTGAAAAGTACCTCATATGGTATTTTCCCATTCAGCAAAGGAGTGGATAGCCTATTCATGATGTAAACTGCAGTGAGAACACGATCTCCCTAAAAATGATCAAGCACTTGAGACCGAAATTTTAGAGCTCTAGAAATTTCCAGAATATGATTGTGCTTTCTTTCAGCCACCCCATTCTGCTGAGGTGTGTAAGTACAAGAGACTTGTTGAAGACAACCAACTGAAGCCAGAAATCAAGTGATCTTGTGACTTAGAAAATTAAGCTCCATTGTCAGTCCTTATAGTCTTGATACAACAGTTAAACTGAGTTTGTACCATTTTATGGAAATTGATTATATGATCCACAGCTTCCCCTTTAGCAGTCATCAAATAAACCCAAGTAGACCTAGATGAATCCTCCACAATGGTCAGAAAATACTTGGAGCCAGTAATTGTTGGAACTTTGTAAGGTCCCCAATAGTCAGCATGCACAAGTTTAAATAAGGCTGTTGAGCTGGTAGTGCTGATAGAAAAAGGCAATCTTGATTGTCTTGCCAAAGGACATATATCACAATTGTGTTTCAAAGATTTACAATTGATATTAGGAACATATGGACTCAAAGTATCACAGACTTTTTTGTAAAGGGCATGCCCAAGTATGATATGTGATGGACCACAATTGTATGAATCATAAACACAGTAAAACCCCCCAAATTAGACTATTTGTCTATTTAACTTTTGCTTGTTAGTTCCGATATTCATCTACAGGGTATTTTGGACTCTAGAGAGAAAACACGCTTAAAAGGGGAGATTTATGCTGAAAATGGATCATAGGCCGAAAGGACCAGGCCCCAGCCGAGCAGTGCGAGGCCCCAGGCGAGCCACCAAGGTCCAATACCAAGTTGATCGAGCAAAACGATGAATCTGGAAATTCTGGCTCGACCAAAGTGTTCAAAATGCCTAAAAACTCGGAGGATCTCAATTCCCAGACAAAATGCCCGAGTAAAATCACCCATGGCCGAGAAAACAAAGTCTCGCCCAGGTCCTGGCCGAGCCAGCACGCCAGGCCCCCGCCCAAGAAAAGCCAGGCCCCCGGTCGAGAAAACCAGGCCCGCATGCGAGTCTGGCCGAGTCCTGCGCGCACGTTGAACTTCAAACCGGGCCACGACCTAGTTCCGGCCAAGTTCTGACAAAACGGTCTCGACCAAAAGGCTTAGAATCACTTCAACATTCAAAATCAACTATCAAAATGCAAAAGACCGTCGGCTCAATTTCCGGTCAGATTCCGGCCATATTCCGGCCAACCTCCGGCCAAGCTCCGGTGAGGCTCCGACCAGGTGAAGCTCCGACCAAGCCCATGCCAACTCCGGCCAGAATTCCGGCAGAGCCACCGGCCAAGTCCACTATTGCGGTTGGCTCTTTCCGGTGACTTAAGGAAGCTTCCACAAGCTTCCACAAGCTTCTCCTATTGGCCATTGGCTTGTGGATGGCTTGTGGTGGCTTGTGGTGGCTTGTGGGAGGCGTGTGGTGGCTTGTGGGAGGCGTGTGGTGGCTTGTGGTGGCTTGTGTGGTGGCTTGTGGTTGGAGGAGAAAATGGATGGCTTGGATGAGAAACACATGCACTCATCTCCACCCTCCATTCCTCCTCCCTTGGCCTATAAATACAAAGCTCCCCCTCCTCATTTGTATCATCACCACCACAACAATTCACTTATCTCTCTAGAATTTTTGGCACTAATCATGTAATATTAATCATGTAATATTACTTTGGGAATCAAAGCTTGATCCTTGGCGCTTCAACGGTTTTGTAAGTCTTCTTTTATTTATTTAATTGTCTTGCTAAACTGTTGTTTATTTCCAAGTTCATAGTTATGATAACCACTGCCATGATTAGTAGCTAAATTAATTATTCGGTTTAAGGGTGTGTACTTGTATTATAAATGTTTTAGACTTTACTCTTAGTATACCTTTATGTTCGATACTTGTTCTATGTGCCATATATAAAAGTTAGAATGTCTAAGGTCAAGTCAACCATTTGGAAATGTGACCATAGGGGTCCAAATTCGTAAGCTCTTCCTTAGATATTCGTGATCACACTCGGGTAAGTAGACCATTTGAAAACTGGACCAAAGGGATTAAATGGATAAACTTATCTGAAGAGGTCGACTATTCTAAAAACCATTTGAAAACTGGACCAAAGGGACCAAATGGATGCACTTACGGCTAAGATACTTTGAAAGGAGGAATTAGTTTTGCTTAGAACAAGTGTTTTAAATGATGTTGCAAGTCTTGTGCTAGGAATAGCCTCGATTCATCTTTGAACATTTAGCATGATCATGTCTTGCGCTAGAAATAGCCTCAATTCATCTTTGACCACTTGGTATGATCATTAGCGGTCGATGATAAACAATTATAATACAAGGCCCCTAAAACCGAATACTTTCTTTACAGTCCATTATCAATTGTTGTAATTTACTTTCAGTTCCCAAAACACACTCAAAACCAACCCCAACTGTATTTACTTTCGTGACAATCCCGTAAAAACAACTAATCCACACTGACTCCTTTGGGTTCGACCCCTACTTACCACTTGCTACCCAGTAGTGTAGTCGCGAGTAGCGGACTATAAATTTATTTGCACATTTGCTGTGACGACAAGCATCTGTCAAATTGGCGCCGTTGCCGGGGAGTTGTGCATAGGAATAGTTGTTCTATTTTGTTTTTTGTTTTATCATGCAATTCACTAAGTCCTACTACTACGGAATGGAACCTTGGAACAATGAGGAGTTTTCCCCACCACCTTTCGAACTTGAAGACCGCGAGAAGATCAACAACATAGAGCAATCCCCGGGATGAAACTTTGGACGAGTACTTGGCGTACTTTGACTCCATTGTGACGAGCTGCCCGCACCATGGATTCACCAACTTCGATCTTCAAACAAAATTTCTCAGTGGGATGACGCCACAAGAGTGGAATTGGCTAAATGATGCAGCGGGAGGATCGGTGATGGACTTAACCGTGGATGATCTTTGGAACTTAATAGACGATTTGGCCGCGAGGTCAAGACAAAGAAAAGATCAGGCCATGCAGCACGAAGAACTGGACAACATAATGCAACAAATCAGGACCAAAACTGAGTTATGGGCAGCAGAAAACGAGCTGGCAGCTAGCACCCAGCAATTGGCCGCAGACATACAGAAATTGAATGCCTCGATGCACCAATTCACGGCCAAAACAGACCCGAACCTCAGTATGATCGCCCCCGGAGACCATATAAATGACGAGGATGAGGACCCATGGTTGCCTGAAGAAGAACTGCCCAAATCAAGCCCGGTCCTTATCACCAATCCATCCGAGGAAATCACTGCCCTGACTACCGAGCCTACAGAAGTCCCGAACCTCACTGCTGATGCGGCCGAAGAAATCAAGCCAGGCCCGGTCCTTGCGCTCGGAGCACCCGAGGAAGTTCCGGACCTCATTGCCGAACTGTCCGAGAAAGACCTAGTCCTCACTGTCGGAGCACCTGAAACAGAACCAGTCCTCATGGTCGAAGTGCCTCAACTTAACCCTTCATGTTTTATGCCAATCATAGCCACCAAAGATCATATAATCAATAATGATGAGGTGCAAGGGGAGTTGGAGACCGAGCATGAGCCAAAACAGCCGACAAAGGAACTCTCTCTCGTCACAAGCCAAGGAAAGACGCCTAAAAACTCACTCGTTCCAAGACAACCATCCATCACTGCCACAATGAAGCTTGGCAGAGGCACATGCTTTATGTTGCCCACACTTGATGGCACAAAACAAAACTTCCAAACTCACAAAGGTGCCAACTATTCGAACATGAAGAGGCGGCAAAAACATGGGCCGAAAGAATGGAAACCCGGAAGAAGTGACAAGCAAGCACGACCAATTGGACCAGCAGCTATGGTCAAAGAAGCCTCACCCTTTCAAATCAAAAGAGCTACCGAGAAGAAGTTCGACCTCAAGCACCCATGGGATCCCTACTTATGATCCAGGAATGAGGTATCGTCGAGCCAACGATGTTAAACAAAGGCACTGGTCGGGAGGTAACCCGACACTATCTTACTTTCTGTCATTTAAATTCAGTATTTAGTTTTAAGCTTGCATGACTTTTGAACTAAGGCACGCCTTCGTTCAAAAGTGGGGGGTGAGAACCACCTGTGTACATAAATAACATGCAGCTGTTTTTCTTTTTTAATAGTATCTTTTTGAAAATATGAACTTAAGAATGTGAAAAAGATAGATCGTAATTCATGCATCAACCTTGTGAAAATGCAAACTGTTTAAAAACTTAGAATGTAACTTCTCATTTGTCCCTTTGTATTGAGATAAACTAGGGATGTGGAGTTGATAGAAACTGCCCTAGAGGGGCTTGGCAAGCACTTGAAGGATCAGATCAAACTATATGGTTTTCAAAGTTAGTGGAGGCTGCACTTCGGATTTTCATTGAACAATTGAGTCAAACTCCGCCAAGAAGCATCTATGCAAAGGCGAGGACGGGAATCAGACCGTCCTCTCTCTAGTCAAAATAGCCGAGAAAATAAATGAGCGACCCTCATCTTGACCCGCGCGAAACGACGAAGACGAGAGGAGCGGGGAGGTATTTCCATAAGCTTGCGGGCGATGATTGGACCTCCCAAAAAGGCTGAGAAAATGGACTAGCAAGTCACAAAGAAGCAAAAAACTCAAAGAAGAAAATCAAAAGAGGCCAAAGGCCCAAAATTGTGAAGGTTTTAACCGAGCAAAAGTGAAGCACTCAAAAAAGATCAAATCAAAAGCCAAAGGCAGAATCACTACAAAAAGCAGTCCCTCGCCAAAAAAGAAAAAAAAAAAAGAAAATCAAAAAGGCTCAACTCACTGAAACCCGAATCGAATCACGTGCTAGAGAAAGCTACAAGAAAACCATATAGTGCGAGACAGTCCCAAGGGTGTAGTCCAGGAGCCTGAAAAGGGCACGAAGGTACAAGTATCAAGTTTCTCGGCACGAAGGTACAAGTATCAAGTTTCTTCTATTTATTTACGCAGTTTAATTTGGTAATAAGTAGTAATGCATGAATTAGGAAAAATCTAGTCCCACAGTCTTACTTTCATATTTTAAAAGTTTTTTACTTGATTGTGTGCCGCCCTTATAAAGCATTGTTCGGGACGAACAACTAAAAGTGGGGGGTAATCTGATGGACCACAATTGTATGAATCATAAACACAGTAAAACCCCCCAAATTAGACTATTTGTCTATTTAACTTTTGCTTGTTAGTTCCGATATTCATCTACAGGGTATTTTGGACTCTAGAGAGAAAACACGCTTAAAAGGGGAGATTTATGCTGAAAATGGATCATAGGCCGAAAGGACCAGGCCCCAGCTGAGCAGTGCGAGGCCCCAGGCGAGCCACCAAGGTCCAATACCAAGTTGATCGAGCAAAACGATGAATCTGGAAATTCTGGCTTGTGGTGGCTTGTGTGGTGGCTTGTGGTTGGAGGAGAAAATGGATGGCTTGGATGAGAAACACATGCACTCATCTCCACCCTCCATTCCTCCTCCCTTGGCCTATAAATACAAAGCTCCCCCTCCTCATTTGTATCATCACCACCACAACAATTCACTTATCTCTCTAGAATTTTGGGCACTAATCATGTAATATTAATCATGTAATATTACTTTGGGAATCAAAGCTTGATCCTTGGCGCTTCAACGGTTTTGTAAGTCTTCTTTTATTTATTTAATTGTCTTGCTAAACTGTTGTTTATTTCCAAGTTCATAGTTATGATAACCACTGCCATGATTAGTAGCTAAATTAATTATTCGGTTTAAGGGTGTGTACTTGTATTATAAATGTTTTAGACTTTACTCTTAGTATACCTTTATGTTCGATACTTGTTCTATGTGCCATATATAAAAGTTAGAATGTCTAAGGTCAAGTCAACCATTTGGAAATGTGACCATAGGGGTCCAAATTCGTAAGCTCTTCCTTAGATATTCGTGATCACACTCGGGTAAGTAGACCATTTGAAAACTGGACCAAAGGGATTAAATGGATAAACTTATCTGAAGAGGTCGACTATTCTAAAAACCATTTGAAAACTGGACCAAAGGGACCAAATGGATGCACTTACGGCTAAGATACTTCGAAAGGAGGAATTAGTTTTGCTTAGAACAAGTGTTTTAAATGATGTTGCAAGTCTTGTGCTAGGAATAGCCTCGATTCATCTTTGAACATTTAGCATGATCATGTCTTGCGCTAGAAATAGCCTCAATTCATCTTTGACCACTTGGTATGATCATTAGCGGTCGATGATAAACAATTATAATACAAGGCCCCTAAAACCGAATACTTTCTTTACAGTCCATTATCAATTGTTGTAATTTACTTTCAGTTCCCAAAACACACTCAAAACCAACCCCAACTGTATTTACTTTCGTGACAATCCCGTAAAAACAACTAATCCACACTGACTCCTTTGGGTTCGACCCCTACTTACCACTTGCTACCCAGTAGTGTAGTCGCGAGTAGCGGACTATAAATTTATTTGCACATTTGCTGTGACGACAAGCATCTGTCAATATGCCATAGAGAAAGAAGATTATTAGTGGACTGAACACTAAGACACTTGCTGTTCTTTGCTTGTAGTTGATATAGCCCTTGATGATATTCACCAGTCACCAGAGAAGTCATTGTGGCTTGGTCCTGTATATCACACTTCTTTTAAGTGAATTTAACTGTAAAACTAGAATTAGCTGTGAGCTTGGCTACAGAAATCAGATTAAACTTGATCTTTGGAACTAATAAGACATCAAGCAACTTGATCTTATCATTCAAATAATGAGTGCCAGTGTGGGTGACAAGAACTCTTACCCCATTAGGCATCAAGACATCATACGGGACAGTTAAGGCCTTCAGGTGAGTGAGAAGATGAGCATGACGAGTGATGTGGTCTGTGGCACCACTATCAACAATCCAACAATCTGCACTCAAAGTGATAGAAGATAAACAAGCAATACCTGCCATGTGAGTTGAAGATTTGTCATTGACAGTATTGAAGTATCCCATCGATTGATTCAGTTTCTCCTGCATGTCTTGCATCATTTTCATTGATGGAACCTGCTGCTCATTGGCCTCTTGAGTAACAGAAGTCTCTTTGTTCCCTTGCCCCGCACTAGGAGGGTGATCAGTAATCACATTATTAACAGAGCTCTTGTTGTTACCTTTATTGATGTTAGACATCCCTTGAGATTTATGTAGTTTGTAACCTGGTGGATATCCATGCAACTTGTAACAAGTGTCCCTGCTGTGACCAGGAGTTTGACAGTGATTGCAAAACAGTCTTCTAGATCTGTTAGGAGTGCTCTCAGTAGTATTGTTTCTAGCATTCTGCCTGTTGTAATTGCCATTGTTGTTGCTGTGAAATGAGGACAGGTTGGTATTGTTGGACACTGGCCAAAATATATAGTAGAAATTTCTGGGACAGGGGATCTGCTGAGGCCTCTTTGAAATTCTTCAGTAATCAAAGTTTTGTAAACCTTGTCAATAGGAGACATAGGCTCAGCATGAAGAATCTGAGTTCTCACAGCTTTATAAACATCATTCAGCCCCATCAAGAATTTCGTAACTCTGTCCATATCCTTCTTAGTCATAACATACTTGCTCATTTTGCAATTTTCACCAAGTTCACACACAACATACTCAGTAAGAGCATTGATGGACCATAATTGTATGAATCATAAACACAGATAAACCCACCATATTAGACGCTTTGTCTATTTAACTTTTGCTTGTTAGTTCCGATATTTATCTGCAGGGTATTTTGACGTCTAGAGAGAATACATGCTAAGGAGGACTTTTTAAGCTGAATATGAATTACGAGTCATTCCAAGTCACGACCAGATGCTGACTGAAGAAATATCATGAACCTGACATGGAAACACTCAAAACAAGTCCAACCGAAAGGCAACCAGAGTCAGACCGGAGCTGAAAGGACCGATGGCTTTTGTGAAAACCTCACAAAACTCACAAGCCACTCTCCTCATGCCACCTAGCCGGCGGCTCCTCCCTCACAACTCCTCTCCTCCTCTCCTTGCAAGCCACATGGCCAGCGGCTTTGGGGAAGAAGACAAGAGGACCGGCGGCTTAAGCTCTCCTCCATGGATATCTTGCCATGTGGTGGCCTCTCCTCCACACCTCTCACTCCCCCATGGCTATAAATACCAAGCCATTCCCTTTGTAATCAACATCCCATTCTCATTCCAATTTCATAAGTTAGTGAGAGAAGCTCTCACTTCTCTCTAGATTAGGGCACCACTCTTGTAAAGACTTGTTTCAATCTATAATACTCCTGTTGGTTCTTGAGTATTCTAGTAGTTCCTGAGTTTACTCCTGTTGGTTCTTGAGTATTCTCTTTACTTTACTGTCTTAGCTATGATATCCACCTCTATGGATATTCGTAGCTAAACCCTTCATTCGGTTGAAGGGGTGTACTTGTATCATACAATGTTTTAGACCCTGCACCTAGTGCCTCTCTGTGTTCAAAACTTGTTCTATGTGCCACATATTAGGTTAGAATTTCCAAGGTTGAGTGGATGCTTTAACGGGCAAAGCTCTTCCGTGGGGTTCGTGAACATACTCAGGTAAGTGGATGCTTTAACGGGCAAAGCTTATCTGAGGAGTTCGACCTCTCTTAAAAACCATTTGGTTGATCGTCACTGAAGATCAAATGGATGCACATAAGGCTAAGATAATTCGAAAGGAGGAATTAGTCTAAATAGAACAAGTGTTCTAAATGATGTGGCAAGTCTTGTGCTAGAAATAGCCTCGATTCATCTTTGAACACATAGTATGATCATTAGAAGTCAATAATAAACAGACTATGATACAAGGCCCCTGCAATCGAATACTTCCTTTTAACTGCAATATCAACTGCTGACGTTCCGCAAGACTTGCCAATCACGCAACAACCGCTGTAAGTCTTTCCTTTTATTTTCAGTATTTACTTTTCTGTTATTTACTTTTCCACACTAAAAACCAAAAACCAACCAAAAAGTCACGTAGTTATTCGCGCTAAAACCTCAATCAACCCTGAAATCACGTTCCCCGCCTGTACAATCCCTCAAAGAATGACTTATCCCCCTAATTCCCTTGGGTTCGACCCCTACTTACCACTTGCTACCCAGTAGTGAAGTCGCGAGTAGCGGGCTTATAAATTTATTCTTGTCTTTCGCACACGACGACTGTGCGTCCGTCAAAATTGGCGCTGTTGCCGGGGAATTAGTTACTTAATCGGATAAGTTCTTTGAATCGATACTCGCTTCAAAACAACCATGTCTCGCGAAGGAAGCCACCATGACTACCAGGATGATGACGAGATAAACCTGTACGATCGAACCAATGAAGCACCGCTTCCATTTGTCGATGATCCAGAACAAATCATGCGAACCCGAAGAGCTCGTGATAGGGAGGCCATCCGAAGAAACCAAGAACCACCCGAGGACCGAAATGTAGCTGGTCCAGTACAACCTCCTATACGTCCCCCACGCCCTCAACCTCGACACGTGCCAAGACAAGAACCTGCCTACGATGACTACTATGGTAATAACAACTACCGTGCACCTACTATGAAAGAACTCAATGCCCCAGATTTCGAAACGCAACCATGGTGCATTCACGAGGGCCCTGAACTAGAGTACATTACCATCAACGCGTCAGTGGCCCATAGCTTGCCCAAATTCTCAAGAGCTCATGGAGAATCTGCGACAACTCATCTCCAATGCTTACATGGCATTTGCCAAAATCTAAAGCCCAATCGAGTGAGTATAGACGACTTCAAGTTAAAGGCGTTCTATTTTTCCCTCATTGACTCGGCAAACGACTGGTTCCTTTCATTGCCTTCCGGTAGCATCAGAACATGGACTCAGATGCAAAGGAAATTTCTCGACAAATACTACCCAGCAGGAAGAGCGATGCAAGTAAGAATGCAGCTACAGGACATCAAGCAAGGGCCCAATGAAACCATGTACGACTACCTAGAAAAGTTCAATCACCTAGAGAGAAGCTGCTGTACCCTTGGACTGCCCGAGAAACTCATCATCGAGTACCTCATTGATGGATTAAGACCTTTAGAGAAAATGCTCCTGGATGCCTCATCTGGAGGATCCATGATGAATCTATCATTAAGTGGCATAAGGGATCTCATCGCCAACGTTGCTGAAAATGCCCAGTTTAGAGAGGAGACTACTCGCCAAGATGAATTCTCCCGAACAAAAAACGTAGCACAAGCCGAGACATCAGTAAAGACTATGCCAGAAGAGATGAGACAAATAAAGAGGTGTGAAGTTCGTTGTTTGGGATCGGGATCGAAAGAAGAAGACTCAAAATTCTGGTGTTATGGTCGAAGACGATGAATTAACTTATTATGGAATTATAAAGAACATTATTCAGTTACAATACGCAAATGGGATGCCAGTGGTAGTTTTTGATTGCACATGACACCGATCCTAAAGAGAGGGGAAGCACAAAGAGGGATTATGGACTTCTTTCTATAGACGCATCCACAACTTGGTATGAAGATTGGCCTTATTGTCTAGCCACCACCGCAAGACAAGTGTTTTACTTGGATGATATAAAGGCGGGTGACAATTGGAAGGTTGTAAATGTTGTATCACATAGAGGGGTATATAGTGATAGCTCCCTTGCACAAGAAGATGAAATTGAAATAGCAAATGCTGAAGAAAATGATCCTTATCAAGAACGAATGCCCATCTACGTTACAGCGAGGAGGCAATTGTACTTGGATGAAGAAGACGATATGAGCGAAACAGGGGACGATGATGATGATAATAATCTATGTGATGGAGATGACGAAATGTTCATTGAACAGGAATTAGATGATCAAGTAGTGGAAGGAGGCGACGATGAAAGTGATGATTCAATGGGAGTGGAAGGAGGTGACGATGAAGATGATCAAGACAACACTTCCGATGATGACCTTCACTCTTATTGTTAATGCAGGTGCTGTTTTTATTAAGAGATTAAAACTTGTACTGTGTGATGAGTTTGTTTGATGAAAACGTTGTTGTGTTTTTTATTTGATCTACATGTTCTGTATAGTTTATGTCACAAATTCAGGTACAAACGTCGCTTATACTCATCAATTTTAGGAGGCAAAAGCAAATTTCAGATTGGAGGGAAATGAAATTTCAGATTCCAATTTTTTCTGTTAGTTTTAAGCGACTTGTTCTTTCAACATATGTCGCATAAGGATAAGGCTTGGCCCACATACGAAGGCCCAGATCAGAAACCCTAGGTCTTCACTTCCTTCTCCCGTTCTCTCTTTCGTCTCCCCCCTATGCGCCGAAACCCTAAACTCTGCCGATTCTCTCTAATTCCACCCTGATCCGAACACTGCGAACTACAGATTCTCGTCATCCATGGCAAAATCAAAGAACGCGAAGCCTACCAGACGTCCCGAAGATGTTGAAGTTAATAGTAGGAAGTCGAAAATGAAACTCCGATCTCCTTCACTCCGTCGGCCTTCCAAAAAGTTAATGAAAACTCCACCGCCGAAGCCAACCACCAGGCTTGTGTGTGCTGAGTCGTCGGAACTGTCGTCTCCACCGCCATCACTCGAAAGGTTGAACCAGTTGCCTGCGATCGGTCCAGAAGTCAGGCAGACGGAGCGATCCAAAGCCATCCTCCATGCAATGGAGGATATGTCAAGACGAGGTATGAAGAAACTGGATGCCATTCGTACTCCTCCTCCTACGACTAAAGGAACTCCACCGCCGAAGAAGAAAACTGACCAACCTCCGGTTCGTCACACTCCACCGCGCAAAGCTAAAAGCTGTTGTCAAAACTCTCAACCGCAATCTCAGCCCGAGTCACAACCACATGCTATTGATCCTTCGAGAAGGAAGAATCCCGCTGCAATTGCTGCTCAGAATCAACCATGACAATTCATTCCCGAATCAGACCCACCAGAAGACCATGCTATTCCAGTAAAACAAAAGACCAACACCACCACTGCAATTGATCAGAACCCACAACCAGAAAAACATAGAAAAACCAACATCACCAACAGTCAACCCCCCCTGCTACCTCTCAACCACGACCTATCATTAACAATCCCCCACCACAGATCCAAAAGGACAATACGTTTGCACCCCGTAGATCCCCTAGGTCTCTACAAAAGTCAGCCGGTCGACCAAATTCCCAATCCCACAACCGTCCTCCACCACCACCTATCATATCCCACCCTCCAGAATTACCTACACTAGTGCCTGTTGCAGAACTACCAGCTCCAGAGTTCGATCCAATGGACTCGTTCGATGACATTGCATCATCAGATGATGATGATGATGATGCCGAAGCCAATTTGGCTAACATTCCTAGCATTAGATGCAAGAGCTCTGGTTTTGTGGAAACAGGTAATAATTTTGTATTGTTGTTTGTATTTGATAATTAGGTACATTGGTTACATTGTTTACATTGTTCCTTATTGTTGTATCTATAACAGAGGATTCATTTGGAGGGAAGAGGAAGGTGCGTGGGGTTGTCAATGGATCAGAGGTGGCCACTTATAGGCTGACCCATAACAAAGGCAAAGCGATCAAGGTAGATTTTTTACCCAACGGTGCTGGGCCAGCTATTCAAAAAGTGGGGAGCCTACTTGTGCACGAGATTGGTAGTGCCGTGAAGGATAAAGTTCCAATGCTAGCATCTTCATTTAGGAGGCTTGAGGAAAAGGATCGACGTATTGTGTACGATCACCTAAGAGTGAGTATTTTGTTTTGTTTACTTTGCATTTAATTCAATATTAGTCTGCAACTTTTTAACCATATCCATTCTCTTCTTTGCAGCCAAACTTTGTTATTGAATTAAATGACGACCAACTATGGAATCACATCTTCAAGAAAGCCGCGGAGAGGTATCGGGACTGGAAATGTGACTGTAAATCCTTCTACCAAAAGTATGGACCTGATGTGTTGCCTAGGGAGTTTGTGGATAGGCCTGGGCAGTGGGAATGGCTTAAAGCACACTTTAGCGAAGCTAAAAATCAGGTAAGGCATTCACTTTAATTACTAAATTACATTTTCTGCTAGTTATTTGCTCCATTTATATCTAATTTAAATTATGCAGTAGTTAATAAGTACTTTTAACTTGTCTAATTTTTATTACAATAGGAGAAGGGTAAGACAATGTCAGGTGTTCGCAATAAGATTAATAGAATCAACCACCGAGGTGGAAAATGCCCGTTCTACATGAGGGCTGAAACACTGTCTGCACAGGGAGAACGGGCTAAGTACATAGCCACGTTCTCCCAAGTCTATTCTGGTGATCCCGTCGGTGCTGCCCTTGCTGTTAGTTTCTTTCTGTTCCTTCTCATATATTTGATATTTATACATGTTCATGTTTGGTTGCACATGTTCAACAAATATGGCAAATATGTTCATTTGTAGTTCATATAGCATATGTTCATTTGTAGTTCATATACCCATGTTCATGTTCAGCACAGTTTGGTTGCACATGTTCAGCTATTTGTATCTGTTCATGTGTGGTTCTTGTGAAACATGTTAGCAAATATTATCTGCCATTTGATCTTCTTATGTTCCATGTTCAAGTTCCATGCTCTTCTTGTGAAACATTTGCATATATTATCTGCCATTTGTAGTTCTTATGTTTGGTGTCATGTCCACTTTATCTGGGAACTCTTCATGTAATTCATGCGCTTTGTTATTGTCATTTTATATACACTTTCCAATGTGTACATGTAGGCAAAGATGCAAGAAAGGGTTCGTCAACTGCTGCAGGGGCAAAATGGTGATGATTCTGAACACAGTGTCCTCGATGATGATGATCGTGATCGTGAACCTCTACCAGTCGCTACTCAGATTGAAATCATGACAGAAGTGTTGGGGCAGCAGCGTGGAACTTATATTTCCGGGACTGGAAAAGCCTTCAAG
Organism: Rhodiola kirilowii; assembly: GCA_033675215.1. NCBI lineage: Eukaryota > Viridiplantae > Streptophyta > Magnoliopsida > Saxifragales > Crassulaceae > Rhodiola > Rhodiola kirilowii. The sequence continues at coordinate 31,160,310 of CM066196.1, read as the reverse complement.
AGACCACCCCTCCCAAGAGGGGGCGCAAGGAACTCCAAAATGAAAGTTCAACTTCAAAAGAAAACAGACGAGTTTGAGATAACGAAGGCTGCATTTGAGGAGAGGATACGTATTTTGGAGGACTTGGTGGTTCGAGGTGGATCAGCTAATATGGCAAGCCACAATGCTTCTGAAGGCGCGACAAGCTTTGGACCTGCTGCTCAGTAATTGTTTGCTATAACTATTATCATATGCAAAACTTGTGCTTTTTGGATAGGTTGTGTAACCCTTATGTTCAGTGTTTGTTGTTGTTGTGTTTGTCGGATAGAATGTTGTTGGTTTGCAGGATTTTATTTTGGGTTTGGTTTGAAAACAATTTCAGGTTTCGAATTAATATTTAATCAAGTTTATGCGACAATAGTTTGTTTGAAATATGTCCATTTTAACCATATTGTAAGCTGTCATGTATGCAGCGTATACATTATTATACGACATATATACGTTCAATATTAGTCGCGTAATAATATATATACGACAGCTATATGCTCGATATTCGTCGCTTCATCATATATATACGACAAGCTTATGTTGGATATTTGTCACTACAACATGTTTATGCGACATACAAGTCGTACCTTTCGTCGCGACAGACCTTTTATAAAACACATATATGTTCAACATTACTCGTAATACCATTTTTGCGACAAGTCCGTATTCAATATAAGTCGCAAATTCCTTATTATGCGACACGTTTTTAATCAATATTAATCGCGAATTCCATTTTATACGACACCGCTATGTTCAATATGAGTCGCGAAACACCATTTATACGACACATTCATGTCAGGATTATAAAGCGTATGCTCATATGAGTGGAACTCGACTCATTGTTTATGTGACTAAATATAACAATTGCCGCATAAGAGTTTAACTTAACGCGACAGTAGCTTTTTTCGTTTGTCGCGTATACTTTTGGCTACTCGGATTTCGCAACCCTTTTTTCGCGACAGATTAAAAGTCGCATAAATTGAATGCGACATTTTTTGCTGTTTATGCGACGCCGAAAAACTGTGTCATAGGATGGAAATTGGTGTAGTGATGTGTATGACCTTCAGGGGGAGACTCAAAGTCCAGGTCCGCGTCACAAGCATGTTCCAGAGTCATCTGTCCGTGGAGCTGGAACATCATTAAGGATCTTAGCAGGTGAGAGAGCGAGGATGATTGCTAAGCTTGAAGGTGTGCTCAAGAACATCAAAAACCAGATGATAGCTATTAACGAGCAGAGGATAGTGATCACCACGATGGTACGCCACTTGAGGTATCCCAGCGATGAAGAGGTGGATGACCCACAGTGATGAAGCTGAGTCCATCGCCTGAGGAATTGAAGATCTGGCTATAATCTGGATATCTGCATTTACTTCTGTCTATTGAACTCTTATTTTTTGTTCCTGTCTTAAACTCTCGATATAGTTCATATTGCACTACATTTTGAACCCTCGTTGTCAATTTTATGCAAAAAGGGAATAATTTTGGGAGTCATTTTCTATCAATTTTACTATTTAGATACTCTTGAAGTACATATACTGATAGATAGACGTGAAGGTTTTTCCAAAAATTTCAAGGGAGAGATTGTTAATTCCTATGTGGCATGGAGTTCGGCAAAACGACTTCACGGTGTTCAAGCTGAAGGACAAGGAGTTTAACTATGAACACAGGAGGCGGTTCAAGCATGAGGAGAAGAGGTGGTCGAGACTAAAGCGGTAGTATAAAGTAGATCGAATGATCGAGGTGTATTCTAAGGCGGTGCATAAAAGAGATAATGCTGATATTCGATACAAGATCTTGTCTGAGGTATTGTTGCAACCAGAAAGATTTTCGCAACAATAAAGATCGGCAGTGGAGGCGGCCTAACTTAGGAAGGAGTTCCTAAGATTTCAAAGAAGATATTTTGGAAAAGGATCTTATCCTAATCCGTTAGTTGAAATCTTCTTGGTCGAGTATAAACACGGGACTAGGGATAATGGATTAGGGCATTGATTTCAGTAAAACACATGCATACACTCAGAGAGAAGAAGGAAATCGACGACCATTAGCTCATTATTCCGGTCAGCTTACGACTCTATGTCAGTCTGTTCAAGGTGTTGTTCGAGACTGACTGACTGTTGCAGGTATTCTACATCACACACTGAAGTTGTTGATTGCGTAGTCTTTGGGAGAAGGCTTAGATCTTCGGGAGAAGATCAGGTGGAAACAGAGAGGGAGTCTCTCATCTAAGGGGAGCTTAGATACCAAGTTACTAAAGTGTTAGAGAGTAGGTGGTTTGAGAGGAATCTACAAACGTAAGTCCATTGTACTATGAACGTGATCATAGTAATATCGCTTTCCACAGGGCTTGGGATACACGCCTTAGACCTATACTCGTTAACGCCGAACTGGATAAACAATTTCGATGTGTTTCATTTCACATTTGTACTATTTTTCTTGGCGTGCTAATATGTTCTGCCAATGAGTTTAATCAGCTATTCGAACACTAGCTTGTTGTACATCTTGGTGTGCAAGTTAGAATTTTAGACTTTTAGATAAAAATTAAAATGGTACTTTGCTTTAATTTATTTCTAATATTTGATAAACTATTAACATATTTTATATCTGATTTCTTTTTATATACTAATATATAATGAAATCTATACGATAACAATATCTTTATAATTACTAGTTATTTAAAAATATAAAATCGATTAAGTTTTCATTAATCTTTGAAGACTCTTTCCACCTGATTAGAGTGCGGTTAAAGTGTTAACCGGATTTTTTTATACTAACCCTAAACCTCCTCAAAAGTTGACACGTGGCAAATTTGACGAAATTTTATAATTAAACACTAAGGGGAAATTTAGTCTTTTTCGTATTTTAGTTATTATTTTTAATTCAATGTAGACCTCCGCTGCTTTAAAAGAGTGATGGGAGCAAACTAAAAATTCAATAGAGGCGAGTTTATATCGTTGCGTAGCTAGTTTTTTTTTTAAAACAAAATTAAATTCCACTATGATAAGCAAGGAATGGACAAGCCCCAAACTCATACCGGTGCATCCAAGGAGGTTCGAACCGTCGACCTTATGATCATTCGACCAAGACTATGACCGCTAGACCACTACCCATGATGCTTGCGTAGCTAATTCAAAGCCATGCAACTCTTTATCCCACACCAGGAGAAGACGCAGTAATTTAGAGAAACACGAGTTGAAGTCAGACATTAGTGCGTATCGCTTAAACTCGTCAATTCCTCTGAATGTTTAGACTTAAGGCTAATTGTTCAGAATTAAGCTAAAATGTTCAGACTTAAGACTAAATATTCACCCATAAAAAGTATTCATAAAGCTAATGTAATGTGTTGTGAAATGATACGGAAGCAAAATAAAGAGTCATTAGCTCATATTGGTCATGAATGAAATGGATTTACACCACCATGTTAGATTAGACCTTTGTAGTTTCAAATGAATGATGGAGCAAAAAAAATTCAATGGAGGCAATATGTATATCATTGTGTAGCTAACTAAATGCTCTATACCTTTCTAGTTTACATTAAGAGTAGACGAGTTTGTTTAGAAGGTAGAAACACGAGTGGAAGTTAGACATCAATGTATACCCCTACGATTCCACTTAATGTTCAGACTTAATGCCAAAATTCAGACTTACGACTAAATGTTTAGCCATAAAAAATATCCATAAAGCTTAAACAATGTGTTGCGAAATGGTATTGAAGCATAATAAAGAGTCCTTAGCTCATGTAAAATGAATTTACACCACAATAACATATTAGACTTTCGCTGGTTCATATGAGTGTTTGGAGCAAATGAAAAATCTGATGGAGGCGAGCTATATATAAATGTGTAGCTAACTCAAAACCCTACAACTCTGTAATTCACATCAAAATCAGACAAGGTTTTTTAGAAAGTTGAAACACGAGTGGAAGTCAGACATCAGTATAACTCGATACAAATTATGCAGCTCTACTGACGTTGACTCGTATTTCAACCTTCTAAACGACCTTTTCTGCTCTTGGTGTGAATTAAAGAGTTGTACAACTTTGAGTTAGCTACACAACAACGTATAACTTGTCTCAATCGAATCTTTAGTCTGTTCTTAGAACTCGTTTGAAGCATCCAAGGTCGAATCTGACGTTAACGACGTTATTTTTTGACGTTTACTCTTACATCTGTTATATATTCTTCAATAAGTCTATTTTAATTTTTTTTATTCACAAAAAGCGCCCCGATTTACGATTGGTTATTAGTGGCACGTATCGAATTCTTATGTGAATTTATAGTTAACATATTTAATTATGGTTTATATTTAATTCATTATCATCTTGGTTAATACTAAATTTTTTTGCCAACGAGGTAGTGGTTGAGTTGGTAGACCTTTGTCTTGCCATAGCATGGTGAAGGGTTTAAACCCCCACCGTGGCATTTTCTTTCCACAATTTTGTGGATTTTCCTAGTCCCACCTATGGTTGGACCTTTCCTCCATCCGTGCTTAGGCGCTGCTATGGCATTACCATAGAAATGTATGTCAACCAGTGGGTTTCTGTGCTTCAATGAATGATTCAAGTGAAGTTCAAATCCGGGGTGGTGCCCATTGTTTGGCCTCTGCTTCAAACGGACTACGAATATATGTATCAGAAACATGCTATTTGTGTTGTTTTTCTAGATATGTTCCTTGTGAATCCACAATATAAAAAAGGGAAAAGTACAGACAGGTGCCTTGAACTATTAACGTTTTCCAATTGAAGGTCCGAACTATTAACGTTTTCCAATCAGGGGCAAATTCAAAAAAATATAATGATTTTAGTAATTAAACTTAACAGAGTTAAATCAAAATTAATGACGGTTAGTTCTGTTTCATTCACGCCTAACTCTGTTAACCCTATTATTATTCAGTTTTTCATTTCTCAAATCGCTACGGAACCCTAATCGTTTGTCAGACTATCGAAGACCATGGCATCGTGATGGAGACCTCGGCTCGATTCTTAGATTTCAAAATGTAGACAAAATCGAATCGATTGATTTCCAATTAGTTTGGCGGAGAGTTGGCTTCAGGTATGCTTTTAAATTTATGTGCGAATCTGGTAGCAAGTTATTGATATGTCTGGCAACTAGCTATCTGACTTAATAAGAGGGTTAAATTCAATTAGTCTAATTTGAATTTTTCGTTTGGTGTGCATCCATGTTTGGATATTTCAATTTGGTTAAATGAAATTAGTCTTTGAATTATGCATTCAGTGTGCATCAGTTTTAATATTTCATAATAGCAGTATAGGCGCTGGTAGAATAGTGGAAAAGAGGGTGAATTTTGAGATAAGGTATGGAGGTCAATTCACAGAAGATTCTGATTTTCAATACGTGGGAGGTGAGAAAGAGCTATTGAAAGGAGTTGACCCGAATTATATTTCCATCATGGAATTAAAGGATGTGGCTGTAAGTGCCGGCTATTCTGATGTGGCTGCAATCTACTACAAGTTTCCAAAGATGAATTTAGCGTTTCGACACAAATTAGTAACAGATCTTGACGTGAATGACATGACAGATATGATGTATGATGGAGATTTAGTGGAGATATATGTTGAACACGAAGCACAACAAAAAGTAAAGACAGGTGCACTACTTCCGGCCGGTGATGTAACTGAGGTGTCATCGTCTCAAGTTCTAGCCAATGATGATGATCAATACAGAACAAGTTGAAGGTAATATTGCTAAAAACAATCATGTGATTAATGAATGTGAAGCGGAGAATTTTGCTGAAGTTATTATTGCAGCTGAAAATTTGGAGGCTTTCGATAATGTTTGCAACAATGGGTCTTGCGATAAGCGTGATAAAATTGATGATGAACTAACTGATTTTTGTGATCCGGAAATGGAACAAGACAAGAAAGACTTATTTTGTGAGCAAGATGAGAAAATTGAACATGCCAGAATCCACATTAGTAAGTCCTTGAACGAAATATTTTCTAAAAGTGCTTCGCTGTATGGGCAAATATATGAGGATGTCGACTACCCACCTTCAGATCTTATTTCTGATTTTAGCGAGGATGAAAATGGTCAAAGAGAATATCCCTTTTTTAATGAGAAGATAGATTTTGGGAAAAAAATATAACATTGGCTGTTGGAATGCAATTTCAAAGTAAAAAAGTGTTTAGAAGTGACCTGAAATAGTTCTCGATATGGAAAGGATTTGATTTTGACTACATCAACAATAAGAAAGGTAGAATCAGTGCACAATGTACAACAGAGACATGTCCGTGGCGAATTTATGCATCACAACAAGTTGATAAAAATGGAGATATTTGTTTTCAAATTAAATCAATGTGCCCTCATGATGACTTGACTTGCGTTAGAGATTGCACAGGCTCACGGTTATCATCTGAGTATTTGGTTGAATATTATTTGGAGGCTTTTAGAGACAATCCAAATTGGGATATAAAAGCTTTCAAGCTACATGTCAAAAGAGAGTTTGATGTTGAAGTTACGTATAAGAAGTGTTGGAGAGCAAAGAAGAGAGCATTAACAATCATTGAAGGATCTGTTAGTGGACAATATAAAAGTTGCTCAAGGATTATTGTGCAGCTTTAAAACAGTTTAATCCTGGAAGCTCAGTGTATTTAACCACAAATGCCGGTCATTTTCAGCGTATATATATATTTGTTTGGATGCTTGCAAACGAGATTTTTTGACCGGGTGTAGACCAATTATATAAGTTTGGATGCGTGTCATCTCAAAGGTGCATATAATGGTCAAATCCACTCAGCCGTAGGGAGGGATGGAAATGATAACATGTTTCCGATTGCGTACGTGATTCGCGAATCTGAGAGCAAAGAAACTTGGCTATGGTTTTTAGAAAGTTTATTAACTGATATCGGAAACTCAAGAGATAATGGTTGGTGTTTTATTTCGGACCAACATAAGGTAACTCATATATAAGTTTTTGGTTTTTCCATAATGATCTAGTTATAATTGTTGGTGTTTTTTAAAACCGATGTTTTACAGTTGTTTCCATATATAATTGTTTTACATTATACTGTAACTTGATTCTTTTTTTATTTTCAGGGTCTACAAGAAGCTATCAAAACTAGATCCCGTGACTTGGAGTCGGCATGGTTTTTCATATTTCGTCAAAAGTGATGCGTTGTGCAGCAACATTTCAGAATGTTTTAATTCCTTTATCAGAGTTGCGAGAGATCAGCCTATAATAACATGTCTCGAGACCATTCGAAAACTCTTGATGAAAATGTTTTAAGATAAGAGAACGGGAATGGAAAAGTATGATGGTGACATATGCCCTCGCATATGGAAAAAGTTAGAGCTGATTAAAAGAGACTCAATGCACTGTAATGTGTACTATGGTGGTGGGCCAGCTATGGAAGTAGAGCACACAACTCAGGGCACTTTTGTATTAGATTTGGCTTTAAGATCGTGTACTTGTAGGATTTGGGACTTGACTGGAATTCCTTGCAACCACGCTTGTGCAGCTATAAGACATATGCGAGGAAATCCAGCAGATTATGTTCATCAATCTTACAGGAAATCTGAGTTTTTGAAAACTTACGAGTCATATATCTCACATATTCCTGGACCATCCGATTGGCCACGACAAGGAGGTGAAGATATTTTACCTCCAACGTATAAAAGACAGGCGGGCAGACCAAGGCGTCGACGAATTAGGGAGGCTGATGATCCTGCCAATCCAAATAGAAAACAAAAGGATGGCATTATAATGACGTGTAGTCGTTGCGGGAAAAGAGGCCACAATGCACGTCAATGTAAGGGTAATATAGCAGATCCGAAGAAAGCGGAAATGAGAAAAAAAAGATGCGGAACGAGCATCTAGAAATCGCTCAAGGAGAAAGACGACAACCACAGATGAATGCAACACAAACGCTGCCTCTAAAAAAATAAAGAAAGCTAATGTAAATATTCTTTTAGCTCTTTTATCTTCGTATATGTTCTGGATTTAACTGATCTTCTTTCTATCTTAATTTCATGTGAGGAGGAAAAAAACCAATACAATCAATAGTTTTACGAGAAAGTCAGGTAATCCGAAATTGTCTTTATCATGTTTCAAGTTGCTGGTTTATTGGTTTAGACAACATTGTTTTATGTTGTATTTTACTCCAACAGTCTTTTTGCCATCTAAAATATGTTGTTATGTTGCATCAACTACTTGTTTTATGTAGGCTTCTATTAATGAGCAACCTTCACGAGACTGGCATACGGGGTACGACAACGTTGGAAACGCTGTACCTTATGAAAGGCCACTACCGAGCGGTCCTTCTCAAGTTGAAGTACGCGGAGGATTGGCTATGTTTATAGAGCGGTCCGAGCGGTCCTTCGCAAGTTGAAGTACGTGGAGGACTGCTGAATGGTTAACATCCAATGGTGCCCAACGTTAGCGTGATATGCATGATATTATGCAGGATTTAGTTTCTTATTTTGAATGAGCCTAACAGAAACAAAAATTTGTACCCTTTCATGGCTCTCTAGGTTTTGTTTTAGATCTGAACATGTCACTGGGAATTGAATGAGTAAACTTTTTGGGTGTAAAATGTTTACAATCAGATGTAAAAGTTTCTACTCTTTTAATGAACATCATTTCATTTTTTTCATTTGAAACAACAAGCTGGTACAAATTCAGAATAAAGCAGAATTACATTTTTTCTTCGTAAGGACCATCCTGATACAAAGAGGACCATGTCCTGTGATCGACTCAAGGACTAGCACACTAGCATAACTTCTCAGCCGACACAAGGCACCATCATGGAAGAAAAATAAAGCCAGCTATAGACAAGGACCTCTAAAACAAAAACAGGTGAGTCAACCATCATCATAACAAGCTTATTTGCCTAGCAGGGGTCATAAGCCATCCCAGCATGCCTTGATGAAACCTATGACAAAAGCGCCAATAAAAGTAGAAGCAAGTTGTATATTCATCCCAACCTGGAAAAAATGAAGAAATTTTAGCACTAGCAGTGGGGTTAATTGTGATTCGCAAGTTCCTAGCCTACCGTTTGGTAATCTCTTGTATAGCATGTAAGCTACAAAATACAGTTAAATGGATTATATGTCATGACCATTAATGTATTTGAAGATGCAATACTTTGTCTCCCTATCCCATTGCAGCTCGAATAAGAAGAGTGTCTCCTGACATCCTTCCAACATCTCTAGTGATGGTTTCTTTGTAACAAAAGCTCGCATCTTGCCTTAGAATTGTTTTCAATTAGAAACTTCTAATCCTGGTAGCCTGTCGATCCCCCGTGACCATCCAGCAAGATACCTCTCCGGCCAAGCCAACTCTCCGCCAAACTACTTGGAAATCAACCGATTCGATTTCGTCAGCGTTTTGAAATCTGAGAATCGAGCCAGGTCTCCATCACGATGTCATGGTCTTCGATAGTCCGACGAACGATTAGGTTCCGTCGATTTGAGAAATGAAAAACTAAATAATAATAGGGTTAACAGAGTTAGGTGTGAATGAAACAGAACTAAACGTCGTTAATTTTGATTTAACTCTATTAAGTTTAATTATTAAAATCGTTATATTTTTTTGAATTTGCCCATGATTGAAAAAATTAATAGTTCAAACCTTCAATTGAAAAACGGTAATAGTTCAAGGGACCTGTCTATATTTTTCCCTATAAAAAAATACAAAGTTTTTGTGAAAGCTCATGATTAATTGGAGTTGGTTTTAAAAAATATTTATTGTAGCTGGGAAATTAGATGTGAAGGGCATAACTGGAATACCAATAATTTAATAATATAACGCGACAAACGTTTCCGCTCCCAGCAAGCCTCTCTCTTCTCATTTCTTCTCTCAAGTCCGATCAGATCCGAAGCGAGCGAGCGAGCGAACAAGGATTTTATTCACTCCGGCGAGTAAGCTTGTATGATTCTCGCTTCATCTTCCATTTATGTCTTTTCTCTCTATTTATTTATTCATGTTTCTATTTAGATTCCCCTTTTTTCAGTTTCTGATTATTATGTTGTTAACAATAAGTAGATAATAAATTCAGTCACTTATCTTCGTTAACTTAAAAATTGCATTACATTTTACCAGGTTTCATATCAGCATCCATGGCGTCTTCATTCTCAAGCTTGTTTCTAAAGCCCAGATGTAACAATGTAACAACATCTCCTCTGCCCTTCCCATCTATTTTTCTTCTGCACTTCACTTTGCTTTTTTCTTCAACATCAACAACTCTATTTTTATAACAGCTGCTAACGACATCCGCTTATCACATTCCCAAGAGACTCTTTACTACTACTAAACCTAGTAGTGATCCCGACACACATGACGACTTCAAACCTAATAACAAACTTCAATCCTCTGATCATACCCTCAAGGACATTGTTGAGCGGGTAACCCTTTTTCTTTTTAATCTTTCAATTTTTAAGAAAGAATAGGGCTAGCGTATTTGTTTCATCACAAATATCAGTAACATGGATTTGTCTCTGTCATAGGATGTCAAGGATAATCCTGTAATGATTTATATGAAGGGGGTCCCTCAACTTCCTAGATGCGGCTTTAGTTCACTTGCAGTTAGAGTGCTCAACGAATACAGTAACTTCGGCTCACTATCAACCTGCTAACTTCTTTTTTCCTTTCTCTTACTTACATCGTCACTCAAATTAATATTACTTGGGTTCGCAGATGTTCCAATTAGTGCCAGAAACATATTAGAAGATCCTGAGCTGAAGAGTGCTGTAAAGGCCTTCAGGTAGTGATTCTTCTATTGATTCACTCTATAACACTTACACGTACATTTCAATTAATTCCTCCACAAAAATCTTTCTCTTTTTTCTAGCTATAATATACATTTTTTGTAATCAATGCTGAAAGAATGGGCCTTCCTGAACATTGTGCCATACTTTGAGAAAAATGAAAAAGCATTTATGATTTTTCTTAGGGAAAAAAAAGAAGACATATATTGGTAACCTTATCTTTTCAAATTTTATGGCATAGTGCTTGGCCGACATTCCCACAAATCTTCATCAAGGGGGAGTTTGTTGGTGGTTCGGATATTATCCTGAATATGCACCAGGTGAGTATACAAGGAAAACAGTATACATTTTGTTCCTGGTTGACTCTCTGTGAAGTGCTATGATAACACTGACTAATTTTTTGTAGACTGGAGAGTTGAAGGAGAAGCTCAAAGACATCACTGATGAGGCAAAACTTGAATAGGCTGGTAACATAGCAGAAGGAAACAAATAGATAGTTATATAAATGGGCTGTTTGCCTAACTTATGCAAAAGAATAATATTTTGGGAGCTGATGCATTGACTTGAAACCTATTTGTTTCTCTTTAGCCAATACTTTGATTAACATGTAATTGCATGCTGTAGCTGGCAGATTTTTATTTTGCTGGGTAATTGAGATTTTGGTAGAGCAGATGAACTCCGTTTAATTGGAGATATTGCTGCACAAGTTTCCTGGTTTTCTTATGTGGCATCCATCCTTTAAATTCCATTTCCATTCCCATGTTTCCCTCGGAAATGATGCCCCAAACAGAAGCCCAAACTCCATGCCCCCCCCCTGTTGATACGATCCATTGTAATCGCCCGTAAGACTGTTTATGACGAGCTCAGCTTCTTCTTGCTAGTTAGAAATTATGTACTCAAAATGAACGAGACTCAGATTTGTTTATGCTTAAACTGACATTGATAGTAACTCCCTCAAAATGAACTGTTTCAGATATTATGTACTCAGATGTACTCAAAATGAACTGACTCAGATTTGCAAGTAACAACAGATGGATCAAGTAAAGCAGGCACAAGCACAATTTGACCGTCTCTAAGGGCACACGGTCAGGGCCATACTCCAGCTCAGATAACAGAGGGCCGACTGGTGGAATTTTTGTTTGCAATTTAAACTTGCTTCTTTGTAGTATTTTTTGCTGTATACTAAACTTATTATTTTTCTGGATTTCAATAGTTAAGCTCAAAGTTGAATAAAGTGGCTTTGGGCACCAATAATGAAATATTGAACAACCAAATGTAACACTGGGTTGGTTCACAGTTTACAGAACTTTTTGCTTTTTTATAGAACGGTGCAGCTTCCTTGTTCTCTGCAGCAGTTCAAGTTATCCTTATCAGCATGAACAAATACAAGACATATTAACTCCTTGGCACAGGGTACACTTACTTCTTTGAGTGGCCATAATTGCTCAGTGCCTCTTCAAATCTAAGCCACACTGGCCCTGTTTCTTGACAAATAACATTCTTTGGGCCTGCAACATATGCCTGCACAACAAACTCAGGACTTCTTTCTTTGCATCCAGAACAAGTAAATTTTGTTAAAGTGTACCAATTAATACATGCTTCGGACCTACTGAGACCCATTGAGCACACCTACCTTCCTTCATATTCTGAGAGCCATGCCAGATAAGCAGCACCAAAGTACATGGAAACGAATGGCCTGGTCAGGTCTTCAGCAGAATCAACCTTGTATGCTTTATACCTCAAATCCCTAAACGTCGCATGATTATTAATGAATAAACACTCAGCTCTATCAGCATTGGATTTATGAGACAATCTATTCTTTAAACACTCAGAAGAATACTAAATGCTATGAAAATACTACCTTATGCTCAAGTGTCTCAATTTGAAATAAAATTGATGGTTTCGAAAAAGAGGGCTAATCCATGCAAAATAATCAACCATGTTTTATACTTAGCATGCAGAGGTAATTTTTTCATGAAGTTGTCAAGACATAAAACCTCTTCTTTTTTCTTTTCTTTTTTCAGATTTTGGTTGTCATACATATGCGTTTTTGGAGCATCCTTTACCCAGAACAACAATATTTCCATGAAAGACAGGTTTCTAACACAAGGAACGAAGAACTTAAGGCTACGAGATATGCTGCTTACGATTTGGAAAACCAAAGTCCTCGTATACCATACTTACTTGTATAACCAAGTGGCTGTCGGGTAATCAATGCCCATTATTCCAAGGCGCTCTCCTAATCCATTCACAAAACGTGAGCTTACAATCTCAGCTATAGCACAAAGAATCGCCTGTCCATTAGCATTTAATAAGATGACGGCAAGTTTCATATATGCTCAAAAGGACTCAAAGAACAAACACTAAGTGTACCTATAAAAGCACATATTAACAAGGAATAAAGACTGATTAGTGTTCAGCAGCTAATGTTTTAAAATCTTAGAAAATAAGAACTCATCCAATTAATCCTCTAACTGAATGAAGATGTAACAAAAGTTTTAAACACCATATCAAAACAAATATAGCTTACGAATTGCAAAACTGTAAAAGTTTATAAGAAGGTTTTACCGGCTTAACATTTCTTGTGCTGAAATGTTTGAAGAGAATAATCTCTGCAACTGCCTGGAAAAAAAAACTTGTTAGTTCCAAAAGTAAAATGGGTATTTAAAAGTCTATGGACATATCGGAAAATGTTTAATAGAATGACAACGAACTTTACTGCACAGTTGAAGGGTCAAATAGGATTTACATATATCATAATGACCAATATGGACCTTTACATGTTGCTTTCCACAGTTTTTCAGACTTGGAGTTTTCATAGTTCCTAGGTCGTAAAAAACGTTAGGCGCTAGTCGAGCGGAAATGGTCTTTCTAGATTAATTGGAGATTAATCGAAAATTAGGCGGGGATTAATTGGTTTAGTACTTTTTTTTTAAATATTTATTTTCAATCAATAATTATTAAAATAAATATGACAGTATTATAAAATCTATAATTGTGTATTCGTAAATCTCTTTACTGAATTAAAAATCAAATGTTCATTTATTAAAGGGAAGTGCTCCAAGTTTATATATGAACATACAACTAATTTAATTTTTTAATAAAAAATTCAGCTCATTCCATCTTGTAGCTGCTCATACTTGCCTAGACCCGCCTAAATGGTCAAAATGAGCTTCACTTTGGCCGATTCATACACCCGATTTGGATAAAATCTGGCCGCATTCTTAAAAAATGGTCGCCTAGGCGCCCGCCTAGACCAATTGTTGGAACGCTATGTATGTCACAATTATGTACGGTTAATATTTGCCATCTCACTGTATATTAAGGTCAAGAGATAATACAAGAATATAACGTAAAATATTGTACTGAAATTAAAAGAGTTCAAGGACAAAGCAACTAATAGACATGATAAAAATGTTGTTATATCATTCCCAACTGACAGAGACATCTTAACAACTTTCTTCTGCTACTTGACTGAAGATCTATATATTTTTTGTAAAACAAGGTATGATGGCACAGAAAGTATGCCAACTGCAAACAATTAGAGCTACAAACCACGCCAAATTAGTTAACTTAATAATTAAACTGATGAAATATGTGATAAACAGGCTTGTATCTTAAAACAGTCTTGTACTAAGTCTAACCCGACATCATATTACTTAACACCAAGAGTGACAAATAAAAGTTACCCATAAAAGTTTGACCCTTCCAGTAGCTAAAATAGTAGGGATTAAAACACTGAAATTTAATTTTAGCGGCTAGCTTCTCGATCTAATGTTGAGGTTCATTTCAAAAGTAATTCAGAATCTAGTCTCCAGTCTCCAGCACAGGAGAGATGGGAAAGCGCTCGCGCGTGGATCTGACTTTTTGACTCCGATTTTGAATCTCGTCCGCTTCGGCAGATCTTGTCCGTCAAGGACCGCCCCGTTACCATGGCCGGATCGGTCTCGAACTCCACTCGTCCTCCTCGTCCTGTTGTTCCTCCTTCAGTCGACCGAGATCTGTGGGCGAAGGTGAGCCTCCGGAAGAGCGGTTTCCGTTCGTATGCCTCCATGGTAAGTCCGTCGAGCTGTCCACCGCGTTTCCCGCCGTTGAAGCTGTCGTCTCCGCAGGTCGGATGGAAGGACGGGAAACCGACGGTTTCTTTCTCTGCAAAGGAGATTGCAGATGGTGCAAATCGCTTTGTGTTCTCCCTCGTAGCGAAATTTTCAGGAGGGCGCCCTCCGATTTCTGAGATACAACCTTTCAAGCGTGCTGGAAGGTCGAGGGTAGAGCCACCGTTAGCGCCATAAGGGATCCAAGACACGTCTTCATCGTCTTGGATTCGGAGGCGGATGCTGCATCCGTTCTAGCTTGTCCCCTGCGCAGTATTGGACAGTTCAGGTTCAGGTTGTTCAGATGGTCTTTAGACTTCAACCCTCGGACAGATCCGAATATGTCTACAGCCTGGGTTAAGTTCTCCGACCTCTCCCTGCCCTTATATGATAAATGCTTCGTTGATGTCTTGGTGTCGACATTCGGCAGGCTTTTGGATGTGGATGACCGCTCGAAGGCGTGTAGTGATCTGAGGCAGTTGCGTGCGTGCGTGCGTGGAAGTGGATGCCTCGACCCCCATCCCTAAAGAGATATGGGTGGACTTGCCAGACAATGAGGGCTTTTGGCAATCGGTGGTGGTGGAGACCAGGCTCGCCTACTGTTCTGGCTGCAAGAAGCAAGGTCATTTGGTGAACTAAGTGTAGGAAAGCGACTCATAATCGCGAGAAGATGAAGGTCCAAGCTCTCTCCCCTGAGCTTTCTAACCCATTGGCCGCTTCAAATTCAGAGCAAGTGCTCAATAAGGGCAGTGATGTCCATAGTCCGATGGAGAACGATGGTTGGGTTCTAGTTTCTCGTCGAAAAGCCGCAAGGAGTGGTGTATCCTCTTCAGTTCAAAGAGCCAGCAGTGCAAGATTTCAGGTCCCTGGCTCGGTCTCTTCAAATAATGAGCGTAGTTATCCTTCTTACGCAGGGCTAGTTATTCTGCCGGTGCACAAGGATGAGGTGGTGGTCATAGCACCCGTTTCTGCTCTGGCTTTGAACGGCAGCGATGTTCACAAAACTAATAACTGAATGGGTGAGGAAAATCAAGAGCAAGGGGATGTTAGAAGAATAGAAGGTATAAAATCCAAGGCCGGAAAAGATAGCAAACAGAAGAGAAGAAATAAGAAGAACAACCTAGATAGTTTAAAAAAAAGTTGTATTGAGGCGCTGGATGAAGCTGAGGAGTCATCCCCTCTACCACTGTCAGTGAAGGCAGCTCCTAAACCAGACAAAAATGCGTTGAATACGAGTCAGAGGAAGGAGGCTGAGGCTATCCTCAGGTTTGCTAGTCTGGTTGGGGTCAAAACTCGAGTGCCGGGTGAGGAGACTATTCAGATTCTACTGTCCAATCTAAGAGAGATGCAGGGGAATGGTGAAGTGGGAAGGAATGGAGATTATAATCAAAGGAGGAGCACACGTATTTTTTTGAAGAGGGGCAAGAGAGGAGAGCCTTAGAGTCAAGCGTCTCGGGTGTGCTAGCGAGAGAGCTCCTTGGAGCTTACAAAGAGGGTTGTGCTGGAATGTTTAGCGTGAGAGTTTTTGTTGGCAGCGTTTTGTTAACGGTTTGGTCCCATGGACCTCAGTGTGTCTTTTAGAACCTCAGTGTGTTTTCAGTGTGTTGGTCCTATGGACCTCAGTGTGCCTTTAGTGTGTTAGTCCTATGGGCCTCAGTGTATCTTTTTGATCCCTCACGGGTTCGGCTTTTTAGTGGTTAAATTCCACTTAAGAATAAAAAAAAGTAATTCAGAATCTGCACCTTTCTCATGCGCGTCAATAAATTCAAGGACATTGTAAAATAATTTGACAGTTGATTCTCTTACTTCCAGTTCTTGTCGGGATATATATGGCCTCTTCTGCTCATCAAGAGGAAAACGGACTTTCCTGCGCTTCTCCCCAGATTTTAACCACACTTTAGCAATATCTGGATGGTTCCACATATCGTCCATGTCCTCAGTAGAGGTTTTGGAATCCCAGTATGTAAAGGCACCATCTGATACTTGAGAGAATCAAAATAAATTTAAGAGGAGAAACATGGCAACGTCGTAATAATGAAACTTTAGCTACACAAGGGTCCTCGATGATGCAACAGGAAGACCTTATCATGTCATGGAAAAGTCTTCAAAGAAATAATACAGAATTAATTGCGCTTAAACCATGTAAAGAGTGTTTCTCACATTCATATGAGTGTATGTATCCTTTTTAAGTCACATTCATCATATTATTCACGGCTCTGCCTCCATCAGACACATTCTAAATAAGAAAAATACATAACAATATTCTTATCCTGAAACTGAAAACAAACAGTAACAGAAAGTGTCAAACTGAAGTGGAGAAAATTTACCAGCAGCTGGCAACTCAGGTCTGGCCGAGTGAGATGGCTTGCTGACACCAGGCGAACGTTGATGACCCATTCTGCAAACAGCGATTCAAAGTTACGGTCTCACACATGCCAGTAACTAGCAAGTCTCCGTGATCTTCCTCCCTGATTCAATATTTAACTATTTCAAAAACGAATTCACTTTCTCAATTTTCAAAAATGAAATCCTTAGGACCATATGCTCAAGTCTGATGAGGGTTTGAAAATAAATAAAAAATGAACTGACAGATATATACATTTGCATTCGACGGCATCTTTACAAGGACTGAAAAACCATCACAGATTCAGGTAGAGAAAACAAATGATTTTTTAAATTTGAAGAGTTTACCGTGACGGAAGACTTTCTTTGACTGATAGATAGCGTCTCCAATACGGTAAAGTGGATTTGTGAGTTGCCTTCTTTACCCCACCCTTGTAGGCCCTGACAACAAACTCTTCACTTCGCTCTCTGGAAAAATACTCAAATCATCAGTTGATTAGCATATCAATTTAAGTGGAAAGCATTAGTCATGTTTGTTTATTTACTTCTGCTCTTAAAACAACAAAAATCTGGTAGAATACAGAAGTCAACCTACTTGTTTTCGTAGTTTGATAACCACTTGAGGTAAGCAACACCAAAGTACACATTTACGAATGGTCTATAAAGGAGATCATGGTTCCCCTGAGTTTCATATGCTTGGTATCCCAATTCACTGAAAGCAAGCCAACTTCACAACGTCATGACCTTGTACTTGATAATACGAGCAAGAGGAACTACATCGACATAGTGATAAATTCATATGAACCATAATGAGTACCCTGCAAGAAAATCAGCATTCTTTGGTAAGACCTGCATGATTCCCATAGTTGTTTCTTTCTTTTTTTTGTCATATCGTGCAGCTAAGGGCTGTCTATCGCTTCCAAGTTCAGCAACAGCACATATCATGTCCTGTGTGAAGTTTGAAAAGGAGATTAGGATTAAGCATTTTCAGCTTTCTCAACATTTTCAATATGATGGGGAGCGAATCCCGCAGACACGTGATACAAGCATGCAGTCACCAGCACATGACAAAAGCGTGCACACCGAGAGCTCACCCACTACTCCTGGACTGCCACGCAGGGGAACTCGCCTTCGAGAAGCTTCGAGGAGGCTGCCAGCTGCAGTGTACGACCTGCAGAATTAGTTAGGGTGACGATCCCAAGAATGATGCCATGATATAAATGTAACAGTGAGTGTAACGCAGTGGGCACAAAAACAATCAAACAAACTCTCATTTCTCACCTCTGCTCTTCTGTTTCCTCATCCCTTTCTCTGTTACCTCCATCATTGGTGCTTTCATTCCACCATGCCCACTCATGCTGAGTCAATCGCTACTATCAACGCTGGCATGGAATCCTTCGAAACTCGCCTCTCAGCGATGGAGGATAAGCGTTCAGCTGAAATACAACAGGTCTTCTCAGCCATTGAGCGCCTCACTAAGGCGGTGGAAACCATCCAGTTGGCCTTACCAGCACCTGATCATCGTGATGGGAAACAACCCTTGTTTACCAACCCTATACCACCCCTCCTAGACACTCCCGACGGTTCCCCCGCTGCTGCCTTCAACGAATCGGCAGTTACTCAAGATCCCACTGACAACCCCCAACCATCCATTTACAACGACCAGACCCAACGTCCTCTGCGCACCCCCCGAATCGAAGTACCTATATTCTCCGGCGACAATGCGGGTGGCTGGCTATTCCAGCTCAACCGCTACTTCACTATCAACCACACTCCACCTGACGAGATGTTGGAAGCTGCTCCCTTGTTCATGGCCGGAGATGCACTGCTTTGGTATCAGTGGAAATACGACACTGGCCAAATCTCCACATGGACAAAGCTTGCTCTCGATATCAAGCGGCGATTCGGTCCCAGTGAATACTACGACGCCGAAGTCGCCATCAACCAGTTAGTCCAGACCACGTCGGTTCAAGCCTACACCTCAGAGTTTGAAAAACTCTCCGCCGGAGCACCACGGCTAGTGGGTCCTAACCTCCTGTCCAGATTCATCGCCGGCCTCAAGGAGGACATTCGACATGAGCTGGTCCTTTTTAAACCTTCTGACCTTGACAAATCCATGGGGCTAGCTCGAGTGATAGAGGATAAGCTCCTGTCACAGCGGCGTTTTACCCCCCGGCCACCCTCCTCTAGACCACCATATCGTCCGTACCCAGAGTCACCCCGTCCGAACCCCAATCCGCTACCGATTAAACGCCTGACGCCAACTGAGATCGCAGCTCGCCGTGCAAAAGGCCTATGTTTTAACTGTGATGAGAAGTTCACCACCGGTCACGTCTGTCGACCACGCTTTCAATGTCTCCTCATGGAAGACCCAGGCGACAACGATGATTTCGAGCTCGTAGATCCAGTACCAACCGAACCACTGCAGCAAGATATACCAACCGAGCCTGAGCATCCCACGGACCCTGCACCATGCATCACATTTCATGCCCTCCAAGGGCGTGCGGCACCATGCACACTCCGATTTCAAGCTCACATACAAGGTCAGCCGATACTTGTATTGGTGGATAGCGGCTCTACTCACAACTTCATCCAAACTAGAGTGGCGTGTTTTCATAAACTTCCTATTGAACCATCAACGCACCTCAGCGTAACAGTAGGAAATGGGGACGAAATGAAATGTGAAGGAATTTGCAGAGAGGTACCAGTGAACATTAGTGACACATTGTTCCAGGTCGACCTTCACTTACTCCCTGTTTTTGGCGCGGACTTGGTACTAGGCGCACAATGGCTGGCGGATTTAGGTCCTACAACTTTTTGTTACAGGAACATGTGGATGAGCTTCAACAAAGATGATCGACACATTCAGCTTGATGGCCTCAAACCTTCCACCCAACTCACCCAAACCTCAGCATCCCAAATCCATAAAACTTCCCACCAAAAGAGCGCACTCTATTTCCTACAGTTATTCACAACATGGTCCAACACACCTCACACATCCACCCAACTCCAGCTCCCTGAAATCACCTTACCTGCCACCTTCCAACCAGAATATAAGGAGGCCCTCACACAGTTGCTCACTCAACACAAGGAGATCTTCCTCCCCCCAGTGGGCCTTCCGCCAACTCGTAAGACTGATCACTCTATTCCTTTAATTTCAGGTGCTAACCCAGTCAATGTACGGCCCTACAGGTATCCTCATTACCAAAAAACAGAGATTGAGCTCCTGATCAAAACTATGTTGCAAGAAGGTATTATTCGCCCAAGTCGTAGTCCATTTTCATCTCCGGTTTTGCTCGTCAAAAAAAGGATGGCTCGTGGCGGTTTTGCGTTGATTATCGAGCCTTAAATTCCATTACGGTGAAGGATAAGTTCCCAATCCCTACCGTCGATGAGCTGCTCGACGAGCTCCACGGTGCTACCCTATTCACCAAGCTAGACCTTCGGGCTGGATACCATCAGTTGCGTATGAATGATGCGGACATTTTTAAGACGGCTTTTCGCACACATGAGGGCCATTATGAGTTCTTAGTTATGCCCTTTGGCCTCACTAATGCTCCGGCAAGTTTTCAAGCCGAGATGAACACAATTTTCAGGCCACTCCTCCGACGATGCGTATTGGTTTTCTTTGATGATATACTGGTGTACAGCACCACACCGGCTGAGCATCTCCAACACCTAAGTGAGGTACTTACAACACTTAGCACACATTCATTTTATGCTAAACCTTCAAAATGCGATATTGGCAGGACAACCTTGACTTACCTGGGACATATCATCAGCCATGAGGGGGTTGCGGTTGACCCTGAGAAGATCCTTGCCATTCAGCAGTGGCCTTTACCCAAAACCATCAAACAACTTCGTGGTTTCCTTGGCCTCAGTGGTTACTACCGCAGATTTGTTCGCAACTATGCAAACATTGCAGGCCCGCTCACCAATTTACTACGCAAGGATGCCTATATATGGTCTCCTGAGGCCACTGTGGCTTTCAATAATCTGCGTCACGCCTTGTCTTCAACACCTGTACTTACTCTTCCCAACTTTAAAATTCCATTTCATGTGCACACCGATGCTTCTGGAACAGGTGTAGGGGCTGTTCTTGCTCAAGGTGGCCGTCCCATCTCATATTTTAGCAAACAACTCAGTCCCCGTTTGCAGGGTACGTCTGCTTATAACAGAGAGTTGTGCGCCTTGGTTATGGCAGTCCAAAAATGGCGGTAATATCTGTTAGGCCAAAGGTTCATCGTAGAAACGGATCACCAACCCTTAAAGACAATATTATCTCAAACCATTCACACCCCGGACCAACAACATTGGATCATCAAGCTCTTGGGATATGACTTTGAGGTTCGCTATCGTCCAAGCAAGGAAAATGCGCCGGCCGATGCCTTATCAAGGCTGCATGAACTACCCACACCAAGCAAAGCCTCCTGCATGGTAACGTTGGCCAACACCCAACCTGAGTTCGGGATTTTGAGAGCCCTGCGCAAATATTACTCATCAGACCCGATAGGCAAGGCCTTGCTGCAAACGGTGTTGGAACAACCTGCTGCCCATGAACACTATATGGTGCGGGACGGCCTACTACTCTTCAAGGGCAAGCTAAGAGTACCTACTGACACAACCATTAAAGAACTCATTATGTATGAGTTCCATAACACCCCTGCAAGCGGCCATCCCGGTATTAGGCGTACCTTGGCTCGCATCACTGCTGTTTTCCATTGGCCCGGCATCAACCAAGACGTCAAGGACTATGTACAAGCTTGTGACGTTTGCCAACAAGTCAAGGCACCCAACTCTGCTCCCCAGGGCCTGTTGGTTCCCCTCCCCATTCCAGACAAGGTTTGGCATGATATTTCAATGGATTTTATTACACATCTTCCTCCCTCGGCTGGTAAAACTACTATTATGGTAGTCGTCGACCGCTTGTCAAAATATGCTCATTTCTCACCTATGAAGGGAGGTTGTACAGCTACCGAGGTGGCTCAAATTTTTATCAGAGACATTATAAGGATCCATGGTTTCCCAGGCACCATAGTTTCAGACCGTGATCCCATTTTTATGAGTAAGTTTTGAAAGGAGCTTTTTAAACAGCAAGGCACTATTCTTGCCCACTCGACAGCCTATCACCCGCAAAGCGATGGCCAAACGGAGGTGGTGAACCGGGGTTTAGAGGACTACCTACGCTGTTTTGTAAGTACTAATCAGAAGGACTGGTTGCTGTTTCTCCCATGGGCCGAGTACTGCTATAATACGGCGTTCCACTCCTCTACCAATCGCACGCCTTATGAAGTAGTTTATGGCAGACCACCTCCGACATTGCTCGACCACATCCCGGGCAGCACCACATTGGCCTCAGTAGAGGCACATATCAAACACCGAGAGGAGTTACTCCAGGACCTCCGGACCACACTCCAGCGCACACAACAGCGGATGCAGGCACAAGCAAACTCAAAACGTGGGGATAAGAATTTTAGTGTGGGTGACTATGTTTGGGTTCGTCTGCAGCCTTATCGACAAAACTCACTCCGTCGTCGAGCCACTACCAAGCTTGCTAAACGTTTCTATGGTCCCTTCCAAGTCACTGACCGCATCGGTCCCGTGGCGTATCGTTTAAAGCTACCCCCCTCAGCTCGTATTCACAATGTTTTCCACATCTCACTGCTGCGTCTCTTCAAAGGTGATCCTGCCAACATATCCCAAGATTTCCCACCTGACCTCGAGGGACTCCGCCCTACTCTAGTGCCTGAGTCCATCCTCCGGATTCGATCAGTGAAGATCCTTACCGGATGGCACACACAGTGGCTGGTAAAATGGCGCCACTTGCCCGCTACAGACGCCACCTGGGAATTCAAAAACGATCTTCTCAACGAATTCCCTGACCTCAACCTTGAGGACAAGGCTGTTTTCGAAGGAGGCGGCAATGATGGGGAGCAAATCCCGCAGATACGTGATACAAGCATGCAGTCACCAGCACATGACAAAAGCGTGCACACCGAGAGCTCACCCACTACTCCTGGACTGCCACGCAGGGGAACTCGCCTTCGAGAAGCTTCGAGGAGGCTGCCAGCTGCAGTGTACGACCTGCAGAATTAGTTAGGGTGACGATCCCAAGAATGATGCCATGATATAAATGTAACAGTGAGTGTAACGCAGTGGGCACAAAAAGAAAAAATAACAAACTCTCATTTCTCACCTCTGCTCTTCTGTTTCCTCATCCCTTTCTCTGTTACCTCCATCACAATATGTAACTATGCTGTTTTGGATCAATATATAAGGAGACCATTTGCATGTTTGGGCTACTGATGACTGATGAGCATGTATTTTAACAGATGAAATCCTCATTATTCTGCCAAAAAGGGGTACTAGTCCAAAAAAGATGTACAGCATTGAAAGGGGAGTGGGGCGTTTCGTTGAAGGCAGTCCACTGTCTGGCATATGCAATCAATTATGCAACAGCAGACAAAACATACAGAAGTAAAATTATGTCTTCATGTCATGCGTTTCATTTAAATTGTATTCATGACTGCA
Organism: Rhodiola kirilowii; assembly: GCA_033675215.1. Lineage (NCBI taxonomy): Eukaryota > Viridiplantae > Streptophyta > Magnoliopsida > Saxifragales > Crassulaceae > Rhodiola > Rhodiola kirilowii. The sequence goes on along the minus strand of CM066196.1, from coordinate 31,136,594 downwards.
AGGTTCATATGATAGGTTGTATCAGGTAACTTATTATTGTGGTTTAGACTGCGTGACACAGTTGTACAAGCATTATCGTCTTTTTCGAATGACACAGTGACAACTCCTATGAGAGCCACAACAGCATTATAAGTAAATGATAGAAACACATCAGCTGTATACTGATCCTAGGGAAAAAATGGGAGTACATAGTTTCCAGGTTCCAGTTAGTCAAAGGCGAGACCAATTAACAAAGCTCCATTGAAATGTATGCTTCAAACTGGACAAACAGTGAACCAGATAAGGGAAACATTTTGGTTATGAAACTCAAAAAATGGTGAATGGATCGATCATCTGGACATTTGGTCGTCTGTTTTCTTTTTATCTCTTTGGAACAAATACAATCCACAAAAGTAAATTTGAAAAGCTAAATAACATAAGCATAGTGTATGGAGAGATATACCAGATCAATATGTTAGTCAAAATGTCTAGAAACGACAATTTCTGCCACAGCCTGAGAAGAGAACATATAATATAATATATTAAATGTCTCCAAAATGAAATGATAATCAATTCAAGTAGACTGCACTAAGATTAGAGTTCCATAAAAGTCTTTCATCACAAAAATCAGTAAACATGTGAAACTTACACCAGACACACATAGAAGAATAACACATTAAGTATTCAGCGAATGAGCTGAATTAGTAGAGGTATATATAGTTGGTTTTTTTCTAATCATTGTCACGTACCCGCATCTCAATTTGGGTGAGATAAGGTTGGCCATCTGGATCCCGTGAAAGGTGAACTTTTTGACCTCTAATCTCTCCAGCATTAAGCCACTCGGTGCTGACTTGTGAGTTATTCCACATATCTTCCAAGTCATTGGGTTCAATGCAAGCATTCCAATACTTAAAGTGTATAGCCATTCTTTTAATGCAGGTTCCAATTCCAATTCCACAAGAGAAGAATAGACAGAAGCTGGTAATTAAAGAAGATATGATTATCATGATGTAATTTGTATACATTAGCCTTAGCCACACATAAACAAAACAAAATTCATGTTAGAATTGGTCATAGAAACATAATGAATACGTGGTCAAAGGAGGGATCAAAAGACACAAAACAGAATAATCATCATCTTATCTTGGGGGCTGCCGCTATATTACCAAATCACAAGGGGCGGAGGAATGGAAATCTGTCTCCTGGAAGATTTGATTGAAAGGGAGGAGAGCCTGGTGGATTGAACATACGTAAAAAGAGTCGAATGCTTTTGTTGCACGTCGGAGCTATAAATTGGGAGAGATGACATATTTTTAAACTGCTGCTATGGACCAATATATGGTTGTGGAAGGTTTCGTTTTATATTGGGATTATACTCCTAACATTAGTGGCATTTACCTTATCTAATATGAATGATTTACTATAACTAAAAGAGTGCGAACAAAGAAAAAAGGATTGCTATTTCATTTTTGAATTTGTCTATTAACTACCTCAATTTTATTCCTTGTAACACTGTACTTTAAAATTCACACCATAATTCGATATTCATAAGATCAACAATCAAAACTCGTATGCGACACTAATCTATATGAAGAATGATTATGAAATGTGAAATTCTGACGTTTGTACCGAGATAATCACTCAGTTGGTGTTTTAACAACTAGTTGAACTAAACAAAATACTCTAATAAACATAAACTAAGAACACACGAATTAACACCCAATTCTCAGCGTTATGACCCTACTCTGGGGGCTTTCCCAAGCACGGTGGAAAGCAAATCTTTAATAATGAGTTTAGAATACAACGAACTTACATTTACATAACTACTTCTCGAACTGCATAACCTCTAACACTCTTAAGACTTGCGACCTAAGCTCCCCCTAGATCCATGATTCCCTCTTGTTGTCCACCAGATCTTCTTCCGAATATCAAAGTCCTCTCCCAAAGACCAAGCGGCAAAATGCGTGCACCCGTTCCACGGCCAAACTTGATAGCACCTCGAACAAACAGACACTAGCGCTTTGATTTTACCGAGCTCAAAGCCGATCGATCTCGCTCACTCTCTCACTATTTGCGGGTGTTTTTCTCTCTCTGAAATTGATGCAGAATGAAGAACCCAAGCCCTGTATTTATAGGATACTCGGCTAGGTATCTTTCCTAAGCGGTTTATGATATCAAATTCCAACCGCCAAGATCTTGAAAAGATCTTTGACTATCTAGCAACTGCCCGTAGAAGTTAGCTCCTTCATATCTTGATATTATCGCAACTTGATAATAATGCATCTTGATAATCTTGCACGTGATCTTCATAGATTCTCTGTAGATATTGATCTTCGATCTTCTTAACTGCCTCAGAACTTAAGGCTGCCATACAAAAATCTTTGAAACTTTTGTTTTAGGAAACTTTTTTTCTGCTTTAGTCTTGATCAACGCCTTCAGTTCCACCTTGATCTTGAATAGCTCCTTGTCATCTTCATACAAACCTGATGCTTTCTGTCACACAGATGACTAATGCTGATTAGATATTAGTTTTCAATCCATCATCAAGTAGAACATCTTCTAGTTGTGGTAAAACCATGGACCTTTAATGTTCTTGTGCCAATTACCTTGCTTTTCCCCCACCTCTGAATGTTACAGGTCAATGTCACTTGAACGGTTTGATGTTGAAAAGGTAGGTTGAGTCACCACTCATGTGGGCTGAACAACCACTATCAAAGTACCATCCTCTCTTCTTCAAGTGACTGACTGAACTGAAAGCAACAAGGCAGACTTCCTCCTTTTGTTTCACTCTTCATACTTGTCTCATACGGGGAACATGTCTCAGCTTCATCTTTCCTAGATAGGCAAGGAACTCAAAACACCAAAGCTTGACGTGTCCTCTTTTGTTACAGTAGTAGCCGACTCTATTATCTCTTCTCCATGTATTGTCGAGTCTAGTGTTTTTCATCATAAAGCAAGTGCTCGACCCTCTGTACAGCTAACGTCTACCATTAACGAAGTACGTTTTTCTAAACGACCTTCTTTAGTTAATCTAAGACCATGGTCCCATCCTCCTATCCTTTGGACCATTAGAATGGAATCGAGATTCTTCAAACCTGAATTGAGCATATTTAGTGACTTCTAGATCTTGCTTAGTTTATCCACAACTCTAGTATGCTCATCCCTGTCTTTCTCCATCTGTTTCTTCAAGGACAAGATTACTTCCAGAAGTACGGACTTTTCATTGATCAGCATCCCTATTCTCTTTACCAAATCATCCTTTTCATTCTTCAGGTTTGCCTCGTTCAGGTTGAGTTTGCTGTTCAACTCTATAACTTTTTCCCACTTCTCAGATAGAATACTGAGTTTTCAACAATGCTTTCCTCTGTGATTTTTTCATCATCGCTGATGTTGGAGTAGTCAGCGGATTGTTCAGATGCAGTTCTTGCACACTCATTGTCAGCTTCTTTGCTTTCCTTGCATGTGAGAGCGAGGAGTTTGTTCAACTCATCTTCTTGCTTACTACAGTCAGAGTCACTATCGCTCCAGTTAGCAGCATATGACTTCTTGTTCTTTTTGAGAGTGTTCGTACACTCAGCATATGCATTCCCTGCAACAAATTCCCTTTGACTTTTCTCCTTTAAGTTATTGATTATTGTCACTAGGCTTGTTCCTGTTTAGGAACTTTATTCCTCTTCGGTTCTGGAGGTTTGACGTCGATGGTTGTCCTTAGTCAAGTCCTCTTTTGTTCACATTTATCTTGAACCTCCCGAAGGTCTTGACCAACATCGCCAATTATTTGAACATATCTTCGGAGTCCTCCAGGTCATCAGCAACTTTAGTTTTCAGTGTTATACTCTTTCCTTTTCTTGCTTGAACATCGTCTGGAAAGTTCATCTCGTACGTTCTTAGGGATCCCATCTGTTCGTCAAGTCTCATCTTAGTTATGTCGTGTGCTTCCTTAATGGCAGTCACCTTCATAGAAAATTGTTGAGTGAGCGATTTTAGAACCTTCCTTACAAGCTTTTATTCTTTCATATAAACACCCAATGCAGTTAACTCGTTTGAGAGGTCTAGAAGTCTAGGATTGAACTCAGTAATAAATTTATCGTCCTTCATCTTCAGATTTTCAAATTTGGAGGTGAACATCTGCATGCGGGATATTCTTGCTTTGTTAGTTCCTTCATGGGCCGTTTTGAGAATCTCTCAAGCCTCCTTGGCAATCTTACAGTTAGAGATGAGCTTGAAGATATTTTCATCTACAGATGAAAATATGGCATTCACAGCTTTAGAGTTTCGAACAACACTTTTCTCCTCCTTATCAATCCACTTATCTTCCGGTTTCAGCTCGTCCTTTCCTTCAGCATTCTTGGTTGTGGGAGGAGTCCATCCAACTAGAAAAGCTTTCCATGCCTTTTCATCAAGAGATTTTAGGAAGGCCTTTATCTTAGATTTCCAATAGTCATAGTTTGGCCCCTCTAGCAGTGGAGGCCTACTGATGTTCTGCCGTTCTTTCAGACTCATCTGGAACAGACGCTTGATCACACTATGTGTGTTGAGTGTTCTACTCTGATATCCACTAAAATTCTAACGTTTGGATCGAGATGATCACCCATCTGGTGTTCGAACAGCTGGTTGAACTACTTAACTATTACGCTAATAAATAGAAACTAGAACACATGAGTTAATACCTAGTTTGGTGTTAAGGAGTCTACTCTAGGGGCTTTCCAAGTCCAGCGGAAAGCAAATCTTTAATAATGAGTTTAGAGTAAATTGAACTTACGTTTACAAAACTACTTCTAAATTTGCTTAATCTCTAACACTATTTAAGACTTTCGACCTCAGCTCCCCTTAAATTAGAGAATCCCTCTCGTTTTACACCAAATCTTCTCCCCGAAGATCAATGTCCTCTTCTGAAGACTAAGCAACAGAATGTGTGGAGCAGTAGTAACTCTGCTCCATAGTCACTCTTGACAGCACCTTGAACAAACTGACACCAGTCTTTTCTTTTAACGAGCTCAAAGCTGATTGATCTCCGTCACTCTCTCAGAGATTTGCGGGTGTTTATCTCTCTGGATCAAGTCAGACCCATAAGCCTTTGGAACTTTATACACAAGATTATATCCAAAATCTTAAATTCCAGACTTACTGATGTGCTTCATAAACTGATTAGCCCAGAACAAGTAGGTTTCATTAAAGGGAGGAACATTCATGATTGTATTGGCATGACTCATGGTATGGTGCGAGATATTAACCTCAAAACTTTTGGAGGGAATATTATGTTGAAGATTGATATGTCCAAGGCATATGATAGACTGTCCTGGATGTTTATCCTTAAAATGCTGGCTAGGCTTGGCTTGGCTTTTCCGATAGATGGATTGATCTTATTTATAGGAACATCTCCAATTGTTGGTATTATGTGATCTGGAATGGCAAAAGCTATGGCTATTTTAAATCTAACAGAGGTGTCAGACAAGGAGATCCCCTATCTCCCAACCCTTTTATCATTGCAATGGAATATCTTAGTAGACTAAGTAATTCTAGTGTTCAAAAGAAGAGGATCAGTGACAGAGCCCACTGCAATGTTGTTAAGGTGCAATGTTCTCTGTGCAAATAAATTTATATTTTCCGCTACTCGCGACTTCACTACTGGGTAGTAAGTGGTAAGTAGGGGTCGAACCCAAGGGAATTAGGGGGATACGTTGTTCTTTGAGAACAATACTGGCGGGGAGCATGTTTTTAGGTTGATTGAGTTTTAGCGCTAATTAACTAAGTGATTTTTTTGGTTGTTTTTTGGTTTTTTATGCGGAAAAGTAAATGACATAAAATAAATACTGGAAAGTAAAGGAAGAAGACTTACAGTGGGTGATGCGTGATTGGCGAGTCCTCCGGAAGATGAGCGGTTGATGATTGCAGTTATACTAATATTAAAAGTAAATATAGGGGGGTTTTGTAATCTAAAGAAAACATTCGGTTTCAGGGGCCTTGTATCATAGTTGTTTATCATCGACCGCTAATGATCATACTAAGTGTTCAAAGATGAATCGAGGCCATTTCTAAGCGCAAGACTTGCAACATCGTTTAAAACACTTGTTCTACTTTAGACTAATTCCTCCTTTCGAAGTATCTTAGCCTTGTGTGCATCCACCTGATCTTTCAGTTACGATCGACCGAGTGGTGTTTTAGATAAGTCGAACTCCTCAGATAAGTTTTGCTTGTTACAGCTTCCACTTACCCGAGTATGTTCACGAATCCCCACGGAAGAGCTTTGCTTGTTACAGCTTCCACTCAACCTTGGAAATTCTGACTATATATGGCACATAGAACAAGTTTTGAACACAAAGCGGCATTAAGTGCAGGGTCTAAAACATTTTACAATACAAGTACACCCCTTTAACCGAATAAAGAGTTTAGCTACGAATATCCATGGAAAAGGACATCATAACTAAGTACTTGAAAAGGTTTTTGAAAAGACAGTAAGGGAAGGGGGTGAGTACTTCAAGAACCGACAAGAGTACTCAAGAATAATAAAGTAAAGCTTGAGTACTCAAGAACCGACAAGAGTACTCAAGAACGAACTATAATATTCAAGAACCAACAGGAATATTATAGATTGAAATCAAACTTACAAAGTAACCAAATGTTTTAGAGAGAGAAGTGATTTACAATTTGTGGATGTTTGAAATGAGGAGGGGATGAACTCCATTTATAGGGAGGAGAAGGGAGGAATGGATGGAGGAGATGATGGCATGTGGTTTTTGATCCAAGGGAGGAGAAGGAGGAAGAAGGAGGAGGCGCCACGTGGGGGGGAGAGCAAAGCCGCCGGTTGCCGGTCATGGGGAGGAGAAGCCTCCGGTTGGAAGAGGAGGAAGGGAGGGGTGAGGTGGCTTGGCCACCCATGAGTCATCTCTTCTTTCCAAAGCCACCGGTCACTAGGAGACAAGGATGAGTTTTGTGTAGTTTTGTGCAGTCTTTTCACAAAACTATCAGTCCAATTTCGCTCCGGTCTGACTTTGGTTGTTCCTCGGTTGGATTTGATTTGAGTAATTCAATGTCAGGATCTTGAGATTTCTTCATTCAGCGTCTGATCTTGACCTTGGAATGACTCGTAACATCTTTTCAGCGTAAAATCCTCTCCTTAGCGTGTTTTCTCTCTAGAGTCCAAAATACCCTGTAGAAATATATCGGGACTAACAAGCAGAAGTTAAATAGACAAACATCTAATTTGGTGGGTTTTACTGTGTTTTTGATTCGTATAATTATGGTCCATCAGATCACCCCACACTTTTAGTTGTTCGTCCCGAACAATGCTATTAAAGGGCGGCACTCTAAGTAAGTTTGTTAAAATATGAAAATTAGACTGTGGTACTAGACTTATCCTAATTCATGCATTACTTACTTATTACCAAATTGAACTTTGTAAATAAATAGAAGAAACTTGATACTTGTACCTTCGTGCCGAGATGCAAATTATTCTGGATGTTTCAGGATATAGCCCTTTTTAGGCTCCTGGACTGCAACCTCGGGACTGTCTAGCACTATATGGTTTCCTTGTAGCTTTCTCTAGCACGTGATTCGGTTCGGGTTTCACAGTTGAGTTGGCCTTTTTGATTTCTTTCTTCTTTTGGCGAGGGACAGCTTTTTGTAGTGAATCGGCCTTTGGCCTTTGATTTGACTTTTTTGAGTACTTCACTTTTGTTCGGTTAAAACCTTCACAATTTTGGGCCTTTGGCCTCTTGATTTGCTTCTTCGAGCTTTCACTTCTTTGTGACTTGCTAGTCCATTTTCTCAAGCCTTTTTGGGAGGTCCAATCATCGCCCGCAAGCATATGGAAATACCTCCCCGCTCTCTCTCATCATTGCCGTTTCGCGCGAGTCAAAATGAGGGTCGCTCATTTATTTTCCTGGCTACTTTGACTAGAGATAGGACGGTTTGATTCCCGTCCCGCCTTCTTCATTTTTTATGCATAAACACTGCATGGCGGAGCTGACTTCAATCTTCACTGAAAAACCCGCAGTGCAGCCTCCACTGACTTCGTAAACCATATAGTGAAATTCAGTCCTTCGATTGCTTGCCAAGCCTCTCTAGGGCATTTCTATCAACTCCACATCCCTAGTTTATCTCAGCACAAAGGGACAAATGAGAAGTTACGTTCTAAGTTTTTAGACAGTTGAATTTTCACAAGGTAAATGCATGAATTTTAGACTATCTTTTTCACATTCTTAAGTTCATATTTTCAAAAAGATAACACTAAAAAAGAAAAACATGTTATTTATTTATGTACACATGCGGATCTCACCCCACACTTTTGAACGAAGGCGTGCCTTTCAGCACTACTTAGTTCAGCAAGCAGACAATTACGAGAAGGAAATGATATTAAGGAAAGGTAAGATCAGAACTCCCTTTAAAGTGTCGAGTGAACGACATGGCATGCGGCTAGATAATCGAGGGAGTTCGGCTGGGGCCTTGAACTCTCAGCGCAAGCCCGGTAGTTCACGGAAGCTTCCTGGCTGATCCGATCGTGCTCCAAAAACCAATTCCTAAATAGTCAAATCATTCTATGCACCAAGTGGGTGAGAGTGACTTATTGATAAAAAACTAAAAGACAGAAAATAAAAAGACAGAAAGTAAGATAGTGTCGGGTTACCTCCCGACCAGTGCACTTGTTTAACGTCGTTGGCTCGACAGTACCTCATTCCTGGATCACTGGTTTGGATCCCATGGGCGGCTCAGGTTGAATTTTGCCACTGTTCCTGTGTTGGTTTTTGCCTTGACTTTTCCTGATTCCTTGCTTATGTTAGAACCCCATGGTTTTGGTTTTTTTTCTTTCCATTGCTTCTGAGAAGGTGAGGGAACTTTGACCATAGCTGCTGGTCTTGTTACTTTTTCGGTCTCTTTTGGCAGGTCAGAAATCTGCGTACCGTGATCTGAGATAGGTATTATATCTGGCGGTTTCTTTGTATCCGTGCGGCTATTGTCAATGTAGAAATATGCAATTTTGCCGCCGAACTTAAGCGATAATGAGCCCTTGCCCACATCGATCCTTGCTTTAGTAGCGTAGAGAAATGGTCGTCCCAAGATTATTGTTGGAGGGTCGTCTTCGCTGGTCTCTCCCGTTTGTATCACATAGAAGTCTGCAGCAATGACGAGCTCTCCCACATGGAGTATTACGTCTTCCAGCACTCCAATCGGACGGATGCACGATTTATCTCCTAGCTCGATATTTGACCTGGGTGGTTTTAATGGACCCAGTCCTAACAAGTAATATAAGGAGGAGGGCATGGCGTTGACAGCAGCCCCAAGATCGACTAAGCACTTATGAGTCTGTGCTTCACCAATACTGCAGGTGACTGTAAAGGCCCCTGGGTCTTTATCTCTTTCCGGTGGTGACTCATGATCTGAAGTGAGGGCTCTTTCTATTGTCGGGCCATTCTGCCCATTCCTTGGCTTATGATTTGTATAATCGGGCCCCTTAATATTTTGCTTCGAAGCATAAATATTAGTTGGAGAGTCCCACTTCAAATTGTTATCGTCATCCCATCCAGACGTTGGTATGTCAGAGTGTATGATCGGTGGTGGTGTTATGCACATGGTGAATGCGTACCGTCCATTGTCAGCATGCGTAGCCCATGTTCTGCCATCATTGGGTCGGTCTTCCTCTTGATTCCAGTCAGGATGACGCCTACGGGTGAAGTGCTTGTTTGTAAGTTTGTAAGTTGGGGATCGTGCTACTTCTCCAAGTGTCGCCTTTACGTTTGACCTTTTTATCATGCTAAGATTCGCCTTTGGATTCTGGATGGTCTGTGAAGGAAGTCTACCAGGTTCGTTAGTGAGTGTTGACATTGCTATGGCGAGATGGGACATTTGTTTGGTCAATTCTGAAATTGCCTCGTCAGTTTTCGCCTGGTATTGGTGTAGCGAAGTACCCAATTGATTTATGCTTCCTGCAAGCTCCTTCATCGTTTCATCAAGCGACTTGGTTGGTTCTTGCTGATTTTGCGGGCCGGTTTGGTACTGATTTGGTCCTCTTTGCTGATATTGGCCTGCTGATGGAGCGTTCTGGTTATACTGTCGGTGGGGGGCTTGGTAGAATGAGTGAGCTAGTTGAGGCACAGCTGGTTGTGCTTCCTTCTGAGAATAGTTGTTGTTACGCCAGCTCGGGTTGGTTGCTTGACCATACTGTCTGTTTTGTCCGGCTCTGTCATTACTATTGTTGTTGTTGTATCCTTGGTATCCTCCCACTGCATTCACTTCTGCCGGTTCCTCTTCTATTAATGTCGGACATGCGTCAGTTTTGTGGTCTGTAGAACCACAGAACTCGCAAGGTTTTACCGGAACTGGCTGCCTTCGTAGGATTTGAATCATAATCTCCTTTAGCTGCTTCATCTCTTCAGGCATAGAGCTCATCGATGTTTCAGCTTTTGCCACATTTTTTGTCCGGGAGAATTCTTCCTGCTGAGTTGTCTCTTCTCTGAATCGGGCATTCTCAGCAACGTTGGTGATAAGATCCCTTATGCCACTTAATGATAGATTTATCATGGACCCTCCAGCTGAGGCATCCAGGAGCATTTTGTCTAAGGGTCTTAATCCGTTAATGAGATACTCGACGGTGAGTTTCTCGGGCAGTCCAAGGGTATAGCAGCTTCTCTTCAGGCGGTTGAATTTTTCCAGATAATCGTACATGGTTTCAATGGGTCCTTGCTTGATGTCCTGCAGTTGCCTCCTTACTTGCATCGCTCTTCCTGCTGGGTAATATTTGTCTAAGAACTTCTTCTGCATCTGAGCCCATGTTCTGATGCTTCCGGAAGGCAATGAAAGGAACCAGTCGTTTGCCGCGTCAATGAGGGAAAAGTAGAACGCCTTTAACTTGAAGTCGTCTACGTTCACGCCATTCGGTTTTAAGTTTTGGCAAATACCATGTAAGCGTTGGAGATGAGTCATTGTTGATTCTTCACGCGTTCCTGAGAATTTCGGTATGTTGTGGGCCACTGAAGTGTTGATGGCGATATTTTCCAGTTTAGGGCCTTCGTGAATGCACCACGGCTGAATTCTAAAATCTGGTGCCGAGAGCTCTCCCAATGTAGGTTCGCGGTAGTTGTTGTTATCTCCGTAGTAGTCATCGAAAGCGGGTTCTCGTCTCGGCACTTGTCGAGGTTGCGGGGATGGTGAATATCTAGGAGGTTGCACTGGAACAGCTGCATTTCGGTCCTCGGGTGGTTCTTGATTTCTTCTGATTGCCTCCCTATCACGAGCTCTTCTGTTTCTGATGAGTTGTTCCGGATCGTCCACAAATGGAAGTGGCACCTCATTGTTTCGATCGTACAGGTTCATCTCGTCGTCATCTTGGTAGTCATGGTGGCTTCCTTCGCGAGACATAGTTGTTTTGAAGCGCGTATTGATTTAAAGAACTTATCCGATGGCTAATTCCCCGGCAACGGTGCCAATTTGACGGAGCCCACTGCACTGTCGTTAAGGTGCAATGTTCTCTGTGCAAATAAATTTATATTTTCCGCTACTCGCGACTTCACTACTGGGTAGTAAGTGGTAAGTAGGGGTCGAACCCAATGGAATTAGGGGATACGTTGTTCTTTGAGAACTATACTGGCGGGGAGCGTGTTTTTAGGTTGATTGAGTTTTAGCGCTAATTAACTAAGTGATTTTTTTGGTTGTTTTTTGGTTTTTTATGCGGAAAAGTAAATGACATAAAATAAATACTGGAAATTAAAGGAAGAAGACTTACAGTGGGTGATGCGTGATTGGCGAGTCCTCCGGAAGATGAGCGGTTGATGATTGCAGTTATACTAATATTAAAAGTAAATATAGGGGGGGTTTTGTAATCTAAAGAAAACATTCGGTTTCAGGGGCCTTGTATCATAGTTGTTTATCATCGACCGCTAATGATCATACTAAGTGTTCAAAGATGAATCGAGGCCATTTCTAAGCGCAAGACTTGCAACATCGTTTAAAACACTTGTTCTACTTTAGACTAATTCCTCCTTTCGAAGTATCTTAGCCTTGTGTGCATCCACCTGATCTTTCAATTACGATCGACCGAGTGGTGTTTTAGATAAGTCGAACTCCTCAGATAAGTTTTGCTTGTTACAGCTTCCACTTACCCGAGTATGTTCACGAATCCCCACGGAAGAGCTTTGCTTGTTACAGCTTCCACTCAATCTTGGAAATTCTGACTATATATGGCACATAGAACAAGTTTTGAACACAAAGCGGCATTAAGTGCAGGGTCTAAAACATTTTACAATACAAGTACACCCCTTTAACCGAATAAAGAGTTTAGCTACGAATATCCATGGAAAAGGACATCATAACTAAGTACTTGAAAAGGATTTTGAAAAGACAGTAAGGGAAGGGGGTGAGTACTTCAAGAACCGACAAGAGTACTCAAGAATAATAAAGTAAAGCTTGAGTACTCAAGAACCGACAAGAGTACTCAAGAACGAACTATAATATTCAAGAACCAACAGGAATATTATAGATTGAAACCAAACTTACAAAGTAACCAAATGTTTTAGAGAGAGAAGTGATTTACAATTTGTGGATGTTTGAAATGAGGAGGGGATGAGCTCCATTTATAGGGAGGAGAAGGGAGGAATGGATGGAGGAGATGATGGCATGTGGTTTTTGATCCAAGGGAGGAGAAGGAGGAAGAAGGAGGAGGCGCCACATGGGGGGGAGAGCAAAGCCGCCGGTTGCCGGTCATGGGGAGGAGAAGCCGCCGGTTGGAAGAGGAGGAAGGGAGGGGTGAGGTGGCTTGGCCACTCATGAGTCATCTCTTCTTCCCAAAGCCGCCGGTCACTAGGAGATAAGGATGAGTTTTGTGTAGTTTTGTGCAGTCTTTTCACAAAACTATCAGTCCAATTTCGCTCCGGTCTGACTTTGGTTGTTCCTCGGTTGGATTTGATTTGAGTAATTCAATGTCAGGATCTTGAGATTTCTTCATTCAGTGTCTGATCTTGACCTTGGAATGACTCGTAACATCTTTTCAGCGTAAAATCCTCTCCTTAGCGTGTTTTCTCTCTAGAGTCCAAAATACCCTGTAGAAATATATCGGGACTAACAAGCAGAAGTTAAATAGACAAACAGTCTAATTTGGTGGGTTTTACTGTGTTTTTGATTCGTATAATTATGGTCCATCAATCAGCAAATATAAAGTTAAAGGGTGCAAAAATACCTTTCAACACCTTATGTATGCAGATGATCTTCTGATTTTTTCTAATGGTCATGCAAACTTAGTTGCCAATCTTCTCAAGATCATTAACTCTTTTTGCGACATGTCAGGTCAGATGCTCAATCCTGAGAAGAGTAACATTTTTTTCTCAAAGCATTTCAGTTTTGAAAGGAAAAAGAATACTCTGGAGGCAATGATGGACCATAATTATACGAATCAAAAACACAGTTAAACCCACTAAATTAGACCTTTTGTCTATTTAACTTCTGCTTGTTTGTTCCGATATATTTCTACAGGGTATTTTGGAGTCTAGAGAGAAAACACGCTAAGGAGGAGTTCTTAAGCTAAAAATGAAGTACGAGTCATTCCAGGTCACGACCATGGTACACTCAAAATCAGCCTTAACATCCTTCATGGAACCGACTTGGAATCACTCAAATATGCTAGAACAGTCGGCATTTGGACAAGAACGCAATGCAAAGGCACAGAGCCCGGTAAAGGCCAAACAAGGGCAATTTTATCCGATTTGGGATTTCGACCATGTTCCAAGCAGAATTTGGCTTAGGTTCCTTCTTGAGATCAACTTAGAATGACATTTTCATTCAGAATACACTCTCTACAATCCAAGAAGCTCCGGCCAAAGCTCCGGTCAGATTCCGGTCAAACCGATGGCTTTTGTGAAAAGATCACAAGCTTCTAGAAGGGATGCTCCTCCTCACATGGGTGGCTAAACCACAAGCCACTCCCCTTCCTCCACCTCATAGCCGCCGGCGTCTTTTGCTCCTCCCCCATGTGTCTTCATCTCCATGGAGCTCCCCTCATCTTGTGACAAGTGGCCTCATCCTCTCCACATCTTCTCCTCCTCCATGGCTATAAATACACACTCCCATCCTTTGTAATCTACATCCCATTCCACAATTCACAAATGTTTTAGAGAGATAGAGGGCTTAACCCTCTTCTCTTCACTTTCAATAAATATTGTTCTTCATTTTGGAGCTACTTTTGGCGCTTGGATCTTGCCTAGGAGCTCCTCTCCTCTGCTTATTGTAAGGTATAAAATTACTTTCAAGTATTATTTGTTTTTACTTTAAAGTTATTTTATTATTCGGTACCCTTGTTCAAGACAATAGTTTGCTTGTATTCCTTGACATGAATACAAGCAGCTAAAAGCTTGTACTCGGTCGCAGGGGTGTACTTGTATTATAAATGTTTTAGATCTTACTCTTAGTACACCTTAATGTTCAAAACTTGTTCTATGTGCCATATATCAAGTCAGAATCTCCAAGGTTGAGTGGACGCTTTAACGGGCAAAGCTCTTCCGTGGGGGTTCGTGATCATACTCGGGTAAGTGGACCATTTGTAACCGGACCAAGGGGACCAAATGGGCAAGCTTATCCGAGGAGTTCGACTTATCTTAAAAACCATTTGGAAACTGGACCAAAGAATTCAAATGGATGCACATAAGGCTAAGATACTTCGAAAGGAGGAATTAGTCTAAATAGAACAAGTATTTTAAACGATGTTGCAAGTCTTGTGCTAGGAATAGCCTCGATTCATCTTTGAACATTTAACATGATCATTTCAAGTGTTCTACGCGATGTTGCAAGTCTTGTGCTAGGAATAGCCTCGATTCATCTTCGAACACTTGGTATGATCATTAGCGGTCGATGATAAACAAATATGATACAAGGCCCCTAAAACCGAATCATTTCCTTATAGTCTATTATCAACTGCTGTAATTTACTTTCAGTTCTCAAAACACACTCAAACCCAACTCCAATCGTATTTAATTTCTGCATAAGCTTCATTAAAGAACAACTAATCCACACTGACTCTCTTGGGTTTGACCCCTACTTACCACTTGCTATCCAGTAGTTAAGTCGCGAGTAGCGGACTTATAAATTTTGATGTTCCCATGAATGGCATACTGTTTGGCAAAACAGCTTTAGAACTGTTCGAGCTAATGTTCAGGAGGAGTATGAACACATTCTGGAACTTCTGTACAGCGTAGAACAGACGCAGAAGATATTCTCCGGAAGGATCTGGATCCAATATCTTTTCGGTTTTAAATCGGCCAGCGATGCATTCGATCCCCAGATATTCGAATGAATATTTATCCTAAACCGGCGTCTGACTTGGCAAGGAAGGCTTCAAGTAAATATTCCGATTATCTCTTGGAATATCCTAAAAAGATCGAGGATCTTTTGTTCCGATCTGAAGTTGGCCAGCAAGTTTTTTGAGCGTCAAATATTTGCATAAAGAGTTCCCGATTTGAAAGATACGCATCAGAATATTTGAGAAATATTTGATGGGGTTTATCTTGTGTGAGTTAGGGTTTCGTCCAAGCATATAAATACAATGCAAGGGCAACCCTAATTCTGGCCGCTCCCTGATGGACCATAATTATACGAATCAAAAACACAGTTAAACCCACCAAATTAGACTATTTGTCTATTTAACTTCTGCTTGTTAGTCCCGATATATTTCTACAGGGTATTTTGGCGGTTAGAGAGAATACATGCTAAGGAGAGGATTTTACGCTGAAAAGATATCAAGAGTCAATCCAAGGTCAAGATCAGACGCTGAACGAAGAAATCTCAAGATCCTGACATTGAATTACTCAAATTAAATCAAACAGAGGAATAATCAAAGGCAGACCGGAGCGGAATTGGACTGATAGTTTTGTGAAAAGACTGTACAAAACTCACAAAACTCCACCCTCCTCCTCACATGGGCGGCTCCTCCCTCACACCTTCCCTCCACCACTCCCACACCTCCACATGGCGGCTCCTCCTCCTCTCCTCCCAAAGCCGCCGACGGCTAGAAGCTCCACCATGGAGAGCTTGCCATGTGGTGGCTCCTCCACCACATCTCCATCCCCTCCTCCTCCTCCCTTGGATGCACAACCACATGGAGCCATCTCCACCCTCCATTCCTCCTCCCTTAGCCTATAAATATGAGAGCTTCTCCTCCTCATTTGAAACACACCATCCATACTTGTATACACTTTAGAGAGAGAGAGGGCTTAACCCTCCTCTCTTCATTTTCAATAAAATTGTTCTTCGCTTTGGAAATAAAGGATAGCTCCCTTGGCGCTTCAACGGTTGTAAGTAATTCTTAGTATTTAATCAACTGTTTTTATTTCCTTAGTATAATGTTTAGCGCGATGAATAGTAGCTAAACTAGTAGTTCGGTAGAAGGGGCGCACTTGTATTATAAATGTTTTAGATCTTACTCTTAATTACACCTTTGTATTCAAAACTTGTTCTATGTGCTTTATATAGTCTGAGTTTCCAAGGTTGAGTGCCTGACAAGCAAAAAGCTCTTCCGTGGGAATTCGTGAACATACTCGGTAAGTGGAAGCTGTCACAAGCAAAACTTATCGAGGAGTTCGGCTTATCTAAAACACCACTTGGTCAATAACGTAACTGGGAGATCAAGTGGATGCACTTACAGCTAAGATACTTCGAAAGGAGGAATTAGTTTTGCTTAGAACAAGTGTTTTAAATGATGTTGCAAGTCTTGTGTTAGGAATAGCCTCGATTCATCTTTGAATGCTTAGCATGATCATGTCTTGCACTAGAAATAGCCTCGATTCATCTTCGAACACTTGGTATGATCATTAGCGGTCAATGATAAACAAATATAATACAAGGCCCCTAAAACCGAATGCTTTCCTTTAATCGTAATATCAACTGTCGTAATTTACTTTCAGTTCCCAAAACACTCAAACCCAACCCCCAACTGTATTTACTTTCGTGACAATCCCGTAAAAACAACTAATCCACACTGACTCCTTTGGGTTCGACCCCTACTTACCACTTGCTACCCAGTAGTGTAGTCGCGAGTAGCGGACTATAAATTTATTTGCACATTTGCTGTGACGACAAGCATCTGTCACTCCCACTGATAAAATAAACACGAGGAAATCTGTACTGATTGGAGAAGGAGCGACAGCCGATTGAGTTCTTCCTACCAGAAACTCATCGGTGTAAGAGCAGTCTTAGCAAGTGCATCTCAGACTGCCTGGAAGTGATCATACTGTGCACACAACGAAGGAGAACAACTTGCTTTCAAGAGAAAGCGACCGAGCTTCAGGAGAGGTTCGAGAACGTTCAGATAGACGATCTGGACGAAGGGGATCGAGGAGAGTTGCGACGAACCTCGGTTGCAAATCTGAGAGACGGAGTGTTAGTGGTGAGGCCATTACAAGCAAAGGTGTTGTGTAAGTGTAAGACCTCCTGTGCCCTAAACTCGTAATAAAGATTTGTTGTCCCTTTTCCGGGTGTGGGAAACCCCCCAGAGTAGGCGTAGCCGAACTGGGTTATCAATCTGTGCGTACTCGTGTCTTTATTGTTCTGCTCGTACCGTGTGTTGAACTGTTGTAGAGAGAATTCAAGGTCAGTCCGAACTCGACCTTGAACACTTGCTTGAACAGGGGATAGAATTTCAAATGGTATCAGAGCAAACACTCGACACACTGAGTGGGATCCTGGAACTGTTCAAGATGACTCCAAAGGGAGGTCAATGCACAACCAAAGATGACAAAGAACCTTCATGGAGAGCAGAGGTGTCTGAGGAGGTGTCTGAGACTGACATCACTCTTTTTCAACTAAATACGCTGACTCAGAGGTTTGGCAGAATGGTCCGAAAACTCGATAAACGCAGATCTGAGCAAGACATTCCCCAATCTAGCATGCCTCATAACTGGGAGACAGACGCTAAGATCTGCAGAAAGAACATCGTCTGCACCGTTGCCTTCAGCTCTTCAAGTCATATGGAAAAAGATCGCTGGTACTTCGACAGCGGATGCTCTACACATATGACAGGTAACTCCAAGTTTCTCACACATATTTGACCTGTCACTAAGAGGCAGTTCGTTACATTCGGTGATGGAGGAAAGGGTCAGGTGATCGGCTGTGGGACATTGAAGGTTCCGGATCTTCCTGTACTCTATGACATCCTTCTTGTTGAAGGACTAAAGGTGAATCTCATCAGTATCAGCCAACTTTGTGATGGAGGATTTCACGTTCAATTCACTCATGACTCTTGTCATGTTCTGAACAAGGAAGGAGGGATGCTGATGAAAGGATGTAGAGCAGACAATGACTGTTATCTCATAGGTTCTGCCAGAACAGCTACGTGCATGTCTGATGGACCAAAGTTATACGAGTCAGAAACACAGTTAAACCCCCCAAATTATACTGTTTGTCTATCTAACGTCTACGTGTTAGTCCCGATATATTTCCACAGGGCATTTTAGAGACTGAAGTGAAAACACGCTAAGGAGAGGATTTTAAGCTGAAAAGATAACAAGAGTCAATCCAAGGTCAAGATCATATGCCGATTGAAGAAATATCAAGGATCCTGACGTTGAATTGACCAGAACAAATTAATCAGAAGAATCAGGAGTGGAGTCAAGACAGCCCGGGGAAGAAACACATTGACAGTTTTGTGAAAAGACTGCACAAAACTGTACAAACTCACACATTGGGCAAGGATGACCGGCCACCATTCAAGGAGTTGGGCAAGGGAGGAGCTCCTCCCCACATGGTGACCGGCCACCGGTGGCTATCACCTCCTCCTCCTCCACCACTCCCCTTCCTCCACTTGGCGCCACCATACTCCTCCACCAAAAGCCGCCGGCCTCCTCTCCCTCCTCCACATGTGGCCATCTCCTCCCTTGATTTCTTCCTCCAATCCAAATGCAACACTTGTAGCCATCTCCTCCTCCTCCCATGGATATATAAGGAGGCCTCCTCCTCCTCATTTCACACACCAATTCTCAATTTCACTTCTCTCTCTAGAAGTTGTAATATTTGTAAAGTTGTAATTTTGCTTTGGAAATAAAGGAAAGCTCCCTTGGCGCTTCAACGGTTGTAAGTATCTCTTAGTATTTATTTATTTAACTGTTGTCTTTAATTCCTTAGTATAATGTTTAGCGCGATGAATAGTAGCTAAACTAGTAGTTCGGTCTAAGGGGCGCACTTGTATTATAAATGTTTTAAGACTATTAACTTAGTGTTTAGTCTTAGTATTCAAAACTTGTTCTATGTGCCATATATAGTCAGAGTTTCCAAGGTTGAGTGGATGCTGTAACAAGCAAACCTCTTCTGTGGGAATTCGTGATCATACTCAGGTAGTGGAAGCTGTAACAAGCAAAGCTATCTGAGGAGTTCGACTCATCCTAAATCCCATCTGGTCGAGCGTAACTGTGAGATCAGGTGGATGTACCCAGGCTAGCATACCTTAGGGTATTGGCGCTAGATTGAAATAGAACAGGAGTTGCTTTAAACCGGTGTTGCAAGTCTTGAGCTGTAACTAGCCTCGATTCACCGTTTGAATACTTAGATGATTCACTAATGGTCAATGATAAACAGGATATAATACAAGTCCCCTGAAACCGAACATTTCTCTTAATCATTAAAATAGTAATTTACTTTCCAGTATTAAAATCAACCAACCAACCAATCAACCAATCAAAATAGCTGGTAGCTTTAAAACCAACCAACCGACCTTAAACACGTTCCCACGCTGCGTAATCCCCCCCGAAGAACAATTATTCCCCTAGTTCCCTTGGGTTCGACCCCTACTTACCAAGTACTACCCAGTAGTATAGTTGCGAGTAGCGGACTATTATAAATTTATTTGCACATTTGCTGTGACGACAAGCATCTGTCAAATTAGCGCCGTTGCCGGGGAACTAGTCATCGGATAACTGTTCTTTGAATCTTTGCGCGCTTCAAAACAACCATGTCTCGCGAAGAAAGTCACCATGACTACCAAGATGACGAAGAAATAAACCTGTACGATCAGAATGATGAGGTACCGTTTCCATTCGTCGACGATCCAGAACAACTCATCAGAAACAGAAGAGCTCGTGATAGGGAAGCAGTCAGGAGAAACCAAGAATTACCCGAGGACCGAAATGCAGCTGGTCCAGTACAACCTCCTATTCATCCCCTACGACCACAACCTCAACCTCGATACATGCCAAGAAGAGAACCCGCTTTCGACGACTACTACGGAGATAACTACTACCGTGAACCGACGATGGGCGAGTTAAATGCCCCTAATTTCGAGACACAGCCGTGGTGCATCTATGAGAGCCCTGAATTAGAAAATATAACCATCAACGCATCAGTGGCACACAGCCTGCCAAAATTCTCAAGATCTCAAGGAGAATCTGCCGCAACTCACCTTCAACGCCTACATGGCATTTGCCAGAATCTAAAGCCCAACCGGGTAAATATGGACGACTTCAAGTTAAAAGCGTTCTATTTTTCCCTCACTGACTCGGCAAGTGACTGGTTCCTTTCATTGCCTTCCGGAAGCATTAGAACATGGGTTCAGATGCAGAAGAAATTCTTAGACAAATACTATCCGGCTGGAAGAGCAATACAAGTAAGGAAGCAACTACAGGAAATCAAACAAGGTCCCAATGAAACCATGTACGATTACCTGGAAAAGTTCAATCACCTAGAAAGGAGCTGCTGTACCCTTGGACTGCCCGAGAAACTCGTCATCGAGTACCTCATTGATGGATTAAGACCATTAGACAAAATGCTCTTGGATGCCTCAGCGGGAGGGTCCATGATGAATCTATCATTAAGTGGCATCAGAAATCTCATCGCCAACGTTGCTGAAAATGCTCGATTTAGAGAAGAGACCACTCGCCAAGATGAATTCTCTCGATCAAAAAGGGTAGCACAAACTGAGGCATCAGTAAACTCCATAACTGAAGAGATGAAACAGTTAAAGGAGATGATGATTGAGATCATACGTAGACAGCCAGTTACGGTAAAACCTTGCGAGTTCTGTGGTTCTACAGACCACAAAACGGACGCATGCCGAACATTGATAGAAGAAGAACCGGCTGATGTGAATGCAGTGGGAGGATATCAAGGATACAACAACGTCAGAGCTGGGAAAAATAGACAGTACGGTCAAACGTCCAACCCAGGCTGGCGTAACAACAACAGCTATCTTCAGACGGAGACACAACCAGCTGTCCCTCAACTAGCGCAGTCATTCTACCAACCACCCCACCGATAATATCACCAGAACACTCCATCAGCAGGCCAATATCACCAAAAAGGGCCAAATCAGTACCAAGCCAGACCGAGCAATCAGCAGGAGCCAAGCAAGTCGCTCAACGACACGATGAAGGAGCTCACGGGAAACATTAATCAATTGGGTACTTCACTACACCAGTACCAGGCAAAAACTGACGGTGCAATTTCAGAATTGACCAAACAAATGTCCCAGCTCGCCACCGCAATGTCAACACTCACTACTGAACCTGGCAGACTTCCTTCACAGACCGTTCAAAACCCAAAGGCGAACATAAGCATGATAAAGAGGTCAAGCATGAAGGGTACACTAGGAGAAGTAGCACGATCCCCAACCTACAGACTTACAAACAATCATTTCGACCGTAGGAGTCGACCTGATTGGAATCAAGAAGAAGACCGACCCTATGATGGCAAAACATGGGTTACACATGCCGACAATGGACGATATGCATTCACCGTCTGCATAACACCACCGCCTATTATACACACCGATGTACCAGCATCAGGATGGGACGACGACAACAACTTAAGGTCAAGGAATAGGCAGACTGGTCAAAGAATAGAAAGAACCCTCGTTTCAGACCATGAGTCACAACCGGAAAGAGATAAAGACCCAGGAGCCTTTACAATCACTTGCTGTATTGGTGAAACCCAGATCCACAAATGCTTAGTCGATCTTGGGGCTGCTGTCAACGCCATGCCTTCCTCCTTGTATTACTTACTAGGACTAGGTCCGTTGAAACCTCCCCGGTCAAATATCGAGCTAGGAGATAAGTCATGCATCCGTCCGGTTGGAGAACTGGAAGATGTAATACTCCATGTGGGAGAGCTCGTTGTTGCTGCTACAGACTTCTATGTAATACCAACAGAAGAAACCAGCAAAGACGATCCTCCGACAATGATATTAGGACGACCATTCCTCTACGCCACTAAAGCAAGAATCGATGTGGGCAAGGGGTCATTATCACTTAAGTTCGGCGGCAAAATTGCACACTTCTACATTAATAAGAGCCGCCCGGACACGAAGAAACCGCCAGACATAACACCTATCTCAGATCACAGTGCACAGTTTTCTGACCTGTCATTAGGGACCAAAAAAGTATCAAGACCAGCAGCTATGGTAAAAGGTCTCCCACCTTCTCAGAAACAATGGAAAGAGAAAACACCAAAACAGTGGAGCTCTTACTCCAGCAAGAAGTCAGGAAGAAGCAACACTGGAACGGTGGCAAAGTTTGACCTCAGCCACTGACAGAACCGCTCGTCGTTAAAGCGATTTGTGCAAATAAATTTATAAGTCCACTACTCGCGACTTAACTACTGGGTAGCAAGTGGTAAGTAGGGGTCGAACCCAGAGGAATTAGGGGGATAGGTTATTCTTTAAGGGATTTGTTCAGCGAAGGAGCGTGTTTTAGGTTGGTTGAGGTTTTAGTGCTAACAACTACGTGACTTTTTAGTTGGTTTTGGTTTTGAGTGCTGAAAAGTAAATTACAGAAAAGTAAATACTGAAATTAAAAGCGAAGACTTACAGTGGGTGATGCGTGAATTGCAAGTCCTCCGGATTGTGAGCGGTTGATAGTTGCAGTTGATTGAACAATAAAAGTAAAGACAAAGGGGATTCTGTGATTGCAAGAGAAGTATTCGGTCTTAGGGGGCCTTGTATTATATCCTGTTCATTCTTTTAGTAACCCTTCTGAGTATTCAAACGTGTATCGAGGCCCTTTCGTAGCGCTCAATTTGCCACACTGTTTGTAAACCCTTGTTCTACTTCAGACTAATTCCTCCTTTCGAAGTATCTTAGCCTTTTGTGCATCCATTTGGTCCCTTTGGTCCAGTTTCCAAATGGTTTTAAAGATAGATCGAACTCCTCAGATAAGCTTTGCCCTTTTGTAGCATCCACTTACCCGAGTATGTTCACGACTTCCCACAGAAGAGTTTTGCCCTTTCGTAGCTTCCACTCAACCTTGGAAAGTCTGACCTTATAAATGGCACATAGAACAAGTTTTGAATACAGAGAAAAGAAACTAAACGAAGTAAAACATTTTATAAAACAAGAACTCCCCTTCAACCGAATGAAGAGTTTAGTTACGAATATCCATAGAGTTGGACATCATAACTAAATACTTGGGGATTTGGAAAAGAATACTCAAGAACCGATAAGAGTAAAGAGAGAAGAGAAAGAGATTACTCAAGAACAAACAGGAGTAACTCTTGAACTGTAACTGAAAGCTTGAGTACTCAAGAACAAACAGGAGTACTCAAGATCGAACTAAAGTATTTGAGAACAAACTAAACTTTTATTTATATCAAAACCAAACTTTACAAAGTAACAAACTTAGAGAGAGAAGTGGAGTGTGGTGTGTTGTGATTGCTTATGGCTTATGAAATGAGGAGGGATGGCTTGGTATTTATAGCCATGGAGGAGAGGAATGGATGGCCAAGATGAGGGCATGTGGTTTAGCATCCAAGGGTGGAGAGGAGGGGAAGAGGAGGGGAAGACAAGTGTCACAAGGGGAGAGGAGAAGGCAAAGCCGCCGGCGGCTTTTGGTGTGGATGGAGGAGGATGTGACATGTGGTGGTGTGGGAGAGGAGGAGGGGTGGATGTGAGGAGAAAGCCGCCGGTCCATGTGGCATGAGGAGAGTGGTTGTGAGTTTTGTGCAGTTTGCACAAAACTATCGGTGTATTCCAGCTCCGGATTGTCTTCGGTTTCTCTTCGGTTTGATTTGTTTTGAATGATTCCATGTCAGGATCTTTAGATTTCTTCATTCAGCGTCTGATCTTGACCTTGGATTGTCTCCTGATATCTTTTCTGTGCTAAAAGCTCTTCCTTAGCGTGTATTCTCTCTAAGCTCTGAAATACCCTGTAGAAATGTATCGGGACTAAAACATCGAAGTTAGATAGACAAACAGTCTAATTTGGTGGGTTTAACTGTGTTTATGATTCATACAATTGTGGTCCATCAGATAACCCCACACTTTTAGTTGTTCGTCTCGAACAATGCTTTATAAGGGCGTTACTAAGTAAGTTGGTTAAAATATGAAAATAAGATTGTGGTACTCGATTTCTCCTAATTCATGCATTACTACTTGTTACTAAATTAAACTGCGTAAATAAGTAGAAGAAACTTGATACTTGTACCTTCGTGCTGAGATGCAAATTATTTCGGATGTTTCGGGAGATAGCCCTTTTCAGGCTCCTGGACTACACCTTCGGGACCGTCTCGCACTATATGGTTTTCTTGTAGCTTTCTCTAGCACGTGATTCGATTCGGGTTTCAGTGAGTTGAGCCTTTTCTTGATTTTTTTCTTTTTTCTTTCTTCTTCTTTGGCGATGGACTGCTTTTTGTAGTGATTTGCTTTTAGCTTTTGATTTGACGTTGTTGAGTGCTTCACTTTTTCTCGGTTAAAACCTTCACATTTTTGGGCCTTAGGCCTCTTTTGATTTTCTTCTTTGAGTTTTTTGCTTCTTTGTGACTTGCTAGTCCATCTTGTTTTTTGCCTTCTTGGGAGGTCCAATCATCACCCGCAAGCATATGGAAATACCTCCCCGCTCCTCTCATCTTTGTTGTTTCGCGCGGGTCAAGATGAGGGTCGCTCATCTATTTTCTCGGCTACTTTGACTAGAGAGAGGACGGTTTGATTCCCGTCCTTGCCTTTTACATAGATGCTTCAAGGCAGAGTTGACTTCAATTATTCACCGAAACCTGAAGTGCAGCCTCCACTGACTTCGAAAACCATATAGTTTGATCTGATCCTTCAAGTGCTTGCCAAGCCTCTCTAGGGCAATTTCTATCAACTCCACATCCCTAGGTTATCTCGGCACAAAGGACAAATGAGAAGTTACATTCTAAGTTTTTAAACAGTTGAATTTTCACAAGGTTGATGCATGAATTATGATCTATCTTTTTCACATTCTCAAGTTCATATTTTCAAAAAGATATTATTAAAAAAGAAAAGAAAAACATGCAGATGGTTCTCACCCCACACTTTTGAACGAAGGCGTGCCTTAGTTCAAAAGTCATGCAAATATATACAAGAGAAGGAAATGACATTAAGGAAAAAGAAGAACAGAACTCCCTTTTACTGTGTCGTGCAAACGACATGGCATGAGGCTGGATAATCGAGGGAGTCTGGCTGGGGCCTCGAACTCTCAGCGCAGGCCCGGTAAATTCACGGAAGCTGCCTGGCTGATCCGGTCTTGCTCCAAACTTAATTCCTACATGAAAGATATTCCTTCTATACAAAAAGTGGGTGAGAGCACTTATTGGAAATTTAAATGACAGAAAATAAAGTGCAGAAAAGTAAGATAGTGTCGGGTTACCTCCCGACCAGTGCACTTGTTTAACGTCGTTGGCTCGACAGTACCTCGTTATTGATCATTGGTTGGGGTCCCATGGGTGGCTTAAGTCGAATTTTGCCACTATTCCTGTGTTACTTCCGGTACTTTCTATGTCTGATTCTTCTGATGGCTCGGAAGTTTCTTCTGATGGTTCGGATGTGAACTCCTCTGTAGGCTCTTCCTCTGAGCTTTCTATATCTGATCCGTTCATCACATCCTCTGTACTGTTCCTTTCTGGACTGGCCTCGATACTTCGTATCCCATCATTGGGTTGAGGTACTGGCCCTCGTATTGCAGTTCCGGCCAAGTTGTCTATCACATCCCATATCTGAGTCAGGGATAAGTGTGCGGTAGTTCCTCCTACTGCGTTATTGATCCTTGAGAACTCTTCAGCCCTCATCCCGCAAAGGAATTTTTGAAGAAGAAAAACCTCCGAGAATCCATGGTGCGGGCAGCGTGAGATGATGGCGTCATAGTTCGTGTAGTACTCGGCCAAGGTCTCATCCCGGGATTGTTGAAAGTTCATGATCCTTTCTCGGGTTTATTGTCGTAAGGATGGGGGGGGGAGAATTCTTTCAGGAATGGAATGCTAACGTCCATGAAATATTTAGCATTCATAGCAGTTGATGTGTAATACCAGATTGTCGCAAAGTCCGTTAGAGAGAATTTGAAGCAGTTAAGTTTAAACTCCTCTAACGTTTCATTATTAGGTTTTATATGCTGACAAACATGGTGAAAGTTTCGGCAGTGTAGCACTGGGTCTTCTTCATTCGTACCTCCGAACAGGGGGAGATGTAGTGTTGTCCATGCATACGAAGTGGGTAGCGTCATGAGAAGGAGAGAGAAAGAACAACTTATCCGATGGCTAATTCCCCGGCAACGGCGCCAATTTGACAGAACCGCTCGTCGTTAAAGCGATTTGTGCAAATAAATTTATAAGTCCGCTACTCGCGACTTAACTACTGGGTAGCAAGTGGTAAGTAGGGGTCGAACCCAGAGGAATTAGGGGGATAGGTTATTCTTTAAGGGATTTGTTCAGCGAAGGAGCGTGTTTTAGGTTGGTTGAGGTTTTAGTGCTAACAACTACGTGACTTTTTAGTTGGTTTTGGTTTTGAGTGCTGAAAAGTAAATTACAGAAAAGTAAATACTGAAATTAAAAGCGAAGACTTACAGTGGGTGATGCGTGAATTGCAAGTCCTCCGGATTGTGAGCGGTTGATAGTTGCAGTTGATTGAACAATAAAAGTAAAGACAAAGGGGATTCTGTGATTGCAAGAGAAGTATTCGGTCTTAGGGGGCCTTGTATTATATCCTGTTCATTCTTTTAGTAACCCTTCTGAGTATTCAAACGTGTATCGAGGCCCTTTCGTAGCGCTCAATTTGCCACACTGTTTGTAAACCCTTGTTCTACTTCAGACTAATTCCTCCTTTCGAAGTATCTTAGCCTTTTGTGCATCCATTTGGTCCCTTTGGTCCAGTTTCCAAATGGTTTTAAAGATAGATCGAACTCCTCAGATAAGCTTTGCCCTTTCGTAGCATCCACTTACCCGAGTATGTTCACGACTTCCCACAGAAGAGTTTTGCCCTTTCGTAGCTTCCACTCAACCTTGGAAAGTCTGACCTTATAAATGGCACATAGAACAAGTTTTGAATACAGAGAAAAGAAACTAAACGAAGTAAAACATTTTATAAAACAAGAACTCCCCTTCAACCGAATGAAGAGTTTAGTTACGAATATCCATAGAGTTGGACATCATAACTAAATACTTGGGGATTTGGAAAAGAATACTCAAGAACCGACAAGAGTAAAGAGAGAAGAGAAAGAGATTACTCAAGAACAAACAGGAGTAACTCTTGAACTGTAACTGAAAGCTTGAGTACTCAAGAACAAACAGGAGTACTCAAGATCGAACTAAAGTATTTGAGAACAAACTAAACTTTTATTTATATCAAAACCAAACTTTACAAAGTAACAAACTTAGAGAGAGAAGTGGAGTGTGGTGTGTTGTGATTGCTTATGGCTTATGAAATGAGGAGGGATGGCTTGGTATTTATAGCCATGGAGGAGAGGAATGGATGGCCAAGATGAGGGCATGTGGTTTAGCATCCAAGGGTGGAGAGGAGGGGAAGAGGAGAGGAAGACAAGTGTCACAAGGGGAGAGGAGAAGGCAAAGCCGCCGGCGGCTTTTGGTGTGGATGGAGGAGGATGTGACATGTGGTGGTGTGGGAGAGGAGGAGGGGTGGATGTGAGGAGAAAGCCGCCGGTCCATGTGGCATGAGGAGAGTGGTTTTGAGTTTTGTGCAGTTTGCACAAAACTATCGGTGTATTCCAGCTCCGGATTGTCTTCGGTTTCTCTTCGGTTTGATTTGTTTTGAATGATTCCATGTCAGGATCTTTAGATTTCTTCATTCAGCGTCTGATCTTGACCTTGGATTGTCTCCTGATATCTTTTCTGTGCTAAAAGCTCTTCCTTAGCGTGTATTCTCTCTAAGCTCTGAAATACCCTGTAGAAATGTATCGGGACTAAAACATCGAAGTTAGCTAGACAAACAGTCTAATTTGGTGGGTAACTGTGTTTATGATTCATACAATTGTGGTCCATCAGCCACCCATGGGACCCAAACCAGTAATCCACAATGAGGTATCGTCGAGCCAACGACGTTAAACAAGTGCACTGGTCGGGAGGTAACCCGACACTATCTTACTTTTCCGCACTTTAATTTCTGTCATTTAAATTCAGTATTTAGTTTTAAGCTTGCATGACTTTTGAACTAAGGCACGCCTTCGTTCAAAAGTGGGGGGTGAGAACCACCTGTGTACATAAATAACATGCAGCTATTTTTCTTTTTTAATAAATACCTTTTTGAAAATATGAACTTAAGAATGTGAAAAAGATAAATCATAATTCATGCATTAACCTTGTGAAAATTCAACTGTTTAAAAACTTAGAATGTAACTTTCCATTTGTCCTTTGTGCTGAGATAACTAGGGATGTGGAGTTGATATAAACTGCCCTAGAGAGGCTTGGAAAGCAATCAAAGGATCAGATCAAACTATATGGTTTTCGAAGTCAGTGGAGGCTGCACTTCGGGTTTTCAGTGAATAATTGAAGTCAACTCCGCCAAGAAGCATCTATGCAAAGGCGAGGACGGGAATCAGACCGTCCTCTCTCTAGTCAAAATAGCCGAGAAAATAGATGGGCGACCCTCATCTTGACCCGCGCAAAACGACAAAGACGAGAGGAGCGGGGAGGTATTTCCATAGGCTTGCGGGCGATGATTGGACCTCCCAAAAAGGCTCGAGAAAATGTACTAGCAATCACAAAAAGGCGAAAAGCTCAATGAAGCAAATCAAAAGAGGCCAAAGGCCCAAAATTGTGAAGGTTTTAACCGAGCAAAAGTGAAGCACTCAAAAAAGTCAAATCAAAGGCCAAAGGCCGATTCACTACAACAAAAAAAGCAGTCCCTCGCCAAAGAAGAAAATCAAAAAGGCTCAACTCACTGAAACCCGAATCGAATCACGTGCTAGAGAAAGCTACCAGAAAACCATATAGTAAGATACGATCCCGAGGTTGAAGTCCAGGAGCCTAAAAAGGGCTATCTCCCGAGACATCCAATATAATTTGCATCTTAGCACGGAGGTACAAGTATTAAGTTTCTTCTATTTATTTACGCAGTTTAATTTAGTAATAAGTAAGCAATGCATGAATTAGGATAGATCGAGTACCACAGTCTAATTTTCATATTCCAAAGCCAAACTTAGAACTTACGCCCTTTAATAGCATTGTTCGGGACGAACAACTAAAAGTGGGGGGTAATCTGATGGACCAAAGTTATACGAGTCAGAAACACAGTTAAACCCCCCAAATTAGACTGTTTGTCTATCTAACGTCTACGTGTTAGTCCCGATATATTTCCACAGGGCATTTTAGCGACTGAAGTGAAAACACGCTAAGGAGAGGATTTTAAGCTGAAAAGATAACAAGAGTCAATCCAAGGTCAAGATCATATGCCGACTGAAGAAATATCAAGGATCCTGACGTTGAATTGACCAGAACAAATTAATCAGAAGAATCAGGAGTGGAGTCAAGACAGCCCGGGGAAGAAACACATTGACAGTTTTGTGAAAAGACTACACAAAACTGTACAAACTCACACATTGGGCAAGGATGACCGGCCACCATTCAAGGAGGTGGGCAAGGGAGGAGCTCCTCCCCACATGGTGACCGGCCACCGGTGGCTATCACCTCCTCCTCCTCCACCACTCCCCTTCCTCCACTTGGCGCCACCATACTCCTCCACCAAAAGCCGCCGGCCTTTTCTCCCTCCTCCACATGTGGCCATCTCCTCCCTTGATTTCTTCCTCCAATCAAAATGCAACACTTGTAGCCATCTCCTCCTCCTCCCATGGCTATATAAGGAGGCCTCCTCCTCCTCATTTCACACACCAATTCTCAATTTCACTTCTCTCTCTAGAAGTTGTAATATTTGTAAAGTTGTAATTTTGCTTTGGAAATAAAGGAAAGCTCCCTTGGCGCTTCAACGGTTGTAAGTATCTCTTAGTATTTATTTATTTAACTGTTGTCTTTAATTCCTTAGTATAATGTTTAGCGCGATGAATAGTAGCTAAACTAGTAGTTCGGTCTAAGGGGCGCACTTGTATTATAAATGTTTTAAGACTATTAACTCAGTGTTTAGTCTTAGTATTCAAAACTTGTTCTATGTGCCATATATAGTCAGAGTTTCCAAGGTTGAGTGGATGCTGTAACAAGCAAAGCTCTTCTGTGGGAATTCGTGATCATACTCAGGTAGTGGAAGCTGTAACAAGCAAAGCTATCTGAGGAGTTCGACTCATCCTAAATCCCATCTGGTCGAGCGTAACTGTGAGATCAGGTGGATGCACCCAGGCTAGCATACCTTAGGGTATTCGCGCTAGACTGAAATAGAACAGGAGTTGGTTTAAACCGGTGTTGCAAGTCTTGAGCTGTAACTAGCCTCGATTCACCGTTTGAATACTTAGATGATTCACTAATGGTCAATGATAAACAGGATATAATACAAGTCCCCTGAAACCGAACATTTCTCTTAATCATTAAAATAGTAATTTACTTTCCAGTATTAAAATCAACCAACCAACCAATCAACCAATCAAAATAGCTGGTAGCTTTAAAACTAACCAACCGACCTTAAACATGTTCCCACGCTGCGTAATCCCCCCCGAAGAACAATTATTCCCCTAGTTCCCTTGGGTTCGACCCCTACTTACCAAGTACTACCCAGTAGTATAGTTGCGAGTAGCGGACTATTATAAATTTATTTGCACATTTGCTGTGACGACAAGCATCTGTCAATGTCTACTCAAGCAGATGAGATGTCACTCTGGCATAGGAGACTGGGTCATCTGAACCTCAAAACTCTGAAGAAGCTCAGCTCGTCTGGTCTCATCCGAGGAATGCCCAATGTTAAAGGTGACCTAGATGTCCTATGTGGAGAATGCCAGATCGGTAAACAGACCAAAGCATCGCATTCGAACACCACCCAGATCAGTACCAGCAGACCGCTTGAACTGATTCATATGGATCTTATGGGGCCGATGCAGGTTGAGAGCTGCGGTGGCAACAAGTATGTCCTGGTATGCGTGGACGACTTCACCAGGTTTTCATGGACCCGATTCCTTCGAGACAAGTCTGCTGCTGCACCTCAATTTATTGAACTTGCAACCCTTCTCCAGAGAGAGAGAGAAGCTAGCGGAGAGCACCTGGTGAGTATCAGGAGTGACAACGGCACTGAGTTCAAGAATGCCACTATGACCTCGTACTGTACCAAACACGGGATTGCCCATCAGTTTTCTTCTGCAATCACTCCTCAGCAAAATGGCGTTGTTGAAAGGAAAAATCGTACAATTCAGGAAATGGCTCGCGTAATGATCCATGCCAAGAAGATTCCCTTTAAGTTCTGGTCAGAAGCGATGAACACGGCGTGCCACATTATAAACCGGGTAACAATACACACAGGTACGGAGATGACCTGCTATGAACTCTGGAAAGGGAAGAAGCCCACGGTCAAGTACTTTCACATCTTTGGGAGTGAGTGCTACATTTTGAATGACCACGAGTACCGACAGAAGCTTGATCCTAAAAGTGATGAGGGATTCTTCCTAGGATACTCCTCGAACAGTCGAGCATACAGGGTGTTTAACAAATGCACAGGAACAGTTATGGAGTCTATCCATGTCAAGATCAAGGATGACGTTGTTGATCTTACCGCCCCAGACGATGCTGACGATGCAGCCGGAACAGCATCTGGTAATGTTCCACCTTCTCATTCTACTAAGATTGACTTGACTGGGGATGTCACAACAGCCATTGAACCAGTTGAAACAGCACCTGAAACTGTGACACTGCCCATTCAGACTGTGACTGACTCGACAGAAGGTGCTCGACTTCCTGATAATGTCATTGGGAACTCTTCCTCTGATGAGGGTGAAGAGGTTAGTACTCAAGAGGATCGTGCTGCACTACAACCCTCTCGTCGAATCTCCAGAGATCACCCAATCTCTGAGATCATTGGTGCACCTAGTGATGGAATTCAAACTCATGGAAAAAGGATCAATTACAGAGGACTCGCTGCCTACTCATGCTTTCTGTCTTCAATTGAACCAAAGAACGTAAAGGAAGCACTCGTTGATGAGTATTGGGTTCTCGCCATGCAGGAAGAACTGGAGGAATTTGCCCGCAATGACGTATGGGACTTAGTTCCAAAACCTGATGTGTTAACGTCATCGGCACTAAATGGATTTTTAAGAACTAACCAGATACATCAGGAAATATCACCAGAAATAAAGCTCGACTTGTGGCTCAGGGATATTCCCAGATAGAGGGGATCGATTTTGATGAAACCTTCGCCCCTGTCGCACGGCTTGAAGCCATTCGCCTGCTACTTGCTCTAGCATGTCACCTGAAGTTTCGTTTGTTTCAGATGGATGTCAAAAGTGCGTTCCTAAATGGACTTCTACATGAAGAAGTTTTTGTGTCTCAGCCAAAAGGATTTGAGGATCCGCATCACCCTGCTCATGTGTACCGCCTGAAGAAGGCCCTGTACGGACTCAAGCAGGCGCCCAGAGCCTGGTATGAGCGACTCACTGTGTTTCTCATCAATCACGGATATGTGCGAGGGGGAGTGGACAAGACTTTGTTCGTCAAACACACAAGGTCAGATTTTATTATCGCACAAATCCATGTTGATGATATTGTGTTCGGATCAAACACCCAGACGATGGTAGATCAGTTCGTGGAACAGATGCAGAAAGAGTTCAAGATGAGCATGGTAGGAGAGATGAGCTACTTTCTGGGATTGCAGGTGACACAGAAAAAGGATGGGATATTCATTTCACAAAGTAAGTATGCCAAGACCCTGATAAAGAAATTTGATCTAGCGAAGTCAAGTCACAAACGAACACCTGCTGCAACTCACTTAAAGATCACTAAAGACGATGCTGGAGTCACTGTTGATCAGACTCTATATAGAAGCATGATTGGAAGTCTCCTTTACTTAACCGCCAGCAGACCGGATATATCTTATGCAGTCGGAGTCTGTGCAAGGTACCAGTCAGAACCAAAGGAAAGTCACCTTCTGCAAGTTAAAAGAATTATAAAGTATGTATGCGGAACTGTTGAATTCGGGATCTGGTACACCAAAGACACCAATCCACACCTGGTTGGTTTCTGTGACGCTGATTGGGCAGGGAACGCTGAAGATCGGAAGAGCACGTCTGGAGGATGTTTCTTCTTGGGAAACAATTTGGTTTCATGGTTTAGCAAAAAACAAAATAGCATCTCGCTCTCTACGGCCAAAGCAGAATACATCGCAGCAGGAAGCTGCTGCACTCAGCTCCTATGGATGAAACAGATGCTATCTGAATACGGAGTTGAGCAGAAAGAGATGACACTGTACTGTGACAATATGAGCGCGATCAGTATTTCCAAAAACCCGGTTCAACATTCCAGGACGAAGCACATTGACATCAGGCATCACTTCATCAGAGAACTGGTTGAACAGAAGGTTGTCACTCTGCAGCATGTCACAACGGACAAGCAATTAGCTGACATCTTCACCAAACCGCTTGATGCTGCTCAGTTTGAAACACTCAGATCCTCCTTGGGTCTGTGTGTTGTCAAGGACTAAGTGTTCCAGCCAGTGGGTAGTCAGATGCGAAACTCCAGCTAAACAGTTGGACTGATCACTCATGCAAGGAGCTGGAACAATTAGTATGTGTTTTTGATATATATCCTGTCTTACTTCAAAAAACTGCTGCGATGATAAGGAAAGATTCTCTGCCTATGGGTAATCAATGGAAGAACGTGTCTCGGAAATAGGAAGTGTCCTGTTTGCTCTGGATTGCGGAAGGCGGATAGTATCCAGGTAAAGCCAGTTGGACTAAGATTGGGGTCCTGACGAGCAGCGAACGGGTACTATGAGTATTAAATCAGGTTCAGACAAGAAAGATGATGGGATGGAAGATCTATACAAAGACACTAATTAATGTCATTGAGGATCTGCAATAGGAGGATGCTTTTGTCCGTGCCTTGTCAAGAATTGAACTGTCCCAGATCGTAGCAGTTGAAGAGGGATCTGTTGGGATTGTTGGTGGTATGTCTGTTGTTACACCAGATGCTGTTCAAGAGGGTTTCCATGAAGACTGTTTAAAGGATACGCTTAGATCCTTCTGTTTTTGAGTTAAAAGTTGCCTTCCTCGTTGACTCCCTATTAGAAGCCAATCAAGCGTTAATCAGGACTCCGTCTCTTTAGCTGAACTCATAAAGACAAGAGGAGGAAAAAGGAGTTCATTGCAAGAGCTGTCAAGAAGAATGCTGAAGGCGTTCTCTGGAGAGCAAGTCTGCAGGGGGAGTCGTCCGCGACATGAAAAGCAATCATAGGATCCCTGCTACTCCTGTTGAAGATCCCTCAGTCGTCTCTATTCAGAAAGGTGTTTAGATTGCTCTCAAGGATACTACACGAAAGTGCATGACTAAGTGGAAGATATAGGTGCGTTGACTACACGAATTGGAACTGTTCCAAAAAGGAGTTTAGACTGAAGGAGCAGAACATCAGTTGATCGAAGAGATAATCAGACCTTGGTTGAGGGGGAGGAGATAAGATTCCTCTTATCGAGAGGACCAGATTGGAGGATTTGACCCTTGCCAGTTTGTGGCAAAAAGGGGGAGAAGTTTGGATGACTCTAGCTAGCTAGTGTGACTCTAGCTAGTATGTCTAAAGCCTAGTCAGATCGCGGATTCGGTTTTGCCAAAAATGCCAAGGGGGAGATTGATGTTCCCATGAATGGCATACTGTTTGGCAAAACGGCTTTAGAACTGTTCGAGCTAATGTTCAGGAGGAGTACGAACACATTCTGGAACTTCTGTACAGCGTAGAACAGACGCAGAAGATATTCTCCGGAAGGATCTGGATCCAATATCTTTTCGGTTTTAAATCGGCCAGCGATGCATTCGATCCCCAGATATTCGAATGAATATTTATCCTAAACCGGCGTCTGACTTGGCAAGGAAGGCTTCAAGTAAATATTTCGATTATCTCTTGGAAGATCCTAAAAAGATCGAGGATCTTTTGTTCCGATCTGAAGTTGGCCAGCAAGTTTTTCGAGCGTCAAATATTTGCATAAAGAGTTCCGATTTGAAAGATACGCATCAGAATATTTGAGAAATATTTGATGGGGTTTATCTTGTGTGAGTTAGGGTTTCGTCCAAGCATATAAATACAATGCAAGGGCAACCCTAATTCTGGTCGCTCCCACTGATAAAATAAACACGAGGAAATCTGTACTAATTGGAGAAGGAGCGACAGCCGATTGAGTTCTTCCTACCAGAAACTCATCGGTGTAAGAGCAGTCTTAGCAAGTGCATCTCAGACTGCCTGGAAGTGATCATACTGTGCACACAACGAAGGAGAACAACTTGCTTTCAAGAGAAAGCGACCGAGCTTCAGGAGAGGTTCGAGAACGTTCAGATAGACGATCTGGACGAAGGGGATCGAGGAGAGTTGCGACGAACCTCGGTTGCAAATCTGAGAGACGGAGTGTTAGTGGTGAGGCCATTACAAGCAAAGGTGTTGTGTAAGTGTAAGACCTCATGTGCCCTAAACTCGTAATAAAGATTTGTTGTCCCTTTTCCGGGTGTGGGAAACCCCCCAGAGTAGGCGTAGCCGAACTGGGTTATCAATCTGTGCGTACTCGTGTCTTTATTGTTCTGCTCGTACCGTGTGTTGAACTGTTGTAGAGAGAATTCAAGGTCAGTCCGAACTCGACCTTGAACACTTGCTTGAACAGGGGATAGAATTACAAATTTATTTGTACATTTGCTCTGACGACAAGCATCTGTCAAATTGGCGCCGTTGCCGGGGAGTTGTGCATCGGAATAGTTGTTCTATTTTGTTTTTTATTTTTTATTTTATCATGCAATTCACTAAGTCCTACTACTACGGAATGGAACCTTGGAACATTGAGGAAATTTCCCCACCACCCTTCGAACTTGAAATCCGCGAGAAGATCAACAATATAAAACAATCCCGGGATGAAACATTGGACGAGTACTTGGCGTATTTTGACTCCATGTTGATAAGCTGCCCGCACCATGGATTCACCAACCACGATCTTCTTCAAAGGTTTCTCAATGGGATGATGCCACAAGAGTGGAATTGGCTAAATGATGCAGCGGGAGGC
The DNA here is from genome assembly GCA_033675215.1 of Rhodiola kirilowii. Lineage (NCBI taxonomy): Eukaryota > Viridiplantae > Streptophyta > Magnoliopsida > Saxifragales > Crassulaceae > Rhodiola > Rhodiola kirilowii. The sequence goes on along the minus strand of CM066196.1, from coordinate 31,100,304 downwards.
GCAGTGAACAACTTAGGCATAGATGATCTTTGGAACTTAATAGATGATTTGGCCGCAAGGTCAAGACAAAGACAAGATCAGGCCATGCGAAGCAAAGAACTGGACAACATAATGCACCAAATCAGGGCAAAAACTGAGTTATGGGCAGCAGAAAACGAGCTGGCAGCTAGCACCCAGCAATTGGCCGCAGACATGCAGCAAATGAATGCCTCGATGCACCAATTCACGGCCAAGACATACCCGGACCTCAATGACGAGTTACCCATATCAGACCCATACCTCCGTGTGATTACCCCCGGAGACTATACGAATGACAAGGATAAGGACCCTTGGTTACCTGAAGAAGAGCTACATTCAGATTATCCCTGGGAGTTAGAAGAAGAATTGCCCAAATCAGGCCCGGTCCTTATCACCAATCCATCCGAGGAAATCACAGTCCTAACTGCCGAGCCAACAGAAGTCCCGAACATCACTACCAAAGCGGCCGAAGAAATCAAGCAAGGCCCGGTCCTTGCGCTCAGAACACTCGAGGAAGTCCCGGACCTCATTGCCGAACTGTCCGAGAAATCCTCAGTCCCACTCACCACAACTCAACAAGGAAAACCACTTGAAAACTCACTCGTTCCAGAATAACCATCCATCACTACCACAATGAAGAGGATTGGCAGAGGTGCATGCTTGATGTCGCCTACAGTTAATGGCACAAAACCAAATTTCCAAACTCACAAAGGTGCCAACTATTCCAACATGAAGAGGCGGCAAAAACATGGGCCGAAAGAATGGAAACCCGGAAAGAGTAACAAACAAGCACGACTCATTGGACCAGCAGCTATGGTCAAAGAAACCCCACCCTCTCGGAGCAAAAGGGCTGCCGAGAAGAAGTTTGACCTCACTCACCCTTGGGATCCGACCTTATGATCCATGATTGAGGTATCGTCGAGCCAACAACGTTAAACAAAGGCACTAGTCGGGAGGTAACCCGACACTATCTTACTTTCCGCACTTTAATTTTCTGTCTTTTATTTTCTGTATTTTACTTTTTCAATAAGTCGCTCTCACCCACTTGGTGCATAGAAGATTTGACTATTCAGGAATCGGACTTGGGTGCAACATTAAGCCAGTCAGGGCTACGCTAAGAGTTCAAGGCCCCAGCCGAACTCCCTCGATTATCCAGCCTCATGCCATGTCATTCGACACAATAAGGGAGTTCTGTTCTTCCCTTTTTACTTAAGTCATTTCCTTCTTGTATAATATCTGCTTGCATGGCTTTTGAACTAAGTCTTGCTGAAAGGCACGCCTTCATTCAAAAGTGTGGGGCGAGAACCACCTGTGTACAAAACATGTTTTTCCTTTTTCTTTCTTTAAAATTATCTTTTTAAAATATAAACTTAAGAATGTGAAAAAGATAGACCGAAATTCATGCATTTACCTTGTGAAAATTCAACTATCTAAAAACTTAGAACGTAACTTCTCATTTGTCCCTTTGTGCTGAGATAAACTAGGGATGTGGAGTTGACATAAACTGCCCTAGAGAGGCTTGGCAAGCAATCGAAGGATCGAATCAAACTATATGGTTTTCGAAGTCAGTGGAGGCTGCACTTCGGGTTTCAGTGAAGATTGAAGTCATCTCCGCCATGCAGTGTTTATGCAAAAAGAAAAAAAGGCGAGGACGGGAATCAGACCGTCCTCTCTCTAGTCAAAGTACCCGAGAAAATAGATGAGCGACCCTCATCTTGACACGCGCAAAACGACAAGGATGAGAGGAGCGGGGAGGTATTTCCATAGGCTTGCGGGCGATGATTGGACCTCCCAAAAAGGCTTGAGAAAATGGACTAGCAAGTCACAAAGACGCAAAAAGCTCAAAGAAGCAAATCAAGAGGCCAAAGGCCCAAAATTGTGAAGGTTTTAACCGAACAAAAAGTGAAGTACTCAAAGAGTCAAATCAAAGGCCAAAGGCCGATTCACTACAAAAAGCTGTCCCTCGCCAAAAGAAAATCAAATTACTCAAACCATTGAAACCCGAACCGAATCACGTGCTAGAGAAAGCTACAAAGAAACCATATAGTGCGAGACGGTCCCGAGGATGCAGTCCAGGAGCCTAAAAAGGGCTATCTCCCGAAACATCCAAAATAATTTGCATCTCAGCACGAAGGTACACGTATCAAGTTTCTTCTAAATATTTACACGGTTTAATTTAGTAATAAGTAGTAATGCATGAATTAGGATAAATCTAGTCCCACAGTCTCACTTTCATATTTTAAAAGTTTTTACATGGATTGTGTGTGCCGCCCTTTAATAGCATTGTTCGGGACGAACAACTAAAAGTGTGGGGTGATCTGATGGACCATAATTATACGAATCAAAAACACAGTTAAACCCACTAAATTAGACCTTTTGTCTATTTAACTTTTGCTTGTTAGTTCCGATATATTTCTACAGGGTATTTTGGAGTCTAGAGAGAAAACACGCTAAGGAGGAGTTCTTAAGCTGAAAATGAAGTACGAGTCATTCCAGGTCACGACCATGCTACACTAAAAATCAGCCTTAACATCCTTCATGGAACCGACTTGGAATCACTCAAATATGCTAGAACAGTCGGCATTTGGACAAGAACGCAATGCAAAGGCACAGAGCCCGGTAAAGGCCAAACAAGGGCAATTTCATCCAATTTGGGATTTCGACCATGTTCCAAGAATAATTTGGCTTAGGTTCCTTCTTGAGATCATATTAGAATGACATTTTCATTCAGAATACACTCTCCAAAATCCAAGAAGCTCCGGCCAAAGCTCCAGTCAGATTCCGGTCAAACCGATGGCTTTTGTGAAAAGATCACAAGCTTCTAGAAGGGATGCTCCTCCTCACATGGGTGGCTAAACCACAAGTTACTCCCCTTCCTCCACCTCATAGCCGCCGGCGGATTTTGCTCCTCCCCCATGTGTCTTCATCTCCATGGAGCTCCCCTCATCTTGTGACAAGTGACCTCATCCTCTCCACATCTTCTCCTCCTCCATGGCTATAAATACACACTCCCATCCTTTGTAATCTACATCCCATTCCACAATTCACAAATGTTTTAGAGAGATAGAGGGCTTAACCCTCTTCTCTTCACTTTCAATAAATATTGTTCTTCATTTTGGAGCTACTTTTGGCGCTTGGATCTTGCCTAGGAGCTCCTCTCCTCTGCTTATTGTAAGGTATAAAATTACTCTCAAGTATTATTTGTTTTTACTTTAAAGTTATTTTATTATTCGGTACCCTTGTTCAAGACAATAGTTTGCTTGTATTCCTTGACATGAATACAAGCAGTTAAAAGCTTGTACTCGGTCGCAGGGGTGTACTTGTATTATAAATGTTTTAGATCTTACTCTTAGTACACCTTTATGTTCAAAACTTGTTCTATGTGCCATATATCAAGTCAGAATCTCCAAGGTTGAGTGGACGCTTTAACGGGCAAAGCTCTTCCGTGGGGGTTCGTGATCATACTCGGGTAAGTGGACCATTTGTAACCGGACCAAGGGGACCAAATGGGCAAGCTTATCCGAGGAGTTCGGCTTATCTTAAAAACCATTTGGAAACTGGACCAAAGAATTCAAATGGATGCACATAAGGCTAAGATACTTCGAAAGGAGGAATTAGTCTAAATAGAACAAGTATTTTAAACGATGTTGCAAGTCTTGTGCTAGGAATAGCCTCGATTCATCTTTGAACATTTAGCATGATCATTTCAAGTGTTCTACGCGATGTTGCAAGTCTTGTGCTAGGAATAGCCTCGATTCATCTTCGAACACTTGGTATGATCATTAGCGGTCGATGATAAACAAATATGATACAAGGCCCCTAAAACCGAATCATTTCCTTATAGTCTATTATCAACTGCTGTAATTTACTTTCAGTTCTCAAAACACACTCAAACCCAACTCCAATCGTATTTAATTTCTGCATAAGCTTCATTAAAGAACAACTAATCCACACTGACTCTCTTGGGTTCGACCCCTACTTACCACTTGCTATCCAGTAGTTAAGTCGCGAGTAGCGGACTTATAAATTTATTTGTACATTTGCTCTGACGACAAGCATCTGTCAGGCAACTAAATTCTATGAAGCCTTTTTTCCTATGAAGTATCTGGGAGCCCCCTTATTTTCAGGGAGAACTAAAATTTTCTACTTCAAACACCTAGAAGATGCTATAAGAAATAAGATCATGGGCTGGTCCAAAAACTTTCTCAACATTAGTGGCAGAGCGACCTTGATTATGTCAGTTCTCAGTCCCTTGAGTATTCACACTCTTTCTATTCTCCCAGTTCCTAAGCTTTGCATTCAAAGCATGGAAAGGCTGGTTGCCAAATTTCTTTGGGATGGGAAGCATCATTGGGTTCCCTGGGATGATGTTTGTCTCCCTAAAGAGGAAGGAGGGCTTGGAGTTAAATCCTTGAAAGGAGTTAAGGAGGCAGTGCTGGGAAAAGTGGCCTTGAGATTCTTAATGAATGATTCTGCTTGGCCAAAATTCAATAGAGAAATTTCTGCACAAATCTAAGAGATCTGCAATTTGGTCATCAAAAGACTGAGAAGAGAATCCTACTAGACTATTGGTAGAGGGGAAATATCTATCTCTCGTTTCTGTGAATGGTTGGATATCAATCCTCCAAAAGAAGCAAAAAAGTGGATGGTGAAGGATATTAAAAATGATGAGGGGATCAGATCCAAATTAAGGGGATGGCTTCCTAATGTGACTAATATCATCAGTGATTACATTCACCTCAATGATCATCCGTATTGGCTCTCTTGGAGAGTCACTCCTAGTGGTAGATTCTCAGCCAAGGCTTTTTATGAGTATAGGAGGAAAAGCATGCCCAAGAATAAAATGTTTGGATATATTTAGCAGAGATGGCATCCTCCGAAAATAAGTGGCTTTGCTTGGAAATCCCTTCATCATGATTTGCCTACTGATGATGCAGTGAATAAACTGGGCATTCCCATCACTTCTAGATATAGATATTGTAATATGGCTGACAGAGAATCTTTGCATCATCTGTTCCTGGTCAGTGAGATGGCTAAGGAGACTTGAATTTCCTTTGCTTGCTTTTTGGAAAGAAATTTCATCATACCTTGGGTCTTCTTAAAAAAGAGTGGTTTTTAACTTTCAAGTCTATAAACTATATGGACTGTCTTGCTTTTATTCTGACCTGCTGTGCTCTATGGGAGATTTGGAATTTTAGAAATAATGTGATGGCTGACAAAGATCCTCCTTGCATCAAAAAGAAACTTATTTATTAGGCTTCAAATCTAGCTCCTCTTCATAAAGCTCAATACTAGAGAACTCTTTCCAACAACATTACTTTGCATATCCTCCAAATCAATGAACATGTCGTCTCTTGTATTGGACAGTGGAACATCTGGTATCAAGGAACTTCTTGGATTTATCTTTTCATGGCTTTCAATGATTATAAAGCGGCGGGAATTCTCAGGGATCACAAAGGGTCTTTCAAATTTGGAGTGGTGGTTCAAATGCAAGAAGATAATTTCTTTGAAGCTGTTATTTCTCTTATGGATGTTCCAGAGATTAAGGAGGCTCATATATCATATTTTTCTTCCTCCCACAGAGATATCTCCTTCCTTCAATCTGATGGTTTTGAAGGATCTTGGGAGAAATTTATATTGTGGAGGAAAGAAAAAATGAAATTTGCTAATTGCTTGCTAAAATAGGTCCCACCTTATCTAAATGAACCAACCATTGCTCTCTCTTTTTACAAGTTTGCCAGCTTTCCTAACATATTCAAAGATATCAAAGGCCTTCCTGTTATAGTTCAACATAATGTTATTGGTGATTATTTGAAATTTCCAATCTGGTGCAGGAGAGATGAACTAAGGGATGAATCTAAATGTCACTGCTACGAGCTGCATAAATGTCAAAATTGCAGACAGAGAGAAGATCTTGATCAGTCAAATAATTATATCAATGCTGCAGGAATTATGTTTTATGATTAATTGTTTCTGCTTTGTTTTGATTACATGTTCTACTTACGCTCAGATTGGCGCATATGCTACTCAGGATACCCAACCTCTGCTTTCCAAAGCAACAGTTGTGCCTAAGCTTATTTCTGGTGGTTTGTTTGTAATTCTTGCGTTAGCTGTTGTCAGCCAGTAGGGTAGGGTCTGTGCCAGACCGGCTAGAGTGCTTGCCAGCTTTCTAGCTTGCTGTGTTTCCTTTTGGTTAGTCGTGATGAGATCATGCTGCCAGCTTCAATGGTATTTAGTGTTTATGGTTCCTTGTTTTTTTGCTTCTTCTCTAGTTTCCTATGAGGCCTCCTGCATGAGTGCCAAGTATCTCATTTGGTTTCTAGGTCCTTTTTTGTTTCGTTCAATTTCATTATCCTTGCTAGTTGCTGCACCAGCTGGATAGCTGTTTATGTGGTTGGTTTCTTCCAGGAACTCGTTTGCTTTAGCCTGTTTGGCGTTTTTTAGGGGTTAGAGATCATAACTATCCTTTGGCGCTTGAGGGCTCTTTTGTATTCGCCGCGATCCAGGCTTTTTGGATCTTTTTCTAATAAAGGTGCTGGCACCGCCCAACTTTTCTATAAAAAAACATTTGTCTCGCTCTGAAATCGATGCAGAATGAAGAACTCAAGCCATGTATTTGTAGGATACTCAGCTAGGTATCATTCCTAAGCGGTTTAGGATATCAAATCCTAACTGCCAAGGTCTTGAGAAGATCTTTGAATATCTGGCAACTTTCCCTACAAGTTAGCTCCTTCATATCTTGATAATGTCGCAACTTGATAATATTCATCTTGATAATCTTGCACGTGATCTTGATAGATTCTCTATAGATATTGATCTTCGATCTTCTTAACCACCTCAGGACTTAAGGCCGACATATGAGAATCTTGGAAACACGGATCTCGTAAACTCTTAATTTAGGAATCTTTGTTCTGCTCCAGTCCTGATCAACGCCTTGAGTTCCACCTTGGTTTTGAACAGCTCTTTGTCATCTTCCTTGAACATATTGAAGTCGTTTTGCCAAACTCCATGCCTACAAAATGCTCACCAACAAGTAAGAACAAAAGTAATTTATGTTTTACAAAAGATAAAAATAATATACAAGACTCGCAATCATCATAAGGGTAGTACATTCAATGTTTAAATATTGAAATATAATTTCAAGTTTTACACCGTTCACAATTTTTGCACTACTCGCATATGCAACCAAGAAGAGTAAGAGTAGTACATGAGCATGATTGCTCAAAGCTCATTCTCAAGTGCAAAGGTCTCATTCTATTCCGTAAGACAAGAGGAGCTCAAAATTTAGCAAAAACAAAACATATTTTAACTTGAGTTTATTCGTGTACAATGATCAATTCTAATTTTACACAGAAGCTAATATGGTAAAGAGATTTCTCGTAAAGTAGAATTCCTAGGGAAAATATTTTTCTTTTTAGCAAGGACTTATCGAGGAATTTTGTGTCACTTTATAGACTCCATTTGTTTATAATTTTCAGGATGTTTTCAAGCAATATCTGTTGCTCTAATGTGCATTTTAAGTATATTAGCTTATTTAAGGTCAAGACACAAGCACAGATAGAGACAGACTGAAGTTGACAAGAGGCGTCGGCTTGCTAAGAAGCCTCCTCATTGAGATGGCGCCGCCTCCTCTGAATATGAAAGGAGTCTAGGATAACAATCCCAAGACTTCTATGACTATATAAGGAGGTGGGTAGCTCATTCCAAAAAGCAACTCGGAAGGCGACGATCCAGTTCCAGTAAAAGAAATTAAGCATTCAGAGGAGCAGAAGAGCACTCGTGGCGGAAGCAAACCGTGGCAGCAGTAGCAGTGCTGATTGTGACAAGATAGGATTAATACCCCTTGAAGTACGCGTCGTTGTTGTTTACCATTTGTATGAACCTTATTCCTTGACTTATGTAGTACATGTTGCAACACATTGCGCTATGTTCGTAGTTCTTAGGCAAGTACAAACTATTTTAGCTCCGTGCATATTCTTCTGTTAATCCATTGTTTAGTCGAATAACCCCACCAAACAAAAAGTGCAGCTATAATAGATTGGTAGAAGCTGATACTATATTAGTGTTGCATGCTAGTTGCTGGTTGGACGACCCTTGACATACCTAGGCTATTACAAATTGTTTTTGACCAAGTACAATATACCCTCTTAGGGTGAATGAGTAAATGTATGAAATTCAAATATGAATATACTCGTTTGCCTAGAAGATTTCAATTTAGTGTCTAAAGACTTAAGGGTACTTTCGTCCTTTACTTACCTTTTACACACCAGAATTAAGATCATTAATTTATCTATTACGGATAAAAAGATATATAATTTAGAAGTTAGAGCAAAATCTATAATTAAACAATGGGATTATTGACACATTAAAATGATTTGTACATATGATTGTAAGATCTTTGTAAAGTTTTAGACGAATGGACAAACTAAAATTTCTAACTGAGAGATCAAGAGGATTTAGAGAAGATGGTGAAACCTACAAGAAAAGACTGGAGCCAATGATTAGATGATGCTTGTGAGATTACAGAATGGCCTACAAAATACCAATAGGCACCTCGCTTTTTTGGTTGGTGTATGGGAAGGCATGTCACCTACTAGTGGAACTCGAGCACAAGGCCTTTTGAGCGATAAAGATGTGTAATCTGGGTATAACGAAAGCTGGGTTAGAGAGAAAATTGCCGCTCAACAAGCTTTAGGAGCTTGGCTAGAAGCTTATGAAAGCCAACTAGACTACAAGGCGCGCACCAAGCTCTACCACGATAAGTTCATTCTACGACGCACATTTGAGGTTGGCCAGCAGGTACTTTTACTTTCGACTCGAATGAAATATGGTTGGTAAAATGCATTTTAGATGGAAATGTCCGTATACGATGACTAAGATTGTTAACCACAGAGGACTTGAGCTAAAAAACCGAAGGAGTGCAGGCCGTTTTAAGGTCAATAGATAGTGGGTAAAGCACTATGAGGGCAAAGTAGAACAGCCTATTCTTGAGATTGAGCTCGACGAGCCTAGTGAGATCTCTGATGATCCTGTCTCCCTGGATAAATAAAATATGCACGGAACTCGCAAGTGTCCTCCACGTCTATCTCACTTCTGAGAGTGAGGAGTCTTGGTCAATGCTCGATCACATCCTATGTGGACATTAAAGTCGTGGTCAATGCCCTAATGTCTTACAGGGTGCGGCTTTAACGTCTCCACTGGACACGAACTTCTCTAATTCTGGATCGGTTATTTACCTGTAAAAGAATTCGATTCCCAAAAAACTAAGTAAAAACCGACTCGACTTAACTATTTAGACTCATGAAAGAAGACAAAACATAGACTCGAGACCAATCAAAAATGAAAAACATCGGATTGCCTCCCGCACAACGCCTTTGTTTTAGGTCGTTGGCTCGATGGAACCTCATGTATTTGGTGGTTAGAGGCTCGACGAGTTCAAACTTATGAACAGACTATTCAATCTTGCATTGGTAGTGCTTAATTCATTGTCCATAGACCTTGAAACGTCTCCACTCGGGTTTTTAGCTCAAGTGCGCCGTGGTTAAAAACCGTTGTCATCGTGTAAGGACTTATCCATCTAGAACGCAGTTTACCAGGTATTAGTCTTAAACGTGATGAAAATAAAAGTACATGCAGGGCAATCTCAAATGTGCGTCGTGGAATGAACTTGTCGTGGTACAGCTTGGTGCGTGCCTTGTAGTCTGATTGGCTTTCATATGCTTCTAGGCGCAGCTCCTCAAGCTCATTAAGCTGTAAATTCCTCTCGTAGCCATTTTTGTAAGGTCAATATTGCAAGCTTTCAGCACTCAAAAGGTTGTGTTCTCAAGTTCCACTGGAAGGTGACATGCCTTCCGATACATCAACCAAAAAAAGCAAATTGCTTGTCGTTGTCTTGTAGGCTGTGTAGTAAGCCCACAATGCATCATTCAGTCTGAGACTCCAATCCTTTCTTGTAGGGTTCACCTTTTTCTCAAGAAACCCCTTGATTTCTTGGTTAGAAATTTTAGCTTGTCCATTCTTGTGGGGATGATAAGATGTAGAAGTCTGGTGGTGAATGTGATATTGTTGCAAGGTAGTTGCCATCATCTTGTTGCAAAAATGTGTCCCCAGATCACTGATTATTGCTTTTGGCACTCCTTATCTGCAAAATATGTTAGTGCGAAGAAAATCCACAAAGTCATAGCATCATCGCATCTAGTAACTTTGGCCTATATACATTTAGACACATAATCCACTTCAACAAGTATATATGAATAGACGAACGATGCAGGAATAGGACCCATGAAATCTCCCATATATTAAAAACTTCGACAACAATAATAGACATTTGAGGCATCTCATTCCTAACAGAAATTACATCTCTTGCTGTGGTCATAGGCATTTCTAAAAATATGTGGCCAATAAAAACCACTATCTAAAATATTTCTGCTAGTCCTCTTGAGGCAAAAATGACTACCACACACATGCTCATGACAGAAACTAAGCACATAAGTAATGTCATCATAACGAATGCACCGCCTAAGTATTTGGTCTATGCCATTTTTACACAAGTAAGCGTCACCCAACACATAATATTTGGAATAATGCTTGAGTTCCAGACATTGAGATTTAGAGTAAGAGGGTGGATATTTACATGCGACCACGTAGTTCACAATAGAAGCATACCATGGAACTTTACCTTTGATAGCATATAAAAGCTTATCCGGGAAGGTCTATGTGCTTTACCTTGCATCCTCTTATCTCACTCGGCTGAGGTGATCATCTACAATATTTTTGGTGCCCTTCTTTCATTGATTTCCATGTCAAATTTTGGTAGCAGCAAAATCTATCTGATCAAGCGAGTCTTGGCCTCCTTCTTCGTCATCAGGTACTTGATAGCTGCATTATCAAAATAAACAACTACTTCAGTCCCGAGTGAATAAGGCTGAAATTTCTCTAACACAAAAACTATTGGTAATAATTCTTTTTCACTCATTGGCTTTTTACTACTGAGCTGCATCCTAAGTCTTCGAAGGGTAGTAAATCACTACTGGCTTTTTATCTACCCGTTGGCCTAATACAGCTCCTACAACATAGTCACTGGCGTCACACATAGTCTCAAATTTCTTGTCCCATTCTGATGCTTGAATAAAGGGCACGCTGGTTAGGGCCTTTTCATCTCATCAAAGGCCTCCCTACATGAATCAGTAAACTCAAAAGGAATATCTTTTTGGAAGAGATTAGATAAATGATGAGTCGAATTCTCGACTCATTTACATACCCATTTACAAAGAGTTTTGGTCCATTCCCGATGCTATTTCGATGCCATTTGACCCTTTTCCTTGCATTACAGGCTTGGAGCAACCATCCATTGAGCTCAGGACCTTAACACGAGAATTGAGAGAAAATCCAAAGATTTGAGCAAGTTTGGGCAAAAAGGAGCTCCAGTCGACCGACTGGGAATTTCCCCTGCCCCAGTCGGTCGAGTTGCAAGACGTCCCAGTTGGCTCCTCAAACTCACCAATTGAGTCGGTCGGCTGAACCAGCTAGTCGACCGACTGAGAAGTGGCTTAGAGTGCTCAAGAGCTCGAGACGGCCGACTGAGATCCACGAGTCGATCGAGTTGCAAGTCACCCCAGGAGGCCTGCCAAACCAGTCCATCGAGTCGGTCGACTGGACTTTCAGTCGACCGACTGGGAGATCCTTTAGTCAGCCACATTTTCAGCGTCAGTCGACCGACTGGGAAAACCAGCACCCGCCAGTCGACCGACTAGAGCTACAGTACCGGAAACCCTAACTTGGGCTATAAATAGAAACTTTTAGATCTCAACAAGGAGGACTTTTTTGGCACGAATTTTGAGGAGACCTGCACTGATTTCAAGGTGGATTGAGTGGAGAAGAAGATCAACAACAAGGATTCTCATACTCTTCAATCTCATATTCGTTTTAGACTCCTAAACTCCCTCTCTTTCATTTGTTTTGCTTGTAATCTCACCATGAGTGAGTAGTGACTTTGATTGGGGATTATGGATCCCCTAGACATGTTGTGACATTGTGAACACTATAGATGCTAATGATGATTGAGTTTGCACATGAATCTTCTTCATTTGAACTTAATGTTTCAAGTTGCCCATAAGGTGTTTGTGAAATGTCCTCAATGGGAACTTTGCTTGATCTCATGTTTGATGTAGCTCACGTTGATCAACATGACTTCAATGGACTAAATGAAGAAGCATTAGGACTTTTGAGTTAGTTGGATAATTCATTAACCTAATGAGAATTGCTTGGATTTAATAAGAACATGTCTATTTAGCCAATAGAGCGCGAGTGTGAGGCTAGAAATTCATGTTCTATAGTACCAATAGAGCGCGAGTGTGAGGTGCTATGCGAGATGTAACCTCTTGATAATAGGTTGTAGCGTGAGTTGAACCTAGTATTAATGTTGCATGAGCTAAATTCTATACGTGTGCATGTGATTTCATCATTGGTTTATCATTCCATTGTCAAAATAATTGTCTTGGTGGTGAAGTAATCCCTAGTCATCTTTTAATTGGAAGTTAACCCTTTTTGCAAGTTTAATCTCACTTTGGATTGAAAAATAGACCCCCAAACAATAGACATTCTAATCATATTGTTAGCACCCTTATTTTAATCACCTATCTTTTGGGTTCGACCTCGGTTCACCCGAGTCAATATAAATGTTTTGATTGACGTGACTTAGCATAAGTTTTTGGATTCTTATTCGAATACTTTAGCTATATTCGCAATCGATCAAATGGCGCCGTTGCCGGGGATAGGTTAATTAACTAGGTGCTACTAGATTGTTTAGTTTGTCTACTTTCCCTCGCTCGACAGTTATTGCTTGTTTTGAGCTTGATTGTGTTAGCTTCTCTTGCCTTTCATTGCTAAGAATCTCTTTTGTTCTCGCAGGCACTTAATGAACACAAGATTTAAGGGGCAAAAACAAGTAGCTACCAGTTCAACTTCGAACCTCCCAACCGTCAAGAAACCAAGAGGTAGACCTCGCAAGAACCCTCCTCCCCTTGATCCTATTGTTCCTCCGGCTTTCCAAGGCCCAAGACCTCGTCCACCTCCACTCCTAAACCCACTACCTTACTTGCCACCGGGATTTAGAATGGAAGATGAAATAGAGAACCCTCCCGCTCTTCAAAGAAACAACCGAAACTTTAGAATGGAAGAGGATAGGGAAGAAGATCCTCCCGCTAGACGGAATAATGTTGATGATCAAAATCCTATACGGAATCCTCCCTTTCCTCAAAGGAATGCAAGAAATTATAGATATGATGACGAGGATGATGAGAGGCCCGTTGGAGATTATATGACCCCTACCCTTGAAGGGAATGGCTCGGCTATTGTGCCTCCGGATGAAGATGCATTTGATTTTGATGTGAAGTCCTCCTTAGTCCATATGGTGACTCATGATCAATACCAAGGAGTTGGGAATCCTTCTACCCATTTGGCAAGCTTTCAAGAATATTGCCGCACTTATAAGCCAAGGGATGTACCCGTAGAATATGTCTATCTAAAGCTTTTCCCGTCTTCACTATACAGAGATGCGAAGGAATGGTTGCAAAACCAAGAGCCGGGATCCTTTAGGACTTGGAGCGAGCTAGCAAATGCTTTTCTCACCAAATTCTTTCCACCATCAAGGACAAAGAAATTCACCGATTATATATTGACGTTCTCTCAAAGGGATAATGAGCTATTTCATCAAGCCTATGATCGGTTCAAGCATTATCTTAGGGAATGCCCTCATCTTAACTTTCGAAGAGCGGATCTTATGAGATATTTCTATCTTGGCATGACCAAAGAGGCCAAAGGCCAAATGGACACGGCTAGTGGTGGTGCAATCATGGAGTTACCGGCAAACCAAGGATTTAAAGTCATAGAGAAGATCGCCACAAATTCCGATAGATATCAAGGAGTTGATCACAAGAAAATGGCTAAGTCTAGAGAAGATTCTTCTAGTTTTGTGACCAAAGATCAATTTGGTGAATTGGCTAAGAAAATGGATGGTTTGATAAGCATGGTAAATGCTTTGGAGGTGTCTAAACCGAAGAATGAAAGAGAGAAGAATCCGGTCCAACCACCTTGTTTCTTATGCTCTAGTACGAGGCACTCTACGAAGGCTTGTCCCGATGGGAGATATGAAGATGATGTTGATGGATATGAAGAGGCGCATTATGTAAATCAACAAAGGAATTATGCTCAAAATCCTAGTCCCGTTACAAGAAATTATGAGCCTCCGCAAAGAAGAATGGCCAATGACTCCAATTTCACTCCTATGCCTCAAGGGCAAAAATTCTTATCAAGGGAGTTACCAAAGACAAGGGTATGACTCTAACCAAAATCAAGGGCAAAATTCCTACTCTAATCAAGGCCAAAACTCCAACCAAAACTCTCCATAATCTCAAGGGAATTATCAAAGGCCTTATCAAACCAAACCTCCTATAAATGATCAAGGGACTTCTCATCAACAAGGACAAGTTTCTTCCAACACTCAAGATAACACTATGATGTCTATGATGGCTCAAATGCTAGAAAATCAAAAAGAGACCAACAAGAGAATAGAGCAATTGGAAGCCCATAATAAGATGCTTGAGAATCAAGTGGCTCAACAAGCCGTAGCGTTGAAACAATATGGGAAGCTCCCTTCTCAACCGGATGTGAACTCCACCGAGCATTGCAATGCCATCTTTCTTGAAGATGAAGAGCCATCTCTGGTGCACATCAATGCCATCACATTGAAGAGCGGAAGAGTCTTGCCCACTCCTCAAGAAAAACCAAATTCTAATGACAAGGAGGTAGAAGCGAGAGTTACGAATGAAAATTCCGAAGTGGAACTTCAAACTCCTCCAGAAGAAAAGAAGAAAGAGGAAGAACCGGCTTTGATGAGGTATTATGTGCCGATGGTACCCTTCCCCCAAAAGCTAGTGAAAACTACTAAGTTAGACAAGGAGTATGGAAAATTCGTGGATGTCCTCAAAAAGCTATAAGTTCACATGCCATTTGTGGATCTCATAAGTAAGGCTCCGCTGTACAGAAATTCTTGAAGGAGATCTTGTCTAACAAAAGGAAGATCGAGGAGGATGAATCCCACTTTCTCAACCATGAGTGTAGCGCTCTTTTCTCAAAGCAAATTCCCCTCAAGATGAAAGACCCTGGCCGATTCACCATTCCATGCTCCATTGGCGCCACGAGCTTTGAACACCCATTAGCGGACCTCGGTGCTAGTGTAAGTGTCATGCCTCTAGCGACCTATCTTAAGCTTGGGTTAGAGGGAAGGAAAGCTACCAAGATGACGTTGCAACTCGCCGATGGAACCAAAAGGCAACCCAAAGGAGTAATCGAAAATGTTCATATCAAGGTAGACAAGTTCTACATACCATGCGATTTCGTAGTGATGGATATGGGGAATAGTGAAAACACTTCTCTTATTCTTGGGCGCCCCTTCTTGGCCACCGTCGGTTTTAAAGTTGATTTTGGGAAGGGGAAGTTGACTTTGAAGATTGGTGGAGAAAAGGTGACAATAGAGAGGCCTTCGAGTGAACAAGTGGCTACACAAGAGCCTTGTGATTTGGAAGAGCAAGCGAGCGCTAAGGCCGAGAATGTGGAAGTCAAGAAAGTGACTAAGAAGGATTTGTACAAGTTGATTGATCCCGATGAGGACCCCTCTCCTGATCACTATGAGTTGCCCTCATACCATGATGGCGTAAAAGGAAAAGTCAATGATAAAACGGCGAGGAATGAGAAGCAAGGATCACGTTGGAAAAAGGCTATTAAGCAAGTTGCTTGCAACTCTTCAAAGAACCCGGATTGAGTCTCCTAATATTCTACGAGTCCGCTTGAGGAGGGATCCTAGCATAGGACTCCTCAAGTGTGTTTCTTTAACAAAAGAAGATTCGGCTCGGTCTTTGCCAAGACATTAAACTAGGCCCTAACGGGAGGTACCCCGGTTTGTGAGTTGTCCATTTATGCACAATTAATTTCATATATGTTTGGCATGTGTTCATTGAACCATGCATGTGAACTTGGTGCTTGCTTGATCCAAAATGCATGATTAAGTGTGCTTGGTGTGGAATTATGCTTACATGAATTATCTAGGCGATGGTGATATCTTAAGTGTGGAGAGTATGATCCTAGCTTGCGTGTTGTTGCGAAATATGTTTATGCTAGTGATTTCTTGGTGAAGCATGCCTTTGGTTTGAATTGGTTTTATATGAATATTGTATGGCGTTTATTCGTGATGCGGAGTAAAAATTGTAAGTGTGGAGTCGGGAGTTCGATCTGGGAGAAAAAGATCATTGAAGCTGACATTTGCATCCAGTCGATCGACTGGGAGACAGCCAAATGGCCAGTCGGTCGATTCGATAGAGACTCAGGAGCGCTGAAAATTTCAAGCAATCCAGTCGACCGACTGGGAAAAACTTATCTCAAAAACCCTTCCTTCCTTTTTCAAGCTCACTTCATTCGCTCGACTCCCCTTCAATCGCCCGACTCGACTCCAACCTTCGATCCTTCGTCCACCTTCGTCTGGCCTTGTCCTCACCTCGCCGCAAGCTCGCCGTCATCCTGCCATCTCCAGCCAGCCCAGACGCACCTCCCATCCACCCGCATCTCCGATCTGATCATAAATGCCCTCCTCGCCCGATCTCCTCCGTCAAGCACCCTCACGACCCGTTCGACCGCTCAAACTACTCCCCATTCCCCCGCCTACAAACCCCAATCCTCAATTTCATTCGTCGAGCCCGCCGAAATCGAACCCAATTTCTTTGCCCTAAATCGATTCCAGTCGACCAACTGGAGATTCTTCTTCAGCCCAGTCGACCAACTGGATTGAAAGCTCAGTGGGAATTTGCTCAGTTTGACCCCCAGTGTTCCACCTCCCATTCCAATCATGCCTCGCATTGGCTCTTCATCCCAACCCGCATCCAAAGGCAAGGAGATTGCCCAAGCCCCCTCGCGAGATGATCGTATAGTTGAGCATAATGAGAGCGGCGAGGATGAGATCCCCCTCTCCCACCTTGGGAGAAGGTAATTGAGGAGCCCGTCACGAGTTGATAGTTCATCCTCCAGCGAGGAATTGGAGTCCCCTCCGAGCCCTCCACCGAAGAGGAGGAGAGCTCCCGTGCCTTCTACCAATAGAGCATCCTCACCCCCAGCTGCAGCACCTTCCTCCAGTGCACTCATCCCCATAGCGCCACATGACGGACCTTTTGACGGATCCTTGCCCGAGCCCACGCCTTACCCCTTCTCGGTGCCCCTTGAGTTCAGAGACGAGACTCACCGGACCCGTCTCACCACGATCAGGAAGAAGGGGAAGACGGCCCTTCCTACCCTTTATCCGGATATGGGGCTCCTCCGACGCATTGATGGTGCAGTCACAGATGAGGTACATTCACGACTCACGCATAGTGGCTTGCATTTCTTGTTTTCTGATGATCCGGGATCCTACCAGAGGGTCGTTATGGAGTTCATTTGCTCTTTTGAGCGGGTTGAGGAGGAGGAGGGGCATGTGCATGAATTATTTTGGAAATTTGTCTTGGGAGGAAGGGATTTCAAAATTGAGGAGAGTGTGATCTGTGAATGGTTGGGATTTCCTCCGCATAATGCTATTGCACGGAAATTCACCGAACATGATCAGAGCAGATTTTGGAAGCGGATTTCAGGGAGGAACGAGTGGTTCATTTCTTCATATAATTCTTCGGCGATCACCGACCCGGTGTGGAAGATCATCCATCATCTCATTGCTATTGGGATAAACACCCGTACGGCGAAGGCTCGTTCATTCACTCTCCCGGACATGGACCTGATGCTTGCCATTGATCACGAGGAGGGCATCGATTGGCTCGCTACCCTTGCTATTCATTTTAAGAACATTGTGAAGAAGGGTGCGAGGAACCGCGCCTTAGGAGGAGGCTCTTTGATTACTTTGATTGCCCTTAGGTGTAACTTCACCTTCGGCCATGAGGGATGCCCCAAGCCTTCCAAGATTACTCTTACTCTAAAGACCATGAAGCGTATGCACATCGTCAAGAAGGACGGGAAGACTTGGGAGGTCGACATGAAGCCTCATCAGCCAGACCTCGTGACTAATGCCGCGTATAGGAGGCGGGTGTTCAAGAGGGCGAATCCACTGTATTGCAGCACCCATCTCACCCCTTCCCCTCTTGCCTCCCCTATACATTCCCCTTCTCCGGCCGACGAGCCTGATGCCCCTATCCCTGAGGAGCCACTCATTCAGGAGGATTTGCCTCACGTTGATGCTGCTGTGGAGAGACCTCCCCCTGCCACAGATGATTTGACCGAGTGGAGACAGAGGACCTCCTCTGACATTGCTGACCTGAAGGGTGGAGTGGCTGATTTGAGGAGCGGCTTGACTCGCCTTGAGGATTTTGTTAGAGAGTATGACGCTAGAGCTCGCCAGGAGTGGGGGTGGCTCCGGTCCACCGTATTATCCATGATCAGTGGGTCGAGTGCTTCAGTTCATGCTGCTCCAGTTGACCCAGGACCTTCTGCTCCTCGTGTCGCCTCTCTCTTGCCTAACACACCATTCACTGATGATTCGGAGGAGGAAGTTGGAGATTCTTCTGGAGAGACCACTTCGGGGGACGACGAGGCTATATCTTCCGCTTCTTCTACATTTTGATCATACTTGTCTCGATCTTTTGTCTATGTTTTCTTGCTTTGATCATGTACTTGGATGTTAAGTCGCCTTTTGGCGCAATTTTGGATGATGTATGCCATTTTGAGTGATATGCCCTTGACTTGCTTTTGGTTGTATGCTTCATTTCATATGATATTGAAGGTGTTTACCATTTCTACTGTTCACTCTACAGGACATGCACCTATATACTATGCACATGTTCAAAATTCACCTTCTTTGTCTACATTTGCAACCAAAGGGTATTTCTCACTCCCATGAGTTTTGTCATCGGCTCTACAAACGAGGGGAGTTCCCATGCACCTTTGCCTTTATTTTATTATTCTTTGTGCTTAGGGACTAAGCTTGAGTTAAGTGTGGAGTGGTTCTATGCGCATAGTTCACATGTTAGCATGCCTTGCATATCATTTTTGATGGACACTTGCATCTTTTGCACCTTATCCCTACATGAGGGTGTTCTTAACCACATAGGCTCGTGACTATCGATTCCAATTCCTATAAATCACATCTAGCCTATTTGCCACATTTATTGGATCTTGAACTTAGAACCGACCTAGTCAATTGAATATGTATTCTTGAAAACCAATATCATTGCTATCTCTCGTCTATCTAATTCTCTAAGTATTTTTGTTGAAATACCTTGGATCAAGCTATAGCAAGCACTTTTAAAAATCTTCATGAAAAACTTAGACCCCTTGAATATTCCTTGGTGACTTTTGTTCTCTAACACGGTGCCTTACTCATGTTTGTTCCCCGCACATTCCATACACTTTTTGAACATATTGTCAAGTTTTAAGTGTGGAGTCAAAAGAGGGCGAAGCCCCATGCAAAAAAAAATAAAATAAAAAGAGAGCCCCATTTTCATGGTCAAAAGAGGGCAAAGCCCTGACCAAAAACTTTCTCAAGAGCTTGAGAAGTTTTGTGCAAAAATATACAAATGCCGGGGGTTAGGGAGGTAAGTCCCCCCTCGAAAGCATTTGTAGGCCAAAGGCCATTTGAAAAGAAAATAAAAAGCACTTAAAACTTGACTCTATGTTTTTCCATCTTTATTCACTTGTGCGGGATTCAACATTTGCATTGTGTGCTAGTTGGAACAACTCTTGGACGACCCATGTGCTTGCACGGGAGTATTCATTTGGTTTATGAATTGTTTGTAAAAAACTCTCGTGTCGAACTCCTCTTCCCTTATGGATTACGGCTTAAGCGCCTAAAACTTGGGAACGAGTTCCATGTCGCAAGCCCGTGGACTAGCCCTAGCTAGCATAGGCGAGCGATCGACACTTTTGTGCAAACTAAAAGCTCTACTTCTATTGTATTACCTTGAAAATGAATAGACATTTGGACGAGATGATTGATAGCTCTAGTATTGATGACCTTGAATGCACAATCTCAAAGGTACTCAAAGTGGTTCGAAAGTCCTTTTGATGGTATTGTGATGATAACCCTAGCGTGGGGTGAGGAATTTGCTTTGAGAAATCATAGCCTTGGTTAAACACTCTTGAATTCAATTCTCATGGGATAAGTGCACTTGGGATTTGTGAGTATTCCCTTTTCTAAAAACTCTCACGAGACTATAACTCGTCCACTAGGGTAGCCTAGGGGTTTAAAGGCTTGGTACATATGCTAAATGCACTCGTCACACCAACGAAAAGGAGTTAGATTGTAAATATGTGTTAGAGTAGTTAGAAATAAAGTTTACCCATTGTGTCTCTTTGACTTGTTCTTATTGTTTGCTCGGGACGATCAAACTCTAAGTGTGGAGTGTTTTGATGAGTCGAATTATCGACTCATTTACATACCCATTTACGAAGAGTTTTGGTCCATTCCCGATGCTATTTCGATGCCATTTGACCCTTTTCGTTGCATTTCAGGCTTGGAGCAACCATCCATTGAGCTCAGGACCTTAACATGAGAATTCGGAGAAAATTCGAAGATTTGAGCAAGTTTGGGCAAAAAGGAGCTCCAGTCGACCGACTGGGAATTTCCCTTGCCCTAGTCGGTCGAGTTGCAAGACGTCCCAGTTGGCTCCTCAAACTCACCAATCGAGTCGGTCGACTGAACCAGCCAATCGACCGACTGAGAAGTTGCTTAGAGTGTGCTCAAGAGCTCGAGTCGGCCGACTGAGATCCACGAGTCGGTCGAGTTGCAAGTCACCCCAGGAGGCCTGCCAAACCAGTCCATCGAGTCGGTCGACTGAACATTCAGTCGACCGACTGGGAGATCCTTTAGTCAGCCACATTTTCAGCGTCAGTCGACCGACTGGGAAAACCAGCTCCCGCCAGTCGATCGACTGGAGCTACAGTACCGGAAACCCTAACTTGGGCTATAAATAGAAACTTTTAGATCTCAACAAGGAGGACTTTTTTGGCATGAATTTTGAGGAGACCTGCACTGATTTCAAGGTGGATTGAGTGGAGAAGAAGATCAACAACAAGGATTCTCATACTCTTCAATCTCATATTCGTTTTAGACTCCTAAACTCCATCTCTTTCATTTGTTTTGCTTGTAATCTCACCATGAGTGAGTAGTGACTTTGATTGGGGATTATGGATCCCCTAGACATGTTGTGACATTGTGAACACTATAGATGCTAATGATGATTGAGTTTGTACATGAATCTTCTTCATTTGAACTTAATGTTTCAAGTTGCCCATAAGGTGTTTGTGAAATGTCCTCAATGGGAACTTTGCTTGGTCTCATGTTTGATGTAGCTCACGTTGATCAACATGACTTCAATGGACTAAATGAAGAAGCATTAGGACTTTTGAGTTAGTTGGATAATTCATTAACCTAATGAGAATTGCTTGGATTTAATAAGAACATGTCTATTTAGCCAATAGAGCACGAGTGTGAGGCTAGAAAGTCATGTTCTATAGTACCAATAGAGCGCGAGTGTGAGGTGCTATGCGAGATGTAACCTCTTGATAATAGGTTGTAGTGCGAGTTGAACCTAGTATTAATGTTGCATGAGCTAAATTCTATACGTGTGCATTTGATTTCATCATTGGTTTATCATTCCATTGTCAAAATAATTGTCTTGGTGGTGAAGTAATCCCTAGTCATCTTTTAATTGGAAGTTAACCCTTTTTGCAAGTTTAATCTCACTTTGGATTGAAAAATAGACCCCCCAAACAATAGACATTCTAATCATATTGTTAGCACCATTAGTTTAATCACCTATCTTTTGGGTTCGACCTCGGTTCACCCGAGTCAATATAAATGTTTTGATTGACGTGACTTAGCATAAGTTTTTGGATTCTTATTCGAATACTTTAGCTATATTCGCAATCGATCAATAAAGGCCTAGCATTCTTCACAAACATCATTTATTAATCCACGATAAAAACTAGCATGTCCAAGAAATGATTTAATATCACGCACCGTAGAAGGGTAAGGAAGACAAAATATTAAATCTAGCTTTGTCAACCTTACTACCTTCATGTGAAACAATATGACCAAGAACCACACCATGAGTAACCATAAAGTGACACTTTTCATTGAGCACCAAATACATAGAAACAGTTCTAGTACTTTATTCAAATTATCCAAGCATGCATCAAAAGTGTCACCATAAATAGTGAAATCATCCATAAACACTCAATGAACCTACCTATCATGCCAGAAAATATAATGGTAACCATCCGCTGAAAGGTGCAAGGTGCTTCAAAAAAAAGGTGCAAGGTGGGGTGATAGGGTGAGAACCGCCCTTTTGAAGTAATCCGTGCTGTGAGGCACGCCTTCGTTCAAAAGTGTGGGGTGAGAACCGCCTGTGTACATAGTTAATTAACTTGTTTTTCTTTTTCCTTTTCCCTTGATATTATCTTTTTTAAAATATGAACTTGAGAATGTGAAAAAGATAGATCTAAATTCATGCATTTACCTTGTGAAAATTCAACTGTTTAAAAACTTAGGATGTAACTTCTCATTTGTCCCTTGGTGCTGAGATATACAGGGGATGTGGAGTTGATAGAAAATGCCCTAGAGAGGCTTGGCAAGCACTCGAAGGATCGAATCTAACTATATGGTTTTCGAAGTCAGTGGAGACTGCACTTCAGGTTTCAGTGAAGATTGAAGTCATCTCCGCCGTGCAGCGTTTATGCAAGAGGCGGGACGGGAATCAAACCGTCCTATCACTAGTCCTAGTAGCCGGGAAAATAGATGAGCGACCCTCATCTTGACCCGCGCAAAACGGCGAGGATGAGAAAGAGCGGGGAGGTATTTCCATATGCTCGCGGGCAATGATTGGACCTCCCAAAAGGTTGAGAAAATGGACTAGCAAGTCACAAAGAAGTAAAAGCTCGAAGAAGCTAATCAAAGGCCAAAGGCCAAAATTGTGAAGGTTTTAACCGAAACAAAAGTTAAGAAACTCCAATTCAACATCAAAGGCCAAAGGCCAAAGGCTGATTCACTTCAGATGCTGTCCCTCACCAAAAAGAAATCAAAGTGCTCAACTCAGTGAAACCCGAACCAAGTCACGTGCTAAAAAAAGCTACAAGGAAACCATATAGTACGAGTCGATCCCGAGAATGCAGTCCAGGAGCCTGAAAAGGGCTATCTCCCGAAACATCCGAATTAATTTGCATCTCGGCGCGAAGGTACAAGTATCAAGTTTCTTCTAAGTATTTACACGGTTTAGTTTGGTAATAAGTAAGTAATGCATGAATTAGGATAAATCTAGTCCCATATTCTCACTTTCCTATTTTTAAGTTTTTACTTGGATTGTGTGTACATCCCTTTAAAAAGCTTTGTTCGGGACGAACAACTAAAAGTGTGGGGTGATCTGATGGACCATAATTGTATGAATCATAAACACAGTTAAACCCACCAAATTAGACTCTTTGTCTATTTAACTTTTGCTTGTTAGTTCCGATATTTATCTACAGGGTATTTTGAAGTCTAGAGAGAATACAAGCTAAGGAGGAGTTTTAAAGCTGAAAATGGATTACAAGACACTCCAGGCCACGATCAGATTCCGACTGTACAACTTTCATAAACCTGACATGGAATCACTCAAAACAAGTCAAACCGAAGGGCAACCAGAGTCTGTCCGGAGCTGAAAAGACCCGATGGCTTTTGGAAAAGATCACAAAACACACTCAACCACTCCCATCCACCTCATGGGGGGCGGCTACTCCTCTCTTCCTCCTCACATGACCGGCGGCTTTTGCCATGGAGAAGACATGTGGCCTGCGGCTCCTTGAGTCCCTCTCCCATCTTGCGAAGTGTTGGCTCCTCATTGCTCCTTCATGCCTATAAATAGAGCCCTCCCTTGCCCTTGTAAAATAGTCCCACAATCCACAAAGCTCCATAGTCTTGGGTAGAGAGAGAAGCTCTCTAGATTCACAACACCATCCTTGTAAACACGTTCCTTTGATATCGAAAGCTTTAAGTTCGTTCTTGAGTACTCTTGTCGGTTCTTGAAGTACTCAAGTGTTTCTTTACTTTTCCTGAGTTTACTCCTGTCGGTTCTTGAGTATTCTCCCTTTACTTTCCTTGTCTTTATTTCCAAAAACCTTTACTTTTCCTGTCTTTCTAAACCTTTATTTTACTCAGTACTTAGCTATGATATCCACCTCTATGGATACTCGTAGCTAAACCCTTCATTCGGTTGAAGGGGTGTACTTGTATCATACAATGTTTTAGACCCTTCTCTTAGTGCCTCTTTGTGTTCAACTTGTTCTAGGTGCCATATATTAGGTCAGAATTCCATTGGTTGAGTCGATGCTCGGAAGAGCAAAGCTCTGCCATGGGTTCGTGATCTTCTGTGGATAAGTGGAGGCTCGGAAGAGCACAGCTTATCTGTGGAAGTTAACCTCTTTAAAACACCATTTGGTTTATCAGGAATGATGATCAAATGGATGCACATACTAGAACAAGAGTTCTTTGTCTTGCAAATGACTAGACGGTGTGTCAAATCATGTGCTAGGAATAGCCTTGATTTACTTTTGAACACTTAGTATGATCATTAGAGGTCAATGATAAACGGACTATGATACAAGGCCCCTGATACCGAATCTTTCCTTTAAATTGCATATCACCTGTCACTTTACTTTCGGTACCATATCAACTGCTTAATTTCTGCAAGTCTTGTCCTTCAAGCACTTTAATTTCTGCAAGTCTTGTCCTTCAAGCAATTACTTTCTGCAAGTCTTGTCCTTCAAGCAATTACTTTCTGCAAGTCTTGTCCTTCAAGCAATTACTTTCTGCAAGTCTTGTCCTTCAAGCACTTTACTTTTCAGTATTTACTTTCAGTCTCGTATTTACTTTCTTTACTTTCAGTCATTTACTTTTCAGTACTAAAATCACAACCAACCCACGCTACTTTCAGTACTAAAATCACAACCAACCCCCAACTGTCTTACTTTCATCTTAGAAAGAACAACTATCCACTAATTCACTTGAGTTCGACCCGTACTTACCACTTACTACCCAAAATAGTAAAGTCGTGAGTATCGGAGATATAAATTTATTTTTGCACAGAGAACATCGCACCTTAACGACAGTGCGGTGGGCTCCGTCAAAATTTGCGCCGTTGCCGGGGAATTAGCTCGATTAGTTGTTATTTTCTTTCCCTCTTCGTTTCTTCATCACACTATCCACTATGTATGCTTGGATGACTCAACATCTTCCCCAGTTTGGAGGTACAGTTAGAGAGGACCCTGTAATACACTGCCAACATTTCCACCATATATGCCGTCACATGAAACCTGAAAATTAAACGTTAGAAGAGTTTCAATTAAAATGTTGTGAACACTCTTTAACTGACTTTGCGACAGTATGGTATTACGCATCAACTGCTAATTGTGCAGAATATTATGTGGACCTTCGCGCTAAATTCCTGAAAGAATTCTCCCCCATCCTTACGACATGACACCCGAGAGAAGATCATCTGCCTTCAACAATCCCGGGATGAGACTTTGGACGAATACTACACGTACTATGACACCATCGTCTCACGCTGCTCGTACCATGGATTCACGGAAGTGTTTCTTCTTCAAAAATTTCTTTGTGGGATGAGGGCTGATGAGCAGACAAGGATTAACAACGCAGTGGGAGGATCAGCCAGGAACTTATCCTTGACAGATATGTGGAACCTCATAGATGACTTGGCCGTAGCCACAAAACGAAGGCCAATGCCCCAAGCTAATAGAGGAATACAGATAGTAGAGGCTAGTCCAGAGACGAATAAAGAAGATACTTCCGAGTCATCAGAAGAAACTTCCGAGCCATCAGAAGAAACTCCCGAACCATCAGAAGAATCAGATATAGAAAGCACCGGAAGCAACGAGGAAAAGCCTTCATGGGAACTTGAGACCGTGCCAGCAGAAGAGGAAGTCCAGAACACCACTGGCAAGCTGCCCGAGTCATACCCGACTATCATCACCAAAGCAGCCGAGACCATCCGAGACCGGATCCTCACAGACGAGACAAAATCGAGCCTTAAGATGCAAGCTTCCCAACTTTTCCCCTTGATCAATAGACAAGTTGCAGAAAACTATGTGATCAATGAAGAGGCTAAAAGGAGAATGTAAGAAGGGCAGAAGCAGAACGACTCCTTGATGGAGCATCTTCTCACAACTAGACAAGGCAGCCCTAAACATAAGAGAACCCGATTCAAGAGACTGTAGTGAAGGGTCCCTCGCCTTCTCAGAGACGTTGGAAGGAGAAACCACTAGAGCAATGGGAACAGGACCCGAACTCATCACCCCACAAGAACTCAGGGAGAGTCAAGGCAAGAATGAAAGTAGGCACTCCACCACACTATGACCTGAGCCACCCATGGGATCCAAACCTATGATCCCCATGCGTCGAGCCAACGACGTTAAACAAAGGCACTGGTCGGGAGGTAACCCAACACCTATCTTACTTTTAGACATTTATTTTCTGTCATTTAGTTTTTACCTTAACAGTCGCTCTCACCCATTTTGTGTATAGAAGAAATGACTAACATGTAGGAATCGGATTTTGGAGCAAGATCAGATCAGCCAGGCAGCTTCCGAGAAATATCGGGCCTGTGCCGAGAGTTCAAGGCCCCAGCCGAACTCCCTTGAAGGGAGTACAGTCTTCCCTTTTCCTTAATGTCATTTCCTTCTCTGTAAATATTTGCTTGCATGACTTTTGAACTAATCCGTGCTGTGAGGCACGCCTTCGTTCAAAAGTGTGGGCTGAGAACCGCCTGTGTACATAGTTAATTAACATGTTTTTCTTTTTCCTTTTCCCTTGATATTATCTTTTTGAAAATATGAACTTGAGAATGTGAAAAAGATAGATCTAAATTCATGCATTTACCTTGTGAAAATTCAACTGTTTAAAAACTTAGGATGTAACTTCTCATTTGTCCCTTTGTGCTGAGATATACATGGGATGTGGAGTTGATAGAAAATGCCCTAGAGAGGCTTGGCAAGCACTCGAAGGATCGAATCTAACTATATGGTTTTCGAAGTCAGTGGAGGCTGCACTTCGGGTTTCAGTGAAGATTGAAGTCATCTCCGCCGTGCAGCGTTTATGCAAGAGGCGGGACGGGAATCAAACCGTCCTATCTCTAGTCCTAGTAGCCGGGAAAATAGATGAGCGACCATCATCTTGACCCGCGCGAAACGGCGAGGATGAGAAAGAGCGGAGAGGTATTTCCATATGCTCGCGGGCAATGATTGGACCTCCCAAAAGGTTGAGAAAATGGACTAGCAAGTGACAAAGAAGTAAAAGCTCGAAGAAGCTAATCAAAGGCCAAAGGCGAAAATTGTGAAGGTTTTAACCGAAACAAAAGTGAAGAAACTCCAATTCAACATCAAACGCCAAAGGACGATTCACTTCAGATGCTGTCCCTCACCAAAAAGAAATCAAAGTGCTCAACTCAGTGAAACCCGAACCAAGTCACGTGCTAGAAAAAGCTACAAGGAAACCATATAGTACGAGTCGATCCCGAGAATGCAGTCCAGGAGCCTGAAAAGGGCTATCTCCCGAAACATCCGAATTAATTTGCATCTCGGCGCGAAGGTACAAGTATCAAGTTTCTTCTAAGTATTTACACGGTTTAGTTTGGTAATAAGTAAGTAATGCATGAATTAGGATAAATCTAGTCCCATATTCTCACTTTCCTATTTTTAAGTTTTTACTTGGATTGTGTGTACATCCCTTTAAAAAGCATTGTTCGGGATGAACAACTAAAAGTGTGGGGTGATCTGATGGACCATAATTGTATGAATCATAAACACAGTTAAACCCACCAAATTAGACTCTTTGTCTATTTAACTTTTGCTTGTTAGTTCCGATATTTATCTACAGGGTATTTTGAAGTCTACAGAGAATACAAGCTAAGGAGGAGTTTTAAAGCTGAAAATGGATTACAAGACACTCCAGGCCACGATCAGATTCCGACTGTACAACTTTCATAAACCTGACATGGAATCACTCAAAAGAAGTCCAACCGAAGGGCAACCAGAGTCTGTCTAGAGCTGAAAAGACCCGATGGCTTTTGGAAAAGCTCACAAAACACACTCAACCACTCCCATCCACCTCATGTGGGGCGGCTACTCCTCTCTTCCTCCTCACATGACCGGCGGCTTTTGCCATGGAGAAGACATGTGGCCGGCGGCTCCTTGAGTCCCTCTCCCATCTTGCCAAGTGTTGGCTCCTCATTGCTCCTTCATGCCTATAAATAGAGCCCTCCCTTGCCCTTGTAAAATAATCCCACAATCCACAAAGCTCCATAGTCTTGGGTAGAGAGAGAAACTCTCTAGATTCACAACACCATCCTTGTAAACACTTTCCTTTGATATCGAAAGCTTTAAGTTCGTTCTTGAGTACTCTTGTCGGTTCTTGAAGTACTCAAGCGTTTCTTTACTTTTCCTGAGTTTACTCCTGTCGGTTCTTGAGTATTCTCCCTTTACTTTCCTTGTCTTTATTTCCAAAAACATTTACTTTTCTTGTCTTTCAAAACCTTTATTTTACTCAGTACTTAGCTATGATATCCACCTCTATGGATACTCGTAGCTAAACCCTTCATTCGGTTGAAGGGGTGTACTTGTATCATACAATGTTTTAGACCCTTCTCTTAGTGCCTCTTTGTGTTCAACTTGTTCTCGGTGCCATATATTAGGTCAGAATTCCATTGGTTGAGTGGATGCTCGGAAGAGCAAAGCTCTGCCATGGGTTCGTGATCTTCTGTGGATAAGTGGAGGCTCGGAAGAGCACAGCTTATCTGTGGAAGTCAACCTCTTTAAAACACCATTTGGTTTATCAGGAATGATGATCAAATGGATGCACATACTAGAACAAGAGTTCTTTGTCTTGCAAAAGACTAGACGGTGTGGCAAATCATGTGCTAGGAATAGCCTTGATTCACTTTTGAACACTTAGTATGATCATTAGAGGTCAATGATAAACGGACTATGATACAAGGCCCCTAATACCGAATCTTTCCTTTAAATTGCAATATCACCTGTCACTTTACTTTCGGTACCATATCAACTGCTTAATTTCTGCAAGTCTTGTCCTTCAAGCATCTTAATTTCTGCAAGTCTTGTCCTTCATACAATTACTTTCTGCAAGTCTTGTCCTTCAAGCAATTACTTTCTGCAAGTCTTGTCCTTCAAGCAAATACTTTCTGCAAGTCTTGTCCTTCCAGCACTTTACTTTTAAGTATTTACTTTCAGTCTCGTATTTACTTTCTTTACTTTCAGTGATTTACTTTTCAGTACTAAAATCACAACCAACCCACGATACTTTCAGTACTAAAATCACAACTGACGGAGCCCACCCCACTGTCGTTAAGGTGCGATGTTCTCTGTGCAAAAATAAATTTATATCTCCGATACTCGTGACTTAACTATTTTTGGTAGTCAGTGGTAAGCACGGGTCGAACCCAAGGGAATTAGGTGATAGTTGTTCTTTCGAAAAGGGGGGGATTAAATAAAACAGTTGGGGGGGTTGGTTTTAGTTTTTAGTACTGAAAAGTAAAGTGCTTGATGGACAAGTCTTGCAGAAAGGTAAGCAGTTGATAAGGTACTGACAGTAAAGTAACAGTTGATATTACAATTAAAGGAAAGTATTCGGTTTTAGGGGCCTAGTATCATAGTCTGTTTATCATTGACCTCTAATGATCATACTTAGTGTTCAAAAGTGTATCAAGGCCATTTCAAGCACTCGACTTGCCACACTGTCTAGCCCATTTCAAGGTCATAGAGCACTTGTTCTATTTAGACTAGCACCCCATTTCAAGGTATACTAGCCTATGTGCATCCATTTGATCAATCATTTCCGATCAATCCAAATGGTGTTTTAAAGAGGTCGAACTCCTCAAATAAGCTTTGCCATTTCAAGCATCCACTTACCCGAGTATGTTCACGAACCCCACGGAAGAGTTTTGCTCTGTCAAGCATCCACTCAACCTTTGAAGTTCTAACCTAATATGTGGCACATAGAACAAGTTTTGAACACATAGAGGCACTAAGAGTAGGGCCTAAAACATTGTATGATACAAGCACACCCCTTCAACCGAATGAAGGGTTTAGCTACAAATATCCATGGAACAGGACATCATAGCTAAGTGCTTTAAAAAGTAAAGGTTTTCGAAAGACAGAAAGTAAAGGTTTTTGAAAGTAAAGACAGGAAAGTAAAGTTTTCGATTTGAAAAGACAGTAAAGTAAAGAAGAGAGTACTTACAAGAACCGATAAGAGTGCTCAAGATCAAGCTTCGATTTCAAAGTAAAGTGATTACATGATTGTGCCCACAAAAGCTAGAGAGATAAGTGACTTGTGATATGAGATGATTGTTGATTTTGGAATGAATTTACAAGGGCAAGGAGGGTTCTATTTATAGGCTAAGGAGAGGCAAGGGATGTGGATGAGAAGAGACCACATGTCACAAGATGGGAGGGAGAGCAAAAGCCATCGGAGTGAGTCATCTCCTCCTCTAGCCGCCGGCCACATGGCAATGGAGGAGAGGCTCGTGGCTTTAGCCGCCGGCCATGAGGTGGAGGGAGTGGTTGAGTGTGTGTTTTGTGATCTTTCACAAAAGCCATCGGTCCTTTCAGCTCCGGTCTGACTCTGGTTGCCCTTCGGTTGGACTTGTTTTGAGTGATTCCATGTCAGGTTTATGAAAGTTGTACAGTCAGAAACTGATTGTGGCCTGGAGTGTCTTGTAATCCATTTTTAGCTTTAAAACTCCTCTTTAGCCTGTATTCTTTCTAGACTTCAAAATACCCTGTAGATAAATATCGGAACTAACAAGCAAAAGTTAAATAGACAAAGAGTCTAATTTGGTGGGTGTAACTGTGTTTATGATTCATACAATTATGGTCCGTCAGATCACCCCACACTTTTAGTTGTTCGTCCCGAACAATACTATTTAAGGGCGGAACACAATCTAAGTAAAAACTTTTAAATATGAAAGTGAGACTGCGGGACTAGATTTATCTTAATTCATGTATTACTTACTTATTACCAAACTAAACCGTGTAAATACTTAGAAGTAACTTGATACCTGTACCTCCGAGCCGAGATGCAATTTAATTTGGATGTTTAGGGAGATAGCCCTTTTCAGGCTCCTGGACTGCATTCTCGGAACCGACTCGCACTATATGGTTTTACTTGTAGCTTTCTCTGGCACGTGATTTGATCCGGGTTTCACTGAGTTGAGCATTTTGATTTTTTTTTGGTGAGGGACAGCTTCTGTAGTGAATCGGCCTTTGGCCTTTGGCCTTTGATATTGAGTTGGAGTTTCTTCACTTTTGTTTCGGTTCAAACCTTCACAACTTTGGCCTTTGGCCTTTGATTAGCTTCTTCGAGCTTTTGCTTCTTTGTGACTTGCTAGTCCATTTTCTCAACCTTTTTGGGAGGTCCAATCTTCACCCGCAAGCATATGGAAATGCCTCCCCGCTCTTTCTCATCCTCGCCTTTTCGCGCGGGTCAAAATGAGGGTCGCTCATTTGTTTTCCCGGCTACTCTGACTAGAGATAGGACGGTTTGATTCCCGTCCCGCCTCTTGCATAAACGCTGCACGACGGAGATGACTCTGACTCAACTGTAACCCGAAGTGCAGCCTCCACTGACTTCGTAAACCATATAGTGAAATTCTGTCCTTCGAATG
This sequence comes from Rhodiola kirilowii, assembly GCA_033675215.1. Taxonomy (NCBI): domain Eukaryota; kingdom Viridiplantae; phylum Streptophyta; class Magnoliopsida; order Saxifragales; family Crassulaceae; genus Rhodiola; species Rhodiola kirilowii. Next base: position 31,068,532 of record CM066196.1, on the reverse strand, counting down.
CTTGCGAAGCCTCTCTAGGGCAGTTTGTGTCAACTCCATATCCCCTGTATATCTCAGCACAAAGGGACAAATGAGAAGTTACATCCTAAGTTTTTAAACAGTTGAATTTTCACAAGGTAAACGCATGAATTTAGATCTATCTTTTTCACATTCTCAAGTTCATATTTTCAAAAAGATAATATTAAGGGAAAAGGAAAAGAAAAAACATGTTAATTAACTATGTACAAAGGTGGTTCTCACCCCACACTTTTGAACGAAGGCGTGCCTCACATCACGACTTAGTTCAAAAGTTATGCTAGCAAATATATACAGGAAAGGTGAGAATGATTTAAGGCAAAAAACTAAATGACAGGAATTAAATGACTGAAATTAAGATAGGTGTCGGGTTACCTCCCGACCAGTGCATTTGTTTAACGTCGTTAGCTCGACGATACCTCACTCCTGGATCATAAGTAGGGATCCCATGGGTGCTTGAGGTTGAACTTTTCTGCCGTGCCAACCTTGATTCTAGCCTTGACTCTCCCCGAGTTCTTGTGGGATGATGTGTTTGGGTCAGGACTCCATTGTTCTGATGGTTTTGTCTTCCTATTCTTCCGCTTCTTCCGATTCTTCCGAGAAGGTGAGGCTCCCTTGACCATAGCTGCTGGTCCATGGAGTCGTGCTCTCTTGCTTCTCCTTTCGGGTTTCCATTCTTTGGGCCCATGTCTTTGCCGCTTCTTCATGTATGGTTGGTTGGCATATTTGCAGTTTTGGAAGTTCAGTCTTTTACCAAGCGACCTCAAGCATGCGCCCTTGCTAACCCTCTTCTTTGTGGCAGAGATGATTGGCCGTCCTTGGTCCTTACACCTTTCAGGAGGCTCTTCTTGGCTTGTGACGAGTGGGAGCTCCTGCGTTGATTGTTTTGGCTCATGCTTCTCCTTCAACTCGCCTAGCACTGCATCATCGTCGATCATCTCATCTCTGGTGGCCATGATCTTCATAGAACATGAAGGGTTAAGTAGGGGCTTCTCGGCCATAAGGACAGGGCCTTTCTCGAGCAGCTCTTCAGTGAGGACCGGGCCTGCCGTGATTTTCTCGGTCAGTTTGGCAGTGAGGTCCGGGTATGTCTCGACTGGTTTGGTAGTGAAGTCCGGAACTTCCTCGGGTGCTTTTTTAGCGAGGTTCGGGACTTCATTTGGCTCGTCAAGTAGGGCCGGGACTTCCTCGGGCAGATTAGTGATGAGGAAACGGCTCGGGCACTGGTCGGCCGCATCGGTAATGAGGACCGGGCTTGTCTCGGGTGCTTCGACAGTGGGGACCGAGCCTGTCTTGGCCGGTTCTTTTTCGGTCATTTGTGAGTCCTCATCCTCTGTCGGCTCCGTGGGCTCCAATGTTGGCTCCTTTAGAGCCGCCTCCACATCCATTACTACCCTTGTACTGATGTCTCCTTCCGGATTTGCTACGGGCAAGCTTGTAATGGGTGTGGTGTCGGGCTCGTTTTTCACTGAGTCCACTTCCATCGTTGGTGCTTCATCATCAGGTTGGTGCATCGGCCCTTGTTTTGTGCTTTCTGCCAAATCGTCTATGAGGTCCCAAGTTTTAGCCATGGTTAGGTTCAAACCCCCCGCCGCATCATTGAGCCTTTTCCGCTCATGCGGCAGCATTCCGCCAAGAAACTTTTGAAGAAGGAATACGTTTGTGAATCCATGGTTCGGGCAGCGCGAAACAATGATATCGAAGTACGTATAGTACTCATCCAATGTTTCGTCCCGGGATTGCCCAAGATTGTTGATCTTCTCGCGGGTTTCAAGTCGGAGAGATGGCGGGGAAAATTCTTCTAGAAATTTGACTCGTAGATCCCCATAACCGCCTTCATACTCTGCACATGAGTAATACCACTCTATTGCCGAGTCAGTTAAAGAAAATTTGAAGCATGTCAGCTTAAACTCCTCTAACGTCTCATTTTCAGGTTTCATGTGGCTGCAGATGGAGTGAAAATGTTGGCAATGTTTCACAGGGTCCTCTTCAATGGTACCTCTGAATTGGTGGAGTGACGGAGCCCACTGCACAGTCGTTAAGGTGCGGTGTTCTCTGTGCAAAATAAATTTATATCTCCGCTACTCGTGACTTTACTACTGGGTAGCAAGTGGTAAGTAGGGGTCGAACCCAAGGGAATTAGGGGGATAAGTTGTTCTTTGAGGGATCGTACAGGGAGGGAGCGTGTTTTAGGTTGATTGAGGTTTTAGTGCGGAAAAGTAAGTGTTTTTTTGGTTGGTTTTGGTTTTTAGTGCGGAAAAGTAAATGATAGCAAAGTAAATACTGAAATAAAAGAGAAGACTTACAGCGGTTGTTGCTTGATTGGAAAGTCTTGCGGAACGTCAGCAGTTGATATTGCGGTTTATACTAAAATTGAAAGTAAATGCAGATGGTGTTTAATCTAAGGAAAGCATTCAGTTTCGGGGGCCTTGTATCATAGCCTGTTTATCATTGACCTTTAGTGATCCTACTAAGTATTCAAACGTGTATCAAGGCCATTTCAAGCGCTCGATTTGCCACAATGTCTAGCCCATTTCAAGGTCGTAGATCACTTGTTCTATTTTGACTAGCACCCCTTTTCAAGGTATACTAGCCTATGTGCATCCATTTGAACAATCATTTCCGATCAATCCAAATGGTGTTTTAGAGAGGTCGAACTCCTCAGATAAGCTTTGCCATTTCAAGCATCCACTTACCCGAGTATGTTCACGAACCCCACGGAAGAGTTTTGCCATTTCAAGCATCCACTCAACCTTGGAAGTTCTGACCTAATATGTGGCACATAGAACAAGTTTTGAATACAAAGAAGAGGCACTAAGAGTATGGCCTAAAACATTTTATGATACAAGTACACCCCTTCAACCGAATGAAGAGTTTAGCTACGAATATCCATAGAGGTGGATACCATAGCTAAGTACTCGAGGGTTTTTGAAAGACAGTAAGTAAAGGAGAATACTCAAGAACCAACAGGAGTAAACTCAAAAACTACTAGAATACTCAAGAACCAACAGGAGTATTATAGATTTCAAACAAAAGCTTACAAAAGTGCCAAAATCTAGAGAGATAAGTGATTGTGTTGTGGTGGAATGATTTTTGGATGAAGATTACAGAGGGAATGGCTTGTATTTATAGGCTTAAGGGAAGGGAAGATGTGGATGAGGATGAGAACACATGGCAAGCATCCATGGAAGGAGCAAATAGCCGCCGGTTGTGAGTCATGAGGGGGAGGAGCCGCCCCCCATGACTCATCAATTCCCCAAAACCGCCGGTCACAAGGCAAGGTGGAGGAGGTTTTGTGAGTTTTGTGAGGTTTTCACAAAACTATCGGTTCATTTCCGCTCCGGACTGACTCTGGTTCCTCTTCGGTTGGACTTGTTTTGAGTGATTACATGTCAGGTTCATGATATTTCTTCAGCCGGCATCTGGTCCTGACCTTGGAATGACTCGTAATATATTTTCAGCTTAAAAACTCCTCCTTAGCCTGTATTCTCTCTAGACTCCAAAATACCCTGTAGATAAATATCGGAACTAACAAGCAAAAGTTAAATAGACAAAGAGTCTAATTTGGTGGGTTTAACTGTATTTATGATTCATACAATTATGGTCCATCAGAGAGACAGCCAAGCATTTCAAACATAAGGTTGCTGCTCCCATCATTCCAAGGTTCGCTTCCGTAGTAGGAAGACATGGCGAATTATGTACAACCGAAAAAAGAACAACTATCCATTTGCTAATTCCCCGGCAACGGCGACAATTTTGATGGAGCCCACCACACTGTCGTTAAGGTGCAATGTTCTCTGTGCAAAAATAAATTTATATCTCCGATACTCGCAACTTAACTATTTTTGGTAGTCAGTGGTAAGCATGGGTCGAACCCAAGGGAATTAGGTGATAGTTGTTCTTTCGAAAAGGGGGGGATTAAATAAAACATTTGGAGGGTTGGTTTTAGTTTTTATTACTTAAAAGTAAAGTGCTTGATGGACAAGTCTTGCAGAAAAGTAAGCAGTTGATAAGGTACTGAAAGTAAAGTAACAGTTGATATTACAATTAAAGGAAAGTATTCGGTTTTAGGGGCCTTGTATCATAGTCTGTTTATCATTGACCTCTAATGATCATACTAAGTGTTCAAAAGTGTATCAAGGCCATTTCAAGCACTCGACTTGCCACACTGTCTAGCCCATTTCAAGGTCATAGAGCACTTGTTCTATTTAGACTAGCACCCCATTTCAAGGTATACTAGCCTATGTGCATCCATTTGATCAATCATTTCCGATCAATCCAAATGGTGTTTTAAAGAGGTCAAACTCCTCAGATAAGCTTTGCCATTTCAAGCATCCACTTACCCGAGTATGTTCACGAACCCCACGGAAGAGTTTTTCACTGTCAAGCATCCACTCAACCTTGTAAGTTCTAACCTAATATGTGGCACATAGAACACGTTTTGAACACATAGAGGCACTAAGAGTAGGGCCTAAAACATTGTATGATACAAGCACACCCCTTCAACCGAATGAAGGGTTTAGCTACGAATATCCATGGAACACGACATCATAGCTAAGTGCTTTAAAAAGTAAAGGTTTTCGAAAGACAGAAAGTAAAGGTTTTTGAAAGTAAAGATAGGAAAGTAAAGTTTTCGATTTGAAAAGACAGTAAAGTAAAGAAGAGAGTACTTACAAGAACCGATAAGAGTGCTCAAGATCAAGCTTCGATTTCAAAGTAAAGTGATTACATGATTGTGCCCACAAAAGCTAGAGAGATAAGTGACTTGTGATATGAGATGATTGTTGATATTGGAATGAATTTACAAGGGCAAGGAGGGTTCTATTTATAGGCAAAGGAGAGGCAAGGGATGTGGATGAGAAGAGACCACATGTCACAAGTTGGGAGGGAGAGCAAAAGCCATCGGAGTGAGTCATCTCCTCCTCTAGCCGCCGGCCACATGGCAATGGAGGAGAGGCTTGTGGCTTTAGCCGCCGGCCATGAGGTGGAGGGAGTGGTTGAGTGTGTGTTTTGTGATCTTTCACAAAAGCCATCGGTCCTTTCAGCTCCGGTCTGACTCAGGTTGCCATTCGGTTGGACTTGCTTTGAGTGATTCCATGTCAGGTTTATGAAAGTTGTATAGTCAGAATCTGATTGTGGCCTGGAGTGTCTTGTAATCCATTTTTAGCTTTAAAACTCCTCCTTAGCCTGTATTCTTACTAGACTTCAAAATACCCTGTAGATAAATATCGGAAGTAACAAGCAAAAGTTAAATAGACAAAGAGTCTAATTTGGTGGGTTTAACTGTGTTTATGATTCATACAATTATGGTCCATCAACAACCAACCCCCAACTGTCTTACTTTCATCTTAGAAAGAACAACTATCCACTAATTCCCTTGGGTTCGACCCATACTTACCACTTACTACCCAAAATAGTAAAGTCGCGAGTATCGGAGACATAAATTTATTTTTTCTTAGAGAACATCGCACCTTAATGACAGTGCGGTGGGCTCCGTCATTGAGGTATACATGGACCAAGCCAAAGGACAACCTCGCACTATAGAAGATAAAAGTTTAGAAAGGGAGATTGAGGTTTGGGCACCCGAAGGCACAATTGAAATACTCGAAGAAGGTGTTCCCATCATTCTCGAGACAAGTTATGAAGACCCTTTATTCACTATGACGTCTCGAGACAAGTTTTGGAGCTTCTTGCCCTATTTCGAAGGATTAATCGGGAAAAGCTCCCATGGCCCCTTATTTCTTAAGGGATCTTCATACTTGAAGGGGTCATGCTCCCAAAGGAAAGTCCATTGTAGACTTGATGGGAGGAAATTCAAATGGGACTTAAAGGTGGATTGACACGACCAAATCCAAGGCCCGTGAGAAGGGATCCTAGCAAAGGACTTCTCAACGAGTGATTCTATGGGGCGCTTTGCTACGTCTTTGCCAAGATGGGAAAAACTAGGCCCTCGCGGGAGGTAACCCGGTTTGTAAGTTGTTTTATTCTCGTTCTTCATATTTAAATGTTTGGTATGATTTTGGGTGACTTTGGCTCTAAATATAGAATGTGAAATGTATGATTAGTGGGTAAATTTTTAAGTGTAGAGTGAGTTCTACTCACTCCAATTCCACTTCACATCACCACACCCCTCTAACTTTCCCTTGATCTTTCTATGCTTAATGATGTTGCCCTTAGTGCTTATGTGCTTTATTAGTGTTTGCTAGAGTGGAACTAAATTGTTATACTATGCTATGACTCTAGTTTGATGTTTTCTTGGCACTTAGGAACCCTTGTGCATATTTTGGAGGGTGTGGATTAACTTTGAAATTATATCCCCTGTTCAAGCTTGTGTCCAGGGTACTGTTGCAACAGACTTTGAACTCTTTGCACAACAGTTCAAGGTTCAGTTGTGACAGATCTTGAACTCTAATCACAACGGTTCAGCAAACAGACAAAAGCAGAAGAACACACAGACAGATAACCCAGTTCGGCTCCACCTACTCTGGGGGGTTTCCCACACCCGAAAAGGGACAGCAAATCTTTATTACGAGTATAGGGTTTCCACAGGGACTTACACTTACACCTTGTAATAGCCTAACCTCAATACTCCGTCTCTCAGATTTGCAACCGAGGTTCACCGCAATTCCCCTCGATCCCCTTCGTTCAAAACCTGCAGTCCGAAAATTCTCGACCTTCTCCAGAAGCTCGGATGCTTTCTCTCGAAAGCTTGTTCACCTTTGTTGTGTGCATCAGTTGATACGCTTCAGGCAGTTTGTGTTGCACTTGAACAGACTGCACTTGCACCGATGTATTTTCAATGAGAAAACACAACCGGCCGTCGCTTTCTTCTTCTTCAATTAACAGGATATGCTCGTGTGTATTTGATCTTGTAAGCGATAGTGAATAAGGGCGCCCTAGCATTGTATTTATATGCTTGGACGAAACCCTAATTCGCACAAGATAATCTCATCAAATATTTAGGAAATATTCCTAGATATTTGATGTATATCTTTTGAATCGGTTGGAAGAATATACGAATTCGTCTTCTTGCCCAAGAGAGCTTTGCCGCCTTCAATGTAGATATTCATTCGAATATCTCATGCTCGATTAAGTCGCTGGCCGACTTCAACTGGACGAAATCTTCGCTGTCCAATATTCTCCCGGGAAATATCCTTGCGTCTGTTCCACGCTGTGTATGAGTACTAGGATATGTTTGAACTCCCCCTGAACACCTGCTCGAACTGTCTAAGCTATGTTTTGCCAAATACATGCCACTTAAGGGAACATCAATCTCCCCCTTGGCATTTTGGAAAAACCAAATCTACTAGATAACTAAGTCTATCTAACTATCTAGACAGTAGACAACTTTGAGGGAAACAAGAGTTGTCTCCTCCAAAATACTCCCCCCTTTTGCCACAAACTGGCAAGGGGTGCGATCCAAGTTCGAACAGTTAACAAAATGTTCCAGAACAAGCACTAAGTACGAAAGTTTTAAACAACGAGTTCGGAGAGATAGTTTTTAGAGGACCTTTATGCAGACGTTTCTTCAATTGAATCATCCTCAGAAGCTGTAGTCTCGGATTCATCGTCACTCGGAAAGCTGAGGGCACGAGCAAGCTTGTTAATCCGCATGCGTTGCTCCTTGTCCACTTCGATGATTATATTCAGGTCCCTGAGTAGCTGGCTCCTCTCATCCCGGCCCATCCTGACTCCCCCTCGACTTGACTCCGCAGCACCCTTTCCTTTCTGATTCTCCTTCTTGAGATCGTTCACGTGACGTCCTTTGAACAACTTGTGGTCGACGATGAACTTGCTGGGTGCCTTTGTGAGATGGTCAGGCGAGGCCTTCAAATCTGGAGCTTGATGGATGATCAACTCATAAATCAGAGATGGGAAGCAGATCTGGTGCAGAGTTCTCATCGATGTAGCATGTTCAGCAATCTGTTTGAACATTATTCTGTCCAGGTTGAACTTCAGCTTGTTCCCTATCTGATAAATCAGTTGGGCCATGTCCTTGTTGACAGTAGAGCGATGAGTAGACGGCTTCCAGTTGAACACCGCTATGAAAAACAGCATTGAATAGAACGTAGACAGATCCGCTGTATGCACAACTGACTCAGGCCTCCACTGAACAGAGCCTGCAGTGATGGTGCTCACTATCTTCTCAAAGCTGGATTCTTCTTCATCAACAGCTGGGTCGTCCATGGAGAAGTATACATTGATCAGCTCTGGATCAATCTTGATCCTTCTTCCTCTAACACAGAAGACCCCATACTCTGCCTCTCCAATGACCCCAAACTTTGGAGGCAAGTTTGCCATGGCCTCACGCACCAGCTGTGCATTGAACGACTTGCATCTGTCCAACGTCCAGAACAGATCCGACTCTTTAAGCACCTCAACCACTTCCTTCCCCTTGTAACTGGATGCATCCAGCAGCCTCTCAGGTATGATTTTCCGTTTCAGCACACATTCCCATTTCAACGCAGCTTCTTTAGTCACGAACCACACTCCTTTCTTGACCTTACCGAATGGGACAGTCTCAGATTCAGGAGCTGGGACTTCACATCTCCCAGCATCTTCAGAGATGGGAACTGCAGCAACGCGCTTCCTTTTCTTGGAAGAGCCAGCTCCCCCTACACCACTGCTGACTTCAGCAACCTTCTGAGCTGGTTCCTTTGTAGTCGTAGGAAAGGCTACCTTTTTCTTTTCCTTCCCCTTCGTTGTCCTTTTGAGATTGACAAGGGGAACACTGTCTTGATCATCTTCTGAAAGGGTAACACCTTTTGCTGCTGACATAGAAGCATCCTTACGAATGGATGAACCATCTTCCTCCAAATGATCCCTACGGCGATCATCTTGAACTGCTATTGTCTCTTCACTCATTACTGTCTCTGGAGCTGGTGCTGTTTGAGCTTCCGTTTGAACAGATGGTTCCACAGTTGAATCGCTTGTAGCTTTCTCTGCAGCTGTTCCAGTCTCAACACCAGACTGAACACTCGGTTCCATAGTTGGAACACTTGTAGCTTTGTCTGCATTAGATTCTTTTGCCCCAACAGCCTGATCACACTGAGCTTCCTCTGTACTTGCCACTTCCTGATCCTTCTCCTTTTCCAGGTCTTCCATGACATCATCAATGTCTTTGTACAACTTCTCCAACTCGTCATCCTGTTCTGCTGGGTCTGATTCTTTCAACACATCTGACTTTCCTGATGGATTAATCTCCTCCGCCATAGCCTCAGCATGAATACCGGAACCTTCTTCAGTGATTCCTCCTTGATTCTCAGATGGATCAGCATCATTAATCACCAAATTTCTCTTCCCCGAGGACTTAATAAACTTCTCTATTTCTTCATCGGACATTGCAGTCTTCCTCCCTCGAGTGGCATAAATCTGGGCTAGATATTTTTTGGGAGAGTCACTGGCCCGCTTAACCTTCTTCTTGCGACCAGCCTTCGGAGGAATATATCCTGTGGCGAAGATCTTTTCCCTCCATGTTCCTGAGCCTCCAGCCACCTTGCTGGGTCCCTCTTCTCCCATAATCTTGACAGAGTCCTTTTCAATAACCGCACTACCGGCTTTGTCAACCGCCACAGCCCTACCACTCTCAAGATTTCTATCATCATTACCACCAGGCACCTCCCTACTGGTTTCAACACCAACAGCTTTAACACTACTAACATCCTTACCACCATTATCACCAATTACAGCCCTTCTGGCTTCATCACCGTCAACCGACTTAACAACCTTCTCAACCTCCACAATCTTTTCAACAATAGGAATATTTGCAGAAGCTGAAGGAGCAGTTGGAAATACCTCAGATTGGGGACGAATTTCTTGAGACGAACCAGCATCTAATGTGACAGACGAGTCCACCACGGTTGACTGAGGGATTTCAGCGGTAGACTTCTTTGCTTGGGCCAAAGATTCGGTGGCGGATTGTAAAGGCGGTGCCTTTTTCACCGTCGGAGCTTTCGATTTTGGATTTTTGGATTTCGCCGCCAGAGTTTTTGAAGACTGCAAGCTCTCTTTGTTCTTCTCAACGGATTTGACGCCGGATTTTGCTGAATTTCTGGTGTTTACCATCGTTGCGGAGGGGGAAACGATTGAGAGAGAAGTTGCCGTTCTTAGGGTTTTGGGGACGAGAGAGAGAAGACAGTTGAACACACTCAACTGTTTTGTGTTTCAAAAGTATCCTCCGGCCTTTTCAACTTCCCAAATTGGACAACCCTTGATTCAAATAACAGCAGGAAAAATCTTCAAGAATATTCAAAAACAAATTGGTCTTCACGCGCTGTACCTTCTGTTCCAGCTCTCTTTATTAGGTGGTCAGTCCAACTGTTCAGCTGGAGAGTCGACTATGACTGACCACCGTTGGATACTTTCAGTGGTTGACACCACATAGACCCACTGAGGGTCTGGGTGTTCCTCTCCGTATCCTGTGCCTCAGAGTTATCATCTTCTGGTGCCCTCCATATTCATATTTTCTTGTTCGGCTCCAGGCATATTTCTGTGGGCATAGTACGAACTCCTTCCGTAACTGTGACACCCTCTGTTTCAACAGTTTCCTGGGACACTCGGCAACATGGATTTGTGCGCATCTCCAATCAGATCTTGTGTGCAAGGTCGTATTCACTCCCCCTCGCAGAAATCTGTGTTTGACGTTTGCACAAGCTAGAGGAACCAGATGCTGGCCATGGTTCTCGACGTCCATTGATCCTTCCATTAGACCCATTCCAATGGTATAGCAGTTGTTGGCATCCCTTTTTCCTTTCATCAGTGTATCACCATTCTTGTCTAGGACATGACATAAGTAGCTAGAGAATGACACATAGTGTCCATCGTCGCATAGTTGACAGATGCTGATAAGATTCCTTGTCAGACCTTCGACAAGGAGGGTGTTCTTGAGTGCAGGGAGATCCGGAACCATCAATGTCCCACAGCCGATCACCTGACCCTTTCCACCATCCCCGAAGGTGACAAACCACATCTGCTCAACAGGTCTATTATGGGTAAGATATTGAGAGTTACCTGTCATGTGGGCGGAACATCCGCTGTCGAAGAGCCAACTGTCTTGCGCTGTGTAGCTTGAGGAGTAGCAGGCCACCATGCAAACGGTTTGGTCTACCTTTTGAGCCCAGATTTGTTTCTGTCGTGGTGAGGTCCATTGTTGGAAAGCACGTCATTCCGCAAGAAACAGGCGACACTTCATCTGGATGTGTCTCATCTGGTTGCAGTACCAGCAAGTTCGCCGATCTATCCTTCGAGTCACTGGTGAATAGTCATGGTTTTGGACGGGTGATCTGTGGGTCTTTCCACCTCCGAGTGTTCCATGCGTCTCCTTGTGAACAGCTCGGTTCTTTCCTTTGGACTGATCTTGGGACAAGTCTATTTTCTGTCTGGGGTGCTGTCTCACCTTCTGTTCTGGCAGCTGTTCAGACACTGATCTTGCTTTAACACACGAACTGCTTTTGGAGGTACCTTCTTTTGTAAACCCCAGGCCTCGATGTCCAGATTCCAACCTCTGAGATCTGAGAATATCATTTAAGTCGTTAGTGCCAGAGTTTAGCATCCTTACCGACTGTTTGAGGTGATTGAGCTCCTTCTTAGTGTCTGAGTGATCCATCTTTTCAGATTCTAGCTGGAGTTCCAGCTGTTCTACTCTCCTCAGTTGGAACACCTCTTTACGCTTCAGATCTGTGATGGTTTTCCTTAGACCCGGCATGCCTGCATGATGAGTGTCTCGGTTCTTCTCTATTTCGACTTTCAGTGAGGAGATAGTCCCCAAGAGCTCTGTTCTCTGAGCAAGAAGATCTAATATTTCCTGTTTCATCTCAGCCAGTTGAGAATTTAGAGAGACAATTGTACCTTCCAGTTCTACCTTCAGTGTGAGCAGTATCTCGACCTCCTGCCAGACCTTGTCTTTTTCCATAGTGACGCTGGCAACTGTGTCATTTAGGTTCTTGTTGATTTTGATCAGAAGCAACCACTTCTAATACAGATCTTTATATGTCTGAGCCAGAGAATCCTGCGTGAGTTCTTCATTGTCACTGTTTGAGAGGTCTTCATTTGGGAGTTCCAACTGTGATGGAACTGTTTCACTGGTGTCGCTGCACTCACACAGAGTAGTGACAAAGGCCACAAAATTAGTGGTTTCACCTTTTTCTTCGTCTGACTCACTGTCGCTGAAGCTAGCGACCATTGCCTTCTTCTTCATGAGTGTATTCGCACATTGGGAGGCAATATGTCCAAACCCCTTGCATTCATGACACTGAATTTCTTCCTTTCCTTTGTCATACGAGTCTTGTCTCATGTCTCTGGATCTTGACCTGTCAGGTTTCCAGTTTCGGAAGCTATTTGATGAAGGCTGACCCTGTTCTGGTCCACGTCTGTTGATTTTCCGCACCATTCTACCAAAATTCTGAGCCATCATGGCCAGTTGTTCAGTAGTGCAGCCACCATCCTGTTTGTCTTCAGACACGTCTGCCTCGAGGGCGATTCCCTTCACTTCTCCAGGTTGAAAATCATGATTGATCTCATAGGTTCTGAGAGAACCCATCAGCTCGTCCAGTTTCAATTTGGCAATGTCGTGCATTTCCTCTATGGCCGTGACCTTCATGGCAAACCTAGGAGGGAGTGATCTCACGACTTTACTGGCCAATCTTTCTTCATCAATGGGTTTTCCGAGAGCAGACGCCTCGTTGGACAGTTCCAGAACTCTGGTGTTGTACTCAGTGATGGTTTCACTCTCCTTCATCTTCATCTCTTCGAACCTGGTTGTGACAGCCTGCATGTAAGAGTTGCGAACTTTGTTTGTACCTTCAAAGGCTGTTTGGAGGATATCCCATGCTTCCTTGGCCACTTCACAGTTGATGATTAGCTTCATGACGTTTTCATTTACGGTCGAGAAAATTGCATTCATAGCCTTTGAGTTTCCCATGGAAGCTTTGTCCTCCTCTTCTGTCCACAGTGCTTCTGGTTTTGCAATCGGTTCTCCAGTGAGGTTGTTCATTATGGGTTCCGTCCACCCTTTCAGAACAGCCTTCCATGCCTTTTCATCTAGAGATTTCAGGAAGGATCTCATCATGGGCTTCCAGGTGGCATAGTTCGATCCTTGGAGTAACGGGGGTCTGGTGATGCTTTGTCCTTCCTTCAGAGTCATCTTGAACAGTTCAGGATCCCACTCAGTGTGTCGAGTGTTTGCTCTGATACCAATTGAAATTATATCCCCTGTTCAAGCTTGTGTCCAGGGTACTGTTGCAACAGACTTTAAACTCTTTGCACAATAGTTCAAGGTTCAGTTGTGATAGATCTTGAACTCTAATCACAACAGTTCAGCAAACAGACAAAAGCAGTAGAACACACAGACTGATAACCCAGTTTGGCTCCACCTACTCTGGGGTGTTTCCCACACCCGAAAAGGGACATCAAATCTTTATTACGAGTATAGAGTTTCCACAGGGACTTACACTTACACCTTGTAATAGCCTAACCTCAATACTCCGTCTCTCAGATTTGCAACCGAGGTTCACCGCAATTCCCCTCGATCCCCTTCGTTCAGAACCTGCAGTCCGAACGTTCTCGACCTTCTCCAGAAGCTCGGATGCTTTCTCTCGAAAGCTTGTTCACCTTTGTTGTGTGCGGCAGTTGATACGCTTCAGGCAGTCTGTGTTGCACTTGAACAGGCTGCACTTGCACCGATGTATTTTCAATGAGAAAACACAACCGGCCGTCGCTTTCTTCTTCTTCAATCAGCAGGATATGCTCGTGTGTATTTGATCTTGAAAGCGATAGTGAATAAGGGCGCCCTAGCATTGTATTTATATGCTTGGACGAAACCCTAATTCGCACAAGATAATCTCATCAAATATTTAGGAAATATTCCTAGATATTTGATGTATATCTTTTGAATCGGTTGGAAGAATATACGAATTCGTCTTCTTGCCCAAGAGAGCTTTGCCGCCTTGAATGTAGATATTCATTCGAATATATCAAGCTCGACTAAGTCGCTGGCCGACTTCAACTTGACGAAATCTTCGCTGTCCAATATTCTCCCGGGAAATATCCTTGCGTCTGTTCCACGCTGTGTATGAGTACTAGGATATGTTCGAACTCCCCTTGAACACCTGCTCGAACTGTCAAAGCTACGTTTTGCCAAATACATGCCACTTAAGGGAACATCAAACTTCCTTGTTTGAATTCTATGAAACTTATGCCATGATGTTATCATATGACTTGTGATGCTCTCTTGCTCATACTTGAGTTTTGCATAACCTTGTATGTCACTTTTTGCTTTTAAACTCTCATGGGTTCTTGTTATCAAGGAAGTTATTTGCATCATGTTCGATCACATTTAGCACAATGACGTCTTTTCTATTGGTGGGGCACATCTACAAACGAGGGGAGTTCCTATGCGCCTTTATCTCATTTTCTTCATTGTTTGCGCTTAGGGACTAAGCTATACTTTAAGTGTGGGTGGGGTAGTTGCATAGTTCACTCATATTATGCCATGCTGATGTCGCGTATTTATATGATTCATCAAGTACTACTAAACCCACCAAATAAGACATTTGGTCATACGAACAAGTGCTTGTTAATGTCATTTTGTGTATACAGGCATTTTGAGGTTTAGAGAGGAAACACGCTTAAAAAGGGAGATTTGTGACCAAAAAAAGCACACCAAGCATTTCTGGCCGAGAAGTCACAACCAGGGCCCGAGGAAAATCGACCATGGCCCAAGGAAATACAGTCAGGCCTGAGAGGTCTCGACCAGAGACCAAGAAACCCAGTCGGGGACCGAGGAAACTCAACCGGGTACCCAGGCCCACAACCAAGAAGTGTCGAGGCCCGCGTCCGAGAACCTCAGGTCCCTGACCGAGAACCTGTACCGAAGAAAACTAGGTCCCCGCCCGAGACCCTGTCCGAGGCCCGCAACCGAGAAGTACCAGGGCCGCCGAGACCAAGGACCCGACAAAATGTTCAAACCGGGCTCTGAACCCTTTCCGGCCAGAATTCGGCTTAGAATCCTTCTTGAGGCCGGATTGTATGGACATTGTCGTTCCAAAACCGTGGTCTTCAAGCCAAGAGCCTCCGACCTAAATTCTGGCCGGATTCCGGCCAAACTCCGGCCAAGCTCCGACCAATTCCAGCCTAACTCTGGTCAATATCCGGTACGTACTATTCAAATCGGTTGGTTTCTACTATTCATTTCGGTTTGGTTTTGGAGTCCGGTTTGCCTCAAACAAGCCAAGTCGGTTGGCCTCATCTAGTCCAAGCTAGTTGCCCTTTGGATGAAGCCAAGCTCAAGTCGGTTGGGAGTGCAAGTGCAAGGCATGTGGGTGGCTTTTGACTCAACCAATCCAAGTGAAGTGCTTTTGGGATATTTCCACTCCAAACTTAGCCCCCAAGTTTTCCTTTGCCTATAAATAGAGGCCTTAAGCCTTAGAAATAAAAAGTCACTCACATTAGGGAGTTGAGAGCTTATCTCTCTTCTCCAAAACAACCTATGCTACACATATGTTTCAATACAAACACTCTCTACTTTTGTTCTTGTTCTTTGAAGCTCTCTTTACTTTCATGTCTTGTTCTTGATTTGGAGCTCCTCTCCTTTACTTTCCTTGCACAAAGGCCACGGTTACTTGTATTCCTTGACATGAATACAAGTAGCTAAAGCTTTCTTTACTTTTCTTGTCAAAAACCGAAGTCCTCTCTTTACTTTCTTGTTGGTTACCTTTACTTTCATAAGTATGGTGCTTGTGTTCCTTGACATGAATACACGTAGCTAAAGCATATTCGGTCAAAGGGTGTTCATACTTGTATATGCATCTTGAGACTTGAGCTTAATGCTTCTTTGTGTGTCAACTAGTTCTTGTGCCCTTCATTCGGTTTGAACAACAAGGTTAAGTGGATGCTTGAAATGGCAAAGCTTTTCCGAGTTGTTCAAACCCACTTTAAGTCACTTTGTTGATCGGAAATGTGAGATCAAGTGGCTGCACTTTTGAACTAGAAGTCTATGTCTTGATTTTGGAGTAGATTGTGGTGTAAGTGCTTGAAATGGCCTTACTTTAGGGTTTATGTCTTGAAATGGAATAAACCCACACTTATGAACACAAAGTAAGTCTATGATGGAAGTGTCACAATATGAGACCCTAGACTGAATATCTTTCATCCTTACTTATCGCACTTTACTTTACGCACTTTACTTTCCTGTCATTTATTTTCAGCACATTTACTTTTCAGCACATTTACTTTCAGCACTTTACATTCAGCACTTTAGTTTCCAGTCATTTACTTTTACGCACTTTACTTTTCTCGCACTTTACTTTTCAGTCATTTACTTTCTGTCTAAAAACAACCCAAAAAAACCAATTGTATTTACTTTCATTTTCTTTCTTTTTAAAGAACAACTAATCCACACTGACTCTCTTGGGTTCGACCCCTACTTACCGCTTGCTAATCCAATAGTGAGCCACGAGTAGTTGAACTATAAATGTAAATTTTGCAGCGCACAACGACGTGCTGTCACATGCCTATCATTTTTGAATGAGCACTTGCATTCATGTATTCTATCCCTAACATGAGAGTGTTTTTAACCACATAGGCTTGTCACTATCGATTCTAAATCCCTATAAATCACATCTACCATACTTTTCATTTTTATTAGATCTTGAGTTTAGAACCGACCTAGTCCTATGAATGTGCATTCTCGTGAATCAATATCATTGCTATCCCTTGTCTATCTAATTTTCTAAGTATTTTCGTTGAAATACCTTGGATTAAGTTTTAGCAAGCATTTTTAAAAATTTCACGAAAAACTTAGACCTCTTGTATGCTCCTTGGTGACTTGAGTTTTCTAATTTAGTGCCATGCTCATGATTGTTTCCCGCGCATTCCATACATTTCTTGAACATATTGTCAAGTTTAAAGTGTGCAGTCAAAAACAAAAGAGGGCAAAAAATAGGCCCCAACCAAAAAAAGGCTTCATTTTCATGGTCGAAAGAGGGCAAAGCCCCGACCAAAAACATTCTCAAGTGCACGAGAAGTTTTGTGCAAAAACTTACAAATGCCGGGGTTAAGAAGAAAAGTTCCCCCTCGAAAGCATTTGTAGGCCAAAGGCCATTTGAAAAAGAAAATAAGAAGCACTTAAAACTTTACTTTATGTTCTTCCATCATCCTACGTTTGCGCGGGATTCATCATTTACATTGTGTGCTAGTTGGAACGACTCTTCGACGGTCCATGTGCTTGCACGGGAGCTATCATTTGGTCTACGCTTGTTTATTAAGAAACTCTAGTGTCGAACTCCTCTTCCCTTATGGATTATGGCTTAAGCGCCTAAAACTTGGGAATGAGTTCCTTATTGCAAGCCCATGGACTAGCCCTAGCTAACATAGGTGAGCGGTTGACACTCTTTTGTGCAAACTAAACTATGACTCTATTGTATTGCCTTGAAAATGAGTAGACCTTTGGATGAGACATTTGATAGCTCTAGTATTGATGATCTTGAATGCACAACCTCATGGGTACTCAAATGGTTCAAAAGTTCTTTTGACAATTGTGATGATAGTCCTAGCTTGGGGTGAGGGATTTATTTTTGAGAAATCCTCGCCTTGGTTGAGCACTCTTGCATTCATTCTCATGGGATAGGTGCATTTGGGATTTGTGAGTATTCCCTTTTCTGAAAACTCTCACGAGACTATAACTCGTCCACTAGGGTAGCCTAGGGGTTTAAAGGCTTAATGCATACGCTAAATGCATTCATAACACCTACGAAAAGGACCTAGTTAGATTGTACCTACTTGTCATTTACCTTTCAATAACATGTTTAGGAATAATGATCGAGACCTTGTGAAATATAGTGAGGCAAATAGACGAAAAACATAGCACCACTAGCATTTCAACATTTGCCTGGCCTTGTGATGAGTCGTATTTATACGACTCATCGAGTCAACAAATCCCACCAATTACGACATTTGATCATAAGAATAGTTACTTGTTAATGTCGTTTTGGATTTCAGGCACTTTGCACGTCTAAATAGGAATCGGGCTTAAAAAGGGCATTTTATGCCAAACTCACTACAAGGCATTATTGGGCCACACTTGAGTTCCAAGCCAAAACTAGCCCAATTGCAAAATCTTGATGATTCTAGAAGCATCTCATCATTTGGCTCCTGCCAATCCATTTTGACTACTTCCAGAGCAAGAGTGCCTTGATGATTCTAGAAGCATCTCATCATTGGCTCATGCCAATCTATTTTGACTACTTCCAGAGCAAGAGTGGTGCCCAAGTTTGAGAAAACCCTAGCTCATTTCCTATAAATAGAACCTCTTGGTCTAGGAAAATGGTGCTACCATCTTAGATAGAGAAGTCCTATCGTGTGCCCCAAGGTGTGAGCCTCATTGGGGGCTTCTCTCTCTACCCCTTTCTCATTTCGGAAATACAAAGCAACTTTACTTTTCTTGTTCTTACATTCTCGTCTTACTTTCTTGCACTTACTTTACTGTTTTTACTTTCATGTACTTACATTCCATCCATTGCTCTCATATCCTTCCCATGGATATGAGTGGCTAAAATCCCCTATTCGGTTTAGGGATCATTCTACATTGAGGCATGGTTTTGAGACCCTATTATTAATGCTTCTTTGTGTTCTTGTGGTGTAAGTGCTTGGAATGGCCTTACTTTGGGTGATCTCTTGGATTGGAGTGAACCACACGCATGACACAAAGTATGATCATTAGAGGTCAATGATAAACAAGCCACAATAGTATTGTCAACACATTTTGAGATCCTTTACTTAATGCTATTGAGTGTTCATCTAGTTCTTGTGCCATTATTCGGATTGAACAAAAGGCTAAGTGGATCCTTGGAATGGTAAAGCTTGGCCGAGTAGTTCAATCTAGATTAAACAATGAAACCAAGTGGATGCTTGAATGGCAAAGCTTGGCCGAGTTGTTTAATCACTCTTTAGCTACTCGTTTGATAATGAATCATGAGAATGGGTGGCTGCACTTAGGCTAATACATCTTGGAATGGAGTATTAGTCTAGCTAGAACTAGAAATCTATATCTTGAAATGGAATAGAGTGTGGTGTAAGTGATTGAAATGGCCTTACTTCGGGATTATGTCTTGAAATGGAGTAATCCACACTCATGAACACAAAGTAAGATCATTAGATATCCATGATGAATGTGTGACAATGGATCCCTAGACCAAATATTCACTTGCTTACTGATGGACCAAAGTTATACGAGTCAGAAACACAGTAAAACCCCCTTAATTAGACTGTTTGTCTATCTAACGTCTACGTGTTAGTCCCGATATATTTTCACAGGGCATTTTAGAGACTGAAGTGAAAACACGCTAAGGAGAGGATTTTAAGCTGAAAAGATAACAAGAGTCAATCCAAGGTCAAGATCATATGCCGACTGAAGAAATATCAAGGATCCTGACGTTGAATTGACCAGAACAAATTAATCAGAAGAATCAGGAGTGGAGTCAAGACAGCCCGGGGAAGAAACACATTGACAGTTTTGTGAAAAGACTGCACAAAACTGTACAAACTCACACATTGGGCAAGGATGACCGGCCACCATTCAAGGAGGTGGGCAAGGGAGGAGCTCCTCCCCCTTGGGTGACCGGCAACCGGCGGCGCCACCTCCTCCACCAAAAGCCGCCGGCCTCCTCCCCTTCCTCCACATGTTGTCATCTCCTCCTTTGATTTCTCCTCCAATCAAAATGCACCACTTGCCACCCATCTCCACCACCCACCTCCTCCCATTTTGGCTATAAAAGGAGGCCTCCTCCTCCTCATTTCAACACACCTCAATCCATAATTCACTTCTCTCTCTAGAAGTTGTAACATTTGTAATGTTGTAATTTTGCTTTGGAAATAAAGGAAAGCTCCCTTGGCGCTTCAACGGTTGTAAGTATTATTTTTAGTATTTATTTAACTGTTGTCTTTAATTCCTTAGTATAATGTTTAGCGCGATGAATAGTAGCTAAACTTGTAGTTCGGTCTAAGGGGCGCGCTTGTATTATAAAAGGTTTTAAGACTATTAACTTAGTGTCTAGTCTAAGTATTCAAAACTTATTCTATGTGCCATATATTAAGTCAGAACGTCCAAGGTAGAGTTGATGCTTGGAATGGCAAAACTCTACAGCGGGGTTCGTAAACTTGTACGGATAAGTGGATGCTTGGAATGGCAAAGCTTATCTGAGAAGTTTGACTCATCTTAAACACCATTTGGTTGATCGGGAATGATTGATCAAATGGATGCACATAGGCTAATATAACCGGGAATGGAGTATTAGTCAAATAGAATAAGTGTTCTACGTCCTTGGAATAGGCTAGACAGTGTACGCAAATCGAGTGCTTGGAATGGCCTTGATACATCGTTTGAATACTTAGGAGAGTCACTAAAGGTCAATGATAAACAGGATATAATACAAGTCCCCTGAAACCGAACATTTCTCTTTAATTATAATCTGTAATTTACTTTCCAGTATTAAAATCAACCAACCAATCAATCAATCAATCAAAATAGCTGGTAGCTTTAAAACCAACCGACCGACTTTAAACACGCTCCCACGCTGCGTAATCCCCCCCGAAGAACAATTATTCCCCTAGTTCCCTTGGGTTCGACCCCTACTTACCAAGTACTACCCAGTAGTATAGTTGCGAGCAGCGGACTATTATAATTTATTTGCACAATCGCTTTGAAGACAAGCGGTTCTGTCAAATTGGCGCCGTTGCCGAGGAACTAGTCATTGAATAACTGTTCTTCCCTCCCCTTTCTTTTTCTTTCTTTCTCCTATGTCATTACCCGTTACGCATGCATGGACAACGCGATTTCTGCCCCTGTTCGGAGGAACGGAGGGAGAAGACCCTGTACAGCACAGCCGAAACTTCCACCAAGTCTGCCACAACATCAAACCTGAAAACGAAGTGTTAGAAGAATTTAAGCTGAAATGCTTTAAATTCTCTCTAACCGACTTCGCCACGATATGGTACTACACATCCACCGCTTGCAGTGCAGAACGTTTCGTAGACCTCTGCGTTCCGTTCCTGAAAGAATTCTCCCCACCATCTTTACGCCAAGAAACCCGCGAGAAGATCCTGAACCTTCAACAATCCCGGGATGAGACTTTGGACGAATACTACATAAACTACGATGCCATCGTCTCAAGCTGCCCGCACCATGGATTTACGAAGAAAATTATTCTCCAAAAATTTCTTCGTGGGATGAGGTCCGAAGAGCTGGGAAGAGTCAACGAAGCTATGAGAAGGTCTGCCGCAAACCTCACCATTGCAGACATGTGGTACTTGATAACTGGCCTAGCCGCTGCCACAAGACGAGTTTCCCACACTGACGAGGAAATGCAGACAGAAGAAGCTGACCCTGAGGCTGACAAAGAAGAAACCACCGAGCCGTCAGAAGAGACTCCCGAACCATCCGAGGAATCAGACATGGAAAGCACCGGAAGCAACGAAGTAGAAGTCCAGAATACCACCGACGAACTGCCTATTCCATACCCGACTATCATTACCCAGGCAGCTGAGACTATCTACGACCAGTTCTTCACGAACCAACATTACGAGGCAGAACCAAGCCTCATGAGGCCTTCCTGACTTTTCCCCTTGATCAATGAGCAAGTCGCAGCGAACTATGCGATCAAAGAAGAGGCTGAAAAGCGGATGGGAAAAGGGCCTGAGCAGAATGACTCCTACATGGAGCACGCTTTCGCCATGACTGGATAAGGAAGCCCTAAACAGGAGGACATCCAGTTCAAGAAGCTGATAGTGAAAGGTCCCTCATCTTCTCAGAGACGTTGGAAGGAGATACCATCAGAACTGGACCCAAACCCGTCATCTGCTAAAAAATCAGGAAGACTCACCGCAAGAATCAAAGTTGGTGGAATCAAGAAGTTCGACCTCAGCCACCCATGGGACCCAAACCAGTAATCCACAAACGAGGTATCGTCGAGCCAACGACGTTAAACAAGTGCACTGGTCGGGAGGTAACCCGACACTATCTTACTTTTCCGCACTTTAATTTCTGTCATTTAAATTCAGTATTTAGTTTTAAGCTTGCATGACTTTTGAACTAAGGCACGCCTTCGTTCAAAAGTGGGGGGTGAGAACCACCTGTGTACATAAATAACATGCAGCTGTTTTTTCTTTTTTTAGTAATAAGTACCTTTTTGAAAATATGAACTTAAGAATGTGAAAAAGATAAATCATAATTCATGCATTAACCTTGTGAAAATTCAACTGTTTAAAAACTTAGAATGTAACTTTCCATTTGTCCTTTGTGCTGAGATAACTAGGGATGTGGAGTTGATATAAACTGCCCTAGAGAGGCTTGGCAAGCAATCAAAGGATCAGATCAAACTATATGGTTTTCGAAGTCAGTGGAGGCTGCACTTCGGGTTTTCAGTGAATAATTGAAGTCAACTCCGCCAAGAAGCATCTATGCAAAGGCGAGGACGGGAATCAGACCGTCCTCTCTCTAGTCAAAATAGCCGAGAAAATAGATGGGCGACCCTCATCTTGAACCGCGCAAAACGACAAAGACGAGAGGAGCGGGGAGGTATTTCCATAGGCTTGCGGGCGATGATTGGACCTCCCAAAAAGGCTCGAGAAAATGGACTAGCAATCACAAAAAGGCGAAAAGCTCAATGAAGCAAATCAAAAGAGGCCAAAGGCCCAAAATTGTGAAGGTTTTAACCGAGCAAAAGTGAAGCACTCAAAAAAGTCAAATCAAAGGCCAAAAGCCGATTCACTACAACAAAAAAGCAGTCCCTCGCCAAAGAAGAAAATCAAAAAGGCTCAACTCACTGAAACCCGAATCGAATCATGTGCTAGAGAAAGCTATCAGAAAACCATATAGTAAGAGACGATCCCGAGGTTGCAGTCCAGGAGCCTAAAAAGGGCTATCTTCCGAGACATCCAATATAATTTGCATCTCAGCACGGAGGTACAAGTATTAAGTTTCTTCTATTTATTTACGCAGTTTAATTTGGTAATAAGTAAGCAATGCATGAATTAGGATAGATCGAGTACCACAGTCTAATTTTCATATTCCAAAGCCAAACTTAGAACTTACGCCCTTTAATAGCATTGTTCGGGACGAACAACTAAAAGTGGGGGGTAATCTGATGGACCAAAGTTATACGAGTCAGAAACACAGTAAAACCCCCTTAATTAGACTGTTTGTCTATCTAATGTCTACGTGTTAGTCCCGATATATTTTCACAGGGCATTTTAGAGACTGAAGTGAAAACACGCTAAGGAGAGGATTTTAAGCTGAAAAGATAACAAGAGTCAATCCAAGGTCAAGATCATATGCCGACTGAAGAAATATCAAGGATCCTGACGTTGAATTGACCAGAACAAATTAATCAGAAGAATCAGGAGTGGAGTCAAGACAGCCCGGGGAAGAAACACATTGACAGTTTTGTGAAAAGACTGCACAAAACTGTACAAACTCACACATTGGGCAAGGATGACCGGCCACCATTCAAGGAGGTGGGAAAGGGAGGAGCTCCTCCCCCTTGGGTGACCGGCAACCGGCGGCGCCACCTCCTCCACCAAAAGCCGCCGGCCTCCTCCCCTTCCTCCACATGTTGTCATCTCCTCCCTTGATTTCTCCTCCAATCAAAATGCACCACTTGCCACCCATCTCCACCACCCACCTCCTCCCATTTTGGCTATAAAAGGAGGCCTCCTCCTGCTCATTTCAACACACCTCAATCCATAATTCACTTCTCTCTCTAGAAGTTGTAACATTTGTAATGTTGTAATTTTGCTTTGGAAATAAAGGAAAGCTCCCTTGGCGCTTCAACGGTTGTAAGTATTATTTTTAGTATTTATTTAACTGTTGTCTTTAATTCTTTAGTATAATGTTTAGCGTGATGAATAGTAGCTAAACTTGTAGTTCGGTCTAAGGGGCGCGCTTGTATTATAAAATGTTTTAAGACTATTAACTTAGTGTCTAGTCTAAGTATTCAAAACTTATTCTATGTGCCATATATTAAGTCAGAACGTCCAAGGTAGAGTGGATGCTTGGAATGGCAAAACTCTACAGCGGGGTTCGTAAACTTGTACGGATAAGTGGATGCTTGGAATGGCAAAGCTTATCTGAGAAGTTTGACTCATCTTAAACACCATTTGGTTGATCGGGAATGATTGATCAAATGGATGCACATAGGCTAATATAACCGGGAATGGAGTATTAGTCTAAATAGAATAAGTGTTCTACGTCCTTGGAATAGGCTAGACAGTGTACGCAAATCGAGTGCTTGGAATGGCCTTGATACACCGTTTGAATACTTAGGAGAGTCACTAAAGGTCAATGATAAACAGGATATAATACAAGTCCCCTGAAACCGAACATTTCTCTTTAATTATAATCTGTAATTTACTTTCCAGTATTAAAATCAACCAACCAATCAATCAATCAATCAAAATAGCTGGTAGCTTTAAAACCAACCGACCGACTTTAAACACGCTCCCACGCTGCGTAATCCCCCCCGAAGAACAATTATTCCTCTAGTTCCCTTGGGTTCGACCCCTACTTACCAAGTACTACCCAGTAGTATAGTTGCGAGTAGCGGACTATTATAAATTTATTTGCACAATCGCTTTGACGACAAGCGGTTCTGTCACTTACATTCGCTCATTTACTTTATGCACTAGTATTAACTTGTTCCAACCCCCCCCCCCCCAAGCCATTTACTTTCTTTACTGTTTTGTGTAAAAACAACAAGTAGCCATTACAACTCCCTTGGGTTCGACCCCTACTTGCCTCTTACAATCTTTTTAGTAAAGCCTAAGGTAGTGGAGATTATAAATTTAGATTTGATTTGTCCCTCAGGACAAGGGCCTGTCACCTTGCCATATTTTCATACTTTGTTCGGGACGAACAAAACTTAAGTGTGGAGTATTGATCAGTCGAGATTTTGATTGATTTGTGGTCATTCTTCACTATAGTTTTGGGTCATTTTTGACATTATTTTGATGTCATTTGACCTCAGGGAGGCTTGCCCAAGAGCTCATCCAGTCGACCGGATGAGGTGCTATATACTCAGATTTTGAGATCTATATCTCAGCCGGATCTATAAATAGAAATTGATGGTTTTGACATATGGGGGGAGGTTTTTTGGAAAAGAGGCTCATCCAAGGTCATCAATCATCATCCAACCAAGGAGAAGTGAAGATCAAAGGGAGACATTAGGATTAACAATCCTATTTGTATTCCTCTTCTATTCTCTTGTTGTTGCTATAAACCCTACTCACACCATGTTGTCTTACGTGATGTGTAAGTAGTGGATCTTGTGTTTTGAGGGTCTTATGACTGTCATTGGTACTCTTTGATCACATATATACATTGATATTCATATGGATGATTGTTGATTTCATTTTCTCTTGTGTTATGAATGTTATGCACTCTAGGTGTTTGATAAAATGCCCAAGTGACAACTTGGACTAAAACTTGAACCTTGGACTTGGAAACCCTTGGGGACAGTTCTAGAATGGAGAAAATGATCTATATCTTGAATCATGTAAGTGAACATTGGGATATGGATGCTTGACTAGGATTGAATGTTTAATTTATTGGAGTTAGTCATTAAGCGAATCATCAACTAATCCCATCTAATGGTGTCAAATTCATGTTCTCTATGCACTTCATTTATGACATGCCACTAAGTGTTTGATAAAATGCCTAAGTAACATGTTGAATCTAGTTCGGATAATAGAGAATGTGATCCTATCTAGTGTATGCATTTGTTGTTAACTAGTCCCCGAGTTCATAGTATTTATTACCTTAGGAAGACATTTCAAGGATAATATTGCTATGGAATGAACCAATTACCACGATTGAGTGAGGTTTGAGCTATAAAAGAGTTTGGCTAAGACTAGATTCACATGAACATTGGTCTACCTTAATCTAAGCTAGGTTTTCTACAATGCATGGGTATGAAGTGAACTAGTGCGTATGTCATTGCATTTATCTCCCACCCATAGGATGATGAGGCAATGGAATGAACCGATATCTTTGAATGAGTGAGGTTCGAGCTAAGAAGGTTCTAAACTATTTGACTACCATGAAATGTTTGAATATCGTGTATGTAATCATTGGGAATTTGCCAAGGAGGGGAGTAACCCCTCGAAACACCTCTTACTTATCTTTTATCTCTAATTACTCGCCACATAGGATTTAGATATATACTCCTTTATACATTTTTGATTTAGAATAGCTGAACGGAAACACGATCTTACATGGTGCAGGTGCTTAGCTTGCTCCTTTGGGCTCGACCCGGTACCATACCGGTCATTATAAATGTTTTGGCTCACTACATTCGATCCTCTCTTCATTGATACTATTTAGAGGTGAAAAAGAATAGTTCGTCAAATGGCGCCGTTGCCGGGGAGCAACTAGTTAGCACGTCCCTAGACTAGATTGTGTGGAAGTTCAGACTATTCTTGTGAATATTTTCCTTTTTTTCTTATACTTGTATATTCTCTTTTTCTACTCATATCCCTTACTAACTTCGTTTATCTTGTCTTGCGAGGATGGACAACTACAACCAACAAGTCTTTTCAAATGGAGAATACTACCAAGAGGAGGAGCAACCATATTCCTATTTCAAAGAACTTGGCTACCAAACTAGTTATTATAATTCGAATGGGAATGATAGCCAATGTTTTGAAGTTGAAGACTCCTACCCTCCATACCCTCAACCTCCTCATCCTTCAAGTGAACCCTCTAAGTTTGAATCCAAAATTGCTACACTCCTTGAGTGTCAAGAGAAAATGAAGCAAGAATTTCTCACAAAAGAAGTCCTTGATCCTAATGCCTAAAGGGAAGAATGGGAACAAAAAATGGAGGATGAATTTTGGAGAGCCTCCACCAAAGCTTGGCTATGGGACGGTGAATCTTGTAACGAGGACGAGATGCCATGCGAAAGCGAAGCACTCTTCACTATTAGCACATCTCAAGATCATTCGAATGATAATACACAAGAGTTCACCATTCCATCAACGCCTCGGCTCTCCGATGAGGAATTCTTTAATAATGATGCCTCTCACATAGAGGAAACAACTTTTATTGATGAAGAAGAACTCCTCCCTCCCGCTATAGAAGAGCCTAAATGTGATCCCGACCTTCTTGATGAGGATAAGATAGAGGAAGAACTTATGGTGCAAAAAAGAATTCAAGGGTATAAGGACTTTGTTGAGGTATACATGGACCAAGCTAAAGGACAACCTCGCACTCAAG
This sequence comes from Rhodiola kirilowii, assembly GCA_033675215.1. Lineage (NCBI taxonomy): Eukaryota > Viridiplantae > Streptophyta > Magnoliopsida > Saxifragales > Crassulaceae > Rhodiola > Rhodiola kirilowii. The sequence continues at coordinate 31,041,258 of CM066196.1, read as the reverse complement.
AAGATAAAAGTTTAGAAAGGGAGATTGAGGTTTGGGCACCCGAAGGCACAATTGAAATACTTGAAGAAGGTGTTCCCATCATTCTCGAGACAAGTTATGAAGACCCTTTCTTCACTACGACGTCTTCAGACAAGTTTTGGAGCTTCGGGCCCTATTTTGAAGGATTAATCGGAAATAGCTCCCATGACCCCTTCTTTCTTAAGGGATCTTCATACTTGAAGGGGTCATGCTCCCAAAGGAAGGTCCATTGTAGACTTGATGGGAGGCAATTCAAATGGGACTTAAAGGTGGATTGACACGACCAAATCCAAGGCCCCGTGAGAAGGGATCCTAGCAAAGGACTTCTCAACGAGTGATTCTATAGGGCGCTTTGCTACATCTTTGCCAAGACGGGAAAAACTCGGCCCTCGCGGGAGGTAACCCGGTTTGTAAGTTGTTTCATTCTTGTTCTTCATATTTAAATGTTTGGTATGATTTTGGGTGACTTAGGCTCTAAATATGGAATGTGAAATGTATGATTAGTGGGTAAATTTTTAAGTGTGGAGTGAGTTCTACTCACTCCAATTCAAACTCACTCCAATTCCACTTCACATCACCACACCCCTCCAACTTTCCCTTGATCTTTCTATGCTTAATGATGTTGCCCTTAGTGCTCATGTGCTTTATTGGTGTTTGCTAGAGTGGAACTAAGTTGTTATACCATGCTATGACTCTAGTTTGATGTTTTCTTGGCACTTAGGAACCCTTGTGCATATTTTGGAGGGTGTGGATTAACTTCCATGTTTGAATTCTATGAAACTTATGCCATGATGTTATCATATGACTTGTGATGCTCTCTTGCTCATACTTGAGTTTTGCATAACCTTGTATGTCACTTGTTGCTTTTAACCTCTCATGTGTTCTTGTCATCAAGGAAGTTATTTGCATCATGTTCGATCACGTTTAGCACAATGACATCTTTTCTATTGGTGGGGAACATCTACAAACGAGGGGAGTTCCTATGCGCCTTTATCTCATTTTCTTCATTGTTTGTGCTTAGGGACTAAGCTATACTTTAAGTGTGGGTGGGGTAGTCGCATAGTTCACTCGTATTATGCCATGCCTATCATTTTTGAATGAGCACTTGCATTCATGTATTTTATCCCTAACATGAGAGTTTTTTTAACCACATAGGCTTGTGACTATCGATTCTAAATCCCTATAAATCACATCTAGCCTACTTTTCATTTTTATTGGATCTTGAATTTAGAACCGACCTAGTCCTAGGAATGTGCATTCTTGTGAATCAATATCATTGCTATCCCTTGTCTATCTAATTTTTTAAGTATTTTTGTTGAAATACCTTGGATTAAGTTTTAGCAAGCATTTTTAAAAATTTCACGAAAAACTTAGACCTCTAGTATGCTCCTTGGTGACTTGAGTTTTCTAATTTAGTGCCATGCTCATGATTGTTTCCCGCGCATTCCATGCATTCCTTGAACATATTGTCAAGTTTTAAGTGTGGAGTCAAAAACAAAAGAGGGCAAAAAATAGGCCCCAACAAAAAAGGCTTCATTTTCGTGGTCAAAAGAGGGAAAAGCCCCGACTAAAAACTTTCTCAAGTGCACGAGAAGTTTTGTGCAAAAACATACAAATGCCGGGGGTTAGGAAGAAAAGTTCCCCCTCGAAAGCATTTGTAAGCCAAAGGCCATTTGAAAAAGAAAATAAGAAGCACTTAAAACTTGACTTTATATTCTTCCATCATCCTACATTTGCGCGGAATTCATCATTTGCATTGTGTGCTAGTTAGAACGACTCTTGGACGGTCCATGTGCTTGCACGGGAGCTATCATTTGGTCTATGCTTGTTTATTAAGAAACTCTAGCTCTTCCCTTATAGATTATGGCTTAAGCGCCTAAAACTTGGGAATGAGTTCCTTATCGCAAGCTCATTGACTAGCCATAACTAGCATAGGTGAGCGGTTGACACTCTTTTGTGCAAACTAAACTATGACTCTATTATATTGCCTTGAAAATGAGTAGACCTTTGGATGAGACATTTGATAGCTCTAGTATTGATGATCTTGAATGCACAACCTCATGGGTATTCAAATGGTTCAAAAGTTCTTTTGACGATATTGTGATGGTAGTCCTAGCTTGGGGTGAGGGATTTGTTTTTGAGAAATGCTCGCCTTGGTTGAGCACTCTTGCATTCATTCTCATGGGATAGGTGCATTTGGGATTTGTGAGTATTTACTTTTCTGAAAACTCTCACGAGACTATAACTCGTCCACTAGGGTAGCTTAGGGGTTTAAAGGCTTAATGCATATGCTAAATGCATTCGTAACGCCTACGAAAAGGAGCTAGTTATATTGTACCTACTTGTCGTTTACCTTCCCATAACATGTTTAGGAATAATGATCGAGACCTTGTGAAATCTAGTGAGGCAAATAGACGAAAAACATAGCACCACTAGCATTTCGACATTTGCATGACCTTGACATATTTTCATACTTTGTTCGGGGCGAACAAAACTTAAGTGTGGAGTGTTGATTAGTCGAGATTTCGACTTATTTATGGCCATTCTTCACTATAGTTTTGGGTCGTTTCCGACATTATTTTGATGTCATTTGACCTCTATCTCTACATTTCAGGTAGAAAACAAGTCTCCCTCAAGGTCGAAGCCAAAATACGAAAACTCGGGGAATAACCAAAGATTTAGAACAAAACCGAGCAGATTGACCTTTGCGGCTTGTTTTGGACGCCCAAGGCGCATACGGTGTCCAAATTGGCTGATCTTTAGATTCCAAGGCCAAATTCAGAAAGGAAGACAACCACAATGGCCTAGGAAGTGCCAGCTGGTCGGCTGAAATCAGTCAGCCGACCGGCTGAATAAAAACTCAGGGAGGCTTGCCCAAGAGTTCATCCAGCCGACCGGCTGAGGTGCTATACAGATCCAGCGCCCGGCTGGATCAAAAACTCAAATTTTGAGATCTAGATCTCAGCCGGATCTATAAATAGAAATTGATGGTTTTGACATATGGGGGGAGGGGGTTTGGGGAGAAGAAGATTGGAAAAGAGGCTCATCCAGGGTCATCAATCATCATCCAACCAAGGAGAAGTGAAGATCAAAAGGAGACATTAGGATTAACAATCCTATTTCTATTCCTCTTTGATGTTCCCATGAATGGCATGCTGTTGGCAAAACGGCCTTAGACAATTCGAGCAGGAGTTCAGGGGGAGTTCGAACACTTTCTGGAACTACAGTACAGCGTGGAGCAGACGCAAAGATCTTCCGGAAGGTTCTAAAGATCGAGGATCTTTTAGATTCGAACTGAAGTCGGCCAGCGAATATTCAAGTGAATATCTACATATCAGATCTGATGATGGCGTGGCTGACTTGGGGAGGAAGTCTTCGGTTATTCCTCTCACCGATTGGATAAAGATATGCATCGAATATTTAGGAATATCTTCCTAAATATTTGATGAGATATCTAGAGCAGATTTTGGAGATCGTCCTGACATATAAATACATGGGTAGGACGTCCATAATCTGTATCGCTTTTAAGATCAAATATACACGAGGAAACCCTACCGATTGGAGAAGAAGAAAGCGACCGCCGAGTGTGTTTTCCCCACTGGAAATACATCGGTGTAAGTTCAGTCTGATCTGTGCCATTCAGACTGACCAGAGTTATCACGTTCAGTGCACGAACAGAACGACCTGCTTTCGAGAGAAAGCGACCGAGCTTCAGGAGAAGATCGAGCACGTTCGGACAGAAGGTCTGGACGAAGGGGATCAAGGGGAGTTGCACAAACCTTGGTTGCAAATCTGAGAGACGGAGGAATAAAGGCTAGGCAAATACAAACCCGAGGTTGTGTAAGTGTAAGTCCCTGTGGAAAGCTCTATACTCGTAATAAAGATTTGTTGTCCCTTTTTCCGGGTGTGGGAAACCCCCCAGAGTAGGCGTACCCGAACTGGGTTATCAATCTGTGCGTGCTCCTGTTTTACTGTTCTGTTCGTACTGCTTATTGCACTGTGGTGGAAAGAGTTCAAGGTCTGTTGAAACACAACCTAGAACACTTGCTTGAACAGGGGATAGAATTACACTCTTCTATTCTCTTGTTGTTGCTATAAACCCTACTCACACCATGTTGTCTTACGTGATGTGTGAGTAGTGGATCTTGTGTTTTGAGGGTCTTATGACTCTCCTTGGTACTCTTTGATCACAAATATACATCGATATTCATATGGATGATTGTTGATTTCATTTTCTCTTGTGTTATGAATGTTATGCACTCTAGGTGTTTGATAAAATGCCCAAGTGACAACTTGGACTAAAACTTGAACTTAGGACTTGGAAAACCTTGGGGATAGTTCTAGGATGGAGAAAATGATCTATATCTTGAATCATTGAAGTGAACATTGGGATATGGATGCTTGACTAGGATTGAATGTTTAATTTATTGGAGTTAGTCATTATGCATATCATCAATTAATCCCCTCTAATGGTGTCAAATTCATGTTTTCTATGCACTTCATTTATGACATGCCACTAAGTGTTTGATAAAATACCCAAGTAACATGTCGAATCAAGTTCGGATAATAGAGAATGTGATCCTATCTAGTGTATGCATTTGTTGTTAACTAGTCGAGTTGATAGTATTTATTACCTTAGGAAGATATTTCAAGGATAATATTGCTATGGAATGAACCAATTACCTCGATTGAGTGAGGTTCGAGCTATAAGAGAGCTTGGCTAAGACTAGGTTCACATGAACATTGGTCTACCTTAGTCTAAGCTAGGTTTTCTACAATGCATGGGTAGGAAGTGAACTAGTGCGTATGTTCAATGCATTTATCTCCCACCCATAGGATGATGAGGCAATGGAATGAACCGATATCTTTGAATGAGTGAGGTTCGAGCTAAGAAAGTTCTAAACTATTTGACTACCATGAAATGTTTGAATATCGTGTATGTGATTATTGGGAATTCGCCAAGGAGGGGAGTAACCCCTCGAAACACCTCTTACTTATCTTATCTCTAATTACTCGCCACATAGGATTTAGATATATACTCATTTATACATTTTTGATTTAGAATAGCCAAAAGGAAACACGATCTTACATATTGCATGTGCTTAGCTTGCTCCTTTGAGTTCGACCCGGTACCCTACCGGTCATTATAAATGTTTTGACTCACTACATTCGATCCTCTCCTCATTGATACTATTTAGAGGTGAAAAAGAATAGTTCATCACGGGGCCATGGATTTGGTAGTGTCAATCCACCTTTAAGTCCCATTTAAATTTCCTCCCATCAAGTCTAGAATGGAATTTTCTTTGGGAGCATGACCCCTTCAATAATGAAGATCCCTTAAGAACTAAGGGGTTATGGGAGCTTTTTTCATATAATCTTTCAAAATATGGCAAGAAGCTCCAAAACTTGTCTCGAGCTTGATGTGCATCCCCTCTTTGAGTTTTTCAATTGTGTCCTTGGGTGTCCAATCCTCAATATCCCTTCCTAAACCTTTGTCTTATAGTGAAGAATAGCCATAAATTAGTCGAAAACTCGATTTATCAACACTCCACACTTAAGCTTTGTTCGTCCCGAACAAAGTATGAAAATATGCCAAGGTCATGCAAATATCGAAATGCTAGTGGTGCTATGTTTTTTTTCTATTTGCCTCACTAGATTTCACAAGGTCTCAATCATTATTCCTAAACGTGTTATTCAACGGTAAATGAAAAGTATGTACAATCTAACTAGCTCCTTTTCGTAGGCGTTACGAATGCATTTAGCGTATGTATTAAGCCTTTAAACCCCTAGGATACCCTAGTGGACGAGTTATAGTCTCGTGAGAGTTTTCAGAAAAGGTAATACTCACAAATCCCAAATGCACCTATCCCATAGCGAGGATTTCTCAAAACAAATCCCTCACCCCGAACTAGGACTACTATCACATTATCATCAAAAGAACTTTTGAACCATTTGAGTACCCATGAGGTTGTGCATTCAAGATCATGAATACTAAGGCTATCAAAAGTCTCATGCAAAGATCTACTCATTTTCAAGGCAATACAATAGAGGTAGAGTTCTTAGTTTGCACAAAGAGTGTCAATCGCTCACCTATGCTAGCTAGGGCTAGTCCATTCGCTCACGACATGGAACTCATTCCCAAGTTTTAGGCGCTTAAGCCATAATCCATAAGGGAAGAGGAGTTCAACACTATGAGTTCTTAAAAAACTAGCATAGACCAAATGATAGCTCCCGTGCAAGCACAAGGGTCGTTCAAGAGTTAGTCCAACTAGCACACAATACAAAAGATGCCCCCGCGCAAAAGTAGAATGATGGAAGAACATAAAGTCAAGTTTTACGTGTTTCTTTTTTTTTAATGGCCTTTGGCCCACAAATGCTTTCGAGGGGGAACTTTTCTTCGTAACCCCCGGCATTTGTATGTTTAAGATCAAAACTTCTCTAGTACTCGAGAAAGTTTTTAGTCGGGGCTTTGCCCTCTTTTGACCATGAAAATGAAGCATTTTTTGTTGGGGCCTATTTTTCGCCCTCTTTTGTTTTTTACTCCACACTTAAAACTTGATAATATGTTCAAGGCATGTATGGAATGCGTGGGAAACAATCAAGAGTAAGGTACCAAGTTAGAAGAACTCAAGTCACCAAGAAGCATACAAGAGGTCTAAGCTTTTCGTGAAAGTTTTAAAAGTGCTTGCTAAAACTTAGTCCAAGGTATTTTAACGAAAATACTTAGAAAATTAGATTGACAAGAGATAGCAATGATATTGATTCACAAGAATACACATTCAAGGGACTAGGTTGGTTCTAGGTTCAAGATCCAATAAATGTGACAAATAGGCTAGATGTGATTTATAGAGATTTAGTGTTGATAATCACCAGCCTATGTGGTTAAAAACACCCTCATGTTAGGGATAAGGTACATGAATGCAAGTGTCCATTCTAAAATGATAAGCATGGCATGAAATGAGTGAACTATGCGACTACCCACTCCACACTTAAAACATAGCTTAGTCCCTAAGCGCAAATAATAAAGAGAATGAGAATACGACGCGTAGGAACTCCCCTCGTTTGTAGATGTGCACCACCAATAGAAAAGACACCATTGTGCTAAGCTTGATTATACATGGTGGACATAACTTCCTTGATGACAAGAAAACATGAGAGGTTAAAAGCAACAAGTGACATACAAGGTCACGCAAGACTCAAGTATGAGCAAGAGAGCATCACAAGTCACATCATAACATCATGGCATAAGTTTCATAGAATTCAAACAAGGAAAGTAATCTACATCCTTCATCATGTGCACAAGGTGTCTTAAGTGCCATTAAGATTGTGAAACTAGAGGCATAGCATAGTATAACAAAATAATTCCACTCTAGTCAACTCCAATAATGCACATGAGCACTAAAGGCAACATCATTATTCATAGATAAATCAAAGGGGAAGTGGAGGGTATGGAGGTGTGAAGTGGAATTGGAATGAGTAGAACTTACTCCACACTTAAAATTTTACCCACTAATCATACATATCACACTCGACACTTTAGAGCTTTAGCTACTCAAAATTATGTCAAACACTTAAACATACAAAAGACCAAGAATGAAACACTTACAAACCGGGTTACCTCTCGCGATGGCCTAGTTTTTCCTGTCTTGGCAAAGACGTAGCAAAGCACCCCATAGAATCACTCGCTGAGAAGTCCTTTGCTAGAATCCCTTCTCACGGGGCCTTGGATTTGGTCGTGTCAATCCACCTTCAAATCCCATTTGAATTTCCTCCCATCAAGTCTACAATGGACTTTCCTTCGGGAGCATGACCCCTTCAATAATGAACATCCCTTAAGAAATAAGGGGTCATGGGAGCTTTTTCCAAATGATCTCTCAAAATAGGGCAAGAAGCTCCAAAACTTGTCTCGAGACTTCGTAATGAAGAAAGAGTCTTCAAAATTTGTCTCGAGCTTGATGGGCACACCCTCCTTAAGTATTTCAATGATGTCCATGGGTGCCCAATCCTCAATGTTCCTTTTTAAATTTGTGTCATCTTGCGTGCGAGGTTGATTCTTAGTTTCTTCCATGAAAACCTCAACAAAGTCTTTATACCCTTGAAAGCCTCTTTGCTCAATATGCGCTTCCTCAATCTTATGCTCAACAAGAAGTTCGGGCTCACATTCAAGCTCACTCATAGCGGGAGGAGGGAATTCTTCTTCATCAACAAAAGGTATTTCCTCTATGTGAGAGGCATCATCATTGAAGAATTCCTCATTGGAGAGCCGAGGCGTTGATGGAATGGTGGATTCTTGTGTGTTCTCATCCAAACGATCTTGAGATATGCGAGTAGTGAAAGATGCTTCACTTTTGCCTTCTATCTTGTCCTTGTTACAAGATTTACCATCCCATAGCCAAGCTTCGGTGGCGGCTCTAAAAAATTAATCCTCCAATTCCTGATCCCGTTCTTCCCTTGAGGCATTAGATTCAAGGATTTCTTCTTCGGATACCTCCTCTTCCCCATCCAAGTTCTCATTTTCAATTGTTCTTTGCCCAAATATAGCGTCAAATATTTCGTAGTGAGCTCTCCTCTCTATCAATTCATCCAATTGAGCTTCGATCTTGTGTAGGTCTTGTTGTTGAGCTAAAAGGATTTGTTTGATCTCCAAATTATCACTATCCTCCTTCTCTTGGTTGGCAAGGATCTTCTCTTTGCTTGCTAGAAGTCTAGCAATCATGGATTCTAAATTTGAGGGCTCACTTGAGGGTTGAGGAGGTCGAGTGTATGTAGGGTAGGAGTGTTCAACTTCAAATCTTTGGCCATCATCCCAATTTGGAGTGTAATACCTTGTTTGATAGCCAAGTTCTTGAAAATAAGAATATGGTTGCTCCTCCTCTTGGTGGTATTCTCCATTAGACAAGACTTATTGGTTGTACGGGTCCATCCTTGCAAGACAAGATAAACGAAGTTAGCAAGGGATATGAGTAGAAAAAGAGAATAAACAAGTATAAGAAGAAAAAAAATATTCACAAAAATAGTCGGAACTTCCACACAATCTAGTCTAGGGATGTGCTAACTAGTTGCTCCCCGGCAACGGTGCCATTTGACAACGTCTATTTTTACCCTCCCGACGTGTCGGTTTTGAAGATGGTCGTCGTTGTGTCAAAACATTTATAATATCGATAAAGTACCGGGTCTAACCAAGAGGAGCAAGCCAAGCACATGCACTATGTAAGACCGTGTTTCCGTTCGGCTACTCTAAACCAAAAATGTATGAGGGAGTGTGTATATTCTAAATCTTATGTGGCGAGTAATTAGGGATAAAAGATAAGTAAGAGGTGTTTCGAGGGGTTATTCCCCTCCTTGGCAATTTCCCATTGATCACATACACAAGAGTTGAGTCATTTTTAGGTGTTAATTGGTTTAGAACCTAGCTTAGACTAAGATAGACAAATTCTCATTTGAATCTAATCCTAATCAAGCCATCCTAATTAGAACCTCACTTTCTCAAGATATTGATTCACTCTATAGCACTACTATCCTTGGAACCTCTCCCAAGGTAATAAATGCTATAGGCATTAAGCTCTAGCTTACCTCACATCCATGCATTTACTCTCATAAACACTAGATATGATCATTTCCACCATATCCAAACCATCACTAAGCTTTTTCAATACTTAGGCCAAGTTTTAAGATTCAACATGTCAGTTAGGCATTTTATCAAACACCTAGAGTATATAACATTCATAACACAAGAGAAAATGAAATCAACACCATAGATTGTATATTCAATGTGTATACATGATCATAGAGTACCAAGGAGAGTCATAAGACCCTCAAAACATAAGATCACTACTCACACATCGTGTAAGACAACATGGTGTGAGTAGGGTTTATAGCACACAACAAGTAGAATAGGAAAAGATGTAGAGGAAGGAGGGTTGTCAATCCTTGAACTCCCTTTAGTCTTCTCTTCTTCTCCTTAGTTGGATCTTTTGATGATTGATGACCTTGGTTGAGCCTCTTTTTCAATCTTCTTCACCCCAAAAACCTCCACACAAAGGTCAAAAACCCCTCTTTCTATTTATAGCCCCGAAACAGAAATTATGTGTTTGTAGCCCAACCGGTCGGCTGGGACTTGAGCCGGTCAGCTGGCTGAGCTCTTGGGCAGCCAATCTGATTTCAGCCGACCGGCTGACACTTCCCTGGGCTTTTTGGTAGTCTTCCCGTCCGAATGTGGTCTTGGCGTCAACTATAAAGTTGTAGCCCTGTGGGTTAGCTTTCCAACAAGCTTTGAATCAACCAATTTGAACACCGTATGCGATCTGGGCGTTCAAAATAAGCCGAAAAGGTCAATCTGCCCTTTTTTTGCTCTAAATCTTCAGTTTTTCCCCGAATTTTCGTATTTAGGCTTCGATCTTGAGGGAGACTTGTTTTCTTCCTGAAATGTAGAGATAGAGGTGAAATGACATCAAAATAATGTCGGAAACGACCCAAAACTATAGTGAAGAATAGCCATAAATCAGTCGAAAACTCGACTGATCACGCGAGAAGGCTCTTTAGTTTCTTCAATGTAAACCTCACCAAAGTCTTTATACCCTTGAAGTCCTTTCGTCTCTATATTCTCTTCCTTAATCGTATCCTCAACAAGAAGTTCGTGCTCACATTCAAGCTCACTCATAACGGGAGGAGGGAGTTCTTCTTCATCAGCAAAAGGTATTTCCTCTAAGTAAGAGGCATCATCATTGAATAATTCCTCATTCGAGAGCCAAGGCGTTGATGGAATGGTGAAGTCTTATGTGTTCTCATTCGAATATTCTTGAGATGTGCTAGTAGTGAAGGATGCTTCATTTTTGCATTCCATCTCGTCCTCGTTACAAGATTCACCATCCCAAGCCTTGTAGAAAGCTCTCCAAAACTCATCCTCCGATTCTTGAACCCATTCTTGCTTCGAGGTATTAGATTCAAGGACTTCCTCTTCTTCGGAGACCTCTTCCTCATCCAAGTTCCCAATATCAATTGCTTGTTGTGCCATCTTAGCTTGGAGCACATTGACACGGGCATTCAAATCTTGGTTGGCTTCCATGATATCCCTCATTTGAGCTTTCATCTCATCATAGTTGGCACTCATCTTCTCTTGGCTTGCTAGTGTCTTGCTTCATCTCAAGGAGTATGGCCACTATAGAGTCCGAGTTTGAGGGCTCACTTGGTGGTTAAGGAGGTCGAGGGTATGGAGGGTAGGAGTCTTCAACTTCAAAGCATTGGCTATCATCCTAATTTGGAGAGTAATAACTTGTTTGATAGCCAAGCTCTTGAAAATAAGAATATGGCCGCTCCTCCTCTTCATAGTATTCTCCATTGTGCAAGACTTGTTGGTTGTAGAGATCCATCATCGCAAAACAAGATAAACGTAAGTAAGCAAGGGATATGAGAGTGAAAAGAATGTACAAGTATAAGAAAAGGAAAATAATGTGCAAGAATAGTCGAAACTTCCACACAATCTAAGCTAGGTATGTGCTAACTAGTTACTCTCTGGGAACGGCTCCATTTTGAACGCTGTAGATTTTTACACGCAAATGAATGTGATATGAATCTCTTTAGGTCAAAAACAATTTATAATGACCGGTAAGACCGGGTCGAACCCAAAGGAGCAAGCCAAGCACATGCACTATATAAGATTGTGGTTCCGTTCGGCTATTCTAAACCAAAAATGTATAAAAGAGTATATCTAAATCCTATGTGGTGAGTATTTAAGGATAAAAGATAGATAAGAGGAGTTTTGAGGGGTTACTCCCCTCCTTGGCATTTCCCATTGATCATGTATACAAGAATTATGTGTATTCAAGATGACAAATAGTCTGGAACCTAGCTTAGACTATGGTAGACCAATTTTCATGTGAATCTATTCTTAGTCAAGCTCTTTTAATTAGAACCTCACTCATTCAAGAATGTTGGCTCACTCTAGATCATTTATTAGCCTTTAAACATCTCCCAAGGCAATAAATACTCTCATAAACACTAGATACGATCATATTCACTACATCTAAACCATTCTTAAGGTCTATCGATACCTAGGTCAAGTTTTAAGATCAACATGTCACTTAGACATTTCATGAAACACTTAGTAGTATGTCATGTATGAAGAGCATAGTGAACATGAATTTAACACCATAGATTATTGAATCAAATGTATATACATGAGCATAGAGTACCAAGGATCACTACTCACACATCAAGTAAGACAACATGGTGTGAGTAGGGTTTATAGCATACAACAAAAGATTATTGAATCAAGATTTAAGACAAACATGTTACTTATGCATTTCATCAAACTCTTGATAACATGTCATAAATGGAGCACTTAGTGAAAACGAATTTAACACCATAGATTATTGAATCAAATATGTATACATGATCATAGAGTACCAAGGAGGGTTCTAAGACCCTCAAAAAACAAGGGGACTACTCACACATCATGTAAGACAACATGGTGCAAGTAGGGTTTATAGAAAATAACAAAGACAATGGAAAAGGTATAGAGAAAGTAGGATGGTTAGTCCTAGAATCTCCCTTTGACCTTCTCTTCTCCTCCTTAGTTGAGTCCTTGTTTTTTTTCAAAAGGGAGACTCTCGAAGGATTTTCCCTCGGATGAACGAGTAGCCTGCAAACCCGAGCACCCAGGTGAAACCACCCCGTGTGGCGACAGGCGCGACACGAGTACGGGAAATTCCGGCAGCTCCGGCCAAGCTCCGGCCATGGTCTAATCAATTTCAGCCGATGATCCGATCAAGCCAAATCCAACCACCACCTTGCTCCGGTCATTCTAGCCCAACTCCGGTCAAAATCCGGCGAAGTCCAACCAAACTACTTAATTCCCCGTTAGGTTATACTATTCACATCGGTTGATCTTTTGGTTTGAAACCATACCTCAACCAACCTCAACCAAGCTTGCCCAAGCCTCAACCAAGCTCATGTAGTTGCCCTTTGGCACATCCCATGCTCTAGCCGCCCATGTGCAAGGCAAGTGCACCCTTTGGCTCATCCAAACTCCAACCGAAGGCCAACCAAGGTCAACCGGACTTATGGGAGGACTAGAGGCGGTTGGAGGAGGAATTATCTCACTCCACTCACTCCTCCACTGCCACAATTGGCTATAAAAGGAGGGCTTCCCCTCCTTGAATCATATCACTTGTAACTTAGGTAGAGAATCTCTCTACAATCCATTCCACAAATCCTTGTAAACACTTGTGTTTTGATATCAAAAGTTCTACCTTCTCTCTTGTTCTTGAGTGTTCTTGAGAGTTCTTGAGTGAAGTTTGAGTTTGTTCTTCATTTCCTTTGCCAAAAACCGTGAGCCCTCTTTTGCTTTCTTGTCTTTATTTTGCTTTGATCTTGAATACTCTTGTTGGTTCTTGAGTATTCTTGAGTGTTCTTGAGTTTACTCTTGTTGGTTCTTGAGTGCTCAAGTTTGTTCTTGAGTTTTACTTTCCAAAACCTTACTTTCTTGTCTTTGTTTTCAAAACCAAAACCTTTACTTTTCTAAGCACCTAGCTATGGTATCCACTTCTATGGATATTCGTAGCTAAACCCTTCATTCGGTTGAAGGGGTGTGCTTGTATCATGCAAACATTTTATACCCTTTTCTTAACGCTTCTATTATGTTCAAACTTGTTCTATGTGCCATATATTAGGTTAGAACATCATATGGTTGAGTGGAGGCTCGAAAGAGCAAAGCTCTTCCATGGGGTTCGTGAGCATACATGGTTAAGTGGAGGCTCGAAAGAGCAAAGCTTTTCCATGGAGTTCAACCTCTTTAAAACACCACTTGGTTGATCGGAAATGATTGATCAAGTGGATGCACATAGGCTAAGATACTTCGAAAGGAGGAGTTAACCTATCTAGAACAAGTGTTCTATGTCTTGAAAAGGACTAGACGGTGTGGCAAGTCAAGTGCTAGAAATGGCCTTGATACATCTTTGATCACTTAGAACGATCATTAGAGGTCGATGATGAACGGACTATGATACAAGGCCCCTAAAACCGAATCTTTCCATTAATCAAAGCACCACTTGTCATTTTACTTTCAGTCCTAATATCAACTGTTTACTTTCAGTACCATTTACTTTCAGTACTTTACATTCTGCAACTAACTTTTACATTCTGCAACTAACTTTTACATTCCGCAACTAACTTTACTTTCAGCACTTTACTTTACGCAATTTACTTTCAGTCTTTACTTTTACGCACTTTACATTTCAGCACTTTACTTTACGCAATTTACTTTCAGTCTTTACTTTTACGCACTTTACATTTCAGCACTTTACTTTACGCAATTTACTTTCAGTCTTTACATTTCCGTACGCTTACTACAGACTTGTTCAATATCAATCCAACATATCTTTTGCACGCATTGTGCTTGAAATATAGCATGCGGCCAGTGCCAAAAGTATGTTGCTTGGTTGATATTGAACTCGACTGTTCCAGCACTTTACTTTTCAGTATTTACTTTCAGTTCAGTATTTACTTTCCTTACTTTCAGTCTTTTACTTTCCAGCAATTTACTTTAGCACTTTACTTTCAGTCATTTACTTTCCAGCAATTTACTTTCTGTACTAAAACCACAACCAACCCCAATCGCACTTACATTTCTGTATAAATCCCTTAAAGAACAACTATCCACTAATTCCCTTGGGTTCGACCCCTACTTACCGCTTTACTACCCAATAGTGAAGTGACGAGTAGCGGACTTATAAATTTATCTTTTGTATTTGCCTCGCGACAAGGCATCTGTCAAAAATTGGCGCCGTTGCCGGGGAATTAGAAATTATCAATTGGATAATTGTTCTTTCTTTTTCTTGTTCTTTTTTCTCTTAAATTTCAAACTCGCTTCTGCATAACCATGTCTCGTGCGGGAAGCCACCATGACTATCAGGATGACGATGAGATAAATCTGTTCGATCGAAATAATGAGGCGCTGCCTCCATTTCCAATTCTCGACGATCCAGAGCAACTCATCCAAAACCATAGAGCTCGTGAAAGGGAAGCCATCTGGAGAAACCAAGGCTCGCCCGAGGACCGAAATGAAGCTGGTCCAGCACAACAACCCCCTAGACATCAACCACCCCCGCAATATCGACAAGAGCCAAGACGAGAACCCGTATTCGATGAGTACTATGGGGACAACAACTACCGCGAACCTACTATGGGAGAACTACCGCGAACCTACTATGGGAGAACTGTCGGCACCAGATTTTAGAAATCAGCCGTGGTGCATTTACGAGGGCCCTGAACTAGAAAACATCGCCATCAACACATCAGTGGTCCACAATTTGCCCAAGTTCTCAGGAACTCATGGAGAATCTGCGACAATTCATCTCCAACGCTTACATGGCATTTGCCACAATCTAAGGCCCAATGGGGTGAATGTAGAAGACTTCAAATTGAAGGCTTTCTACTTTTCCCTCATCGGCTCGGCGAACGACTGGTTCCTTTCATTGCCTTCGGGAAGCATCAGAACATGGGCTCAGATGCAAAAGAAATTCTTGGACAAATACTACCCAGCGGGAAGAGCGATGCAAGTAAGGAGGCAACTGCAGGACATCAAGCAGGGGCCCAATGAAACCATGTACGACTACCTGGAGAAATTCAACCGCCTGGAGAGAAGCTGCTGCACCCTCGGACTGCCTGAGAAACTCATCATCGAATACCTCATTGATGGATCGAGACCCTTAGACAAAATGCTCCTGGATGCCTCAGCTGGAGGATCCATGATGAATCTATCACTGAGCGGCATAAGGCGACTCATCACCGACGTTGCTGAAAATGCCCGATTTAGAGAGGAGACAACTCGGCAGGAAGAATTTTCCCGAACAAAGAATGTGGCAAAGGCTGAAACACCGATGAACTCTATGCTTGAGGAGATGAAACAAATGAAGGAGATGATGGTTCAGATCCTACGAAGGCAGCCAGTTCAAGTGAAGCCTTGCGAGTTTTGTAGTTCTACGGACCACAAGACTGACGCATGCCCAACGTTAATAGTAGAGGAACCAGCAGAAGTGAATGCAGTGGTAGGATACCAAGGATACAACCACAACAACAGCAACGACAAAGCCGGACCGAACCGGCAGTATAATCAAGTAACCAACCCAACTTAGCGGAACGACAACCACCCTCCAAGGGAGACACAACAAGCCGCACCTCAATTAGCTCAGTCATTCTACCAACCTCCCCACCGGCAGTACAACCAGAACGCTCCATCAGCAGGCCAATATCAGCAAAAAGGACCAAACCAGTACCCAATGGGTCAGTATCAGTAGAAGGGACCGAATCAGTACCAAGTCGGCCCGAGCAATCCGCAAGGACCGAACAAATCCCTTGATGATGTGGTGAAGGAACTCGTGGGCTCGATGCATCGATTCCAAGTCGAGACAAAGGGAGATATCTCGGACTTGAAGAAGCAAATGTCCCAGCTATCCACCTCAATGTCCGCACTCACTAATGAACCAGGCAGACTTCCTTCACAAACTATACAAAACCCAAAGGCGAATATTAGCGTGATAAGGAGGTCAAACATGAAGACAGCACTGGAAGAAGCAGCACGATCCACAACATACAAACCTACGAACAAACACTTCACCCGTAGGCACCGTCCTGATTGGAATCAAGAGGAAGACTGACCCATTGATGGCAGAACGTGGGTCACGCATGCTGACAATGGACGTTATGCGTTCACCGTTAGCATGACACCACCACCAATCACACACTTAAACGTACCAGCATCTGGCTGGGATGACAATGACGATTTAGACTCTGATGGTCCCAGATGGGATTCCCCAACTAACATCTATGCATCGGAGCAAAGCATTTACCTAGAAAATCAGGAGCCAAATGGACCCGATCCAGCAAATCTTGAATCAGAGGAAGATGCCGAATCAACTGATTACAAAGGCAGCAATGAGCAGGCATACCCGAAGATTTTTTATACTCTATACAGATGGTCGCCTCCAAGGGCCATGCGACCCAAAAGAACGAGGAAAAAACAAAATTAGAGCCAAAGAATGGGCAGAATGGCCCGATAATGGAAAGATTCCTCACTACGGATCATGAGTCACAACCGGAAAAGGATAAGGACTCGGGGGCCTTCACAGTCACCTGTGGTATTGGTGAAGCCTAAATTCATCACTGCTTAATTGATCTTGGGGCCGCCGTCAATGTCCTGCCTTATCCTCTATATTGCTCATTAAGGCTTGGTCCATTGAAGCCACCAAGGATATCCCTCGAGTTAGGGGACAAGTCGTGTGTCCAGCCGGTTGGAGTCTTTGAAGATCAAATACTCCGTGTGGGAGAGCTCGTCGTTGCTGCGGACTTTTATGTAATACAAACGGGAGATACCAGAAAAGACGACCCTCCAACACTTATATCGGGATGACCATTCCTCTACGCTACCAAGGCCGACATGGGCAAGGGCTTGTTATCACTCGCATTTGGCGGCAGAATTTCAGATTTCTACATCGATGATAATGATGGCCGTCCAGGTACAAGGAAACCGCCAGACATTGTGCATACCTCAAATCTCTGAACTCTGGTTTCTGACCTACCAAGAGAGACCGTAAGAATAGCTAGGCCAGCAGCTATGGTCAAAAGATCTTCACCAACTTAGGAGGATATGAAGGAAAAACCACCGGAACAATGGAGTCCTGACCCAAGCTCATCATCCCACAAGAACTCGGGGAAAGTTAAGGCAAGAATAAAGGTAGGCGCTCCGCAGAAATACGACCTGAACCGCTTATGGGATCCAAACTTGTGATCCCCAATCGTCGAGCCAACGACGTTAAACAAAGGCACTGGTCGGGAGGTAGCCCGACATCTATCTTATTTTCAGTCATTTAATTTCAGTCATTTAGTTTTTACCTCGTCAATCACTCTCACCCACTTTGTGTATATAAGGAATGACTACTTGTATAGGAATCAGCTTTGGGGAGCGCCAAGAGTTCAAGGCCCCAGCCGAACTCCCTCGATTATTCCGCTCCGAGCCATGTCATTTGCTCACATGACCTCAACATGCAACGACACCGTAAAGGGAGTTCAGTTCTTCCCTTTTCCTTAGAGTCATTTCCTTCTCTTGTAAATATTTACTTGCAATCGGCTTTTGAACTAAGTCATGCCGAGAGGCACGCCTTCGTTCAAAAGTGTGGGGTGAGAACTGCCTTTGCACATAATTAGTTTAACATGCTTTCCTTTTCCTTTTCCCTTAATATTATCTTTTTGAAAATATGAACTTGAGAATGTGAAAAAGATAGATCTAAATTCAAGCATTTACCTTGTGAAATCTCAACTGTATAAAAACTTGAGGATGTAACTTCTTAATTGTCCCTTTGTGCTGAGATATACAGGGGATGTGGAGTTGATATAAAATGCCCTAGAGAGGCTTGGCAAGCACTCAAAGGATCGAATTTCACTATATGGTTTACGAAGTCAGTGGAGGCTGCACTTTGGGTTTCATTGGAAATTAGAGTCATCTCCGCCATGCAGCGTTTATGCAAGAGGCGGGATGGGAATCAAACGTCCTAACTCTAGTCCTAGTAGCCGAGAAAATAGATGAGCGACCCTCATCTTGACCCGTGCGAAACGGCGAGGATGAGAAAGAGCGGGGAGGTATTTCCATATGCTCTCGGGCGATGATTGGACCTCCCAAAAGGTTGAGAAAATGGACAAGCAAATCACAAAGGAGCAAAGCTCGAAGAAGCAAATCAAAGGCCAAAGGCCAAAATTGTGAAGGTTTTAACCGAAACAAAAGTGAAGAAACTCAAATTCAAAATCGAAGGCCAAAGACCAAATCACTTCAAAAGCTGTCCCTCATCAAAAAAAAGTCAAAGAGCTCAGATCATTGAAACTCGAACCAAGTCATGTGCTAGAGAAAGTTACAAGTTAACCATATAGTGCGAGTCGGTCCCGAGAATGCAGTCTAGGAGCCTGAAAAGGGCTATCTCCCGAATCATCCGAATTGATTTGCATCTCAGCTCGAAGGTACAAGTATCAAGTTTCTTCTAAGTATTTACACGGTTTGGTTTGGTAATAAGTAAGTAATGCATGGATAGGATAGATCTAGTTCCACATTCTCACATTCCTATTTAGAGCTTATTACTTGGATTTTGTGTTTCTCTCTCGAATAGCATTGTGATGTTCCCATGAATGGCATGCTGTTGGCAAAACGGCCTTAAACAGTTCGAGCAGGAGTTCAGGGGGAGTTCGAACACTTTCTGGAACTATAGTACAGCGTGGAGCAGACGCAAAGATCTTCCGGAAGGTTCTAAAGATCGAGGATCTTTTAGATTCGAACTGAAGTCGGCCAGCGAATATTCAAGTGAATATCTACATATCAGATCTGATGATGGCGTGGCTGACTTGGGGAGGAAGTCTTCGGTTATTCCTCTCACCGATTGGATAAAGATATGCATCGAATATTTAGGAATATCTTCCTAAATATTTGATGAGATATCTAGAGCAGATTTTGGAGATCGTCCTGACATATAAATACATGGGTAGGACGTCCATAATCTGTATCGCTTTCAAGATCAAATATACACGAGGAAACCCTACCGATTGGAGAAGAAGAAAGCGACCGCCGAGTGTGTTTTCCCCACTGGAAATACATCGGTGTAAGTTCAGTCTGATCTGTGCCATTCAGACTGACCAGAGTTATCACGTTCAGCGCACGAACAGAACGACCTGCTTTCGAGAGAAAGCGACCGAGCTTCAGGAGAAGATCGAGCACGTCCGGACAGAAGGTCTGGACGAAGGGGATCAAGGGGAGTTGCGACGAACCTTGGTTGCAAATCTGAGAGACGGAGGAATAGAGGCTAGGCAATTACAAACCCGAGGTTGTGTAAGTGTAAGTCCCTGTGGAAAGCTCTATACTCGTAATAAAGATTTGTTGTCCCTTTTTCGGGTGTGGGAAACCCCCCAGAGTAGGCGTAGCCAAACTGGGTTATCAATCTGTGCGTGCTCCTGTTTTACTGTTCTGTTCGTACTACTTATTGCACTGTGGTGGAAAGAGTTCAAGGTCTGTTGAAACACAACCTAGAACACTTGCTTGAACAGGGGACAAAATTACATTTGGTATCAGAGCAAACACTCGACACACTGAGTGAGATCCTGAACTGTTCAAGATGACTCTGAAGGAAGGGCAAAGCATCACCAGACCTCCGCTGCTTGATGGATCAAACTTTGCCACCTGGAAACCCATAGACGAGGAAAGATTGGTGAGCAAAGTCCTGAGATCACTCCCTCCGAGATTTGCCATGAAGGTGACGGCCATTGAGGAAATGCATGACATCTCCAAGTTAAAGCTGGACGAGCTGACAGGTTCCCTCAGAACCTACGAGATCAATCATAATTTCCTAACCGGAGAAGTAAAGGGAATAGCACTAAAGGTGGACATACCAGAAGACAACCCGGATGGTGAATGCACTACTGAGCAACTGGCAATGATGGATCAGAACTTTGGCAGAATGGTGAGGAAAATCAACAGACGCGGTCCATAACAAGGTCAGTCCTCATCTACCAATTTCCGTAACTGGAAATCCAGTAGGTCAAGATCTAGTGACATGAGACAAGAGCCGTCTGACAAAAGAAAAGAGGAGATCCAGTGCCATGAGTGCAAAGGCTTCGGGCACATTCAATCACAATGCGCCAACACTCTCATAAAGAAGAAGGCAATGGTGGCCAACCTCAGCGACAGTGAGTCAGATGAAGAGGGAAGTGAGACCAACAACTTTGTGGCCTTCGTCACTACACTAGGAGAGTGCAGCAACTCCAGTGAAACTGTTTCAACTCAGTTGGAACTCCCGGGTGATGACCTCTCAGACAGTGATGATGAAGAACTCACGCAAGAGTCTCTGGCTCAGACATATAAGGATCTGTCCGAGAAGTGGCTACTACTGATCAAAGTCAACAAGAAGCTGAATGAAACAGTTGCAAGTGTCACTATTGAGAAGGACCATATCTGGCAGGAGGCTAAGACACTAATCACACTGAAGATAGAACTCGAAGTCACAGTAGCCTCCCTGACTACTCAACTGGCTGAGATGAAACAAGAGAGGGCCAACTTGCTTGCTAAAAATGTGAAACTCATGGGTACAGTTTCAACACTGAAACTCGACATGGAGAAAGATCGGGAGACTCATCCAGTCGGCATGGAAGGTCTAAGGACGACCATCACAGATCTGAGACGCAAGGAAGTGTTCCAACTGCGGAAGACCGAACAACTGGAACTTCAGTTAGAGTCAGAAAAGATGGATCACTCGGATACTAAGAAGGAGCTCAACGATCTCAAACGATCGGTAAGAATGTTGAACTCTGGCACTAATGACCTTAATGATACTTTAGAGTCTCAACGGATGGAGTCTGGTTATCGTGGCTTGGGGTTGACTGAAGAAAGTTCCTCAAAAGGCACCACATTTGTTAAAGCAAAGCAAGTGACGGAACCGTCAGCTGAACAGAAGGTTAAACAGTCTAAGGGAAAGAATATTGCTGATATCGGAAAGACTGATGGAAAACCGCGCAGGACTCACACACGAAGTCATGATCACTCACCCTTAATGCGTAGGATGGACACACGCACTTGCTGGTATTGCCACCAGATGGGACACATCAAATTGAAGTGTCGCCTGTTTCTTGCTGAACGACGGACATACCAACAACGGACCAAACCCCGACAACATCAGGTCTAAACACCAAAGGCAAACCAAACTGCTTGCATGATGGCGTGCTTCTCAAGCTGCACAGAGCTTGACAGTTGGTATTTCGACAGCGGATGCTCTGCCCACATGACAGGTAACTCTCAATATCTAACACATATTAGACCTGTTGAGAAGATGTGGATTGTCACCTTCGGGGATGGTGGAAAGGGTCAGGTGATCGGCTGTGGGACATTGATGGTTCCGGATCTCCCTGCACTTGAGAACACCCTTCCTGTCAAAGGACTGACAATGAACCTCATCAGCATCAGTCAACTGTGCGACGATGGAAATTATGTGTCATTCTTCAGCTACTCATGCCTTGTTCTCGACAAGAATGGAAATACGCCGATGAAAGGGAAAAGGGATGCCAAGAACTGCTACTTCATTGGGATGGGACTAACGTGTCCAAAGGACGTCCAAGCTTGTGGAAAGCATCAGATGGTTCCACATTGTGCAAACATCAAACATAGATTTCTGCGAGGGGGAGTAGATAAGACCCTACACACAAGGTCTGATTGGAGCTGCGCACAAATCCATGTTGACAACTGTTCCAGGAAACTGGTGAAACGGAAGGTGACACAGTTTCAGAAACATGCCTGGAGTCACACAAGGAGAGATGAATATGGAGGATCTCAGAAGATGGTCACTCAGAGATATATCAAGACCCATCTCAACTCATATGGCATCTCACGGCTCGGAACACCCAGATCCTCTGTGGGTCTTTGTGGTGTTAATCACTGAATGCATCCAACGGTGGTCAGTCATAGTCGAAAATCCAGCTGAACAGTTGGACTGACCACCTAAGGAAGGAGAGCTGGAACAGATGGCACAATGCTTGAAGATGAATTTTTTGAATATTCTCGAAGATTTTTCATACCGTTATTTGGAACGAGAGTTGACTGATTTGGAAAGTGGAATAGGCGGAGTATATTTGAGAAGAAGGAGAACATGCAGACTTCCAAGGCACTGGCGGCAAAACCTAAGATTCCGAAATCAAAGGCTCCGAAGTAGAAAAAGGCGTCGTCTTTACGATCTGACACCGAATCTTTGGCCGTAGCAAAGAAGACTGGCGGAGGAGCAACCGTTGAAATCCCTCATTTGGACATGGTGGATACGCCTAAACTAATCGATGCTGGTTCAACACAAGTACTTTTACCGTATGAGGTATGCCCTAAATCTCAGACTGTTCCTTCCACAAATATTTCTGCTGTTGAAGATATTGTGTTGGAGGAAGTTGTGAATGTGGGTGGTGAAGCCAGTAGGGCTGATGTTGGTCAAGATGGCACTGGGCCCATAAAAGAAGGAGAGCCCGGTATTTCTGTGTTTAAAGGCGCTGGTGTATCAGAAGTATGGAGGGCGAAAATCCATGCTTCTGGGTATATTCGTCCGGGAGGTTTTCTTGGAAAGAAGGGGACTCACCTAGTTGTTTCTCCAAGACAATGTCTGGCCAAGATCAGTTCAAGCAGAGGGAAGCTCTCTGCTATTTCTAATAAGGAGGCAGAAAAGTGTCTTGATTCCTCAAGAAAAAGGAAGGTGGTGATTGATGAAGCATCTGTTGATGGCTCTGATGAGAAGCTTGGAGTATCGGAGGGGGAACAAATCGGTGAGCTTTGCTGAGACTATGACAGAGGAGATTAATCCATCAGAGAAGAAAGATGTGTTCAAAAAGGCCATTCTAGAAGAATCTGATCCTACTGAAAGGGATGAAGAGTTGGAAGAGCTATTCAAAGACATTGATAATGTCATGGAAGATTTTGGAAAAGAGAAGGATCGGGGAATGGGAAGTTCTGAGGAAGATCAGTATGCCCAGAGTGTTGGGGCAAAAGAGTCAGCTACCGAGAAAGTTGCAAATGTTCCAACTATGGAACCGAGTGTTCAGACTGAAGCTAAAACTGCACCATCTCTAGAGGATGTTTTGGCTAAGGAGACAGTGGCTGTACTTGCAGACATTCAAGGTGATCGTCATATGAAGGAGGATGATACATCAGTTCGTGGGGTGTCTACAAAGCCTGTGTCAAGGGAAGTTACTCTTTCGGAAGATGACCAGGATCTTGTACCTATTGTCAATCTCAAAAGGACAAAAAAGGAAAAGAAGAAGGTAGTTTTTGCAAAGACTACAAAGGGATCAGTTCAGAAGGTTGCTGAGGACAGCATTGGTGCAGGGGGAGTCGGCTCTTCTAAGAAAAGGAAGCACGATGCTGCGGTTCCCGTCTTTGAAGATGCCAGGAGATGCGAGGTCCCAGCCCTGAGTCTGAGACTGTTCCAGTGGGAAAGGTCAAGAAAGGGGTGTGGTTCGTTAATAGAGACGCTGTATTGAAATGGAGCAGTGTGCTGAAAAGGAAAATCATTTCCGAGAGGTTGCTAGATGAGTCCCGATACAAGGGAAAGGAAGTGATTGAGGTACTCAAGGAATCTGATCTATTCTGGACGTTGGACAGATGCAAGCCGTTTCAACGAGAAATTGGTGCGTGAAGCCATGGTAAACCTTCCTCCTGGGTTTGGGGTCATTGGAGAAGCAGATTATGGGGTCTTCTTTGTTAGAGGAAGAAGGATCAAGATTGATCCTGAGCTGATCAATGTATACTGTTCCATGGACGACCCAGCTGTTGATGAAGAGGAACAAGCTTTGAGAACATAGTGAGCACCATCAATGCAGGCTCTGTTCGGTGGAGACCTGAGTCAGTTCGATGCTGTTTTTCATTGCTGTTTCCAACTGGAGGCCGTCTACTCATCGCTCTACTGTCAATAAGGACTTGGCCCAACTGATTTATCAGATAGGGAATAAGCTGAAGTTCAACCTGGGCAGAGTGATGTTCAAACAGATTGCTGAACATGCCACTTCGACGAGAACACTGCACCAGCTTTGCTTCCCGTCTCTGATATATGAGCTGATCATCCATCAGGCTCCAGATTTGAAGGCCTCGACTCACCATCTCTCAAAGGCACCCAACAAGTTCATCGTTGACCACAAGCTGTATAAGGGCCGTCACGTGAATGACCTCAAGGAGGTCAACCAGAAAGGACAAGATGTTGCGGAATCGAGTCAAGGGGGAGCCAGAATGGGTCGTGATGAGAGGAGCAAGCTGCTCACAGATCTGAATGCCATCATTGCCGCTGATAAGGAACAACGCAGGCGCATCAACATCTTGCTCGTGCCCTCAGCTACCCGAGTGATGATGAATCTGGTGATGCAGATTCTGAGGACGACACTGATGATGAGTCGTCTGTTTGAAGTTTAATTTGCTGTTCGAACTCGATTGGACCCCTTGCCAGTTTGTGGCAAAAAGGGGGAGTATGTTGAGGTAACCGTTTTGGCACCTCAAGTTGTGTCTAAAGCATAGATTTGGTTTTGCCAAAATGCCAAGGGAGCATTGTGATTTTCCCATGAATGGCATGCTGTTGGCAAAACGGCCTTAGACAGTTCGAGCAGGAGTTCAGGGGGAGTTCGAACACTTTCTAGAACTACAGTACAGCATGGAGCAGACGCAAAGATCTTCCGGAAGGTTCTAAAGATCGAGGATCTTTTAGATTCGAACTGAAGTCGGCCAGCGAATATTTAAGTGAATATCTACATATCAGATCTGATGATGGCGTGGCTGACTTGGGGAGGAAGTCTTCGGTTATTCCTCTCACCGATTGGATAACGATATGCATCGAATATTTAGGAATATCTTCCTAAATATTTGATGAGATATCTAGAGCAGATTTTGGAGATCGTCCTGACATATAAATACATGGGTAGGACGTCCATAATCTGTATCGCTTTCAAGATCAAATATACACGAGGAAACCCTATCCATTGGAGAACAAGAAAGCGAGCGCCGAGTGTGTTTTCCCCACTGGAAATACATCGGTGTAAGTGCAGTCTGATCTGTGCCATTCAGACTGACCAGAGTTATCACGTTCAGCGCACGAACAGAACGACCTGCTTTCAAGAGAAAGCGACCGAGCTTCAGGAGAAGATCGAGCACGTCCGGACAGAAGTTCTGGACGAAGGGGATCAAGGGGAGGTGCGACGAACCTTGGTTGCAAATCTGAGAGACGGAGGAATAGAGGCTAGGCAATTACAAACCCGAGGTTGTGTAAGTGTAAGTCCCTGTGGAAAGCTCTATACTCGTAATAAAGATTTGTTGTCCTTTTTCGGGTGTGGGAAACCCCCCAGAGTAGGCGTAGCCGAACTAGGTTATCAATCTTTGCGTGCTCCTGTTTTACTGTTCTGTTCGTACTGCTTATTGCACTGTGGTGGAAAGAGTTCAAGGTCTGTTGAAACACAACCTAGAACACTTGCTTGAACAGGGGACAGAATTACACATTGTTCGGGACGAACAAGTATAAGTGTGGGGTGATCTGATGGACCATATTTATATGATTCATTAAGATAGTTAAACACACCAAATTAGACACTTTGTCTTAACAACATTTACTTGTTAGTTCCATTTTTGTTGTACAGGCTATTTTGAGGTTTAGAGAAGAAATGAGCTAAAAAGGGGGTTCTTAAACCAATAATGGATTACAATTCAAGTCGGGCCAGTCGGGGACCGAGAAAAATCAACCAGGGACCGAGGACACTAGTCGAGGACCGAGGACCCCAGCCGGGTACCCAGGCCCAGTACCGAGAACCTCAAGTCCATACCGAGAGGTACCGGGCCCAAGTGCCGGGAGTGCCTGGAACCAAGTCCCGAGTCCCGAGAAGACCAGGTCCCCTACGAGGACTCATGCCGAGAGAGCCGAGCGCCCGTGCCGAGACCCGTGTCGAGAGAGCCGAGCACCCGTGCCGAGAGAGTCGAGTGCCCGTGCCGAGACCCACATCCGAGAGCGCCGAGACCCATATCCGAGAGCGCTGAGACCCAAGTGCCGAGAGTGCCGAGAGTGCCAAGACCCACGTCCGAGAAAACCAGGGCCGCACCGAGAGCAGCGCTCGGGCCCGGCCGACCAAGGGCCCGAGGAAAACTTCAACCCCTGGCCATGACCATGCTCCGGGCAGAATCTGGCCAAACATCCTTCATGGATCAGTCTTAGAATCGTCTCAACATTCCAAATCCATGGTCCAACACCCAATCACCTCCGGCCAAAATTTCGGCAGCGCCGGCCAAATTCCGGCCAAGCTCTGGCCATTGTCCAATCAACTTCCGGCGATGCTCCGATCAAGCCAAATCCAACCACCACCTTGCTTCGGTCATTCTAGCCCAACTCCGGTCAAAATCCGGCGAAGTCCAACCAAACTACTTAATTCCTGATAAGGTTATACTATTCACATCTGTTGATCTTTTGGTTTGAAACCATACCTCAACCAAGCTCATGTAGTTGCCCTTTGGCACATCCCATGCTCTAGCCGCCCATGTGCAAGGCAAGTGCACCCTTTGGCTCATCCAAACTCCAACCGAAGGCCAACCAAGCTCAACCGGACTAATGGGAGGACTAGAGGCGGTTGGAGGAGGAAATATCTCACTCCACTCACTCCTCCACCGCCACATTTGGCTATAAAAGGAGGGCTTCCCCTCCTTGAATCATATCACTTGTAACTTAGGTAGAGAATCTCTCTACAATCCATTCCACAAATCCTTGTAAACACTTGTGTTTTGATATCAAAAGCTCTACCTTCTCTCTTGTTCTTGCGTGTTCTTGAGAGTTCTTGAGTGAAGTTTGAGTTTGTTCTTCATTTCCTTTTCCAAAAACCGCGAGCCCTCTTTTGCTTTCTTGTCTTTATTTTGCTTTGATCTTGAATACTCTTGTTGGTTCTTGAGTATTCTTGAGTGTTCTTGAGTTTACTCTTGTTGGTTCTTGAGTGCTCAAGTTTGTTCTTGAGTTTTACTTTCCAAAACCTTACTTTCTTGTCTTTGTTTTCAAAACCAAAACCTTTACTTTTCTAAGCACCTAGCTATGGTATCCACTTTTATGGATATTCGTAGCTAAACCCTTCATTCGGTTGAAGGGGTGTGCTTGTTTCATGCAAACGTTTTAGACCCTTTTTTTAACGCTTCTATTATGTTCAAACTTGTTCTATGTGCCATATATTAGGTTAGAACATCATGGTTGAGTGGAGGCTCGAAAGAGCAAAGCTCTTCCATGGGGTTCGTGAGCATACATGGTTAAGTGGAGGCTCGAAAGAGCAAAGCTTTTCCATGGAGTTCAACCTCTTTAAAACACCACTTGGTTGATCGGAAATGATTGATCAAGTGGATGCACATAGGCTAAGATACTTCGAAAGGAGGAGTTAGCCTATCTAGAACAAGTGTTCTATGTCTTGAAAAGGACTAGACGGTGTGGCAAGTCGAGTGCTAGAAATGGCCTTGATACATCTTTGAACACTTAAAACGATCATTAGAGGTCGATGATGAACGGACTATGATACAAGGCCCCTAAAACCGAATCTTTCCATTAATCAAAGCACCACTTGTCATGTTACTTTAAGTCCTAATATCAACTGTTTACTTTCAGTACCATTTAATTTCAGTACTTTACATTCTGCAACTAACTTTTACATTCTGCAACTAACTTTTACATTCCCCAACTAACTTTACTTTCAGTACCTAACATTTACTTCCAGCACTTTACTTTACGCAATTTACTTTCAGTCTTTACTTTTATGCACTTTACTTTTACGCACTTTACATTTCAGCACTTTACTTTACGCAATTTACTTTCAGTCTTTACTTTTACGCACTTTACATTTCAGCACTTTACTTTACGCAATTTACTTTCTGTCATTACATTTCCGTACGCTTACTACAGACTTGTTCAACATCAATCCAACATATCTTTGGCACGCATTGCGCTTGAAATATAGCGTGCGGCCAGTGCCAAAAGTATGTTGCTTGGTTGATACTGAACTCGACTAATCCAGCACTTTACTTTTCAGTATTTACTTTCAGTTCAGTATTTACTTTCCTTACTTTCAGTCATTTACTTTCAGCACTTTACTTTCATTCATTTACTTTCCAGCAATTTACTTTCAGTACTAAAACCACAACCAACCCCTATCGCACTTACATTTCTGTACAAATCCCTTAAAGAATAACTATCCACTAATTCCCTTGGGTTCGACCCCTACTTACCGCTTTACTACCCAATAGTGAAGTCACGAGTAGCGGACTTATAAATTTATCTTTTGCATTTCCCTCGCGACAAGGCATCTGTCACCATGATATGGTGGATAACTTTCCAAACCGGGGTGGTTATGGCGGAAGAGTTATAAGAAAAAACAAACCACTCTTGCCGCCCAGAAATGTCCTTCCAAAATCTACTCCTCTCATCAGTCAATTTGTGGTAAACTTTAGTTGAAATTTGACTTCGGTCAACTTTGGTTGATTTTGACTTGGTCAACTACATTTGAGATTTGACCTTAGTGAACTTGGGTCAAATTTACTTGACCTTTTACTTTGGTCAAGTATGGTTCGGATGAGAAATTGTATGCTGATGCAATTTAAGTTTCATCTAATTTAAATCGGTCAAAAAATTTGTTGGGTTCAATTGAACATTGGATCAATTGAAATCTTGTTGACAAATTGTAAGTATGATTAATTTGGTTTTCTACCAACTGATTGAAGTTGGTCTGAATGTTTAGTTCTAAGCGGTTCAGTTGTTTATGGTTCAATTTTTATGGCTCAGATTGCCCTTTTGTTTAGAACCATAATTGTGAGGAACCAACATTACAATTGACAACTTAGGTGCATGATAAGACATTCGACATTTGGGATGATATAACAAAGGGGTTATTCTAAGCGGAATACATGACTACCTCTGTAGCATATTCGTGGAGAAAGCCTTATTTCTTATGTTAGGATACATGTGTGCATTTAGGTCTCAACACATTAGTATTCGGCGTGGCTGCATACATAGTCGTGGTGATAAATGTGTGACGAACTTTAGTATTCTAATATGAATAGTAAATCTATCCTCTGATGGTTTATTATTTGACATCCCTTATAGTCAATGTTTGATCACCAAACAAGATACCCTTGCAGTTAATAACATAGTCCTCCAACGTGCTATTAATGGTGTTCGATATCTTGTGAAGGGCATTATCTGCTTTTAAAGTTTTTGTTTATGTAATGGTTAAGTTAAATCAACAGACTTGTCTCTTTAGATCTTATTCCTTCCTACTGTTTGGAACATGAACTTCTTTGGAAAACCAACACCACTTGAGATTTAGTCTCTAAACTTGACATTTGTACTGTGGACCGACATTCTAAACCTATTTGGTGAAACGGAAAAAACGATCACCTCCGTGACGTATTCGCGTACCTTAGCACGATTTATTATATCGAATGTGTGTAGCTTGTTTAAATATTAATAGTCCCTCCGGAAAGTCAATATTTAATGTAGCTACAGATGTACTTAGTGATAAATAGTTCATGATCTTTAGTTTTCGATGTGACTAAATAAATCCATCCTCCGATGGTTTAATGTTTAACATCACCTTATCATGAATATTTATTCACTGGAACAAGATATCACTTGCAGTTAATACCACTGTCCTCCGACTCGCTATTAATGTGTGCCGATGTCTTGTGAATATCATGATATGCTTTTAAACCTTATTTTGGTAAATGCGCAGTCTATGACATGCATGCGTAAGGTGTTAATTACCGTGTTTACTTGGTTTGCCTTGTTCTCTATTTGAGAAATAACTGCGACATTCCGGTGCTTTAATTGCACAACTGTGAATTGAATATCAACCTTATTGAAAGTGCATACAATTTTGTGGTTGAATTTCCTTGTGGGTCTTTAATTCCATATATGTTGTTTGGAATTTGAAGAAATTGAAATTCATAGTTGGTTGGTGAGAATTTTGAATCTCATATTTCTTGAGAAATTTGAGTTTGAGTGGGAGATTAGGTTGGTACATTGTCATTGAAGAGAAAGTTGTCTTTTATTATGATGTGATTGATTAAATTTGCATGCATGCTCGGGATAATCAATCACAAGACAATGTCTGTTTGTTCTCCTGCTAAACTTCTAGTTAACTTTTGTACGACAAACTCAACTACCTCAAGTATATGTATTATGACTTCTGAGTCTATATACGATGTGTGTGCTTTTAGTTGATGATATAAATATGTATTGGGTTGTCATCTTACTTATTTAGTGATGAAACAAAAATTATGATTACTGTGTATATCAAGGTTCAGTGGGAGTAAAATATAATTTTCTTACATTATGGAATTTGTGGTACACACACCCGCAATTTAGACATGGGTTGTCTCATTTGCCTATTGAAGTATGTATGCATTTGGAAGTTGCATACACGATGATGTTGTGTAGATATTTAAGGAATTCATTGTTGAATTCATTAGCTAGAGAGCATGTGACAAACACTACTACAGACATGCCATTATGCATCGGTTCTGCATCGATGCGTAATCGAGCGATGCTTAATGTTCTGACATTATCCATCAATTTGGTTCGGAGAAACCGATGCATAATTTCTGGGATTATGCATTGGTTTTATGCCCTAACTGATGCATAATGTCAAGGATTATGCATTAATTTTGTGCCCTAACCGATGCAACATGTCTGGGATTATGCATCGGTTTCATCAGAACCAATGCTCAATGTCTGAGATTAGGCATCAGTTTCCTTAAATCCGATGCATAATCTCTTAAAACATTTTGGCAGATTTTGCTTCTAATAAGCTGAAATCCACCTAAAATTTATCAAAACATCAATAACCATGGTATTCAATTACAAATACACTGCTGCTCAACATCGAGATACATTCATTTCAACGCGACAGTCATTTGATACAAATACATCTTCTTTCATATGATTCACAATGCCCACAAAGTTAATATTCGTAATACACAATACAACCACACTAAAGTTGATGTCCTATACCGGTCGGGTAATGATCGCTCATATAGCCATACAAGTATGCGGCACTTGTTTCCCTTACTTCATCAATCTTCCGGTCTTCGTATGATTGTCTTCCATCGAGAAAACACTACAATATTGAAAAGAAAGATAAAAGTAAATCAATACAATAAAGTTCCAATGAGTTCAAAACCAACCAAAGTCAACTACAAAATATTTTGCCAATTACACAACTTAATGAATAATACAAGTCTAAAAGCTTAGTTGGTTAAGGTCTTCAATCTCTGTTCCGTTATTAGCTCGTATAAACTGGATTATGTCCCGAATATAATTCAAAACATAATACCAGCATAAATGACCCGGCGGTTGCTTTTGACACTGCACCATCAATAATTTCTTATCACACACTTTATAACTTTATTAATGAAAATGTGCAAGCTGTTAAAAAGGTGGTTCATCTACGAGTTCGTACCTGAACTATCTTCCAATGTACACTTTCCGAACTTCTTAGAATACATCCTTGATAGTATCGGTACATTCCCCTAATACATAGAACATAACATGATTTGTGATTGTAAACACAAGTTACATGATAAAAGTGAGTCTAAAATTTACGTGTCCACCAAATCGTTTGCATCGACGTTTATTACTTTAGCATTTGGTGATGGATCAAGCCACTGCACTACATGTTGTTTAGGGAAGATGACTGATGGACCATAATTATACGAATCAAAAACACAGTAAAACCCACCAAATTTGACTGTTTGTCTATCTAACTTCTGCTTGTTAGTCCCGATATATTTCTACAGGGTATTTTGGCGCTTAGAGAGAAAACACGCTAAGGAGAGGATTTTACGCTGAAAAGATGTTACGAGTCATTCCAAGGTCAAGATCAGACGCTGAATGAAGAAATCTCAAGATCCTGACATTGAATTACTCAATTCAAATCAAACCGAGGAACAACCAAAGTCAGACCGGGGCGAAAATGGACTGATAATTTTGTGAAAACTACACAAAACTCACACAAACTTCATCCTTATCCAACCAAGACCGGCGGCTTTTGGTTGGGGGTGGCCAAAACCAAGCTTCCTCCCCCATTTCTTCCTTGCAACCGGCGGCTATGACCTCCAAGGGAGAAGCCATGGATGCTTTCCATGTGCTTTCATCCAAGCCCTCCAATCCTCTCCTCATTTGGCTATAAAAGGAGCTCATCCCCTCCTCATTTGTATCATCCAAAAATTGTAAATCACTTCTCTCTCTAAAACATTTGGTTACTTTGTAAGTTTAGTTTTTGAAATAATACTCTTGTTGGTTCTTGAGTATTATAACGGTTTGAAATTGTAATACTCCTGTCGGTTCTTGAGTATTATAATACTGTAGAGAATACTCCTGTTGGTTCTTG
Organism: Rhodiola kirilowii; assembly: GCA_033675215.1. Classification (NCBI taxonomy): domain Eukaryota; kingdom Viridiplantae; phylum Streptophyta; class Magnoliopsida; order Saxifragales; family Crassulaceae; genus Rhodiola; species Rhodiola kirilowii. The sequence continues at coordinate 31,008,306 of CM066196.1, read as the reverse complement.
AGTATTCAGTAGGAATTGGGAATACTCATGTTGGTTCTTGAGTATTCCACCCCCTCTCCTCTTACTGTTTTCAAAAACCCCCGAGTATTTAGCTATGGTATCCACCTATATGGATATTCGTAGCTAAACTCTTTATTCGGTTAAAGGGGTGTACTTGTATTGTAAAATGTTTTAGACCCTGCACTTAATGTCGCTTTGTGTTCAAAACTTGTTCTATGTGCCATATATAGTCAGAATTTCCAAGGTTGAGTGGAAGCTGTAACAAGCAAAGCTCTTCCGTGGAGATTCGTGAACATACTCGGGTAGTGGAAGCTGTAACAAGCAAAGCTATCTGAGGAGTTTGACTTATCTAAAACACCACTTGGTCGATCGTAACTGAAAGATCAGGTGGATGCACACAAGGCTAAGATACTTCGAAAGGAGGAATTAGTCTAAAGTAGAACAAGTGTTTTAAACGATGTTGCAAGTCTTGCGCTTAGAAATGGCCTCGATTCATCTTGGAACACGTAGTATAATCATTAGCGGTCGATGATAAACAACTATGATACAAGGCCGGTTGCAGTTGATCATGCTGCTCATAACAAGCTACTTCAAAAGAAGAAAAAGACCACCCAGTATAAGTAGATGAACCAACAGTTGTACCAGCAAGCTGAGGATAGTTCACATCAGGTGAAGTACTTGCTGCACGAAGACAAGCAAGGTTGCAGAGGGAGAAAAGACTGATAGAAAGAGGAAACACATATATGATCTTGAAGGAGAAGTTCAAGGAGGTCTTAACCAAGTTGTTCTAGAGTCATCCTTGCGAAGTGCCAGCACATCTATCAGCTTTGCAACAGACCCAAAGAACACAGTGATAAATGATCTGGAGGAGGAGTTAGTCAGTACCAATAACATGGTACTGCAGTTGGTTGCACGGAGAAATAAGGTCAGGGGTCGTGGCACAAGATGCTGCCAAAAGATGAGGATGCTGAGCCCGACGCCTGAAGCTTTGAGGTATCTTTCTTGAAACGCTACCTTTTATGTTGTTGAACCCTCCTTGCTCATTTGTGGCAAAAAGGGGGAGAAGTTTTGGAGGTTGAAATCTCCTTAAAAGATTTGTTTGAGCTGTTACTTTGTTCGGAGTTTGAAATCTCCTCAAAGATTCAGTTGGTAGGTTAGTTCGTAGCACAGCTTGAGAGTTTGAAACCTCCTTCAAAGATTCAACTGTAATAGTAGTACAGGTAGATTGTTAGTTTTGCCAAAAATGCCAAGGGGGAGATTGTTAGTTTTATGGCATGTAGTTTGGCAAAACTTAGTATAGTTGTTCAAGCTGTTGTTCAAGGCTAGGAGAGACAACTGTCCTGGAACAAGTCGAAGCAGATGGAATGTTTCCAAATTCAGATTAGGAAACATAGTTGACCATTGGAGATCAAGGCGGTCACACAGGGAAAGAGAGAAGTTGGAAATTTCCTAATTCAGATTAGGCAACTTGTTTCAACCGATGTGGAACAACTCAGACGCAGTAGAGATTTCCTAAGGCAGTTTAGGAAAGTCGGTGTTGTGGCATATTAAAGATATGATGCAGATCTTGGAGTCGGTGGACGTAAATATGTTCATGCATATCAAGAAGTCGGTTGAGAAGAATTAGGGATGACTTGCGCTTGAAGTTATCTTGCCGAAGAAGATAACTTAACAAAGAAGATAATCGAAGGTTTACTAAACGGAGTTGAAGATATTTGGAGACTTATCTACAAGAAGATATGCGCAAGGATTTAGGAAAGATTTCCTAAAAGATTAGGAAACGTTTCCTAATGATATAGGCGGTTAAGATTAGGAATCCTATTTGATTTAGGATTTCTACCGTCCTATATAAGCAGTGATAGGCTTGTCAATTCTGCATCGATCATTAAGCTAAACGCAGATACACACTCAGAGAAGAGAGAGATCGATCGGCCTTGAGTTCATTATTCCGGTGAACTCACGGCGGTGGTGTCCAGTTGTTCCAGGTTGCTGTAACAGACTGGCAGTTGAACAAGTTGCAGAATTCAGCACTTACGGAGATATTAATCACGCTCATACTCACTGAAGGGAGGAGGAGGCAAACGGCGGTGAACTAATCGTAACTGGTTATTCACGACGCTCGTAATCGGCCGGAGAGTTAATCGTCACTGGTTACTCAAAGGCGCTCGGACTCAATCTGTGCCGGTGCTCAGCAAATTGATCGAAGAACAAAACTGAAGGTTCACGCACTGAAGTTCTGATCTGCGCATTTGGGAGAAGGCGCTGATTCAGTGGTGGATACGGAGCGGGAGCAAAGATCTAGGGGGAGACCTAGATTGCAATTGCTAGAGTGTCCGAGGCTTAGGTAGTTTAAGAGGGATTCTGTAAATGGTAATTCCTGCACTCACAATACTCAATATTAGTGAATTACTATCCACCGGGCTAAGAGACAGCCCCCCAGACAAGGGCTCGTTAACGCCAAACTGGGTAACAACTTTGCGTGTCGTTTATTTTCTGCACTGCATTAAATTTTGCGTAAGTTGTTCTAGACATTGTTCTAGATATTGTTCTGCACCCGACCAGAACAACATCTCATCTACCAGGGGAAGATTTCATAGTCCGTTTTGATAAATTATGTCATAGTTCATTTTGACGATGTCGGATTTGGCTTGACTTGTGTGCGCCCGCATCGTACGGGACACGAATGCTGCATCAATTTCTCCGCGGGTGGCGTGGCTCGGTTTCGCAAAACTCTATTTTGATTTTTCGATATCCAATGGGAAACCTTAACTCTCCTCGAAGGCAACATCAGACGCACTTGGCAATTTTGAGTTCATTATTGGTCTCCCAATGCTCTTGGTCTACGAACTAGCAGCTTGTTTGTTCCCCATGCACTTGGATGTTGAACCATCAGCCGCAGTTGGAAACTCAATGCTGTTTTTGATCTCCCAATGCTCTTGGATGATGTACCATCAGCAGCCATGGATTTATGAGACAGGGGCATACCTCTCCTATAAATTGAGGCTCATTCTTCACTTTCAAATGACTGAAACACAAACAACTTTCGGTGGTGATACCTAAAGATCATTCAGTGTTCGATCGGCAAAGCTTTGGTGTTCAAGTGTTTTTCGATGATAGTTTTATCCTAGGAAGCATAGTGCCAGCAAGTCCCAGCACCTGTAGGGCGGCAATCTTGCTTTAAGGACAACGTCAAACGCGACTCTATCCAAAACCAACGGTTTGTGATTGTTCTTTTTTTATTCATAGTTCTGATCGTGTATTTGTTCAGTAACTTCAGTTTCATACGCCGCAGTTTAAAGCAGTATTTCCAACATATATGAAGGTATTTCCATGGAGGGAACTCAAAATGATAAAATGGAAAAGGGAAAGAAGTTGACACTATGGAAATCCAACACAAAGTAGCAGAGTGTACTTGATGAGTTGTATTTATACAACTCGTCGAATCAATTAATCCAATTTATTTCGACACTCTATTATGCGAACAATTACTTTTTAGTGGTTTTGCATCTCAGGTGTTTTGAAAGCTCTAGGAGGAAACGCGCATAAAAGACGGTATTTCATGCCAAAAACATCACAATGACAATTAGACCTTTGCAGCTTCAATGGAGTTCTGGGAATGGACCGCTGATCAAAAAAAATATGAACCACAAGCCGTTGCGTATCTAACTCAATTCCCTACAACTCTCTAGTTCACACCGAGAGTATCCGAGGTCATTTACATGGTCAAATCAATAGCCAAAGTCGGGACAAAGTGGGTACCGCGCCCACAGTAGACATTAGCCCAGTGCTAATGTTAAGGTTGTGCGCGGTTGTAACGTCAATTCCAGACGCGCCCGCTACTGTCAGCACGCATTTTGATGATGTCAGTGACAGAGCACGTCGTTGAGTGCTAAGCAAGATAAATTTATAAGTCCGCTACTCGCGACTTTACTATTGGGTAGTAAAGCGGTAAGTAGGGGTCGAACCCAAGAGAGTCATTGTGGAGTAATTGTTCTTGAAAAGAAAAGAAAAATTAAGTAAAGACAGGTTGGGTTTTTTGGTTGTTTTTTAGACAGAAAAGTAAATGACAGAAAGTAAATAACTGAAAAGTAAATTGCTGAAAAGTAAAGTGCGGAAAGTAAATGTACTGAAAGTAAAGTGCTTGAAGGACAAGGCTTGCTGAAAGTAAGTACGTAAAAGTAAAGTGCTTGAAGGACAAGGCTTGCTGAAAGTAAGTGCGTAAAAGTAAAGTGCTTGAAGGACAAGGCTTGCTGAAAGTAAGTGCGTAAAAGTAAAGTTACTGAATTTAAGCAGTTGATAGTGAGACTGAAAGTAAAGTGACAGGTGGTGAATTGATTAAGGGAAAGATTCGGTTTTAGGGGCCTTGTATCATAGTCCGTTTATCATCAACCTCTAATGATCATACTACGTGTTTAAAGATGTATCAAGGCTATTCCTAGCACTTGACTCTCCACACCGTCTAGTCTTTTTCAAGACATACAACTCTTGTTCTAATATGTGCATCCATTTGATCAATCATTCTTGATCAACCAATGGTGTTTAAAAGAGGTTGAACTCCACAGATAAGATGTGATCTTCCAAGCCTCCACTTATCCACGTATGTTCACGAACCCCATGGAAGAGCTTTGCTCTTCCGAGCATCCACTCAACCAATGGTGTTCTGACCTAATATATGGCACATAGAACAAGTTGAACACGAAGAGGCACTAAGAGAAGGGTCTAAAACATTTTAAGATACAAGCACACCACTTCAACCGAATGAAGGGTTTAGCTACGAGTATCCATGGAAGAGGATATCATAGCTAAGTGCAAAAGAAAGTAAAGAAAACAAGAAACAAGTAAAACAACAAGAAACCGAAACAACAACAAGTGAAAGAGAACAACAAGTAAGTAAGGGAGAGGAGCTCCAAATCAAGACAAGGGAAAGTTAACTGTGCTGTTGGAAAGTAAGAGCTTGGAGAGCTCAAGAACATGTGAAAAAACTCAAGAACAAGTGAAGAACAACGTAAGAACAAGTTGTGTTTGCATTGAAAGTGAAAGAGAAGAGAGATAAGCTCTCAACTCTCTAAGGTTTGTGTCACACGAAAACTAGACTAAGGACCAAGATTACATGAGGGCATGTCCTCTATTTATAGGCTAGAGAAGACTTGGATGCTAAGCTTTAAAGAAATATCCCAAAGAAGATAAGGATTGCTTGGAAATATCTCAAAACAACTTGCACTTGTCACTTGCTTCTCAACGAACACGAATTGGCACATGGGTTGGCTTATCCAAAGCCAACTATCTTGTTGAGGAGGAACCAACCGACTTTGTTTTAGTTGAAGCCCAACCGGATTCCAAAACCAAACCGAAGTGAATAGTATGGCCAACCGGGAAATAAGTAGTTTGGATTTAGTTGGACTTCCCCGGAATGTGGCCGGATCAAGAAATGACCGGGGCATGGATATGGTCGGAATTGGCTTGATCGGAGGCTCGTCGGAGGTTTGCCGGAACATGGCCGGAGTTCGTCGGAATTGGGCCGGAATCTAACCGGAGCTTTGGCCGGAGCTTCTTGGATGTTGGAGAGTGTATTCTAAATGAAAAGGTCATTCTAAGATGATCTGAAGAAGGATGCTAAGCCACATTCTGCCCGGAATATGGTCGAAATCCCAAAACGGTCGATATTGCCCTATTTTGGCCTTGATCGGGCTTTAGCTGGTTCCACTCGGGAGTTTTGTCTGGGAAGTGAGATTGTCCAGTTTATTGGGCATTTAAAACATTTTGGTCGAGCCAGAATTGCTAGATTCCATGGTTTGGTCGAGCGACTTGGTTTCGGTGCCTATGCGCGCGGGGCCTTTGCTTTGGAATTGGGCCAATTGCCAATATGCTCGGGCATTCTCCTTGATTTTCCGACATTGTCCACCTTATTTTCCATTTTGATTACTTTGCTTGAGGTGGATTTGTCAGATCAGCTCGTTTGCCCAGGCAACTTGAATTCGGTGCTAGACAGCTCGAGTGTGGCCTGGGCGATGCCTGGTTTTCTCGGATGGGCCCGGGACAGGGACCTGGCATTCTCGGACGGGCCCGGGTACGGCTCTCGGTACCTGGGTGAAGTTTCTCGGTCCCTGGCTGAGGTCCTTGGGCCTTGGCTGGCTTTTTGGCACAATTCTCCCTTTTTAAGCGTGATTCCTCTTTAGACTCCAAAATGGCCTGAAATGCAAATACACATTAACAAGCACATGTTCGTGCACTCAAAGTGCCTAATTTGGTGGGTTTAGCGTACTCAATGAATGGTATAAATACGCTCCATCAAATACCCCCACACTTATTCTTATTCGTCCCGAACAAGTCTAGTCAAGAGGAACGACAATACCCTAAGTCCTGAATATGAATGATAGATGCAAAACTAGACTTCACCTTTTGCATGCATAACTTACTTGCTTCCAAACAAAATCATGCTCACATATGAAAGTAACTAGATACTTGTACCTTTGAGCCGTGATGCAAATTAATTCGGATGATTGGGAGATAGTCGTTTTTAGGCCTTTGAACTGCACTCTCGGATCCGATCTTACTATATGGTTATGTTACTTGCTTCTTCTAGCACGTGATTGATTCGGGCAACTTGGGTTGAGCTCTTTTTCTTTGTTTGTGTGGTTGGACAGCTTTTGTTGTGAGGTTTGGCCTTCGGCCTTTGATTTGACTCTTTGAGTACTTCACTTTTGCTTCGGTTTTGTTTTCACCATATTGGCTGATTTATTTCTTTTCTTCTTTGAGCTTTGCTCCTTTGATGATTGCTCGTCCATTTTTCTTCACTTTTGGGATGTCCAATCATCGCCCGAGAGCATATGGAAATACCTCCCCGCTCTTTCTCATCCTTGCCTTTTTTACGCGGGTCAAGATGATGGTCGCTCATCTATTTTCCTGGCTACTTTGGACTAGAGAATGGACGGTTTGATTCCCGTCCCGCCTCTTGCATAGACGCTGCATGGCGGAGTCCACTCTTCACCAAGCAGCCCAAAGTGCAGCCTCCACAATTTTCACATAACCGTATAGTAAGGATCTGGTCCTTTAAGTGCTTGTCAAGCCTCTCTAGGGCATTTCTTTCAACTCCACATCCTACATTATCTCAGCACACATGGACAAGTAGAAAGTTAAATTCGCATGTTTTTACACAATTAAGTTTTCACAAGGAAATGCATGAATCGAGTCTATCTATTTTCACATCATGGAAGTGTATATTCTCAAAACATGCTGTTTATTATGTGCAACTACTATTATGTACAAGACTACTCAATCACCCCCACACTTTTGAACGAAGACGTTCCTCTCGGAACGACTTAGTTCAAAACACACAAAAAACAAGTTAACAAGAGAAAGGAAATGACAAAGGGGTGAGTATGAAAAGAAATGACATAAACATAAAAACTGTAACAAATGAAGAAAATATGTCGGGTTACCTCCCGGCAAGTGCCTCAGTTTAACGTGGTTGGCTTGACGGTACCTCAATCATGGATCATAAGTTCGGATCCCATGGGTGTGTGAGGTCGAATTTCTTCTCGGCTGCCCTTTTGATTTGCCCAAAGAACACATATGGCAGCGGGCTCAGTTCTGCTCTCCCTTGATCCGGAGGCTTCTTCTTCACATATCCCCGAGAAGGCAAGGATTCCTTGACCATAGCTGCTGGTCCATCAAGTCGAGCTCTCTTGATCCTCCTTCCCGGCTTCCATTCCTTTGGCCCATGTCTGGGCCGTTTCTTCATGTTTGAATGGGTGGCACCATTGCAATTCTGGAAGTTTAGTATTGTGCCATTGAACACGAGCAACCTTGAGCTTGATCCCATGCCAAGCCTCTTCTTTGTGGCAGAGATGATTGGCCATCCTTGGTCCTTACACTCTTCAGGAGGCTCTTCTTGGCTTGTGACGAGTGAGAGCTCCTTTGTTGGCTGTTTTGGCTCATGCTTCTCCTCCAACTCCCCTTGCACCTCATCATTGATCACTTCATCTTCAGGGGCTGTGATCCGCATACAAACCGAGGGGACAAGTTGGGGGACTTCCACCACAAGGGCCAGGTCTTTCTCGAGCAGCACTTCAGTGAGGACCGGCCTGCCGTGATTTTCTCGGTTAGTTCGGCAGTGAGGTCCGGGCATGTCTCTGCTGGTTCAGAACTGAAGTCCGGGACTTCCTCGGGTGCTTCTTTAGTGAGGACCGGGACTTCTGTTGGCTCGGCAGTGAGAACCGGGCATGTCTTAGGTGGTTTGGCAATGAGGTGTTGGACTGGCGTGATTTCCTCGGGCAGATTGGTGATGAGGACCGGGCCTGAATTGAGCAATTTTTCTTCTAACTCCCAGGGGTAATCTGAGTGGAGTTCTTCTTCAGGCAACCATGGGTCCTCATCCTCGTTATTTATATGGTCTACGAGGGCAATCACACTGAGGTCTGGGTCTGATTTGGGCAACTGGCAGCGAGGACCGGTTCTAGTGGTTTGGTCGGCTCCGTGGGCTCCCATGTAGGCTCTTCTTTGATGACCCCTGGCTTGCGCATCTCATTGATCAGATAATCAGTTTCTTTCATAGCTGCCTCTATTTCTGCCCATGCTTCCTCGGATCTGGCTTGATTTTGGTGCATCGTGGCATTCAATTGCTGTATGTCCGCGGCCAACTGCTGGGTGCTAGCTGCCAGCTCCATTATATCGTCCTTGAGTGGCTCGGCCTGATCTTGTCTTGGTTTTGACCTCGCGGCCAAATCATCTATTATGTTCCAAAGATTATCCATGTCTAAGTTGTTCATCGAGCCTCCTGCTGCATCATTTAGCCAATTCCACTCTTGTGGCATCATCCCATTGAGAAACCTATGAAGAAGATCGTGGTTGGGGAATCCATGGTGCGGGGAGCTTGTCACAATGGAGTCAAAGTATGCCAAGTACTCGTCCAAAGTTTCGTCCCGGGATTGCTCTATGTTGTTGCTCTTCTCGCGAACTTCAAGTTCGAAGGGTGGTGGGGAAAACTCCTTATTGTTCCAAGGCTCGCTTCTGTAGTAGAAAGACTTTGTGAACTGCATGATAAAACAAACAAAAGAAAAACAAAAAGAACAACTATTCCGATTTCATAACTCCCCGGCAACGGCGCCAATTTTGACAGAGCACGTCGTTGAGTGCTAAGCAAGATAAATTTATAAGTCTGCTACTCGCGACTTTGCTATTGGGTAGTAAAGCGGTAAGTAGGGGTCGAACCCAAGAGAGTCAGTGTGGAGTAGTTGTTCTTGAAAAGAAAAGAAAAATAAAGTAAAGACAAGTTGGGTTTTTTGGTTGTTTTTGAGACAGAAAAGTAAATGACAGAAAGTAAATAACTGAAAAGTAAATGGCTGAAAAGTAAAGTGCAGAAAGTAAATGTACTGAAAATAAGTGCTGAAAGTAAAGTGCTTGAAGGACAAGGCTTGCTGAAAGTAAGTACGTAAAAGTAAAGTGCTTGAAGGACAAGGCTTGCTGAAAGTAAGTGCGTAAAAGTAAAGTGCTTGAAGGACAAGGCTTGCTGAAAGTAAGTGCGTAAAAGTAAAGTGCTTGAAGGACAAGGCTTGCTGAAAGTAAGTGCGTAAAAGTAAAGTGCTTGAAGGACAAGGCTTGCTGAAAGTAAGTGCATAAAAGTAAAGTGCTTGAAGGACAAGGCTTGCTGAAAGTAAGTGCGTAAAAGTAAAGTTACTGAATTTAAGCAGTTGATAGTGAGACTGAAAATAAAGTGACAGGTGGTGAATTGATTAAGGGAAAGATTCGGTTTTAGGGGCCTTGTATCATAGTCTGTTTATCATCGACCTCTAATGATCATACTACGTGTTTAAAGATGTATCAAGGCTATTTCTAGCACTTGACTTGCTACACCGTCTAGTCTTTTTCAAGACATAGAACTCTTGTTCTAATATGTGCATCTATTTGATCAATCATTCCTGATCAACCAAATGGTGTTTAAAAGAGGTTGAACTCCACAGATAAGTTGTGCTCTTCCGAGCCTCCACTTATCCACGTGTGTTCACGAACCCCATGGAAGAGCTTTGCTCTTCCGAGCATCCACTCAACCAATGGTGTTCTGACCTAATATATGGCACATAGAACAAGTTGAACACGAAGAGGCACTAAGAGAAGGGTCTAAAACATTTTATGATACAAGCACACACCTTCAACCGAATGAAGGGTTTAGCTACGAGTATCCATGGAAGAGGATATCATAGCTAAGTGCAAAAGAAAGTAAAGAAAACAAGAAAAAAGTAAAACAAGGAAAACAACAAGAAACCGAAACAAGAACAAGTGTAAGAGAACAACAAGTATGTAAGAGAGAGGAGCTCCAAATCAAGACAAGGGAAAGTTAAGTGTGCTGCTGGAAAGTAAGAGCTTGGAGAGCTCAAGAACATGTGAAAAAACTAAAGAACAAGTGAAGAACAAAGTAAGAACAAGTTGTGTTTGCATTGAAAGTGAAAGAGAAGAGAGATAAGCTCTCAACTCTCTAAGATTTGTGTCACACGAAAATTGGACTTAGGACCAAGATTACATGAGGGCATGTCCTCTATTTATAGGCTAGAGAAGACTTGGAGGCTAAGCTTTGAAGAAATATCCCAAAGAAGATAAGGATTGCTTGGAAATATCTCAAAACAACTTGCACTTGTCACTTGCTTCTCAAAGGCCACGAATTGACACATGGGTTGGCTTATCCAAAGCCAACTATCTTGTTGAGGAGGAACCAACCGACTTGGTTTTAGTTGAAGCCCAACCGAATTCCAAAACCAAATCGAAGTGAATAGTATGGCCAACCGGGAAATAAGTAGTTTGGATTTAGTTGGACTTCCCCGGAATGTGGCCAGAGCAAGAAATGACCGGGGCATGGATATGGTCGGAATTGGCTTGATCGGAGGCTCGTCGGAGGTTCGCCGGAACATGGCCGGAGTTCGCCAGGATTTGGCCGGAATCTGGCCGGAGCTTTGGCCAGAGCTTCTTGGATGTTGGAGAGTGTATTCTGATGAAAACGTCATTCTAAGATGATCTCAAGAAGGATGCTAAGCCAAATTCTGCCCGGAACATGGTCGAAATCCCAAAACGGTCGATCTTGCCCTATTTTGGCCTTGATCGGGCTTTAGCTGGTTCCACTCGGGCGTTTTGTCTGGGAAGTGAGATTGTTCAGTTTATTGGGCATTTAAAACACTTTGGTTGAGCCAGAATTGCCAGATTCCATTGTTTGGTCGAGCGACTTGGTTTCAGTGCCTATGCGCGCGGGGCCTTTGCTTTGGAATTGGGCCAACTGCCAATCTGCTCGGGCATTCTCCTTGGTTTTCGGACATTGTCAACCTTATTTATCATTTTGATTACTTTGCTCGAGGTGGATTTGTCAGATCAGCTTGTTTGCCCGGGCAACTTGAATTCAGTGCTAGACAGCTCGGGCGTGGCCTGGGTGATGCCTGGTTTTCTCGGACGGGCCCGGGACAGGGACCTGGCATTCTCGGACGGGCCCGGGTACGGATCTCGGTACCCGGGTGAAGTTTCTCGGTCCCTGGCTGAGGTCCTCGGGCCTTGGCTGGCTTTTTGGCACAATTCTCCCTTTTTAAGCGTGATTCCTCTTTAGACTCCAAAATGGCCTAAAATGCAAATACACATTAACAAGCACATGTTTGTGCACTCAAAGTGCCTAATTTGGTGGGTTTAGCGTACTCAATGAATCATATAAATACGCTCCATCCAAGCCCTAAATTTGGAAATCAAGCCCAAAAACAGACTTAGAAACCCAGTTTTGATATAAATAAGATATTTGGGTTAGGGTTTCGATTATCAATCATCCTAGACGGCTCTGGAGGAGAACGCGAAGCTTTCGACGAAGAGAAGATTTTTCTACTTTCATTCCAAAAATATTTGTGTTCTTGTTATGGCTATGAGTAGCTAAATTCTTATTTCAGTTTAGGGTTTCGTACATTGTGAACACGTTTTGAGATTTTGTTCTTAATGCAATTTTATATTTTACTTGTTCTTGTGCATTAAATTGTTAGACTAAGTGGAAGCTTTGTCGCAAAGCTTAGTCGAACAACTAATTCTTACCATTAATATCTACTGGATACTTTGTCGTAAAGGTAGATAGTAACACCTAAGCTAAATAATACCTTTGTCGGATTGTTTAGTTTAGGAAAGATCTAGAAGTCTAACACCTTTGTCGGGTTAGATTGTGGCGTATCACCTTTGTCGGGATACTTGGGTTGTTACTTTTATCGAAACAACCACACTTTAAAATATAAGATTAATCATCAGATATCTATGATAAACGTGTCACAAAAGAAACCCTAAGCTGAATACTCTCTCGGATTGGAATCTTTTCGTTATTTTTCTCTTGCACTCATAAATACTCACAACCCCCGTTTTTCTTATTTGTTTTCAGTTACAGCTTCAACAACACCAGCTCCCTTGGGTTCGACCCTGCCTGCCGCTACACTAGCTCATTGCAGGAGAATTATAAATATTAAATTTGACGCGTCAGACGACGTGCATCAAATTTTGGCGCCGTTGCCGGGGAGCTGCGCTTCAGTGAAGTTGTTTATTTTTTTTGTTTTTATTTTTTATTTTTTTGTGATTCTCTATGTCTTCTTATTATAGTGGAGCAGCTTGTGACGATGAAGATGGTGAGGAAGATGATGGCAGCGCGGTCATGTGTTGGGTGATTGTTCGTCTCCCGAAATTTAGTGGTGTCGCTGGACAAAACCCCTGTGACACATAAAAGATGTTTCACTACACATGTGGCGCCATGAAGCCCAAAGGAGAATCATTGGAGAGGTTTAAACTAATGATTTTTTTCTTTTCTTTAGTTGACTCCGCTAGATCTTGGTATTATTCATCATCTGCAGACCGTGAAAGTAACTGGTCGGATCTACGAGCCCGATTTCTAAAGAAGTTTTCTCCACCGTCCTTTCGTTTTGAAACCCGAGAGAAGATTGCTTCTATTCAGCAATTCGAAGGTGAAACATTATATGAATATCTGATGCGCTTCGAGGACCTTGTAGACAGTTGTCCACACCATGGATTAATTGATTTCTTTCTTATTGAGAGATTTCTTGATGGGATGGCTCCATTAGAGCGTCGTACGCTTGACGTTTCGGCAAGAGGTTCAGTAATTGATTTAGATTTTTATGAAGTTTGGGACCTAATCGAAGATTTGGCACAGAGATAGAAACGGGGTTAGATGCACAAAATGGATGATAAGGCGCGGATAGTAGAAGATGATTTAGTGCAGACCATGCCCGACATCACATGCAACACCTCCATCACAACCTTACCCGCAACAGAGACTCAAGCTTCAGATGAAGAAGATAATTCCACCACTACCAGAGAGTTGCACACGAAGGAAGAAATAATCATGTCAGCGGTACTCTGAACCACCTAAAATTATACAAAAGTTTGATACACCTCTTCCACTTCTTGTGGAGGATAACATTATCCAAGATGATCATAAAGAGCTAGGAGAAGAATAAGATGAGAATCAATTCAACCGAATAGTGCAAGTCACGTACAAGGAGGAAATATGTTCTAGCGAAGAAAACTCCACTCCTTACCTTTGCACACACTTGATTACTAAAAATTCTGAGGTAAGCGCTGAATTTAATATGGAATTACATATGACTCGTATGCCTCTTGTGTTGTACTTGCAGGATGGTAAACCTAAAAAATTACAAGAAAAGGCATTTGGTTCACTATATAGTGTGGTTGCTAGTATCCCATTGTGCAGGACTAGAAACTGGATCACCAACTACAAACTGTCATTCAAAAACACATTCGTGAGTTGGAAGCATCATAAGGAGAAAAAACAAGCTAGGTCTTGCAAGCATGTCTCTACAGTAGTTTCATTCAACCTACCGAGACATGACACATGTGGATAGAAACCAGGATGGACATACATGAGAGCACCACTCGATGAGGGCTATGACCAGCACAAAGGAGTAGAGAAATTTGACCTCACTTGACAATGGGATCCTAACTTGTGATTCTAATGAGGTATCGTCGAGCCAACGACGTAAAACAAAGGCACTCGCAGGGAGGCAACCCGGCAAAAAATTTGTTTTTCTTTGTTTTTTTCTCGTTTTTATGTCATTTATGTTTGTTTGAGTCTTGAGTCATGTTTTTATACTGTCTTTTGGGAAAGGAGAACGTTTTTATGCAGGAAACACGTGACATCCCGAGAGGATCGCTGTCCACGCACACTTTAGTTACCGCGCCCAGAAGCCATTTTAAATGGCTAATGTGCTCTTTGGGCGCGGCAATAATCTCTTCAGCAGGCGCGGCCCTCTCGGTTGACCAGCGTTGAGCGTTGACCATGTTTGACCATTGACTGACTCGTTTGACCAGAATTCTCATCTTCACACGATGAAACGAGAGGAGTACCTGTTCACTTTGATCTCTACCTCTTCCTATATGTTTGTGTGTCTTACATTGTTGTGTCTTGAGCTTAAGTTGTACCATGAGGACACGACTTTGTTAAAAAGTGTGGGGTGGGAGAGTCAGTCAGTCAGTTGCGTCAACATATTTATTTTTTTAACAAAATTTACTGAGTCAGCACGTTTCCCTTTAAAAAAAATTGAAGTTTGAAATTTCTCTTCTGTTCTTGAATATGCATTACTGAATGTCGATGTGAAAAAGATGAGCTGATTATATTGTGTTTCTCTCGTGAAATCTGAATTGTGCTTTTACATGTGAATTTAACCTACAACGTGTCTTTTGAGCTAAGATAAATAGGGATGTGAAGTTGATAGAAATGTCCTAGAGAGACTTGACGAAGCATTCAAAGGACCAAATTTCGAGTTATATGGTTATGTGGATTTTGTGGAGGCTAGCACTTCGAGACGACATGGTTCAGAGTTTGCTCTGCCGCTGCAGCGTTTATGTAGGCAGGCGGGACAGGAAAATAGACTGTCCTATCTCTAGTCCGAAGTAACCGGGAAGAGGTGACTGACTCCCATCTTGACTCGCGTGAAAAAGGTCGAGGATGAGAAAGAGCGGGGAGGTATTTCTATATGCTTGCGGGCGATGATTGGACCTCCCTCAAAATAAAGGAAGAAGAGGACAAGATATTCACAATAAAGGAGCAAAGCTCAAGAAAAATCAGCCAAGTTGTGAAGGTTTGTACAAAAAAAAAGAAGTGAAGTTTATCATTCATACATCAAGAGCCAAAGGCCAAAGGAAGTTACTACAAAAGCTGTCCAACAAAAGAAGAAAGAAAGCTCAAAAACCTTGAAGCTCGAATGAATCACGTGCAAGAAAAAGCAATGAAGTGTAACCATATAGCTAGAGTTCGGAACAGCGAATGCAGATCATGGGTCTAAAGAGGACTATCTCCCATTCATCCGAATTGGTTTGAATTTCAGCTCAAAGGTAACATGTATCAAGTTTATTCCACGTTGAGCATGATGATTTTAGTAGCGATTGAGTTATGCCAAGAAAAACTAGTCTAGACTAGCAACTCACATTCATGTGCATCTATTCAGGACGTCGACGAAATTGTGGTGTTATAATTGTTTTCCTACTATGACTTGTTCTTATTCGGGACGAACACGTTTAAGTGTGGGGTGGTTTGATGAGTCGTATTTATACTACTCGTCGAATCAATTAATCCCATTTATTTCGACACTTTATTATGCGAACAATTACTTTTTAGTATGGTTTTGCATCTCAGGTGTTTTGGAAGCTCTAGGAGGAAACGCGCATAAAAGACGGTATTTCATGCCAAAAACATCACAATGGAAGATTAGACCTTTGGAGCTTCAACGGAGTTCTGAGAATGGACCGCTGATCATAAAAATATGAGCCACATGCCGTTGCGTAGCTAACTCAATTTCCTACAAATCTCTAGTTCACACCAAGAGCATTTTAAGTCATTTAAATGGTCAAATCAATAGCCGAAGTTGGGACACAGTGGGTACGCGCCCACAGTAGACATTAGCGTAGTGCTAACGTTAAGGCTGAGCGCGTTGTAACGTCAATGCCAGACGCGTCCGCTACTGTCAGCACACATTTTGATGATGTCAGCAGTTCGAAATTTGGAAATCAAGCCTAGAAATAGACTTAGAAACCTAGTTTTGCTATAAATAAGATGTTTGGGTTAGGGTTTCGATTATCAATCATCCTAGACGGCTCTGGAGGAGAACGCGAAGCTTTCGACGAATAGACGATTTTTATACTTTCATTCCAAAAATATTTGTGTTCTTGTTATGGCTATGAGTAGCTAAATTCCTGTTTCAATTTAGGGTTTCGTACATTGTGAACACGTTTTGAGAGTTTGTTCTTAATGCAATTTTATATTTTACTGGTTCTTGTGCATTAAATTGTTAGACTAAGTGGAAGCTTTGTCGCAAAGCTTAGTCGAACAACTAATTCTTACCGTTAATATCTACTAGATACTTTGTCGTAAAGGTAGATAGTAACACCTAAGCTAAATAATACCTTTGTCGGATTGTTTAGTTTAGGAAAGATCTAGAAGTCTAACACCTTTGTCGGGTTCGATTGTGGTGTACCACCTTTGTCGGGATACTTGGATTGTTACTTTTGTCGGAACAACCACACTTTAAAATATATGATTGATCATCAGATATGTATGATAAACGTATCACAATAGAAACCCTAAGCTGAATACTCTCTCGGATTGGAATCTTTTCGTTATTTTTCTCTTGCACTCATAAATACTCACAACCCCCCTTTTTCTTATTTGTTTTTAGTTACAGCTTCAACAACACTAGCTCCCTTGGGTTCGACCCTGCTCGCCGCTACACTAGCTCATTGCAAGAGAATTATAAATATTAAATTTGACGCGTCAGATGACGGTGTCAGTACTCAACCGCACAACATTAATGTCTACAACAAGCTTCTAGTGGATCCAATTATCAAGCACTCTGAACATCCGCATTTAACTTTGAAAAGCATTGAGCAACATAGTTCGAGTATTCCAATAGAAGAATCTGAAAGAGGTTAGGAAGATCACGAAGTGATTCATAATAGTGATGATGAGCATGTTGGAAATCACTCGTTGTGTGATCAGGTTGGTTATGTCGATCCCTCCCTGATGCCAACCATATCTATTCTGCAAAGAACCCATCACCGCAAACAAAATGTGTCTAGTTCTTCAGCTCGATCTTGCTTTAAAAAGAAAGACACCAAGTTCATTTCTTGTATTTTGTTCTGTTTCTACTTCTTTATAAATAAAATTACCTTAAAATAAAAATAAAATTACCTTTAAAAAAAAGAACAGATTGACTCGAACAACCTTTTTTTTTTAAAAGTAATTACAAATTAAATTTGTAACATTTACTGCCCTCTCTGAAATTTATGAGTACTGTTAAACCAATTTGTCATAAATACTCAATATTAATTACAGAAATACAAAAGTCAGTGTTCATGTTGGTTTATATATGTGCGTGTGTGACACCAAACACGAATAGAAATTCATTCTCTTCTTCTTACAATCATATATAAGAATTTAGACATGGACAAGGCACCAATTTCCTCACCTCTCCTGGCCCTTTTGCTAGTTTTATCAATCGGTTTGTTCAACTTACATTTCAAAATATTTAATTTGTCATTTTTTCCCTCTTGCTGATATTTTTTATGTTTACGATTATTTACGTGTTTATATTTTTTAATGATTGCCGTACGTGCAGGCACTAATATAACGATGACGGTTGATGCAATGTGTCAATTCAATTTTTATCCAATGTTAGGATGTACTTCGTACAAATGTAATCTTTTATGTGACCGGAAAATAATTGATCGTCCCTACGATTTTCATCACTGCTGGAGCCCTAATATTTGCCAATGCAAATTTTGTGACAGTGAAAAAGATGTACCCTAGGACGACTTTTGTTCACAATTAGTACACATACTTTCCAGGCTCAACAACATTACATATACAGTAAATGCAAGGTTGTTAAAATCAAGTTTTTACCTTGATTCGGTTTGTCATAGTAGAATCGAAGCGTAAATTTGACTCGTAAAATCGTCGAGTTTACGTTTTATTAAAATAATATTAAATATTTTTTTTGGTATACTTTTATAACCCAAAGAGCATTAGAAGTCATCCTTGCAAAAAAAAAATTCACTTTCCCAAGTTTCTAAAGTTTCAAATGAAAGCTTGTTTTGAATGTTTTATTTTGGGAAAGTTTTATTTCCGATCTCATCCTGTCAAAAACATTCCAATCTGCTTGTTTTATTTTCCATATGAATAAAGAAAGTTTGATGGGCCTGGACAAATAAGTTGGCCCAAAAAGTAGAAGCATGCGATTTTAGTAGATTTTACCGATTTCAGAGCGATTGAAATCGTTCAAAATCGTTTTACTTTCTGATTTTAGACAAAAATGTTTTTACATGCGATTCAACACGATTTGAATACCTAGTATTTTACGAGTTAACACGCAATTTTAACCACCTTGAGTAAATGTCATGGGTCCCTAAGAATGATATGTAACTTAATAAAAAGATGTCGTTTGTAGAGCAATACATGAATATTAATATGTTACTTATGTTTTATGTTTTCATCTAATCATGTTCCATGCATAGCAATTCATCTAATTATCTACTTCTACGTTTGTATTATGTATATTTTCTTCTAATAATGTGTTTTACTTTAATTTTCATGCTTAATTTATGCAACTAATATACTAAATTATTATTATTATTATATTATATTTTATTACTTGAATTTAATTCGTGAAAGGGATATGGTGCAAATATCATATTTTTGTAAAAAAATACAAATCAATGACAACCCTTCATTTGGTCATTTGGACGGATGAGATTAAATCTCATCGTATGGTTAATTTCTCGGCGGCGAATTATAAAATACTTTTTATGAACTATGTCGTTTTTGATTTCTGGACGAATTATAACCCAGTTTTGACGAATTTTGTAGTTTGCACCAAAAATATGCTATTGCACCCGATCTTTTCTCATATTTACCATGTCAAATGTTATGAAGGTCAGGTTTAATATTTTTGAGGCAATAATTATTTTCGTAGATTTATGAAATCTGCCTTAATGTCATGTGTCTTTAAGATACTATAAAATAAAGAATCAAAAGAAGGCAAAACCATGTATTCCTTTGTCATCATCTCCATGTGAAATTGAAATATGAATATTTGACAATTAAATAACGGTAAATCCTTCCAAAGAATTCAAAGCAAATGTACAATAGCAAAAAAGAGAAGGGAACATTATTGTGATCTTGAAACTTGCTTTAGTTGGATACACTTGCGTTTGGAAGATTATAAAAGTGTACCTGATTACACTTCCACTACTTTTAGAATTACTTCACAATTGAAATAATGCGGTGAAAATATCACGAACACAAATATGCAGTGGTATGAAAACCGAACTGGAGATCGACCCCACCAAGTTACTAGCTTAATGGGTCAGTGGTTCAACCAGGTTGACCCGGATTGAACCGCACATTCTAAAAACTAAATGTAAATATATATATATATATATATATATATATATCACTACAAATTTTTCCAAAATTTCCGTCCAAATATTCAGTCACAATAACGTCACAAGCAACGGCAGCGAAAAATAAAACGACACATTTTCGATTCCATTCGGTCACCTAAAAAAATATCGTTACATTTCCGTTTAAATTCCGTCAACACATATTTCGTCGCGAACGAGTACTCGGATTAGCGACGAAATTTAAGTAACGGAAAAATGACGGAAATTACCCGCAGATGCTATTCGCATACATTCCGTGGCTTTTCCGTTTGTATATACCGTCGCATATTCCGTCTTTATTCCGTTATTATTCCGTCACTTATAGATTTCGTTACCGTTACTTAGTGACCGTTGTCAATTTCAAATTTTTGCGTCGATATTACATTACTTTTCCGTGACCGTCAACGGAAATGCGACGGAATATCAACGCAAAAACAAATTTCAGTTTTGCCATATATAAGAGAACTTTGCATCTTTCAACCCACAACATTCATCTTCAACATTTTAGCATTTATAAGGACAAATTTGATTTGCAACATATACTAGAGATGGGGTGCAAGATGATTCTGAAGAATTTCATGGCTCTTGACTGAGATTAGTTTCTTACAAGAGAAGTTACAATTTTATAAAAGGTGCCATGAACTCACCTAGTTGAATTGCAATCGGACTGCAGTTTGAGAGTTCAAACCAAATTAATGTTACGAGAATTCCCAACATCTGTCCGGTTGTAATTCAATTATTTGAGTTCATGCCACCTTTTATATAATTTTACCTTGTCTTAATGTCAAGAGCCATAAATTCTTTAGAATCTTCTTCATCCCATTTCCAGTATATGTATCAAAAGTTCCGTCAAATTTCTGTCATTATTCCGTTATTCTAGTTACCATTTTTAGTGACCGTTACTTATTCCCAATTTTCCGTCAGAATATCATGTTATTTCCCTCATAATTTCCGGCACATTTCCGTCTAATTTCCATTTGTTTTCCGTCTTGTCGACGGAAATTTGATGGAAGTTCGACGAACACTTTGTACACGTTTTACGCCCAAATGCCGTATTTATATATGACAACTCTTTTAAATCAAACATACTTCCTTACAATCCTTTCCCAAAAAAGAAACTATCTTCCTTACAATTGAATATCGTCAACATGTCTCCTTCATTTGACCGTGTTGGTTTCACTGTCAATCCACCTGACGTCGATCATAGAGTGCATGTATATCCTATCGGAAGATACGCGTAAGAACTCATTGTACCCTTCATATTGATTGTTTTCATAAATCCAACAATGTATTATGTGATTCTAAAATTTGTAATAGTTTTTGGCCATTCGACGTTCATCAAAGGATTACACGAGAATGCATAACTAAATGCTGGGATGAAACGTGGACATCGTGGAACATGATCCCAGAAAGCGCTAAGGGAATTTGGTACGAGGAGTTTATGGTACAAAGCGATAACTCAAATGTTTTAAATACTTCAATTTATTGACAAACATTAATGGTTATTGAAAATGAGTTATTGCTTGTAGAGTATAGCTACTTGGGATGCAGGGGCTGACAGTCACATTCGGGGTAATTTTATGAGGAGATGCAATATGATTGTCAAGGCCGAAATGAGGATGCGAAGGACATCAAGGAGGAATTCACGTTTCAGAAATTGAAGCAACCCGTAAAATGGCAGAACTTATATGTCATGAATTAGTGACAACTTTATACTCCATGAATTAAATAGATTAGTGATTTGCAACCGCTTACAATGTATGTCATCATATTTATATTACATTCATATATGTGTTCCAATTGAATTTGTATTGCAAATTCCCAACGAACTAAACGGCTGAAAATTTAAATGTTTGAAATCAGGACTTGTGAATAAATTTGTTTTTTTTCCGAGAAAGTGGAATAAATTTGATTTGAAGTGCCGATCGTAAAAATTGAATATTACCAGAATTCGAAATTGTAAAATTGATTTTATCTAAAATATTTGAAATCCGGACTATATAGACGACGCTTAACAAATAAGCGCGGTATCAGGTATCCGTAGAACAGCGCTTAACGATAAGTCGCTGTCTTAGGGGACATTATACGGCGCCTTATGTAAGAAGCGCTGTCTCAACTGACATTATCAACGGCGCCTTACAAATGAAGCGCTGTCTTAAGTATGAATATAAATTGACAATATAGACGGATTCAATTAATCCCTTTCACAATACCATTTCATTAAAAACATCGTTTGGAATAACACATTAATACGCTGAACATCAAATTACATTGCTCAATTTTAGCAAGTAAGGGATGGAAACAAAGACAAACAAATTACATTGCTCACTATTATACAAAACATTTGTATTCGTTTACGTCCGAATTTGTTGATACTAGACACGTCCATGGTACAAAACTTTTGGACCAATTACTAATACATCATACGACTTGTTTACACCGGAGTACCTGATTACCGCAGATAATCTACTAATTCATCCGCAAATTCGTTCCTCATATCATTCAGGACATTGTTACCATACGGGTCCTCTCCTGTAGGGAAAGTCTGGGAAAAAATGCATAGTTATCAAATTTATCGATACGTAGACTAATTGGTAATGATCTATTTCTTATCGGGGCATATATTTACCTGTGTGATGTCGTCATGAAGAGATCCATTGGTATGATGAACGAACTTGATTATGTTGCGAATATATTGCAACACATAGTAGCCACACACTTGAGTGTTTAATGGCTGTCTGGGGCACTGAAATAAGAAATGATTTATAAAATAACTGAAAGATATTAAGTAAAGGAATAAAAGAATTAGGTCTTTGCTGTTGGTATTTGTTAACTCAATACCGTTACAGTCCTCCACTGTATATCTGAATCTGACTGGAGATTGAAGTACGTACGCATGCTTCTCTAACATTAATGTAATTAATGTAAGTTGTGGCACATGTAGTACTGGTAAGAAATAGTGGATTTGCATAGTCGTTACGTGTTGACAAAATTGATTGCATCATCCACCGGTGGTTTTGCAGTTGGATCAAGCCAAAGGACCAAGCGCTGCACAGGGAATAGGACAACTAACATCCAATGCCATATAATAAATAGTTATGGAAATGTTATATTCGTATACAATGAATTTTTTGCAAACATAGAACACTATGAAAAGATCAACTTACTTTTTCACATGGACGTAGGGGAGGAAGTAGCAGAAATTGTGAACGTAGTCTGGCATTTGCAATCTCTTCTTGAAGCAATCCACCCTCGTTTCCGTATCGACTGACGGAGTCATATGACACAGTCTGAAGAATCCAAACCTAATGCCCGGTGGGATCTTAGCGTGTATAAACCTGTTGTCATTTGAATAAGGGAGTCAACAAATTTCATAGTTAAATTTAATTAACAATATCAAAAAATATTTTACCCTATGTACACTTCAACTGCGGTTGCACTCAAAGCTTCCAATCTGGTGAACTGCAAAATGTCAGATCTTTCCAGCTGGATATAACAATCTTCACCAAAAACTTCGCTACCACTGTACACCGAATAGATAGTCGACGCGGCCATCATGTTCACGTGGTCATGCAAAAAGCAGCAATGCATTGTCATTCCTTGAAGCGTTTCGTTGTCAAAACTGCTGCATTGGAGGTGGAAAAAATTGGTACTCGTCATATCCCTGTGCGGAAAAGAAAAAAAGCGATGAACCAATTCACTTTGATATACTTATAGGTGTTTCCTGTCATATAACTGAATTCACCCATCAGCTACCTTGTCATCAATGTGTACCAGACGTTTCGGCCATCCCACAAAACCACCCATTGCATCTGATACTTTCTCCGTGAGCCCCAACTTCATTGGAAGCTCTGCCGATGGTTCAAGGTCAACTTCTACAACCACCTTCACCATATCATCAGGCAGCTCTTGACACAGGACGAAGCGTCCTTGCATCACTCTGCCAAGTGCTACAAGTCTCCTGCCCTGATCCGAACCTCTTCCTTCCACGTGTAGCAAGCATTTCTTCCCAACCTGAAATGGAAAAATTTAGACCCAGTAACGAAGTAGATTGAAATTTATTTGTTATTTCAAAAAGGACTGACTATTACCCCGCGTATATCTATAAATGGGTCATCATCGGACCCAATTTGATGGCTATGAATTGTAAGAGCGTGCGAAGTGACAGTGGACTGTGTGCTCGACGAAGAAGACTTCTTCCCAAATACCTTCTTCCAACCTACCAAACTCCCCACCCCCCGGGTTCGTCCAGGGTACTCGTCCTTTCCTATGGCCTCTGTTAATATGTCACGTCGACCATGGCATATAAATTTTCCGTCCCTCACTTGCTTCTCCAATTCATCCTGATATCGAAGTGAATGGACGTTCATCACAATCACAGAGAGTTAAGTAATTATGTACTGTAATCATATAACTTACAATTTTGTCGGCAACCTCCCTCATATGGTCATTCACGTACTCTTTATTAGTCCTTTGGTGCCCCCTCTTCCAAACCTCATGCCTTCCAACATCGATGACAGGGTCTTCCCCCGTAATTATTAAACCCTGAGCCTCCATCTCCGCTAATTTGTCCGCGACGATATCCGCTTTTGCCTTCTTGTACCCGCTCCTGGACATAGTATGCGGGTACCGGTTCAATTTCGCTCGCGCAATGTTCAACTCTCTAAGTTGTAGTGCCTCGGGAGTCAGACGTTGTTCCACAAAGGAATTCCATTGATCCGTATCAATGAACGGATACATCTGTCGTGGGTCCTCTCCTTCTTTCGGACGAAAAATGTACTTATTTGCTAGCTCACTCTTAAATTCTCTCCATATTTTAGCCGCTGCCCGCATCTCCGTTTTCTTTAACACCGGAGTTAAGTCATTATGAGGCACATCAAACATTTTCTGTAGAATTAAATGAATGGTTAATACTTGCACAAAGTATAAAGTTAATAATTAATCGTTTCACAGTTAATAATCCGGACCATAGTCTCTTCCCACACCAACTCCCGCTGCTCCTGTCGTGCAAACGTCCATTTTTCATATGTAATTGGCATATGCTTTTTCGCAACCAGACCTGCATGTACCGAACGCAGTGATTAACGTATAAATACCACATCGTGCATTTAATATATTAACATACTGTATGATATTACCAATGTATGTTCTGAATGATTTCCCTACTTCACCGTCGATAGTTCCATCTGCTGCTATCGTGACCGGTTACTTTGTGCCATCTTTATGCTTGTCAATTAAACTGGTCAGAAGGGTTGCGCCCCTTTATTTACGTTTCGATGTTTTATTACCTGTCGCTGATGAGGCTTCGTCGACACTACTTGGTGTGTTAACCATTGTCCTGCGAGTAAACAGCATAAGCATATGACGACACTTCACAATGTAAACCGAAACAGAGAAGTATTTTACTGTTGTACTTGGTTTGTAGAATCAGTTTTGCACTACAGCCTCCCTACATTCTCATAGTTTCACGATGAATAATAATCAGTTGCCTGAACTGAGTACCTTGACTAAATGAATACATCCATACGCCAGAGTCAACCAAATTTTCAAGTTTACACGCAACCGTAACTACGAAATGGAAGACAATTGTTAAGGTAAAATCAATCTGTGATGAATTTCGCCGAAAACTTATGCAAAACAGAGACAATAAGCGCCGAAATAGGATGACAAATAAACGACATACCTGGGCGACAAACTTAAACCTCCGATGGAGTGAAATGCGTATGTCGGGCGAAGAACTCGGCGTAAATGGAATTTACCAATCTGGTTAAAAAATGTGTTGAAATGTAATTTTTGGGGTTCGAGGGCATTTATTCTTCATTCGCCGTGTTCACTACACATATAACGGCGCTTATATAGACCAAGCGCCATTTTACCTTATTTATCACGTCGCCTTTTATGAAAGCCCCGGTTATTTGTGTTAAGTCAGCGCTTAAATTAAGGCGCTGTCTCAGTACATAAATCCAACAGCGCTTCTTTATAAGCGCCGTTGGTAAGAATCACGGAATAATAATTGAACTACGACGGAATCAGATATCATCCACCCTATAAGTAAACACACTTAATTAGCTCTTGTCCTTATATTTTCATCCCAACAATTTCATATAATGAGTTCGAATTCTGCAGCCGACCATTTGTTTGCGGAGATGGCTGATGAAGAATCAAGTGGTTCTGAAGGATATGTTTGTTCCTCTCAAGATGGATTCTATCCATATGATAATGGCTCGGAATGTTTAGGAGAGCATAGCTTCAGTATGAAAAAATACAGATACGACGAATACAACAACAATAGACAATGTTCGTCTTCAAATACAAATCCATGTGACGGTGACGAAGAAGTTGACCAGCCGTCACCCCGTGGGTCACCTGGAAGGCAAGTACCAAAATAATTGTTGTATTATGAAATTAACGTTCCACATCATCTGAACTCAAGTAGAATAAACTCTGTTATATATTGATGTGCAACGTATCTAATGAAGTTAACGTGCCCTTGTCAGTTATAAATGTGCGTTTTAATTTTAGAAAATGGGAAACGGACTACTATCGAAAACGCAACGTATATTCTTTCTATCCACTATATATATATATATATATATATATATATATATATATATATATAATCACGTACAAATTACTATCTAAAATTGAAACCCATATATTTGTAAGAATGAGCAAGAATTCTGAAGCTGAACGTTTATTTGCTTCGTCGTCTGGAGATGAATTCGAAGGCGGTTCTGAAGGATATATTTGCTCCGCTCATGATTATATATATATAGTGGGACAATGGCTCGGCCTGTCTAGGATATCATAGCTTCGGTTGATAAAAATACAGACACGACGAAGACAATAGTATACAAAGTACGTCTTCAAAGCCAAACCATTGTGAAAGGGAGCCCGAAGTTGATCTGCCATCACCCCGTGGGTGAATTGAAAATCAATGATCGCACCCGCGTTGAATTTATGAAATTATCATTACTTACATCTTAACTAATCAGTACTTCTTTTTTATGTTAAACGTATCTATTGAAGTTAACTTTTTCCTTTAAGTTGTTAAATTTTTTAATGCACATCAATTAACGTATAATGAAGTTAACTTGAGTTTACACTGCGTCCAATATAAATATGTGCACATATATATATGTATATATTATGATACAAAGATGAAGAAATTAAGTTTCAGAATGATCGACGATACCACCCACATATATCAAGAAATCAGACATGAGTATCTATGTATCAAAAAAATTTCCCCACGATGTGACGATCACTATTTTTTTTTCTTCTGATATGATGTGATGATCATTATTGAGCGATGTCGGGTGACATCAGGAATCACAGCTTTATATCAAGAAATCAGACAGGAGTATCTATATATATGTGTAACATTAAGAAAATTGGAAAAAAAATTGGAACATAACTTCTACGTCTTTATTCCTTTACATTTCCGTCACCAGAAACGGAAATGCAACGTGCCTTTTACGGAAAACGTTTCATCATTGTTCTATTAATATTCCGTCAACTCACAGTTAATATACTGTACAGCAACAATGTTAGCGTTAATATTTATCCGTTGCATAAAAGCGTTGATTATTCGACGTGTTTCCGTCCATTTCTGACGGAATATAGACTCTGTGTTGACTGAACATGTATCGTATTTATTACATTCTTATCCACCTAATCTTTAACCTGTGCTATAAATAGGGGCATTTGCAAACAAACATGTATTCTAAATGTTCATCCGTTTATAATCAAGTGTTCTAATTGTTTCGATTCTGTTGTTTGTTATGCTCAGACTTTATTTTCTTTTAAAGATCTTTTTGGATTTGCAGTACATGTCAATCAACTGTATTATATATAGTGGTGTTTCATGATCAGCTCCATTCTTTTCTCCTTTGTATTATTCTGAATTTGTCGTTCATATTGAGAGATAAATTCTGAAAAATACATATGAGAACAGAATGGAGCGTGTCATGAACATAACTGCATATAATATGTAGTTGACTGACTTGTACAAGCAATCCAAGAAGATCTATAAAAGGAAAAAAATTCTGAGCATAAGGTGTATAATGCGTCTACTTTCCGCCAAATTACCGTCACCCGTCTACTTATAGCATCGCTTATAATGAACGCGCTGTCTCAGGTCATAATTTCAACATCGCTTATAATTAAAGCGCTGTCTCAGGTCATCGTTTCAACATCGTTTATAATGAAAGCGTTGTCTCAGGTCATCATTTCAACATCGCTTATGATAAAAGCGCTGTATCAGTTCATAATTTCAACATCGCTTACAAATCAGCGATGTCTTTTAGTGACACAAAACGGCGCTGCATGTATAGGCGCTGACGTTCATTGGTAAAACGGCGCTTATATTAAAAGCGCCGTCTCAGTTAATAATTTCAACATCGCTCAATATTAAAAGAGCTGTCTCAGTTAATCATTTAAATACCACTCCGTCACATTTTTTTATTTACTGATATGAATACCTATCCAAAAACTTAATGTTGCAACTGACGTATATAAATAATAAAATTTTGCAAAGACCAGATCTATTAACACCATCTTTCTCGCTTACATTCAACTGTTCCAATTGTACTCAAATGGCTTCTTTGCAATGTCCAAGTCATTAAGGCCAAGCTCCTATTGTGACCGACCACTTGTGTGCTGATATTTGCTTCAACCCAGACACGACTTGAGGTACTCTATTTTAGTTTCCGTTGAAATCGCAATATTAGTATAAGCATGGCATATTTATATGAAGAACGGAGATGGATGTACGAAGCGAGTGCTCATGGGGAGTCATGTACCAATGATGTTTTTATCGCTGGTGTCAAAATTTTTATTGAAACAGCTGTCGCAAAAGGTTTTCTTGCCAGCGACAATTCAATCCGCTGTCCATGTACAAAATGCAAAAACAAGCGATTCATACATATAAGAATGATGGAGGCGCATTTGTACAAATACGGTTTCACACCAAATTACTTCAATTGGACCTTACACGTGGAAGATCTGGCAGAAATACAGTACGTAAATACAGTTCAAACTCAACCCGAACCGACTACATTTTACCCAGTTCTTGATACTGAAATACAAATTTGGACTGGCGAGGCCTTCCCAGAGATGTTTCCAGATATTGCCACAACTGATGACATTCCCGAGTCGTCGAACTATATTGAACATCAAACAGATAATTTCGAAGCAAACAGATTCTTCGATCTACTAAATACATGTGGGGAACCAGTGTACGAAGGTTGCACGACAGAGACGGAGCTTTCAATTAACATGAAAATGCTGGCAACAAAAGCTAACTACGAATTATCCGAAGGCGCATTTAACGCTGTTTGTGAAACGATGAAAAATCTAATAAGGGGGGAGAATAAGATCCCATCTTCATTCAAAGAGTCAAAAAATCATATCTGATCTCGGAATGGGGTACCAAAGGATTGACGTTTGCGTGGGGGGGGGTGTATGATTTACTATGGTTGCGACGAAAGTTTGACAGTATGTTGTTTCTGCTCGGAACGAAGATATCATCATCCAAGACGCACAGAAAGTTCTTCATCGTACCAACGTAATGCGAGAAGGCAAATGGTTTACCTGCCGATTATACCGCGTCTACAGAGACTTTTTTTTATCTCAAAGCCTGGCAAAAGAAATGTCCTGGCACGCTTCACCCAAAGCAGACGTGCATCGCATGGTACACCCTTCGAATGGAGAATCTTGGAAGCAATTTGATCGGTGTCATCCTCACTTTGCATCGGATGCACGTAACGTAAGATTGGGATTATGCACTGATGGATTTAATCCATGGGGTATGTCCAGTAAACAGTACTCCGTTCGGCCGGTCATGGTAATACCATACAACTTACCACCGTGGTTGTGCATGAAAACGAGATTCATTTGGTTAACTATACTAATCCCTGGTCCGTCTAGTCCAAAGAAGCGTTTGAACATATATATACGGCCTCTTATTGATGACTTGTGACAGGCGTAGTTTGACCTCTCAAATTTGAATTTATATTTTCCCTGCAAGAAACTAGTAACGTGGCAAGCAGGGGTCGAACCCAAGAGAGCTGGTGTGGTTTAGTTGTCCTGAAAACAATAAAGAAAGGGGGTTTGTGAGCAAGTGTAGTAAAAAGCACAGGAGGAAATAATAACGAAGATTCAATCAGAGAGAAGGCATTCAGCTTAGGGTTTCTATTGTGACTTGTTTATCATCGACTGCTAAATAACTAATTTCATTTTTCTAAGCGTGGAATTCCGACAAAGGTAAAATCCTAAAGTATCCCGACAAAGGTGATACACCACAATCTAACCCGACAAAGGTGTTAGACTTCTAGTTCTGTCCTAACTTAATAATCTGACAAAGGTATTATTTAGCATAGGTGTTACGATCTACCTTTACGACAAAGTTTCTAGTAGTTATTAACGATAAGAATTAATTGTTTGATTAAGCTTTGCGACAAAGCTTCAACTTAACCTCACAAATTAATTCATGGAATAAGCATAGGAACTAGAGAAACATAAAATTGCATTAAGAACGGAATCTCAAAACACTGTCACAATATGCGAAACCCTAAACTGAATTAAGGATTTAGCTACACATAATCATGAAAAGATGCATAATTAAAAGTAGGAAAATATCTTCTCTTCGTCGAAAGCTTCGTCTCCTCCAAAGCCGTCTTGGTCTTCGTAGAATGATGGATGATGAGATGATGGAAAGCCTAACTCAAACAACTTATTTATAGTAAAAATTGGGTTTCCAAGTCAGTTTTGGGATGAAATTTCCAATTTTCGGACTCGCTGATGTCATCAAAACGCGTTGATGACATCATCGCCGCGTATCATGAACAGTTTATCGGCGCGGGTACTGTTCACTTTAGCTCCCCGGGTACTGTTCATAAAGTGAACAGTGTCCGCGGTCCTCTCTGAGACTGTTCATCCATTCTGCGCATCTATTTTCACTTTGGCTCTGATTTTGACCCTCCAAATGACCTCGGATGCTCTCGGTGTGAACTAGAGAGTTGTAGGGAATTGAGTTAGCTACGTAACTCCATGTAGCTCGTATTTTTATGATCAACGGTCCATTCGCAGCGCTCTTCCGAACGCACAAAGGTCTGATCTGCCATTGTGATGTTTTCGGCATAAAATGCCGTCTTTTATGCACCTTTCCTCTTGGAGCTTCCGAAACACCTGAAATGCAAAACCATACTAAAAAGTAACTTTTCGCATATAAAAGTGTTGAAATAGATGGGATTAGTTGACTCGACGAGTCGTATAAATACGACTCATCAACTTGGTACATCTTTGGAATGTTGGGGTCGACACGTACGATGCTAATCGCAGACAGAGTTTTACATTGAGGGCAGCTCTCATGTGGACTGTATCTGATTTCCCTGCCTATGCAATGTTGTCGGGGTGGTCAACTCAAGGAAAACTCGGCAGCCCCTACTGTATGGACGACACGAAGACATTCGTGTTGAATAATGGAAGAAAAGTATCGTATTTTGGCTGTCACAGACGATTTTTATCAAAAAATCATCCATATCGGGGTGATGCTAGGAATTTTTACAAAGATCAAACCGACTTTGATGGTCCAGTCCAATTTCAATCTGGTCAAGAAGTTCTTGACAGGGTTAGGAACTTAAAAAATATATATGGGAGCAGCATATCAATGAGGTTTGCGACGGCTTCGGTGTGGATCACAACTGGACAAAGAAATCAATTTTTTGGGGACTACCTTACTGGGAGGACGTGAAGCTTAGACATAATCTAGACGTTATTCACATTGAAAAGAATGTTTTTGAGAATTTATTCAACACCATCATGGATGTAAAGGGGAAAACAAAGGATGACGGTGTGAAGTGTAGAGAAGATATCGGGTTGTACTGTCAAAGACCAGAATTGGAACTGAAAACTTGCCGCGGTCGTTTGGTGGCGCATAAGGGTAAGTATCAGCTTACGATAGAACAACAGAAACTTGTACTTATTTGGGTGAAGTCTCTGAAGTTTCCAGATGGATTTTCATCTAATTTGGGGAACAAAGTAGATCTGAGTGCACTAAAACTAGTTGGTTACAAGTCACACGACGCACACGTATTTATAGAGCGACTCATGCCGATTGCATTCAAGGGGTATTTACCAAATAAGATATGGGAAGCTGTATCCGAGTTGTGTACATTTTTCCAAGATATATGTGCATCTTCCCTTCACGTTGAGCTGATGGAACACTGGCAGAACAACATATCGGTGACACTATGTAAGCTGGAGTCCATATTGCCCCCCTCATTTTTCGACTCAATAGAACACCTACCAATTCATTTGGCTGATGAGGTCCTACTTGGTGGACCAGTACACTATCGTTGGATGTATCCGTTTGAGCGTTTCATACATCGTCTTAAACAATTGGGCCATAAGGGAAACAGAACTGAGGTGGAAGCCAGTATTGTTAACGCATACATACAGCTGGAGACTTCGTATTTGGGGTCCGACTACCTAGGTCAGGATTTAACAACAACCGGCATACGATACAAACGAAACGAAGTTGGGACATCAGATTTCGAGGACCCTCAGATTTCTATTTTCAATTACCCAGGAGTTGGTGCCAGCAAAAGTAAATCAAGGGTATTAGACAGCCGAGAATTTAAAAAAGCAACTCATTACATCTTTAGCAACACCCCTGAACTTGAACAATATTTGGAATTATTTGAGACCGGCTTAAGACAAAGATGACCGCGACTTAATGATCAGCAAATATACGATGCCGTATTAACAGAATTCCCAGAATGGCTGAATTCCCATGTAAGTAGAATCAACTCAAATTTCGTTCCATTATGTAGCAAATTAAACTGTACTTGCACTTTCATGAACACCGCTTAATATTATGTTCAGGTTTGGGAGCTTGGAGAAACAATAGGACTACCACAATGGATTCACTACTTGTCCGCTGGCTTTCAATCCGACGTTGTAAGTTCGGCGACATACAAAGTGAACAACTACAAGTTTCACATCGAAAGCCATGGTGAAGGGAGGAATACGGTGAACAGTCATTTTTACGTGAAAGGAACAGAGGGGACCCACTACTACGGTGTGATTGAAGAAATAATTCATATGAGATGTAGAAGCAACCATCGCCTAAAGGTTGTATTGTTCAAATGCCGATGGTACGACCCTCAGTTTGTTAGGTCATACCCGTCTAACGGGGTTGTCATCGTGAACACTAACAGACCATACCCCCATTACCCTTACATACTTGCCCAGCAAGCGGTGCAAGTTTACTATGTGACGTTTCCGGGTTTAGCTCGACAAAATGATCAGGGTTGGGTTGCTATTTGTCATGTGAAACCAACAAACGCAATCGACATGGAGGTAGCAAATGTTCCGTTCCAAGATGAGGGTGAAACGGGAACGGAAATGCCTGTATTGGTGAACGTAACCGGAACCTTAGGAAACCTCACTGATGTTGAGGTTCACGAGTACGACACCGAAGAAGACAACAACGACGAGCATGTAGCTAATAATCCATATACCAAAGAAGAGTCTGACGAATCGTCGTGAGTGAATCAAGATATTCCGCAATAAAATTTCAAATCTCAAAAAATAGGTGGTAAATTAAAATTCTTTATTAATGTAATATTTTTTTTGAGTCTTATCAAGCATATGGCTAACTAAGTATGATCATTTGAGTCTTTAAGTCTGATCATCAACCATCAGGTTTTATCATCATAAACCTGATACACATGGAGACCTATTTTGGGTCTGTAGCGGGATGGGAGTCAGGTTTTGTTTCTCAAAGTAAAGAGGTAATGCAATCTAAAACTTCAAATGTCAAAAAAATAGGTGGTATATTAAAATTCTTTATTAATGTATGGGTTACATGGTAAATAAAATGTGAATGGGAATCAATACATAATTATTACGTAAGGAAAAAGATTATGTATTTGTAATCATCAATTTTGTTTTTTATTAATGCAAAGGGCTGGAACGTTTTGTGTAATATAATTTTCTGGAAAAATGATAAGTAAACGGCGCTTAATATATATGCGATGTGCAAAGGAACTCATAAACAGCACTTCTTAAATAAACGCTGTCATAATGTAATAAGAACACAGCGCCTTTATGAGAAGCGCTGTTATATGGCAAACTTAGAACAGCGCTTATTTGTCAAGTGCCGTAGACAATCACTAAACCACGACGCTTAATGGGGAAAAGCGCAATAATATGAACTCAGGACAGCGCTTATATAAAACAGCGATGTCGTATCCATATCTTAAAAAAACCCGCCGTATTCGCCCCCCTAGACAATTAAGGGAATTTTGGTTAAAATAGACTAAATACATTTTGTTTTGACCAAGCGATTTGAAATTACATGCGCAGTGGAAAACCCTCATTATCCGTCTTAGAACACAAGCGTCCGCCGTACGCCGCCGAGTTCGACATCCGATTTTGTGCCAATTGCATAAGCAACTTTCGTAGCCCAGGTATGGAAAAGTACTAGTCTGTCTCCTGTGCGCTTCAGTTCAGTTCGTGATTCTCTTGTCCGTCTGCGTTTGTTTGTTTGTTCGAACCCAAATTGTATCAAAAGTGTGTCAAATGTTATGCGCGTGTGTCCGATTTCGGAAGCAAATTTGTTTGTTCGGCGTGTGTTCTTGTGTGCTTGTGTGTCTGATATAATTTCTGTTAAAAAAATATTCCAAACTGGTCGGCTGACAAATTGTGTTTATGGCATCTGTGTTAGCTGTACTTGTTGTCATATTCTGACCTTATTGAAATCTGTTGATACAATCTGCTGATACAATATGTTGACCTTGTTGTCATATTCTGATAATGAAATGCCTATTGCTCATCGTCCTTAGGTACAATATTGCCTTTGATACTCTTGATACAATTTGGTTTAAATTAAAATTTGTCATAAAGATACTCGAATACTTGCTGTTTTGGTTGAAAATGTGGATACAAGAACAATGTCAACATTGTGTTCTATTTGTGTTTTACAAATACTAATTTAAATTTTGTGGCAGGGTAAATGGCACCACTCAAGCGTAATGGACAGGGTAAAAGGAATACCGTGGCTGGTAGAGGGGCTTCATCACAAACACGGCTAACTGACATACGCCAACTAAGACAGTTGAGTCAGGACATGCAACATCAGCCATCAGCTGGGGACACCAGTCAAAATCGAGATGCGTACAGACCTTCTGTTCCGGTACAGGATCATACCCCTGCGAGACGAGGGGGTGAGGACATGCAACGTACAACATCATCAACCAGAGACAGACGTCCAAGTCCAGACCTTTACAGCCCTACTATGCATGTACCGGACCCTACTGTGGATCCTATGGATGTAGACGGGAACTTACCAGAAGTGGATAATTACTCCATCGACGACCTGTTTCATATGGTGGGGGTGAACAGGGAGGTTGACGAGGATGCTGAAGATAGGGCCTCACCTTTGGCATATGCTGACGATCATGATGACGCAATTCGGCCAGAGTTCGTTAGAGGAGGGACTTCGGCCGGTGGCGGACTCAGCGAGGAGACACCGTTGGGTTCAATGCCACATGTTACTAGGCCTTGGATCACTTCAGCTGGGGATGACAAGTGAGTACTTTAACTGTAAATAAATTTGTGCAGCTTGTTTATACTAACCATATTATAAATGTTACACCTTGTATTTTTTCAGCTTTGACCCCCTGCGGTTGTTAACAATATTGGGCTTCAATGTATTGGACCTGGCTTTAAGATTAGTTGGATGACAATGGATACTTGTGATCCACAAGCTCTGGTGAAGTGGTTTCGACACTTCAAGGTAGAATGTAGTGAAGTTGCGTTATTTTGTGGGTAATTTGTTTTCGATTACATAGTCTTGTGATTCTATTACATTGTTCGTAACACAACTATATAATGTATATGTAGAGCTTGTATCGGTGGGATCCGATCCACACCATCTAGATTGAGGCCAACTTTAGGAAGAAGGCGGCTAAGATTCTACAAGATGCGTGGAGAGGTTTGCGAACCGGGAAAACTAAAGGCTCGAAATGGTTGACCAAAGATCACATAGATGCGGTAAGAGCTCGATTTAATACGGACCCATCATTCATAGTACGCAGTGAAAAGAAGAAGCAAACTTATGCTGCCAACCTTGCCAGAAACGGTCCGAGATTGCACGCATTTGGGTCTAGACCGGCACACTTTCACCATGCGAAGCTGGTAATACATACTATTTTAAAATAATTCTATTTTTACACTTAAATTTTTCACATCACATTTATCATTAAATTTGCAGGAAAAGGACAATAAAAGACAAGTGTTGCTAACTGATATGTTTGACAAGAAATACAAGCGGAGGGATGGGATGTATCTGATACCCGACTGGGAGAACAAAAGGGTATTACACTTACCAAATTATATTTGTTTATTACATTTGTTTATCTTATTAGATTGTATAATCAGTGTTGACAACTAATATGTTTCTTATTGTATTTTTTTATTACATATATTTGGGACTTGATCACAACTTTTTTGTTTCATTTGTACAAATGTGCAGAAACAGCTTGCTGATGCTGAAGCTCTGGTACTGAAAGATCGCGTTGCAGATGAAAGGGTACGGGATGAAAAGCTGGTAGAGGCCGCTGCAACTGTCATGGGAGTTCACCCAAGGTCGGGGATACCGTATCTGTATGGTCCTGCAGCAACATTAGTGTCGGACAAATTCTCTTCAACGGGCAGCCAAACATGTGCCAGCTCGCAAGGAGTAGCAAGGAGCCAATCATCGAACGATTACACTCGGGAACTTGTGCCACGTTTAGAGCGCATAGAATCCCGACCGGAGGCTGATTTGAGGAGCATGCAACTACAACAGGCGTCCCTGAGGGAGAGCATGGACCAAATGATACAAATGCAAGCTGCTATGATGAGGATGCTCAGTAGTCCTGGATACCAGCCGCCCTCCAGTCGAAGCTCGGATGGAAACAACCATGATCATGGGCATCAGGGATCGAATGAAAATAACCCCAGAAATTAGACATATTAATTTTGTTTGACTCGAATTCTTTGGTATATTTTTCACTCGGTATTTTTTTATTAAATAATTTCGAATTTTAATAATTGAAATTTAACAATTTCGAATTTTCTTAAATAATTTTAAATTTTAACAATTTAAAAATAATACAGATAGATAACAATTTAACAATTTAATTAAAATAATAAATTCAAAAATAGGTAATTTGAAACAGTGCCGGAAAACAGACGGTATGTAGACGGAAAATAAAGATGACAGAGTGTAGATGGAGTATTGACGATAATATATATTAACGGAAATATGCCGGCACAATAACGGAAATATGAGTATCTTAATAATGACGGAAATGTGACGGAAATATGAGTAGAAAAGGACGGAACAAGAAAACGGAACTACGACGGAGTAATGACGGAATAGAATATTGATGGAATATCGACGGAATTTGGACGGACAATAAGGTTGCCGTACTCTATACGGAATGTAGACGGAAAAAATGATGAAGGAATTATGCCGAAACAATGACGGAAACGTTACTGATGGAAAATGGACGGAACAAAGAAAACGGAACTACGACGGGGTAATGACGGAATATAATATTGATGGAATATAGACGGAATGTTGACGGGAAATATGGTTGCCTTAATGTATACGGCATGTAGACGGAAATTTTCGAGACGAAAATGAGTTGGAATATGGACGGAAAATATATTGACGAAAAGTAGACGATATTTTGACGGAGATATTCAACGGATACATGTCGGATTGATGACGAAAGTATAGGTACCGGAACTATGACGGAATATGAACGACACGTCGATGGAAGAAAACGACGAAATGTCGACGGAAAAGTTTTACCGTCGGGAAAATTTCCGACATCATCGTAATTGATGGAAAGTTGACGGAAATTCACGTTTTCCGTCAACTTTCCGTCCGTTTTCCGGCATTATTGAAGGCTGAAATTTTGGAAAAATTAGTAGTGTATATGACATTATAATTTAACATATTTTAAACTTAATTAAATTTAACTTGTTTATGATCTGAATAAAACACCATTACAATAGCTCCATCAAATTAAGAACTCGAATATGACAAATCAATAATGAATCAATAAAACAATAATTAAAAATTGAGTCTTACTGAACAAGTCGGTACAATTAGAGGCGAAGCCTGAAAATTGCATCCTTTTAGCAATATTTTATAGAAAAAACACAGTAATATCCATTCGATAGTAAATGTTTGAAATATAAGATTTCGATTTTAAAGCTAGTTGATAGTATATCACTTAAATAATTCAAACATATTGGATAATCGTATTTCAAAATTTTAGACTCTTTACACAATCATAATATATCATCACAATTTCAAATTATACTAGCTAGGGCTTTAGATATTTCTCAAACTTAAATTAACACCAATCTAGCATACACGGAAAATTATGAAGTTATATTGTAGGATCCCGATTCATTAGATTAATTGAATTTCTAGTTAAATAGATAATAAGTAATAAATTTTATCAATGAATATAGATTATTTGAATAAACCACAAAACTAAATCATCTGTAGCCTAGTGGAAGAGAAGAGAATAACTAAACAAGAGTGCTAGATTTACTATAAGAAAATGTGTTATAAGCTACGATTTAAATCCAACGGAATATATTTTGTTGATAAAATGTATAAAACCTTCAAAACAATTGTTGGAAATAAATCCGTTGGTAATTTATTAATTATAAGCGACAAATTAAATCAAACAAAAATATATTGTTGATAATATATATAAAACCTTCGAACTTTGATTGAAAATAAATTCGTTGAGATTTATATGTTATAAGCTACAAATTAAATTCAGCGGAAAATATGTTGTTGATAATACATACATAAAACCTTCAAAATTTGGTTGAAAATAAATCCGTTGAGATATATGTGTTATAAGGTACAAATTAAATTCGACGAAAAATATTTTGTTGATTATATATATATATATAGCGATCAAATGAGGCAAGCAAATTAGAATGAGGTTAGTGAGGCACGATCTCAACCACACATCTAACCCCACGTGCATTTGTGGCACACCACGTGTCCAAATAGTAAACCCACTACCAACAGTAGTGTGAACGCAAATGGTGGCTCAACTCACGTGGCTTCGCCACGTGTCACAATGAGTGGCCCCGATCGTGCCTCACGTGCCTCATTCTACCAACACTGCCTCAACCGAGTGCTCCTATATATATATATATATTTATAACCTTCAAACTTTGGTTGGAAATAAATCTGTTGCGATTTATGTGTAAAAAGCTAAAAATTAAATGTAACGGAAAATAATTTGTTGATAATATTTATATAAAATCGTCAAAATTGAGTTAGAAATAAATTCATTGAGACTGATGTGTTACATGCTTTTTATGATGAAGATAATGCTCCTAACAAAACTACTTCACCAAAGACCGTCTAAAAAATGTTCTTTTACAACAAATAATCACACAAAATAAAAAATGTAATAACAGATTTACAATTGTCACTTGCTATTAGTTAGTATGATCACCAAAATCAAACAGATTTGTCATATAGTTAAATAAACTGAACTGTAGATTGATTAAAGTTGTGACAAAAATGAAAGAAGAATTGGACGCATATGGTAGCATTTGAGCTCGTATAATTTAGTAAAAAAATTTCAACAATTTTTTTAGCATTGGGTGAATATGATTTTACTATTTTGGTTAAACTTCAATAAGAAAGTTTATATCTGGTTAAAAAAATAAAGTTATTATCTAGTTATTATATTAGTTTAGTGATTCATAAATAAAGTATATATACATAAACAAACATAGGATGATAAGATAACTTTTGTAGCCTAGTGGTTAGATGAATGTGTTATGGTTGAGAGAGCTAGGGTTCAATTCCTAACAAGTGTAATATTTATTTAAATTTTTTAAGGGTTGATCGAGACGGGAGGGCTTCCGGCGAGTGGCAGCGTTTGGCGAGGAGGAGGTGGTCCGACAGGTGGAGGCTTTCCACTAAGGTCCGGCGAGGGAGGTTCGACGAGTGGCGGCTTCCGGCTAGAGGGGAGGCGGCCGATGAGGGTATAATAGTAAATACATTTATTACTTACCACCTTTAAAAGTAACGGAATAGTTCTGTCGTAAATAATGAAAAAGGCATAATAGGAAATATATTCAATTGCTACAACCTTAAAATCAACGGATTATGCGTTTATTTTCTTGATTTTTTCACTCTTTTAATTAGATATAATCAACAAAAATGTCCGTTGTAAATGACGTTAAAATTGATGGATATGATAAAATCGACAGCCTTATAACCATCGACTTTCCAACGGAATAATCCGTCAACTTTAATAGCATTTCTTACAGAAAAAGTGTAAAAGCAATGGAATCGGCCATTGATAATAAGCGTTTTTATTTGAGTCTTGTCTATTAGAAAATTATAATTTTGCAAACCAAATTGAACCGGCCGAGTCACCTAGTTAATGAAACATCAATCGGTTCAACCAGATTGATGCTAGGTCAATTGCATATGCGGTCTGATTACAAAACCGATTGGTCTCTCGACCGGTTCTCGGTCCAACAGATCAAACCAACCGGTTCGGTTTGATTTTAATGAAACTACATATATGTATTTAATTTCCCAAAGTGGATGGACGCACATATATCATATATATTTGATTCCCCTAATTGGATAGTTGAGATTATCTTTTGATGATGATATATATGTGCAGGGGAGCACTCGGTTGAGGCAGGGTTAATATAATGGGGTAGTGAGGCACAATTCGAGTCATTGATCGACTCGATCAGACGCACGTGGCGAAACCACGTGTCACAAGCCGCCATTTGCGTTCACACTACAAAGTAGTGTGAATGTTGGAAACGGGAGGTGGAGAGGAGAAGGAGAGAAGGGGAAACAGGGGAGGAGAAGATTGTTAATTGATTTCTTGCCATTCACTCCAGATTATTACATTATTAATACTGTTATCACTAAAGGAGGTGACGTCATTCTCTGACATTCCTTTAACAAATTCTGGTGCCTCTAACCGATTCTTCCAGTGCGTATTCGCCAGCTGGGTAGCGCCTAGAACCTTCTCTGTGGCGGGATCCTCTACGGAGAGGTGCAGGCTCCTGTGGTGTGACTCCCTCATGCACAGTCTTATCTGCATGTATACTCATGTCCTCACGTGCTCTCATCTTCTGTGCCCCATCAATACCACCCCCATCGGGAGACGCCTTGTCCTCAAGGTGA
Source organism: Rhodiola kirilowii (assembly GCA_033675215.1). NCBI lineage: Eukaryota > Viridiplantae > Streptophyta > Magnoliopsida > Saxifragales > Crassulaceae > Rhodiola > Rhodiola kirilowii. The sequence goes on along the minus strand of CM066196.1, from coordinate 30,967,577 downwards.
AAAGTTGGGAACTCTGTGGTGATGTCATCTGCAAATTCCCAGGTTGCTTCCTCGGCTGGTAAGTCGATCCATTTTACGAGCCATTGCGGTTTCCACTCCTTGAGTACCTTGACTAGGCGTGTGTGTAGGACTGTCTCTGGGATCAGGAGTGGTTTGAGGCCGTCCATATGTGATGGGAAGTTCTGGGTAATGTTGGTCGGGTTCCCAATAAAGCGACGCAGGAGTGCCACGTGGAATACATTGTGAATGCGAGCTGCTGGCGGTAGGCTAAGGCGATAGGCGACCGCGCCGATACGTTCGCTGATCTGGAAGGGGCCATAGAAGCGCTTTACAAGCTTGTTGGTACGTCTGTTGCGTAGAGAATTCTGCCGGTAAGGCTGCTGGCGTACCCAGACAAAATCTCCCACGGCAAATTTTCTGTCTTGACGTTTGAGGTTTGCTTGTTGGCGCGTTCGGTGTTGTGCTCTGGCGAGATTGGCCTTGAGGTTTTGTAATAGTTGCTCACGATGTTTGATCTGCTCTTCAACTGAGGCCAAGGTAGTGCTGCCCGGGACATGGTCGAGTAAGGATGGGGGGGGGGGGGACGTCCATAGACAAGAGTATATGGGGTGGTACCAATAGAGGAGTGTAATGCCGTGTTATAGGAGTACTCAGCCCAAGGGAGTAGATGCACCCAGTCCTTCTGGTGTTTACTGACAAAACATCGTAGGTAGTCCTCAAGACTCCGATTCGTGACCTCGGTCTGACCGTCACTTTGGGGGTGGTAGGCGGTGGAATGGGCTAGAATGGTACCCTGTTGGCGAAACAGCTCTTTCCAGAATTTGCTCATAAAGATTGGGTCACGGTCGGTGACGATACTGGTTGGAAAGCCATGGAGATTGATGATATCCCGGATGAATACCTGGGCAACATCATTAGCCGTGTATCCGTGCTTTAGAGGTGAGAAATGAGCGTACTTACAGAGGCGGTCAACTACGACCATGATGGCTGTGTTGCTTGTTGCCGGAGGTAAATGTGTAATGAAACCCATAGAGATATCGCTCCATATTTTATCAGGGATCGGAAGTGGGTTGAGCAGGCCAGCCGGGGCTGAGTTCGGTGCATTGACCTGTTGGCCTGTATGACATTGTCGCACGTATGCTTTTACATCTTCTCGGAGGCCTTGCCAATAAAAGTTGGCGGAGATGCGAGCCAGAGTACGTCGCATGCCCGGATGTCCCCCTGAGGTAGTGTTGTGGAACTCGTAGATGATGAGTTCCTTAAGAGTGGAGTCGTCGGGGACACGTAGTTTGCCTTGGTGGAGGACAATCCCATCGCGTAAGGTCAAGTTGAGATGGTTGCCTGGTTGAGTGGAGATGGCGTGGACGAGCTCACGGCCTGCTGGCTGGTCTGCATAATAGTGCCTGAGGGCCCTGAGGATGCCATATTCCGATTTGGTAATGGCCATGCTTACCATGCAGGTAGGGTTGTCTATAGGTGTGTCTTCGTGGACGCGAAACACGGCATCAGCTACCTTATTGTCCTTTCCCGGACGGTAGCGAACTTCGAAATCGTAGCCCAAAAGTTTCACAATCCAATGTTGTTGTTCCGGTGTGTGAACGGTTTGGGAGAGGATAGTTTTAAGAGGTTGATGATCCGTCTCAATGATGAATTTGTGTCCCAAAAGGTATTGCCTCCATTTTTGTACGGCTAGGGCTACGGCGGAGAGTTCCCTATTATATGCGGAGGAGCGCTGCATCCTTGGGCTGAGCTGTTTGCTGAAGTAGGAAACTGGACGTCCGCCCTGTGCCAGCACTGCTCCAATACCTGTTCCAGACGCATCTGTATGTACATGGAATACATTTGCGAAGTTAGGGAGGATAAGTACTGGGGTCGAAGATAGTGCTTGCCTGAGTTGCTGAAATGCCGAAGATGCCAAAGGTGACCAAAGGTAGGCATCTTTCCTTAATAAATTGGTGAGGGGCGCGGCTATAGTTGCATAGTTTTTAACGAAGCGCCGGTAGTACCCTGTGAGTCCGAGGAATCCCCTAAGTTGTTTAATGGACTTAGGCTGAGGCCATTGTTGAATGGCTGTAATTTTGTCAGGATCAACAGCTACCCCCTCATGGCTTATGACGTGCCCTAAATATGTTAAGGAGGCCCTAGCAATATCACACTTAGATGGTTTAGCATAAAAACAGTGTGAACGAAGGGTCATGAGTACCTCTTCCAGGTGGCTAAGGTGCTCGGCAGGGGTGGCGCTATACACCAGGATGTCGTCAAAAAATACGAGAACACAACGCCGGAGTAGGGGCTTGAAGATAGTGTTCATCTCTGCCTGAAAACTGGCGGGCGCATTAGTGAGGCCAAAGGGCATTACCAGGAACTCGTAATGTCCTTCATGGGTCCGAAATGCTGTTTTATACACATCAGCTTCATGCATGCGCAGTTGATGGTACCCTGCCCTTAAATCAAGCTTGGTAAAGAGTGTGGCTCCGTGCAACTCATCCAAAAACTCGTCGACGGTTGGGATGGGAAATTTGTCTTTGATGGTGATGGTGTTCAAGGCACGATAATCCACGCAAAATCGCCATGATCCGTCTTTTTTCTTGACGAGCAAAACTGGTGAGGAAAATGGACTATGGCTAGGGCGAATGATGCCGTCGCGCAGCATGGTTTGGATCATAGCTTCAATCTCTGTTTTCTGGTAATGCGGATATCTGTAGGGGCGGACATTGATAGGGTTGGTACCATTGATGAGTGGGCTAGTATGATCAGTGGATCGGTGGGGCGGCAGGCCTTGAGGTGGGTCGAAGACAGTAGAATAGGTGTGGAGCAAACTGGTGAGGCCTTTGTGAAGTTCGGGGGGGAGGTTTAAGGGCAGTGAGAGGTCTGGAATTGGGGAGGTTTGGGTATCAGTAGGAAATGTTGGAGCCCATGTGGTAAAGAGTTGGAGGAAACAGAGGGTGCCTTTTTGGTGAGATGTCTTATGTATCTGAGATGCCGAGGACTGGGAGATTTGTGTCATAGGTTTAAGGCCGAAGAGCTTGATGTGCTGGTCTTGGCGTTGTAGGCTCATCCACATGTTTTTGAAACAAAAGGTCGTTGGGCCTACCTCTGCCAACCATTGGGCACCTAACACCAGGTCTGCCCCGAACACTGGGAGCAGGTGTAGTTCGACTGGGAAAACGTTACCCTCTATTTGGACTGGGACAGAGTGACACACACCTTCGCATTGCATCTCGTCACCGTTGCCGACTGTGACGTTGAGATGAGCAAATGGTTCGATGGCCAGTTTGAGGAAATGAGCAACTCACGTCTGTAAGAAGTTGTGGGTGGAACCACTGTCCACCAAGACTAAGATTGGTTGGCCGCAGATCGTCGCGTGGAAGCGCAATGTGCAAGGCGCAGCTTGGCCTTGCAGGGCATGAAAAGTAATACACGGGGCTGGGTCTGTTTCAGGCACTAGTTCGGTCGGGTCTGACTGCTCTGGAAGGTCAGTGGTGGTGTGTTCGACTAGTTCGAAACCATCTGTGTCGCTTGGGTCTTCCATGAGGAGACATTGAAAGCTTGGGTGGCAGACGTGACCGGGCGCAAAGTTCTCACCACAATTGAAACAGAGGCCTTTCACGCGGCGAGCGGCCATTTCGGTCGGCGTCAGGCGTTTGATAGGGAGTGGGTTGGTGTGTGGACGAGGTGATTCTGGGTGAGGGCGATAGGGTGGTTTGAAGGGGGTTGTGCGAGGTGAAAAGCGACGCTGTGACAGGAGCTTGTCCTCTATCACGCGAGCTAACCCCATGGCTTTGTCAAGGTCATGTGGTTTGAATATGACAAGCTCGTGCCGTATATCTTCCTTGAGGCCCGCAATGAATCTGGACAGTAGGTTAGGACCCACTAGGCGAGGTGCACTGGTGGAGAGCTTTTCAAACTCTGCAATGTATGTATGCACGGACGTGTGTTGAGTTAGCAGGTTTATGGCAATTTCCGCATCATAATATTCGCTGGGACCGAAACGGTGGCGAATATCTTGCGATAGTTTTGCCCATGAAGACACTTGGCCCGTGATGTCCTTCCACTGGAACCAGAGAAGGGCGTCCCCAGCCATGAACAGCGGAGCGGACTCCAGCATCTGGTCGGGTGGCGTGTGGTTGATGTGGAAGTAGCGGTTGATCTGGTACAACCAGCCCACCACTCCGTCGCCACTAAAGATTGGGACGTCGATGCGTGGGGTGCGGAGGTGTCTCTGGTTGGGTTCATCGTGGGCTTGGGGCGGGTGGTAGTGATACGGAGGTTGTTGGGTGATAGCCGAGCCATTGCCGGCAGACGTTAGGGGAGTGTCCAGCAGTGGTTCCTGGTTTGGAAACAGTGGTTGTTTCCCTGCTCTATGATCAGGAGCTGGGTGATGCTTGAGGTTGTTTTCCTCCATTGTTTTGGAGAGTTTGTCGATGGCTAGAAGGACTTGTTGGATATCGGAAGACTGTTTTTCTTCCATGGCTGTCATCCGGTTTCCCAGGGTTTCCATGCCAGTGTTGAGGACGGCGATTGATTCGGCGTGGGTGGGAATGGCGCAATGAAAGCACCAAATGTTGGAAACGGGAGGTGGAGAGGAGAAGGAGAGAAGGGGAAACAGGGGAGGAGAAGATTGTTAATTGATTTCTTGCCATTCACTCCAGATTATTACATTATTAATACTGTTATCACTAAAGGAGGTGACGTCATTCTCTGACATTCCTTTAACAAATTCTGGTGCCTCTAACCGATTCTTCCAGTGAGTATTCGCCAGCTGGGTAGCGCCTAGAACCTTCTCTGTGGCGGGATCCTCTACGGAGAGGTGCAGGCTCCTGTGGTGTGACTCCCTCTTGCACAGCCTTATCTGCATGTATACTCATGTCCTCACGTGCTCTCATCTTCTGTGCCCCATCAGTGAACGCGTCGTGACACGTGGCGCGCCTCAGATGCACAGGGGTTGGATTGACGGTCAAGATCGTGCCTCACTGCCTCATTCTACCGAAGTCTGCCTCATTTGATCGATCTTCTATATGTGTATAACTTATTTCTACTCCTTGAAGAAAGTAGTGTACCATTTCTTTATAAGTGATTAAGAAAAAAAAAGTAGAGATCACGTGTAAACCACATTTATTCTTATAAACTATAAACCATTTAAGAAGTCGTCTTGTGTCAACTTCTATCGATATTCAATCACAGCTTAGGGCTTTTTTATAATTAGTTAAAATATGTTTAATTGTATAATACTAAATTAAGTGAGGGTATAATGGTCTCGTCAGAAACCCTAATTTATTGAACAAACCTTTACATCAAAGATCGGAGCGGACGGAATAGTTGGGCAATGGATGTATTTCGCGATAGAATGGAGGTTAATGATAGGATTAACTAATGGTGGAGTAATGTCTTAATGGTCGGTTAGTGGGTGGGTGCGTTACTTTTGTATAGACTATACATGTCGTCTTAATATTTTGGTTCGATAATAAACAAGTAATTTCGGTGTATTTCTTCTCTCTAGAGCGGAAGCCAAAAGGTTCCTCGATCTTGAGTTTGTCCTTCTGCCGCTACTGTCCGCCGGGTTCCTAGTAGAGGCGAATCCAGGGGGGTCCTAGGACCCCTTTCCGATTTGAAAGGAATTTATTTCGAAAAAATGTATATTATTTCTTAGGTCGAATAAAGTGTCCAAATCATCACTTTCTCGTCCAAATAAGCTAATTTTAGTTCAGATCGGTGCCAAAATTTCTTTAATTGAAAACATTTTGTTGGATTCGTCTAGTTTGCAGGTGGAGGAATGAACTAGGGTATTTTTTGGGGAGTTAATGAATAGTACTAATTGTTTTAAAATTTTCACTTTAACCCTTAAAGTTTGAAACTTTACTTTTAAATGCTGTATTTTATAAATATTTCAATTTGACTAAATGAAATTAAAGTTTAGTACAATTAACCTCTCAATTCTTATATTATTTACAAAAAAATAAGATTAAGTCTTAAATTGGTTAGACAACTACAATTAATCTTTATTTTATCAAGGAATTTTTTTAATATATATATATATATAGATGGGCGTTCAAATGTTACACCTCCAGCCAATCAGATTGCGCCACGTAAGTCACTATTCACGGCACATGCAAGTCACATGTCCACTACCCCATGCTTTTGAGGTGGCGCCATGTGGATGCTTGGATGAATCTCATCCTACGAATGAGATTCATGTAACACATAACATTATAAGGGGTTGTAACACTTGAACGCCCCCTATATATATATATATATGGGAGCACTCCGTTGAGGCAAGGTTGTTAGAGTGAGACAGTGAACACGATCTTGGCCATTCATCTTCATCCATCAATTGATCCAAGGGCTGATGCTTTTATGGAAAATTAGAAAAGTATATGTTGATGGCAATTTATGGGGGGTATTTCAGACAATTTACATCATGTGTGTAGACCTGACAAGACAAATCATCTCTCTACCCGTCCATTCCCACATTTTGAAACCCATTTTTTCTTCCCTCCGGCGACGAAAACGAAACCCATTTTCTTCAAATTTTGAAATCCAGATTTTGCAAATTCCAGATTCTGTCCGCTGTTTCTTCTATCCGGCGACAAAAATGATTTTTTTGTATCCTCAAAACCCTCGCCATTTTCCATGGAATCTTGTCAGCGCTTCCGCGTCTCCCAAATAGCTGGCTTCTCTTCTCCATCAGAGGCATCCTCTTCGGCGTTTCCGTCGTGTTTTTCGGCGGATTGATTAAGTGGGTATTGCAGTGGATCTGCAGATTTGGGTATTGCAGTGGATCAATTCCGTTGTTTCCGACGTCTCCGGTCGAAACCCAGTATCATCTCCACGGTTTTAATTTGTTCATCCAAAACATCAGGTTCCCGTCTTTGTTTTGCTATCGAGTTTTTTGTCTCTATTTTTGATTTACACAAAGACAACAATTTTCGATTTAGGTTTGCTATCGATTTTCAATTGATTTAGGGTTTTTTATTGTCGAAGAACAATGCCGGTAATTCATTTTCTTTTTTTCTTTCTACTCCATTAGCTTCTTTGAATTTTTACGATTTCATTATCAATGTTTGTTGAACTAGGTTGAGATTTTAAAGCTATGTGCAGATGATTTGCAGCTTCATTGTTTGATAAAATGAGTCAATGAATTGCAATGATGATGGATGGATGGGTCTAGATATTGGACCTGACTTAGTTAAGACATTTAACGACGCTTTGGAAACCACCAAGACTGTTATTTGGAACGGACCCATCGGAGTGTTTGAGAAGTTCGTTGCTGGAACTGAGGTACACTAGAATAGAAACCTGACTCTCTTATGTTCAACATACTCAGTTCGTCTATTGCTAATGTTTGATATTTCTAAGACCATATTTCATTTCTGGGGCGTGTTTGAATCTGCTAGCAACGCCTTTTGTGTATTTTTTTAATGCTGGAGTGGATGAACAATGTGATTTTGCTGGTTGATTTTGATCAAAGTTTGTGTTTTGCAGGAACATGTGTGATGTTTTGCTAGACTTTAGCTTCTGTTTGTCTTGATTTCGATGTGGATTTACTCGACAAGTAGCTTTTGTGGTTGTGTTTGAATGCCCGAATTAATGATTGTTGATTGTTTGGCTATGTGTTTTTAAGCTTGTAATTTCATTGACAACTGACCGTGTGGTTAGAACTAACATCTGCTGGTTCTCTTTGTGATTAGTATTTGAAATGCATGTGTTGTTTGCCATGTGTTTTCTCTTGTGGGTTTGAATGTGGTGATTTGTGAAAGAACTCACTGATGATGTTACACGAGTCATGTACCAGAACTTGGGATGAAAACCCAGTCACTAATAAAAAAACTCGCAGCAATATGTTAGGAGTGGGAATAAGTCAAAAGGCGGATGGTTAATTTGTGTGTTTTGTTAAACAATGCAGGGTGCTGATTTGATGGCCAAATATGAGGTTAAATTTCCAAGAGTTGCGGTTGGCTCGAATGAGGAGCGACTTTTTGTATATCCTGCTTGTAATAAGAAGCTTGCATTTGACAGAGCACCTAAATTTTGATTTTTGGGGCAGTTGTTGTTGTTGTAAGAAGCTTTTGGTGTTGGCAAATGTATGAAAGCCGGTTGTGTGATGTGTAACAAAGTGATGAATTGCAAACGAATTTATAGGTTGATGATCAAAGTTGTTGTTGTTGTAAGAAGCAGTTCCATTTTGTGTACACCTAGTAAAAACAGCCACTTGGTTACGTCCGAAGTATTTTGTGTACAAGGTGTTTATGTGTAGAACCAGTATTCTATGAAAACTTGGTAGTTGTTGTTTACAACTTAATTTGTCACGAGCGTGCATACGAGATTCTTATAAAGGTGCATTCAACTGTGCATTCGAGATTCTAATAAAGGTGCAATATAATAATATAATATGTAATATAATAACGAAGGTGCATTCGAGATTCTAAATGAGCGTGCATTCAATTGTGTTATTAAAAAACGAGTGTGCATTCAACCAGGATATTGTGTTAGTAACGAAGGTGCATTCGTGATTGTAAACGAGCGTGCATTCAATTGTGTTATTGAAAAACGAACGTGCATTTATTTGTGTTTTTAAACGAGGCGTGCAGTGATGATAATTTATTATTATTATTAAGATTTCTCATATTTACAAATTTAATTTTGAAATTGATTGTTTAATTGATTGATTGGAACGAAGGTGCATATGGGTTATCAACGAAGGTACACTTCGAAACGAAGGTGCAGATGTGTTATCAACGAGGGTGCATTCCGAAACAAAGGTGCAGATGAGTATCAACAAGGGTGCAATGAGAGATCAAAACGAAGTTGCAGATTGGAACGAAGTTGCAGATTGGAACGAAGTTGCAGATTGGAACGAAGGTGCATATGGGTTATCATCGAAGGTGCATTCCGAAACGAAGGTGCAGATGGGTTATCAATGAGGGTGCATTCCAAAACCAAGGTGTAGAGAGCTAATAATTTTTTTATTATAATAATCATACAGACAACAACTTGATTTCTCATATTCATATAAACAAAAATGCAGATGGGGCGTTCAAATGAGGCACCAAAATAAGAATGAGGCAATTAGGTACGATCTGTGCCACACATCTACCCCCAAGCTTTTTGAGCGCGCCATGTGTCCTACTACTAAAATCCATCAAAAGCAAAAACCAAAAAGCAAAAATTATTCCTGCACTATTCACTACCACATCATCAAAATGAGTGGCTCACAACGTGCCTCACTGCCTCATTCTACCAACCCTGCCTCAATGGAGTGCTCCCCTATATGTATAAGAGCGTTCAAAATAGGCACCCCTGAGTGTGAGGCACTCCCTTATATATATAATACATTTCAACAAAAAGTTAATAATAAAAATAAATGAATTAGCACATGTTAACCTTTTTTATTGATTACCGCATATTAACGTTGACCACATAGAATTTTTTTTATATTTGTATACATATTTGGGAACCTTTCGGGAGCTTCTGGAACTGCCACTAGTTCCTAGTATTTTGTGGATGAACGGATTGATGTCAGCAACAGAAGAAATTAGGGTTTTGTGACATGGCGCATTGATATTGCGGTCAATAAAAGATGCAAAAAAAACTGCCTTATAATCAGAATCTCCAAATTCAGTGAAAGTAGGGTCAGCCACGGTTGTGCGCATGCTAATTATTTTGGATCTGATGTTGCAAAAAGTTGCGATCTTTGGGGAAGCTGTTTGGCGTGGTGACTATGCTTTGAAGGAAATGATGAGTTGACAAAGCAGTCGTAGGAGATAGGAGTTTGGCAAAATGGAAGCAAGCTGCGATGCTCGAGTAGAGATCTTCGTCAGGAGATCGTTTTCACTGCTGAAGCGGTTGTCGTATATGCACCATGGATGCCTCAGGGTGAAGGCTCGTCGTGCTTGCAAATCGGATGTTTGTTTGCAATGTCTATGTTGGAAATACTGCCGATATAATAGGCGAATACCAATGAAGTTACTAAATAACAGATTCAGAATATTGAGATGCGATTAAACAGAACAATATACAAAATGCAAGGATCTGAAAAATGATCGCAAAACGGAGTGGATCGAGTCACGTTGGAGCTGTCCTTAAAGCAAGATTGCCGCCCTACTGTGCTTTGGGACTCTCTGGCAGTATGCTTCCCAGGATAAAACAATCCTCGGAAATAGACTTAACACTAAGCTTTGTCGATCGAACCTTTCTGGCCTTTGGCTATTAACACCGACTGACTTTTATGAAAGAGAAAACCGAGGAGGAGAGTTGATGTATTTTCTGTGTAGTTTTAAGTGAAGCGCAGACCTTTCTTATATAGCAGTCCAATGACTTGCTCAGGAAGTCTAACCGACTTCAGTTTCCAAAGATAATCTACTGTTTCCAAAAATAACGCATGTTGATAATTCAACAGTTGGATAAGTTCGAATCTAAACAGTTCCGAAAATCTTGGAAGTTGATGACAACGGAATGACCAAATCATTTTTTGATTTGGTTTAATGCTCAAAATCAAAATTTGCAAAACCGGACAGTGGAGAAATCGATGCTACATTCGTGTCCGTATGAAGCTGGCGAACACAGGCCAAGCCAAATCCGATGTCGTCGAACGGATGATACTCCGTTCCTAGTTCTGCAAGAGTTTCTAAAGAATTAAGTCCTTTGAATTCTCATTTGAAGCGGCCCCACTTCTCTCTCACATAGGTGATTCTTTCTAAAAGTAAACTCACGTTACCCATTTGAATCTCACTATTCAAATTACTAGAATCATTAAAAGCTTCGAGATTAGCCTCGTGCGGGAGTCACTGTTTGATATGGGAATAGGATTGGGGTGTTACCCTCACAGTGACCTCATAGTCTTAGTAGTTAGGTGGTCTCTTTGAACCAAGTTCTTGAGATCTCCAGTCATCATGGTAGGGTTTTCTGTTGCCTCGACTTTATTTCCAAAAGGGCTTAAGCCTATGTTTTGATATTAACAATCAAAAGGCTTCAGTCTCATTCCCTTTGATGTCTTCTCTACTTGGTCCCTGTTTAACCCTTTAGTTAACGGATCCGTTATATTTTCTTTGGACCTCACGTAGTCAATGCTTGTGACTCCGGATGAGAGAAGTTGTCTAATGGTATTGTGTATTCGACGTATGTGTCTAGACTTACCATTATACATGACATTCTGTGCTCTACCATTTGTTGATTGGTTATCACAATATCACAATATAAACATATTGGTGGCACATGATTTTTCCAATCAGGAATATCCTCTACAAAGTTTCTTAACCACTCTGCTTCTTCGCCACATTTATCTAATGCCACGAACTCAGCTTATATCGTGGATTGGGTTATCAGTGTTTGTTTAGAGGATTTCCACGACACGGCTGCACCTCTGAGAGTGAATGCATATCCACTGGTGGCCTTTGAGTCTTGTATATCAGATATCCAGCTTGTGTCAGTGTATTCTTCAATAAGTTCAGGATATCTGGTACAGTAAAGACCATAATTATGAGTAGATCGTAAATACTTTAGTATTCTCACGATAGCATTCCAGTGTATTGTTCTTGGATTACTCATATATCTGGCAAGTCTACTCACTGTATAGGCAATATCAGGTCTAGTACAATTCATTAAGTACATTAGACTGCCTATCACTTTTGAGTACTCTACTTGGGAGATGCTCTCTCCTTTGTTTTTAGACAGGTGTTGAGTCATTTCTATACGAGTCCAACATACTCCTTGACTGTCTTTTCCAAACTTGTCCAAGATTTTATCAACATAATGTGATTGGCTTAAAACAAATCCATCTGCTGTTCTTGTAATTTTAATCCCTAAAATTACATCAGATCGTTCCGTATCTTTCATATCAAACCTTGAGTTTAATATGGCCTTAGTGGATTTGACCAAGTTTTCATCCCTGCCTACGATGAGTATGTCATCGACATATAAACACAAAATCACATATCCGTGTTCAGTGTTCTTGATGTATATACATTTGTCACACTCGTTGATTTTGAATCTGTTTGACAACATTACTTTGTCAAATTTCTCATGCCACTGTTTCGGTGCTTGTTTCAGACCATAGAGAGACTTGACAAGTTTACAAACTTTTCTCTCTTGCCCTGTCACTCTACAACCCTCAGGTTGTTCCATATATATTTCATCCTCAAGGTCTCCACTTAAGAAAGAAGTCTTCACATCCATTTGATAAATTTCTAAATTGCACAATGCTGCAATGACAATTATCATTCTAATGGATGTGATCCTTGTCGCAGGGGAGAATGTATCAAAGTAGTCAAGACCTTCCTTTTGTCTATACCCTTTGATCACAAGTCTCGCCTAGTACTTTTCAATAGTACCGTCTACTATCAGTTTCTTAGTAAAAATCCACTTGGAGTCAAGTGGTTTGCATCCATGAGGAATATGAACTAGCTCACATGTATGATTTTGCATAATGGAGTCTAGTTCACTTTTTATGGCTTCTTTCCATAAAGGACCTTCAACCGAGCTAATTGCTTTTATCATATGTACAAGGTCCTGCCTCAACCATAAAGGTTAGAAAATCAGGTCCAAACGAATTTTCAACCATAGCTCTTTTGCTTCGTCTAGGTTCCTCTAAACTTGTATTCTCCTCGAATACTTCTTCTTGTTGTTGTTGTTGAGACATTTCGGTGAGTTCTTTGCCTATCTCATTAGGTGAACTCGGTCTTATTTCCTCAGATTTATAAGGAAACACTTATTCAAAGAACAAAGCAGTCTTAGACTCCATAATGGTGTCTTTGTGTATATCAGGATTTTACGACTCATACACGAGAAATCTATACGCAGTACTGTGCAGTGCATATCCAATAAACACACAGTCAATTGTCTTTGGTCCTATTTTCATTCTTTTAGGACCTGGAGCCATCACCTTGGCTAAACACCCCCACACTCGCAAGTGTGCGTAAGATGGCGTTCTCCCTATAAATAACTCATAAGGAGATTTATCTTTCTTCTTACAAGGTATTCGATTTAGTATATAATTAGCTGACAACACGGCCTCCCCCCACATTTCCTTTGGTAACCCTGAACTAAGCAACATCGCATTCATTATTTCTTTGATAGTGTGATTCTTACGTTTAGCTATACCATTCGACTGAGGCGAATAAGGTGGAGTTACTTCATGTATGATTCCAGTTTGTGCACACAGTGTCCCAAACAGTTCTACATATTCACCACCATGATCACTCCATAACCGTTTGATCTTTTTATTTAGTTGGTTTTCTACTTCCAACTTATACATGACAAAGTTCTCTATTGCTTCATCCTTGCTCTTAATCAAGTATATTGTACAATATTTTGAACTATCATCTATGAAAGTCACAAAATATTTATTTCCACCTCTTGTTGGCATGAACTTCAAGTCACTTAGATCACTATGTATTTAGTCAAGGGGTTCAGTTTCTCTTTCAACACTATGAAAGGATGTTCTTGTTAATTTTGTTTCAACACAAAATTCACACTTGTGTTTGGAATCAAATTGAAGTTTTGGTATACAATCCAATTTTATTAGATTCCTTATTGAGTCATAATTCACATGACCTAATCGACCATGCCATAAATTTGAAGACTCAAGCAAGTAAGCAGAAGAACTTTCTTTATTGATAGACTTGATGACAATTACATTAAGTTTCCACATGCCATCTTTCACATAACCACATCCCACATACATTCCGTTCTTTGAAAGAACGCATTTTTGAGACTCAAACACCATCTTGAAACCATGCCCATCAAGCATAGCTCCAGACACTAAGTTCTTCCTAATGTCAAGCACATACGAGACATTAGTCAGCTTCAGCTCCTTTCCCGAGGTCATCTTCAAAATAACACTGCCTTTCCCCTTGACTTCTGAGGTGGCCGAGTTGCCCATGTATACCTTCTCTCTTGCTTCAGTTAGTTTCAGCTCTGAGATGGCTTTTTTGTCAGAACAGATGTGGTGGGTTGCTTCAGTATCTAACAACCACTCCTTGGGGATGAAATCCACCAGACTCAGCTGTGAGATCACAACCACTAGGAAATCTTCATCCATCTGGGTAACATTCGCCTTTTTCTTCTTTTTCTGCGGCTTCTTACAGTCAGCAGCTCTGTGACCCTCTTTGTCACAGTTGAAGCACTTGCCAGTGAACTTTGGCTGCACCTTCTTCTTCATAGCCCCACTTTTGGGTCCAAGTTTTCTAAAGGGCTTCTTTCCTTTAGAGCTACCACCATGCTCCACAATGTTGGCTCTCTCAGAAGGTAGCTTAACCCTTTTATCAAAGAGTCGATTATTGATGAGTCGAATTGTCGACTCATTTATCTATCCATTCATGAGTAGTTTTGGTCCATTCCTGGTGCTAATTCGATGCTCATTGACCCTTATTCTTATGTTTCAGGTTAAAAGCATCTATCCCTTGATGATAAGGCTTGGAGATCAAAACTTCATGAAAACCCGAGCTTTTGAGGCAAAAAGACCCCAAGATGGAGATCCAACTGGCCGGCTGGAAGATTGGCCTTGTGTTGAACCGCCCGATTGGAGTCAAAACCAAAAAGATAGCAGGCTCTGAGGTACTGAGCCGGCCGGCTCAAATAAGCTCACCAACCTCAACCGGCCGGCTCCCAAGCTCAGAGAGTTCAAGTAAATCCTCCCCTGCGCGAACCGAACGGTTGGGAATCCTTCACCCAAGTTGAGCCGGCCGGTTGGGCCATCAAAACAGGATTTTTACTAACTTGCTATAAATAGAAACTAAGGGTTTTTGAAGAACAATATGGGGTTTTAGAGAGAAGACAAGGTTTTTGAAGATCATCAATCAAGTTTGGAGCTACTCTAGGGATATAGGGGGATTCTTCATCCTAATTCGTTACTCTTCTTGTTTTATCTTCATTTTCCTTGTAAAAACACTACTATAGTTTGTCTGTGAACATGAATAGTGAGTAGTCTTCCTAGTTTCTAGGGGTCCTATGGATCTCCTTGGTGTATAAAACTCTATCATCTATTGAATATATGTTTGAATGAAGCCTTTGTTATGGTTGTGAATCTACTTGGATAAAATGTCAACTCTATGCTCTCTAAGTGTTTGATAAAATGACTAGGTGGTCGATAAACATGAATTTGAAGTTGAGTGTTCGAGAGAATGAGACTAAGAGTTCTATAATGAAAGTAGATTTACCCTTGCCAAGTGACGATCACTAGCGTGACTCATCTTAGCATCGAGATAGGCTTGGTCTTCACCGCTTTTAGATATTGATCATTCAACTAGCGTTGATGATTGAGAAACTTGAGTTGGACGTGAGCTAAAAACATCGAGAGATTGAAGCTCACGTGCGAGGTGCCTCTTCCTTAAATCAAATAAAAACATCGAGAGATTGAATTTGATTTAATAGTCGCACGCCTTAATCTAACCCTTACATTGCTTGTTCTTGCATGAAATTGTGCCTATTGAGAGTCTAGTACACCAAGGAGGGAAGTAGTACCCTAGGAACGCTTTTTAAACCCTTGAAAACACCCTTTTTCATTTCATTGTTTTCACATAGTAATTGATTAACAAAATTTCGAACCATCGCTTAAAGAAATAGACTTATTTGAGTAAAATCGAATAGTGATCTTAGGTTTACAATTGCTCCTTGGACGACCCGGTACTTACCGGTCTTATAAATTGTTTTTGACTAAATATATTGCTTTCGAATTACATACATTTGAACTGCATAATATTGCAATGATCAAAATGGCGCCATTGCCGGGGAGCAACGAATTAACCTAAGGAACTAAAGTAGATTTTACAAGATTTGGACTATTCCACTTGGTCTTCTTGCTATTACTTGTGTTGCATTTGTGGCTTAACGGATTCCTTTGTTCTTGTAGGCTTCGGTTGAATGCAAACGAAGTCCAAAGGCAAGGAAATAGTGAACGCCGGTTGTGATCAAACCTTAAAACATTTCTTGGATCAAGAGAGAGCCAAAGGTCAAGGCTCTCGCAACAAAAGGCAACCTCGTAAACGAAGACCACCACCTATGGAACAATTACCTCCCAATGAAGGTAATACTTTCACAACGTTGGACGAGCTAGCCCAAGCCTTCTTTCTACATTACTTTCCACCGGCAAAGACCCAAAGGCTCAAGAACTTGATCAATTCGTTTGTGCAAGGGGAAGATGAAACATTCCACGAAGCATGGGAAAGATTCAAGGAACTCCAAAGAGAATGCCCCCACCACAACATAGACAAGACAACCCTCATCCAAATTTTCTATCAAGGCATGGACGCCGACTCAAAAAGGCAAATGGATCAAGCCGTGGGTGGGGCATTTATGGAGGTTCATCCCACCCAAGGAGGGTCAATTATAGATAAAATTGCAAGGAACTCTCACTTATGGGGAAGCGAGAGGACCTTCACACCCAAGAGGCAAAGCAAAACAAGAGAGGTGGATGAAGTAGACTCGAGGGAGGATGTCCGTGCCGCCAACAAGAAGATAGACGCTCTAGCCACTTCACTTAGTGCGCTTCATGTGAAACAATCTAAAAAACAACCTCGAGTATGCGCCATTTGCACGAGCCCCTCTCATAAAGAAGATGATTGCCCTCACACCTTCCCTCAAGAAGAAACCCAAGATGACGAGGACGTTAATTTCTTGCATAGGAATCAAGTGAGATATGGGAGAGATCGGGACAATCCCAATTTTTCATACAAGACAACCGAACCAATCAAGTATGATCCCACATAACGCCAAAAGAGCAATCCTCCTCCCGGTTTTACCCCAAGAAACCAAGATTACAAAAGGCAAAGTCAAGACTATCAAAAGCAAACGTATCAAGGACAATCAAGCCAACCTCAACAACAAATTCAAGTTCAACCACCACCTATGGAAGACCCTACTATGACCCAATTGCTAGCCACACTTGTTGCGGGGCAAACCAAGAACGCTCAAGATCAATTCAAGGCCTCCCAAGAAAATAAATTCATGTTCCAAACAATCAAACAAATGCTAGATGAAATGTCCACTCACCACATGATGTTAGAGACTCAAATTGCCCAACAAGCTAGTTCCTCCACGAGATATCAAGGGAAACTTCCCTCTAAGCTGGATTTTCATCACGATGAGCACGTAAATGATATAACCTTGAGGAGTGGAACCACCTACACATCTCCTTCGCCCAAGGAAAAGGACGTTAACACAAGGTTGCCCATTATCAATTAAGAAGGCGAAGAGGAGGTTGAAGAAGAGATCCCCATGCCAAAAGAAGTTCCCTCTAAGAGCTCAACGAAGGAAGTTGCTAAGGACGCAACGAAGGAGCCTCTACCTTACAAGCCTCCCATGCCACTCCCTCAAAAGCAATTAAAGAAAAATAATGAATCGCACTTCCAAAAATTTGCGGAGATGATGAAGAAGATCAATGTGACACTACCAATCTCTGAGGTAATATCCCAAATGCACCTTTACAGTAAATTTCTTAAGGATATAATCTCTCATAGGCGTGAAATTTCTAAAATTAGCTCGGTAAATCTAAATGCGGAATGTAGTGCTATTGTGCAAAATCCTATGCCTAAGAAAGAGAAAGATCCGGGGTCATTTTCAATTCCTATTACTATTGGTGATGTTAACATAAGCAAGGCGTTGTGTGATCTAGGTGCTAGTATTTCATTAATGTCTTACTCTCTCTATAAGAAACTTGATATAGGGACTCTTGTGCCTACCTCCATTAGTCTACACCTCGCGGATCGCTCCTCTAGGATCCCAAGTGGAGTCCTAGAAGATGTGCCCGTGAAGGTGGGGAAATTTTACACCCCGTGGATTTCTTTGTCGTAGAAATGGAGGAGGAGCGAGAGATCCCAATCATTTTGGGAAGGCCATTTTTGAAAACTACTAAGGCGGTGATAAGTTGCATAAATGATTCACTAGAATTTGAAATTGGAGGAGAGAAAATCAAGTTCTATCTAAGACAAGCATGTAGTGCCCCTAGTAATTCATTGGATTGCAACTTGCTTGATGTTTACAATGATTTTTCTTGTGACGAACTAACTTCTATTGAGCAAGAACTATTGAGTGATGAAAGCATAGGTGACTCTATGATGGATTTGTTGATGATGGATGAGGAGGAACAAAAAGAGGAAAAAGATGATGGGAAAGAAAGAACGGAGAACGGAGGAGGTAAGGGACCTTGTGAGATAGAGCTTAAAGCTCTACCTACAAGTCTAAGGTACAAATTTCTAGGTCCTAACTCTACCTTCCCCGTAATAGTGAATGCCTCTTTAGATGAGCTTGAGACCTCTAAACTCTTGCATGTGCTTAGAACGCGTAGAGGGGCTACTGGGTATTCCATTGATGATAGTCAAGAATGAAAAAAATGTACTAATCCCTACACGCACCGTCACGGGATGGCGGATGTGTGTTGATTATCGTAAGCTAAACAAGGCCACCAAAAAGGATCACTTTCCCCTCCCCTTCATTGACCAAATGCTTGAGAGACTAGCCAACCATGAATATTTTTGCTATCTTGATGGATATAGCGGATTCTTTCAAATCCCTATTCACCCTCAAGATCAAGAGAAAACCACTTTCACATGCCCCTATGGAACCTATGCCTATAGACGTATGCCCTTTGGGCTATGTAATGCGACGGGAACCTTCCAAAGGTGCATGATGGCCATTTTCTCAGAATTTATTGAAAATACAATGAAAGTATTCATGGATGACTTTTCGGTTTATGGCTCCTCTTTTGACTTTTGCCTAGAGAACCTTTCAAAGGTTCTCGATAAATGCATTGAGACCGATTTAGTCTTAAATTGGGAGAAGTGCCATTTCATGGTACAAGAGGGCATTGTGCTTGGGCATCTTGTCTCTAATAGGGGAATTGAGGTGGATAAAGCCAAGATTGAAGTCATTGAAAAACTTCCACCCCCTAGAGATGTTAAGGGAATTCGAAGCTTCCTTGGGCATGCCGGGTTCTACCGGCGTTTCATTAAGAATTTCTCTAAGATTGCCAAGCCATTAACCGATCTCTTGCATAATGATACACCTTTTGTATTTGATGATCCTTGTGCTAAAGCTTTCGGGAAGCAAAAGTTGTCT
This sequence comes from Rhodiola kirilowii, assembly GCA_033675215.1. Taxonomy (NCBI): domain Eukaryota; kingdom Viridiplantae; phylum Streptophyta; class Magnoliopsida; order Saxifragales; family Crassulaceae; genus Rhodiola; species Rhodiola kirilowii. The sequence continues at coordinate 30,948,530 of CM066196.1, read as the reverse complement.
CTCACATCCGCTCCTATAATCCAACCTCCCAATTGGGAACTCCTCTTTGAGCTAATGTGCGACGTGAATGACTATGCCATTGGAGCCATTCTAGGGCAAAGGGTAGACAAGAAGCTACATGTGTCTACTACACGAGCAAGGTCTTAGACCAAGACCAAGCTCAATCTAACTACTCCACCACGGAGAAGGAGATGTTAGCCATTGTCTATGCCTTCGAGAAATTTAGGCAATACTTAGTGGGATCAAAAACCATAGTATACACCGATCACGCCGCCATCAAGTACTTAATTTCTAAGAAAGATGCTAAGCCTAGGCTCATAAGATGGGTACTTCTACTTCAAGAGTTCGACATAGAAATCAAAGACAAGAAGGGAGTAGAGAACTTGGTTGCCGATCACCTTTCTAGACTAGAGCCTTTTAGGGAGAAAGCCTCAAGTGAGGAATTGCCTATTGAGGACTCATTTGTTGGTGAAAACTTGATGAGACTAGAAAATACACCCACTCCTTGGTACGCCGACATAGTGAACTTCAAGGTTTGTGAAGTGCTCCCTCCAAATATAAACTACAATCAAAAGAAGAAATTTGAGCATGATGCAACAAGATACTATTGGGACGAGCCCCATCTTTTCAAGCTTTGTTCGGATGGCATTTATAGAACATGTGTAGCCGATAAAGATATTCAAGGAGTCTTGCACCATTGCCATTCTTCCTCTTATGGAGGCCATGGAGGGAGTTCAAAGACCGCGGCCAAGGTACTTCAAAGTGGACTCTATTGGCCCTCAATATTCAAAGATGCTTACAATTTCATGAACGCTTGCTACAAGTGCCAAAGAAGTGGTAATATCTCCAAACGGGACGAGATGCCCCAACAAGTAATGCTAGAAGTGGAGATCTTCAATGTATGGGGGATCGATTTCATGGGTCCTTTCCCTCCTTATGGGAACCGCTACATTCTCATAGCGGTTGACTACAAGTCTAAATGGTTGAAGCTATAGCATCCCCAACTTGTGATGCCAAAGTCATAGCCAAACTTTTCAAGAAGGTGATATTCCCTAGATTTGGAGTCCCAAGAACGGTGATTAGTGATGGGGGATCTCACTTCAAAGAAAAGCAACTTGGGGCACTTGTAAAGAAATACACGGTCTATCACAAGGTTGCTACACCTTATCATCCTCAAACTAGCGGGCAAGTTGAAGTTTCGAATAGAGAAATCTAGGTTATCCTTGAAAAGACGGTGGGAAATTCTAGAAAAGATTGGTCCTCGAAACTAGATGATGCTCTTTGGGCATATAGGACCGCGTTCAAAACATCTATAGGGATGTCTCCTTTAAGGCCCATTTATAGGAAACCTTGCCATCTCCCGGTTGAACTAGAATACAAATTGTTTTGGGCGGTTAGAGAATTGAATTTTAACTTAAAAAACGCCATGGAAAAGAGGCTATTGGACTTGAATGAGTTGGATGAAATAAGACTATACTCGTATGAGAATGCCAAAATATACAAGCAAAAGCAAAAGAAATGGCATGACAAGAAAATTTTGAGGAAAGAGTTTAAGGAAGGGGACCAAGTCCTACTATTTAATTCAAGATTGAGGTTATTTCCAGGGAAGCTAAAATCAAGATGGACGGGTCTATTTAAGATTCAAAAGGTGTTTAAGGACGGGCATGTCAACTTATTCAACACAGGAGGAGAAATTTTCAAAGCCAATGGGCAAATACTCAAGCTCTATCGTGGAGTACCCCAAGATCCCGAGAACACCACGATCGCCCTACACGACTTATCCGATTGAGGTCTCCTCAAGTGTTCTTCTAAATATTATATGGGGAGATTCGGATCGGTCTTTGCCAAGACGTTAAACTAGGCCCTCTCGGGAGGTAGCCCGTTGTAAGTGTTCATTGTTCGCGCTATTATTCCACATGCTTGGTTTACACTTGGAAGCCAGTCGAAGCGGCCGATTGAGGAAACCAGGAAAAAGTTGAACCGGCCTGTTCCCATTCAGTCCTCGAAACCATAACTCACTAACTTATTGAACCGGTCGGTTCACAATCAGACACTGGTCTGAGCCACCCGGTTCAAAATTGGGCACCTAAGTGAACCGGCCGGTTCCCATGCTACCTCCATTCTCAATACAATCTGACTCCTGGAACCGGACGGTTCAGAAATAACTCCAGATTTGAACCGCTCGACTCAGCTTGCCTAAAATTCCCTCAACTCTCTAAGCTTTTGAGCCGGCTGGCTCACATAAGCTTAACAATTTGAACCGCCCGGTTAAGCTAGCCTTCAATCCTCAATACTCTCTGACCCTTTAAACCGGCCGGTTCAGATGACTCCGCATTTCCTAGCTGCCTGGTTCCCATTATGTTCCCATTCTCAATATTCTCTAAGCACTTAAGCCGGATGGCTCGGACTGCAACGTTAGACTGAACCGCCTGATTCCCCGTTTGCCTTCATCACTCGAGCTCTCTGAGTATTTGAGCCGGTCGGCTCACCTTACCCATGTTTCTCAACCGGCCGGCTCAAATTTGCTTATCACAAATACCCCAAATTTCGATTTTGAACACTAAAATCACTCACCCCTCTTTCTCGACCCCAACTGCATCTCAAACACCCCTCCACCTCCGTCGGTAGTCCTCGCCGCTTGTCACCACCAGCCAGCTAACACCCTCGCCGCTCGTCCCCAAAATCACTCATCTCCAGCATCATCCTCATCTCATCCGTTCCCTGCCCGAAACCCTTCTTCGATTCCAACCTCTCCGGCCCCCACTTCGATTCCACCTTAGCCAACCGCAATCCACACCTCCCTCATCATTCAAATGGCTAGAGACAATGCCTATAGTGCACCAAAGTCGACTGCTCCGACAAAAGCTTCCAACCTATTTGATGATTCAACTGGGGATGAGGAAATTCGAAGGGGAAGCAACCCAATGCGCAAGGCTACCGGACGACGAGCTTTTATAATGGATGATAGCCCTTCTCCTCCCAGGAAATCCCCTACTCCACCTCCACCTAAAAAGCACAAGGCATTAACAGGGGAATCATCTTCATGGGTCTCTGACGGAGCGCACTGCACTGTCGTTAAGGTGCAATGTTCTCTGTACAAATAAATTTATATTTTCCGCTATTCGCGACTACACTACTGGGTAGTAAGTGGTAAGTAGGGGTCGAACCCAAGGGAATTAGAGGGATAACTATTCTTTAGGGGATCAAATGGTGAGTGATTTTAGGTCGATTGCGGACTTACTGCTAATTACTAAGCTACTGTTTTTGGTTTTTTTTGGTTTTTTATGCGAAAAAGTAAATACAGAAAATAAATACAGAAATTAAAATACTAAAAGTAAAAGAGTTAAGGGAAGAAGACTTACAGTGGGTGATGCGTGATTGCGATTCCTCCGGTAGATGAGCGGTTGCTGGTTGTAGTTAATCGAGCAGTTTATAAAAGTAAATACAGGGGGTTTTGTAATTCAAGGAAAACATTCGGTTTCAGGGGCCTTGTATCATAGCCTGTTTATTGTTTTAGTAACCCTTCTAAGTATTCAAACGTGTATCAAGGCCTTTTCCGGCGCTCGATTTGCCACACAGTCTAGTCTTTTGCAAAAGTGTTCGAAAGTGAATCAAGGCCATTTCAAGCACTCGACTTGCAACACTGTCTAATCTTTTGCAAAAAACGTAAAGCCCTTGTTCTACTTAGACTAGCACCCCATTTCAAGGTATACTAGCCTATGTGCATCCATTTTGGGTTGTCTTTTCCGATTTAACCAAAATGGTGTTTGAGAGAGATCAAACTCCTCAGATAAGCTTTGCCATTTCAAGCATCCACTTACCCGAGTATGTTTGCGAACTTCCACGGAAGAGCTTTGCCATTTCAAGCATCCACTCAACCTTGGAAGTTCTGATCTAATATATGAAACATAGAACAAGTTTTGAATACAGAGAAAAGAAACTAAAAGAATTAAAACATTTTATAATACAAGTACGCCCCTTTAACCGAATAAAGAGTTTAGCTACGAATATCCATAGAGGTGGATACCATAGCTAAATACTCGGGGGTTTTTGAAAACAGTAAGAGGAGAAGGGGTGGAATACTCAAGAACCAACAGGAGTATTCCTAATTCCTACTGAATACTCAAGAACCAACAGGAATATTCTCTACAGTATTATAATACTCAAGAACCGACAGGAGTATTATAATTTCAAACCGTTATAATACTCAAGAACCAACAAGAGTATTATTTCATAAACCAAACTTACAAAGTAACATAAACTTAGAAAGAGAAGTGAATTGTTGATTTTGGGATGATGAAATGAGGAGGGGAGGAGCTCCTTTTATAGCCAAAAGGGGAGGAGATGGGTGGTGGAGATGGTGGCATGTGGCTTTGCATCCAAGGGTGGAGGAGGAGGGGAGGAGCATGTGGAGGAGAAGCCACCACATGTCAACTTCTTGTGGCTTCTCCCCATAGCCGCCGGTAGCAAGTCCAAATGGAGGGGAGTTTTGTGGCTTTGGCCACCTCCAAGCCAAATCCACTGGTCACCCAAGGAGGAGGAGGGGAGGAAGCCACCCATGAGTCATCTTCTTCACCAAAGCCGCCGGTCACTTGGTCCATGGATGAGTTTTGACAGTTTTGTGCAGTCTTTTCACAAAACTATCAATCCAATTTTGCTCCGGTCTGACTTGGTTATTCCTCGGTTGAATTTGAATTGAGTAATTCAATGTCAGGATCTTGAGATTTCTGCGTTCAGCGTCTGATCTTGACCTTGGATTGACTCGTAATATCTTTTCAGCGTAAAATCCTCTCCTTAGCGTGTTTTCTCTCTAAGCGCCAAAATACCCTGTAGAAATATATCGGGACTAACAAGTAGAAGTTAGATAGACAAACAACCTAATTTGGTGGGTTTTACTGTGTTTTTGATTCGTATAATTTTGGTCCATCAGTCTCCAAGGGCAAGGCACATTCCCTTGCATCTGTGATTGAAAGCCAGCCCCCTCCGCCAGCAACAACCACTGACGAATTGGTATTGGCCTTGCCTCCAAAACCGTATGCTTTCTCGGAACCGCTACATTTTCAGAACAAGGAACATCAAGATAGGCTCGACCGCATTGTAAAAGCCAAGAAGGAAGTCGTTGACACCTTGTACCCCGACTGGACATTGCTCGACGATCTTGAAATAAGAGAAGAGGTACAATCTAAACTAGCTCGATGTGGTTTAAAATTCCTATTAATGGATGATTCGGGCTCCTACCAAAGGGTAACGGAGGAGTTCCTTTGCTCGTTTGAAGCGGAAAGGAGAAGGAAGGTTGCTATGAGATGGAGATTTACATAGGATGGTAGGGATTTTGAGTTGGAGCGCACTGAGTTGCTTGAATGGCCAAAATTCCCAGAGCCACACGTCGGCTATCCAATATATAATGATCATGATTGGACGAGGTTTTGGAAAAACATTTCTGGGAGGGATGAATGGTTCGCTTCGTCAGATACCTCCACGGGCATCAAGTCTCTAATTTGGAAGGTGACTCACCATCTTATTGCTATTGGGATAAACGTACTCTCGCTCAGAACTAGGTCGCGCGGTGATAGGGCCAGCTATTGATTTAATGATGGCTATTGATCATGGAGTCATCCTTAGCTGGACCTCGATCCTCGCCGATAGATTTGAGGGGTATGTGAAGGAGGGTTTGTGAAATGCCGAACTTAGAGGAGGATCGTTGATCACATTGATAGCTATGAACTGTAACTTCAGTTTTGACTATCCGGGATGCCCTGTGCCATCGAAGAAGATTCTTAATCTCGACTGTATGAGGCGCATCCACTTCCTTAAGCCCGACACAATGCTTTGGGATCATGATGACAAACCTCACACCGAGATTGTCAAAAATAAAGCTAGAAAGAACAAGGCCGCCTTCATATCAAGGAACCGAGACTACCCCCTCACTCCATCACCACCATCATCCCCTGTTCCCTCTGAAACTCGAGGAAATGAGGATCCCACATCCGAGAGCGTACTGCCTACTAGTGCGGATTGGACGTCACGATTTGATAGGCTTTCTGTGGATGTTGCTGATATGAGGATAGGGATGGGTCGCTTAGAGGAGTTTGCTCACCAAGAGGCTTAGTGGGTGCGCACCACTCTTACTACCATTGTCGAGAACATGGGTCTCCCCTCCACCAGCGCTCATCCATCTCAACCATGGGGCTACACCCCTCACTTTGCCCCTCCTCCATTCCATGCTCCTCCTCTTTTCCCTACCGCCAGACTTGATGCCGAGGAGGATCAATTTGCAAGCCCAAGAGAGGAGGATGATGATTTTCCGCTTATTGCTTTATCATAGGAACAGTGTGTGTGAATACTAGCTAATAAGTGACCTATTTAGCTATTCCGAATTATTTAAGGTTTTGGTGTGGTGAACCAAATCGCAGAAATTAAATACGAGAAATAAAAAGGTTGTGACTTTATCAGAGAAAGAATTCCAGAATCATACTTCACCCGTGCTAACCCCGACAATCATGCGATCATGCTACGTAAATTATTCATGCTATCGAATACCGAAATAAACCAAAATAACACTACATAAGCCGCCCATCCACGGATCATTATCTAGATTAATCTCAATCGTTGAACGCCGCCCCGCGCCCATCCACGGACTATCAACGATCTCGATTTATTAAACTAAAGGTTTTCATACAATTTCATACAATCCGGTTAGTACCTAGACCCATCCATCTTTCGGTAATTAATCTAAATACGTTCTAGCGTGTAAACATCCCATTCAATGTAAATACTTGCAACAACGATAAAATTAAGCACAATGAAATTGAACATTCGAATCGCATAAATAAAAACGTTTAATTGATCACATAAGAGTTGGGTACATAGCACGGGATCCGTAGGATCCCAGAATAAAGACTACTCACTATTAATGGTAAATTAACCAAAAATAGTGTATGAAGAAATTAAGGATGAGGAAACCGTAAAGACGCGGGTGCTCGTTTACTCCTTGATCTCTCGTGACGAATTCTCTGTCTCCTCCCAAGTTAGGGTTTTTCTCTAAAATCAAGCACACGTTTAATCTGGTCGAGTCCTTTCTTTTATAGCCGACTTGCCAAAATTATCAAAATTTGGAATTAGGAAAGTCCCATGACACCGACTTCGTCACAGGCTATCACGGGACATCACGGGATCTTCATAATGATGTCGCTACGGCTAGGTCCTGTGATGGCTGCTTTGTCCCGTGACAGGCCTTGTGTCACGGGACATCATGGGCTCCATAGATGTTGCTGCTAAGGTCAGGTCCCGTGACATCTGCTTTGTCCCTTGACAGACCTTGTGTCACGGGGTGTCACGGGGTCTTCGATTTTCACAGCCACAGCCATGTCCCGTGACGCGGCTATTGTCCCATGACACATGGAGGAGTCACGGGGTCTTGACCCATAATTGCTCTATTTGGTCATTTTCATCATTTTTTCATGTACTCAGGTCCATATCGAGTCATCGGGTCATTCAAGCCTGAAACACTAGGAAAAGAGATTAAATGATAACAAAACGTCTGGAAAACAAACCTAATCCATTATTGAATGAAGTGAATAATTTGTCAAGAACTCGACCGATCAAAACGCTCCACACTTAGGATTTGTTCGTCCCGAACAAATGTAGAACGAAGGGAAGAATAAATGCATGTCCATATGAGGCTCGGTCAACCATATGTTCCTAAGCTACCCACTCAAGTGTCATGTGATCAATTCTAACAAAAACAAAAAGATAACTCACTGTCGTAGAGGAAACGAATGCATTTAGCGTATGCATCAAGCCTTTAAACCCCTAGGCTGCCCTAGGAGGACGAGTATAGTCTCGTGAAGGTTTTTAGGAATGGGACTACCTACAAATCCCATGTACAACTAACTAACGTGTATGCATGGAATGATGCTCAACGAGTCATAGTAAAGTCATGTCATAACTCGGATTCATCGTGTTACCTCAACTTCGAGTCAAACATCTTCATCAAAGTTGTTAGACAATCATAGATTAAACGAGTTATGCATTCAAACGGTCAATACACACGGCTAGCAATCGACTAATCACATGTTGTAAATAGTTCTATAGCAATGTATAAAGAACACGAATAGTTACACAAGACATGCCCGCCATTCACCTATGCTATCTAGGGATAGTCCACGGGTTCTTGGCGCAAAGCTCATTATCAAGTTCCAAGGACTAGGCAATGACCCGTAAGAGAAGAGGAGCCTGGCTTAAGAATTTTCTGAAAAATAGTATGAAAATTTGCATCGAAATTTCAGTGCAGGCACGAGGATCGTCCCTTAGACTCTAGTATATGAATTCTCAAGATAAGTCATGATTGCACGCAATGAAGAGGTGGAATTACACTACATCAAGCAAAAAAGGGGTAGAAAACTTTTTTTTTGTTTTTTTTTGCACACAAGGGGTGACTTTTCTCACTTTGCCCTTGGTATTTTTCTGTTTTTTTCGTACACAAGGGGTGAGTTTTCTCACTTTTCCCTTGGTATTTTCTTTCTCTAAAAAACAACTATGCTTAGGGAACAACTTTTCACCTTGTTTTGAAAATTCAGAACTTCGTTCTTGATTGAAAATATATTGCTCTCTTTTATTTTTCTAACTCCACACTTAAAACTTGACATAGTGTATGTATGAAGGCGGGTGCATGCAAATCACAACAAGTACATAGAAACGCATGCTAGTACTAAGGTCACCAAGAAAAAGAGATGCATATTTAAGTTTTTGACATTTTTGAACCGGTGCCAACTAATATCAAGTCTTAAACATGTTTCAAGAAATACGTAGAACATGTGATAGGCAAAGGCTAGCAATGATTCTGACTCGAGAGAATACACACACGAGTAAAACTATTTCAAGTCCTAGACTTCGAATCCAAAAGAATGTCAATCAGTCAAGGAGTATCGTAGAAAATGAGGATTTCAATCTCAATACATAGACAGTTGAGCATATGCAAGAGTGAATGTGATATGCAATGTGTGTGACTATGCGCTGCCCACTCCATAGTTAAAAATGAGCATAGTCCCTAAACAAAGTGACAGGCGTCGTCTGACCTCTCAAATTTAAATTTATATTTTCCACTGCAAAACACTTAGTAAAGCGGCAAGCAGGGGTCCAACCCTAGAGAGCTGGTGTGTGGTTCAGTTGTCCTGTAAACAAATTGATTGGAGGTTTTGTATGAGTAATTGTTGTAAAACACAAGGGAAATAAAACGAGAGAGTAATTCAATCAAAGGAAGCATTCGGTCTAGGGTTTCCTATTGTGACTCGTTTATCATTGACTTCTAATTATCTGATTTTATGTTCCTAAGTGTGGTTACTCCGTTTTAGGTTATAATCTAAGGTAAGGCCGTTTCAAGCACTTACACCACAATCTACTCCGTTTCAGGTTATAGACTTCTAGTTCTAGCAAACCTAATACTCCGTTTCAGGTTATATCAGGTTAAGTGCAACTACTTGTTCTAACGGTTTAGTATCAAACAAGCAGCAAACATGGGGGTTAAATTGCTCGGCTAAGTTTTACCATTGCAAGTCTCCACTTAGCTTCACAATTCAGTCCGGGATAAATATGCACAAGAACTAGTAGAACATAAAATAGCATTAAGCAAAGAATCTCAAAACTTCGTCACAATATATTGAACCCTAAACCGAATAGAGAAATTAGCTACTCATATTCATGGAAATAAAACACAAATATTTTTGATGATGAAAGTAGAAATTCTCTTCTCTCTCGTTGAAAGCTTGATCTTCTCTCGAGTCGTCTTGGTCTTCGTGGAATGATGGATGATGGAAACCCTAACCCAAAACATCTTATTTATAGCAAAAAGTAGGGTTTCCAAGTCTGATTTTTGGCTTGATTTCCAAGTTTTGGCCTGCTGATGTCATCAAAACGCGTTGCTGACATGATCGCCGTGGACACTATTCACCCGCCGACACTGTTCATCCGAGGACAATGTTCACTTTATGGCGCGGACCATGAATACTTTACATGGTCCGCGGTCCTCTCAGAGACAGATCATCCATTCAGCGCATTTATTTTGACTTCGGCTCTCGATTAGTCCCTTCAACTGACCTCGGATGCTCTTGATGTGAACTTGAGAGTTGTAGGGAATTGAGTCAGCTACGCAACGTCATATAGCTCGTATTTTTCCGATCAACGGTCCATTCCCAGCGCTCCGCCGAACGTCCAAAGGTTTGATCTGCCATTGTGATGTTTTTGGCATAAAATGACGTCTTTTATGCATGTTTTCTCCTGGAGCTTCCGAAACACCTGAAATGCAAAACCATACTAAAAAGTAACTGTTCGCATATAAAAGTGTCAAAATAGATGGGATTAGTTGACTCGACGAGTCGTATAAATACGACTCATCAAACCACCCCACACTTAAACTTGTTCGTCCAGAACAAGAACTAAGTCATAGAAGGAAAATAAATGTAACACCACAATTTCTTCGACGTCCTAGATAATGCTACATGAATATGAGTTGCTAGTCTAGACTCGCTTTTCTATGCATAACTCAATCGCTACTAAGATTATTATGCTCAACATATAATAAACTTGATACATGTTACCTTTGAGTTGAAATTCAAATTAATTTGGATGAATGGGAGATAATCCTCTTTAGACCCATGATCTGCATTCGCTGTTCCAAACTCTCGCTATATGGTTATACTTCATTGCTTTTTCTTGCACGTGATTCATTCGAGCTTCAAGGTTTTGAGCTTTTTCTTCTTCTTTTGTTGGACATCTTTTGTAGTGACTTTCTTTGGCCTTTGGCTCTTGATGTAATACCGATGTACTTCACTATTTATTGAGTGTACTTTCACAATTTGCCTGATTTTTTCTTGAGCTTTGCTCCTTTATTGTGAACTGCTTGTCCTTCTTTTCTTTTTCTTTTAAGGAAGGTCCAATCATCGTCCCAAGCATATGGAAATACCTCCCAACTCTTTCTCATCTTCGACCTTTTTGACGCGAGTCAAGATGGGGGCCCACCACTTATTTTCCCGGTTACTTCGGACTAGAGATAGGACTGTCTGTTTTCCCATCCCGCCTACTCACATAAACGCTGCAGTGGCGGAGCTAACTTTGAACCATAAAATCTCGAAGTGCTAGCCTTCACTAAATCCACATAACCATATAACTTGAAATTCGGTCTTTTGAATGCTTCATCGAGTCTCTCTAGGACATTTCTCTCAACTCCACATCCCTGTTTATCTCAACTCAAAAGGACACGTAGTGGTATAAATTCACATGTAGTCACACAATTCAAATTTTACGAGAGAAACGCATCTAATCAACTCATCTATTTCACATCATCAAAACCCAATACTGCATATCTAGGAAATAAAGAGAAATTCATACTTCCAAATTTTTTTTATAAAGGGAAACGTGCTTACACAGTGCATATGCAATAAAAATAAACGTGCTGACACAACAGACTGACTCTCCCACCCCACACTTTTGAACAAAGCCGTGTCCTCACGGCACGACTTAAATTCAAAGACACAAACAATGCAAGACACACAAACATATAGGAAAAAGGAAGAGATTAAAGTGAACAGGTACTCCCCTTGTTTCGTTGTGTGAAGATGAGAATTCTGGTCAAACGAGTCATTCAATGGTCAACCCTAGTCAATGGTCAACAGTCAACCGTGGATCACGTCCATTTTAACTCCCACGGTCAACATTTAATTTGAACTGTATCCGCGGTGGATAATGTGCACGTGGTCCGCGTCCTGCTCTGAGTTGCATCTGTTTCCTGCACACAAAGAACGGTCTCCTTTCCCAAAGACAAATAACACGAATAAAGACTCAAACAAATAGAAATATGAAATAAAAATGAAAGAAAAAAATGAAAAATTTGCCGGGCTGCATCCATGCGAGCGCCTTTGTTTTACGTCGTTGGCTCAACGTTACCTCTTTAGGGATCACAAGTTAGGATCCCATGGACGTGTGAGGTCAAACTTCGCTACTCCTTTGTGCTGCTCATAGCCCTCATCTAGTGGTGCTCTCGTGTCTCTCCATCCGGATTTCCATACAAAGGTGCCATGTCTCGATCGCTTCCTCATGTATGGACGGTCGGCATCCTCGTAACTACGGAAGTTCAGTCTCTTGCCAGCAAACACCAGTGACATCAAGCATGTTCCCACGTCAACCTTGGTCTTTGTGGCAAAGAGGAGTGATCGTCCCAAAATAGGGGCTGGAGGATTGTCATCTCTAGCATCTCCCATCTGCAAAACATAAGAGTCAACATCACGGGTGACTGTGAAGGCACCTAGGTCCTTACACTTTTTAAGCGGTGCTTGTTGACTCATTGCGAGTGGGTGCTCCATCGTTGGCTTTTCTGGCTCATGTTTTGCCTCTAACTCGCCACCTAGCTCATTCTGGTCGATCATATGCTCATCCGGAGCTTTTACCTGTACAGAAAATGAAGGAAACAAGTCAATTTTGGAACATGTATCAGTGGCGACCGCGTCTGCAGTAGACGTTACGGCCGCGTCTCATTCGGACGTTACAGGCGCATCTGCTTCAGATATTAGCATCGAGCTAATGTCTATTGCAGGCGCGGTGAGCACTGAGTCGGAATCATTTTCTTCATTTTCTGCACCCGATTCGTCCGTCATGGCCAATGTAGTGTCGTGAATGATCTGCTCTGAATCAGCTTCTACTGTTTGCGACTTATCATCCGTTTTGTGCAGCTGACCTCGTCTTGGTCTTGATCTCTGTGCCATATCATCTATCAGGTCCCATAAATCATACATGCGTGCATCCATTACCGAACCTCCTACTGCAGCATCAAGAATAGTACGCTCAAGTGGCATCATCCCATCAAGAAATCTATGAAGAAGAAATAAATTTGGGAAACCATGGTGTGGACAGCTTCCCTGAAGGGTATCGAAGCGGACATAGTATTCATAGAATGTTTCACCCTGAAATTGCTCAAGGGTACGAAGTTTCTCGCGGACCTCAAATCGAAAGGATGGAGGAGAAAACTCCTCTAGAAACAGGGCTCGTAGATCCCAATAATTGTTTTCAGAATTTGCACCTGTTGAGTAAAACCAAGAATTTGCGGAGTCAGTTAAAGATAACTTAAAATATTTAAGCTTGAACCTCTCTAAAGGCTAGTCTTCAGGCTTGATGCGGCTGCAGATGGAGTGGAATGTTTGTACAAGTTTCACTGGGTCTTCTCCGATGGCACCTCCCAATTGTGGGAAATTCCGAATCATCCAGAACGCAACCTTGCTGCCCTCGTATCCATCTTCCTCACTGTCTTCATCGTTCCAAGGTTCTCTGCTATAATAAGAAGACATAGCAAACCATAAAACAATACAAAAATAGAAAATAGAAAGAACAACTTCACCGAAGCGCAGCTCCCCGGCAACGGCGCCAAAATTTGACAAGCGTCGTCTGACCTCTCAAATTTAAATTTATATTTTCCACTGCAAAACACTTAGTAAAGCGGCAAGCAGGCGTCGAACCCTAGAGAGCTGGTGTGGTTCAGTTGTCCTATAAACAAATTGATTGGAGGTTTTGTATGAGTAATTGTTGTAAAACTTAAGGGAAATAAAATGAGAGAGTAATTCAATCAGAGGAAGCATTCGGTCTAGGGTTTTCTATTGTGACTCGTTTATCATTGACTTCTAATTATCTGATTTTATGTTCCTAAGTGTGGTTACTCCGTTTCAGGTTATAACCTAAGGTAAGGCCGTTTCAAGCACTTACACCACAATCTACTCTGTTTCAGGTTATAGACTTCTAGTTCTAGCAAACCTAATACTCCGTTTCAGGTTATATCAGGTTAAGTACAACTACTTGTTCTAACGGTTTAGTATCAAACAATCAGCAAATATGGGGGCTGAATTGCTCGGCTAAGTTTTACCATTGCAAGTCTCCACTTAGCTTCACAATTCAGTTCGGGATAAATATGCACAAGAACTAGTACAACATAAAATAGCATTGAGCAAAGAATCTCAAAACTTCATCACAATTTAATGAACCCTAAACCGAATAGAGAAATTAGCTACTCATATTCATGGAAATAAAACACAAATATTTTTGATGATGAAAGTAGAAATTCTCTTCTCTCGTTGAAAGCTTGATCTTCTCTCGAGCCGTCTTGGTCTTTGTGGAATGATGGATGATGGAAACCCTAACCCAAAACATCTTATTTATAGCAAAAAGTAGGGTTTACAAGTCTGATTTTTTGCTTGATTTCCAAGTTTCGGCCTGCTGACGTCATCAAAACGCGTTGCTGACATCATCGGTGCACAATGTTCACTTGATGGCGCGGACCATGAATACTTTAGCTGCGAGTTAAAATGCACATGGTCCGCGGTACTCTCGGAGACAGATCATCCATTCTGCGCATCTGTTTTGACTTCAGCGCTCGATTTGACCCTCCAAATGACCTCGGATGCTCTCGGTGTGAACTAGAGAGTTGTAGGGAATTGAGTCAGCTACGCAACGCCATGTAGCTCGTATTTTTATGGTCAATCGTCCATTCCCAGCGCTCCTCCGAACGTCCAAAGGTCTGATCTGCCATTGTGATGTTTTTGGCATAAAATGCCGTCTTTTATGCACGTTTCCTCCTGGAGCTTTCGAAACACCTGAAATGCAAAACCATACTAAAAAGTAACTGTTCGCATATAAAAGTGTCGAAATAGATGAGATTAGTTGACTCGACAAGTCGTATAAATATGACTCATCACGAAGAAATAAAGATAAGAAAAAGGTGCATAGGAACTTCCCTCGTGTGTGATAGCTCGATATCCATAGAGATTAAGCGATGTCCGGTGAGTGAAACACGATTTGTGAGCTGGTAGATGTATAGAGAAACACACAAAGCTTCACAAGTAATAGGTTAGCATCGATAATCGCGGAGAAACCTGGATAGGGGTGCCAAACAAATAGAGTGACAAACGATGTGAGCAAAAATTGAACAGCATAGGCAAAACATCTAAAACATCGAGTAATCATGTAGATAGTAAATCATGCCAAAGGTCAGTGTACAATAGAGAACAAACATGAATGCGCAATAACTGACAAAACGACAAAAAGTCATGTGGAGGATAGTATGCATGAAGAACTAATCAGCGCCATCGTCCTCGGCATCAATGGCAACACCAAATAGGTCATCTGTATTATCCGAGTCCACAGCGCCGGGGGGCGAGAGGTACCAGCCTCGGTGTCACTACGAGCAGGAGGCACAAAGGGCGAAGGGCTGAGGTGTACTGCCATGGTAAAATCAGCCTTGAATGGATCAGGGGCCGAAGACATGAAGGATGGCGGAGGCGGATAGCCTGTGAAGCCCTGCTGCCTATAAAATGCAATCCTGGCGTCATGCGACCACTGATGTGCCTTGTTGGCCTAATATCTGAAATCTGAGAATTCATC
The DNA here is from genome assembly GCA_033675215.1 of Rhodiola kirilowii. Classification (NCBI taxonomy): domain Eukaryota; kingdom Viridiplantae; phylum Streptophyta; class Magnoliopsida; order Saxifragales; family Crassulaceae; genus Rhodiola; species Rhodiola kirilowii. The sequence continues at coordinate 30,933,113 of CM066196.1, read as the reverse complement.
CTTGAGCTGGTTATGGGAAACGGAAAGCCTGCTCTGCGTGGCTAGAATCGAACCCAGGCTAGCAAAAATCTGGCGCTGATAACTCATAATCTGGCCCTGGGACTCCTGAATCTGGTACTGGGAGGCTTCGAAGCGTGCAAGGCGCTCCTCGAATGACGAAGGAGGCCGATCTGCAACAGGAGGCTGTGGTGGAGAGAGGGGATGTGGTCGGTTGCTGGAGGCTCCTGGGCATCTGTCATGCCAACGTCCTCGGGCTCATGTTCCCCAGGTGCATCGAAGTCTGGCACTGGAGATGCCTCTCTAATCTGCTCGTGCCCCAGGTGCCTATTCTTCCTTTACAGGCGCTGCCCCTTAACTCCTTCCTTTGGGATATTCGGCCTGTGGAACCACTGACGGTCCCTGGTAAGCATCTTGCATTGAATCAGCTTTGGAACTTTTAGCTCCCAGGAGTCGGTGTTAAAACTGGTACTGAAATCAAACCCCAGGCTCTCGGCAAGCAGAGTGATGTAAAGACCACCACTAATAGCAAGGTTAGGCTTCGTCCTGAATCCTGCCCACTCCTTAAATCGAGCAGTGAGTATCTCGAAGAAATCCACCTTGAGCCCACGACTCATGGCTATCAGGATGTTGATGTCCTTCTCGTTCACAACAGTGCCTCCCTCCATCCGGACATTAACTACCATAGCTACCAGTCGGTGAGCAACCTTTCACTCATGTAGCTTAATGCAGGTGGCCGGGTGGGTAGATAGATAGACCACATCAATCTCGGATATATATCTCCAGAAATCATCCTTTCAGAATCAAAAAAAATGCGGCACGAGTCCCTCCAATGGAAATTCTAGAACACGGTACACTTCGGCTCTATCCAATGCGAAATCAGTGTCCTGTAGTCGAAACGACCAATGTGTTGTCTGCCCCAGAGGTCCATGCAGGCGAAACAAAGCCACGAATTCAAATAGAGTAGTAATTTTAGTACTTTTCTGATTCAAAAACAATATACCTAGCCCGGAATCATCAAACAACGGATGAACCTTATCAAACAAATTAAAATTTGACAGAGTAGTGAGGCAAGGGACAAGTGTAGGCTTAACTGTTTTCTTGAGCTTCAACTGCTTGTAATTTGCCAAGGTAACCGGGTCTGGAAACCTTGGATATCGCCTATCATCGATAACCCTTGGTGCTGGGAGTGTCGGGATTGGCTTTGGGGCTGGAGGAGGCGCGGCTTTGATTTCTTTGGCGAGACATGGTGGAGGCGAATGATGGCGGTCAGAATTGAAGCTCGGGGTGTAGTCGGACGGACTAGGCGACGACGGGCGGAGAAAGAGAGTGGCGACCTTTGATCGAAATAAGCTTTCCAAACCCTAATTCCATATCTGTATTCGAGCAAGTCACGTGACAGATCCATTATCCGATGATGGTCCTAGTGTCACGGGATGTCACGGGACGAGAAAAAAAATGTCTTCACTAAGGCTTGGTCCCGTGACACCTGAACTGTCACGGGAGGTCACGGGACTAAAAATTGACATCGCTACGGCTGAGTCCCGTGACAGCTCCATTGTCCTGTGATGGTCCTAGTGTCACGGGATGTCACGGGACTAAGCTATTTCGGCTTTTCCTTATGCTGGCACTCCACACTTAAAACTGCTGCACACACATGAAATCACACAATGCAAATGCAGATAAAAACTAGCTAAATACTTACAGCACGGGTTACTCCCCGAAGAGGCCTAGTTTAACGTTTTGGTGAGACATAGCCAGGGAGGTGCAACTAGAAGCGTTCTCAAGAAGTCCCCAGCTAAGATCCCTTCTCGAGAAGTAGGTTATCGTCTATGCCTTCAGGGGGTGCTAGATGCTTTAGTACGTGGTAGTGCTTGAGGCGTTGCCCGTTCACCACCATAGATTTGCCTCCCTCAATGCTTAGCTCCACGTGCCTGTCTGGATGTGCTCGTTCCACTATATAAGGGCCACTCCATTTAGTGCGTAGTTTCCCAGGAAATAATCTAAGGCGGGAGTTATAGAGGAGGACTCGCTCGCCTTCGTTGAATTCTCTGCACTCTATTCCCTTGTCATGCCACTTTTTTGTTCTCTCCTTGTAAATACGAGCATTCTCATAGGAGTCTAGTCTGATCTCACTGAGCTCGTGTAGCTGTAGCATTCGCTTTCCCCAGCTGCCTTCATGTCCATGTTCAATTCTCTAATAGCCCATAGGGCCTTGTACTCGAGTTCGACTGGCAGATGGCAGGTTTTTCGATAAATGAGTCTGAAAGGACTCATTCCGATAGGAGTTTTGAACGCAGTCCTATAAGCCCACAGCGTGTCATCTAGCTTGGATGCCCAGTCTTTCCTGTGGCTCGAGACTGTCTTCCCCAATATGCTCTTGATCTCTCTGTTAGAGATTTCAACTTGCCCACTGGTCTGAGGATGATATGGGGTGCCAACCTTGTGATAAACACCGTATTTCTTCAGCAATGTCTCGAAATTTCTTTCTTTGAAATGGGAGCCTCCATCACTGATAACTGTTCTGGGCACTCCAAACCGAAGAAAGATGTCCTTCCGAAACATTTTAATAACCACCTTGGCGTCGCAAGTAGGAATAGCTACTGCTTCAACCCACTTGGAAACATAGTCGACTGCTACCAGGATATACTGATTTCCATAAGAAGGTGGGAATGGTCCCATGAAATCAATCCCCCAGACATTGAATAAGTCCACTGCGAGAATGATCTGCTGGGGCATCTCCTGCTGTTTTGAAATATTTCCAGTCCTCTGGCACTGATCAGAAGCATTAACGAATTCGTGGGAGTCCTTAAATAGAGATGGCCAAAAGAATCAAGACTGTAGAACTTTCGTAGCCGTTTTTGAACCAATCTAGTCCTCGTCTACACATGTCCTATAGAGACCATCAGCACATAGTCTGTATAGAAAAGGGTCATCCCAAAAGTACCTCTTTACATCGGACAGAAATTTCCTCTTCTGGTTGTGCGAAAGGTCAGAAGGAATGATACCGCAGGCTAAGTAGTTGACAAAATCTGCGTACCACGGGAAGTTATCCACATATACACACATAAGGTGTTCTCCTTCTAGAGAGTCAGTCATCGGGAGTTTTTCCTCTTCACGGTCGAGCTCTCCTAGCTCAAGGCGTGACAAGTGATCTGTAACCAGATTTTCTACTCCCTTCTTGTCTCTAATTTTGATGTCAAATTCTTGGAGGAGGAGTACCCATCGAATTAGATGAGGCTTCGAGTCCTTCTTGGATAGCAGATATTTGATCTCGGCATGGTCTGTGTACACTATGGTCTACGAACCTATTAGATATTGTCTGAATTTCTCAAAAGCGTAAACAATGGCCAACATCTCTTTCTCAATTGTAGTGTAATTTGCTGCTGCTCCGGCGAGGACCTTGCTGGCGTAGTAAACCACGTGTAGCCTCTTGTCGATGCGCTGCCCCAGGACTGCTCCTACTGTGAAATCACTCGCATCACACATTAGTTCAAACGGCAGCTCCCAATCGGGGGGCTGCACTATCGGAGCAGAAGTAAGAGCAGTTTTTAGATGGTGGAAGGCATTAAAACATGAATCATTATAATTAAACTCAGCTTCCTGACAAAGGAGATCAGTGAGTGGCTTGGCTATCTTCGAGAAATCCTTTATAAAGCGCCTATAAAATCCAGCGTGCCCAAGAAAACTCCTGATTCTTTTCACATCCTTTGGTGGGGCAGCTTTTCAATCACCTCCACCTTCGCGCGATCGACCTCGATGCCTCGGTTAGAGACCATGTGTCCCAACACAATACCTTCCTGCACCATAAAGTGACACTTCTCCCAATTCAAAACCAGGTTAGTGTCAACACAACGACGAAGAACATCAGTAAGGTTAGAAAGGCACGAATCAAATGAAGAGCCATACACCGAAAAATCATCCATAAATACTTCCATGGTGTTTTCCAAAAAATCAAAAAAAATGGCCATCATACAACGCTGAAAAGTGGCTGGTGCATTGCAAAGACTGAAAGGCATGCGTCTATAAGCGAATGTGCCAAAAGGGCAAGTGAAAGTGGTCTTCTCCTGGTCCTCGGAGTGTATAGGGATCTGAAAGAAACCACTATAACCGTCGAGGTTGCAGAAAAACTTATGCTTTGCAAGACGCTTTAACATTTTATCGATAAAAGGCACGGGAAAATCATCTTTACGAGTAGCCTTATTCAACTTTATATAATCTATGCACATACGCCAACCAGTCACAGTACGAGTAGGAATCAAATCATTATGCTCATTGCGTAAAAGAGTCAAACTTCCCTTTTTAGGGACAACATGTATAGGACTCGCCCACACACTATCAGCAATAGAATAAATAATACCAGCATCCAATAATTTTAGAATTTCATTCTTTACTACATCATTCAGCTTAGGATTCAAACACCTCAAAGCGTCCCTAGATGGCCAAGCATCGCTGATGGATGCACAGTCGTTATGTGCAAACGTCAAGAATAAATTTATAATAGTCCGCTACTCGCAACTATACTACTGGGTAGTACTTGGTAAGTAGGGGTCGAACCCAAGGGAATCAGGGGAATAGATGTTCTTTGAGGGGGTTGTCCAGCGAGAGAGCGTGTTTTAGGTCGGTTGGTTGGTTTTAAAGCTACCAGCTAAGTGATTGATTGATTGATTGGTTGGTTGGTTTTAATACTGGAAAGTAAATTACAGTTTATAATTAAAGAGAAATGTTCGGTTTCAGGGGCCTTGTATTATATCCTGTTTATCATTGACCTTTAGTGATATATCTAAGTATTCAAAGATGAATCGAGGCCCTTTCGTAGCGCAAGACTTGCAACATCGTTTAAATCAACACTTGTTCTAAGCAAAACTAATTCCTCCTTTCGAAGTATCTTAGCTGTAAGTGCATCCACTTGATCTCCCAGTTACGTTATTGACCAAGTGGTGTTTTAGATAAGTCGAACTCCTCGATAAGTTTTGCTTGTGACAGCTTCCACTTATCGAGTATGATCACGAATTTCTACGGAAGAGCTTTGCTTGTGACAGCTTCCACTCAATCTTAGAAACTCTGACTTGATATATGGCACATAGAACGAGTTTTGAATACTAAGATTAGACGCTAAGTTAATAGTCTTAAAATATTTTATAATACAAGTGCGCCCCGTCTACCGAACTACTAGTTTAGCTACTATTCATCGCGCTAAACATTATAACTAAGGAAATAAACAGTTGAATAAATACTAAGAATTATTTACAACCGTTGAAGCGCCAAGGGAGCTATCCTTTATTTCCAAAGCCAAACTTACATATACATAACTTAGAGAGAGAAGTGTTTTTTACAAGTGAGGTGTGTTTTCAAATGAGGAGGAGCTCCTCCTTATATAGCCATGGGAGGAGGAGGAGATGGAGGCAAGTGTTGCATGGTGATTGGAGGAAAAAATGGATGGAGGAGATGGCCACACATGGAGGAAGGAGAGGAGGAGGAAGGAGGAGGAGACATGTGGAGGAGGAGCAAAAGCCGCCGGTCAAGGGAGGAGGAGCCGCCGGTTGCCGGTGGTGGAAGGGGAGGAGCTCCTCCCTTGGTCACCTCTTGCCCAAGTGGCCGGTCACCTTGCCCATATGTGAGTTTTGTACAGTTTTGTGCAGTCTTTTCACAAAACTGTCAATGTGTTTCTTCCCCGGGCTGTCTTGATTCCTCTCCTGATTCTTCTGATTAATTTATTACGTGTGCTTCAACGTCAGGATCCTTGATATTTCTTCAGTCGGCATATGATCTTGACCTTGGATTGACTCGTAACATCTTTTCTGCTTAAAAAGCTCCTCTTTAGAGTGTATTCTCTCTAAGCTCTGAATTACCCTGTAAAAATATATCTGAACCAACAAGCAAAAGTTAAATAGACAAAATGTCTAAATAAGGGGGTTATACTGTGTTTCTGATTCGTATAATTTTGGTCCATCAGATTACCCCACACTTTTAGTTGTTCGTCCCGAACAATGCTATTCAAGGGATGTACTCTAAGTTGGCTTTGAAATATGAAAATTAGACTGTGGTACTCGATCTATCCTAATTCATGCATTACTTACTTATTACCAAATTAAACTGTATAAATAAATAGAAGAAACTTAATACGTGTACCTTCGTGCTGAGATGCAAATTATATTGGATGTCTCGGGAGATAGCCCTTTTTAGGCTCCTGGACTGCAATCTTGGGATCGTCTCGCACTATATGGTTTTCTGGTAGCTTTCTCTAGCACGTGATTCGGTTCAGGTTTCAGTGGTTTGAGTACTTTGATTTTCTTTTGGCGAGGGACTGCTTTTGTAGTGAGTCGGCATTTGGCCTTTGTTTTGACTTTTTGAGTTCTTCACTTTTTGTTCGGTTAAAACCTTCACAATTTTGGGCCTTTGGCCTCTTGATTTGCTTCATTGAGCTTTTCGCCTTTTTGTGACTGCTAGTCCATTTTCTCAAGCCTTTTTGGGAGGTCCAATCATCGCCCGCAAGCCTATGGAAATACCTCCCCGCTCTTCTCGTTTTTGCCGTTTTCGCGCGGGTCAAGGTGAGGGTCACTCATCTATTTTCTCGGCTACTTTGACTGTCGTTTTCGCGCAGGTCAAGATGAGGGTCGCTCATCTATTTTCTCGGCTACTTTGATCGGAGATAGGACGGTCTGATTCCCGTCCTCGCCTTTTGCATTGCATGGCGGAGATGACTTCAATTTTCACTGAAACCCGAAGTGCAGCCTCCACTGACTTCGAAAACCATATAGTTTGATCTGATCCTTTGATTGCTTGCCAAGCCTCTCTAGGGCAGTTTATGTCAACTCCACATCCCTAGTTATCTCAGCGCAAAGGACAAATGGAAAGTTACATTCTAAGTTTTTAAACAGTTGAATTTTCACAAGGTTAATGCATGAATTATGATTTATCTTTTTCACATTCTTAAGTTCATATTTTCAAAAAGATACTATTACTAAAAAAAGAAAAACAGCAAGCATGTTATTTATGTACATAGGTGGTTCTCACCCCCCACTTTTGAACGAAGGCGTGCCTTAGTTCAAAAGTCATGCAAGCTTAAAACTAAATACTGAATTTAAATGACAGAAATTAAAGTGCGGAAAAGTAAGATAGTGTCGGGTTACCTCTCGACCAGTGCACTTGTTTAACGTCGTTTGCTCGACAGTACCTCGTTTGTGGATTACTGGTTTGGGTCCCATGGGTGGCTCAAGTCAAACTTCACCACCGTTCTAGTGTTGCTTCTTCCTGACTTCTTGCCGGATGTTGTGTTCGGGTCAGGACTCCATTGTTCCGGTGGTTTTGCCTTCCTATTCTCCCAAGTAGGTGAGGATCTTTCGACCATAGCCGCTGGTCTATTGAGCCGAGCTCTTGTGTTTCTCCATCCGGGCTTCCATTCCACTGGGCCATGTCTTGGTCTCTTCTTTGTGTATGCACGGTTGGCATCCGGGTTGTGTTCTTCGCTAGCCCTCTTCTTTGCGGCAGAGGTGAATGGCCGTTTTAGCACGAGCGAGTTTTCAGGGCTGCTTGGTTGGCTCGTGGCGAGGGAGTGTTTCATTGTTGGCTTTTCTGGCTCCAACTCGCCTTGCACCTCATCATTGATTACTTCATCTTCAGGGGCTGAGATCCGCATACAAACCGAGGGGACAAATTGGGGGACTTCTACCACAAGGGCCAGGTCTTTCTTGGATAGATTGAAAATGAGGACTGGGCCTGGCTTGATTTCCTCGTCCGCTTCGATAGTGAGTTCCCATGAAGACTCCTCCTCGATGCTTTCTGTATCTGATTTGTCCATTACTTCGAATGGCTCGGGAGTGAGATCCCATGTAGGCTCTTCTTCAGTTATCCATGCGTCCTCATCCTCTGTCAGCTTTGTGGGCTCCAATGTTGGTTCCTTTAGAGCCGCCTCCACGTCCATTACTGCCCTTATACTGATGTCTCCTTCCGGGTTTGCTGCGGGCAAGCTTGCAATGGGTGTGATGCCGGGCTCTTTCTGTACTGAGTCCACTTTCATCGTTGGTGCCTTATCTTCAGTTTGGTGCCTTGGCCCTCGTTTTGTGCTCTCGGCCAAATCATCAATGAGGCCCATGATTCCTTTTCGCTTAATTCCATTATTGACCCTCCTGCGGCAGTATCTAACAAGCAAAGCTCCGGAAGTCTCATCCCAGTAAGAAACGTCCGAAGAAGATATGAATATGCGAATCCGTGGTGCGGGCAGCTCGCCACTACTCGTCCAAAGTTTCGTCCCGGGATTGCTCAAGGTTGATGATCTTCTTACGGACTTCAAGTTCGAAGGGTGGTGGGGAAAACTCCTCATAGTACCAAGGCTTGCTTCCGTAGTACGACGACATGGTGATTTATATATAACAGAAAAAAGAACAACTATCCATTTGCTAATTCCCCGGAAACGGCGCCAATTTTGATGGATGCACAGTCATTATGTGCAAACATCAAGAATAAATTTATAATAGTCCACTACTCGCAACTATACTACTGGGTAGTACTTGGTAAGTAGGGGTCGAACCCAAGGGAATCAGGGGAATAGATGTTCTTTGAGGGGGTTGTCCAGCGAGAGAGCGTGTTTTAGGTCGGTTGGTTGGTTTTAAAGCTACCAGCTAAGTGATTGATTGATTGATTGATTGGTTAGTTGGTTGGTTTTAATACTGGAAAGTAAATTACAGTTTATAATTAAAGAGAAATGTTCGGTTTCAGGGGCCTTGTATTATATCCTGTTTATCATTGACCTTTAGTGAATTATCTAAGTATTCAAAGATGAATCCAGGCCCTTTCGTAGCGCAAGACTTGCAACATCGTTTAAATCAACACTTGTTCTAAGCAAAACTAATTCCTCCTTTCGAAGTATCTTAGCTGTAAGTGCATCCACTTGATCTCCCAGTTACGTTATTAACCAAGTGGTGTTTTAGATAAGTCGAACTCCTCGATAAGTTTTGCTTGTGACAGCTTCCACTTATCGAGTATGATCACGAATTTCTACGGAAGAGCTTTGCTTGTGACAGCTTCCACTCAATCTTAGAAACTCTGACTTGATATATGGCACATAGAACAAGTTTTGAATACTAAGATTAGACGCTAAGTTAATAGTCTTAAAACATTTTATAATACAAGTGCGCCCCGTCTACCAAACTACTAGTTTAGCTACTATTCATCGCGCTAAACAATATAACTAAGGAAATAAACAGTTGAATAAATACTAAGAATTACTTACAACCGTTGAAGCGCCAAGGGAGCTATCCTTTATTTCCAAAGCCAAACTTCTTATACATAACTTAGAGAGAGAAGTGTTTTTTTACAAGTGAGGTGTGTTTTCAAATGAGGAGGAGCTCCTCCTTATATAGCCATGGGAGGAGGAGGAGATGGAGGCAAGTGTTGCATGGTGATTGGAGGAAAAAATGGATGGAGGAGATGGCCACACATGGAGGAAGGAGAGGAGGAGGAAGGAGGAGGAGACATGTGGAGGAGGAGCAAAAGCCGCCGGTCAAGGGAGGAGGAGCCGCCGGTTGCCGGTGGTGGAAGGGGAGGAGCTCCTCCCTTGGTCACCTCTTGCCCAAGTGGCCGGTCACCTTGCCCATATGTGAGTTTTGTACAGTTTTGTGCAGTCTTTTCACAAAACTGTCAATGTGTTTCTTCCCCGGGCTGTCTTGATTCCTCTCCTGATTCTTCTGATTAATTTATTACAAGTGCTTCAACGTCAGGATCCTTGATATTTCTTCAATCGACATATGATCTTGACCTTGGATTGACTCGTAACATCTTTTCTGCTTAAAAAGCTCCTCTTTAGAGTGTATTCTCTCTAAGCTCTGAATTATCCTGTAAAAATATATCTGAACTAACAAGCAAAAGTTAAATAGACAAAATGTCTAAATAAGGGGGTTATACTGTGTTTCTGATTCGTATAATTTTGGTCCATCAATCGCCTTCCAAATGGATTCTATGCATGCACATGTCTGGGTTAATCCCCTTAAGATCATCGATCGAATAACCTAGGGATGGTCTATGCTCTCTCAGGATATCTAGCAGTTTCTAGGTCTCTACATCCGTCAAAGATTCATTCACAATCACCGAGTAGGTTGAGTTAGGGCCTAGAAATTCATACCTGAGACTTGCAGGTAGAGGTTTCAGCTCTACCTTGCAAGGTTCCTTACCTGAGTCGGTGTTCTGTTCGGCTTCAGCTGCAGCTGCTCCCTCTATGCTCACTGCGTATATATCCATCGGTATTGGGTAGCCTGATACAACTCTAAAAGACTCAATAGAGGTTAGTGTAATAGGATGATCAACATCAGCAGAGTCTAACACATCACAGTCAGCTAAAAGACTAGGAGTCTTGCACATGTCAGGCAAATAAAAGACAACACGTTCACTGCCTACTCGCAAAGCTATAGACCCTCTATCCATGTCAATGACTACCTCAGCAATGTAAAGGAATGGTCTACCAAGTATAATCGGGATATCAATGTCTTCTGAGATCTCTAGCACAATAAAATCAGCAAGGATGTAAATGTTCTTCACCTTGACAGGTACATCCTTCATATTCCCTTTTGGGAGTCTACAAGAATGATCCGCAAGGAAAATAGAGATGTTAGTAGGATAGAGATCACCCAAATTTAGTTTAGCATACAGAGAATATGGCATGATAAACACTTTAGCACCAAGATCACAAAGAGCACGACAAATAGTAATACCACCAATATCACAAGGGATAGAAAAACTCCCCGAGTCCTGAAGCTTAGGCGGCATGGGCTGGTGCATTGCTGCACTACACTCCTAACTTAGAGCCAGTGTCTCGGTCCCTTCTATTTTTCTTTTCCTAGTGAGAATCTCCTTTATGAACTTTGCATATGTAGGAATCTGGGTGATTGCTTCGGTGAGGGGCAAAGTGATGTAGAGGGTGCGAATCTTGTGCATGAATTTTTGGAAATCCTTATCCCTTCTTGTGGCCTTAAGTCACTGTGGGAATGGGACTGGCGGTACAAAAGGAGCTGGCTCCACTGTTTGCACATAATTTTCAGCTCGGTATTCAGCTTCCTTTGATGTTTCCTCATCAGCAGGCGTAGAATTAGGTGCTGATTTTTCAGCAGGGGGTCGAGTGGCTTGAGGAGGCACCATCTCAATCTGTTTCCCTCCTCGGAGTGTAATGATCAGTCGATATTTCGACTAATTATTCACTACATTCGAGGAAGGATTACGTTCATTCTCCCAGCAAATTGTCTATGTTTGATGTCTTTCTCTAGTGTTTCAGGTAAAATCGACATATCATCACTCCTTGGAGCCAAAATGTCGAAAGGACAGAAAGATCGATCGAAAAAGACCAAAAACCGAAGTTATGCAAGAGCAGCCCGTTACAGGCCTCAGAGCCCGTTACAGCTTGGACTGTAACGGGTGTAACAGGAGCAAATTTATCAGAGATTTCGGCCTTGCCCGTTACAGCCGTTACAGGCTCGGCTGTAACGGGACCGTCGGCTGGCAAAAACTACAAGTCGTTTCTAAATTCAATTTTTGGGCTTTTCGGGCTTTTTAGACGGTCTATATAAGGAAACACAACCAGAATAGACTGGGTGTTGTGATTTTGGAGCAAAAACCCTAACTTGGGAGAGAAGACAAGTTTTCATCGTGAGGATCAACGAGCCAATCGTCTACGGTTTATTCGTTTCTTCCTTAAATTCACACTGTTTTTGGTTAATCGCCATGAATAGCGAGTAGTCTTCTCTATAGGATCCCGTGCTATGTAACCCTAACTCTCATGTGATTGATTGAAGTTTATTATTTATGCGATTCGATTATTCAATTTCATTGTGTGCTTGATTTTATCGTTCTATGCATGTATTTACATCAAAGGGTATGTTTGCATTGATAGAACGTATTTAGGTTATATGCCGAAAGGTGGATGGGCCCTAGGGATTAACCGGATTGCATGAATTTGATGTTAGGTCATGTTTACATGATTTAATAGGAAAACCTTTAATTTAATAAATCGAAATCGTTGATAATCCGTGGATGAGCGGCGTTCAACGATTGAGATTAATCTAGACAATGATCCGTGGATGGGCGGCTTGTCTAGTGTTATTTCGGTTGTATTCCATATTCGATAGCATGAAAATTAGCGTAGGATGATTGCATGATTAGTGGGGTTATCACGGGTGAAGTACGGATTCTGGGATTCTTTCTCTGATAAAAACACAACCCTTTATTTTATGCACATTTAATTTCTGCAATTTTTCGTGACAACCAACTCTTGTTAATTCGGAATAGCTAAATAGGTCGCTAGTTAACTAGTATTCACACGCATTGCTCCTTGGATCGACCCTTGGCTTACCAAGGTTTACAAATTTTGTTTGACTGCAATTGAACCCCTAAAACTTATAATTTGACGACTATATAGGGTTAAAAATACGCTTGTCAAAATGGCGCCGTTGCCGGGGAGCAGCGTTTAGTGTGATATTAGATCTAACTCGTGTAGTTTAGACTATTACACCTTACTTGATTTCTGATTTTTCTGTTGTGATTTCTTCGCTCACAATTTTTCTTGGTCTTTGCAGGTTCTACCTAGTTCATGCCAAGGAAAGCGCTCAAACAGAAAAAGCAGATTCAGATTTCAGACAACGAAACACCGGACCAACGAAAATTCAATCGTCAGGCCCAAAACGAAGCTCGGCAGCTACGAGCACTAAACCGAAACTACACAGCAATGGCTTTGAATCAGAATTTGCTGAATGGAAGAGTCGAGGACGACCAGCAACCACGAGTGCAACAACCAGTGCGCAGAACTCTTGGAGATTACACTACTCCACGCGTCACTGGATTCCAGTCCGCTATTGCACCGCCCGGAATAGAAGCTAATACTTGGGAACTGAAAACCGGTCTCATTCAGATGGTGCAGAATAATCAGTTCTCAGGAAGGATTAATGAAGACCCTCACCAGCATCTCAAGCGTTTCATTAAGATGTGCAATACAGTGAAGACCAATGGGGTCCCTTTGGAGTCTTACTACCTCAGACTATTCCCGTTCTCACTGTCCGACAAAGCCACCAGATGGCTAGATAGCCACACAGAGGGTACATTTACTACATGGAATAGGCTGGCCGAAGCTTTCCTCCAGCAGTACTTCCCACCATCAAAAATAGCCCATATCAGGAACAAGATTATATCGTTTCGCTCTATTGATGGTGAGACTCTCTACGACGCTTGAGAGAGGTACAAAGAGCTGACGAGGATGTGCCCACACCACAATCTAGAGCAGTGGCAGATTATTGACACCTTCTATCAGGGGATCGATCAAGGGATGCGTACCCTAATCAATCAAGCAGCAGGTGGGGGACCGAACCAAGTCCCGCTAGAAGACACCTATGAAATTATAGAAAGGGCAGCTCAAGACTACCACCTCTAGACCAGTGATCGAGGCAACCCTAGGGACATGAAGGGCGTGCAAGATTTATGCCAAGCTGAGAGCTCTAATGACATCGCTAAGTTGACTGACCTTGTGAAGCTGCTTGCAAACGAAATTCAGAATATGAAGCTAGCCAACAGTATGAAGCCCTCGGACGTTGCTAACATAGGAGTGTACTATCAGATTTGTGGCTCTCCTTCTCACTACGCAGACGGTTTCCCAGTGATCGGATCAGATAATGGCAGCGGGAATCAGGAGGATGCCAACTTTATTGGGTAGAATAATCAAGGGACTGGTTTCAGGAACGGATCAGCCAGTAACAGGTGGGACAACCCCAACCGAAATCACCCCAACCTATCTTACAAACCCCAGAATCAGGCAGCTCCGAATCCCCCATACAAACAGCAGCAAGGCAATGCGCCGTACCAGCCACGAGGGCAATATAACAATCGAGCTCAGGAGCAGAACAACAATTCCTACCAGCCAAGGAATCAGTATAATAACCAGTATCAAAATCAGTCGCAAGGTCAGCAAAATCAGAATCCAGGGAATTATTCATACCAGCCGCAACAGCCCAAGTAGCAGGAGTCCGCCAGCTCATCTAGCATGGAAGCCATGATGGCTAATTTTATGGCAGAGCAGGACAAGAAAGTGTAAGAACTCCAGAAGACGATCGACCAGCTAGTCACTCGGAACAGAATGCTGGAAACTCAGGTGGCTCAGCAAGCAAATTCGGCAACAAGGGAACATGGGAAACTCCCTTCAAAACCAAAGCATCATCCTAGGGAATCGGTGAATGCCATCACACTCCGAGGTGGGAAGAAACTCGAAATGACACCAGCTCAAACCACTCAAAATTCTGCAGCAAAATCAGCACTAAATTCTGCCCTTGACGAAGAAGGAACATCAAAAGAAGCTGAAAACCGAGAAGAAAATTCAGCGCAGACAGTGGAGCCGGCTCCTTACAAGCCTCCAGTCCCATACCCTCAGCGACTCAAGGGTGCTAGGAGAGACAAAGAATTCATGAAGTTCGTGGATAAGATTCGCACTCTATACATCACTATGCCCTTCACAGATGCAATCACGCAGATTCCGACATATGCCAAATTCATGAAGGAGATTATGACTGGGAAACGGAAGATGGACGGAACCGAGACAGTGGCTCTAAGTGAGGAGTGTAGTGCTTCCATGCACATACCCATGCCGCCTAAGCTTAAGGACTCAGGGAGTTTTTCTATTCCTTGTGATATTGGTGGTCTTACTATTCGTCGTGCATTGTGTGATTTGGGTGCTAGTGTGTCTATCATGCCATATTCTCTGTATTCTAAACTGAACCTGGGTGATCTCTGTCCTACTAACATCTCCATTCGCCTTGCGGATTGTTCTTGTAGACTCCCGAAAGGGATTCTGAAGGACGTACCCGTTAAGGTGAAGAATATTTATATCCCTGCTGATTTTATCGTGCTAGAAATTTCAGAGGACACTGATATCCCCATTATTCTTGGTAGACCATTCCTTTACACGGCTAGGGTTGTTATTGTTATGGATAGGAGTTCTATTTCTTTGCGAGTAGGCAGCGAACGTATTGTCTTTTATTTACCTGACATGTGCAGAACTCCTAGTCTTCTTGCTGATTGTGATGTGTTAGACTCTGCTGATGTTGATCAGCCAATTTCACAGACTTCTATTGAGTCTTACAAGGTTGTACCAGGCTGCCCTATACCGATAGATGTCTACGCCATGAGCATAGAGGGCGCGGACGCAGCTGATGCCGCGGGAGACGCAGGTAAGGAATCTTGGAAGGTAGAATTGAAACCTCTACCTGCAAGTCTCAGGTATGAATTTCTGGGCCCTAACTCCACTTACCTGGTGCAACCTCTACTTGACTGATGTAGAGACCCAGAAATTGCTAGATGTCTTGCGAGAACATAGACCAACCCTAGGATATTCTATAGACGACCCCAAGGGGATTAGCCCAGATTTGTGCATGCATAGAATTAACCTTGAGGACGATGCTAGGCCTAGTAGGGATGCCTTGAGACATTTGAACCCCAAATTGAATGATGTGGTAAAGAACGAAATTCTGAAATTACTAGATGCCGGCATCATTTATTCTGTTGCTGATAGTAAGTGGGTTAGTCCTGTGCACGTAGTCCCTAAGAAGGGAGGTTTAACTGTTGTACGCAATGAGCATAATGAATTGATTCCTACTCGTACTGTGACTGGTTGGCGTATGTGCATTGACTATAGGAAATTAAATAAGGCTACTCTTAAGGATCACTTTCCCTTGCCTTTTATTGATCAAATGTTAGAACGTCTAGCAAAGCATAAATTTTTCTGCTACCTCGACGGTTATAGTGGATTTTTCCAGATCCTTATACACCCCGAGCACCAGGAGAAAACTACTTTCACTTGCCCTTTTGGCACATTTGCTTATAGACGTATGCCCTTTGGTCTTTGCAATGCACCCGCCACATTTCAACGTTGCATGATGGCGATTTTCTCTGATTTCTTAGAACGTACCATGGAAGTATTTATGGATGATTTTTCGGTGTATGGTTCCTCATTTGATTCGTGTCTCTCTAACCTTACTGATATTCTTCGTCGTTGTGTTGACACTAACCTGGTCTTGAACTGGGAGAAGTGTCATTTTATGGTGCAGGAAGGTATAGTTCTTGGACACATGGTTTCTCACAGAGGTATCGAGGTTGATCGCGCAAAGGTAGAGGTGATTGAAAAGTTGCCGCCACCAAAAGACGTAAAAGGGATCAGGAGTTTTCTTGGGCACGCTGGATTTTACAGGCGATTTATCAAGGATTTCTCGAAGACAGCAAAGCCGCTCACTGATCTGCTTTGTCAGGAAGCTGAGTTTAAATTTACTGATTCTTGTTTAAATGCTTTCAACAATCTAAAAACTGCTCTTACTTCCGCTCCTATAGTGCAGCCTCTCGATTGGGAGTTGCCGTTTGAACTAATGTGTGATGCTAGTGACTTTGCAGTAGGAGCAGTTTTGGGGCAGCGCATCGACAAGAAATTACACGTAGTTTACTACGCCAGCAAGGTCCTCGCCGGAGCAGCAGTCAATTACACTACCACCGAGAAAGAAATGCTAGCCGTTGTCTATGCTCTCGAGAAATTCAGGCAGTACCTACTGTGTTCGAAAACCATAGTATACACTGATCATGCTGCTATCAAGTATCTGCTGTCGAAGAAGGACTCCAAACCTCGTCTTATCCGATGGGTTCTCCTACTCCAGGAATTCGACATTGAAATTAGGGACAAGAAGGGTGCAGAAAATCTGGTTGCAGATCACTTGTCACGCCTCGAGCTAGGAGAGCTCGACCGCGAAGAGGACAAGCTCCCGATAAATGACTCACTTGTGGACGAACACCTGATGCACATTGATGTGGACAATGTCCCGTGGTACGCAGATTTCGTTAACTTCCTGGCATGCGGAATCCTCACCTCTCGCACAACCAGAAGAGGAAATTTCTCTCCGACGTTAAAAGGTACTTCTGGGATGATCCTTTCTTGTATCGATTTTGTGCTGACGGTCTCTACAGGACTTGTGTGGATGAGGATCAGATCCCGTTTATTCTGGAACGGTGCCACTCTTCACAATACGGTGGGCATGGGGCTGGTTCAAAAACAGCTACAAAGATTCTACAGTCCGGCTTCTTCTGGCCCCCACTATTCAAGGACGCGCACGAATTTGTCAAAGCGTGTGATCAGTGCCAGCGGACTGGTAATATTTCAAAGCAGCAGGAGATGCCCCAGCAGAGCATTCTCGCAGTCGATCTTTTCGATGTATGGGGGATTGATTTTATGGGACCATTCCCATCTTCTTACGGTAATCAGTATATCTTGGTAGCAGTCGACTATGTTTCTAAGTGGGTTGAAGCAGTTGCTACTCCTACTTGCGACGCCAAGGTAGTTATCAAAATGTTTCAGAAGGTGATCTTCCCTCGTTTCGGAGTGCCCAGAACAGTTATCAGTGACGGTGGTTCTCACTTCAAAGAAAGAAATTTCGAAACCCTATTGAAGAAGTATGGTGTCTACCACAAGATTGGCACTCCCTATCATCCTCAGACTAGTGGCCAGGTTGAGATCTCTAACAGAGAGATCAAGAGAATTCTGGGAAAGACCGTCTCGAGCCACAAGAAGGACTGGGCGTCCAAGCTAGATGTCGCACTATGGGCATATAGGACTGCATACAAAATGCCTATCGGCATGAGTCCGTTCAGAATAGTCTATGGAAAGACCTGCCACTTTCCAGTCGAATTAGAATACAAGGCGTTATGGGCTATTAGAGAGCTGAACATGGACATGAAGGCAGCCGGTGAAAAGAGAATACTACAACTGCACGAGCTCGATGAAATTAGACTAGATTCTAATGAGAATGCTCGGATTTATAAGGAGAGAACGAAGAAGTGGCATGACAAGAGGATAGTGTGCCAAGAATTCAACGAAGGCGAGCGAGTTTTTCTCTACAACTCCCGCCTTAGACTATTTCCTGGAAAATTGCGCACTAAATGGAGCGGTCCCTACACAGTAGAAAGAGCACATCCAGACGGGCATGTGGAAATCAGTGTAGAAGGAGGCAAATCAATGGTAGTCAATGGGCAACGACTCAAGCACTATCACATTCTGAAGCATCTTGCACCTCCTGACGTGATTGACGACAACCTACTTCTCGGGAAGGGATCTCTGCAAGGGACTTCCCGAGAATGCTCCTAGTTCTATCACCTTTGCTATGTCTCGCCAAGACGTTAAACTAGGTCTCTTCGGGGAGTAACCCGCGCTGTAAGTTTTATTCATTTGCATTTTGCATTGTACGATTTGTGTGTGAACAATGCAGGAATCAAAGTGTGGAGTGAACGGCATTGAATTTTCAGAACGACAATTTCGGCAGAGAAATCGGGTTGCCCCATTACAGCCGTTACAACGGGTCTGTAACAGGCTGAAAAGGGATGTAACGGGCATATGGGAAGCAGAGATATTGGTGGGTCCCGTTACAGCGGTTACAACTGGACTGTAACGGGCTGTGCCGGGGCTGTAACGGGTGGCATTGCAAACAGAGAATTTAGCCCTGCCCGTTACAGCCGTTACAGGCTCGGCTGTAACGGGCAAGCACCCTTCTTCCTCTTCTTCAGTTGAAAACCATAATTCCCCAACAAAAAAAAATCAAATACCCACCCTTAGCCGCCGCTCACTCCGACCGCCGACCTCCCTTCTCCCGTCCACTCCCCACACCGTCCGATCTCCCGTCCACTCCCCACACCGTCCGACCTCCCGTTCACTTCCCACACCGTCCGCCGGTCAACCCCACCACCCGATTCCACCACAACGGACCCGTCCATCCATCATCACCACTCCATCCGTCCGCCACTCCAACTTCTCCCACACCCCTCCTCCCTTCCCTCAATTTCCGACCACCAATCCCTACCCCACCATGGCTAGATCAAGGACTACAAAAAATTCCGCCGGTAACCCCTCCTCCAGCCGCTCCGGCCGAGCCAACCGTGCTCCTCCTCCGAGCTCCTCCACCGCCATCATCCCAGCACCGCCCAACCAGTCCCGGTACTACCCACTGACTAATGCAGGTCGATTTGCCACACCAGCGCATCAGGACCGTTACGACAGAATCCTGTCAACAAAATTGGTAAAGCCTACTCTCATCCCTTGCATTGAAACTCTTATGGATTTGAAGCGGGATATTTATTCACAATGCCGTAGTATGTTTATTGCCTCCGGGCTTGATATCTTGTTTGCTAGCCGAGTCAAATCTACTTATCCTATGTTAGTCAAGGAGTTTTTGGCTACCTTTGAGATTGTTGGCAGTCCATTGAAGGTAACTCATTGGACATTCGAAATCGGGCACCAACCATACACTATGTCCAAGGACGAAGTCTGCGAGGCTTTGGGATTTCCTTTAGAGGGATTTTGTGGGGAGTATAGTACTGAAGAGAGGTATGAGTTCTGGAAGAGTATTTCTGGATTTGACTACTATTTCCGGTCCGGATGGGGTGCTGCAAGCATCAAGGAGCCAGTGTGGAAGATTATTCATAGAATTGTGGCTTTAGGCATTAATGCTCGAGCCGAGGGTGCCACTGTGATTTCTAACCCCGACTTGGATATTATGATCTCGATTACCAGTTGACTTCTTTCAGATCCTCAGTGGGATGATGACAGCTTGGGCCACATCTCTTGGGAACAAGGCCATGGGAGGCGGCTATTTTATTTCTGTGCTCGCCGAGTCTCAAGGATGGGACCTCAGCTCCCTGTACGGGACTGAGACTGACTTGGATCTGTATATGGACCGAATCCTTCTCTATAAATTCATTAAGCCGGACGGGGAGTGGGCTCATAACCCCGAGCTTCCGAAGGGAGCGAAGAAGCGCCGCATTGATAGGGCATAGGCCAGGGTAGCCTCCCCTCCGCGCGAGCCTGCACCAGTTGAGGAGGTCCAGCCTCCGCAGGATGATGTTCACATGGATGAGGCGCACTCGCCTCCAGCAGCTACACGAACCCCTCCCCCGCCTTATCCTGCTGCCGACCAGTTACCATTCTCACTCTAGGAGCGGTTCGTTTGATTAGAGACCATTCAGCAGCAGATCATTGCCACCCAGCATGAGTTTCGGGGTGATCTGAGAGATATGATGACCTATCAGCGCCAAATTTTGGCCAGCCTTGCTCCTATTATTTCCACTCAGAGCAGACTTTCTGTCTCCCACAACCAGCTCCGGGATGATTTTGCCGATTTCAGAGCACAGACTTTCAGGGACTGAGACTGGGAGCAGGGTGCACTTTCTGCACTGCTCGCGCATGCCTCGCTTGACTACCCCCCACCACCCCGAGCCTCTAGTTCCCGCGCACCCCCTGCGCCTGCTGATAGTGTTGATCGGATGTTTGGATCTGATGGTGATGCCGAAGACGAAAGGGGCTAGCTAGTTCCCCTTACATTTTTATTTTGCTGATTTTCTTTTTGCCATATTGTCAGTCTGTTCTGCATTTCACATCATGTGTACGCTGACTTTTGGATTTTATTCACTGCTCCTTTATTATTAGATGTTTGAGTTATTCCATCATTGATGTTCATCTCTACTCACATCGTTTATTCTTCATTCGTCTCGCGATTATCGATGCTAACCTATTCCTTGTGCAGCTCTATATTTTTATTCGTACATCCACCACCTCACATGTCGTATTTCACTCACCAGTCATCGTTTAATCTCTATGGATTTCGCACCACCAAGCACGAGTGAAGTTCCTATGCCTTTTCTTATTATGTATTTCTTTCACTTAGGGACTAAGCTCGTTTTTAAGTGTGGAGTGGGTGCGCATAGTCACATGCATTGCATAACACATTCACTCTTGCATATGCTCAACTGTCTTTGTATTGCGATTGAAATCCTTGTTTTCTACGATACTCCTTGACTGATTGACACTCAATTGGATTCGAAGTCTAGGACTTGAAATAGTGAAACTCGTGTATGTATTCACTTGAGTCAGTATCATTGCTAGCCCTTGACTATCACATGTTCTACGTATTTCTTAAAGCATGTTTGAGACTTGAAATTAGTAGGTACCGGTTCAAAAATGTCAAAAACTTAAATTGCATCTCTTTTTCTAGGTGACCTTAGTACTAGTATGTGTTTCTCTACATTCGTCGTGATTTGCATGCACCCGCCTTTATTCATACACTATGTCAAGCTTTAAGTGTGGAGTTAGACAATTGACCTTCAAGTTTTCCCCTCAAAAACAAAGTTTTCAATTCTGGAAAGTGGGTGAAACATTGGCCCCAAGCATAGTTGTTTTTGAAAGAAAACCAGTTTGAAAAAAATGCTTTTGTTGATTCTACGAAAGCAGAAAATACCAAGGACCCGGTGAGAAAAGTCACCCCTGGTATATGGAAAACACTCTTGAAACAATTTCTGCCCCCTTCTGCTTGATATAGTGTAATTCCATCCTCTCATTGCGTGCAAATCATTACTTATCTTGAGAATTCATGTACTAGAAACTGAGGGACGATCCTTGTGCTTGCACTGAATCGTTGATGCAAATTTTCGTACAATTTTCCAGAAATTCCTAAGCCAGGCTCCTCTTCTCTTACGGGTCATTGCCTAGTCCTTGGCACTTGAGAATGAGCTTTGCGCCAAGAGCCCGTGGACTATCCCTAGATAGCATAGGTGAATGGCGAGCATGTTTTGTGTAACTATTCATGTTCTTATCACGTTGCTATAGAACTATTTAGAACATGTGATTAGTCGTTTGCTAGCCGTGTGTATTGACCGTTTGAATGCATAACTCGTATAATCTATGATTGTCTGAAAACTTTGATGAAGATGTTTGACTTGAAGTTTGAGGTAACACGATGAATCCAAGGTATGACATGACTTTACTGTGACTCGTTGAGCATCATTCATGCATGCACGATAGTTAGTTGTATAGGGGATTTGTAGGTAGTCCCATTTCTGAAAACCTTCACGAGACTATACTCGTCCTATTAGGGCAACCTATGGGTTTAAAGGCTTGATGCATACGCTAAATGCATTCGTGTCCTCTACGACAGTGAGCTATCCTTTTATTATTATTTTCATGCCTAGTTAGAATTGATCACATGTCACTTGAGTAGGTAGTCTATGGTCGTTGAGCATTACATACTCTCATGTGTTCATTCTGCCATTTGTTCGACATTTGTTCGGGACGAACAAATCCTAAGTGTGGAGTGTTTTGATCAGTTGATATTTCGACTAATTATTCACTATATTCGAGGAAGGATTACGTTCATTCTCCCGGCAAATTGTCTATATTTGATGTCTTTCTCTAGTGTTTCTGGTAAAATCGACATATCATCACTCCTTAGAGCCAAAATGTCGAAAGGACAGAAAGATCGATCGAAAAAGACCAAAAACCGAAGTTATGCAAGAGCAGCCCGTTACAGGCCTCAGAGCCCGTTACAGCTTGGACTGTAACGGGTGTAACGGGAGCAAATTTATCAGAGATTTCGGCCTTGCCTGTTACAGTCGTTACAGGCTCGGCTGTAACGGGACCGTCGGCTGGCAAAAACTACAAGTCGTTTCTAAATTCAATTTTTGGGCTTTTCGAGCTTTTTAGACGGTCTATATAAGGAAACACAACCAGAATAGACTGGGTGTTGTGATTTTGGAGCAAAAACCCTAACTTGGGAGAGAAGACAAGTTTTCATCGTGAGGATCAACGAGCCAATCGTCTACGGTTTATTCGTTTCTTCCTTAAATTCACACGATTAAATGCGATTCGATTATTCAATTTCATTGTGTGCTTGATTTTATCGTTCTATGCATGTATTTACATCAAAGGGTATGTTTGCATTGATAGAACGTATTTAGGTTATATGCCGAAAGGTGGATGGGCCCTAGGGATTAACCGGATTGCATGAAATTTATGTTAGGTAATGTTTACATGATTTAATAGGAAAACCTTTAATTTAATAAATCGAAATCGTTGATAATCCGTGGATGGGCGGCGTTCAACGATTGAGATTAATCTAGACAATGATCCGTGGATGGGCGGCTTGTCTAGTGTTATTTCGGTTGTATTTCATATTCGATAGCATGAAAATTAGCGTAGGATGATTGCATGATTAGTGGGGTTAGCACGGGTGAAGTACGGATTCTGGGATTCTTTCTCTGATAAAAACACAACCCTTTATTTTATGCACATTTAATTTCTGCAATTTTTCGTGACAACCAACTCTTGTTAATTTGGAATAGCTAAATAGGTCGCTAGTTAACTAGTATTCACACGCATTGCTCCTTGGATCGATCCTTGGCTTACCAAGGTTTACAAATTTTGTTTGACTGCAATTGAACCCCTAAAACTTATAATTTGACGACTATATAGGGTTAAAAATACGCTTGTCATGTAATGGCATTCACTGATGCCCTAGGATTCAAATCTGGTTTCGATGGGAGCTTCCTGTATTCTCTGGTTGCTGAATTTGCTTGTTGGGCTACCTGAGTTTCCAGCATTCTATTTTGAATGGCGAGCTGCTCTAGTGATTGCTCGACTCCTTGAAGCCTCCTATCTTGTTCCACTGACCGCCTCTCCTGGTCCTGGTTCCACTTGTCCTATTTTGCTAGGAAGTTAGTCAGCAATGATTCCAGGTTGGACGTTGTCCCCAAATTCTAATTTTGCTGCTGCTGGGGCTGATTGGTATACTGGTTCCTGGGCTGATAATTATTCTGTGGTGGCTGAGCTTGATTGTTGTATTGGCCTCGTGGCTGGTATGGTGCATTGCCCTATTTTTGCTTGTAGGGGAAGCTAGGAGGTGCCTAATTTTGTGGCTTGTAAAAGAGGTTAGGATTATTCCGGTTCGGGTTATCCCATCTATTAGGGGCTGATCCAGAAGTGAAACCAGTCCCTTGATTATTCTACCCAACATAATTTGCATCTTCCTGGCTACCTTCGTCACCTTCCTACCCCATCACTGGGCAGCCATCAGCGAAGTGAGACGGAGAGCCTCAGATCTGACAGTAGACACCTATATAAGCCACAACCGATGGCTTCATAGCCGATTCTGTCTTCAAACTTTTTATTTCGGTTGCGAGCATCTTCACTGTATTTGTCAACTCAGCGATGTCATTGGTGCCATCGGCGTGACAGAGGTCTTGCACACCCTTCCCGACTTTAGGATTACCTCGGTCGCTTGTCCAGATGTGGTAATCTTGGGCTACCTTTTCCATAATAGCATAGGTCTCTTCTAGAGGAATGACGGATGCACAGTCGTCGTGTGCAACGCAAAAGATAAATTTGTAAGTCCGCTACTCGTGACTTACTATTGGATTAGCAAGCGGTAAGTAGGGGTCGAACCCAAGGAAATTAGTGGATAGTTGTTCTTTAAGGGATTCGTACAGAAATGTAAGTGCAATTGGGGTTGGTTGTGGTTTTAGTACTGAAAAGTAAATGACTGAAAAGTAAAGTGCTGGAAATTAAAGTGCTGAAAGTAAAGACTGAAAGTAAACACTGAAAAGTAAAGTGCTGGAACAGTCGAGTTCAATATCAACCAAGCAACATACTTTTGGCACTGGCAGCACGCTATATTTCAAGCGCAATGCGTGCCAAAGTTATGTTGGATTGATGCTGAACAAGTCTGTAGTAAGCGTACAGAAATGTAAAGACTGAAAATAAAGTGCATAAAGTAAAGTGCGTAAAAGTAAAGACTGAAAGTAAATTGCGTAAAGTAAAGTGCTGAAATGTAAAGTGCTGAAAATAAAGTGCGTAAAAGTAAAGTGCGTAAAGTAAATTGCTGGAACAGTCGAATTCAATATCAACAGATCAATATATATTTGGTACTGGCCGCACTCTATAAGCGTAATGCGTACCAAAGATATATTGGGTTAATATTGAAAGCGTCTGTAGTAAGCGTACTGAAAGTAAATGACTAAAAAGTAAATGACTGAAAAGTAAATGTGCGGAAAGTAAAGTACTGAATGTAAAGTTAGTTGCGGAATGTAAAAGTTAGTTGCAGAATGTAAAGGTTAGTTGCAGAATGTAAAGTACTGAAAGTAAATGGTAATGAAAGTAAACAGTTGATATTGAGACTGAAAGTAAAATGACAAGTGATGTTTTGATTGAGAGAAGGATTCGGTTTTAGGGGCCTTGTATCATAGTCTATTCATCATCGACCTCTAATGATCGTTCTAAGTGTTCAAAGATGTATCAAGGCCATTTCTAGCACTCGACTTGCCACACCGTCTAGTCCTTTACAAGACATAGAACACTTGTTCTAGTTAGGCTAATTCCTCCTTTCAAAGTATCTTAGCTTATGTGCATCCACTTGATCAATCATTTCCGATCAACCAAGTGGTGTTTTAAAGAGGTTGAACTCCATGGAAAAGCTTTGCTCTTTCGAGCCTCCACTTAACTATGTATGCTCACGAATCCCATGGAAGAGCTTTGCTCTTTCGAGCCTCCACTCAACCATGAATGTCCTAACCTAATATATGGCACATAGAACAAGTTTGAACATAATAGAAGCGTTAAGAAAAGGGTCTAAAACGATACAAGCACACCCCTTCAATCGAATGAAGGGTTTAGCTACGAATATCCATAGAAGTGGATAACATAGCTAGGTGCTTAGAAAAGTAAAGGTTTTGGTTTTGAAAGCAAAGACAAGAAAAGTAAATGGTTTTGAAAACAAAGACAAGAAAAGTAAAGGTTTTGGAAAGTAAAATTCAAGAACAACAAGAATACTCAAGAACAAACAAGAGTAAACTTAAGAACAAACAAGAGTAAACTCAAGAACACTCAAGAATACTCAAGAACCAACAAGAGTATTCAAGATCAAGAGAGAATGTAGAGCTTTTGATATCAAAACACAAGTGTTTACAAGGATTTGTGAGATGGATTCTAGAGAGATTTTCTACCTAAGTTACAAGTGATATCATTCAAGGAGGGGAAGCCCTCCTTTTATAGCCAAATGTGGCGGTGGAGGAGTGAGTGGAGTGAGATATTTCCTCCATCAACCGCCTCTAGTCCTCCCATAAGTCCGGTTGAGGTTGGTTGGCCTTCGGTTGGAGTTTGGATGAGCCAAAGGGTGCACTTGCCTTGCACATGGGTGGCTAGAGCATGGGATGTGCCAAAGGGCAACCATATGAGCTTGGTTGAGCATGGGGCAAGTCCTTTGAACTTGGTTGAAGTTTGGTTTCAAACCAAAAGATCAACCGATGTGAATAGTATGCCCTAACCGGGAAATAAGTAGTTTGGTTGGACTTCGCCGGATTTTTGACCGGAGTTGGGCTAAAATAACCGGAGCAAGGTGGTGGTTGGATTTGGCTTGATCGGAGCATCACCGGAAGTTGATTGGACCATGGCCGGAGCTTGGCCGGAGCTGCCGGAATTTTGGCCGGAGGTGATTGGGTGTTGAACCATGGATTTGGAATGTTGAGACGATTCTAAGACTGATCCATGAAGGATGTTTGGCCAAATTCTGCCCGGAGCATGGTCATGGCCCGGGGTTGAAGTTTTTCTCGGGACCTTGGTCGGCCGGGCCCGGGCGCTGCTCTCAGCGCGGTCCTGGTTCTCTCGGACGTGGGTCTCGGCGCTCTCGGATGTGGGTCTCAGCGCTCTCGGACGTGGGTCTCGGCGCTCTCAGATGTGGGTCTCGGCACGGGCGCTCGGCTCTCTCGGCACGGGTGCTCGGCTCTCTCGGCACGGGTGCTCGGCTCTCTCGGCATTGGTGCTCGGCGGGGACCTGGTCTTCTCGGCACTCGGGACTTGGTTCCCGGCACTCCCGGCACTTAGGCCCGGTACCTCTTGGCAGGGACCTGAGGTTCTCGGTACTGGGCCTGGGTACCCGGCTGGGGTCCTCGGTCCTCGACTGGGGTCCTCGATCCCTGGTTGATTTTTCTCGGTCCCCGACTGGCCCGACTTGACTTGTAATCCATTTTTGGTTTAAGAACCCCTTTTTAGCTCGTTTCTTCTCTAAACCTCAAAATAGCATGTACAACAAAAATGGAACTAACAAGTAAACGTTGTTAAGACAAAGTGTCTAATTTGGTGGGTTTAACTATCTTAATGAATCATATAAATATGGTCCATCAAGGAACTCTAGTAAGTCCTCCACCAGCAGTTTGATTTATCAGAGTGCGCACCCCTGGTCGATTCCCTAATAGAAAGTGTCCATGATCTGCCACAACTCTAGATTGTGGTGGGGGCACATCCTCATCAGCTCCTTGTACCTTTCCCAAGCGTCGTACAGAGTCTCACCATCCATAGAACGGAACGATATGATTTTGTTCGTAAAATGAGCTGTCTTTGATGGTGGGAAGTACTGATGGAGAAAAGCTTCGGCCAACTTATCCCAGGTAGTAAAAGTACCCTCAGCAAGGCTGTCCAACCATCTACTAACCTCGTCGGATAATGAGAATGGAAATAGCCTGAGGTAGTAGGACTCTGGAGGGACACCATTGGTCTTCACCGTGTTGCACATTTGAATAAAACGCTTGAGGTGCTGGTGAGGGTCTTCATTCATTCTCCCAGAAAATTGGCTGTTCTGCACCATTTGAATGAGCCCTGTTTTGAGTTCCCAGGTGTTGTTGGCTATGCTCGGTGGTGCTATGGCGGACTAAAATTCTGAGACACTCGGAGCAGTGTAATCTCCAAGAGTCCTGCGCACTGGTTGTTGCACTGGACGCTGCTGGTCATCTGCGACCACTTCATTCAATGCTTGATTTTGATTCATGGCCATTATTGCGAAGTTGCGATTCAGCGCTCGAAGTTGTCGAGCTTCGTTTTGGACCTTTCGAAAAGTTCTTCGTTTGTCTGGTGATTCCTCGTCTGAAATCTGAATCTGTTTCTTCTGTCGGGGTGCTTTCCTTGTCATGAACTAGCTGGTACCTGCAAGAGCCAAATATCACCGTAAGTGAAGAAATTAAGGCAGAAAAATCAGAAATCAAACAAGGTGGACTAGTCTAAACTACACACGTTAAATCTAATATCACACTAAACGCTGTTCTCTGGCAACGGCGCCATTTTGACAAGGATATTGTTAACCCTTTATAGTTGTCAAATTATGAATTTTAGGGGTCGAATTGTAGTCTAACAAAATTTATAACCTTGGTAAGCCAAGGGTCGATCCTAGGATTAGTGTGTGTGAATACTAGCTAACAAGTGACCTATTTAGCTATTCCGAAATTATTTAAGGTTTTGGTGTGGTGAACCAAATCGCAGAAATTAAATACGAGAAATAAAAGGGTTGTGACTTTATCAACGTGCTAACCCCAACAATCATGCGATCATGCTACGTAAATTATTCATGCTATCGAATACCAAAATAAACCAAAATAACACTAGATAAGCCGCCCATCCACGGATCATTATCTAGATTAATCTCAATCGTTGAACGCCACCCATCCACGGATTATCAACGATCTCGATTTATTAAATTAAAGGTTTTCATACAATTTCATACAATCCGGTTAGTACCTAGGACCCATCTATATGTCGGTAATTAACCTAAATACGTTCTAACATGTAAACATCTCATTCAATGTAAATACTTGCAACAACGATAAAATTAAGCACAATGAAATTGAACATTCGAATTGAATAAATAAAAATGTTTAATTGATCACATGAGAGTTGGGTACATAGCACGGGATCCGTAGTATCCCAGAATAAAGAGACTACTCACTATTCATGGTAAATTAACCAAAAATAGTGTATAAAGAAATTAAGGACAAGGAAACCGTAAAGACGCGGGTGCTCGTTTACTCCTTGATCTCTCGTGATGAATTCTCTGTCTCCTCCCAAGTCAGGGTTTTTCTCCAAAATCAAGAACACGTTTAATCTGGTTGAGTCCTTTCTTTTATAGCCGACTTGCCAAAATTATCAAAAATTGGAATTAGGAAAGTCCCGTGACACCGACTTCATCACGGGCTGTCACGGGACATCTCGGGATCTTCAGAATGCTGTCGCTACGGCCAGGTCCCGTGATGGCTACTTTGTCCCGTGATAGGCCTTGTGTCACAGGATGTCACGAGCTCTAGAGATGTTGCTGCTATGGCCAGGTTCCATGACAGACCTTGTGTCACGGGGTCTTCGATTTTCACAGCCATGGCCAAGTCCCGTGATGCGGCTATTGTCCCGTGACACATGGAGGAGTCACGGGGTCTTGACCCATAATTGCTCTATTTGGTCATTTTCATCATCTTTTCACGTACTCAGGTCCATATCGAGTCATCGGGTAATTCAAGCTTGAAACATTAGGAAAAGAGATTAAATGATAACAAAATGTCCGGAAAACAAACCTAATCCATCATCAAATGAAGTGAATAATATGTCAAGAACTCGACCGATCACCTTGTTACAAAATTCCAACCCATTATCTGTTCTTAAACATTTAACCTTAAGTTCAGTTTGACTCTCAACCATGATCTTCCAATTCTTAAAGTTTTCAAAAGCCTCATCCTTGGTTTTTAAAAGAAAGACACATACCTTTCTAGAGTATTGATCAATGATGGAAAGGAAATATGACCTTCCTCCTATTGTAGAGACTTGCGCAGGTCCCCACAAATCAGAGTGGACATACTCCAAAGGTTTTTTTACAACAAAAGAAGATTTTCCAAAAGGATGAGTTGATTTTTTACCAAAAACACAAGTTTCACAAAATTTTAGATCAATAGGTTTACAATCAATCAAACAAGATTTAGACAGATAATGCAGTCCTTTGTTCCCTATTTGATCAAGCCTTGAATGCCACATTTTAGTATCTAACAATGTTTTATGTTCATCAGAAATGTTGATTTCAGAGGAAGAGATCACATGGTAGAGACCTCCCCTTTCAATGCTTTTAATTACAACTCTGTTATCTCTAATCACTTCTCTAACTCCCTTAAAGGTTGTTATCTTGCATCCAAGTTTATCAAGGGCTGATTCTGACATTAGACTTCTCCTTAGATGGGGAACCCATCTCACATTTTGGAGAGTTCTCACAGCACCATCAAACATCCTTAAGAGAACTGAACCAATTCCCTTAATTCTCAATGATGTGTGATCACCTAGCATGACCTCCCCACCTTCACAAAGCTTCAGAGAACTGAAGAGATGCTTGTTTGGTGTGGCATGCATGGTGCAGCTAGAATCAAGGATCCAAGAGTCACTCTCATGCCCATCAGACATGAGAAACAATTCATTGTGATATTGAGGATCCTTCTCACATATATTAGACTGACCAGATTGTTTATCCTTATTTCCTTTGTTCTTTTTATCATCTATTCTTTTGTAACAAGAGCTAGCATAGTGGCCAAGCTTTCCACAATAGTTGCACTTAACAAGGGTATTCCTTTGAAAGTTGTTGTTATTTTGTGAAGATTGTGAAGACTTGTCAAAGGATTTCTTATTCTGAGAATCACTGTTATTCTGAGATCCATTATTGTAGTTCTTATTCTTTGGTTTAAACTTATTCTTTCACTTAAACATCACAACCTCATATTTTACTTCAGTTTTAACACCATTTTTAGCTTTAAAAACTTTTAGGCTTTCATTCTTTTGAGTAGCAGCTTCAAGAATCTTCGAGACTGTTAGCTCTTCACTTCCATACTGAATAACATCCCTAAGGGTGTCAAATTGTGAAAGAAGGGAATTTAGAAGAATGACACAGAGGTGTTCATCTTTGATTTCATCCTTACACTTTTTCAAATCCTGAGTTAATTTCAAGAAGATATCAAGGTTCTCTTGTAAGCTCATGGACACATCCATCTTAAATGTAAAGAGCTTAGTTTGTAAAGAGATCCTATTGGGGAGAGATTTAACCAAATACAATTTTTCTAGTTCATCCCACAATGTTTTAGGCTCAGTATGATGCATAACTTTCCTGGCTACATCATCAGTTAGTCTCATCATGATCTCAGAATAAGCAAATTCTTTCATGTATATTTTCTGTTGATCTGAGGTAGGATCACGCACTAAGGCTTATTGCATTTGCTCGCATGAGAGCATGAGGTTGGTTCCAATAGTGTTGGAAGTACATTTCAAAAATGTCGAGAAATATATTGTGATTTGGTTGGGGAGTGAATTCAAGTGAGGCTAGGATGAATGCCTTGTCATTGCGGTGACGGAAGAGTGAGATGTGGACAATGTTTCATGAGTGCTGCAGTAGCACTATGTATGTTAGGTCACGCATATTATGAGAAGAAGATCATGAGCCCTGTAGCGCAGTTGGTGATCTTCTTACTTAATTATGAGGGTGATTGCTGAAGATTGGTGATGAAAGAGATGATGGAGAGCTCTTGACGTTAATTTGCTGGTAACAATTTTTGTTTTCGTTGTGGGTGCGAGTTTTCGAGGGACTCACGTCCGCGTCGATCAACTCACCAGAAATAAGCTAGTAGTTGTCATACAGTTCGAGAAGGAGACGATGCGAAGATTGGCTGATGGACAATTAAGAGTGTGCTCAGAAAACTGTTTAGAGTAAAAACTTATGAGGAAGATAGGTTACTTACCTAATACGGTAAGTAAAGTCTATGGGTGAAGTAAACTTTGTTTCTAGTGATACAACAAGTAGTGATGAAGAGCGGTGGCTCTCACTTGTTGAGGAGATGACTGATACTGGCGCTAGAAGAGCAGCATAGAAGAAGAAACCATGAGAGAGTTGATGGTCAGTAGAACCAGTCAATAGGAAACAGTTGAGCAGTCCAGTCAAGAAGTATCGAGATCACTCAGCGTATTCAGTTTAAAGAGGTTGTTGAAGAAAATGTCAAATTCCGTATATGAGACTTTATTAGGTCAATTATTATATATTAAAGTAGTACCCTAAATGTAGGTTTAATTTGTTAGTAGGTTACTTTTTAAAGGCTTTATAAGCCTGCGATTCTTAATAAAATAATTCAATCCGTTTTGATTATCTCTTCTAAATCCAACTACAAGTAACAGATAACTGATCTAATCAACGCTCATAAACCGATTTGACATTTTTATCAACACCATCCCTTAAACTAAATACGTTAATATTCAGTTTACACTCCCCGAAATCGTATTTCAGTGTATATCCTTTTTCGATCCCAACAAGGAAAGGATTATTGGTGTGCGTTAGAGGTGTTTAATTGGTTGCAAAAGGAGAATCGAGTTGACGATGAGACTATGGAGCTTGTGGTGCCGTTATTGTGTAGATTTGATCGAAGGGGAAAAGTTGTTGAATTCTGGTTTGTTGAAGAGGTTTTACGACCTAAAAAGGATTACTCGGGGAATGATAAGGAGGAGTAGAAAGGTGGTCCGGCAGGGTATATCTTGCATGGAAATTGATTCAATTGTTTTGATATGTTGCAGTGTGTCAGCCATTTGATTTTTCATTTCTTTTTGTAGATATATTCCAGTAATCTTGGGTTGGATATATCTACATATGTTATCTATAAATTTTAGCCTAAGAAAAAAATAAAGTTTACATTGTCTTTCTTCAAATTTAACGTTGAACAATAAGGATTATCTCTGAACATTAACGATTATCTCTGAACATTAAGAATTATCTATGAACATTATGCATTATCTCTGAACATTATGGATTATCTCTGAACGATTAGTGTTATCTCTAAACATAATGAATTATCTCTAGAAAAATTAGAGTTCACTACTACAAACAGGACATTATGCATCGGTTTTGCTCTGATGCGTAATCGAGCGATGCGTAATGTTCAGACATTATGCATCTGTTCGAAGAAACCGATGCATAATCCCTTAGAAAAATTTGGCAGATTTGACTTTTAATAGCTCAAATCCACCTGAAACTTTTCAAAACATCAGTAACCCTGATGTTCAATTACAAATACACTGCTGCTCAACATCGAGATACATTCATTTCAAAGATCAAAGAGACAATCATTTGATACAAGTACATCTTCTTTCATACTATTAACAATGCCAACAAAGTTAATATTCGTAATACAATACAACAACACTAAAGTTGATGTCCTATACCGGTTGGGTAACGATAGCTTATATAGCCATACAAGTTGGTGGCGCTTGTTCCCCTTACTTCATCGATCTTCCAGTCTTCGTATGATTGTCTTCCATTAGGAAAACACTACAATGAAAAGCAAGAGAAAAGTAAATCAATACAATAAAGTTCCAATGAGTTCAAAACCAACCAAAGTCAACTTCAAATTTTTTTTGCCAATTAAACAACTTAATGAATAATACAAGTCCAAAATCTTACTTGGCTAAGGTCTTCAATCTACGCTCCGTTATTAGCTCGTATAAACTGGATTATGTCACGAAAATAATTAAAAACATAATAACCGCATAAATGAGCCGGTGGTTGTTTTGGACACTGCACGATCAATAATCTCTTATCACACACTTTATTAATGCTAAAGCTACTTAAAAAGTGTTTCATCTTTGACTTCGTACCTCAACTTTCTTCCATTGTACACTTTTTGTAGTTCTCGGTATACATCCATGATAGTATCGGTACATTCCTCTAAAATAAATAACATAACATAATTAGTGATTGCTAATACAAGTTGCAAGATAAAAGTGAGTCTAAAACTTACGTGTCCACCAAATACTTTGCATCCACGTTTATTACTTTAGCATTTTCCGATGGATCAAGCCAATGCACCACATGTTGTTTAGGGAAGATGACACATAACATCCAATGCCACCTAACAAAAAAAGGAATTCAAAAAGCATATAAAACAATATCGTTAAGTTATGAACTTACCGTGCGTGATCCACGTAAGGTAGGAAGTAGCAAAAATTGCGATCTCGGTCCGACATACTCAACCTTGCTACAAACGTCATCAACCTCTCACCTCTATTGATTGACGGGGTCATGATAGAAGGATAGAAGAAACCAAACTTAATATCCCAATCCATCATCTCATTGTATAAAGAACTACAAAGTGAAAAAATTATGTTAGTTAGAACATGCATTGGTACAAATGATCATCAAAAATAATTGTGAGATTACCATATAAATAATTCACTTGCAAAGTTTCCCAACGTTAGTAGCTTGAATAATTCCTTCAAGTCATCTTTGCTCACAGCGATACCGTAGTTGTCACCGATCACATTCTGGTCGACATAATCATATGTATGTTAAACTGTGTCCACGCCTCATGTAAAATTTGACAATACATGGTCAAACCATCTATTTCATCATTGTTGGTAAATGAAAAATTATCGCATACGACGTTATCATATTCTTGCATGTTGCATTTGATTAATGATATGAAATTAAATTTTATGTATAGTATAATAGAAAATGCAAATGAAACTGTATTATTTGACTATCTCACCTTATTACCGACAACGACCAAGTCTTTCGGCCATGCTACATGGTGTTCCTCTGCCTCAATAATATTCGTGAGCTTTAGATGGGGTACTGGCAATGTTGCTCTTCGAGCGATTACTTTTTCAAGCTTCACCTATATAGAAAGAACAAATATTTAGGGTTAAAATGACATATGAATAAGAATGAGGGATCTATAGAGAGGCTATACGTCTAATAGTTTATGAAAGTTTAGGAAATGTAAGGACTGAGAGAGGACATCACCTTCAATAGGGGTCGACAATGGGTAGGGCAGGGCCGGCCCGGCCCTTACTGAAAGGGCTTAGGGTCAAACAAATGACATATTTGGAGGGCTTTTAAAAAAGTTAGGGTCGGGAAGGGCCGGGCTTGACTCAAAATTTTGACCCTAGGGCTAGCCTTAGGGTTGAACACGGAAAGGGCTTTTAGGACCGAATCGAACCGGCCCTTAATTTTAGGGCCGAATTTAGGGTCGGGCTTTAAATAATTATTTATCAAGCATATCAATAAAAAATTGCAATTTTTTTTATTAAGCACGTCAATAAAAAACAAAGTCACAAAATATCTGCAGCAACAACTTCATCCTATTCTTTTTTTAGCTGAAGTCTTCTTTACATTATGTACTTGTTATGGACGCTTAAGCGATAGATATTAGATAGTATACTTATATACAAATTTAAATTTACGTAGGCACCTCGTGTCATGTACACGAGTTATAGAAACTACTATCATAACCAATAAATATAAATGATAGAATAAACAAGCGGTATGAACATGCAGGACTTCAAGCAAATTATTAATCCACTTGTTTGCTAGTAATTAGACTTTAGATAATGTCCCCGAGACTCTGAATGATTAAGCTTACAGTATGAACAACTTGTCATTTGTTAATCCTTAAATTCAAGACTAAGTGTATGACAGCGCGTCGTTGATACGCTGTATATTTACATCTATAGTTCCACTACTTTAGTGGCTCGCTATTGGATTAGTAGAGCGATAAGTAGGGGTCGAACCCAAGAGAGTCAGTGTGGAATGGTTGTTCTTGAAAAGAAAAGGAAAATAAAAGTAAATACAGGTTGGGTTTGAGTGGTTTAAACTGAAAGTAATACTGAAAAGTAAATTGCTGGAACAGTCGAGTTCAATATCAACCGCAACACACTTTTGGTTTGTCGCACGCTGTATTTCAAGCGCAATACGTGCCAAATGTTATGTTGGATTGATGTTGAAAACGTCTATAATGAAAGTAAAGTGCGGAAAGTAAATTGCGTAAAGTAAATACTGAAAGTAAAGTGCGTAAAATATAGATTGAAATGTAAAGTGCGTAAAGTAAAGTGCAGAAAAGTAAAGTGCTGAAATGTGAATGACAGAAAAGTAAAGTACTGAAAGTAAATGACAGGTAAGTAAGGACGAAAGAT
This sequence comes from Rhodiola kirilowii, assembly GCA_033675215.1. NCBI lineage: Eukaryota > Viridiplantae > Streptophyta > Magnoliopsida > Saxifragales > Crassulaceae > Rhodiola > Rhodiola kirilowii. The sequence continues at coordinate 30,897,505 of CM066196.1, read as the reverse complement.
ATTCAGTCTAGGGTCTCTACTTGTGAGACAACCATCATGGACGTCAAAGATCTTACTTTGTGTTCATAAGTGTGGATTTATTCCTTTTCAAGACTTAAACCCTAAAGTAAGGCCATTTCTAGCACTTACACCACAATCTACTCCAAAATCAAGACATAGACTTCTAGTTCTAAGTGCAGCCACTTGATCTTCAGTTACGATCAACCAAGTGACTTAAAGAGAGGTTGAACTCCACGGAAAAGCTTTGCCATTTCAAGCATTCACTTAACCGTGTATGTTCACGAACCCCACGGAAGAGCTTTGCCATTTCAAGCATCCACTCAACCGTGTATGTTCTACCCGAAATAATGGCAAAAGAACTAGTTGACACAAAATAGCATTAAGTTCAAGTCTCAAGATGCATACACAAGTATGAACACCCTTTGACCGAATATGCTTTAGCTACTTGTATTCATGTCAAGGAATACAAGCACCATACTCACAAAATGAAAGGAAAACAAGAAAAAAGTAAAGACAAGTGACCGTGAGCAATTGTAACCAAGAACGACAAGAAAGTAAAAGAAAAGCCGTGGCTTTGACAAGGAAATGAAAAGAAAAGCTTTAGCTACTTGTATTCATATCAAGGAATACAAGTAACCGTGGCTTTATTAAGACAAGAAAGTAAGGGAGATGAGCTCCAAATCAAGAACAAGACATAAAAGTAAAGAAAGCTTTTGGAAATCAAGAACAAATGAAGAACAAGAACAAAGTAAAATGTAGAGAGGTTTTAAAATTTGACAGCACGTCGTTGTGTGCTGGCGCGGACCTGGCTTTTCTCGGACGAGCCCGGGACAAGGACCTGGCCTGCGGTACTCGGTACTGGGACCGATACCATTATTGTTTCTCTCGGTCCCCGACTAACTTTTCTCGGTCCCTGGTTGGGGGCTAAGTTTGGCTTGAAAAATATCCCAAAAGCTAGCCATTTGATTGGCTCTTCCATATGACACCCACATGGGTTGTGAAAGAGGATAAGAACCTCCCCACTTGCATCTCCTCCAACCACAAGCCACCACATGCCTCCCCAATTGCACTCCCAACCGGATTCCAAAACCAAACCGAAGTGAATAGTATGTCCAACCGGAAATGAAGTAGTTTGGTTTTGGTTGGACTTCGCCGGAATGTGACCGGAGCAAGAAATGACCGGAGCATGGTGGTGAGGATATGAGCTTGATCGGAGCATCACCGGAGGTTGGCCGGAGTTCTCCGGAATATGGCCGGAATCGGGCCGGAGCTTTGGCCGGAGCTTCTTGGCTTTTGGACAGTGTATTCTGAACGACAAAGTCATTCTAAGATGATCTCAAGAAGGATGCTAAGCCAGATTTTGCCCGGAACATGGTCGAAATCCCAAAACGGCCGAAATTGCCCTAGTTTTGCCTTGATCGGGCTTGAGCTGGTTCCACTCGGGCATTTTGTCTGGGAAGTGAGATTGTCCGAGTTGTTGGGTATTTAAAACACTTTGTCAAGCCAGAATTGCCAGATTCCATGGTTTGGTCGAGCGACTTGGTTTCGGTGCCTATGCGCGCGGGGCTTTTGCTTTGGAATTGGGCCAACTGCCAATCTGCTCGGGCGTTTTCCTTGGTCTTCCGACATTGTCCACCTTATTTGCCATTTTTATCACTTTGCTCAAGGTGGACTCGTCAGATCAGCTTGTTTGCCCGAGCGACTTGATTTTGGACCTGGGCGGCTCGACTGGTGCGCGGGGCGTGGCCTGGTTTTCTCGGACGTGCCCGGGACAGGGACCTGGCATTCTCGGACGGGCCCGGGTACGGCTCTCGGTACCCAGGTGAATTTTCTCGGTCCCTGGCTGAGGTCCTCGGGCCTTGGGTGGCTTTTTGGCACAAATCTCGCTTTTTAAGTGTGATTCCTCTTTAGACTCCAAAATTGCCTGTATACACAAAATGACATCAACAAGCACATGTTCGTATGACCAAATGTCTTATTTGGTGGGTTTCGTGTACTTGATGAATCGTATAAATACGTCCCATCAGTGTATTATAAATTAATTTATTTAATGTAAAATATGGAAGGGTTTAACGGCGGGCTTTTTTAGGTCGAACCGAGTAGAACATTATTATGTCATAATTAGGTCAGGCTTGTTTAGGGCGGACATGGCCGGACTTAATAAGGTCATAGTTAGGTCGGCTCGAGGGCCAAACAGGGCTTTGAAATCATGGCTTTTGTTCGACTTTGAGCCTTTAGGGCTTATGGCTCGAGGGCTTCAACTTAGGGTCGGGCCGCCTTAAGGCTCATAAGTCATAGGCTTTGTGCAGGCCTTTCAAGCCCTAGGGCAGAATGTTGACCCGGAACCAATTAACAATGGTGTCACCCTAATTTTTTTCCCAAAACATTTTTTCATATAATAAAATCTAATATTTACATAATAAAGTTAGTTAAATACTTAAATTGGAGTTAGTTAGTTAGGTTAATTGTAATTATATTATATATATGTTAGAAAAAGAAATCCGATGTAAATAACATATTTTTTATAAACAATACAAACCTATGACAGTCCTTAATATGGTCATTTCATAGGATGAGATCAAATTCCATACTAAATCATGTTTATAGTTAAACAATTGAACTTATTAGTTTCGTATGTGTACAATGGAAAGTTTGTATTAAAGTTTTATGTCGGTTAATTTGTATTTGATTCAATTAAATTATAATTTTAACTTTTAATTTTGTGTATTTTTTAGATGAAAAAAGTAGCTATTAATTTATTCTTCAAAAGAAAAACTATTAAAATTTCATAGCAAGATAGTGATTATTTTGACATCACCAAATAAGTGACTCAAGTTTACATCGATAAATACAGAAGGGTTTCATTAGTTGGTATGACAAGATTTAAAGATCTTATGTTAGTTTTGGTTTGGACCGTAACAATATGGAAGATGATTTCTTATTTGATTGCTTGGCATTTAACATTAAAAAAATAAAGCCAACAGGGTGGTGGCCTGTTAGTTAAGGAGTCCACACTAAGAGTTCGATCCTTACGCCCTTTGTTCGAGTCCAGGGGCCACCATTTTCTTATAATTTTCCTATTCATTTTCCTCATTATCTTCCTCGTCCCGCCTTAAGCGTGGATGCTTTCCTCTTCATGCATCGCGTAATGCTTCCTACATCCCTTTTTAATGCTTCCTCTTCACGAATGTGTGTGATGCTTCCTCCTTCGTGGAGGTACGGGTGAGTCTTGCAATGGTGAAGGTGTCCAAGGTAGGCCTGAGCTCCACTGTCGAAGAATATACTAGTGATTTGGGGTGGATGTGCAATCCTTGCATGGTAAAGGTGCCGAACTGGGCCTGCGCTTCAAAAGTGGAGACAAAATGTATCAGATGACTTCGGATCCGATCTAGATGCCTTGCTAGAGCTGAGGAAAGCAATATCCATATGTACCATATGATAAGGCGTCATTACATTGTAATGTTCTGAGTTGTTGTACCCACCCATTATACAAAAACATTAAAAAAATAATACTTCAAACGTTTTGACACTAATTCAATAAAAGATGATTTTGTGATATGGAAATAAAACGTTGCTTATTTTAATGTACTGGGATTCTTATCAAACAATGTTAATTTTTTTAATGTTGCATTCTATTTTTGTTTGTCACCCCCTGTCTCAATTTCTGGGTCCGTCTCTGATCACCTTCATTGTATGTTCTGGCATTTGTCGATAACTAACAAATCGACCATTCAGGGTTCGACTAATGGCCACAATCTGTCTGTCACCTTTGAGTACCCCCCTCGATGAATAATACGCTCTTTAGGCGACCCTGTTAACACAAACAATTGATGTTTCATACGTTCAACCAAAATAAATCAAATAGTCACAAACAATAAATTGAAAAATCTAAACGTACATCGGGTATGTCCATCATCGGGTCTACATCGACATGACAGTGACTACCGAGGCGATCAGGCATCTCAACGCGAGAAGTGCTAGAATTGGGTGTCGTCCTAGAAGATGTAGATTTTGGGAATCCAATCCTCCAGGGAACGTGTGTACACACACCTCTAGTACGTCCAGGATACTCAGGTGTCCCAATTGCCTCAGTCAGTATATCATGTCAACCCCGGGGTAAAAAAGATCATTGACTAGATCTTTCCCCTAATTGATCCTATTATCAAGAAATTAGTATCAAAGGTTAGTGTACAAAAAAGTTAACTACAAAAAAACTCACAATATTTCAGCCATTTGCCGAAATGTCGGGGTGACGAACTATTTATTCTTCTGAAGGCGTCCCCTCTTCCACACCTCATATCTCTACAGTGATAGAAGGTATTTCTCCCTCTTCAATTCGCCCTGCGCAATTAAATCGGCTATCTTCTCGTTTATTGTCACCTCCTTCACTTTTATATACCCTCTGACAGAGCCCACCGCACTGGCGTTAAGGTACGGTGTTCTCTGTGCAAAAGAAAATTTGTATTCCGCTACTCGTGACCTTACTACTTGGTAGCAAGTGGTAAGTAGGGGTCGAACCCAAGGGAATTAGGGGGATAAGCTATTCTTTGAGGGAATTGTACAGCGAGGGAGCGTGTTTTAGGTTGATTGAGGTTTTAGTGCGGAAAAGTAAGTGATTGGTTGGTTGGTTTTGGTTTTTAGTGCGGAAAAGTAAATGACAGAAAAGTAAGGTACTGAAAATAAAAGTAGAAGACTTACAACGGGTGATGCGTGATTGGCAAGCCTTCCGGAACGTCAGCAGTTGATAATACAGTTTATACTAAAATTGAAAGTAAGTGCAAGGGGTTTTTTAAATCTAAGGAAAGCATTCGGTTTCTGGGGCCTTGTATCATAGCCTGTTTATCATTGACCTTTAGTGATCCTTCTAAGTTTTCAAAAGTGTATCAAGGCCATTTCAAGCACTCGATTTGCACACACCGTCTAGCCCATTTCAAGGTCGTAGAGCACTTGTTCTATTTAGACTAGCACCCCATTTCAAGGTATACTAGCCTATGTGCATCCATTTGATCAATCATTTCCGATCAAACCAAATGGTGTTTAAAAGAGGTCGAACTCCTCAGATAAGATTTTCCATTTCAAGCATCCACTTACCCGAGTATGTTCACGAACCCCCACGGAAGAGTTTTGCCATTTCAAGCATCCACTCAACCTTGGAAGTTCTGGCCTAATATATGGCACATAGAACAAGTTTTGAATAAAAAGAAGAGGCACTAAAAAGATGGCCTAAAACATTTTATGATACAAGTACACCCCTTCAACCGAATGAAGAGTTTAGCTACGAATATCCATAGAGGTGGATACCATAGCTAAGTACTTACGGTTTTTGAAAGACAGTAAGTAAGGGAAAGGGGTGAGTACTTCAAGAACCGACAAGAGTACTCAAGAATAGAGAAAAGTAAAGCTTGAGTACTACAAGAACCGACAAGTGTACTCAAGAGCGAACTATAATACTCAAGAACCAACAGGAGTATTATAGATTGAAAACCAAACTTACAAAGTGCCAAACTTTAGAGAGAGAAGTGTTTTGTGATTTTTGGGATATTTTACAAGTGAAGGGGAGAGGCTCTATTTATAGCCATGGGAGGAGGAGATGTGTGGAGGAGGAGCCACCACATGGCAAGCCATCCATGGCTTGCCAAAAGCTGCCGGTTGTGGGTTGAAAGGAAGAGAGCCGCCGGTCATGGAGGGGAGGGGAGGGGAAAGCCACCCCATGAGTCATCCTTCTTCCCCAAGTAGCCGGTCATCTAGAGGGGAGAAGAGGAGTTTTGTGATTTTTGTGATGTTTTCACAAAACTATCGGTGTATTTCAGCTCCGGACTGACTTTGGTTGCTCCTCGGTTGGATTTGTTTTGAGTGATTCAATGTCAGGATCTTGAGATTTCTTCAGTCGGCATCTGATCGTGACCTTGGAATGACTCGTAATATATTTTTAGCGTAAAATCCTCTCCTTAGCGTGTATTCTCTCTAGACTCCAAAATACCCTGTAGATAAATATCGGAACTAACAAGCAAAAGTTAAATAGACAAACAGTCTAATTTGGTGGGTTTAACTAAGTTTATGATTCGTATAATTATGGTCCATCACCCTCCCAGACCCATGGTGTGCGCATATTCATTCTTAGCAACTAGAGCCTTATTACAAGAAGATAGCTTCCTCGCATCATCGCTGAGTCTATGCTCTAAAAATTTCTTTCACTGTACAGAATCAATAAATTTATACTCCTTTGTGGGATCTTCATCCTCCTATTTACCGAATATATAGTTTGATGCGAGTCTCGATTTGAAGTTCCTCCGCACTAGATGCATACTTGACCTACTTCTCTTTGTGTGGCTCGCATCCAAAAAACACTTTCTGAAAAAACATATAACAAGTTATGATTAGTACAATTAAAATTAATGTTGCTAACAATATGATGTTGGAATTATAGAATATCTTACCGCTGCTTTGTTCCACAACTTCCTTGTATGTTCTGGCACCTTCCTCCAATCAGTGCATTCGATGGGAACTCGAGTACGAACCACAACGCCCACATAGCTCCTCCACGTGTCACAATCCTTCCCTAAGGGATAACATGTGGCATCAAATTAGATTGTGATCTTGGTACCATTATCCCTGTGTCTCTTAATCAAATCGAGTATATGTGAGGGGCCCCTCTTAGGTTTCTTGGTGGTGCGCTGAGAGACATGGAAGTCTTCCTCGTTGCTGCTACTACTATGTGCCATGATCCCAGTAATATCACATTCAATGTTAGTTCAATAGATATGTAAAAAAAAGTGAAATGTGATGAACATCAGTGATAAAGTAACATAAAACATACATATAAGTTACGTTTGTTTATCAATCCATATTCCTTCGTCGTGATCTTCTCTTAATTGCATTTCGTCATCAGAAGCACTTAATCGACTGTACTCTTACAAAGACGGTGGTAAAACTGAACAATGACAATGAAACCAAACATCAATAATTAATAGGCAAAATTATGTGACCGCACTTTAAGTTATGTGAAATATGAACCCTAATTGATTTGATTCATACTTAAAAGAATAAAATGAAGTAACCTATAAACCCTAATAAATTCATCATACACGTCATCAATACATACCTTTGAGTGTTTCTGGAGGACTGGCGATATGAGAGGAGTAGAGAGACGAGCGACCACAAGCGAGACGACGAGCGGGACAAAAGAGTCAGAAACAAAGTCGACGGGGCGTGCACGGACTGGCGAGATGACGACTACTGGCGAGACGAAAGAGTCAGAAGCGACTGGCGAGACGAAGACAACTGGCAAGGTCGACTGGAGCGCACGGAAACTTTGAATATCCAGTAAAATCGATTTCCCTTTCGCATCAGAGGATGAAGATTGCAGAAGTAAAAATGGAATTAGGGTAAATTTGTATTCGACTTTATGCATCGGTTCACCGAAAACCGATGCATAAGCCTCACCATTATGCGTCGGTTTTCACCAAATTGATGCATAAGCTCGACCTTATGCATCGGTTTTAGACCAACCGATGCATAAGGTCGGGATTATGCATCGATGCATAAGGTCGAGATTATGCATCGGTTTTAGACCAACCGATGTGTAATGTCAAAACCGATGCTAAAAGTCGAACACGAAACCGATGCATAATGTCATGTCTGTAATAGTGATTATCTCTGAACATTATGGATTATCTATGATCACTAACGATTATCTCTTAACATTATGGATTATTTCTCAACATTATGGATTATTTATGAACATTAAGGATTATCTCGGAATAATTAAAGTTATCTCTAAATATTATGATTATCTCTGAACATTATGGATTATCTCGAACTACTTCCATCAACACGTCAAAACCCAAAAAATCCCAATTAATGAACAGGGTACTAAGACTTAACTTAACAAGCCCTCATAAAAAAAAACACGTCAAAACCACCAGCAATTAGTAACTGCACCTTCATTCGTATCGGTTTTGCTCATTAGATTATAAATTTATTACAATAGGAATTCGAGCAGGAGCCATCCACATTGAATACTTCCAGTTCAATCTCACTTTTAGATCTGGACTTTGTTGGCATTTCTGACGCACCACACCCTTTACTGATTCAAAGTCAATCCATGTAATTTTAAGGACGACTGCCTATTCGACTCATCATCATCATTTTTCTTCCTTGACCTTTGTCCTTTGCCAATGACGGATCCAGAAATTTTTTGGATAGGGGGCAAGCCAAAATGTATAGCAATATAAAGATTATTTTTATGTACTTTCTAAACTAATGGGGACATACTATTAAAATCAGTGGGGCAAATTCTAAAATTTATTGGATATTAACCTAATTTGTTTAAGAATCAGTTAAATGTCGAAAAATTAGCGGGGGCGGCTGTTGGAAGTATTGCTTGTAAACACAAGCGGAGTTACTGAACAAATGTAAATTGTACTGAACAATTACAGATATGTAGATATGAATATGAATAACAATACAACAGTAAACAAGACCGCAAACCAGATTGGATAGAGTCACGTTTGACGCTTGCTTAAAGCAGGATTGTCGTCCTACCGGTGTTTGGGACTGAATGGCAATATGCTTCCCATGATAAAACTATCCTCAGCAAACACTTGAACACCGAAGCTTTGCTGAACGAACCGCTGATGGTCTTTAGCTATCACTCACCACGAATGGAAAAACGAGAGAACAAGTGGAGGAGAGTTGTTTTTGTGTTTCTCATTCCATTATCTCAAAGTGAAGAATGAGCCTCAATTTAGAGGCCAGCCTCTGCCTCATAAATCCAAGGTGGCTGATGGTACATGATCCAATAGCCATTGGAAGATCAAAAACTCATTGAGATTCCAAATACGACTAAAGGTTCATTATCCAAGAGCCTTGGGAGACCAATAATTAACATTGGAAATCCAATGTTGTCCTTGAGTTTCCAAATGCGGTTGATGGTTCAACAACCAAGTGCATGGGAAACATTAAGGCTGCTTGTTCACAAATCAAGAGCATTGGAAAAATCAGCAGCATTGGAATATATCGAATTTATTTTGAGGTGTTCTCCACACTCAAATTAGGTCTCAAATGGGGCGCACCACCATTTTCTTCACTCATTTAAACACATTTTCAACAATCCCCCACGTGAAGAAAATCGAGTGGTGAAAACGATAAAACAAACAAAATCGATAATCATGACTCGACTCAATGTGGTGATAGCTTCTACGGTTGGTATCTGCATAGGATAGGTAGGCTATGCCCTTGAACCTTCCCTTGGGAAGACATGTTCTCTTTACTGACTATTTAGTAGACGTGATTGTCTCTGAACTGTTCATCTTATACTGTAAACGAAAGCCACGTCTCCTTTGAAACGTCCTCACTTCTCTCTCACATAGGTGATTCTTTTCCCAAAGTAATGATGTGTTACCCATTTGAATCTCACTATTCAAATTACTAGAATCATTAAAAGCTTCGAGCTTAGTCTCGTGCAGGAGTCATTGTTTTATCAAGGAATAGGACAGAGGTGTTACCCCTACAGTGACCTCATAGTCTTAGCAGTTAGGTTGCCCTTTGAACCAAGTCCTTGGGATCTCCAGTCATCATGGTAGGGTTTTCTGTTGCCTCGACTTTGTTTCCCAAAATGGCTTAAGCCTGTGTTTTGATGTTAACAATCAAAAGGCTTCAGTCCCATTCCCTTTGTCGTCTTCTCTACTTGGTCCCTATTTAACCCTTTGGTTAACGGATCCGATATATTTTCTTTGGACCTCACGTAGTCAATGCTTATGACTCCGGATGAGAGAAGTTGTCTAATGGTATTGTGTCTTCGACGTGTGTGTCTAGACTTACCATTATACATGACATTCTGTGCTCTACCAATTGTTGATTGGTTATCACAATATACACATATTGGTGGCACAGGGTTTTTCCAACCAGGAATATCCTCTACAAAAATCCTTAACCACTCTGCTTCTTCGCCGCATTTATCTAATGCCACGAACTCAGCTTCCACCATGGATCGGGTTATTAAAGTTTGTTTCGAGGATTTTCACGACACGGTTGCACCTCCCAAAGTGAATACATATCCACTTGTGGCCTTTGAGTCTTGTATATCAGATATCCAACTTGCGTCAGTGTTCCCTTCAATGACTTCGGGATATCTGGTATAATGTAAATTGTAATTACGAGTAAATCATAAATACTTCAGTATTCTTACGATTGCATTCCAGTGTTCTGTTCCTGGATTACTCGTATATCTTGCAAGCCTACTCACAATATAGGCAATATCAGGTCTTGTACAATTCATCAAGTACATTAGACTGCCTATAACTTTTGATTACTCTACTTGGGAGATGTTTTCTCTTTTGTTCTTAGACAAATGTTGATTCATATCTATTGGAGTTATTCATACTCCCAAGCTTTCTTTTCCAACCTTGTCTAAGATTTTATCAACATAGTGTGATTGGCCTAATACAAATCCATCTGCCGTTCTTATAATTTTAATCCCTAAAATCACATCGGCTAGTCCCATATCCTTCATATCAAACCTTGAGTTTAATATGCCCTTGGTGGATTTGACCAATAATTCATTGCTTCCTACAATGACAATATCATCGACGTATAGACACAAAATCACATATCCACTTTGTAATCTACTTGTCTTAGTCAAGACGAGTTCCAGATGGTGTTCAAACTGCGTCTCGAACACTTGTTGGATAGTTTCAGGTTGTGTTCTAACAAAGACTGGAACACCTTAGCGGACAGTACGTAAACAACACAAAATAGGAGCACACACGATATGATACCCAGTTCGACCTCGCCTACTCTGGGGGCTTCCCACACCCTAAAGGGTCACAAATCTTATTACGGTTACAAGAGGTCTTACTCTTACACAACACCTTGTTTGTAATGGCCTCACCAATAACACTCTGTCTCTCGGATTTGCAATCTCGGTTCACCGCAGCTCACCTCGATCCCCTATGGGTAGGACGAGACTTCCCTCTCGACCTAGTCTTGGACCTCCCAGAAGCCCAGTCGCCTTCTCTCGAAGCCGTGTCTTAATCACCGTGTGTGTGTGCGCTTAGTTGTCCTTCAAGAACATTCTGAATAGCACACTGAACAGACTGCTTCTTTGCCGTTGATATTCCGGTGTGGAATACTCGGCCGGCCGTCGCTCCTCCTCCAATTTCACGAATGCTCTCGTGTTTTCTTTTTCACTCAGGAAGCGATGCAGATCTGGTCGCCCTAGCCTTGTATTTATATGCATAGGCGAGATCCAAATCTGTTCCAAATAAATTCATCAAATATTTAGGAAATATACCTAAATATTCTATGGATATTTCCAATCCAATCTTTGGGAAGATCTTGATAATTCTTCCACGACAAGTCAGCCAATCCAATCGTAAATCTGATAAGGAGATATTCGTTTGAATATCAGAATCTTCGAGTTCCTCGGTGGCCGACTTCAGATTGAAATATTCTTATCAAATATTTCGGAGATACTCCTAAATATTTGATAGATATTCAATCTCTTCCATATGCAATCTTTGGAGATTACGTCCGTGCCAAGCCATCCAATATTCTCGAATTCAAGCTGAAGATATTCATTTGAATATCTGATCTTTAATGATGACTCGTCAATTGATCCCAATCAGATAATCTCATCGATCTACTGGATACGCAAATCTTCCTGCGTCTGTTGCACGCTGTACTTCTTTTCCAGTCTGAGGTTGAACTCTCCTTGAACTCCTGCTCGAACTGTCTAAAGTCATTTTGCCAAAGCCATGCCATTCATGGGAATATCAATCTCCCCCTTGGCATTTTGGCAAAACCGAACCTGCGCTTTAGACACAACTTGAGGAACCAGAACAGTTACCTCAAAATACTCGCCCTTTTTGCCACAAATCGGCAAGGGGTCCAATCAAACAACCTGGTCTCCTCGGCATCTGGAATCTTGTCAACTCCCTCTCGAACATAGCCTAGGACGGTGACACATACTGTGAGTATGTTGGACCATGGTGTTTCAGCAGCTGTTTGACCACGGGTCAGCAAATGATAGGTTTTTTGATGATCTGGTTTCTTGAACTGATTCAGCTCGTCTAGTACTACCACGTGATAGTCCTTCTCCGCCTCACTTTGTAATTTCAAGGGCTTGACTTCGTCTAGAAGATATATCTCTCTTTGGCTCATGGCAGCATGTCTTTTCTTCAGATCATCCATGTCTCTAGCGTGCATGTCTTTATCTTTCTTCATCTGTATTTTCAACGACGAGATAACATCAAGGAGTTCTGCCTTTTCTTCAATCAGGACATCAACTCTCTCCGTCTTCTTCATCATCACTGGGATACTAGAGAGCGCGCACCAATTGATATAGTATTTTCCTTTGCTCATGTTCGACCTCCAGTATGATCTGCACCTCCTTCAGTAGTTGTCCACGTTCAGCTCGGGACATCTTATAACTAGAAGCTCTCCTTATGGAAGACTCAGGTGCGTCCTTTCTCTTCAGCCCGGGGTCCTTCAGATCATTCTTATGTCGACCCTTGAACAGCTTGTGATCAACTACCAACTGGTGCAGAGACTTTGTAGATATGGTGTATTCTGCAGTCTGGTCGAACATAATTCTTCCCATGTCAATGAGCATCCTGTTTCCAATCTGGTAGAGCAGCTGTCCCATCTCTTTGCTGACCATAGTTCTATGAGATGTAAGCTTCCAGTTGACTATGGTGATGAATAACAACATCGAGCAGAATGTGGTCAGATCTGCAACTAGGATGGAACTGTCTTCCCACTTGGCTGTTGCTTCTGTACTAGCACACCATACTCTTTTTTTCACAATCCCAGTTGGAACATGGGCAGGATTAGAATCTAGACTATACATTTTCCTCTTCTTAGACGCACTTGCTCCCCCTGCGTCTGTGTTCCCATTCATCTTGATAGTTGCCTTAGATGAGCATGCTTGGAAGGTCACTATCTTCTTGGGTTTCTTCTTTTCAGCTTTCTTGAGCTCAGACAGTGAAACTGTGTCCTGATCCTCCTTCTGAGTGTTCTCATTCTCAGCCTCTTCTTGATCAGATAACTGCATCTCTACATCTGTATTAGCTGGATGTTCCAACTCAGTCGGCACAGTTGGTGCGGCAGATGCTTTTTCTTCAACATGTTCATTTTCTGATTGTGCTGCAGATCCAATATGCACATCTCCTTCCTTCTATTTCTCTTTTACTTCAGCTAATGATCCAGGATTTTGACCAGCTCTCTGTGCGTGATTACCAGCACCATGTTCTGCTTTAGTCACGATTACTTCTTGGATAGCTGACTACTTTTCCTTCTTCTAGACGACAGGTTCAATAACAACTTGCTCTTCTACTTGTTCTGTCTCCGTCTGATTTTCAGGTCGGTCTGACTCATCGGAGACAACATGTTCAGGCTCTTGTTCCTTCACATCATCAGCTTCCATAGGAACAGCTTCACTCTCTCTCACCTTCTTTTCATCGACTACCTCATCAGTCTTTTCTGCAAAACATTCATCCGACTCTTCATCTAGTACCAGACTTCTCTTGCTAGAAGGTTCAACAACCAGCTCAGTCTCAGAGTCGGACATAGCAAGTTTTCTCCTCCTCACAGCACTAATTCATGCAGCGTATTTCCTGGGAGTTCCATTCCTTCTAGGCACAACTTTCATGCGGATTCCTATCTTCTTCCGCACGAAGCCATTGGCATCTACCTTTGCATTCAAAAGCTTCTTCTTATCAGAACCACAATGTTAGCCCTACTGGCTTCACCTTCTTGTGCAGCATCGGCCACAGAATCTACAGCAGGTTTCAATCCCTTCGGCTTCTCATTAACCACTTTGTCACCCTTATAACTCACTGAATCTTTACCAATCGCCCATACTTCCTCATCAACAGAATTGAGTGCAGTACCTTAGGAGTGAGAACAAGGGATTACCTCATTGAGGGGTGGTTCAGTCATCGCCTGATTTTCCTTCGCAGTCTGCACACTCCCTTTAGTTGGATTAGGATCAGATTTTGACGCCTTTGAGGAAGCTTCTTTCAGTTCTGTCACAGCCGCTTCTTCTCCCTTCTTTTTCCCTTCTCTGATCTTAGGGTTTGCTGATATTGTATCCTTATCCGACTTCGATTTGACTGCTTTTTGATTTTCAAATATTTGGACTCCTCAACTTGCCAAAAACTGTCATGTGTATATCTCTTGATGAGATATTTGTCCAATCACCTCTCTCCTCCTTGATATGTTCCAACGCCTCATAAAACTGCAAATAGGTTGAATTTAGTAATCAGTTCCAACCACGTACCATCTGTTCCAGCCCTCTTCTTTGGTAGGTCAACCCATCTGATTTACTGGGGTTCTGCTCTTGGCTGACCTCCTTCTGGAACACTTAGTTGGCGATAACACGCAGACCTAGAGAGGATCTAAGTGTTTCGAACTGAGCGGCGTTTGTCACGTGTTTTGATGTGATGACCTTCTTCTCCACTAGCTCTCTGATGAAGTGATATCTGATCATCGAGTGTTGTACTGGGTTCTTGGGCAGAAACTTCTTCACCCATTCCACTCCGTGTTCAGACAGATTCTGCTTCATCCATAGGAACTGAGTGCAACACCTCCCTACAGCGATGCTCTCTTGCTCTCCTGCAGCGATGCTCTTCTGCTCTCCCAGCATCTGGTCAACGTGTGTTCTAGGAAGGTGTTTCATCTCTCCCACCATGATCAGCTGGAGCTCCTTTTGCATCCGTCTCACGAACTGTCCAACCAGCTTCTGTGTACTCGTGACGAACATATGCTGCTTCTCTACTCCCCCTCGCTCATAGCCATGGTCGATGAGGAACGTATCGTACCATGCTCTGGGCGCTTGTGTGAGTCGGTACATAGTCTTCTCCAGTTCGTGACTATGCGTAAGATGATATGACTTCCATGCTTCAGATCTGGTGAACTCTCCAAGTTCCACGTGAATGGCCACCACCCAAATCTCATCAATAAATGCTTTGTTGACATTCTTTGGACTGGATGAGCATGCAGTCAGTTCCTGATACTTGATCTCATTCGCTCGACTCTTCATTACTTCAGATGGATATTCAATAGTTTTCGTGATTGGATAATGCTTGATAGTTCTCCATGAGGGTTGCAGCGCAGGTGCATCGTCAAGTTATCCAACTGGAGTAGGTGTGACTTCATCGACTGGAACTCTCTCTGGAACTTTATCTTCTATAGACTTGGTCTGAATGGGTGTTTCAGACGATGTCCCACCTCTAACTTTATCATCTTCTGGAACTGAGTTTAGGGCAACATCGTCTTTCACCTTTCCAGAAGAGGACACCATACCTGTCCCTTGTAATTCCATCTCATATATCGTGTTTGTCGGACAGACAGTGGCAGCTCCTGTTCCAACTGTGCCTAGAAAGTAGCTTTTGTTTGTTGACCTACTTCCTTCCATCAGTGTGTCTTCGTTCCTATCCAATACTTGACACGAATCATGAGTGAATGTAACAGACTGTCCTTCATCACACAATCTACTGATACGGATCAGGTTCACCTTTAACCCATCGACAAGGAGGATATCCTCGAGCTTAGGTAGATCCGGAACCTTCAATGTCCCACAGCCGATTACCTGGCCCTTCCCTCCATCTCCAAAAGTGATAAGCTGATGCTTGTGAATATGTTTAACATTGATGAGATATTGAGGATTACCTGTCATGTGAGCAGACCATCCGCTGTCGAGGTACCAGCATTCTTCCTTCATGTGACTGAATGAGCTAAGAGCAACGAAGCACACTTCTTTCCTTGTTTTTGGTTTCCAGACTTGTCTGACTCGAGGGGTGACTCTGGATCCCATTACTTTTCGCTCAGCCAGAAGTAGTCGGCACCTTGATTTGATGTGCCCCATCTGATAGCAATACCAACATGTATGATTGTTTCTCCTCCATTCAGTACCATATTTTCCACGGTTGGGCATGAGCTGCTTTCTTCCTTGATTCCCAAGTGGCTTCTCAAGTTGGTGGTTCACACTATGTTCTGCTCTCTGTGCAGGTTTCAGTTTTGCCTTAACAGACGAAGTCTTATCTGAGCCACTGTTACCATTGAAGCCGTGACCTCTATGTCCATCTTCAATTTTTTGGGATCTGAGTATGGATTCCAAGTTCTTTGAGCCTGAGTTCAGCATCTTCGCCGATCTTTTGAACTTGCTCAATTCTTTCATAGTAGCGTCATGATTATCTCTCTCCATCTCGATTTGTAACTCCATGGATTCTACCTAGTTCAAAAGATGGACTTCTTTGCGGCTCAAGTCAGCATTCTTTCTCCTTAGCTGCACTAAGCCTACATGATGTGTTTCTCTATTTTTCTCCATCTCAGCTTTCAGAACCGATACGGTGTCCAGCAGTTCCACCTTCTGTGCAAGAACTGACGAGCGTTCTTGATTCATTCTGATCATCTCATGCTTCAAAGTAGATATTTCCTCCTGATGTTCCACCTTCTAGGCAACGAGAAGTTCAACCTCCTGCCACTTTTTATCTTTGTCTTCTGTCAGGCTTGCCACTGTTTCTGCGAGCTTCTTGTCCAGACCAATCACCAATAGCCACTTCTCATAGAGTTCCTTGTACGTGTCGGCCGAGGTATCATGAGCAAGTCCTTCGTCATTACTGCTTGATGCGTCGTCAATAGGTTGTTCAGACAGTGCACTAGAGTATGGTTTTTCACTTGTCTCACTACAGTCTTCAATAGTGACTACAAGTCCAACGAGATTGACATTCTCATGCTCTTCTTCTTCATTGTTATATTCACTGTCTAGACCCTCATAGGTTATTCTGAGAAAATCCCATGCTTCCTTGGCAACCTCACATTCAGCAATCAGTTTGAACACGTTCTCGTCCACTCCAAAGAAAATTGCATTCAAGGCCTTTGAGTTTCTAGCAGCAGCTTTTTCATCTGCATCAGTCCACAGAGCTTCAGGTTTTGGTACAGCTACTCCTCCAAGGTTGGCCATCATGGGTTCTGTCCATCCAACCAACACAGCTCTCCAAGCCTTTTCATCGAGAGATTTCAGAAAGACTTTCATCTTGGACTTCCAGTAGAGATAGTTTGGCCCTTTAAGCAATGATGGTCGGTAAGTACTCTGTCCTTTCTTCAAACTCATCTTGAACAGTTGCCGGATCGCACTCGGTATGTTGAGTGTCTGCTTTGATACCAATTGAAATCTACTTGTCTTAGTCAAGACGAGTTCCAGATGGTGTTCAAATTGCGTCTCGAACACTTGTTGGACAGTTTCAGGTTGTGTTCTAACACAGAACTGGAACACCTTAGCAGATAGTACGTAAACAACACAAAATAGGAGCACACACGATATGATACCCAGTTCGGCCTCGCCTACTCTGGGGGGCTTCCCACACCCTAAAGGGTCACAAATCTTATTACGAGTTTAGGGTTACAAGAGGTCTTACTCTTACACAACACCTTGTTTATAATGGCCTCACCACTAACACTCCGTCTCTCGAATTTGCAATCTCGGTTCACCGCAGCTCACCTCGATCCCCTATGGGTAGGACGAGACTTCCTCTTGACCTAGTCTTGGACCTCCCAGAAGCCCAGTCGCCTTCTCTCGAAGTCGTGTCTTGATCACCGTGTGTGTGTGTGCTTTGTTGTCCTTCAAGAATAGTCTGAACAGCACACTGAACAGCACACTGAACAGACTGCTTCTCACCGTTGATATTCCGGTGTGGAATACTCAGCCGGCCGTCGCTCCTCCTCCAATCTCACGAATTCTCTCGTGTTTTCTTTTTCACTCAGGAAGCGATGCAGATCTGGTCGCCCTAGCCTTGTATTTATATGCATGGGCGAGATCCAAATCTGTTCCAAATATCCTCATCAAATATTTAGGAAATATTCCTAAATATTCTATGGATATTTCCAATCCAATCTTTGGGAAGATCTTGATAATTCTTCCACGACAAGTCAGCCAATCCAATCGTAAATCTGATCAGGAGATATTCGTTTTAATATCAGAATCTTTACGGGGCCAGGCACATTCCTGTGTGCAGTGTACGAACTTCTTTTGCAACTTTACCGCCGACTGATTCAACAGCTTCCTGGGACACTCGGCAACCTTGATTTGTGCGCATCGACAATAAGATCTTGTGTGCAAGGTCTCGTTATCCACTCCCCCACGCAGAAAACTAGGTTGTTTGTTTGCACATGGGAGAGCAACCGGTTGCTAGCCATGATTCTTATTGTTCATTGACTTCGTCAGACCCATCCTAATAGTATAGCAGTTGTTGGCATCCCTTTTTCCTTTCATCAGTGTATCGCCATTCTGGTCTAGTACAAGACATGAGTAGCTGGAGAATGACACATAGTGTCCATCGTCGCATAGTTGACTGATGCTGATAAGATTCCTGGTCAGTCCCTTAACAAGGAGGGTGTTCTTGAGTGCAGGGAGATCCGGAACCATCAATGTCCCACAGCCGATCACCTGACCCTTTTCACCATCCCTGAAGGTGACAACCCACATATGCTCAACAGGTCTAATATGGGTAAGATATTGAGAGTTACCTGTCATGTGTGCGGAGCATCCACTGTCGAAGAGCCAGCTATCATGCGATGAGTAGTTTGAGGTGTAACAGGCTACCATGCAAACGGTTTGGTCTGCCTTTTGAACCCAGACATGTTTCTGTTGCGATGTGGTTCGTTGCTGGAAAGCACGTCGTTCGGCTAAAAATAGGCGACACTTTAGTTTAATGTGTCCTATCTGATTGCAATACCAGCAAGTGCGCCATTCTTTCCTTTGCGCTGAATGAGAGCCGAAGTGCATCGTACCGTCCCTTCTTCGACCACTGTTGGATTGTTCTTGTTGCAGGTCTATTTTCCGTCTGGGATGCTGTCTTACCTTCTGTTCTGTCATCTGTTCCGACACCGGTCTGGTTTTAACAAGTGTCGTACCTTTTGAGCTGCCTTCTCCTATGAACCCCAATCCTCTGTGTCAGAACTCCACCCTCCGGGGTATTGGAAAGAAAAGATCCCAAAACCAAGGAGTCCTAACCAGAACACAACATCCAGCAAGAAGTCAGGAAGAAGCAACACTGGAACGGTGGCAAAGTTTGACCTCAGCCACCCATGGGACCCAAACCAGTAATCCACAACGAGGTACTGTCGAGCCAACGACGTTAAACAAGTGCACTGGTCGGGAGGTAACCCGACACTATCTTACTTTCTGCACTTTATTTTCTGTCTTTTTATTTTCTGTGTTTTAGTTTTTATCAATAAGTCGCTCTCACCCACTTGGTGCATAGAAGATTTGACTATTTAGGAATCGGACTTGGGTGCAACATTAAGCCAGTCAGGGCTACGCTAAGAGTTCAAGGCCCCAGCCGAACTCCCTCGATTATCCAGCCTCGAGCCATGTCGTTCACTCGACACCTTAAAGGGAGTTCTGTCTTTCCTTTTCCTTAATATCATTTCCTTCTCGTATAACAACTGCTTGCATGGCTTTTGAATTAAGTCATTTCGTAAAAAGAATGCCTTCGTTCAAAAGTGTGGGGTGAGAACCACCTGTATATATTAGTTAATAAATAATATCTTTTTGAAAATATGAACTTAAGAATGTGAAAAAGATAAATCATAATTCATGCATTAACCTTGTGAAAATTCAAACTGTTTAAAAACTTAGAATGTAACTTTCATTTGTCCTTTGTGCTGAGATAACTAGGGATGTGGAGTTGATATAAACTGCCCTAGAGAGGCTTGGCAAGCAATCAAAGGATCAGATCAAACTATATGGTTTTCGAAGTCAGTGGAGGCTGCACTTCGGGTTTCAGTGAAGATTGAAGTCATCTCCGCCATGCAATGCAAAAGGCGAGGACGGGAATCAGACCGTCCTATCTCCGGTCAAAGTAGCCGAGAAAATAGATGAGCGACCCTCATCTTGACCCGCGCGAAAACGACAGTCAAAGTAGCCGAGAAAATAGATGAGCGACCCTCACCTTGACCCGCGCGAAAACGGCAAAAAAGAGAGGAGCGGGGAGGTATTTCCATAGGCTTGCGGGCGATGATTGGACCTCCCAAAAAGGCTCGAGAAAATGGACTAGCAGTCACAAAAAGGCGAAAAGCTCAATGAAGCAAATCAAGAGGCCAAAGGCCCAAAATTGTGAAGGTTTTAACCGAGCAAAAGTGAAGCACTCAAAGCGACAAATCAAAGGCCAAAGGCCAATTCACTACAAAAAGCAGTCCCTCGCCAAAAGAAATCAAAGTACTCAAACCAGTGAAACCCGAATCGAATCACGTGCTAGAGAAAGCTACCAGAAAACCATATAGTAAGAGACGCTCCCGAGGTTGCAGTCCAGGAGCCTAAAAAGGGCTATCTCCCGAGACATCCAATATAATTTGCATCTCAGCACGAAGGTACACGTATCAAGTTACTTCTATTTATTTACACAGTTTAATTTGGTAATAAGTAAGCAATGCATGAATTAGGATAGATCGAGTACCACAGTCTAATTTTCATATTCCAAAGCCAAACTTAGAACTTACGCCCTTTAATAGCATTGTTCGGGACGAACAACTAAAAGTGTGGGGTAATCTGATGGACCATAATTGTATGAAACATAAATGCAGTTAAACCCACCAAATTAGACTGTTTGTCTATCTAACTTCTACGTGTTAGTCCCGATATATTTCCACAGGGCATTTTAGAGACTGAAGTGAAAACACGCTAAGGAGAGGATTTTATGCTGAAAAGATAACAAGAGTCAATCCAAGGTCAAGATCATATGCCGACTGAAGAAATATCAAGGATCCTGACGTTAAATTGACCATAACAAATTAATCAGAAGAATCAGGAGAGGAGTCAAGACAGCCCGGGGAAGAAACACATTGACAGTTTTGTGAAAAGACTGCACAAAACAGTACAAAACTCACATATGGGCAAGGATGACCGGCCACTTGATGAAGTGGTGGCCAAGGGAGGAGCTCCTCCCCCTTGGGCCACCGCCTACCGGCAGCTTTGAGGGGTGGTGACCGGCGGCTTTTGGAGCTCCTCCACATGTCACCACCACCTTCCTCCTCCTCCACCACTCCTCTTCCTCCACATGTGGCCATCTCCTCCCTCCATTTTCTCCTCCAATCAAAATGCAACACTTACCACCCATCTCCACCACCCATCTCCTCCCCTTTGGGCTATAAAAGGAGGAGCTCCTCCTCCAAAACACACCTCAATCTCATTTCACTTCTCTCTCTAGAAGTTGTAATATTTGTAACGTTGTAATCTTGGCTTTGGAAATAAAGGATAGCTCCCTTGGCGCTTCAACGGTTGTAAGTAATTCTTAGTATTTATTCAACTGTTTTATTTCCTTAGTTATAATGTTTAGCGCGATGAATAGTAGCTAAACTAGTAGTTCGCTAGACGGGGCGCACTTGTATTATAAAATGTTTTAAGACTATTAACTTAGTGTCTAGTCTAAGTATTCAAAACTTATTCTATGTGCCATATATTAAGTCAGAACGTCCAAGGTAGAGTGGATGCTTGGAATGGCAAAACTCTACAGCGGGGTTCGTAAACTTGTACGGATAAGTGGATGCTTGGAATGGCAAAGCTTATCTGAGAAGTTTGACTCATCTTAAACACCATTTGGTTGATCGGGAATGATTGATCAAATGGATGCACGTAGGCTAATATAACCGGGAATGGAGTATTAGTCTAAATAGAATAAGTGTTCTACGTCCTTGGAATAGGCTAGACAGTGTACGCAAATCGAGTGCTTGGAATGGCCTTGATACACCGTTTGAATACTTAGGAGAGTCACTAAAGGTCAATGATAAACAGGATATAATACAAGTCCCCCGAAACCGAACATTTCTCTTTAATTATAAACTGTAATTTACTTTCCAGTATTAAAATCAACCAACCAACCAATCAATCAATCAAAATAGCTGGTAGCTTTAAAACCAACCAACCGACCTTAAACACGCTCCCACGCTGCGTAATCCCCCCGAAGAACAATTATTCCCCTAGTTCCCTTGGGTTCGACCCCTACTTACCAAGTACTACCCAGTAGTATAGTTGCTAGTAGCGGACTATTATAAATTTATTTGCACAAATCGCTTTGACGACGAGCGGTTCTGTCAACCATAATAAAAAAAATTGACAGCATCCTGTGATGAAATTCCAGACAACAAGACAATGATTTTAGCCAAGGCGTTAAAGTGGATTAAATTGCTCGATTTTGCTCTTGATAAGACTTAAATAAAAGTGCATCTTGACATCATTTTGGGATGACATTCTTGACAACAAGGGAATATTTATAACTAGGGCATTAAAGTGTCGTATTTTGCTACTTATAAGTCCTGAATGAAAAAAATACCTTGACTATATCTCGAGATGAAATTCTTGACAACAAGGAAATGATTTAAACTAGGGTATTAAAGTGCATTATAGTGCCCTATTTTGCTACTTATAAGTTTTGAATTAAAGGGAATCTTAACTACATATTCCTGATGAAATTCTTGACAGAAAGGCAATGCTTTTAACTATGGCATTTAAGTACATTAAAGTGCCCTATTTTGCTAATGATAGTACTTTAATCAAAGAGAATTGTGACTAAATCTTG
The DNA here is from genome assembly GCA_033675215.1 of Rhodiola kirilowii. Lineage (NCBI taxonomy): Eukaryota > Viridiplantae > Streptophyta > Magnoliopsida > Saxifragales > Crassulaceae > Rhodiola > Rhodiola kirilowii. The sequence goes on along the minus strand of CM066196.1, from coordinate 30,874,928 downwards.
TAAAAAAATTCGTGACAATAAGGCAATGATTTTAACTAGGGCGTTAAAGTGCACTGATAATTCGAGTTTTCGACTTATTAATAGCCATTTCCACTATAGCTTTGAGTCGTTTCTGACATTATTTTATTGTCATTTGACCCTATCGGTACATTTCAGGTACAAAATGACTCCTTATCAATATTAAGCCCTCAAGGATAGAGTTTGCTTGAAATATCAAAAATTTGGTGATAATTGAGCACTTTGTACCGTACTCGACCGAGTACGAATTGACCTGGGTATACTCGCACGAGTACCACCATCAGAAGCCAAGGCGAATTTTATTCGCACGTGATTAAATTTGTGACAACAAGGCCATGATTTTAACTAGGGAATTAAAATGCTTTAAAGTGCCCTACTTTGCTATTGAAAAAGACATCAATCAAAAAGAATCTTGACAACATCTCGTGATTAAATGCTTGGCAACTTTTTATATAAGGCATAAAATGCATTAAAGTGCCCTATTTTGTTGCTTATAAGATATGAAGAAAATAGAATATTGACAACATCATGTGATGAAATTCCTGACAACAATGCAATCACTCCTACAGACTGGGGATTATGCATCGGTTTTCGAGGGCCTTATGCATCGGTTTTTATCCGATGCATAATCAAGCGATGCGAAAGGTTCGGACCTTATGCATCGGTTTATACTAAAACCGATGCAGAAGGTTCGACATATGCATCGGTTATGCCAACGAACCGATGCATAAGGTCTTACAAATTTTGGCAGATTTGGCTTCTATTAGCTCAAATCGACCTGAAAGTTTTACAAACCATCAATTACAAATACCCTGTTGTTCTATTACAAATGCACTGTTGCTCAACATCGACATACATTCATTTCAAAGATCAAATAGAATATACAAGTGCATCTTCTTTCCATACAACAATGCCAAACAAATATTCGTAATACAAACAACAAACCTAAAATTGATGTCCTATACCGACTGGGTAACGATCGCTTATATAGTTATACAAGTAGGCGGCGCTTATTTCCCTAACTTCATCGATCTTCGAGTCTCCGTATGATTTGGTTCCATTAGGAAAACACTATAAAACAATGAAAAGCAAGAGAAAAGTAAATCAATACAATAAAGTTCCAATTAGTTCAAAACCAATCAAAGTCAACTACAACTTAATGAATAATACAAGTCTAAAAGATTACTTGGCTAAGATAATCAATCTCCGATCCGTTATTAGCTTGTACAAAATGGATTATGTCCAGAATATAATTCAACACATAATAACTGCATAAGTGACCCGGCGGTTGTTTTGGACACTGCACGATCAATAATTTCTTATCACACACTATATTAATGCTAAAGCTATTAAACAAGACAGTAGATATGAGACTTCGTACCTCAACTACCTTCTAACGTACACTTTGTGCATTTCTCGGTATACATCCTTGATAGTATCGGTACATTCCCCTAAAATGAATAACATAACATAATTAGTGAGTGTTAATATACAAGTTACAAGATAAAAGTGAGTCTAAAACTTACGTGTCCACCAAATCCTTTGCATCGACGTTTATTCCTTCTTCACTATTCGATGGATCAAGCCAATGCGCTACATGTTGTTTAGGGAAGATGACACATAACATCCAATGCCACCTAACATAAACAACCTAAATTCAAAAAACAAAATGAATTCAAAAAAGCATATAAAACATTATCATTAAGTTCTGAACTTACTTTACATGATCCACGTAAGGTAGGAAGTAACAAAAATTGCGATCTCGATCCGGCATACTCAACCTTGCCACAAACGTCATCAACCTCTCATCTCTGTTGATTGTCGGCGTCATGAAGGAAGGATTGAAGAAACCAAACTTAATATCACAACCCATAATCTCATTGTTCAAAGAACTACAAAGTAAAAAATATGTGTTAGTTAGACCTTGCATTAGGACAAATGATCATCAGAAAATAATTGTGAACATTACCATATAAATAATTCACAACCAAAGTTCCCCAACTCTGTCGTCTTGTATAGTTCATTTAGGTCTTCTAGGTTCACAGCGATACCATAGTCATCACCGAACACACTTTGGTCGACGTCCACTATAACCATATGTCTGTTCAACTTTCTCTACACCTCATTTAAAAGTCGACAATACATGGGCAAGCACTCTATGGATTCATCGTCGGTAAGTGGTAAATAAATACAGAACACGTTATCATATTCCTGCATGTTGAATTTGATTAATGATATGAAATTAATTTTTATGTGCAGTATAATAGAAAATACAAATGAACTTGTATTATTCGATTGTCTCACCCTATTACCGACAACGATCAAGTCTTTAGGCCATGCTACATGGTTAGACTCTGCCTCAATAACATTCTTATACTTCGCATGGGGTACTGGCAATATTGCAGACCGAACGAGAGCTTTTTCAACCTTCACCTATATATAAAGAACAAATGTTTAGGGTTAGAATGACATCTATAGAGAGGCTATGAGGACTGAGAGAGGACATCACCTTCAATGTATGTTCTGGTATCTGTCGATAATTAATAAAATGACCTTTCATGACTCGACCAATGGCCACTTGCTCTCGGTTACCTTCGACTACCCCTGGATGAATAATACGCACTTCAGACCACCCTGTTAGCACAAACAATTGATGTTACATACGTTCCGAAAAATTAAACCAAATTGTTACAAAAAAGAAAGCGAAACATTCTAAACGTACCTCGGGTATGCTCATCGTCGGGTCTACATGGACATGACAGTGACGGCCGAGGCGATCAGGCATCTCTACGCGAGAAGTACTAGTACTCGGTGTCGTCCTAGAAGCTGTGGATTTCGGGAACCCAATCTTCCACGGAACATGTGTATCTATTCCTCTGGTACGTCCAAGATACTCAGGCGTCCCAATCGCCTCAGTTAGTATATCATGTCGACCATATGGTGAAAAAGATCCTTGACTAGATTTTTCTACTAATTGACCCTATTACCAAGAAATCAGTACCAAAGATTAGTGTACGGAAAAAGTTAAACTACTGGAAAAAAAGTTTACTCGCAATATTTTTGGCCACATGTCGAGCTGCGGGGGAGACCAACTCTTTATTCTTCTTGAGGCGTGCCCTCTTCCACACCTCATATCTCTCTACAGTGATAGAAGGTGTCGCTCCCTCTTCAATTACGCCCTGCACAATTAAATCGGTCAACTTCTCGTTTATTAGCACCTCCTTCACTTTTCTATACCCTCCTCGGCCCATGATGTGCGCATATTCATTCTTAGCAGCTAGAGCCTTATTCCGAGCAGATAGCTTCCTCGCATCTGCACTGAGTCTATGCTCTACAAATTTCTTCCACTGCACAGAATCAATATATTGATACTCCTTCGTGGGATCTTCATCCTTCTTTTTACCGAATATATAGTCTGTAGCTAGTCTCGATTTGTAGTTCCTCCACGCACTGGATGCATATTTGACCTCTTGCTCTTTCTGTCTTTCTGGTCCAAGAAACACTTCCTGCAAAAAAAAATATAACAAGTTATAATTAGTACGATCAACATTTAATGTTGCTAACACTATGATAATGGAATTATAGAATATATTACCGTTGCTTCGTTCCACATAACATCCTCAACCTGTTGAGGTACCTTCCTCCAATCAGTGTAGTCGATCGGAACTCGAGTACGGACCACAGCACCTAGGTAACTCCTCCAGTTGTCACCAGTCTTCCCTACGGGATATCCAGTGTCGTTAAATTCGACTGTAATCTTGCTACTATCCTCCCTATGTCTCTTAATCAAATCTAGAATCAATGATGGGCCCCTCTTAGTTTTCTTGGTAGGCGTGCACTGTGCCACACGGAAGTCTTCTCGCCGCTGCTACTACTTTGTGCCATTATCCCTGAAATATCACAAAAGTGTTAGTTCAATAGAAATGTAAATACCAAGGTGTACACAACAATAAAAAAATAAAATGACATGTGATGAACATCAGTAATAAAGTAACATACAACATACACATAAGTTAAGTTTGTTTATCAATCCATGAACAAAAGGTAGAAGAACATACAACATGACGAGAGATGAGAAATGTAGTAGTAGGTTGAGGAATGCAACGAGCAAAGGCAGAAGAACACTGGATTTAAAAACACAAGTGTTAAGAAAGAATTGACAAGCATAAATCATGAAACATGAACAAAAGAACTAAACATATAAATACCTTATGTGATGTTGCTCGGAGAATCAAAGACGCTATTTGACTGATATGCGAGGGTCGAGAGTACGATTCAAGACCTAAACCAACAAAATAATTAAAAAAACAAAGAAAATTACAACAAGTAATTGCATTTTGATTACGCGAGTGAGTAAACCCTAATAAATCCATCATCAATACATACCTTGAGTGTTGCTGGAGGAGTGGTGGTTCTGGAGGACTATAGAACATGAATTTCTAGCCTCACACTCGCGCTCTATTGGTACTATAGAACATGAATTTCTAGCCTCACACTCGCGCTCTATTGGCTAAATAGACATGTTCTTATTAAATCCAAGCATTTCTCATTAGGTTAATGAATTATTCAACTAACTCAAAAGTCCTAATGCTTCTTCATTTAGTCCATTGAAGTCATGTTGATCAACGTGAGCTACATCAAACATGAGATCAAGCAAAGTTCCCATTGAGGACATTTCACAAACACCTTATGGGCAACTTGAAACATTAAGTTCAAATGAAGAAGATTCATGTGCAAACTCAATCATCATTAGCATCTATAGTGTTCACAATGTCACAACATGTCTAGGGGATCCATAATCCCCAATCAAAGTCACTACTCACTCATGGTGAGATTACAAGCAAAACAAATGAAAGAGATGGAGTTTAGGAGTCTAAAACCAATATGAGATTGAAGAGTATGAGAATCCTTGTTGTTGATCTTCTTCTCCAATCAATCCACCTTGAAATCAGTGCAGGTCTCCTCAAAATCCGTGCCAAAAAAAAGTCCCCTTTGTTGAAATCTAAAAGTTTCTATTTATAGCCCAAGTTAGGTTTCCGGTACTGTAGCTCCAGTCGGTCGACTGGCGGGAGCTAGTTTTCCCAGTCGGTCGACTAATGCTGAAAATGTGGCTGATGAAGGAGTTTCCCAGTCGACCGACTGGCTGGTCCAGTCGACCAACTCGATGGAGGCGCATGGAAGGCCATGTGAGGAGTTCATCAACTCGACCGACTGGTGCTGCGAGTCGAGTTACTGGCGCCCTGTGCTCTGTTAAACTTCTCTTCAGTCGACCGACTGGAGGTTCCAGTCGACCGACTCGATTGGCGTGCTTGAGGAGGCCATCTGAGAAGTTCATCAACTCAACCGACTGGCGCAGGGGAAATAGCCAGTCGGTCGACTGGAGCACCTTTCAGTCCAAATTTACTCAAATCTTCGATTTTTCCTTGATTCTTCGTGTCAAGGTCTTGAGCTCAATGTATGGTTGCTCCAAGCCTGAAATGCAATGATAATGGTCAAATGGCATCGAAATAGCATTGGGAATGGACCAAAACTCTTCGTAAATGGGTATGTAAATGAGTCGAGAATTCGACTCATCAGTGTCACCTTTACAATTCGCCACCGAATCTTTGGCTCAAGCGAAGAAGTCTACCGCTGAAATCCCTTAGTCAACCGCGGTGGACTCGTCTGTCACATTAGATGCTGGTTCATCTCAAGAAATTCATCCCCAATCTGAGGTATTTCCAACTGCTCCTTCAGTTTCTGCAAATATTCCTATTATTGAAAAGATTGTGGATGTTGAGAAGGTTGTTAAGTCGGTTGACGGTGATGAAGCCAGTAGAGCTGTAATTGGTGATAATGGTGGTAAGGATGTTAGTGGGGTTAGAGCTGTTGGTGTTGGAACCAGTAGGGCAGTGCTTGGTGGTGATGATAATAGAAATCTTGAGAGTGGTAGGGCTGCGGCGGTTGACAAAGCCAGTAGTACGGTTATTAAAAAGAATTCTGTCAAGAGTGTGGAAGAAGAGGAACCCAGCAAGGGGGCTAGAGGCTTAGGAACATAGAGGGAAAAGATCTTTGCCACAGGATACATTCCTCCGAAGGCTGGTCGCAGGAAGAAGGTTAAGCGGGCTAGTGACTCTCCCAGAAAATATCTAGCCCAGATCTATGCCACTCGAGGGAGGAAGATTGCACTGGCCGATGAAGAAACAGAGAAGTTTATTAAGTCCTCGAGGAAGAGGAATTTAGTGATTAATGATGCTGATCCGTCTGAGAATCAAGGAGGAATCACTGAAGAAGGTTCCGGTATGCATGCTGAGGCTATGGCGGAGGAGATTAATCCATCAGAGAAGTCAGATGTGTTGAAAGAATCAGACCCAGCAGAAAAGGATGAGGAGTTGCAGAAGTTGTACAAAGACATTGATGATGTCATGGAAGACCTGGAAAAGGAGAAGGATCAGGAAGTGGCAAGTCCAGAAGAAGCTCAGTGTGATCAGGCTGTTGGGGCAACAGAACCTGATGCAGAAAAAGCTACAAGTGTTCCAACTATGGAACCAAGTGTTCAGTCTGGTGTTGAGACTGGAAGAGCTGCATAGAAAGCTACAAGCGGTTCAACTGTGGAACCATCTGTTCAGACCAAAGCTCAAACAGCACCAGCTCTAGAGGAAGGTCTGCATAACCACGTTGTTGAAGCAGAAGAGTCTGCTACTGAAAAAGTCACAAGTGTTCCAACCGTGAAACAAAATGTTCAGACTGAAGTTGAGACTGGAGTTGTTCCAGAGTCAGTAATGTGTGAAGAGACAGTGGCAGTTCAAGATGATCGTCGTAGGGATTATGTGGAGGAAGATGGCTCACCCATTCGTAAGGATGGTTCTATGTCAGCAGCAAAAGGCGTTACCCTTTCAGAAGATGACCAAGACAGTGTTCCCCTGGTCAATCTCAAAAGATCAACGAAGGGCAAGGAAAAGAAAAAGGTAGTCTTTGCTAAGACTACAAAGGAACCAGTTCAGAAAGTTGCTGAAGTCAGCAGTGGTGCAGGGGGGAGCTGGCTCTTCCAAGAAAAGGAAACGCATTGCCGCAGTTCCCATCTCTGAAGATGCTGGGAGATGTGAAGTCCCAGCCCCTGAGTCTGAGACTGTCCCAATGGGTAAGGTCAAGAAAGGAGTGTGGTTCGTGACTAAAGAAGCTGCGTTGAAATGGGACTGTGTGCTGAAAAGGAAAATTATACCTGAGAGGCTGCTGGATGCATCCAGTTTCAAAGGGAAGGAAGTGGTTGAGGTGCTTAAAGAGTCGGATCTGTTCTGGACGTTGGACAGATGCAAGCCATTCAACGAACAGCTGGTGCGTGAGGCCATGGCAAACTTGCCTCCAAAGTTTGGGGTTTTTGGAGAGGCAGAGTATGGGGCTTTCTATGTTAGAGGCAGGAGGATCAAGATTGATCCAGAGCTAATCAATGTATACTTCTCCATGGACGACCCAGCTGTTGATGAAGAAGAATCGAGCTTTGAGAAGATAGTGAGCACCATCACTGCAAGCTCTGTTCGGTGGAGGCCTGAGTCAGTTGTGCATACAGTGGATCTGTCTACGTTCTATTCAATGCTGTTTTTCATAGCTGTCTTCAACTGGAGGCCATCAATTGATGCTCTACTGTCAACAAGGACATGGTCCAACTGATTTATCAGATAGGGAATAAGCTGAAGTTCAACCTGGGCAGAATAATGTTCAAACAGATTGCTGAACATGCTACATCGATGAGAACTCTGCACCAGATCTGCTTCCCGTCTCTGATTTATGAGCTGATCATCCATCAAGCTCCAGATTTGAAAGCCTCGCCTGACCATCTCACAAAGGCACCCAGCAAGTTCATCGTCGACCACAAGTTGTTCAAAGGGCGTCACGTGAACGATCTCAAGGAGGAGAACCAGAAAGGAAAGGGTGTTGCGGAGTCGAGTCGAGGGGGAGCCAGGATGGGCCGGGATGAGAGGAGCCAGCTACTCAGGGACCTGAATATAATCATCGAAGTGGACAAGGAGCAATGCAGGCGGATCAACAAGCTTGCTCGTGCCCTCAGCTTTCCGAGTGACGATGAGTCCGAGACTACAACTTCTGAGGATGATTCAATTGAAAATACATCTGCATGAAGGTCCTTTAAAAACTATCTCCTTGAACTATTTGCTTAAAAACTTTAGTACTTAGTGCTTGTTCTGGCACATTTTTGCTTCACTGTTTGAACTCGGATCGCACCCCTTGCCAGTTTGTGGCAAAAAAGGGAGTATTTTGGAGGAGACAATTCTTGTTTCCCTCAAAGTTGTCTACTGTCTAGATAGTTAGATAGACTTAGCTATCTAGTAGATTTGGTTTTGCCAAAATGTCAAGGGGGAGATTGATGTTCCCTTAAGTGGCATGTATTTGGCAAAACGTAGTTTAGACAGTTCGAGCAGGTGTTCAGGGGGAGTTCGAACATATCCTAGTACTCATACACAGCGTGGATAAGACGCAAGGATATTTTCCGGAAGGATATTGGGCAGCGAAGTTTTCGTCAGGTTGAAGTCGGCCAGCGACTTAATCGAGCATGAGATATTTAGATGAATATCTACATTGAAGGCGGCAAGTCATACTTGGCCAAGAAGACGACTTCGTATATTCTTCCAACCGATTCAAAAGATATACATCAAATATCTAGGAATATTTCCTAAATATTTGATGGGATTATCTTGTGCGAATTAGGGTTTCGTCCAAGCATATAAATACAATGCTAGGGCACCCTTATTCACCATCGCTTTCAAAGATCAAATACACACAAGCATACCCTGCTGATTGGAGAATAGGAAAGCGACGACCGATTGTGTTTTCTCATTGAAAATACATCGGTGCAAGTGCAGTCTGTTCAAGTGCAACACAGACTACCTGAAGCGTATCAACTGCCGCACACAACAAAGGTGAACAAGCTTTCAACAAAGTTGGTGGTACCGGCTAAACCAGTGTCTTGCAACCTTTCTCAATTACTTTACGACGGCAATGCAAACACCTAGTACTTTATTAAACTTCATTACTTCATGATATACTGCTTCTTATTCATAGTTTTTTTTATCATAATTCGTAACTCGGTTGCTTTTATTATATTTTGATATTTTCTATAATTTTAGTGGTATGCTATTTGAAAATGGAATTGACGATGCGGATTACAACGACTTTAAAACCATGAACAAGGGCGAGAGGATGTGTAGTGTCATCATTGAATTGTGGGCACTATTGTTGAAAGAAAATGAGCAATTAAGATCGTCGGAGAGCATATTAAGATTTTTTGCCACAACACAAGTAACTGTGAGTGTAATCTACTTGTTTAAAAATAAATTTATTCAATGAGATGCATATTTTAAATAGTTTATTATATTACAGATGCACACCTCAAAGGAAGAATGGGGAACACTAGAAAATCGAGTTGCAACCTTCAAATCTGTACTTGAAAAGGAGCTTCGTAAATTTCCAAGATTAAATATTCACGAGCTGACATTGGTAAGTCTGCATTTAATCCATTTATATGAGTCATATGGTTATCTAAAATGTTCAAAGTTAATGCTATCATAATCTTGTGTTCCTGTTCGCAATGTGCCACATCAGTCATTTTTATTTGGTGTGCTATGACATGAACCGGGGAACGATAGAGGTGATTGACAATTCGAAGAAGGTTCCAAGTTCCAAGCTGAAATACGGCACACACGTTGACAATCTAGTACTCAGATCACTATACATTTTATTATAAAATTCGTAATCTCGAACGTAACATTCGTTGCAACGTGCGTTTAGTACATTAGTTCTGACTAACTTTATAATACATAGATTCTAGTTTAAAATGCGTAGCTGAAAATATAACAACTACAATTGTAGTATGTAACAACTGTATTAAAATACGTGTATGCTTGTTTAAAATGCTTATATGCGTAAATAATGATGTTGGTATGCATAGTTTTATTGAGCATGTAATTATAATACGTAGCCATGTATTAAATTCTAATAATTATGATGTTTCATAGAACTTTGTTATGCATTTAAATCAATAACGTTGTCCTCACAACTTTACACACCAAAAACTTCCACAATTACCTCAAATAAGTCAAACACAGGAAGTGTGATATATTTACCAATATTGAAAAACTAAAACGGCTAACGATGAGCTGGAGAACAAAAAATAATGATACATATTGTTGGATCTTCACGATGCACCATATGGAGACCTAATTTGGTAGTGGCCAAAAGGACTAGAATTGTGGCCTAGCGCACGAAGGCGATAAGGTGAGTCGATACTCCTTTTGTTATACTTCTTTTTTTTTCTTTTAATATACTTCAAATAATGTAAAAATGTCGTCTTAACATTTTTACATTGATATTGCAGCAAGAAGGCCAACTGTGTGCGCTGCGTGACACTTACACAAACTTGATAATACGATCACCGCTGAACACAAGAAGGAACATCGTGTTGAAACGCGCCAATGACTGGTTGAGAAATAATCCTTCAGATTATGATTGATAGGCAATTTAGATTCAGGTCACTGTCTGATTTTTGTATATTGAAACTATCCCTCTGGTTAACTACGCATTTTATAATTTGTACTACGGATATTAGTAACTTGACTACGTATTTTGGCTAGTATGATACGAATATGTTTCCATGTATGTTGCGCATGCCCTTTTAATATGATAATTAGATTAAGGGTGATGTATTTGGATATCCATCCCATTTAAGCATTATATGGGTTGTACTACGAATATTAGTTACTTGTTCCATTTTCATACGAATTCTGCCTACTATTCTAAGCTTTATAAACTCAAACTTCATGTTCTTCACCTTTTGACTAATATAAGATAAAAGTTCATGCAAGTATTTCCGATATCAGATGATAAAAAAATATAACATAACTAAATACCAAATGGTATATGAAAGTTTTTTTATACGAATTATGAATGTAAATCTACGAATTATATACTCAGATACTGTAAGGTTGATCCAGTCCAACGACATTAAATTCATCTAAGTGTTCAAAAGTAGCAACACGCATTCGTGACTCGTTCTCTACTCTCTTTGGACAGGTACGCTTGTCATGGAGCCCTAACTCGTTGCAATATCCACATGATCTTAAAGATTTCTTTGATTTCTCTATGGCAATTTCTTAGGGACCTCGAATTCTCTTACCGCATCCTTTGTTTCTTGACAATCCAGGGTTATTGACCACCACGTCTGCAGGCTGTGGCATTTGCAAAATAGCCCGAAAATAATCAGCTTTTGATGAACTGCAAACCGCACCACCATTCGGAGCATGCTCCTTAACAAACTCATATATGTGATCATGGAATTTTCTAATGCAATCAGCATCATTCTTGAAGCTACAGATAGCAGCATTGACATGGAACCATATTGCCGACGCCAGCGTTATTTGTTATCTCCCTTTTGATTTGGATTTTAGGATCAACAAAAACATACCAGGATTGTGCTTACTAGCTGCATCTATATGCCATCTGCCCATCACCATATAATCAGGAATCTTGTCATAACGTAAAAAAACATGACTTTGAATAGGTGACGACATATATAGCCACAAGATTCAAATTTCATGCAGCTGCATTTTAACCTCCCATCAATTTCGGTGAAGGTAGCCTGCAGATTGGGTTGAAAATTGAGGCCAGGAATTATAAACTATCACTACGAATTATAAAACTATAACTACAAATTATAAAGCTGGTGCTACGAATTATAAATTCTACATACAAAATATAAAGAAATACCTGGAACAACTTACTATTCCTCCCAACATCATTTATGATGTACATTCTACCAGTTTCATTTTCATTAATAGACTGAATCGCACATCCATTGGCAGAATCAGACATTTCGTACTGGATTTTCTTGAAAATGGGATATGAAAAGGTTTATGAAGCATGCTTCTCCAATTTGTGACTAGAATTCAAAGTAGGTACATAACTTCTTGATTCTCGATATAGTTGTACTCTATTTTGCCTCTGTAAATCCATAGCACTATTGAAGCCACAGAAAAATTCCACGAGAGTCAGAGATCTATGAATGTACCTTCCGAAAAATAAATTCTCGCTTTTTGAACACGATGTTGTCCTCAGAAGGGCCTCCATATGTACATCTCTAAAATAAATAGGTATCCGTGAGGACCTTATGTCATACATATCAGCAAGCCATTTATTGCAATAAAGATCATATTTTGTAATCAAATCCCACCATGCTTCTTCAAATAACAGCTTTTATACTGGTCAAAAAACTAGACTCTCTGTATTTAGATATGTCCACCTATTTGAAAAAAAAGAAAACAGCATCACAATAAGTACCGACTTGATCAGATTAACACAATGGACTACGAATTATGCAATTATAACTACGAATTATGACCGCAAAACAACAAATCTCGTCATGTATATATTCATAACTACGAATGATGTGTACAGAATAGGCAATATAATTCAATATTACATAAACTACTACTTATAATTGGTTAACTACAAATTATACATAGACCGGCTGCCTCCTTATCAGCTGCTGCATCATCTCTTTTCATTTGCTTCATCTCTTCGGTCATTGGATTCACTGAAGTCTCGGCCTTCGACACATTCTTGGTCCTGCTAAATTCATCCTGCCTGCTGGCTTCTTCTCGGAACCTAGCGTTCTCGGCCACTTCTACAACCATCTTTCGCACTCCAGCTAGGGATAGATTCAGGATTGTGCCTCTAGCTGAGGCGTCTAGCAGCATCCTGTCGAGTGGTCTCAGGCCATCAAGTAGTTACTCGATAATCAGCTTCTCTAGCACTCCCAAGTTGCAGCAATTTTGTTCTAAGGAATTGAACTTCTCCAGATACTCGTACATTGTCTCGTTCGGCCCATGCCTGATGTCTTGCAGTTGCCTGTGTACCTGCATCGCCTTAGCAGCTAGGTAATATTTATTCAGGAACTTCTTCTGCATCTGGTCCCATGTCCTGATGCTACCTAAGGGAAGAGACAAAACCAATCGTTAGCTACATCGATTAAAGAGAAGCAAAAAGTCTTTAATTTAAAATCCTCCATTGTGACTCCATATGGTCAGAGGGTTAGGCAGATGCCACGAAACCTCGGTAGATGCTTGGTGGCCGACTCTCCTTGGCGCCCTGAAAACTTGGGCAGATGGTGCACAACTGCAGTCTAGATCACTATCGCCTCTAATTTCGGCCCCTCGTAGATGCACCATGGCTGGTGCCAGAAGTTTGGAGCGGAGAGCTCCCTCATGGTGGGCTCGCGGTAGTACTGATCCTCTTCATACTCTGGCTCCGCATAGATCAGTGGCTGCAGTGGCCGTGTTGGTCGGGGCGGCTGCCTGGTTCCGATCACGATTAGGCTGTCGGGCTGATTAGGCTGTCGGGCCACAGGTCCCCTTTGATTAGGCTGTCGGGCCTCCCTGTTTGCACGGTTCCGATCACGATGAGTTGCTCCGGATCATCGTAGAATATAGGCATCGCCTCGTTGTTTTGGATGATCGGGTTGACCTCGTTGTTGTTTTCATCATCGCCGATCTGACTATCTGCGTGAGACATGGTGAAGCAAGTAGCGAGCATGAAAAATAACTAAGTAAAATTAAAAACAAGAAACAGAAAACAAAAACAAAAACTAAGAACAACTTCACCGAATCACAGCTCCCCGGCAACGGTGCCAAAAGTTGACGCGCATCATCTGTCGCGTCAAATTTGTATTTATAATTCTCCTGCTATTAACGAGTAAAGCGGCAAGCAGGGGTCGAACCCTAGAGAGCTGGTGCGTTGAAGTTGAACTGTAAGTAAATTAAAGGGGGGTTTTGTGTGAGCAATGTTGTAAAGGCACAGGAGGAAATAATAGGAAAGTAATTCAATCAGAGAAAGCATTCGGCTTAGGGTTTTCCTATTGTGACTCATTCATCATTGGCTGCTAATAATCTAATTTCATGTTCCTAAGTGTGGTTACTCCGTTTCAGGTTATAACCTAGAGTAGACCATTTCAAGCACTACACCACAATCTAATCTGTTTCACGCAATAGGCTCTAGTTCTACTAAACCTAATAAACCGTTTCAGGCAATATCAAGTTTGAGTGCTATTACTTGTTATTACGGGTAAGTCTCAAACAAGCAGCTGATATAGGGGCTGAATTGTTCGGCTAAGCTTTACCATGTCAAGTATCCGCTTAGCTTCACAATTCAGTCCGGGGTAATTTAGCACAAGAACTAGCAGAACATAAAATAACATTAAGTAAAAAGCCTCAAAACAATGTCACAATATTCAAAACCCTAAACCGAATAGAGAATTTAGCTACTCATATCCATGGAAATAGCAAAACAATATTTTTGAATGAAAGTAAAGGAATTCTTCTCTCGTCGAAGCTTTGTCTTCTTCTCTCCAGAGCCGTGTGCAGAGATGTATCCACTCTAAAACCCTGACCCAAAAGTCTTATTTATAGCAAAGGTTAGGGTTTCCAAGTCGGTTTCTGGGTTTCCAAATCAGTTTTTGGCAAGATTCCAAAAACGAGATTAGGAAACAACTGAATCTGCACCGACTTGCTTGCTTGACCGCCACGCTGAAGATGAGCCGAGATTTGCTTTGGCTTCGACCGACTTGGCCTCGGATGAAATTAGGAAACTAGCTTGCACCGCCACGCTCTGGGACGAGCCAAGATTCGTACTGCCACGCCCTGGGACGAGCCGAGAACGCGCCGACTTGCGACCAGGACGATTGACTTGCGCTGGCGGCCGGCTTTCGTCTCGGACGCATACCTTCTTCGACCGGGCCTTCTTCGCGATGACTTGAACTGTCCGAGGAACTGAGCTGGCCGACTGAGGACATTGGCTTGCGTGAACTGGTCGGTCGGGAGCGACTCCGAAAGACCCCAACTCTCGGCCCGGTATAACTTTGTTTCGAGCGGCCCGATCTCTCGGCAGGCCTGCGCCCGCATTTGGACTCTTCCTCGTGCTTCGGCTTTTGACCAGCTGGTCGGTCGAGCCTCCATTGTGATCTTTTGATCTGGAATGTCGACCTTTAAGCGCGTTTCCTCCTAGAGCTTCTGGAACACCTGAAATGCAAAACCATACTAGAAAGTAACTGTTCGCATAATAGAGTGTCGAAATAGACGGGCTTAGTGGACTCGACGAGTCATATAAATACGACTCATCAAATGGTTAGATTATCCCTACCATAAATTGCATGACACTTCGACTACTTCATTTTTATTTTTATTATCTTGTTACTTGTGTTTCTTGAGTTTATCACATTATTCTCCCTTGTCTTGCTTGTTTTCTCCTTGTAGGTGCATATTTTTATCCCCCCTAAGGCTAAGAAATCCAACGAGATTGTGGACAAAGATGTGAGCCCCTATTCCACAAGGAGCAAAATAACTAAGGCAAAAGGATCATCCTCCACCTCTCAAGAAACACCTACCTTGAACATGGCTGATAGACCACCTAGACCTCCAAATCCCAATCCTCAATTCTTATCTCCTAACCCCATAAATCCTCAACCAAACCATGTAGTCCGTCTCCCTCATGCACCAATGGCTCTTAACGAATATGTAGCCCCCAATGCCTATGGCTACCGATCTCCTATCCCTTTTCCCGCGATGGACAACCATGACTTTGACTTGAAGACCTCCACAATCAAAAAAGTTTAATCCAACCAATTGTCGGGGAGAGACCATGAGGACCCAAACTCTCATTTGACTTCGTTTCTTGATATTTCTGATACTTTTAAGATCAATGGATCTTCAAAGAATGCAACACACCTAAGGTTGTTCTCTTTCTCACTCACGGGGAAAGCCAAGGATTGGTTTAGGAGCCAAACACCGGCTAGCTTCACTACTTGGGAAGAGCTTGCAATCGCATTCCTCAACAAGTATTTCCCTCCATCCAAGATGGCTCACATTAGGAGTCATATCGTG
This sequence comes from Rhodiola kirilowii, assembly GCA_033675215.1. NCBI lineage: Eukaryota > Viridiplantae > Streptophyta > Magnoliopsida > Saxifragales > Crassulaceae > Rhodiola > Rhodiola kirilowii. The sequence goes on along the minus strand of CM066196.1, from coordinate 30,858,990 downwards.
AATTTCAAGCAAATGGATGAAGAGACGCTCTATGAAGATTGGGAGAGATACAACGAGTATCAAAGGCTTTGCCCACACCACAACCAAGATTCCTTCCTCTTATTCCATACCTTCTACAATGGAGTAGATGGTCCTTCACAGCTTGCCCTCGACATCGCCACGGGAGGAGCCATAATGGAACTTGAACCTCCGAAAGGATATGAGGTAATTGAGAAAATCACCAAGAATTATTTCATGTGGGCAAGCGAAAGAGGAAACCCAAGGAGACAAGGGGGAGGATATGAAGTGAAGGCCATAAGTTCAAGTGTGTATGATTCATTGATTAAGGTATTGGGAAGCCTCTCAGAGAAAGTGGATAAATTACAACTTCCGGCAAAGGAGCACTCAATGAGCCAAGGTTCCGACATTTGTGAAGTCTATGAGCATGATACCAATTTTATTGCCCTTTGATCTAAAGGGATGAGAGTGGAAATGGGTATGAAGAAGCAAATTATGTTGGTGGAAACCAAGGGAGGGAGTATGATGCTAGCGTCCCTCAATGCCAAAATTCCCAATCTGATTACACTACGCCAAGGTTTCATTGGCTTGGAAGAATCATCCAAACATCTCATACAAGACCACAAATCCTATACCTCCCGGCTTTGGTCCTAGACCTACTTTAAACAATCAAACTTTCCAACCGAAGAATCAATTCCAACCAAGGAACCAATACCAAGGCCAAGGGACAACTCTACTTCAAAGGAACCAAACCCAAGGGAACCAATACCAAGCACCATCCCAAAGACCCTACCAACAAGTTAACCACTCCCCTCGACCATCAAATGAGCTCTCAAGTTTGGACCCTATGATTGTTACGCTCCTTGAACATCAAGAGAAAATGAAGCACCAAAAGCTTGCATGCTAAGAAAGAGCAAGTAGGGACCTCCGAGCCCAATTGATGGAAGTGCAGCAATCAAACCAAAGTTTGCAAACCAAATTTGACTACAAGATGCTCGAAAATCAAATAGCCCAACAAGCCGAGTCCTCTACAAGAGCACAAGGGAAGTTACCGGCTTGACCCGAGCAAGGCGAAAGGGAGTATTGAAATGCCATCTATATAGAAAATGAGGGGTCATTTGAGGATAAATTGGTAGAGAGTGATGAAAGTGGGAAGGAAGAGCTTGATGAAAATTCCCCAAGGATTCCATATGATGAATATTGTGGGGCGGTGACCCTTAGAAGTGAGAAACTATTAAAGGACACTCAACCCAAGAAAGCTACTCTATTTCCCACCAGCCAAGCTAGAGCCGAAGAAGAAGTAATAGAAGATGTGATCATCATACCTTCAATCGAAAAGGTAAAAGAAACAAAGAAGGGAAAAGAGGAACTCAAGCCTTATTCTTTGCCCATTCCTTTCGCTCAGAGGCTTGTGAAACCCACAAAAATGGACAAAGAGTTTGGGGCCTTCACCACAATGCTAAAGAAGCTATACGTATACTTTCCATTTTATGAGCTCATAAAGAAGGCCCTGCTCTACAGCAAGTTCCTAAAAGAGATATTGTCCAACAAAAGGATCATTGAGGAAGATGATCCCCATCCTCTTAACCACGAGTGTAGTGCCCTCTTTTCAACACAAATTCTCCAAAAGGCAAAAGATCCCGGCAAATTCACTATCCCTTGCTCGATAGGTGATATGAGATTCACAAGTCCACTAGCCGATCTCGGGGCTAGTGTGAGTGTCATACCCCTAGCCACCTACGACAAGCATGGATTGAAGGGGATATAGTCCACTAGAATGACACTACAACTTGTGGATGGGACAACTAGACATCCTTTGGGGATAGTTGAAAATGTTCCAATCAAAGTCGACAAATTCTACATACCATGCGACTTTGTGGTGATCAATATGGGGGACAATTGCACTTCTTCCTTGATCCTTGGGCATCCTTTCTTAGCCACCACCAGCTTCAAAATTGATATCGAGAATGGGAAGTTTACCTTGAAAATCGGTGGAGAAAAGGTGAGAATATAGAGGCCTAGTGGAGAACAAGTGACTCTATTGGAGACTTGTGAGTTAAAGGAGCAAGGGAGCATGGCAAACAAAGAAACTAAAGCTAAGGAGTTAATTAAGAAGTAGTTGCCCAAAGAGTGAAATTCCGACGAAGATCCTCCCCTTGATTACCATGGATCATCCTCATGCAATGATGAGATGAAAAGGAATGTCAAAGCAAAAAGAACGAGGGATGAGAAGCATGCGTCGCTTTAGAAAAAGGCCATTAAGCAAGTTGCATGCAACTCGTCAAAGAATCCGGATTGATAGCTCCAACATTCAACAAGTCCGCTTGAGGAGGGATCCTAGCAAAGGACTCCTCAGGTGTGTTTCTTATAACGAGATCCAACTCGGTCTTTGCCAAGACGTTAAACTAGGCCTCACGGGAGGTGACCCGGTTTGTAAGTTGTCCATCTATGCACAAGTAAATCCATATATGTTGGCATGCTTTGTATTGAACTTTGAGTGTAAATTTGGGTGTTAGGATGATGGAAATGCATGATTAGATATGCTTGGTGTCGAATGATGATTGCGCGTAACTACCAGGAGATGTGTGATGTCTTAAGTGTGGAGTGTTGATCCTAGCTTGCTTCTTGTTGAATATATGCTAGTGATTTCTTGGTGGTGAAGCATTCTTTGAGTTGGCATTGAGTTTTGGTCGTGAATCTTGAGTGGTACTCGTTCATTTTGAGTAGTGAAAATTCTTAAGTGTGGAGTTGGGTTCAAGCTAGAATCGAAAGATCTTTGAAATCACAATTTGAAACATTGGTGAAACCCTATTCTCAGCCAGTCAGTTGGAAATTTGCATGTGTCCAGTCGACCGGCTGGTCAATTCCATTGAAATTCATTCCAATCGCTCACTCTTAGTCGGTCGGTTGAACTACAAACTGACCAGCTCACGCCCCCACTCAGATTGCTTTCAATCACTAAGCTTTAGCCGGTCGGCTAGACCTTCAACCAACCGGCTGAAATCTGTTTATCCCAAATTCTCATTTCACTTTTCAAACTCATTTCACCCAAACCCTAAACACTTCACCTGACTGGCTGCTCTCCGCCCTCACTCCAACCGACCTCAACCTTCCTACCGTCCGACCACCACTAGAGATACCACTCCGGGAGGCAATGATGCTACGTCATGAGTCCTTGCTTCATTTTGATTACACATGTATTGTTATTTCATGATTTTGTTTCTTGGACTATGTACTTGGATGTTAAGTCGCCTTTTGGTGTAATGATGGATGATGTATGCTATTTTTATGATGTACTCTTGACTTTTCTTTGGTTGTATGCTACACTTGTATGATATTGAAGGTGTTTTACAATTATTGCTTGTGAACTCTACAGGATATATATACATGTTCTTTTCATGCCAAATTTACCTTCCTTATCTACATATGCAATTAAAAGACTATTTCTCATTCCTAAGAGTTATATCGCCTTTGCCTTTATTTTATCATTATTTGTGCTTAAGGACTAAGCTTGAATTAATTGTAGAGTGGGTTAATGCGCATAGTTCACATGCTTTCATGCCATGCATCTCATTTTTAAATGGACACTTGCATCTTTTGCACCTAATCTCTAACATGAGAGTGTTTTTAACCACAAAGGCTTGTGTTTATCGATGCTAAATCCCTGTAAATCACATCTATCCTTCTGGTCACAATTAATGGATCTCGAACTTAGAACCGACCTAGTCTCTTGAATGTGAATTCTTGTGAATCAATATCATTGCTATCTCTTGCCTATCTAATTTTCAAAGTATTTTCATTGAAATGCCTTGGACTAAGTTGTAGCAAGCACTTTTAAAATTTTCATGAAAAACTTAAACCTTTTGTATGCCCCCTGATGACTTGAGTTTCTCCAATTTAATGCCTTGTTTATGATTTTTCCCGCACATCCCATAAACTTTTTGAACATATTGTCAAGTTTTAAGTTTGGAGTCAAAAGAAGGCGAGAAATAGACCCCAACAAAAAAAATTGTGGTCAAAGAGGGCAAAGCCCTGACTAAAAAATTTCTCGAAGTACAAGAGAAGGTTTGCTCCAAGATATACAAATGTCGGGGGTTAGGAAGAAAAGTTCCCCCTCGAAAGCATTTGTAGGTCAAAGGCCATTTGAAAAAAAATGATGAATAAAAAGCACTTAAAACTTGACTCTATGTTTTCCTCCATTCTTCATTTGTGCGGGATTCATCATTTGCATTGTGGGATAATTAGGTTAACTCTTGGACAATCCTTGTGCTTGCACAGGTGCTCTTATTTGGTCTATGCTCATTTTCTAAGAACTCTTAGTGTCGAACTCCTCTTCCCTTATGGGTTACGGTTTAAGAGCCTAAGACTTGGGAATGAGTTCCATGTCATGAACCAATGGACTAGCCTTGTCTAGCTTAGGTGAGCGATTGACACTCTTTTGTGCAAACTAACAACTTTGCTTCTATTGTATTGCCTTGAAAATGAGTAGACCTTTGGATGAGACAATTGATAGCCTTAGCATTAATGATCTTTAATGCACAACTTCAAGGGGTGTTTAAATGGTTCAATAGTTCTTTTGATGATAATGTTAAGGTAGTCCTAGTTTGGGGTGAGGGATTTGTTTTGAGAAATCCTCTCCATGGTTGAGCACTCTTGCATTAATTCTCATGGGATAGGTGCTTTTGGGATTTGTGAGTATTCCCTTTTTCCGAAAACTCTCACGAGACTATAACTCATCCACTAGGGTAGCCTAGGGGTTTAAAGACGTAATGCATACGCTAAATGCATTCGTAACACCTATGAAAAAGTGCTAGTTAGGATGTATATACTTTCATTTTCCTTTGAATAACATGGGTAGGAATAATGATCGAGACCTTGTGAAATCTAGTGAGGTAAATAGATGAAAAACATAGCACCACTAGCATTTCGACATTTGCATGATCTTGACATATTTGCATACTTTGTTCGAGACGAACAAAGCTTAAGTGTGAAGTGATCAATGGGAAATGCCAAGGAGAGGAATTACCTCTCGAAACTCTCTTTAATTGAAGTTAAAATCCTTGAAACTATGGCATTCCTAGTTTTAATTAAAAATCATCCCATCATTAATTCATAGAAGTAGCCAAGTCATATATGCAACTTTGTCCTAGCGCATAATCGCGTAGTGCTCCTTTGGGTTCGACACCGGTCTTACCGGTTAATCTATAAATTTTTTTGACTAAAAGAGGTTGAAAAACTACACACGTCAAGGAAGACGATCGTCACCTTCTCAACCATGAATGTAGTACCCTCTTCTCGATGAATATTCCACAAAAAGTAAATGATCCGGGTGAATTTGCTATTCCTTGCACAATTGGTGCTATGAACTTCACGAACTCGCTAGCCGACCTTGGTGCTAGTGTAAGTGTTATGCCACTAGCCACCTAGTATAAGCTCGGATTAGGAGCAATAAAGTCCACTAAAATGACACTACAACTTGCAGACGGCACAACAAGACACCCTTTGGGAATAGGATAGAATGTGCCATTTAAAGTTGAGAAATTCTACGTACTTTGCGATTTTGTGGTAATGGATATGGTGAATAGTTGTAATTCTTCATTGATCCTTGGGCGTCCCTTTTTGGCCACTGTTGGTTTCAAAATCAATGTAGGAAGTGGAAAGTTGACCATGAAGATTGGTGGTGAGAAGGTGAGAATTCATAAACCTAGTGATGAACAAGTGACTCTCCTTGAAAATTGTGATATGAAGGTGCAAGAAGGAATGAAAGAGGATAATGTTAAGGCCAAGAAGTTGACTAAGAAGAAGTTGCTCAAAATGTATGATCCCGAGATAGCTCCTCCCCTTGACTATTGAGTCTTACACGCGCAATGATGAAGGAGCAAGAAATGGCAACACAAAAGCGTCAAGGGATGAGAAGCAAAGTTCTCTTTGGAAAAAGGATATTAAGCAAGTTGCATGCAACTCTTCAAAGAACCTGGATTGATTCCTCCAATATTTTACTTGTCCGCTTGAGGAGGGATCTTAGCAAAAGACTTCTCAAGTGTGTTTCTTAATATAGAGAGATTCGGCTCGGTCTTTGCCGAGATGTTAAACTAGGCCCTCTCCGGGAGGTAACCCGGTTTGTAAGTTGTTTATTTTCAATTTTCATGTTTGATTGTTTGACATGATTTTGAGTGGCTTAGGCTCTAAGTGTGGGGTGTGAAATTTGTGAGTAGTGGGTCAAATTTTAAGTGTGGCGTGAGTAGCTCACTCCAATCACACTTCACATCGCCCAAATTCCTCCACATCTCCCTTGATTTGTCTAAGGATGATGATGTCGCCCCTTAATGTTAATGTGCCACAATGTTTGGTTGATTGGAACTATTTGGTATACTATGCTATGACTCACTCTAGTTTCACATTTTTGGCACTTAAGACATCTTATGCACATTTTGGAGGATGTGATTTACCTTCCTTGTTTGAACTCTATTAATTGTATGCCATGATGTTATTTTGTGACATGTGATGCTTTCTTGCTCATACTTGAGCTTTGTATTACCTTGTCTATCACTTTTTGCTTTTAACCTCGCATGTGTTCATGTCATCAAGGAAGTTATTTGCATTATGTATCATCAAGGTTTGCACAATGACATCTTCTCTATTGGTGGGGCACATCTACAAACGAGGGGAGTTTCTATGCGCCTTCATCTAATTCTCTTTATTGTTTGCGCGGTATTTTAAGTGTGGAGTGGGTAGTCGCGTAGTTCACTCATTTCATGCCACGCCTATTATCTTTGAATGGACACTTGCATTCATGTATTCTATCCCTAACATGAGAGTGTTCCTACCATTTCAGGCTTGTGACTATCAACTCCAAATTTCCTGTAAATCACATCTAGCCTACTCTTCATCCCTACTTGATCTTAAACTTAGAACCAACTTAGTCCTTTGAATGTACATTCTTGTGAATCAATATCATTGATATCCTTTGCCTATCTAAATCTCTAAGTATTTTCATTGCATGCCTTGAACTTGGTTTTAGCAAGCACTTTCAAAACCTTCATGAAAAACTTAGACCTCTTGAATGCTTCTTGGTGATTTGAGTTTTCCAACATAATGCCTTGCTTGTGATTGCGTCCCGCGCATCCCATACCTTTTTTGAACATATTGTCAAGTTTTAAGTGTGGAGTCAAAAGACAGCAAAAAATAGGCCCCAACAAAAAAATTTCAGGTCAAAGATGGAAAAACTCTAAAAACTTTCTCAAAGCGCTAGAGAAGTTTTGCTTAAAAAATATACAAATGTCGGAGGTTAGGAAGAAAAGTTCCCCCTCGAAAGCATTTGTAGGCCAGAGTCCGGATCCTGTGAGAAGTGCAGTACCATGAGAAATGAGAACAGATCCTGGCCATTTAATTATTGTAATCTGTGGTCCAGATTAGCCTTATTATTCGTACATTAAACAGAATTAAATCAACTAATTAGGGATTTGAGGGTAAAATCGGGATTAAAATCAATTTAATAATTCGTAATCCCGTTAATTTCGTCCGCCCTAACCTGATCCGTGTTCTCAAACTACTAATTTGAAATCGCATATCGACTTCATTCGGCGAGACAAACGACAGACGACGACGACAGACAAGCCGCGACTGCTACGACGCATAGACGACGACCACGACGACGACAGACAGACGACCGCGACTTCTACGACGCAACGACGACCACCGAAGGCTCAATGACTGACGAAACGAAGAATAAGAGTAAGCAGTTACATCTTTCGTATGTGATTTAATTGCGTTTTATTATTGTTCGTATTGAACACGAGTCGTGCGTACTGGTGTCTAACTAAGTTCATTATGAGTTCCGTATTTGTTCGTAGTGTAGCAAACATTATTCGTAGTAGAATGCCTTACTTATTCGTAGTTTTGACACTTCATTCGTAGTCTGTATTTTTGATAAACATAATTCATAGTCTGAACTTATTATTCGTAGTCTGAATACGTAGTCTGAATACCCATTATTCGTAGTAGGATGCCTTATTTATTCAGTCTGAATTTCTGATATATTTAATTCGTAGTCTGAAATTATTATTCGTAGTCTGAGTTTAGCTCACTATGAGTTACGTGTTTGTTCCTAGTGTAGCCACATAATTCGTAGTATGAACTTATGAACTTATTCTTCGTAGTCTGAATACATAGTCGGAGTTTAGCACATTGTTCGTAGTGTAGCCACATAATTCGTAGTATGAACTTATGAACTTATTCTTCGTAGTCTGAATACATAGTCGGAGTTTAGCACATTTTTCGTAGTGTAGCCACATTATTCGTAGCTAAACACGCCTAATTGATAGTTTAGTACACTTAATTGTAGTATGAGTTTATGATACGGACTTTCATACATAAATTTCAGAAGAACGCAAGAGAGAAAGGACCATATCAGCAAAAGAAAAAACGCCAAACAAAGACACATCAGAGGAACCACGCTCAGCTAAAAGGTCTAAAAGGGTTTCATACCACACAAGCACACAAACACTTAAAGGTATTATATTTCTTCTCTTTCAAATTTTTTTGTCGATACAATAAGAGCAACTGTAAAATATGGCTGGTAATTTTGTAACAATCAGTACCAAAACATTATAATTCAAATGTCTGTGTGTGTATTGTAGCTGGAAGAAAAGATGTCATCCAAAAAATGGATGACCCCTATGCCAACAACGATGATGATTTCACGCACGACCCCAATGCCAACAGCGATGATGATTTCACGCATGACCCCAATGCCAACAGCGATGATGAAGTCATGCATATCAAAAAGAAAGTACCACTACAAGGTAATGATAGTTTGTAATTTCAGATTTATAATTCGTATTACTTTTCTGAAAGTTCTGTAGTTATAATTTGTATCATTAATTCTGTCTAGGAAAAGAAAGAGCATCATCCAAATCCAGGAAAACTAAACGTGGAGATGACTTACAATTAGTCCTGTCTCACGGTAAACCAAAGCCAAAGAAACAACACAAGCCACAGCAGCGATACCAAGGATTTGAGACCAGGACAACACTGACTACTCTAACCGAAGCAATATTGTCCTTAAGTGATCAACAAAAGTTAGCAGTGGCTTCTATGGGTTTCGAAGGCATCCTACATTTGAGGATTATAAAAATTCCTACACAACTTGCAAAATGGCTGGTGGAGTCATTCGACTCAAAGAATAGCATTTTGAGGACAGAACGAGGAGATGTTGAAGTATTGCCAATGGATGTAAATTACATGCTTGGACTCCCTATGGGCGGCCGGCCTATTAAAGTTCCTCTTAGGACAATCCCGCACGTACATCTTGTTCAGACTTTCAGAAGCCAATATGGTGGTGCATTCGACAATGCAGCCAGTTACACGGATATATCTAAGAAAATACAATTGTCTAAGGAAGCGGACGACTTCTTCAAGCTGAATTTTCTAGTGTTGTTCTACTCAATAGTTATAGATAGCACAAAGGGTGGGAAATCAAACCAAAGAATTCTCAACGCAATAGAAGGGCTAGATGATATCCGCGCTCTTAACAGGTGAGAGTTTGTGATTGATCAGCTGCGTCACACCAAGAAAGTGTATGATAAAGACAATCTCCAACCATTCACTGGCCCAATATCATTTCTGATGGTATTTTTTTGTCTATAATCCTTAACAGCATAAAGATAATTCATATCCCAGTGTGAACTAACATGAATGGTTATTGCTTGTAGGCACTGTACCTTGATAGATTTCAAGACAGATTTGTTCAGGTCGAGAGAAAGATTCCTACAATAATATCAACAAATGATGAGTTCATAGAAAACAGAATAAAATCTGAAATGAGACAAGGTGGATTTGGACTGCGTGTGACATTGCTGAAGCGAAATGTACCTCCTGGTCTTGCTACAATGGTTGAAGCCATATCCAGCAAGCTCAAAAACAACCAAGAAGATAGTGGGGTCCAAAAAACTTGTTTTGTAAGTACATTGAATTTGTAGTGTCAGTTATCTTACATATATCAATTTATAATTTGTAGTATCAGTTTTATCTTTCGTAATAACAGTTTATTCATTTATAATAACGATCTTTTGTTATAACGGTTTATTAATTCGTAATAACGATTTATCTTTCGTATAACAATTTATAATTTGTAGTATCAGGTTATCTTTCGTAGTAAACAATTTATCTTTCGTATAACAGTTTGTTCTTATGTCTCAGAAATTGGTGGAAGCCCAAGAAAAGGCCAAGACACTACTTGTTGCAGCAATAAAACATTATGACGATGCTTACACAGCTGCATTGAAGTCCCCCAATTTTAAACACCAAATCAGGAGAAACCACGCAGAGGTTAAGGAGGCGATGAACATTTACAATGAAAAATGTCAAGAACCTGTTAGGACTAGCACTAAGAAGCCTTTTACACGCGACAAGCCAATGGAAAGTAGTTCTGATGTGGTTGCACAATCAACTGAGCAATGCAAGTCACCGAAGACTAAACAACAAGATGATTATCAGACTGTGGTGGACACCACAGCAGATTTTAAAACCCCAGAGGTCAGATATGAAACTAAACATCAAGATAGTGGTCCAATTAACTTTGAACTACCGGACTGTCCTCTCCTGGATATCAATGGAGTAACTGACCTCCCGACGCAAGTTCTCGAAGAGGTTATTAAGGTGTGTGACGAAGTAAGCAAGGAGAAGCTGGGTGCCGCACTTGTTACGTGTCCCAAACAAGTACAAAGACCACACAGAGAAAAGGTACCGGGAGCCCAATTAAAGTCACCATTCCTTGAAAGAATAGTCAAATTGACGGTGCCGGCTAAAAAAATATACCGCGATTTGTGTCGTTAGGTGTACATTGGTGATGCTATAGACAGGTATTACCCTATTAAATAATTTTGTACTTGTCAAATAGACAGTTTTCTTTGTCATGGGTTGTAGTTGAGAGGCCATAAAACGTTAAGATACCAGTTTTCATTACCATTCTTCGTAGGCATGAGTTTATTATTGGTATGGCAAATGGTTTTTAATCGTAATTCTTATTTGTGTCTTCGCAAATTCCTTGATTCTGTAAATTTCCAATTTTCTTAATCATGGTTCGTAGCACAAAGGGCATAGTTTGTAACATCAGTGGTTTTATTAACATTATTCGTAGTTTTGAATTTATAATTAGTAGTTGTGAATGCATGATGTTTTGCACATTATAGATTATGGATTTGATAGTTTTGATTTATAAGTCGTAGTTGTGAATGCATGATTCAAACATCTAATGATGTTTTATAATTGCAATGGTTTCCTATTTGAACATGGATGTTACGCTGCGGATTTCAAAGACTTCGAAACTATGGGCAGGGGTGAATGGCTTTATAGTGTCATAATTGATATATGGGCAATATTGATGAATGATAAGGAGAAATACAGATCCAATCAAAGCATCTTACGATTTTTCGTCACTACACAAGCCACGGTGAGTGTATATACGTGTTTATTTATCAAATCTGATGCAAATTTTAACCCCAATATTATCTCGCAGATGATAACCACAATGGATGACAAAGGAACACCGGAAAGTCGATATGCAATCTTCAAAAAAGAACTTGAAAAGGAACTTCGTAATTGTCCACTATTAGATGTTCATAATGTGACATTGGTAAGTCTGATTTTCTCTATGATGGTACACCTTGTTATTTACACTTGGTTATTAAGCCGATCCAAATTTGTTCTATCATTGTATTGTAGTTCGTGTTCACAATGTTCCACAACAGCCATTTCTATATGGTTGCCTACGACATGACCAATGGCAAGATAGAAGTCGTTGATAATTCACAGAAGGTTCCATGTTTCAAGGAGAAATATGGCACACACATCGACGATCTGGTACACGGTTAACTGTCAAACTTGTGCATAATTTGTAGTCCTGTTGGAATTCAGCTAGGGGTTTACAATTCCTAACATTATTTACATCAATAATGTTATCCTGTCAAACTGTGCAGACAAAAAACTTCTCGAATTACCTAAATGAAATCAAACACAAGAAGTGTGAAATATTTGACGAGGTAAAGCCCAAACGCCTAGCAATGAGCTGGAGAACTAAAGATAATGACACCGATTGTGGGGTTTTCACAATGCGCCACATGGAGTATTACAATGGCTCTAACTGCAAAAACTGGGCTTGTGGGCTAGCAGATGAAGGGGAAAAGGTGAGTAGCACACACACATATGTCTCAGTCTTTTACATATAAACACATGTTGTCTAAACCTATTTACATTAACATGCAGCAAAAAGCTCCACTGTTGGCGCTGCGTGACATTTACATGAACGAGATAATACGATCACACCTAAACGGAAGAAGAAAAAACGTGTTGCAACTGGCCACAAAGTGGATAAAAGATCATCCTGAAGATTTATCTGAGTAGATTTTCATCATCATCATACCAATGTTGCAAAGTATTTTGAATATCGAATTTACATTCAAGGCAGATTATAATGTTTTGAAAATTCACAGCCAATTTGCAGTTGTAAGCTACTCAGTTTTCGGATTTAATCAGAATATTAGGTACCTGGTCCGTTCGTACGAATTATAAAGTATATTATACGAATAATAAATTATATTATACGAATTATAAATTATATTATATGAATTATAACTGTGGAACGTGCAGTATGGGACAATGTACAGTATTCTCACTTGGTATATACGAATTATATCAGTTTTGGTACGAATAATATTACTTGGTCCAAACGAACTACAAAAGAATTGATTGACATCATTATAGTCTCGACTAAAAGTATAGTACGAATTAACAGAACAGAAACTCTAAGTTTGTTCATGTCCAGCATCATCAGAATGGCCCACATCTTGGGAAGGGGTGACTCGACTTCTTGACTCAATCACTAGTCTCTTTGGGCAGGTTCACTTGTCATGGTCCCCTTTCTCGTTGCAGTATCCGCATAATCGAAGAGGTTTCTTTGATTTCTCCATAGCAAGTTCTCGGGGACCTCGGATTCTCTTACCGCAACCTTTATTTCTTGACACTCCAGGATTATTGACCACCACATCGGCCGGCTGCGGCATCTGCAAAAAAGACTTAAAAAACTCTGCTTTCGATGAACAGCCTTCAACACCCCCATTCGAAACATGGCCCTTAACAAACTCATAAATGTGAGCATGAAATTTTCTGGTGCTATCAACATCATTCTTGAAGCTGCACATAGCAGCATTTACATGGTACCATATTTCAGAGGACAACATTATTTGTTCTCTTGTTTGATTCGGACTTTCAGGATCGATAAGGAACATGCCAGGATTGTGCTTCCTGGCTGCATCTGTATGCCATCTGGCCGTCACCATATAATCTGGAATCTTGTCATAACGTAAAAAGAACATGACTTTGAAAAGGTGACGACATATATAGCCACAAGATTCCAACAGCATGCAGCTGCAAGTTAAACTCCCTCCATTTTCCGTTAAAGTAACCTGAAAGATTGACTGAATGTCAGGTTTCGAAAATTGTTACTACGAAAAATAAATACGATACTACGAAATATAAATCTGGTAATACAAATAATAATTTGGGAGCATACGAATTGTAAATTTTTTACCTTGAATAGTTTGTTATTCCTTAAAGCATCATTTATGATGTACATTCTACAAGTTTCACTATCATTAATCGACTGAATCGCACAGCCATATGCAGAATCCGACAATTCAGACTGAAATTTCTTGAACACTGGAAATGAGAAGATTTCTGACGCATGTTTCTCCAAATTGAGATTGGAATTCAGAGTTGGTACAGAACATCTTGATTCGCGGTCTAGATGTACCCTATTCTGCCTTTGTAAATCCACAGCAGTGTTGAAACCCATGAAAAATTCCACGAGAGTCATGAATCTACCAATGTACCTTCCGAAGAAGGAATTCTCGCTCTCAGAACGCGATGTTGTCCTCAATAAGGCCCCCATATTCATATCTCTGAAATAAATAGGTATCCAGAATGACCTTAAGTCATACATATCAGCTAGCCATTTGTTAGCATGAAGGTCATATTTGTTAATCAACTCGCACCATGCTTCTTCAAATTCAGGATGATCATTGTATTCACCCCATATAACAGCTTTTATGCTTGGTAAAAAGCCAGTCTCTCTACATATAGATATGCCCACCTATTTGAGAGAAAAAAACCGCAATAAGGAACACCCTGATCCGGATTCTTATATTTGCGAATATCTACGAATTATGATAACATGTCTACGAATAATAAAGTATATGTACGAATAATAAAGTATATCTACGAATAATAAAGTATATCTATGAATAATAAAGTATATCTACGAATAATAAAGTATATCTATGAATAATAAAGTATATCTACGAATAATAAAGTATATCTACGAATAATAAAGTATATCTACGAATAATAAAGTATATCTATGAATAATAAAGTATATCTACGAATAATTAAGTATATCTACTAATTATATTCAATGAATACCTTCGCTTGCGATTTCTCAGTAATATGCCACATACAAAACCTATGTCGACTCAAGGGGAAAACAGTGGCAATTGTAGACTTCATAGACGCATCTTGATCAGTAACAATCACAAGGGGGTCACGTTCCAACATTGTCTTAAAGCATGTTAGTAGCCAAATATATGAATCAACATCCTCCATTGAGATCAACCCAGCAGCAAGTGTCACGCTACGCAACTGGTTGTCTACGCCGGTGAAAGGTACAAACACCAAATTGTACCTGAAAAAAAAATAATAACGTGTATTATTAATATTAGTCAACATGTATTATTAAAACTCAAAATTCCCTTACTTGTTCATTCGATACGTAGCATCAAACGAAATCGCATCCCCAAATATAATGTTGTCCCTCTTTGATATCCCATCAGACCAAAACAATCTGGAAAGGGTACCTTCTTCATCTGAAAAGTACTCGAAGGAATACCCTTGGCAAGTCTTTTTCTTATCTGATAAACGGTCAACAACCATTTGAGCATCATTACTGCCAATATACAACTTCAAATCCCTCTTAAAATTCTTGTAATCAATGGCATTGGCTCCTACATTCATAAACCCACCACATAGTTCTTTCCTAATATGATATGCTTTAGAAGCACCTATTCGAACTTTACCACATTCCATGATCAGCTGCTTGTCAACAAGGGACAAAGCTCTATGCGAACTCAGAAACTGTTTACCTATGTCGGATTCCAAATAATGATTGTGGGATTCTTCAAAAGAATACACTTGATATCTACCGCCATCAGTTAAATTCAGCAAAAGTCTAGCTTCACACCCGCAACGAGTTTCCCTCCTAGACCTCTTAGTGTAATCAGACTTTGTAGTATCAACCTTTTTACACTTTTCTCTGAAACCCTCCCTTTGACACACCAAATACTTTCGAGTAACAATCCCATCTGACATGTTTGAGGTTGCCAGACGCACAACAAATCCAGCGATACGTGCATACTCTTTGTAAAACAATATAGCTTGATCGAGATCTGGAAATAACATACCAACAACCGGCTTTAACTCGACTGGACACTTGGGAATCCAAGAATTTTTTCCATTTACAGAAACAAAAGTGCAGCTTTCATCATCAATGGAAGTAGCTTCTAAATTGTTACAAGCTGCAAATAATAAACAAGATAGACGGTTACGAATTATAAATTGTTTTCTACGAACTAAACTATTTTTGTGAATCATTGGAGATCAGATGACAATGGCTATTGTATTCGATGATTGAAATGACCAAAGCAACTCGAAACTGCCCTAAACAGATGTTTGATTGCAAAAAAAAATGAAACTTTTTGGAAATCGTTCAATTTCAATTCGCCTGAAGCGTAAAAAATCTCAAATAAATAACTTGCATTGTCGATCACAGTACGAACATCTGATGCGAAAACACACTGAAATCGTTTTACGTAAGATGAATCAAAAACTAAAATCGTTTTACTACCATCATGGCTGACTGGCACACAATTCGACATGACTATTCGTCGAAGTTGCGACTGCGAGGAGGATTCAATCGATCGTGCCTAGGGTTTGAGAAGTTGTTGTTGATGCGAAGCCGAGATTCCTGCGCATTACATCCGATCGAGTACGAGGATTAAACGGATCGTAACTGCAAATTGAGAAAAAAGATGACTAATTTACCCTTTAGACAATTAATAAATCGGGATTATTTGATTAAATTAGTGTTAATTAACAACCATAAGATTAGAAATTTAAGGGCCAGGATCTGTTCTCATTTCTCATGGTAACTTGCTGTTCTCATGTGATCTTTTCTCTTGTAGGCCAAAGGCCATTTGAAAAAATGAATAAAAAGCACTTAAAACTTGACTCTGTGTTTTCCTTCATTCTTCATTTGCGAGATTCATCATTTGCATTGTGCGCTAGTTGGACTAACTCTTGAATGATCCTTGTGCTTGCACGTGTTATAGAATTCTACTTCCTTTCCGGGTTATAGAATTCTAATCCTAGCAATCTAATACTCCATTCCAAGATATATCAGATTAGTGCACTATTTGTTCTCAACGGTCTAGTATCAAACAAATAGCAAATAAGGGGAATGAATTGCTCGGCTAAGCCTAACCATTCCGAGTATCAACTTAGCCTTGCAATTCAAACCGAGATAATCAAGTACAAGGACTGGTAGAACAATGAAAATAGCATTAAGCAACAAGTCTCAAAAACAACGTCACAATGTATTAAACCCTAAACCGAATAATGAGTTTAGCTAGACATGGCCATGGGAACAAAAGACAATAAAAATAAAGGAAGAATGCTCTTCTCTATTGCCGAATGAAGGAGGACCGGAGCCGGAATGATGATCAGCGAGGATGACTTGGGACCGAGAGGAGAGAGAAGCTCTGAGAATGAGATGCTTCTTCGAGTGAGGGATGCTTGAAACCCTTGATATGAGGTTGTATTTATAGAGTAGACAAGGGCCTCGAAGTTTCCAAGTTGAAGTCGGTCCATAAACGGTTTTAGGAAACATGTCCTAAAACCGACTTTGCTTGGCTTGTAAGTTTACTTGGCTAGCAAGTTTACTTGGCTAGCAAGTTTACTTGGCCAACAACTCTTCTAGAAGCTTCCTAAACCACCACGCATGGAGGAGAAGACGGGCCGAGATTTGTAACTTCGAACTCGGCTTGGGCCGGACTTGACTCGGCTTGGGCCGGACTTGACACGGCTTGGGCCGGACTTGACTCGGCTTGGGCCGGACTTGACTCGGTTTGGATCGGGCCGACTCGGCGTGCACCTAAAGTGTAAAGTGCATGTGGAACTCTCGGCCAGATTGTCTGTCTTCAGTTCAACTCTCGTTTCGACTATCCAAACGATCTCGGCTGCTCTCGGGGTGAACTAGAGAGTTGTAGGGAATTGATTCACCTTTCAATGGCATGTGGCTCGTATTTTTCTGATCAGCGGTCCATTCCCAGCACTTCGTCGACTGTCCAAAGGTCTAATCTGAAACTGTGATGTTTTTGGCCTAAAATGCCATTCTTTAAGCGTGTTTCCTCCTAGAGCTTCCGAAACACATGAAATGCAAAACAACACTAAGAAGTAACTGTTTGTATGATAAAATGTCAGAATTGGTGGGATTTGTTGACTCGATGAGTCGTATAAATACGGCTCATCACAGACTCGGGAGGATGTGAAGGCAAACCCGCCTGATCGATGGAGAGGAGAAACGAGCACACCATTACACGATGATTTTGGGCAGACTGAAGGAATAGCTGAGGCAAAATTTGACCTCATACGCCCATGGGATCCTAACTTGTGATCCCTAAAGAGGTATCGTCGAGCCAATGACGTAAAACAAAGGCGCTCGCAGGGAGGCAGCCTGACAAATTTTTAAGTTTTTTTTCATTTTTATGTCATTTATGTTTGTTTGAGTCTTAAGTCATGTTTTTCACATTGTCTTTTGGGAAAAGAGATGTTTGTCATGCAGGAAACAGGTGCAACTCAGTGCGGATCATGTCAACCCTCAACATTAGCTGGCCGCATTTTTATGTTAACATGAAGGTAACATCTTTATCAGACGCGGTACGTAACGTCTGAAGAAGATGCGGTGGACCATTGACCAGCGTTGACCGATTCGTTTGACCAGAATTTTCACCATTACGCGACGAGACGAGGGGAGTGCCTGTTCACTTTTATTCTTTATTTGTTTTTTCCTACGATTGTGTGTCTTGTATTGTTGTGTCTTTGAATTTAAGTCGTACCGTGAGGACACGGCTTAGTTCAAAAGTGTGGGGTGGGAGAGTCCGTCAGTTGTGTCAGCATATTTATTTTTCTTGCACCTGCATAGTGTCTACACATTTCCCTTTAAAAAAATTTGAAACTATGAATTTCTCTCTATTTCCTGGATATGCAGTATTGAACTTTGATGATGTGAAACAGACGATGCTGATTAGATGCGTTCCTCTCGTGAAATTTGAATTATGCTTTCACATGTGAATTTAACCTACTACGTGTTCTTTTCAGTTGAGATAAACAGGGATGTGGAGTTGATAGAAATGTCCTAGAGAGACTTGACGAAGCATTCAGAGGACCAAATTTCGAGTTATATGTTTATGTGGATTTCGTGGAGTCTAGCACTTCGAGACTATATGGTT
Source organism: Rhodiola kirilowii (assembly GCA_033675215.1). Taxonomy (NCBI): domain Eukaryota; kingdom Viridiplantae; phylum Streptophyta; class Magnoliopsida; order Saxifragales; family Crassulaceae; genus Rhodiola; species Rhodiola kirilowii. Next base: position 30,840,376 of record CM066196.1, on the reverse strand, counting down.
CAGAGTTTGCTCCGCCGCTGCAGCGTTTATGTAGGTAGGCGGGACGGGAAACAGACGACCCTATCTCTATTCCGAAGTAACCGGGAAAATAGGTAGAGGGTCCCCATCTTGACTTGCGTCAAAAGGGTCGAGGATGAGAAAGAGCGGGGAGGTATTTCCATATGCTTGCGGGCGATGATTGGACCTCCTTCAAAACAAAACAAAAAAGGAAAAGGACAAGCTGTTCACAACAAATGAGCAAAGCTCAAGAAAAAATCAGCCACTTGTGAAGGTTTATACAAAAGAAAAGTGAAGTACAACATTCTTACATCAAGAGCCAAAGGCCAAAGAAAGTCACTACAAAAGCTGTCCAACAAAAAAAGAAAAAAAAACACTCAACAACCTTGAAGCTCGAATGAATCACGTGCAAGAAAAAACAATGAAGTGTAACCATATAGCTAGAGTTCGGGACAACGAATGCAGATCATGGGTCTAAAGAGGACTATCTCACATTCATCCGAATTGGTTTGAATTTCGGCTCAAAGGTAACATGTATCAAGTTAATTCCTTGTTAAGCATGATGATTTGAGTAGTGATTGAGTTATGCATAGAAAAGCGAGTCTAGACTAGCAACTCATATTCATGTGCATCTATTCAAGACGTTGAAGAAATTGTGGTGTCATATTTGTTTTCCTTCTATGACTTAGTTCTTGTTCGGGACGAACAAGTTTAAGTGTGGGGTGGTTTGATGAGTCGTATTTATACGACTCGTCAAATCAGCTAATCCCATTTATTTCAACACTTTATTATGCGAACAATTACTTTTTAGTATGGTTTTGCATTTCAGGTGTTTTGGAAGCTCTAGGAGGAAAAGCGCATAAAAGACGACATTTCATGCCAAAAACATCACAATGGCAGATCAGACCTTTGGACGCTCGATGGAGTACTGGGAATGGACCGCTGAGCAAAAAAATATGAGCCATGCGTCATTGCGTAGCTGACTCGATTCCCTACAACTCTCTAGTTCCCACCAATAGAAGCCAAGGTCATTTAGAAGGTCAAATCCAGAGTCGAAGTCAGAACTGTGCGTGGAAAGGAGGAATCAGACTCCGAGAGGACCGCGTCTCGTAGAGACATTAGCTCGATGCTAACGTCTGAAGGAAACACGGCCAGTATTAATAACGTCTAGGCGAGAAGCGGCTGTAACTTCTGCACGAGGCGCGGCGATGATGTCATCAACACGTTTTGATGACGTCAGCAGGCCGAAACTTAGAAATCAAGCCCAAAACTCAGACATAGAAACCCTACTTTTTGCTATAAATAAGATGTTTGGGTTAGGGTTTCAATAATCTCATATTCTACGAAGACCAAGATGGCTCTGGAGAAGACGCAAGCTTTCGATAAGAGAGAAGAGATTTTCCTACTTTTCATTATGTGTTTTTCCATGATTATGTGTATCTAAACTCCTAATTCAATTTGGGGTTTCGCATATTGTGACTATGTTTTGAGACTTTATTCTTAATGCAATTTCTTGTTTCTCTAGTTCTTGTGCTTAATTTCAAGGATTGAATTGTGAAGCTAAGTGGATACTTGTCATCGGAAAGCTTAGCCAAACAATTCAGCCCCTATCGTTAATACTTGTTTGATACTTACCCGTAAAGACAAGTACAAACACCTAGATTTTATAATACATTTCCCGGATTATTAGGTTTATGAGAACTAGAAGTCTAATACCTTTCCCGGATTAGATTGTGGTGTATCGCCTTTCCCGAGATACTTTGGGTTATAACCTAAACCAGAGTAACCACACTTAGAAACTTGAAATTTGATTATTAGCAATCAATGATAAACATGTCACAATAGAAACCTTAAGCTGAATATTCTCTCTGATTGAATTCTTTGTGTTATTTTCTCTTGTTCACTCACTATTGCTTAAAACCCCCCTTTTAATTGTTTTTCAAATACAACTTCAACAACCAGCTCTCTTCGGTTCGACCCTGCTTCCTGCTACACTAGCTTATTGCAGGAGTTTATAAATATTAAATTTGACGCGTCAGTCATTCTCATAAAACTATGCAATAATAAAGTCTGACCTTGTGTGTTTCACAAATAGTATCTTTTCTACTCTCCTCGCACATAGACATGGTCAATCTGGAACTCTGTCAGCCTCTTGTACCATGCTCTGGGTGCCTGCTTGAGTCCATAAATAGCTTTCTTTAATCGATACACATGGTCAGGATGGTGAGGATCTCTAAAGCCTTTCGGTTGCGCCACATATACTTCTTCATTTAGCAACCCATTAAAGAAAGCACTCTTGACATCCATCTGGAACAACTTGACCTTCAGATGGCAGGCTAGAGCAAGTAGCAATCGAATTGCCTCCAATCGCACAACTGGTGCAAATGCCTCATCAAAATCCACTCCTTCAATCTTCGTATAGCCTTGAGCGACCAGTCTTGCCTTGTTTCTGGTGATGGTGCCTTGTTCATCGGACTTGTTCTTGAAGATCCACTTTGTTCCAATAACATTCACACCATTAGGTTGTGGAACAAGATCCACATCATTTCTCATGAATTCTCCAAGTTCCTCTTCCATAGCGATCACCCAGTATTCATCGCCATCACCCAGTATTCACCGCCAATTGCCTTTTTGATGTTCTTTGGCTCCACAGTCGATAAAAAACACAAGTGAGAAACAATCTCACGATAATTTACTTGGTTACCATGGGTCCTCATGCTTTCAGTCGGTTCTATAATGACCTTCGTGATAGGATTATTCTTCTTAATCCTTCGAGAGGGATGTAGAATCCGAGCAACAGTAGCAAATAACTCTGATGTTGGTCTATCTCCGTTTGATACAACGTCCTCATCAGATAGTTCAGGCAACTTGTCTGATACAGCTTCTTACACATCGTGTCGTGGTGAGGGTTGTTGTTGAGGGTCATCTACAGCTCCATCATCATCATTACCTTGAATAAGAATTGCCTCCACAACGTCTCTCACAGTCACATTTATAGACTCCATCACATCGGTTTTGCTAAACAGCCAAGTTGTCTCAGGAGGTGTTCGACCAATCTCCAATAGCTAGTAATTGTTTGATGATCTGCTACCCTGCATCACGTATTCTTCTTCCTTGTTTAGCACCTGCCAGGAGGCCTAGATGAACTTCATATGATGGTCTTTATCACACAACTAACTAATACTGATCAAATTCGCCTCCAATCCATCAACAAGAAGCACATTCTCGAGTTGTGGTAAACCTTGAACCTTCAAAGTCCCCTTTCCGATCACCTTGCATTTTACTCCATCTCCAAATGTTACAGATCATGCCTTGAATAGTTTGATATCAGTTAGGAAGTTCGGATCTCTAGTCATGTGGGTTGAGCAACCACTGTCAAAGTACCACCATCCCTTTTTCAAGTGATTGGTCGCACTATATGCAGCTAGACAAACTTCCTCCTTCTATTTTACTCTCCAAACTTGTCTGACCTATGGAACAATTTTCTACTTCAACTTCCTAATATAAGGAAGGAACTCCTAACATATTGGTTTGATATGTCCCATTTTGTTGCAGTAGTAACAGATTCTCCCATCTCTTCTCCATAAATCGTTCTATTTTTTCTTCCTTACTTGAGGAAAGTTAGCAGGTTTGCTGTGAGCAAGATGTTCAACCTTAAAAAAGTCTGTCTTTCTTGAACAACTTTCTTTGGGACATCAGGATGGAATCTAGGTTCTTTGAACCATAATTAAGCATCTTTACAGACTTCTTGAGACTACTTTGTTCCTCTAGCGTTGTAGCATGAGCATCCTTGTCCATCTCAATCTGTATCTCTAATGCTGAAACAATATCAAGTAGATGTACCTCTGTTTGGCTTAGGATGACATTCCTATTCTTCAAATATTCCAAGGCCTTTCGATGATCATCCATGACCTTCTTCTTCTGAACTTTCAATTAAGATATAACAACAAGAAGTTCCACCTTTTGTTTGATCAGGACGACAACTTTCTCTCTAAACTTTTCCTTTTCCTTCTTCAGACTTGTCACGTTCAAGCTAAGTTTGCTGTTCTGGTCACTTTCTCACACTTCTCATATAGAGCTGATGGACCATAATTATACGAATCATAAACACAGTAAAACCCACCAAATTAGACTGTTTGTCTATTTAAATTTTGCTTGTTAGTTTTGATATTTATCTACAGGGTATTTTGGAGCTTAGAGAGAATACACGCTAAGGAGAGGATTTTACGCTGAAAATATATTACGAGTCATTCCAAGGTCACGATCAGATGCCGACAGAAGAAATCTTAAGATTCTGACATTGAATCACTCAAAACGAATCCAACCGAAGTGCAACCAAAGTCAGTCTGGAGCTGAATTACACCGATAGTTTTGTGAAAACATCACAAAACTCACACAAAACCTCCTCCTTTCCCTCCATGACCGGCGGCTTTTGGAGAAGGTGAGCCATGGAGGAAGCTCTCCTCCTCCCCTTACCTCCAACCAGCGGCTATGACCTTCCATGAAGCTACCATGGAGATGTTGCCATGTGCTTTCATCCTCACCACCCATCTCCTCCCCTTTTGGCTATAAATACAAGCCTCTCTTCACTTGTAAATGTATCCTCAAATCCATACTTCACTTATCTCTCTAGAAAGTTGGCACTTTTGTAAGTTTTTGGTTTGAAATATATAATACTCCTGTTGGTTCTTGAGTATTATAGTAGTTTTAGAGAATACTCCTGTAGGTTCTTGAGTATTCTAGTAGTTTTTGAGAATACTCCTGTTGGTTCTTGTGTATTCTCCTTTACTTACTGTCTTTCAAAAACCCTCGAGTACTTAGCTATGGTATCCACCTCTATGGATATTCGTAGCTAAACTCTTCATTCGGTTGAAGGGGGGTACTTGTATCATAAAATGTTTTAGACCCTGCACCTAGTGCATCTTTGTGTTCGAAACTTGTTCTATGTGCCATATATCAGGTCAGAACTTCCAAGGTGGAGTGGATGCTTTAACGGGCAAAGCTCTTCCTTGGGGTTCGTGAACATACTCAGGTAAGTGGATGCTTTAGCGGGCAAAGCTTATCTGAGGAGTTCGACTTATCTAAAACACCATTTGGTCGATCGTAACTGAAAGATCAAATGGATGCACATAAGGCTAAGATACTTCGAAACGAGGAATTAGTCTAAGTAGAACAAGTGTTCTAAACGATGTTGCAAGTCTTGTGCTAGAAATAGCCTCGATTCATCTTTGAACACTTAGTATGATCATTAGCGGTCAATGATAAACAGGCTATGATACAAGGCCCCCCAAACCGAATGCTTTCCTTAAATTTAAACACCACCTGCATTTACTTTCAATTTTAGTATAAACTGATTATCAACTGCTCACCTTCCGGAGGACTTGCCAATCACGCAACAACCGATGTAAGTCTTCTCTTTTATTTTCAGTATTTACATTTTCTGTCATTTACTTTAGGAAAAACCAAAACCAACCAACCAATCACTTACTTTTCCGCACTAAAACCTCAATCAACCTAAAACACGCTCCCTCGCTGAACAATTCCCTCAAAGAATAGCTTATCCCCCTAATTCCCTTGGGTTCGACCCCTACTTACCACTTGCTACCCAGTAGTGAAGTCGTGAGTATCGGACTTATAAATTTATTCTTGACGTTTGCACACGACGACTGTGCGTCCGTCAAAATTGGCGCCGTTGCCGGGGAATTAGCCGTCGGATAAGTTCTTTGAATCAATACTCGCTTCAAAACAACCATGTCTCGCGAAGGAAGCCACCATGACTACCAAGATGACAATGAGATAAACATGTACGATCGAAATGATGAGGTGCCACTTCCATTTGTGGACGATCCGGAACAACTCATCAGAAACAAAAGAGCTCGTGATAGGGATGCCATCAGAAGAAATCAAGAACCACCCGAGGACCGAAATGCAGCTGGTCCAGTACAACCCCCTAGATATCCACCACCCCCTCAACCTCGACAAGGGCCGAGACGAGAACTCCCTTTCGATAACTACTACGGGGATAACAACAATTTTCGTGAACCTACTATGGGAGAACTCTCAGCACCGTATTTCAGAAACCAGCCATGGTGCATTCACAAAGGCCCTGAACTGGAAAATATCATCATCAACACTTCAGTGGCCCACAACTTACCGAAATTCTCAGGAACACGTGGAGAATCAGCAATGACTCATCTCCAGCGCTTACATGGTATTTTCCAGAACTTAAAACCAAATGGCGTAAACGTAGACGACTTCAAGTTGAAGGCGTTCTATTTTTCCCTCATCGATGCGGCAAACGAATGGTTCCTTTCATTGCCTTCCGGTAGCATCAGAACATGGGCTCAGATGCAAAAGAAATTCCTGGACAAATATTACCCGGCAGGATGGGCAATGCAAGTACGGGGGCAACTACAAGACATCAAGCAAGGACCCAATGAAACCAAGTACGATTACCTGGAAAAGTTCAACCGCCTGGAGAGAGGCTGCTGTACCCTTGGACTGCCCAAGAAACTCACCGTCGAGTATCTCATTGATGGATTAAGCCCCTTAGACAAAATGCTCCTGGATGCCTCAGCTGGAGGATCCATGATGAATCAGTCATTAAGTGGCATAAGGGATCTCATCACAGACGTTGCTGAAAATGCCCGATTTAGAGAAGAGACGACTCGTCAGGAAGAATTTTCCCGAACAAGGAATGTGGCAAAAGCTGAAACACCGATGAACTCCATGCCAGAAGAGATGAAACAATTGAAGGAGATGATGATTAAGTTCCTACGAAGACAACCAGTTCCAGTTAAGCCTTGCAAATTTTGTGGTTCTACGGACCACAAAACCGACGCATGCCCGACATTAATAGAAGAGGAACCGGCAGAAGTGAATGCAGTGGGAGGATACCAAGGATACAACAACAACAGCAATGACAGAGCCGGACAAAACCGACAGTATGGTCAATCGTAACTGAAAGATCATTTGGTCGATCGTAACTGAAAGTGGACGCTTTAGCGGGCAAAGCTTATCTGAGGAGTTCGACTTATCTAAAACACCATTTGGTCGATCGTAACTGAAAGATCAATTGGATGCACATAAGGCTAAGATACTTCGAAAGGAGGATTTAGTCTAAGTAGAACAAGTGTTCTAAACGATGTTGCAAGTCTTGTGCTAGAAATAGCCTCGATTCATCTTTGAACACTTAGTATGATCATTAGCGGTCAATGATAAACAGGCTATGATACAAGGCCCCCGAAACCGAATGCTTTCCTTAAATTTAAACACCACCTGCATTTACTTTCAATTTTAGTATAAACTGATTATCAACTGCTCACCTTCCGGAGGACTTGCCAATCACGCAACAACCGCTGTAAGTCTTCTCTTTTATTTTCAGTATTTACATTTTCTGTCATTTACTTTTCCGCACTAAAAACCAAAACTAACCAACCAATCACTTACTTTTCCGCACTAAAACCTCAATCAACCTTAAACACGCTCCCTCGCTGAACAATTCCCTCAAAGAATTGCTTATCCCCCTAATTCCCTTGGGTTCGACCCCTACTTACCACTTGCTACCCAGTAGTGAAGTCGCGAGTAGCGGACTTATAAATTTATTCTTGACGTTTGCACACGATGACTGTGCGTCCGTCAAAATTAGCGCCGTTGCCGGGGAATTAGCCGTCGGATAAGTTCTTTGAATCAATACTCGCTTCAAAACAACCATGTCTCGCGAAGGATGCCACTATGACTACCAAGATGACGATGAGATAAACCTGTACGATCGAAATGATGAGGTGCCACTTCCATTTGTGGACGATCCGGAACAACTCATCAGAAACAGAAGAGCTCGTGATAGGGAGGCCATCGGAAGAAATCAAGAACCACCCGAGGACCGAAATGCAGCTTGTCCAGTACAACCCCCTAGATATCCACCACCCCCTCAACCTCGACAAGTGCCGAGACGAGAACCCACTTTCGATAACTACTACGGGGATAACAACAATTTTCACGAACCTACTATGGGAGAACTCTCAGCACCGTATTTCAGAAACCAGCCATGGTGCATTCACGAAGGCCCTGAACTGGAAAATATCATCATCAACACTTCAGTGGCCCACAACTTACCGAAATTCTCAGGAACACGTGGAGAATCAGCAATGACTCATCTCCAGCGCTTACATGGTATTTGCCAAAACTTAAAGCCAAATGGCGTAAACGTAGACGACTTCAAGTTGAAGGCGTTCTATTTTTCCCTCATCGACGCGGCAAACGACTGGTTCCTTTCATTGCCTTCCGGTAGCATCAGAACATGGGCTCAGATGCAAAAGAAATTCCTGGACAAATATTACCCGACAGGATGGGCGATGCAAGTACGGAGGCAACTACAAGACATCAAGCAAGGACCCTATGAAACCATGTACGATTACCTAGAAAAGTTCAACCGCCTGGAGAGAAGCTGCTGTACCCTTGGACTGCCCGAGAAACTCACCGTCGAGTATCTCATTGATGGATTAAGACCCTTAGACAAAATGCTCCTGGATGCCTCAGCTGGAGGATCCATGATGAATCTGTCATTAAGTGGCATAGGAGATCTCATCACCGACGTTGCTGAAAATTCCCGATTTAGAGAATAGACGACTCGTCAGGATGAATTTTCCCGAACAAGGAATGTGGCAAAAGCTGAAACACCGATGAACTCCATGCCAGAAGAGATGAAACAATTGAAGGAGATGATGATTCAGTTCCTACGAAGACAACCTGTTCCAGTTAAGCCTTGCGAATTTTGTGGTTCTACGGACCACAAAACCGACGCATGCCCGACATTAATAGAAGAGGAACCGGCAAAAGTGAATGCAGTGAGAGGATACCAAGGATACAACAACAACAGCAACGACAGAGCCGGACAAAACCGACAGTTTGGTCAAGCAACCAACCCGAACTGGCGTAACAACAACTATCCTCAGAAGGAAGCACAACCAGCTGTCCCTCAACTAGCTCAGTCATACTACCAACCCCCCCCCCACCGACAGTATAACCTGAACGCTCCATCAGCAGGCCAATATCAGCAAAGAGGACCAAATCAGTACCAAACCGGCCCGCATAATCAGCAAGAACCAACCAAGTCGCTCGATGACACGATGAAGGAGCTCGCAGGAAGCATAAATCAATTGGGTACTTCGTTACACCAATACCAGGCGAAAACTGACGGGGCAATTTCAGAATTGACCAAACAAATGTCCCAGCTCGCCACTGCAATGTCAACACTCACTAATGAGCCTGGCAGACTTCCTTCACAAACCATCCAAAACCCAAAGGTGAATCTTAGCATGATAAAGAGGTCAAACGTAAAGGCGACAATGGGAGAAGTAGCACGATCCCCAACTTACAAACTTACAAACAAGCACTTCACCCGGAGGCGTCGTCCTGATTGGAACCAAGAGGAAGACCGACCCAATGATGGCAAAACATGGGTTACGCATGCTGACAATGGACGGTACGCATTCACCATTTGCATAACACCACCACCGATCATACACTCCGACATACCAGCTCCTGGATGAGATGACAATAACGATTTAAAGTGGGACTCTCCAACTAATATTTATGCTCCGAAGCAAAATATTAAGGGGTCCGATTATATAAATCCTAAGCCAAGGAACGGGCAGAATGGCCCGACAATAGAAAGAGCCCTCACTTCAGATCATGAGCCACAACCGGAAAGAGATAAAGACCCAGGGGCCTTCACAGTCACCTGCGGTATTGGTGAAGCACAGATTCATAAGTGATTAGTCGATCTTGGAGCTGCTGTCAATGCCATGCCCTCCTCCTTATATTACTTATCAGGACTTGGTCCATTAAAACCACCCAGGTCAAATATCGAGCTAGGAGATAAATCGTGCATCCGTCCGGTTGGAGTACTGGAAGACGTAATACTCCATGTGGGAAAGCTCGTCGTTGCTGCAGACTTTTATGTAATACAAACAGGAGAGACTAGCGAAGACGACCCTCCAACAATAATATTGGGACGACCATTCCTCTACGCTACTAAAGCAAGGATCGATGTGGGCAAGGGCTCATTATCGCTTAAGTTCGGCGGCAAAATTGCAAATTTCTCCATTGATAATAGCCGCACGGATACAAAGAAACCGCCTGACATTATACCTATCTCAGATCACGGTACACAGATTTCTGACCTGTCAAAGGAGACCGAAAGAGTAACAAGACCAGCAGATATGGTCAAAGGTCCCCCGCCTTCTCAAAAGCAATGGAAAGAAAAAACACTAAAACCATGGGGTTCTAACCCAAGCAAGAAATCAGGAAGAGTCAAGGCCAGAATCAACACAGGAACAGTGGCGAAATACGACCTGAGCCACCCATGGGATCCAAACCAGTGATCCCCATGCGTCGAGCCAACGACGTTAAACAAAGGCACTGGTCGGGAGGTAACCCGACACCTATCTTACTTTCAGTACTTCTATTTTCTGTCATTTAGTTTTTTCCAATAAGTCGCTCTCACCCACTTGGTGCATAGAATGAAATGACTATTCAGGAATCGGTTATGGGTGCAACATCAAGCCAGCCAGGCCTATGCCAAGAGTTCAAGGCCCTAGCCAAACTCCCTCGATTATCCAGCCTCATGCCATGTCATCCGCTCGACACTCTAAAGGGAGTTCTGTTCTTCCCTTTTCCTTAATGTCATTTCCTTCTCATAATGTCTGCTTGCATGGCTTTTGAACTAAGTTGTGCTGAAAGGCACGCCTTCGTTCAAAAGTGTGGGGTGAGAACCGCCTGTGTACATAACATGTTTTTCTTTTCCTTTTCCTTTAATATTGTCTTTTTGAAAATATGAACTTGAGAATGTGAAAAAGTTAGATCATAATTCATGCATTAACCTTGTGAAAATTCAACTGTTTGAAAACATAGAATGTAACTTCTCATTTGTCCCTTTGTGCTTAGATAAACAAGGGATGTGGAGTTGATAGAAATTCCCTAGAGAGGCTTGGCAAGCAATCGAAGGACTGAATTTTGCTATATGGTTTTCTAAGTCAGTGGAGGCTGCACTTCGGGTTTCAGTGAAGATTGAAGTCATCTCCGCCATGCAGTGTTTATGCAAAAAGAAAAAAAAGGCGAGGACCGGAATTCGACCGTCCTATCTCTAGTCAAAGTAGCCGAGAAAATAGATGAGCGACCCTCATCTTGACGCGCGCAAAACGGCAAGGATAAGAGGAGCGGGGAGGTATTTCCATATGCTCGCGGGAAATGATTGGACCTCCCAAAAAAGGCTTGAGAAAATGGACTAGCAAGCCACAAAAAGGCAAAAGCTCAAAGAAGCAAATAAGGAGGCCAAAGGCCAAAAATTGTGAAGGTTTTAACCGAACAAAAAGTGAAGTACTCAAAGAGTCAAATCAAAGGCCAAAGGCCGATTCACTACAAAAGCTGTCCCTCGCCAAAAGAAAATCAAAGACCAAACCATTGAAACCCGAACCGAATCACGTGCTAGAGAAAGCTACAAGAAAACCATATAGTGCGAGACGGTCCCGAGAATGCAGTCCAGGAGCCTAAAAAGGGCTATCTCCCGAAACATCCAAAATAATTTGCATCTCAGCACGAAGGTACAAGTATCAAGTTTCTTCTATTTATTTACACGGTTTAATTTAGTAATAAGTAGTAATGCATTAATTAGGATAAATCTAGTCCTACAGTCTTACTTTTATATTTAAAAAGCTTACTTAGTGTGCCGCCCTTTAATAGCATTGTTCGGGACGAACAACTAAAAGTGTGGGGTGATCTGATGGACCATAATTATACGAATCATAAACACAGTAAAACCCACCAAATTAGACTGTTTGTCTATTTAACTTTTGCTTGTTAGTTCCGATATTTATCTACAAGGTATTTTGGAGCTTAGAGAGAATACACGCTAAGGAGAGGATTTTACGCTGAAAATATATTACGAGTCATTCCAAGGTCACGATCAGATGCCGACTGAAGAAATCTCAAGATCCTGACATTGAATCACTCAAAACGAATCCAACCGAAGTGCAACCAAAGTCAGTCCGGAGCTGAATTACACCGATAGTTTTGTGAAAACATCACAAAACTCACAAAAAACCTCCTCCTTCCCCTCCATGACCGGCGGCTTTTGGAGAAGGTGAGCCATGGAGGAAGCTCTCGTCCTCCCCTTACCTCCAACCGGCGGCTATGACCTTCCATGGAGCTTACATGGAGAAGTTGCCATGTGCTTTCATCCTCACCACCCATCTCCTCCCCTTTTGGCTATAAATACAAGCCTCTCTTCACTTGTAAATGTATCCTCAAATCCATACTTCACTTATCTCTCTAGAAAGTTGGCACTTTTGTAAGTTTTTGGTTTGAAATATATAATACTCCTGTTGGTTCTTGAGTATTATAGTAGTTTTAGAGAATACTCCTGTTGGTTCTTGAGTATTCTAGTAGTTTTTGAGAATACTCCTGTTGGTTCTTGAGTATTCTCCTTTACTTACTGTCTTTCAAAAACCCTCGAGTACTTAGCTATGGTATCCATCTCTATGGATATTCGTAGCTAAACCCTTCATTCGGTTGAAGGGGTGTACTTGTATCATAAAATGTTTTAGACCCTGCACCTAGTGCATCTTTGTGTTCGAAACTTGTTCTATGTGCCATATATCAGGTCAGAACTTCCAAGGTTAAGTGGATGCTTTAACGGGAAAAGCTCTTCCGTGGGGTTCGTGAACATACTCAGGTAAGTGGATGCTTTAGCGGGCAAAGCTTATCTGAGGAGTTCGACTTATCTAAAACACCATTTGGTCGATCGTAACTGAAAGATCAAATGGATGCACATAAGGCTAAGATACTTCGAAATGAGGAATTAGTCTAAGTAGAACAAGTGTTCTAAACGATGTTGCAAGTCTTGAGCTAGAAATAGCCTCGATTCATCTTTGAACACTTAGTATGATCATTAGCGGTCAATGATAAACAGGCTATGATACAAGGCCCCCGAAACCGAATGTTTTCCTTAAATTTAAACACTACCTGCATTTACTTTCAATTTTAGTATAAACTGATTATCAACTGCTCACCTTCCGGAGGACTTGCCAATCACGCAACAACCGATGTAAGTCTTCTCTTTTATTTTCAGTATTTACATTTTCTGTCATTTACTTTAGGAAAAACCAAAACCAACCAACCAATCACTTACTTTTCCGCACTAAAACCTCAATCAACCTAAAACACGCTCCCTCGCTGAACAATTCCCTCAAAGAATAGCTTATCCCCCTAATTCCCTTGGGTTCGACCCCTACTTACCACTTGCTACCCAGTAGTGAAGTCGCGAGTAGCGGACTTATAAATTTATTCTTGACGTTTGCACACGACGACTGTGCGTCCGTCAAAATTGGCGTCGTTGCCGGGGAATTAGCCGTCGGATAAGTTCTTTGAATCAATACTCGCTTCAAAACAACCATGTCTCGCGAAGGAAGCCACCATGACTACCAAGATGACGATGAGATAAACATGTACGATCGAAATGATGAGGTGCCACTTCCATTTGTGGACGATCCGGAACAACTCATCAGAAACAGAAGAGCTCGTGATAGGGAGGCCATCAGAAGAAATCAAGAACCACCCGAGGACCGAAATGCAGCTGGTCCAGTACAACCCCCTAGATATCCACCACCCCCTCAACCTCGACAAGTGCCGAGACGAGAACTCGCTTTCGATAACTACTACGGGGATAACAACAATTTTCGCGAACCTACTATGGGAGAACTCTCAGCACCGTATTTCAGAAACCAGCCATGGTGCATTCACAAAGGCCCTGAACTGGAAAATATCATCATCAACACTTCAGTGGCCCACAACTTACCGAAATTCTCAGGAACACGTGGAGAATCAGCAATGACTCATCTCCAGCGCTTACATGGTATTTGTTAGAACTTAAAACCAAATGGCGTAAACGTAGACGACTTCAAGTTGAAGGTTCCCTCATCGATGCGGCAAACGAATGGTTCCTTTCATTGCCTTCCGGTAACATCAGAACATGGGCTCAGATGCAAAAGAAATTCCTGGACAAATATTACCCGGCAGGATGGGCGATGCAAGTACGGGGGCAACTACAAGACATCAAGCAAGGACCCAATGAAACCAAGTACGATTACCTGGAAAAGTTCAACCGCCTGGAGAGAGGCTGCTGTACCCTTGGACTGCCCGAGAAACTCACCGTCGAGTATCTCATTGATGGATTAAGCCCCTTAGACAAAATGCTCCTGGATGCCTCAGCTGGAGGATCCATGATGAATCTGTCATTAAGTGGCATAAGGGATCTCATCACAGACGTTGCAGAAAATGCCCGATTTAGAGAAGAGACGACTCGTCAGGAAGAATTTTCCCGAACAAGGAATGTGGCAAAAGCTGAAACACCGATGAACTCCATGCCAGAAGAGATGAAACAATTAAAGGAGATGATGATTAAGTTCCTACGAAGACAACTAGTTCCAGTTAAGCCTTGCGAATTTTGTGGTTCTACGGACCACAAAACCGACGCATGCCCGACATTAATAGAAGAGGAACCGGCAGAAGTGAATGCAGTGGGAGGATACCAAGGATACAACAACAACAGCAACGACAGAGCTGGACAAAACCGACAGTATGGTCAATCGTAACTGAAAGATCATTTGGTCGATCGTAACTGAAAGTGGACGCTTTAGCGGGCAAAGCTTATCTGAGGAGTTCGACTTATCTAAAACACCATTTGGTCGATCGTAACTGAAAGATCAATTGGATGCACATAAGGCTAAGATACTTCGAAAGGAGGAATTAGTCTAAGTAGAACAAGTGTTCTAAACGATGTTGCAAGTCTTGTGCTAGAAATAGCCTCGATTCATCTTTGAACACTTAGTATGATCATTAGCGGTCAATGATAAACAGGCTATGATACAAGGCCCCCGAAACCGAATGCTTTCCTTAAATTTAAACACCACCTGCATTTACTTTCAATTTTAGTATAAACTGATTATCAACTGCTCACCTTCCGGAGGACTTGCCAATCACGCAACAACCGCTGTAAGTCTTCTCTTTTATTTTCAGTATTTACATTTTCTGTCATTTACTTTTCCGCACTAAAAACCAAAACCAACCAACCAATCACTTACTTTTCCGCACTAAAACCTCAATCAACCTTAAACACGCTCCCTCGCTGAACAATTCCCTCAAAGAATAGCTTATCCCCCTAATTCCCTTGGGTTCAACCCCTACTTACAACTTGCTACCCAGTAGTGAAGTCGCGAGTAGCGGACTTATAAATTTATTCTTGACGTTTGCACACGATGACTGTGCGTCCGTCAAAATTGGCGCCGTTGCCGGGGAATTAGCCGTCGGGTAAGTTCTTTGAATCAATACTCGCTTCAAAACAACCGTGTCTCGCGAAGGATGCCACTATGACTAACAAGATGACGATGAGATAAACCTGTACAATCGAAATGATGAGGTGCCACTTCCATTTGTGGACGATCCGGAACAACTCATCAGAAACAGAAGAGCTCGTGATAGGGAGGCCATCGGAAGAAATCAAGAACCACCCGAGGACCGAAATGCAGCTTGTCCAGTACAACCCCCTAGATATCCACCACCCCTTCAACCTCGACAAGTGCCGAGACGAGAACCCACTATCGATAACTACTACGGGGATAACAACAATTTTCGCGAACCTACTATGGGAGAACTCTCAGCACCGTATTTCAGAAACCAGCCATGGTGCATTCACGAAGGCCCTGAACTGGAAAATATCATCATCAACACTTCAGTGGCCCACAACTTACCGAAATTCTCAGGAACACGTGGAGAATCAGCAATGACTCATCTCCAGCGCTTACATGGTATTTGCCAAAACTTAAAACCAAATGGCGTAAACGTAGACGACTTCAAGTTGAAGGCGTTCTATTTTTCCCTCATCGACGCGGCAAATGACTGGTTCCTTTCATTGCCTTCCGGTAGCATCAGAACATGGGCTCAGATGCAAAAGAAATTCCTGGACAAATATTACCCGGCAGGATGGGCGATGCAAGTACGGAGGCAACTACAAGACATCAAGCAAGGACCCAATGAAACCATGTACGATTACTTGGAAAAGTTTAACCGCCTGGAGAGAAGCTGCTGTACCCTTGGACTGCCCGAGAAACTCACCGTCGAGTATCTCATTGATGGATTAAGACCCTTAGACAAAATGCTCCTGGATGCCTCAGCTGGAGGATCCATGATGAATCTGTCATTAAGTGGCATAAGAGATCTCATCACCGACGTTGCTGAAAATGCCCGATTTAGAGAATAGACAACTCATCAGGAAGAATTTTCCCGAACAAGGAATGTGGCAAAAGCTGAAACACCGATGAACTCCATGCCAGAAGAGATGAAACAATTGAAGGAGATGATGATTCAGTTCCTACGAAGACAACCTGTTCCAGTTAAGCCTTGCGATTTTTGTGGTTCTACGGACCACAAAACCGAGGCATGCCCGACATTAATAGAAGAGGAACCGGCAGAAGTGAATGCAGTGGGAGGATACCAAGGATACAACAACAACAGCAACGACTGAGCCGGACAAAACTGACAGTATGGTCAATCGTAACTGAAAGATCATTTGGTCGATCGTAACTGAAAGTCGATGCTTTAGCGGGCAAAGCTTATATGAGGAGTTCGACTTATCTAAAACACCATTTGGTCGATCGTAACTGAAAGATCAAATGGATGCACATAAGGCTAAGATACTTCGAAAGGAGGAATTAGTCTAAGTAGAACAAGTGCTCTAAACGATGTTGCAAGTCTTGTGCTAGAAATAGCCTCGATTCATCTTTGAACACTTAGTATGATCATTAGCGGTCAATGATAAACATGCTATGATACAAGTCCCCCGAAACCGAATGCTTTCCTTAAATTTAATCACCACCTGCATTTACTTTCAATTTTAGTATAAACTGATTATCAACTGCGCACCATCCGGAGGACTTGCCAATCACGCAACAACCGCTGTAAGTCTTCTCTTTTATTTTCAGTATTTACATTTTCTGTCATTTACTTTTCCGCACTAAAAACCAAAACCAACCAACCAATCACTTACTTTTCTGCACTAAAACCTCAATCAACCTAAAACACGCTCCCTCGCTGAACAATTCCCTCAAAGAATAGCTTATCCCCCTAATTCCCTTGGGTTCGACCCCTACTTACCACTTGCTACCCAGTAGTGAAGTCGCGAGTAGCGGACTTATAAATTTATTCTTGACGTTTGCACACGACGACTGTGCGTCCGTCAAGAGCCTTGTAGTTTTCAACGACACATTCTTCTGTGATTTCTTCATCAACATTGCTGCTGGAGTAGTTAGCAGACTGTTCTGGCATAGTCTTGGAACAAGTACTGTCATGCTCTTCACTTCTTCGATCAGTTGTGCTGGTGAGGGAAAGGAAGTTGTTGATGATGCACTCATTTGTGATCTCTTCATCATTACTACTGTAGTAGTCTGAAAGTTTTTCTGGAGGTGCACTGATACAAGTTCTGGACGACTCTTTATTTTTCTGATCAATCTTGACGGTGTGGGCAAGGAAGTGGTTCAACTCATCTTCCTACTTGTTGTTATCGGACTCACTATCACTCTAATTGGCAGCATGTGACTTGTTGTTCTTCCTCACTGTGTTGGCATATTCAGCTTGAACATGTTTGAATCCTCCACATTCTTTGCACTTGATTTCCTTGAACGTTTCATCCTTTGGTGTTGGTTGTCATCACCAAACATGTTCCTTCTCTGGAAATTTTCTCCTCTTCATTTTTGGAAGTTGGATGATGATTGTTGGTCTTGATCAAAACGTCTCTAATTCTGCTTCTTCATGAACTTCACAAAATTCTTAACCAGCGTAACAAGTTGTTCAAACATGTCTTTTTCATTCTCCTGATCTTCTGTGACTTTACCTTTGAGGCCAATACTTCTGACTTTCTTTTCTGGAACATATTCTTGCAACTCTAGCTCAAACGTCTACAAGGACCCCATGAGTTCATCCAATCGCATCTTTTTCACATCTTGCACTTCTTTAATGGCAATCACTTTCATGCCAAATCCTTGACGTAACGATCTCAGTGCATTACTCACCAGTCTTTCTTCACTAATTGGTTCTCCGAGCGCAAAGGATTCATTAGCTAGAGATGTCAAGTATCCTTGCGTTGAACTCAACAACAGTCTCCTCTTCTTTTGTCTTCAGATTTTCAAACTTCCAAGCGATCATCTCCATTCTAGAAGTCTTGACCTTGTTCGTATCTTCATGAGCTATCTGTAGTATGTCCCAAGCACACTTCGCAACATCGCAGTTTGAAATCATCTTGAAAGTTTTTTCATCAACTACCTAGAATATGACGTTCATAGCTTTAGAGTTTCCAGCCACGACTTTCGGCTGTTCTTTAGTCCACTTGTCTTCTTCAGTTGGCACAACCTTTCCATCAGCTCCAGTTGTCGTAGGATGTGACCAACCCTTCTCAATAGCTCCAAACTTGATAATCAAGCAATTTCAGGAACGTCTTTATACTCACACTCCCGTAGCCATAGTTTGGCCCTTCCAACAACAGGGGTCGCGTGATATTCTGCCCTTCCTTCTGACTCATCTTGAACAACCTTTGGATCTCACTATGTGCGTCAAGTAATATTCTCTAATACAATTTGAAATGCTCCCGTGTATGTCAAGATGTTGGTCTAGCTGTTTGAGGAATAACTAGATAAACAACCTATACAAAAATTTAAACACTACTACGTGCAAAATGAAACTAAAGACATGCAACTTGATACCCAGTTCGGCAATCGCCTACTCTGGGGTGAAAAGCAATTCACTACATTGAGTTTAGAGTACAGATGGACTTACGATTACATACTTCCTCTTAATAAGCATACTCTAACACTCCGAGCAAAAATTACGATCTAAGCTTCCCCTAGACTAGAGATCCCTCTCTATTTGCACCTTGATCATCTCCCGAAGATCAGCGCCTCCTCCCAAAGATTAACGCCCTCTCCCAAAAGTGTATCAGCAATAATGAAGTGCGTGCAGCTTCAGTACGTTCCACGGTCAGAAAAGACTAACTCAGTGCCTATTAAAGTTCATCGGAAAAATGAATTTAACGCCGATGACCGCCTCCAACCCTCTTTGAATATAAGCATGAATAATTTCTCCAATAGTGCTGGAATTCGCAACTCGTTCAACCGTCAGTCTGGAGCAACAACCTTGAACAGATTGACAGCAACGCCGTAAGTTCATCGGAATAATGAACTCAAGGGCGATAAATCTCTCTCTCCTCTCTTAGTGTGTATGCGTGTAGCTCTTTTGAAATCAATGCAGAATTGAGAACCCCGGTTCTGTTTATATAGGGTTTGGATCTTTCCTAAATCACTTAGGAAATCAAATCTCAACCACCATATATTTTAGGGAATATTCTCCTATCTTTTAGGAAACATTCCTAAAAGCATGCACTTCTCCTTCTTGATAATCTTCCAATAAATATCTTCTTTCAAAATTATCTTCGTGTGCATATCTTCGCTAAAAGCTCTCAGTCGCCTCCAAGCTCGTCACCGATCTTCCAAATATGAATTAGGAAATTCTGCTCCGTGTCAGTCTTGTTCCAGGTCCTTCGCGCCTTGTTGGCTCTCTGGTCTTGAACACCTCCTTGTCTGACAGCTTGAACAACTGTACAAGATTTTGCCAATACACATGCCACCAAATCTAACATTGTAGCAAAAAACAAAAAAATCTAACACTGTAGTAACTAGGTCTTCTTCAGGGCTTCAAATCAATAACTCAGATATCGTTTGAATCGTAAAACACTTTTCGAATTCAATCTTTCTGTCCTAATTAAGTTTCCAGCAATTGAATTGGGGTTTTATCACACTAAACAACTCTCTTTTATTTTATTTACTTACTCGCTTGATCGACATTTTAACTTCGGACAGGGATATGACGAGTTCAGATTCTTGAAAATGCAACACAACAGTTTTAGCGATGATAATACGAGCAGAATGTCAATGCATTGCCGCTTTCTGTACGAGCACGCTAGCGTGATGGCTAATTCAACTTTGTATTCAGTGTACATCAGTAGTGAGGTGTTTTGAGAGGATTGCTACGATGATACGAACAAAGATTATATTATGGAGTTTACCCAGTTGAAAGCTTTGGGTGCATCCGCATCTGAGGTTTTAAGGTAATTACTTATTTTATTATTAAAGGGTCATAAGTTTGAAAAAAGTTTATTAACGTAATCATATGCCCGCAGATTTATCCACGATAAGATGCAACATTCAGGCATTCAATTTGGATTCTTCGGACCAAGTTATATGACCACGTCCGAGGACTTCGAGGTGAGGGTGGAGTTCTTCCAAAGGAGATTGAGAATGCCGGATAATAGTCGTAATTTTTGCTACTTCCTTCCCTACGTCAATGTCAGAGAGTAAGTGAATACTTTTCTTAATGTATGTTGATTTTTGAATGAAATGCATGTTGTACTAATATACAAAGTGTCAAAAAATTGTTAGGTGTCGTTGGATGTTAGTGATCATATTCCCCACGAAGCGAGTGGTTCTTTGGCTTGATCCAAGGGGTCACCAACCACTGCGTGAAGCAACAAATTTCCTGAACACGTAAGAACTATTCTAGTCCACTTTTATTTAGCATTACTACACGTGCTACAACTTGCTGATATTACCTTAATATTGCAGGAACATGAGTCTTTACTTCAACATTCATCATTCGCAAATAGAGTGGAAGACTGTGACGGTATTGAAATAACAAATTAGAATTGTTTTGAAATTTGATCTTTCATATCCAATATGTTTCGTGTGATTATAAATCAATTCCATTTTTAGTGTCCAAAACAACCCTTTAAGAGTGAAGTATGTGGCTATTATGTCCTGCAATACATTCGTGACATAATCAAATTCGTTCAAGCTACCAATGGATCACTTGAGGGCAACATCAAAAAAGTAAGTACATTGCTAGACTTGACTGATCAATACCAATTTGGGGTGTCCATAAACTTTCTAACTTTGAATTTTTTTCAATGTTTCCCTAGAGGACGACAACCCTATAATAAAGATGTGCTAGATGATATGAGGGATGACTTTGCAACTGCATTGATTACTTACGTGCGGCAAGTATATCATCTGGTAGAAACATTACAATTATTGTATCATTGCTCGAATGTTATTGTAAGACTAAAAGGTGTCAAGTATCGAAACATTTGGGCATGTATGAATTCAAATGTGTTGTAATATTGAGTAATTGCAAATGTATTTTACAATTGGTGTTTTGAGCAAATGAATGTAATTTTCTGTTAAGCAAATGTATTGTTGTTTCGGCAAATGGATTGTGCAGGGGGAATTGTATATGATTCAAGCAAATCTGCCATTTTTTCCAACTTTTAGACAACGCTTGTTAAAGAAGCGCTGTTTATACTGACACTATAGACTGCGCTTCAACGATAAGCGATGTCTAATGTTACACTATAGACAACGCTTCCATGGACCAAAGCGCTTTCAAAAGTCGACGCTTTAAACATCGCTTATCCAAGAAGTGATGTCTAAAGTCTCGACAATAGACAGCTAATGTCCAAAATAAGCGTTGTCTTTAGTGTGTTATGTGCTAGTGTTGGGAACAAAGCCGAGAAGCAGAGAAAATATTTCTAAATTTCTCTATCTTTTTCTATCTGTTTTCAGCCTTTTATATTAAATTGATTAGTCACGATTGAATTTAAAATTAAATAAGGCAGTTAAATCAAATAAAGGCACCTGTTCAGCAATATCAGGGTTTTACAAATTTTTACACTCAATCCGAGCTCAAAACATTAAAAACCCCAACATTTGCTAAGATGATTCTCAGTACGCATTTGAATATGGATTGGTTTTGGTCGATGATAATGAGAAGGACGAGCCCTGGGAGGAGATGTATAGCAGGCGGCTCTGCGTAACTGACGTTGGGGGTGGAGCGTTAGGACAGATTTATCCCATGGCCAATGGGCGTGCAATTGCCCTTGTTACGGTGGGCATCTCTTGTGTGTTTCCATCCTGTGCGGATCTTCCTCTTGCAATTATGAAATGTTTGTGCAGTGATATACGCCAGCTAGAAAACTTGTATCAATGCGGATCTCTGCATTTGGCGGATGACGAGTCCTTGGTTCTTAACCTTGTTCGCGACGACTTAGGCATTAGAAATGCGCTTGGTGCATCCAACATGCCTTCCTTGATAAACTTCCGAGCCTATTCATTCACGACAGATGACTTTACTATTCTCTGTACTTGAAGCTGCTTGTTTTGGTCCACAACTTAGCCTCTTGTGTAGGTGTTTTTAGAACCCTTTTTTTGTTTTGCCCTATGAGGGAGGATGTGTCGTACTCGAGGGCCTCGTCCCTTACCCCATGTTTATTGCTGCGTCTTCAGGAGGGTGGGTGCTTTGTTTCAGGCCTATGAAGCCCCTTGCGGTGTGCCGAGGATCATCTTTTACTCATACGTTTTGTATACTCTTGTAAGAGCCACCGACCATGCTTTTTGGTCCATTTAATAAATAAAGGAGAAGTCATTTATAATGAAAAACTTAATCTTTATTAATACAATCATTTACATATAAATGTTTAGTTTGTTTTAGAGGAGTTTGATATTGCTGTATTTTACTCGATCAAAAAAATTTATTATAACCTAGGTAAGTCTGTTTCATCAAAGGAGCTACTAGAATGTAACACTACTGTGGTATTAGCTTCTACTAATCTATTCTAACCGCACTTTTGGTTTGGTTAGTTTTTTGCTGAACAATATGAAAAATAGCAAACGGTAGCGCAAAAGTAATTATCGGGCAAGTGTATGTGTTACTTAGCTTACTCACACAAACCTACTCTAAGGTATGAAACAACACGCAGTAAAATAATGTCGCATGAGACAACTAATCCTATCATGATTAGCAAATTCGAGTCAACCATACTAACAAAATAAATATTACATTAATCCATATGATTAGTATTTAAAAGCGAGGGCTAATAAAAAAACGAACATGTGTACGACCTTACTTCTTACATTAATCCATATGACTAGTAGTGATAGTATTCTATCACTACTAGCAATTGTGTACGACCTTACTTCTTACAACTAGTCGCTATTGGGACTACTTTCTAACCGTTGCCCGAAAGCCTCTTCGGCACTCCTGAGTGCTTTGTTTCTTGTATATGAACATTGCTCTCTGTATTTGATGATCGATAGAAACAAAGGCGATGTAATATTTTGTGTTTTTGGTGAAGACCAAATTTAAACAATTGAGAATTGTTAACAACAAGCACAAAAGATATGTACACTTTTAAAATCTTCAGCTTAGCCAGAACTAGAAAACTTGACTACCCACCGACTGTCAGCACTAAAAAAAAAAGTTGCCTTCTTTTTAATTATTTGTTGTTGGCAACTGTTTGTCTTTACTCAAAAAAGGATGCGTTAGAAGCATTGAAGCCGACCACCTCTTGCTGGCTTCCTTCTGCAAGCAGCACTCCACAAAGCTACGAAACTCCTCAGAAGCTCCCTCCGGCAGGCTCGGCGGCTCCCCAAAGCATATGGCGCACATCAGCGTCGCCCAATCCGGTCTCTGCCCCGACGTCAGAAGCGGAAAGTGACCCATGTAAAGCTCTAACAGCGTCAAACCCAAGCTCCATATATCCCCCGCGTATCCGTCGTAATTTGACCCGTATGTGTCCGGGTCGAACCGCTCCGGGCTCATATACGCGCACGTGCCGACATACGAGTTGCACGAGTCGAGGCTCCGGCACATGACCTTGCTGACGCCGAAATCAGAGATCTTGACTTCCATCCTGGCGTTGACGAGGAGGTTAGAGGGCTTGATGTCACGGTGGATGATCTTATGAGAGTGGAGGTAAGTGAGGCCGTGAAGGACCTGTCTAGCTACGATGGACAGAAGTGCCTCGGGGAAGTTGCCGGAGGATCGGAGTAGTGTATCGAGTGTGCCGGAGTCCATGTACTCCATGAGTATAGCGATGTCACCAGATGGCTGTTCGAAGATTCCGTGGCAGCGAACAACGTGAGGTGAGTCGGCAGTACGGCGGAGGATATCCATCTCGCGGAAGATCTGGCGGCGGACGAGTGGGTCGGAGTGGGTGTGTATGATCTTGAGGGCGTGAACGGCGGCGGTGCGCTTGTGCTGGACTTTATAGACGGTGCCACCATTGCCGTGGCCGAGGACGTGAATCTTGTCGTAGTCAGAGAGATGGGTGGTAGACGATGATGACAAAGTCGTGGGAGGAACTGCAGACGAAGATAATGATGATGAGTCAGCAGCAGCAGCAAGGGCGGAGCAGGGAGGAAGAGGGACTGGAAACCTGCTCGGGCGGCGTTCTGGGATGTTGGCCAAAGGGAGGCGGAGTTTGAGCTGGCGGCGTTCACGAACGACGGACGCCATGATTATTGAGATTCGGAGAATTTGGAATCTGAAAGATTAGTATTCAGTTTATTTGAGCAACATATCGTTGCTGTGTTATAAAAGAAGATGAAGATGGATGAGACAGAGACAGAGACAGAGACAGAGAGAGAGGTTGCAGGCGGCTACTGATAAAGGCCCAAATTGGTGGGCCCACCCCCCAATTTCTATCATTTTGTTTCTTACCTAAATTCCAAAGCTAAACTAAAACTATACATTTTATTTCAATTTATTATTACTAACTACTCCATCTCTTTCTAATAATCTGATCCACATTTGTCTTTACTGAATACTATTTTGTAATTTTTAAACCAAAATTATTTGATAACAAATCTGTATTGGCGTAAGCAGCAGGTAAACGCAAAATATGTATATGAAATTTGCAAAATGTTATCTCCACTATCATACTTTTATAAATGATGGAAAAGTTATAAAAGTGTTAAACAGATATGATGTTGCGTAGGTAAATACTGCCAACATAAAAATGGTGTCATAATAATCAAAACGGTGTCATTTTGATATGTTTTAAAAATATAGTATACAGAATAACGTCATTTTGATTGAAACGAAATCATTTTCGTGCTGGTGCATAAAGTCGAATCTTGTTTTGTGATGTTCAGGGAAAGAGAGAACTTGAGTAGCCCAATGCATATCGGTCCTAGCAGGGACGGATCCAGTAAAGGCCGGGGTGGCAGATGTCACCCCTAGATTTTTCCGAAAAATTTCTCGATTCCATGGCCGATGATGAGAGTTTGACGAATTCAAATTTTCCGGGGATGTCTGTTGCAGGTTGACGAACTCGATTCCATGGAGGATGATGAGAGTTTGAGTTACAGGGAGCAGCGAGGTGGTTTGTCTGGAGATGATGTCGAGTGAAGAAGACAGAAATAGGAAGAAGCAATGGTTTTGCTGGACGAGGCCCGAGGGTGAAGAAGAAGATGATGATGTAATGGAAATGGATTAAGTTTGTGGTTGTGTCCTTTTGTGGATTTGTTTTAACTCTAGTTGAATCACACTCAGACGGGGACCATGGTTAAGTTAATATTAAATCAGAGAAAAGGTAGTGTGGTTTTGAAAGTGTGGGACCCGGCATCCAGCTTGCTTGTAGTTGACGTGAAATCAGGCGAGGTAATAAATACGAGCTCTGTTTCAATACTACTGACCTTTTCCACATGTATGTTTACAAATTTTTGTTGTGTAAATTCTAAACACATGACAAAATATAGAAGATCTATCATATAGACCATAAATTCGTTATTTGTTTACTCTTGGTTAGTCTTTTGTTTCAGCAAGTCGGGTTCAGTACTTTTACCATGCATAGATCCACGCTTCTATCCCAAATCACAATCGGTGCATTCTCGACACTTGGAGCTCAGGCCACCTTGGGCACCTTTACCATTGTATGACACGACAATATCGGAGGAAGCATCACGCGAGACGTGAAGAGACTGAAAACATCCACGCGCGAGGCAGGACGAGGAAAATGGAAAGGAAAAGGAAGAAAAATCTCACAAAACTGTGAAAAAATGATGTCCTTAGGACTCGAACCCGAAATATAAGGAATCGTAAGTGACTCCTTAACTAACGGATCACCACCAGTAGTATAAAATATATATATTCCGTGGGAAGACACTTGAACATAGAAAAATTACAAAAGAAAAAATGGCAAACATGGCAATGGCACATATGGGGGAAATTTCGTCTGCCACCCCCTATCACAATTTCTGGATCCGTCCCTGGATCCTAGACTAGCTACTAACCCACAATTCAGGCCAAGCGACAAGCACACAAGGGACTGGACCTGTTCTACACCCTCTTAACCTCACCCAATAACAAGTCGCCGATTGCAAAATAGTCTCTCTTTTCCTTTTGTAAGGTACAAAATAATATTTAAATACAAGTATTAAAGATAAATTGTCAATGTCAAATTGGAGGGAATGCACATGTTTTGTTTGCAAGTGTTAAGGAGTGCAATCAGTCCAACTGGGGCATTTAAGTATGGTTAGCCAAGTGGGGATTGTTATTTTTCTCTAAGGTGGCACACTCACACAGGAATCTTTCCATTTTATCTTTTCGTTTCGTTTCGTGATTATCTCTCTCATGACAATAAAGTGATAAATTTTTTTAATTATGGAGAGCAAGGACTCTTGGAAGATTCTGCCAATTTTAAACTTTGATATGCTTCCTCTTATTTGCTAAGAAAAAAGTATCTTGAGTGCCCTAGACAAGATTTGGATAAGAAATGATGAAGCGCCAAGCTAATCGGTTTGTTTAATCTTTAACCTAAAGGAATACTATTTAGATCAACTTTTCATTTAAAATGGCCACATACACTAGTACAGAACATACTATAGGCATTGCTTATTTCGGACATTAGACAATGCTTGAACCGCTGTCTTATGTCAAGCCTTTAGACAACGCTTCTTGAATAAGCACTGTGAAAAGGTTGAAAAACTGGTAGATATGATTGAATCAAACAATTCCTCCCTACACAATCCATTTCCAACAAAACACCAATTGCAAAATACATTTGCTGAACAGAAAAATACATTCATTTGCTCAATATTACACAACACATTTGCATTCATACATATGTCCAAATGTTTCGATACTTGACAAGTTTGTTACAACAACAATCGAGCAATATTACAATAAACTTCATGTTTATACCGGATGATATACTTGCCGCACGTAAATAATCAACACAGTTGCAAAGTCATCCCTCATATCATCTAGCACATTGTTATCATAGGGTTGTCGTCCTCTAGGAATACACTGAAAAATATTCAGAGTTAGAAAGGTTATGGACACCCCAAATTGGTATTGATCAATCAAGTCTCGGAATATACTTACTTGTTTGATGTCGTCCTCAAGCGATTCATTGGTAGCTTGAACGAACTTGATTATGTTGCGAATGTATTGCAGGACATAGTAGCCACATACTTCACTCTTAAAGAGCTGTTTTGGGCACTGAAAATGGAATTGAGTTATAATCACATGAAACATATTGGATATTGAAGATCAAATTCTAATTTTTATTTCAATACCGTCACAGTCTTCCACTCAATTTGTGAATGATGAATGTTGAAGTACAGACTCATGACGTGCAACATTAAAGTAATATCAACAAGTTGCAGTACGTGTAGTAATGCTAAATAAAAGTGGACTAGAATAGTTCTTACGTGTTCACAAAATTCGTTGCATCAGGCAGCAGTTGTTTACCCTGAGGATCAAGCCAAAGAACTACTCGCTTCGTAGGGAAAATGAATGCTAACATCCAATGCCACCTAACAAACATACATTTTATACAAAATCAACATGCAATAAGAAAAGTATTCACTTACTCTCTGACATTGACGTAGGGAAGGAAGTAGAAAAAATTACGACCATAGTCCAGCATTCTCTATCCCCTCTGGAAGAACTCCACCTTCACCTTGAAGTCCTCGGAGGTCATATAACTCGATCTGAAGAATCCAAATTGAATTCCTGGACGTTGGATCATATCGTGCATAAATCTACGGGCACCCAAAGCTTTCAATTGAGTAAACTCCAGATTACAATCTTTGTTCACATTAACATAGCAATCATCTCCAAACACGTCGCTACAGATGTACACTGAATACAGAGTTGATTTAGTCATCATGCTAGCGTGCTCATACAGAAAGCGGCATGCATTGACATTCTGCTCGTATTATTGACGCTGAAACTGCTGCGTTGCATTTTCAAGAATCTGAATTCGTCATCTCCCTATCCAAAGTTAAAATATCGATCAAGCGAGTAAGTAAATAAAAGAGAGTTGCTTAGTGTGATAAAACTGAATGTACTTACTTACCTTTTCATCAATGTCTACGAGACATTTCGGCTAACCCACAAATGTCCGCATTGCATCAGATACTCTCTCCATCTCTCCGAACGGCT
This sequence comes from Rhodiola kirilowii, assembly GCA_033675215.1. Taxonomy (NCBI): domain Eukaryota; kingdom Viridiplantae; phylum Streptophyta; class Magnoliopsida; order Saxifragales; family Crassulaceae; genus Rhodiola; species Rhodiola kirilowii. Next base: position 30,811,993 of record CM066196.1, on the reverse strand, counting down.
TTCGCAGCTCTGCCGATGGCTCGATCGCATCGTCTACAATCACCTTCACCATCCCATTATCCAACTCTCAATAGTGAACATATTGTCCAGCCATAACTCTACCAAGTGCCACGAATTGCCTACCTTCTCCAACCCTCCTTCCACGTGCAGTATGCATTTCTTCCCAATCTGATACTGTCAACAAAATTATTAATACAATATAGTTGAAGTAAATTGCACTTTCTTTAAACCTTTAAATGACTGCATAATACCTCGGGTATATCTCTGAAGGGGTCTGGGTTGGAACCACTATGCCGGCTCTGAAGCGTAGGCACGTGCGAACTGACGATGGAGTGTGTGTCGGACGAGGAAGGCTGCTTTTCGAGTATCTTCGTCCAACCTACTAAACTCCCGACCACCCGTGTGCGTCTTGGGTACTCGTTCTGTCTCGTGGCCTCCGTCAATATGTTCCCTGTGCAGTAAATCTTCCCTGACTGGCATGCTCTTGCAATTCATCCTGTTATCAATCATATTACATTTAGCATGACCATACAAAGTTAGGGTACTATTTACTATTTTATTGTAAACAAACAACTTACAATTTTATCCGCCACTTCCCTCAAAGAGTCACTCACGTACTCTTTATTCTTCTTGAGGTGACCCCTCTTCCATACCTCATGCCTCTCAATGTCGATGGAAGGCTCATCCCCCTCTGCTAATAAACCCTGAGACTCCATCTCGGCTTTTTTATGCAAGGAGATCCACCCTAGCCTTCTTGTACCCGCTTCGAGACACTGTATGCTGGTACGGGTTCAATTTTGCATAAGCAAATTTCTTCTCCCTAATTTGTAGTGCCTCGGGAGTAGCCCGCTGTTTGAGAAACATCTTCCAATGCTCTGGATCAATGAAAGAGTAGATCTCTCTGGGGTCCTGTCCTTGTTTCTTCCCAAAGATGTACTGATTCGCGAGCTCACTATTGAAATGTCTCCACATGACACCGGCAGCTTGCAGCTCCGTCTGCTTCACCTTTAGAGCATTCTTGGGCAAATCAAATAATGCCTGTAGAAAAAAATAGAAATAATAAGAATTGAATAAGTGAGGAAAGTAACAATCGTGATACAATTGAAAGCTTACCAACGTCTCATCCCACACAAGATCCCTAAGCTCCTTAGGTACTACCTTCCTGTTATCATATGTAATCGGCACTCGAGATTTGGCAACGATACCTGAAATTATAAAACAAATCATTTTTTAAATCTAAACAATTTGTGGTTCAATAGTTAGAAAAATAGAAGTGAAATATTACCAATGTAGCTTCACCGGCAATATTTCCATCTGCATCTAACGTGACCGGCTCCTTACTCCCATCCTTATGCTTCTTGATTAATTTGTTCATACAGCTTGGTCCCCTTGTCTTACATGATGAAGAGTCGCCCTCCTCGCTACTTAAGTGAACCATTGTCCTAAAATTAAACAATAAATGCATAAGATTCACATAATATCATATTATAAACAACAAATGCATAAGATTCACGTATTATATACAATTTTATAACATACTAAAAAACGGCTACACTATTAATTTAAACAAATAACCAATATATATTATATTACATGAGATATTACAAATCTTACACTAAGTTTGTTTTTCAATCCATATCCCTTCGTTAAGGGTATGTCTTAGTTATATTTCCTCATCAACCTAAGTATCCTCGACCTCAATAGGAACCGTAGAACACACAGAAATGCAATCCTCTAGCAAATCATCATTAGTCGAACTAGTTGGGCAATTGACTTATTGTTGGTTTCCATGCACGACAATAAATTGATGACTGACTGAAGGGTCCTTCATGTAAAACACTTGCCTAGCTTGAGAGGTCATTCATTATAAATAGCTCATCCTTATAACCTTCTCTTCGAAAATTAACGAACGCATCCACTCGTACAGCAGAATTATTAACCCAATTACATTTAAACACGTGCATACAAAAGTGTACGTAATCCAACTCCCATATTTCTTCAACAACTGCATAGTAGTTAATAGGAGCATGTACTGGTTTTTGTCGCGCTAGACACAACCGTAGTTTCAGCTAATAATATAACACCGCTGTTCCGGACAACACTACGGTCATCCTAACTTTTAGTGTAGAAAAAAAAACCATTTTGTCATATGCCCTATATGAATGTGGGTTAGGGCGAGGTCAACCACTTAGCAACCTAATCAAATTGTTGTTGTCACTTCTCGGGTCAGTGCCACCACCTGCGACCCCATTTGTCTTCAACCAAGAAACAAACGATTTATGGTGTTCTTTCTGCACCCACTGCTTGGGTTTACCTATGTATCTACTCCATAACATAGCCAAATGATGCTCTATGAATGTAGTGATCTCTGGTATATGTTGCAGCACATAGAAATGAGCAATATTTAACTCTTTATACGGCACGGTCATGATTCTATAACTTATTGTGCCTTTACCTTGAAAACGATCAAAATGACATGGTTTTGGTATAACAACGGGGCTAGTATTTCCCAAATAATTTATGAAAAATTCAATGGCTTTTCTGTAATATAGCCTTCAACTATAGAACCTTCAGGCCGATTTCTGTTTCTCATGTAACCTTTTATGATATTCATATTCTGCTCAAAAGGATACATCCATCTCATGTGAACCAGTCCAAGGATCTTAACCTCACGAACCAGATGAACTGTAAGATGGACCATCATATCAAAGAATTAGGATGGAAAGTACATCTCGAGCTGACACATGGTAACCATTATCTGGTCTTGAAGAGTATCGAGTTCCGTTGGATCAATAAGCTTTGCACACAACGCACTGAATATCACGCACAATTTTTGAACAGCTGCCCTCACTTTTGGAGGCAATATTCCTCTAATTGCAATAGGAAGGAGCTGTTGCATGTAAGTGTGGCAGTGGTGCGACTTTAAACCAATCAGTTTGAGGTCAGTCATCGAAACTAGGCTAGAAATGTTTGATGAGAAACCATAAGGGACTAAAACTCCTTTCAAACAACCACAAAAGCTCACTTTCTCGGATCTACAAAAAGTGGTACAAGCAGGAGGCAAATATGTTTGTTGTCCTCGCGTTTTAGGGAGCAAGTTGTGTGCGTATATTCATATCATCCATATCCAACCTAACTTTGCGAAATTACAAAAACTATGAATTCCTTGCTCGAATTCATCAGTTATACGGTTAGCTGACACCCACGCTCGATCCATTATCATCAAACTATATGTATAGTGTTGATTAAGGATATGAATAAATTGCAACCTATGTTTTTTGGACAAAAGAAAAGTAAAAGCAAAATTAGGAATAACAAACTAAAAATCAGTGGAAAATAAGAACATGAAATACACTACTAAACTGCTTTCCAATAACACTTGTATAGCAAAAACCAACAAACACAATTGGCATTCTACGAACAAATAAATAAAACTTCAAATACACTACAAATGACATAGAAAGATGACCATAACCGTACCTGATGCTTGGTGAGATATTTTCTGAGATATCACAGACATGACCTAGTAGACAATCCACAGCCTCCCAACCTTACTACGAATTCAAACAAACAAAAAACAACAATTGTTAAAAACACATTACAAATAAACTTGACAACAAACAAACATAAAACCATTTCTTACATAATCGAAAGCTTGTTGCAAGTGACCTTTGCTTGAACCAAAAATAAACAATTGAATCTGTGTCGGATCCTTCATTTTGCTGCAAATCAACAGAACTTGCTGACAATCGACCCTAGCTAAATTAAACGAAACAAAAATCAAAACTGGACAAATGGCAACCCTAACTAAAACAAAAATTATAGATGAAGAGCATACGAAAATTGAATCCGTTTCGGATGAACGACGACGGAGATGAATACAACGGAACCCTAACTAAATCGACATACCTTAAGCGATGACCGGCAACAGAGATTAATCGACGAGAAGGATTCAGTTCGGTGACGGGCACGAAGACGATGGTGAGAATTCAAAGACAAGGTAACTTTCAAGTGTAGATCTGAGTTAACTGAGTTTTTCGATTGAAAATAAGAGGGGTGAGTGTAGATTCTGAGTCTTAAGTTTTACATAAGACAGCTCTTAACCCAAAAGGGTTGTCTAAAGGTAATACATAAGACAACGCTTTCTTAAGCAGCGTTGTCTAAAAGGAACAATAGACAACACTTCTTGTCAGGTGCTATCTAAAGTATAGAGATAAGGCATCGCTTTGTGTACATGCGTTGTCTAAAGTACATAATAGACACCGCTTCTGGTTAGGCGCAGTCTAATCTTCTATAATTTTGCACCTGAGGGGTTATTTCTTGGGTTCATCCAGTCATTAATAACTTGATTATTTTTAGATAATAGTAGATAGAAACAACGCTCGTAAGGAGTCCTGTTGAAACCAATAAATATAGGCATGCCTGCCATCCACACTAGAATAAATGGAGTTTTCGAAAAAACCTGCTAGTGTAGGAAGACCTCCTAGGGATAAGAGACATAGGGCTAAAGAGAGAGCCAAAAAAGGATCTTTTGTGTATAATCCTGCATAATCTCAAATGTTATCAGTTCCGGTACGTAGACCAAATAATACAATGCAAGCAAAAGTCCGAGATTATACATAAATGCAAGCAATTATCAGTTCTTGGTCCGAGTGGGGATAGCATTTCTTTTCTGCATGTCCATGGAGTTTTGAAAAATCCAAAAATCTCCGAGATAGATGGAGAGGTAGGAGTTTATCGAACGAACCGCACTCCTTCGTATACGTCAGGAGTCCGTTGATGAGAAGGGGCTGGGGAAAGCTTGAACCCAATTCCTACAGTGATGAATATAAGTGTAATTGATATTACTGAGGAGTTATACATTCGTGTATTTATAAGACCATTCACTATTTCTTGAAGCTCGATCTCTCCCCTGGATGAATCATATAGCCAAGAGAAACCATGAACAAGAGGAGAAGAGCTTGCCCCACCCATGCGTAAATATTTTGTAGTAGCCTCATTAGACCGTACATCTTTCTTGGTATATTGACAGATGCTTGTCGTCAGAGCAAATGTACAAATAAATTTATAAGTCCGCTACTCACGACTTCACTACTGGGTAGCAAGTGGTAAGTAGGGGTCGAACCCAAGAGAGTCAGTGTGGATTAGTTGTTCTTTAATGAAGCTTACACATAAATTAAAGTGCGATTGGGGTTGGGTTTGAGTGGTTTATACAGAAAGTAAACAGTTGACAAGGTACTGAAAGTAAAGGAACAGTTGATATAACAATTAAAGGAAAGATTCGGTTTCAGGGGCCTTGTATCATATTCTGTTTATCATTGACCTTCAATGATCATACTAAGTGTTCAAAGATGAATCAAGGCCATTTCTAGCACAAGACTTGCAACATCGTTTAGAACACTTGTTCTATTTAGACTAATTCCTCCTTTCGAAGTATCTTAGCCTTATGTGCATTCATTTGATCTTCAGTTACGATCAACCAAATGGTTTTTTAAAAGAGGTCAAACTCCTCAGATAAGCTTTGCCCGTTAAAGCATCCACTTACCCGAGTATGTTCACGAACCCCACGGAAGAGCTTTGCCCGTTAAAGCATCCACTCAACCTTGGAAGTTCTAACCTTATATGTGGCACATAGAACAAGTTTTGAACACAGAGAGGCACTAGGTGCAGGGTCTAAAACATTGTATGATACAAGTACACCCCTTCAACCGAATGAAGGGTTTAGCTACGACTATTCATGGAAAAGGACATCATAGCTAAGTGCATTGAAAAGTAAAGGTTTTTGAAAGACAGTAAAGTAAAGTTTTCGAAAGTAAATACAGGAAAGTAAAGTTGCTGAATTGAAAAGACAGTAAAGTAAAGAAAAGAGTACTTACAAAAACTGTTGAAAGTGCTAAAGATCAAGCTTTGATTCCAAAGTAAAGCGATTACATGATTGTGCCCACAAAAGCTAGAGAGATAAGTGGATTGTGTTTTTGAGGATGAAGAGAAGAGGGTTAAGCCCTCTATCTCTCTAAAGAACTTGTGAATTGTGGGATAATTTACAAATGAGAAGAGGCATGGTATTTATAGGCATGGAGGAGGAGGAGGAGATGTGAAGGAGAAGACAACACTTGGCAAGAGGAGAGGAGGAGAGCTCAAAGCAGCCGGCTAGGTGGCATCATCTCCTCAAAAGCCATCGGTGGTGAGGTGGCATCATCTCCTCAAAAGCCATCGGTGGGACTTTGCCGGAATGTGGCCGGAGCAAGAAATGACCGGAGCATGGTGGTGGTCGGAATTGGCTTGATCGGAAGCTCGTCAGAGGTTCGCCGGAGTATGGGCGGAGTTCGCCGGAATTTGACCGGAATCTGATCGGAGCTTTGGCCGGAGCTTCTTGGATTTTGGAGAGTGTATTCTGAATGAAAATGTCATTCTAAGATGATGTCAAGAAGGAAGTTAAGCCAAATTCTGCCCTGAACACGGTCGAAATCCCAAATCGGCTGAAATTGCCCTTGTTTGGCCTTTACCGGCCGTCTGTTCTAGCATATTTGAGTGATTCCAAGTCGGTTCCATGAAAGTTGTACAGTCGGAATCTGATTGTGGCCTCGAGTGTCTTGTAATCCATTTTCAGCTTTAAAACTCCTCCTTAGCATGTATTCTCTCTAGACTCCAAAATACCCTGTAGATAAATATCGGAACTAACAAGCAAAAGTTAAATAGACAAAGAGTCTAATTTGGTGGGTTTAACTGTGTTTATGATTCATACAATTATGGTCTATCAGATCACCCCACACTTTTAGTTGTTCGTCCCGAACAATGCTTTTTAAAGGGCGGCACACAATCCAAGTAAAAACTTTAAATATGAAAGTTAGAATATGAACTAGATTTATCCTATTCATGCATTACTTACTTATTACCAAACTAAACCGTGTAAATGCTTAGAAGAAACTTGATACTTGTACCTTTGTGCCGAGATGCAAATTAATTCGGATGTTTCGGGAGATAGCCCTTTTCAGGCTCCTGGACTGCATTCTCAGGATCGACTCGCACTATATGCTTTTCTTGTAGCTTTCTCTAGCAGATTATTCGGTTCGGGTTTCACTGAGTTGAGCACTTTGATTTCGTTTTGGCGAGGGACAGCTTTTGTAGTGAATCGGCCTTTGGCCTTTGATGTTGAATTGGAGTTTCTTCACTTTTGTTTCGGTTAAAACCTTCACAATTTTGGCCTTTGGCCTTTGATTAGCTTCTTTGAGCTTTTGCTTCTTTGTGACTTGCTAGTCCATTTTCTCAGCCTTTTTGGGAGGTCCAATCGTCGCCCGCAAGCATATGGAACTTTCTCATCCTCGCTGTTTCGCGCGGGTCAAGATGAGGGTCGCTCATCTATTTTCCCGGCTACTAGGACTAGAGATAGGACGGTTTGATTCCCATCCCGCCTCTTGCATAAACACTGCACGGCGGAGATGACTTCAATCTTCACCGAAACCCGAAGTGCAGCCTCCACTGACTTCGAAAACCATATAGTTAGATTCGATCCTTCGATTGCTTGCCAAGCCTCTCTAGGGCAGTTTATGTCAACTCCACATCCCTTGTTTATCTCAGCACAAAGGGACAAATGAGAAGTTACATTCTAAGTTTTTAGACAGTTGAATTTTCACAAGGTAAATGCATGAATTTATATCTATCTTTTTCACATTCTCAAGTTCATATTTTCAAAAAGATAATATTAAGGGAAAAGGAAAAAGAAAAACATATGTGCAACGGCAGTTCTCACCCCACACTTTTGAACGAAGGCGTGCCTTTCAGCACGACTTAGTTCACAAGTTTATGCAAGCAAATATATACAGGAAAGGTGAGAATGTTTTAAGGCAAAAAAACTACATGACTGAAATTAAATGACTGAAAGTAAGATAGATGTCGGGTTACCTCCCGACCAGTGCATTTGTTTAACGTCGTTAGCTCGACAGTACCTCATTCCTGGATCATAAGTAGGGATCCCATGGGTGCTTGAGGTCGAATTTCTTCTCGGTTGCCCTTTTGCTCCGAGAGGGTGAGGCCTCTTTGACCATAGCTGCTGGTCCAATGAGTCGTGCTTGCTTGTTACTCATTCCGGGTTTCTATTCCTTCGGCCCATGTCTTAGCCGCTAATTCATGTTTGAATAGTTGGCACCTTTGCGAGTTTGGAAGTTTGGTTTTGTGCCATTAAATGTAGGCGACATTAAGCATGCTGACAGATGCTTGTCGTCAGAGCAAATGTACAAATAAATTTATAAGTCCGCTACTCGCGACTTTACTACTGGTAGCAAGTGGTAAGTAGGGGTCGAACCCAAGGGAGTCAGTGTGGATTAATTGTCCTTTAATGAAGCTTATGCAGAATTTAAATGCGATTGGTTTTGAGTTTGAGTGTTTTTTGAGAACTGAAAGTAAATTACAGCAGTTGATAATAGATTATAAGGAAATGATTCGGTTTTAGGGGCCTTGTATCATATTTATTTATCATTGACCGCTAATGATCATACCAAGTGTTCGAAGATGAATCGAGGCTATTCCTAGCACAAGACTTGCAACATCGCGTAGAACACTTGAAATGATCATGCTAAATGTTCAAAGATGAATCGAGGCTATTCCTAGCACAAGACTTGCAACATCGTTTAAAACACTTGTTCTATTTAGACTAATTCCTCCTTTCGAAGTATCTTAGCCTTATGTGCATCCATTTGAATTCTTTGGTCCAGTTTCCAATTGGTTTTTAAGATAAGTCAACTCCTCGATAAGTTTTGCTTGTTACAGCTTCCACTTACCGAGTATGATCATGAATTCCCACGGAAGAGCTTTGCTTGTTACAGCTTCCACTCAACCTTGGAAACTCTGACTATATATGGCACATAGAACAAGTTTTGAACATAAAGGTGTACTAAGAGTAAGATCTAAAACATTTATAATACAAGTACACCCCTGCGACCGAGTACAAGCTTTTAGCTACTTGTATTCATGTCAAGGAATACAAGCAAACTAATGTCTTGCACAAGGGTACCGAATAATAAAATAACTTTACAGTAAAAACAAATAATACTGAAAGTAATTTTATACCTTACAATAAGCGGAGGAGAGGAGCTCCTAGACAAGATCCACGCAAGAGAAGTAGCTCCACAATGAAGAACAAAATATTTATTGAAAGTGAAGAGAAGAGGGTTAAGCCCTCTATCTCTCTAAAACATTTGTGAAGTGTGTATGGGATGATACAAATGAGGAGGAGAGGAGCTCCTTTTATAGCCAAAGGGGAGGAGGATGGAGGGTGGAGATGGTGGCACTTGGTTTTCATCCAAGGGAGGAGGAGGAGGAGGAGATGAAGATGTGGTGGAGGAGCCACCACATGGCACCACCTTATGGACTCCCATTTAGCCGCCACTTATGGATAAGGATGGAGGAGATGAGTCATCCTCCTCCTTATCCTCCCCATAGCCGCCCCTTCTAGAAGGAAAGAGGAGGTTTGTGTGGTTTTGTGCAATTTTCACAAAACCAACGGTCCAATTTTGCTCCGGTCTGACTTTGATTGTTCCTCGGTTGGATTTGATTTGAGTAATTCCTACGTCAGGATCTTGAGATTCTTCATTCTGCGTCTGATCGTGACCTTGGACTGGCTCGTAATATCTTTTCAGCGTAAAATCCTCTCCTTAGCGTGTTTTCTCTCTAAGTGCCAAAATACCCTGTAGAAATAAATCGGGACTAACAAGCAGAAGTTAAATAGACCAACAGTCTAATTTGTTGGGTTTTACTATGTTTTTGATTCGTATAATTTTGGTCCATCAGATCACCCCACACTTTTAGTTGTTCGTCCCGAACAATGCTATTAAAGGGCGGCACTCTAAGTTTGGTTTTAAAATATGAAAATTAGACTGTGGGACTCGATTTATCCTAATTCATGCATTACTTACTTATTACCAAATTGAACTGTATAAATAAGTAGAAGAAACTTGATACTTGTACCTCCGTGTTGAGATGCAAATTATTCTGGATGTTTCGGGAGATAGCCCTTTTTAGGCTCCTGGACTGCAACCTCGGGACCGTCTCTCACTATATGGTTTCCTTGTAGCTTTCTCTAGCACGTGATTCGGTTCGGGTTTCAATGGTTTGAGTACTTTGATTTTCTTTTGGCGAGGGACTGCCTTTGTAGTGAATCGGCCTTTGGCCTTTGATTTCACTCTTTGAGTACTTCACTTTTTGTTCGGTTAAAACCTTCACAATTTTGGGCCTTTGGCCTCTTGATTTGCTTCTTCGAGCTTTTCGCCTTTTTGTGGCTTTGCTAGTCCATTTTCTCAAGCCTTTTTGGGAGGTCCAATCATCGCCCGCAAGCCTATGGAAATACCTCCCCGCTCCTCTCATTGTTGTTGTTTCGCGCGGGTCAAGATGAGGGTCGCTCATCTATTTTCTCAGCTACTTTGACTAGAGAGAGGACGGTCTGATTCCCGTCCTCGCCTTTTTCTTTTTTGCATAAACACTGCATGGCGGAGATGACTTCAATCTTCAGTGAAACCCGAAGTGCAGCCTCCACTGACTTCGTAAACCATATAGTTTGATTCGATCCTTCGATTGCTTGCCAAGCCTCTCTAGGGCATTTCTATCAACTCCACATCCCTAGTTTATCTCAGCACAAAGGGACAAATGAGAAGTTACGTTCTAAGTTTTTAGACAGTTGAATTTTCACAAGGTAAATGCATGAATTTCGGTCTATCTTTTTCACATTCTTAAGTTCATACTTTCAAAAAGATACATTAAAAAAGAAAAAAAACATGTTATTTATTTATGTACACATGCGGTTCTCACCCCACACTTTTGAACGAAGTCGTGCCTTTCAGCACTACTTAGTTCAAAAGCCATGCAAGAAGATGTTATACGAGAAGGAAATGACTTAAGGAAAGGTAAGATCAGAACTCCCTTATTGTGTCGAATGGCATGAGGCTGGATAATCGAGGGAGTTCGGCTGGGGCCTTGAACTCTCAGCACAGGCCCGGTAGTTCACGGAAGTTGCCTGGCTGATCCGATCCTGTTCCAAAAACCAATTCCTAAATAGTCAAATCATTCTATGCACCAAGTGGGTGAGAGCGACTTATTGATGAAAACTAAAAGACAAAAAATAAAAAGACAGAAATTTAAAGTGCGGAAAGTAAGATAGTGTCGGGTTACCTCACGACCAGTGCACTTGTTTAACGTCGTTGGCTCGACAGTACCTTATTCCTGGATCACTGGTTGGGATCCCATGGGTGGCTTAGGTCAAACTTCTTCTTGGCAGCCCTTTTGCTCCGAGAGGGTGGGGTTTCTTTGACCATAGCTGCTGGTCCAATGAGTCGTGCTTGTTTGTTACTCCTTCCGGGTTTCCATTCTTTCGGCCCATGTTTTTGCCGCCTCTTCATGTTGGAATAGTTGGCACCTTTGTGAGTTTGGAAATTTGGTTTTGTGCCATTAAATGTAGGCGACATCAAGCATGCACCTTTGCCAATCCTTTTCATTGTGGTAGTGATGGATGGTTGTCTTGGAACGAGTGAGTTTTCAGGCGGTTTTCTTTGTTGAGTCGTGGTGAGTGGGACTGGGGCTTTCTCGGACAGTTCGGCAATGAGGTTCGGGACTTCTGTTGGCTCGGCAGTTAGGACTGTGATTTCCTCGGATGTATTGGTGATAAGGACCGGGCCTGATTTGGGCAGTTCTTCTTCTAACTCTCAGGGATAATCTGAATGTAGCTCTTCTTCAGGCAACCAAGGGTCCTTATCCTTGTCATTAATATAGTCTCCGGGGGTAATCATACTGAGGTATGGGTCTGATATGGGTAATTTGTCATTGAGGTCCGGGTATGTCTTGGCCATGGATTGGTGTATCGAGGCATTCATTTGCTGCATGTCTGTGGCCAATTGCTGGGTGCTAGCTGCCAGCTCGTTTTCTGCCGCCCATAACTCAGTTTTTGCCCTGATTTCGTTCATTATGTTGTCTAGTTCTTCGCTCCGCATGGCCTGATCTTGTCTTTGTTTTGGCCTTGAGGCCAAATTATCTATTAAGTTCCAAAGATCATCTATGCCTAAGTTGTTCACCGAGCCTCCCGCTGCATCATTTAGCCAATTCCACTCTTGTGGCATCATCCCATTGAGAAACCTTTGAAGAAGATCGTGGTTGGTGAATCCATGGTGCGGGTAGCTTATCAACATGGAGTCAAAATACGCCAAGTACTCGTCCAATGTTTCATCCCGAGATTGTTTTATATTGTTGATCTTCTCGCGGATTTCAAGTTCGAAGGGTGGTGGGAAAATTTCCTCAATGTTCCAAGGTTCCATTCCGTAGTAGTAGGACTTAGTGAATTGCATGATAAAATAAAAAAGAAAAAAACAAAATAGAACAACTATTCTGATGCACAACTCCCCGGCAACGGCGCCAATTTGATAGATGCTTGTCGTCAGAGCAAATGTACAAATAAATTTATAAGTCCGCTACTCGCGACTTTACTACTGGGTAGCAAGTGGTAAGTAGGGGTCGAACCCAAGGGAGTCAGTGAAGATTAATTGTTCTTTAATGAAGCTTATGCAGAATTTAAATGCGATTGGTTTTGAGTTTGAGTGTGTTTTAAGAACTGAAAGTAAATTACAGCAGTTGATAATAGATTATAAGGAAATGATTCGGTTTTAGGGGCCTTGTATCATATTTGTTTATCATTGACCGCTAATGATCATACCAAGTGTTCGAAGATGAATCGAGGCTATTCCTAGCACAAGACTTGCAACATCGCGTAGAACACTTGAAATGATCATGCTAAATGTTCAAAGATGAATCGAGGCTATTCCTAGCATAAGACTTGCAACATCGTTTAAAACACTTGTTCTATTTTGACTAATTCCTCCTTTCGAAGTATCTTAGCCGTATGTGCATCCATTTGAATTCTTTGGTCCAGTTTCCAATTGGTTTTTAAGATATGTCGAACTCCTCGATAAGTTTTGCTTGTTACAGCTTCCACTTACCGAGTATGATCACGAATTCCCACGGAAGAGCTTTGCTTGTTACAGCTTCCACTCAACCTTGGAAACTCTGACTATATATGGCACATAGAACAAGTTTTGAACATAAAGGTGTACTAAGAGTAAGATCTAAAACATTTATAATACAAGTACACCTCTGCGACCGAGTACAAGCTTTTAGCTACTTGTATTCATGTCAAGGAATACAAGCAAACTAATGTCTTGCACAAGGGTACCGAATAATAAAATAACTTTACAGTAAAAACAAATAATACTGAAAGTAATTTTATACCTTACAATAAGCGGAGGAGAGGAGCTCCTAGACAAGATCCACGCAAGAGAAGTAGCTCCACAATGAAGAACAAAATATTTATTGAAAGTGAAGAGAAGAGGGTTAAGCCCTCTATCTTTCTAAAACATTTGTGAAGTGTGTATGGGATGATACAAATGAGGAGGAGAGGAGCTCCTTTTATAGCCAAAGGGGAGGAGGATGGAGGGTGGAGATGGTGGCACTTGGTTTTCATCCAAGGGAGGAGGAGGAGGAGGAGATGAAGATGTGGTGGAGGAGCCACCACATGGCACCACCTTATGGACTCCCATTTAGCCGCCACTTATGGATAAGGATGGAGGAGATGAGTCATCCTCCTCCTTATCCTCCCCATAGCCGCCCCTTCTAGAAGGAAAGAGGAGGTTTGTGTGGTTTTGTGCAATTTTCACAAAACTAACGGTCCAATTTCGCTCCGGTCTGACTTTGATTGTTCCTCGGTTGGATTTGATTTGAGTAATTCCTACGTCAGGATCTTGAGATTCTTCATTCTGCGTCTGATCGTGACCTTGGACTGGCTCGTAATATCTTTTCAGCGTAAAATCCTCTCCTTAGCGTGTTTTCTCTCTAAGTGCCAAAATACCCTGTAGAAATAAATCGGGACTAACAAGCAGAAGTTAAATAGACCAACAGTCTAATTTGATGGGTTTTACTGTGTTTTTGATTCGTATAATTTTGGTCCATCACATGTGCCTCTGCCAATCCTCTTCATTGTGGCAGTGATGGATGGTTGTCTTGGAACGAGTGAGTTTTCAGGCGGTTTTCCTTGGCTTGTGACGAGTGAGAGTTCCTTTGTCGGCTTTTTTGGCTCATGCTCCTCCTCTAACTCCCCTTGCACCTCATCATTATTGATTATATGATCTTCGGTGGCTATGATCGGCATAAAACACGAAGGGTTAAGTTGAGGCACTTCGACCATGAGGACTGGGTCTGTTTTAGGTGCTCCGACAGTGAGGACCAGGTCTTTCTCGGACAGTTCGGTAATGAGGTCCGGGACTTCCTCGGGTGCTCCGAGCGCAATGACCGGGCCTGGCTTGATTTCTTCGGCCGCTTCGGCAGTGAGGTTCGGGACTTCTGTTGGCTCGGCAATTAGGACTGTGATTTCCTCGGATGGATTGGTGATAAGAACCGGGCCTGATTTGGGTAGTTCTTCTTCTAACTCCCAGGGATAATCTGAATGGAGCTCTTCTTCAGGCAACCATGGGTCCTCATCCTCGTCATTCATATGGTCTCCGGGGGCAATCATACTGAGGTCCGGGTCTATTTTGGGCAGTTCAGCACTGAGGTCTGGGTATGTCTCGGGCAACTCTTCAGTTAGGACCGAAATTGATTTGGGCGGTTTGGCAATGCGGTCCCAGATCAGTTGTGTAGCTGCCTAGAATTCCTCATTTTCGACCTCGTCTTGGTGTATCGGGGCACTCATTTGCTGGATGCTAGCTGCCAATTCTTCCTCCTTGTCCTGGAGTGGCTCGATGGGCTCTATTGTAAGCTCTTCTTTGATGACCCTTGGCTTCGCATTGAGCATCTCATTGACCTGATTTGCACATTTTTGTATAAGCGCCTTTGTCTCTGCCCAAGATTTCTAAGGTTCGGCCTGGTTTTGGTTTATTGTGTTGGCCAGCTGCTGGTTGCTAGATGCCAGCTCGTTTTCTGCCGCCCATAATTCTGTTTCGACCCTGATTCGGTGCATCGTGTTGTCCAGTTCTTCGCGCCGCATGGCCTGATCTTCTCTTGACCTCGCGGCCAAATCGTTTATCAATTTCCAAAGATCATCCATGTTTAAATTGTTCACCGAGCCTCCTGCCGCGTCATTAAGCCAATTCCACTCATATGGCATCATCCCATTGAGAAATCTTTGAAGA
This sequence comes from Rhodiola kirilowii, assembly GCA_033675215.1. Classification (NCBI taxonomy): domain Eukaryota; kingdom Viridiplantae; phylum Streptophyta; class Magnoliopsida; order Saxifragales; family Crassulaceae; genus Rhodiola; species Rhodiola kirilowii. Next base: position 30,796,835 of record CM066196.1, on the reverse strand, counting down.
AGATCGTGGTTGGTGAATCCATGGTGCGGGCAGCTCGTTACAAGGGAATCGAAGTACCATAAGTACTCGTCCAAAGTTTCGTCCCGGGATTGCTCTATGTTGTTGATCTTCTCGCGGACTTCAAGTTCGAAGGGTGGTGGGGAAAACTCCTCATTGTTCCAAGGCTCCATTCCGTAGTAGTAAGACTTAGTGAATTGCATGATAAACCAAAAAAGAAAAATCAAAATAGAACAACTATTCCGATTCACAACTCCCCGGCAACGGCGCCAATTCGACAGATGCTTGTCGTCAGAGCAAATGTACAAATAAATTTATAAGTCCGCTACTCGCGACTTCACTACTGGGTAGCAAGTGGTAAGTAGGGGTCGAACCCAAGAGAGTCAGTGTGGATTAGTTGTTCTTTAATGAAGCTTACACATAAATTAAAGTGCGATTGGGGTTGGGTTTGAGTGGTTTATACAGAAAGTAAACAGTTGACAAGGTACTGAAAGTAAAGGAACAGTTTATATAACAATTAAAGGAAAGATTCGGTTTCAGGGGCCTTGTATCATATTCTGTTTATCATTGACCTCTAATGATCATACAAAGTGTTCAAAGATGAATCAAGGCTATTTCTAGCACAAGACTTGCAACATCGTTTAGAACACTTGTTCTATTTAGACTAATTCCTCCTTTCGAAGTATCTTAGCCTTATGTGCATCCATTTGATCTTCAGTTACGATCAACCAAATGGTTTTTTAAAAGAGGTCGAACTCCTCAGATAAGCTTTGCCCGTTAAAGCATCCACTTACCCGAGTATGTTCACAAACCCCACGGAAGAGCTTTGCCCGTTAAAGCATCCACTCAACCTTGGAAGTTCTAACCTTATATGTGGCAGATAGAACAAGTTTTGAACACAGAGAGGCACTAGGTGCAGGGTCTAAAACATTGTATGATACAAGTACACCCCTTCAACCGAATAAAGGGTTTAGCTACGACTATTCATGGAACAGGACATCATAGCTAAGTGCATTGAAAAGTAAAGGTTTTTGAAAGACAGTAAAGTAAAGTTTTTGAAAGTAAAGACAGGAAAGTAAAGTTGCTGAATTGAAAAGACAGTAAAGTAAAGAAAAGAGTACTTACAAAAACCGTTGAAAGTGCTAAAGATCAAGCTTTGATTCAAAAGTAAAGTGATTACATGATTGTGCCCACAAAAGCTAGAGAGATAAGTGGATTGTGTTTTTGAGGATGAATAGAAGAGGGTTAAGCCCTCTATCTCTCTAAAGAACTTGTGAATTGTGTGATAATTTACAAATGAGAAGAGGCTTGGTATTTATAGGCATGGAGGAGGAGGAGATGTGGAGGAGAAAACAACACTTGGCAAGAGGAGAGGAGGAGAGCTCAAAGCAGCCGGCTAGGTGGCATCATCTCCTCAAAAGCCATCGGTGGTGAGGTGGCATCATCTCCTCAAAAGCCATCGGTGGTGAGGTGGCATCATCTCCTCAAAAGCCATCGGTGGACTTCGCCGGAATGTGGCCGGAGCAAGAAATGACCGGAGCATGGTGGTGGTCGGAATTGGTTTGATCGGAAGCTCGTCGGAGGTTCGCCGGAGTATGGCCGGAGTTCGCCGGAATTTGACCGGAATCTGACCGGAGCTTTGACCGGAGCTTCTTGGATTTTGGAGAGTGTATGCTGAATGAAAATGTCATTCTAAGATGATCTCAAGAAGGAAGTTAAGCCAAATTCTTCCCCGAACACGGTCGAAATCCCAAATCGGCTGAAATTGCGCT